>CM060915.1:532352576-534852576 GCA_030737875.1 Allium sativum
AACGCCCTTCTCTGAGACGTACGAGCTCAGAGGTTGTATATCGATGGACATCAGTCGCATGGAGTGAATTGCCAGTGTGGCACACGTAAGTGGCAATTGATCAAGGCTTCTGTTGAAAAGCAAAATCTTGTGGTTGATGATCAAAGCACGGCCTGTGTGGCGCAACTTTGTGTATAGCGTGAATTCGCGAGCCTCACACCTCGGTATGAGTCAAAAACGGGATACGGACTGCAGGGAGAACACGACGTTTCTTTCTAGCTATAGGTGGTGTCAGTGCTTAAACTGGCTGACATTTATATACTTTTCACCTGTGTGGTTGTTGGATGAGGCGCCTCAATATTAGGTTTGTTAGGACCGGGAAACGTGTGTTCAGGAATTGCCAATCCTCAAAAGTAAGAGAGGACCGGCCCTGAAGATCCAAGGATCATAGTGGGGTCCTGAGGCATTTGCTAGATTGTCTCGAATTGGAGAGGAGCTTGTCCCTTGCCTCGACTCATGACGGAAATCCAATTTCCAATACGTGTATTTCGGTTTTATTTGTAGAACCTAGTATGGCGACATAGTGGTATGGGTCATTCATGCCGCCTATGATTAATATTTATGATTGAAATTGTTTTGACACTATAAACTTATAGTAATATCAAAATAATGTGTTTTAAACGTATCAAGCATGCTTTGGCTATTATAAGGTAGAAACCCTATCCTCCGGCTTGCGTTGCATTGTGTGATGGGACCTGGGTCTTATAATAGCTTCATTTTTCTTTATTTAGCATTGCGCTATTTGTTTATGCACTGGTATTCTTGGGAGGAAACCCGTTCCGTTTTATACGGCGTGGTCCCTTGATTTACCTAACTTTAAAAATAAAGATTAATAACTGTTTTAGTTCTCACACCAGTCACATGACTGACCTGGAGTTTATTGTTTTAACCTAAACTCTGGGTGCCCCTATTTTCCACACGGGCAGCTAGTAGTTTTGGTTTTGCAGATTTATATTCACAGGATCCTGATTTACAACTGGAACGATGCTCGGAAAGCTCTGTATCCGTGTATTACTTCTAGTTGTGTTTTGTATTGTTTTCCGCTGCTATGTAATTTATTGTAATCTCTGATATTTATTGAATGTATATTATTCATTCATACTCTATATATTCTTGTATCTGATGGAATTGTTGTAATTAACAATGAAATGTTCTTCTATGTGCGTTCTGATTCTTCTTGTCCTTAATTCTATCCGTGCTTTCCTTCACGGGGAAGTTCGGGTCGTCTCATTTCCACTCCACCGGTTTTTATTTCTGAATTCTTGTTCTGTTTGGATTTGAAATTGTCTGAAATTCTAACATGCTCTGTTTCTGTCCCAGTCAGTTCCATTGCGTAGTGCTTGTCTTCACGGTTCCAACGCAATTTGAATCGTTATATTTTGACCTCGTATGAAGAAGATATGTTAATTTAAACGTTAGTCACTTAAATTAATTAAACTAGGATAATTAAAATTAACTTAATTTAATTTCCCTCCAACTAATCACCTTCCTTCCCATTCGCCACCGCCTTCGCAATAGCCGCCGTCACCTGGAATTTCGTGAAGTTCGGCCTTCTCAGGGGCTCCACAATCTCGTGCGAACGTATGCACTTTGGGGGCCAAATTCAAACGGCTTACTCAATGAATTTAGATCTCGACCAAGACCATATAGGAATAAAGATCAAAGGAACCTCTTCAATTTTTGTTTTAGATTTGGGTTGAAAATCGAAATTGATTGGTTGTAATTAGCGATCAAATTTAGAACAAATCCGGCCATTAAAAGAAAAAGGACTGGCGGCGGAATTGTTAGAGATTAGGGTTGGCTAGGGTTTCCAAGTTATTTGTACCCTATAATTTAATATTATTTAATTCTTTAATTTTTTTAGTTTTAACTTTTTGCAACCGAACTCCAAATAAAACCCAAAGACTGTTGTCCCTAGCCAAATACCCCCATTCCGGACACAATAGGATATATTTCATACACTACAAGAAAACACTTATTTAGCGTCAAATATTCGAAAGCAAAAATTTCCATCGCTAATTTGCGACGGATTTCCATGTGATCTACGAGGGATATTTTTTTTGTTTTTTCAACTATTTTTTTCTTTTATTTATTACCATTGTCTTCTGTCTTCCCTCACTAAGCCGTCGCAAATTGCTCAAATTACCGACAAAAAATTTCCGCTGCTATTTTCCGTTGCAAATCCAAGCAGAATGAAAATTTATCAAAGCTATTTTGCAGCAGAATTCCAACATATTTGCAAGACATGTTTATATTATTTTTCTAAGATATACTTTAATGTTATTTTTTAATAGTTATTAACATGTTCAGTAATTAATAATTAATTTGTACTAATTAATGATTTATAAGTAATAATAAATAATAATTTACGTTCTATAATAAATAACTTATAATCATTGCTTATTTAGAATTAGCAAAATAATCTTTACTCATAACCAATGTAATTACTAAATTCTTAATTAAGTCCTCTAATTTCATCACAAATTTCAATCAGTATGATAGTGTATTTTACGCTAAATGCCAAAATTTTAAATTGTTCTTTTATAATTATTCCCCTAAATAATGGAAATATCGGTTTATTATAATGATTATTTAATATTTGATAATAAAATTTAAAACTTATGAAATGAAATCTAGTATTCAATAATTAATTTTAAATAATTGTATTAATTATAATTGATAATCATAATTGATGCTTATATTTTATAAATATAGTTGATAATTATTATTTATAGTTTGAAAAGTTTAAAATCATCTTGAATAAATTTGAAATAAATCATAAAGTTTATAAAACCAATTATAGTTTGACACAAAATAACCAACATTTATAAACTTTAAAATATTGAAAAAGTTCATTTAATAGTTTAATTTTAATTGTATAATACTTCATATTCTAATTATAAAATTTTCTATAGATAATGTACAAATTTTTCCAACGTAGGACGCTGAGGTCAAATTCTGACTCCAACTGTGAAAATTTTGGCTCTAACCTGCAGAACTTTTCACTAAGATAAACTTTTGGCTCCAGCCCAATTTTGCTGTAACCCTAGATTTAATTTTTCCCAAATCACGATAAAAAAATGGCGATGAAGAGAAGCGATTAATGGATTTTCAGAGTTTCAACGAGCTCTTTCTCCATCCAACTGTCTCACAGCAAACTAACGCGATTCGATTTGAAGGAGTAAATACGAAGCCGTTTCAGATCACCAGCGATTCGATTTTGGCTCCAACTCCGAGCTGGTCTTCCTTATCTTGAATCAAAAGGTTATACTTCTGGATCTGAGATTTATCCTATGATTTAATACGTTAATCCAGAAGTTAATAGTCTAAACATTTTTTAGTTCTTATAATCTGATTTTGACTTCATAAATCTTTAACTGATTAAGAAACTGTTGTTTTTGTTTTTGATTTAAATCATCCAGCAATTTATTCGTTTACGTAATTACATATTATTTTGAGCTGATTAAGATAATGTTTTGTTCGTTTTAAATCATCTAGCAGTTTTATTCTAGCAGTTTTAAACCATCTAGCAGTTTTAAATCATCTAGCATTTTTATTCTAGCTGTTTTTAAGAACATCACCTTAATCAGTTTTATGCGTATATGCCTCAGTTAAATCACCTAGCAGTTTTATTTTTTTTAACTGATAAAGATAATGTTATTATAATCTGATTCTGCCTCAGTTGGCATACACGCCGCAGTTCAGCCTTAACTGAGGCATACACGCCTCAATTCGGCCTTAACTGAGGCATACACACCTCAGTCAAAACTAAACTAAGGCAACACACCTCAGTTTTAACTAAGGCAACATGTATCAGTTAAAACTGAGGGGTCTTGTCTTAGTCAAAATTGAGGCAACATGATGGGTGCTGCCTCATTTTTAAATGAACTGAGGCATATTTGTAAGGTAGTTCGATGTTATACGCAATTTTTTTTCCACTAAGTAGGAAATAGTTCCCCGTTTTGTATTTTTACCTACTTTTACAACTTGAACAGTTCTTTTTTTTATAATAGATTGTAACTGTATTCTCACATTTATGTTAACATTATAATTTTTTGAAAACAGTGGATATAATCTATATGATAAAAAGTATTGGTCTGTTATGAAAGACAAAGAGGGGCTGAGATTTATCCTCAGCATATATATCAGCCGGCTGTTAGTCTCCCACATTATCACTTTAAACTTAATGCTTTCCCATGTTTTAATTATATTGTGCTCTAGTATATAATTAACTGCCTTCCAGTCTTATGCATGATCACTTCGTAATTTCCTGTTTCAGCTCCTAAACTTAATCTGCCTAATTTATGCGTCGTGGTGTAAGCGATGTGGGCTTGAGTGGGTTGTTTTTTTGAGAAGCTATGTGGAAGCGCGACGGTTTTGTTGAGGATGGTTATATTTGAATTTTTGAACCTTTATGTATGCAAAGTGCATTTTTGCATATTATATTTTGTCGTTTTGAAGTGTAAACTACTTAAGTGCATGGGAGTTCATAGTTCATACCACAAACTGATATTTTATTCTGTGTATCGTATACTGTTTTATTTTGTGCAAACCTCCGCATTTTCTCAAATTCCTTTATATCATACAGTCGATGGAACTCTGTATCGGCCCGCATTCTACGCACCGAAGGATCGTAGAACATTTATTTCTTTCACATACGAAGTCGTATGGTCATGTAACTTTGGGAGACGACTATTGGGGTCACTTCCCACGTTCATGATTTTTGCCGATTTTTAAATGACCGTTTTACCCCTAGTTGATCTTGTTTCGGCCGTAACTTTTGATTGGAAAGGAGTTTTGACCTAAAACCACTTCCATTAGATCCGGATGATGGTTTACCTTTCCGTAGAGTGGTCACATTAGCCAAACGGACTCACCGTTTGGGAGATATAGCTGAAACAAGTTTCAGATGGTGAAAACAGCTTAATTAGGCTTAACCGGGTGATTAACAGCTAGGCCCAAAGGAGAATTTCGGGATTTGGAGTATTTAAGGGCTGTTAGGGTTTAGAGAACACCCTTTTTCTCACTTTCACAGCCGCCACTTTCATTCTAGGAACCCTAGTAATGGCCTCCAACATCTAAAACACCCCAAATCACCTCCTAATCGCTAATTAAGCCAAATCTACATCAAATCAAAGAGGATTAGCACAAGAATCGAGGTAGAACTGCTGTATAGTCTTGGGAACAGCGCCATAACAGAGATTTATTTCAGATCTAAAGTTAATTTGTGGCCAAGGTGAGTGATTTGCATAGTTCCTCACTAATTATGGTTAATTAAGAGTAATTAGTGATAATTAGCGAATTTATACATGTTAAAAATCTGGAAAAATATTTATAAAATTCGAAATGATGTTTTAAGCCCATGTTATAAAGTTTGGATAATTTGATTAGGTTTTGCTAATCATTAGTTATGCCTAAACATGATTAAGGGAAAATATGGATTTTTGGCTATGTTTGATCCATTTTAATACATCATATTGTTGTTTTGATGTTTGTGGTTGATTATACATGTTGCTATGACTGTATGGTATGCTTTGTGATTGATTAGAACTGTTAGATTGGTCGAAAACGCCGTCGTATGGTGTAAAACAGTCGCTGGAAGGGTTGCAGGAAATGTGCAGAGTTTCGGATCGGATCAGATTATAGGGCTTGGATTGGATCGGTGGATCGGGCAAGGGGAATACGAACCGGATCGGAACTTGGCACTAGCTGGGCCTTGGCAAGAAGAGGGCCATTAGCAAAGAGTTGGAGTTGGGAATCAGATCAGAGCTGAGTAGGGGATCGGATCGGAAGCAAGGGCGTGGAGATCGGTTTGGACTAGAGCTAGGGAGCGGGATCAGATCGGAAGACCAAGCTTGGAGCTGGAGTGAAGCACCGAACCGGATTGGGACCCATGAGCACTGAACCGACTAAATGAAAAAGGGGAGCACCGAACCGAACCGACTGAAGTGGAATGATGGGAACTACCGAACCGAACCGACTGAAGTGGAATGATGGGAACTACCAAACCGATCCAACCTGAAGTGGAACACCGAACCGAACGGGAAGCCTAGGAGTGATATATTCGAATCGAACTGACTGAAGTAAGCCGAACCAAACCGGATTGGAGCTACGATTACGCGATGACTCTTCTGAAGAACAACTCCAATTCGACCAAAACCCGAGATGCAAAGGATGTCCAAATGGGAAGCTTATACTCAGGATCTGGTTGGGAACCAATGAGTTAACTTCATGAGTTGGGCTTTGTTGCGGGACGTGTGCTAAGGAGTTGTCGATGTCTTTGACTTTGGATCACTATGTATGGGAGGTACGTGAATGGATTCAGGGCTATAGTGGTCTAGGTACGACTAGTGGGCTATAGACCAATGAAGTGGGGTCATTTGAAAAGGTTTGGTCATGATCCCATGGGATAAGCTTGGTAGTAGCAGTAGTTGTATAAGTTGAACTCCTTCATTACCTCGATGGGTCTAGTGATCAAAGTGGTGGATATCGCATGCTTTACGCACTGAGTGAGAGATGTGAGGATGGTTGCTATGCTTGATTTATTTGCCATCACTATGACATGCACACCCCCACCCCCGTATTCTTTACACCATATGTTAGTGGCACCTTAGAGTATTGTATAGTATGTAGTGCTAACTCTTTGGTTGCAGGTCCAGGTTCAGGTATGGTTTAGTATACATGTTATTGTTCTGTTTTGATGCTTATCGCTCATACCAGACTTTTTGTCTGACCCAGAGTTTTATGTCTCTTCTTATTACTCTGGGTGCTCTCACGAGCAGACTAGAGATAGGTTAGCTGGTGATGCACGAGTAGCTGTACCGAAGACGAGCAGGAGGCTTCCACGTATGATATATATATATATATATATATATATATATATATATATTCTCCCTGTGTCGTTGCGGGGCACTACTTTGGGCATTAGTAGTGTACCTTTTTCCTTTGTTTTGCTTTAGAAACAGTTCGAAAAGTTGTAATTATGGTGTTGTGGAACATGAGCTGTATTTGGATTTCCGCTGCTATGATGTGTAGTTCTAGTTTTCAGCTTATGCATTGTCTCGCCTGTTTTATGTCAAGTATGTTATTATTATATTTTATTCCTTGCTTTGTGAGACATTTTACAGGTTCTTGATTAGTTCATTCTCTTCTTTCCTTTCTTTGACGATCGTTCCGGGCTAGTCGAGCATGGGTACAGCGCACTTTCGGAGGAAATGCCGACTGGTGCGGGGCGGGCCATCACAAACTCCCTTACAGCAAAGTCATTTTGGTTGTATGTACTTAAACCAACCAGCAAAGGATAGTGTTTCCAGATGAAAAAAAAGCAAGGCTATATGAGTATGAGGTATTTTTTTAGTGCCCTATAATGGTTACTTATATGTCGTTCTCTAATAGTTTTAGCAAAGCTGAATCTATTTGTAAAAAAATTCATTGCATTATTGCCTTTTTTTTCTTGGCTTTTAGGCATAATCGGGAAGACAGCGTTCACATCCTATTAAAACTTTCCTTTTGGTTAGTAAATTTATGCACACCTCTTTTTTTTAATTTCACTTGCATTTACGTACTATTATTTTTTGTATTGGTTGTTAGCTATACACATGAATCGTTTATTAGGTAATGAAGCGTGCTGCCGTTTATTATTTGAAAGCTTGAAACTGGAATACACATTGCTACTCGAGTTCTATTTCTAATTCTTATTTCTTTTTATTATGCTGATTAAAAACGCAACTAGATCAACCGACTAGATTAAAAAATAGGTGATGTTACTGCAGTTACACGTGAAAAAATATGTTTGCTTTTTGGTTATTTCTCATGTTGCGGTGGTTTTTCCATTGTGTGTACCAAGATGATTGGTATGAAAGTATGAAAATGATCATATACCACAATGTCATTAAAAGTATCACATACTTCCTACTTTTATTACCAATTTATACTTTATTATGATGCAAAATAGCATATTTATTCTTCAAACATGTTCTGTTCTTTTATCCCAGACACAAAATTTCAATTTAAAAATGAGCATTTGCAAACTGGAGAGGCTTAACAAACCATGAACCATGGTATAGGAGTTACATGATAAAGAACCTGTAATGGTAAAGCCAACTTACAAGGAAATATTTCTAAATGATTAACCGAATAAATCAACACTCCTGTTAACTTGCATTTAGCAAAGCCAAATGCATTGCAGTCAATTTGTTTATTACTGGTATTTACTATATACCACATAACATATATAAAGTAAATTGTATGATGTAAAACAATGATCGAAACATAAATACACAATATATATAATTTAATTTCCCGAAAAAGCCAGGTCCTCGATCTACTTCAACGCCGATGTTTTTAACTGATTTTTTTATCATTATTTTTAGTCATTGCATTTGGAGTGTTATACACAATAATACAGCATATCATGATGACTGCAAAAATATGGATTTTGTTGAAGTGTAGATTTCTAGGTAAGTGCATAAGGTGTTTTTTAGCATAGCATAAAACGTCCACTCATACCCACACACTGTAATATACTCATATGCATACATGCACAAAACACTGCATCTACTCACATAGCTATGCACTCTTCACTCTTTCTTCATTACTATGAAAAAAGGGAGGACCATAGTTGTTCAGTCTTAGAAAAAACAATGATTTTCATGATCAACTAAAATACAAAACATCAAGATCATTATTATTACATGTTT
This sequence comes from Allium sativum, assembly GCA_030737875.1. Lineage (NCBI taxonomy): Eukaryota > Viridiplantae > Streptophyta > Magnoliopsida > Asparagales > Amaryllidaceae > Allium > Allium sativum. The sequence continues at coordinate 532,361,315 of CM060915.1, forward strand.
GTGTAATTTGTTCTAACCTGCACAGCATATTCCAGTTTTTCTAATAAAGAATTACTGATCTTTTCTAACATAAATTACGTGAAAAATCATTCATCCTACATGACAATGTTATTTTGGGAATGTATGTGTTTATACATTTTTGGAATTATGCCTAGTTTAAGCTTCAGGTCCTATTATTACTTTAGCTAGTTGTATCAGCACACTCTTTGCGAGTAAAGCATGAAGCCTGAGTATTGTCTTTGTTATCCTCTACGTTTATTTTACATGCAATGCCAAATGGATAATCTCCTATTTTTAATGTCACATCCCTTACATCGTTAGTTGCAACCACATTGCTGCACCTTGAATATTACACACCCATAGATCAATATATTTTTTGGATATCCAGTTCATTAGCACAAAGTTTGTTCATTGCTGACTAAGCATATATTAACTTTTCCTTCATTGATACTAATTGATGTATCTTCTGCACAACTGGAAGATAATAATACTCATATTTTACTGTATTGCACATTACATATCATCTAACATTGATATAGAATAATGAACAATGGTTTTCAATAAACTTATTTTTTGTCACTACTTGATATAACTTTATTTGATTCCTCCACACCATCTACACAACTCAGGTGGTTAATCAACTAGCTGCATAAATGGTACAAACTATACAAATAATGCCAACTTCATTGGAATGCATACATAGTCTGCTTTACGTATGAACATTGATCGATCTAATTTTACACCTGATACTACATCTTTCACACAAAGCCTACCTGTTCATCTGAACAACAATTCATGCTGTGAAATGTATGTGCTCAATCCATGCCTAATGCTTATTGCTGCCTTTTATTTTCTACATCTTTTAGCTAACTTCTACGCTTTTTTTCTACATCTGAACAATAATTCATGCTGTGAAATAACATTTTCATTCTGTGCATGTTCTTTTTTGCTATGCGGTTACAGTGGCAACGTGGATGAGGCAGCAAATGGTTAAGTGTGGGTGCTAAGCTGTTGTTTGCAATCTGGTCGATGGCTGGGGTATTGAAGGAGGTAATTTAAATGAGATATGATAAAGCTTATAATAAGTTTGTACTGCACAAATTTTTCTTATTGCCTTTTGGTAATTTTGTTGTGTTTAGTTAATACATTTGGGGAGAGATAGATTGATTATTTAGATGGGTAAAAAATAAAATTCTTTACTTCTGTGACTGTATGTATAACTAGAGAATTTTTGTTTTACAGGAAAATAGATATCTTTGATGCAAAAAAGCGGAAACATGCGGCAATGAGTTATGGATTTGAAATGATAGAACTATATTTCGGTTTGTACTTTTAGTATTGTTTATGAAGTATTATGGATGTATTATGTAAGAATGGTTAGTATGTCTATTATGTAATGTTGATTATGAGATGAGTGATTAATATAATACATTGATTATGTGATGTGTGTGTTGATATAAATTGTGCTGTATTTAAATTAGGACTGTGTATTGAATGGAACACAAGTTATGTGTGCGATGAGTATGTATGTGTATATACATATGTACGTGTGTGTGTGTGTATAGACAGAGCAGAAGGGGAATAGCAGCGAATTACCAACAAAGAAATGGAGGTTAAGTTAACCTCAATTTAATTTTTGTCGCTAATCCCTTGGTAATTAGTAAGGATTTACCAACGCCTTTTATAAATAATATTTAATTATAAATTAATTATCCATCGGTAAATAGTCGGTATATAACTTGAAATTAAATTAATAAATAAAATTTTATTTTTATTATAAAATTAGTAAAATGACGGAAAAATGTCGGAAAATTCGTGTTAAATTCTATCACAAAATCTGACACAGATACTGGCATGCTTTTTACCGACCACACCGTGATGTAGGAAACCCGTCACTAAAGCCTGTTTAGCAGCCGTTGCTATATGCGGTTTTTCTTGTAGTGGTAAGTCAATTCGACTGTTTCGATCAGTTTTCATCAAAATTAAAATATAAATCAATATATATATAGAATTTGAACGCACATTTTAATTTACCGGGGCCACATACTGACTCCAAAAATTACAGAAAATTAAATCTAACTATGTTTTGATGATACAGTCCTAACAAAACTAATTTTGTCGAATTTGGACACCATTTGAATAATGATCATTTTTCAGTCGATTAAATTCAAACTGAAATTACCAAACACATTTAAATTCACCACGCTCACATATTAATTCCAAAAACTATGAAAATTGGAATCTAGAAATAATTTGACATTCCGAATCCAACAAAAGTGGTTTCTTCGAAAACGGGGGTCATTTGCAAAATGGCTATTTTTAAGGGCTATATATTATATTAAAATACATATAAATTCCGTAGCGACTATTCTGAATTTTAAACTGGATATAACTTTCAACTCATATTATGAAATCTGAATTTTTCACATTCATTAGAAAGATATTATTAAATAGATTCAAATATTTCTTGTTTTACTGAAATCTGATTTATTTTGAATCTTGTACATTCATTTAAAATTTGAAATCGAATTTTCAAACTACCGCGCCATTTCAGGCCCATTTTATAATTAAAATAAATTTATACCTTCTAACTTAGATTTAAATAAATTTATAATCGTTGTTATTTAAAATAAATCATTTTAAATATCCAAAATCCATTAAAATAGCCAAAAAAAAATTTAATTATTTTTGAAAATCTGGGTTGTTACAATATGTGAAAGAATTTGGTTTCTGGATACCTTCTTAACAAAGAAGGATTCAAGATGGAGTATGAGTCTGATAAGTTAGTGTTGTCCAAGAACAACAAATTTATTACACGGGGATATTCATGTAATGGCATGATTAAGTTGAATCTAGTAAAGAAATCTTCTGCTTATATTGTTGATTCTATTAGTTTATTGCATGGTAAATTAGGACACATTAATTATAAATCTCTTAAAAATGTGCATAAATTAGGATTAATTTCTGATTGTGATTCCGATTCTATCTCTAAATGTGAAATATGTGTTCAATCAAAAATACATCGAAAATCCTTTAAATCTGTAGAAAGGAAAACTGGTTTGCTTGATTTGGTATATAATGATGTGGGTGACATAAAAAGTCATATACTTATGGTTGTAACCAATACTATATAACATTTATTGATGATTATACTAGATATGCATATGTATATCTAATGAAATCTAAAGATGAGTCTTTGATAAATTCAAAATTTTCAAAGCAGAAGTCGAAACACAATTAGGAGTTAAAATTAAAGTGTTACATTCAGATCGTGGTGGTGTATATTTTTCAAATGAATTTACCTCATTTTGTAAACAACATAGTGCAGTTCACCAGTGTACCGCCCCGTATACACCACAGAAAAATGGTGTTGCTGGAAGGAAAAATAGAACTTTAATAGAAATGCTTAATGCCATGCTCGTAAGTTCTAATTTACCTTATAAACTATGGGTGATGTTGTGTTATCCACATGTTACATTTTAAATTGAGCACCACTTAAAAAGAATAATATTTCCCCTTATGAATTATGGTTTAATAGAAAACCTAACCTCACTAGACTTAAAGTTTGGAGTTGCTTAGCATATGTTAGAAAACCTGACCCCAAACGACAAAAGTTAGGTAATAGGGCATTTAAGTGTGTTTTCATAGGATATTCTTTTAATAGTATAACTTATTGGTTCCTTATTCTTAACACCTTAGAAATTATAGAATCTGTAGATGTAGAATTCTTTCAAAATCAAACTATTGAGAATCCATTGACATCATCTAGTCTAGAACCAACTATGACTAGTGATATCAGTGATGATGAATATGCTCCTGCTTAAAACAGCAAGGAAGTGTTAGTAAAAGAGCAAGAATAGAGAAGGACCGTGGTCCTGACTTCATAACATATCTCGTAGAAGGCAAAAAGGACGAAGTCCTTAATATGACAAGATATTCAATGAACGTCGATGATGATCCCAAAACTTATTTTAAGGCTATGAGTTCTGGAGATTCTAATTTCTGGAAAGTAGCTATCAATGATGAAATGAATTCCATAATGTTAAACCAAACTTGGGTTTTAACTGATTTATCTCCTGGTGCTAAACTTATAGGATGTATATGGATATTCAAGAAAAAATTGAATGCAAATGGATACATTGATAAATTTAAAGCCAGATTAGTTGCTAAGGGATATAAACAAAGACAAGGAGTAGATTATTTTGATACTTATGCTCTGATGGCTCGCATATCTTCTATACGTTGTTTAATAGCACTTGCATCAATTCCTAACTTGGTCATACATCAAATGGATGTAAAGACAACTTTTCTATATGGAAATTTAGAAGAATAAACATATATGGGACAACCTGAAGGTATTATAACTCCAAACCAAGAAAATAAAGTTTGTAAATTAGTAAAATATTTTATGGCTTGAAGCAATCTCCCATGCAATAGCATGAGAAGTTTGATAAAGTTGCACTGTCATTTGGATTCACTATTAATGATGCAGATAAATGTATTTATAGAAAATCGGATAACAACGGTTATTTTATAATATGTTTATACGTTGATGACATGCTGATATTTGGTTCCAATATATCTTGTGTGAATGAAACTAAAAAGTTTCTATCTTCTAAATTTGATATGAAAGATCCAGGAGAGGTTGATGTAATTCTAGGAATTAAGATTATTAGGAAAGTGGGGGAGTAATTACTAACTCAATCTCATTAAATTGAGAAGTTCCTAAAGAAGTATGGTCATTATGATGACAAACCAGCACAAACACCTTTAGATCCAAGTATCAAATTAGAAAAGAACACTATATGTACTATTTCTCAACTGTAATATTCTAGTGTTACTGGGAGTCTTAAGTATGTTATGTATTGCACTAGACCTGACATCGCACATGCTATAAGTGTATTGTGTCGATTTATGAGTAATCCAGGTTTTGAACACTGGAAAGCTATTTCCAGAGTTTTAACCTTTTTGAAAGGAACCATAAACTATGGTTTATCTTATAAAGGATATCCTACTTAATAGAAGGATATAGTGATGCAACCTGGAACAATGCAGAATCCAAGTCTACGACTGGATGGATATTTACATTAGGAGGTGCTGCTGTGTATTGGGGTTCCAAGAAGCAGACCTGTATATTTGATTCAACTATGTTGTTATAATTATTTACATTAGCAGATGCATGTAAGGAAGCAGAATGGATTAGGAATTTATTAATGGAAATCCCATTGCAGAAGAAGCCATCTCTGACAGTCTTGATTAACTGTGATAATCAAGCAACAATATATAGTGCCTCTAATAGGACATATAATGGGAAGTCTAGACATGTGAGTTTAAGACATCAGATGGTAAGACAATTACTCAAAAGTGGAGTTATAACTGTTGACTACATAGAAACAAAGAAACACTTGGCTGACCCGCTTACAAAAGGTCTTCCAAAGGCAATGGTTTCTATAAAGTTGAAAGAAATAAGACTAAGGTTTGTGAACGAAGATTGATCATCCTTAACAGAAACCCAACTTGTGTCTTGAAAAGGATAGACAAAGTTCAATGGGTACCAACAAGTTAAGAGTATGATTATGGAACACTAAATCAATAATCCCATAATATTTAGTGTTGGATTTTGCAAGAACAATGGATGGATAGATGTCCTTAATAAGTCTAGGTCGCAGAAACACCTTAAGAGACTTACCTATATGAATATGGAAATCAGGTTGTTTCCGAGGAAAGTAAGACCGCTTTCTAAAGTAGACTCATGAACCATGGTTAAAGCATATGGCCATTAACATGTTGATCAATACAGAACACTCAAACTAAGTAAAACAACATGTGTGACTATTCCGGTTTTATCATTAAGGGATACTTGGTTCAAGATTCGTTCACCATAGAAACTTGATAGAACTTTGAATAGTTTACACTAAGTAATGGTTCAAATCCAAAAGACACCTTTTATTTATGTGTTCTTTCCACGATAATGCAAAACTTGATCTTAGAACTACATAGTCTTGATCCCACTTGGGTACGTAGGAAGTCACACTAGTGATTCAGCCGTCCACTTTATTTAATTTTTTATTTTGAAAACTGGGGAGATTGTTGAAAATTTTCAAAACATAGTTTGGGTATGGGGTTTATTTTTTGAAGAGAAATAAAGAATGAAGGAAGAGGAAATGTATTTGTCCCACATTGTGGAAGATATAAAAGTATCTTAGTACTTAAGGGGCTTCCTTAAGAGGATGTTGGGGCCTTGGGGCACCCAAATGTTTACTTTGTTGTGAGGAGGCAGACTATGCATAACTATACCACACAAACGCGCATCGCCGTCCGTCTGAATAAATAGAACCGGGTCGGGTCGGGTGCAGGTTGCGGGTCTCGGATCCGGATCCAATAATAATATTTTTGGATAGATTTCATAAACGGTAAGAGGCCGAATTTGGGCCCATTATAGACCCGAAATGAACTTAAAAATAGGAAGCGTCCCTCCATCCCTATAAATAGTCAAGTCGAAAAATGTTTCAAACACTTTAATCTTCGTATTCTTCCTCCTATTTTTGCAGCGCCATTGCCAACACTATATAGCGTTGCAAATTCTCATATTTGTAGCATTTTTAAGGCGCTGTAGAATCTGATTCTTACTCCTCTTCATTCTCCTCTTCATTAGCATCATCAGAATTCTTGATCGGATTAAAGTCATATAAAGTTTGAATCCGATTTCGTTGTTCCAAGGCTTTATTGAATCCTGAAAGTCAATAGTTCGATAACCCGTTTGTACCTGGTGGGTTGAACTATTATCTGGAAAAAATTCTATTTTATAGATCCTTAAGGTATGAAGTGCGGCAATCATACGTCAATCATCTTCCTCCAATAGTCTCAAACCGCAAAATCCCCAACAATATTTCCCACTACTTGTAAATCAATGATCATAAGTGGGGTAGCTTAAGCTTGTAAGGTAGATTTGATTTTTTTAAAATTCCCCTTCTTTTTCCTTTTCAATTTTTTTCCATTTAAATTTCACTTAACTACTATTATCTCTAAACTAGATAGTAACAAAGGTTGGCCTGTTGAGATAAAAGAGGCATAATATACTAGCACCAATACATGAGTTTATTTAATGAACATTTGAAGCATTTTTTTTATTTACTTAAGCTACAAAATTTATAATTTGATATATGACTTAAGTTTAGAGAAACAATGTCTACTATGATATATTTTATTGTGCACAGATGATTTCAAACTCAATACCTAAGCTTGTTCGCAACTTAACATTAGTGATCTTGGTGAATTTATACTCTTAACAGTTTGGGTTGCACATAACTCATCATCGTAAACTAGACTACATTTACCTTAGCAGTCTAGGACTTGCCTTTTCTGTTAATTTTTCATTGATAGAATGAAAAATAGGTTACTTAATAGCTTGTCACGAGCAAACACTTGTAGCTAGTGCTACATACCTAAGTTCATTATCCAAAAATTAAAGAAATTTATTGTGAATTGATTATTCTTCCTGTAAGATGGAACTATTGCATATGTATTTATTAACGTTTATGGAAGTCTCCTTTTGCTGTTGCACATTTGTAAATTACTGTAAAAATCTTAGAACTTGTGTAAGCTAAAAAAATAAATCATACGGCAGCGTCTCACAAGTTTCATTATTGTAAAATTTTGAGTTAATCTTGGTCACTATTAAATATGTATTGGTTGCTTTCAGCAAATGTGTCAGGTCTAAGCATCACTTGCTCTATGGATCCAATGTTCCCTACTTCGGACTCATAGGAATATGTCATGTATGGTGAGACATAAATTATATTTTGATAAACATACATAGACAAATGAGATGACCATAAATTAAAGTTAGTCAAAAGCCAAATCCCATGAGCAAATCTTTTTCATAGAATATACATAGTAAAAGGGGAAAATATACGTTGGCGGTAAATTATAAAATACATTCAGAGGAAAATAACCATTAATAAGTACTTCTAAAAGAAATTAGACTCTTTATATGACACCTTTCGTTACACCCATGATTGTCGACTGTATTCCTTTTACTTTATGAACCATCCAGATGAAATATGCAAGTCCATTGGTTTGGGATTAAGCACTAAACATAGGTTTTGGGATTTAATATGCCAGACCATATGCTTTCAGAAACTGTACAATGTATATTTGCTATATGAATGCATAGCTCTTCATGACAAAATTTCTGATTTTGAATGAACATATGTTTTAGTTGGCAGTTTTCTCATTGTAAACTAAGTTAAAATTGCAGAAAATGGTAGGTGAATTTTTCTTTAACCTTAGAAGTGTATTGAACTGCATAATTGCACTAAAATTTCTTAATGGTCTAAATCACATTTAACATAAGCAGAGTAATCTGAATCTACTTTTTGATGGAAATTTATAACAAAATTTGGCAAATATGTTTAAAGTGTTAAAGCAAATAAAGTAAGTTTCAAGGAAATCCTAGTGGGAACCAATTAAATGATTTTCTAATAATTGAAATTCAGTAAAGTAAAACTGATGTAAATTATATTATATGTGCAAACTACAATATTATGGTGTTGCATACTTGCATTGCATTAATGTAGAGACAAGTTAGTACTAATATAGGAAAAGACTAATATAAGAAGTTATTTCCGTAATTAATGTATATGTTACATTCATAGCCATGACTTCTTACTATAAAAATAAATTATCATGTTGATAAGTCAATAGGCGCAATTTTCATGAAAAAGATGTCAAACATCTATAATACAAAATGCAATTGGATGAAACATTACTATAATGAGCTACCGGACTATCTTTCTTATACACTCATAAAATCCATCTACGATGTTTCCAACCTATCAATAAAGAAACTTGACCATAATTTGGACAATGACAAGTATTAAATGCAAAATATAGTTGTGATATAAGAATTAAGCTATTGATATTTTTATAGCACCTTCCATTTTGCTTTGTCCTTTTCTTTACAAAGCACTTCTACGATGAAACATGCAAGCTCTCCGAACAGATCTCGCACACATTGAAGGGTGAACGAGTAAGAGCAGTTGTTGTTGCATGCTAAGAGAAAGAAAAGAGTCATTGAAAAGACGGACCTTCATTTATACTCTTAAATGTAATAAGAATTCAGAATTTCCTTTCATGCAAATATTATTGTAATAAGAAGTTAAATTATTGTGGTTAAAATAATGAAATTACCTATCAGTTTAGAAAACTAAATGGATGTGTTAAAATACTAGAATTATCCATGAAGCTTTTAGAGATAACTTTTTAATGTTTCTTGTCTGTAAAGCTAAGAATATTTTCTAACTTTGAATAGGACTTGTAATTTTTCTATTTGATAATTGCAAATGTGATATTTTCGCTAGCTATACTTGAAATAATTTATATACACAAATGGTAGACTAATGGTTGACGTTGGATCTATAATTTTCAATGCTATTAATCTATATAGTGCTAAAGGAAATAATGCAGTAATTTTTCTACCTTAGGGAAAATATTTTGTGAATAAATAATTAAGGGAAAATGTAATTCTCTTAGTTGTGAATATTAGGGTCCAAAAATATATATGTCTTTAGCAAACGATCGATAGGGGTAGGGAAGAAAATGAACTTTCATTTTACGTTTTTTTAATTTTATTAGTTCTAGTTCTAGAATATAAGAAGTAAGGATTTTTATAATTTATAAAATTTCTGATATTTTCTTATCTTATTGAATTTCAATCCAATCGATTTCATAAAAAATATAAATTAGGTAATAAAAAAATTACTAGAAGAATTAGTTGATTTATTGATGCAAACTATATATCCATATCCATATTCTACTGATATCGGTATAGTTATTTTTGCTTACTTTTCTTACTTTTTCTTTGCTTACTATAGTATATGATATGGTTATATATTACTGGAATACAATTCTAGTGATTAATTTGGTTATTCTTTAAACTTTCCAATATATAATGATGTAGCATATTTGAGTTATCTACTGTCACAATCCATATCTTCCATATGTAAATTATATCCAAAATATTGAATAAATGTTTAAACATCAAATTATGGACACGAAGTTATTCCCCCTCCCCAAACCAAAAAAAGAGCAAGACAGTTGAGTTGAATTTATCTTCTCCTTCTACCACGATACACATTTTCTTCCTTGTCGTAAGTGAAAGGGGTGGTTTTGTCTAGCATTAGACATTTATTCTCATACGTCGTTCAGAATTGAGGGTATTGCTAATAATCGATGTGCTTGGACTTATTACCTTAGGGAATACTAGTTTTGTTTAATTTAGGGAGTTGCAACTGTCCTGATGGGCTGTATATGTATTTAGTGTACAGGAATTATGCACATAAGCTTTTAGTCTATTTTGTATGCTAGTTGTTGGCTAAGTGCATGTCAGTTGGTATGCTAATGTTCTATAAAGCACAGGTTAGATACTATAATAAGCAAACCCACTTAGCTAATTAATACCCACCATTGTCAGCTGTGACGATCCCAAAACCCCGTGACACGGTGTTAAGGATAATCATTGGAATATAACACATTAATCACCATTAGCAGATCACAGATTATAGCATAAACAGAAAATAGAATAATTTACACACATATGACAGCGGAATCATATAGATATCATCACATCAGAGAAGCACAGTACAGGATACAACTTAGTGCATAATGATACATAGTCAGTCACAAACGCCTGAGGCGGAATCATACATAAAGAGTACACAAAATAAATATCATTCTACATCGCCAATGGCGGAATCATAATATAGATACAATAATGGTGGAGAAAATCCAAGTCAGCACGGTGTAGTCAAGCCTCGCCATGAGCCAAAAGTGCGTCAGAAACCTGTAACTAGGCTGCCCGTGTGAAAATGAGGGCACCCGAGTTTGCAAGGTGAAACAAACTACGAGTCAGTCATGGGACTGGTATGAGAAATCTACTTAACTTATTAACAACAATAATAAGGCCAATCAAAGGACCACGCCACTTTCGCGGAATGGGTTTACTCCAATGAGTGCTAGTGCATGAAATAAAGTAAATGATTAAATCATCGCAATGCTTTTCATAAAATGAAGCCATTATAAGACTCAGGTCCCATCACACAATGCAACGCAAGCCGGAGGATAGAGTTTTACCTTATAATGGCCAAAAATGCTTCATACGAGTAAAACAAAAGTGTTTGATATTATTACTAGTGTACATATGTTTCAAAAGCGAATTCAATCATAAATATCAATCCTAGACGACATGGGTACCATATATCATGTCGCCATACTAGTAATACAATCACATTCACACATTTCGTATTGGGAATTGGATTCCTTCATGAGTCGAGGCAAGGGGCAAGCTCCTCTCCGTTCGAGACACTCTAGCAAATGTCCCAGGACCCCACTATGATCCTTGGAATCGGCTGGGCCGGTCCTCTCTTACTTTTGAGGATTAGTTATTCCTGAACACACATTTCCCGGTCCTTGCAGACCTATAATCGAGGCGCCTCGCATTCCAACAACCACACAGGTGAAAAGTATATATAATGTCAGGGTTGGTAGGTCACTGACACCACCATAGCTAGAAAGAAACGTCGTGTTCTCCCAGCGGTCCGTCTCCCGTTTTTGACTCATACCGAGGTGTGAGGATCGCGAATTCACGTTATACACAAAGCTACGTCACACAGACCATTCTTTGATCATCAACCACAAGACATTGCTTTGCAACAGAAGCCTTGATCATATGCCACTCAGGCGTGCTACACAGGCAATCCACTCCATGCGACTGATTTCTGTCGATACATAACCTCTGAGCTCGTACGTCTCAGAGAAGGGCGTTAAGCAAGAGAATAAATTCTCCACCGCCAAACAGATATATATTTAACAGAGATCAATCAATACAGAACAAAATCCAATGTCAGACACATAGTCCATTTACAAGTCCGTTCTGGGTCTGAACGAAACCGGAGGCACCAATTCCTCGCATATCCGTACAATCAACAGTATGTTTGGATGGCTACTTCTTCAGTTCCTTCATGGTAGCTACTCCAGTCACGAGCATCAGTAGCGCCCATCCATCCAATGTGAAGATCGTCGGTCTTCAACCGTCTTCGACTCTTCGACTTCTCAACGTCGATCGATTATTTGAAATGAGATGAACTCGGCCTTTTCAAATAATCCACGTATATTTAGATTTTCGAATCAATTTATCACATGGTTGGACTATTCAACATTCACATTTCAGTTCTTTAGTTATAATTTTCATGTTAAATACATTCAACCATCACATATCAAGCAAACACAACAAAATTGGTTTATTTCCACTCTATATCGTCTATAGTATTTTATAACGATATATCGCCATTTTTATTTAATTTAAAACGGCCAAATTTAATTAAACGACGTTTTAGGTCGTGTCGATGCACTGGCGTTGTTTTTCACTACATTTGTTTTACACCTATCTGAAAATCTAACCGTTGGATCTTCACAAAATTTATATCATTAGGAAGGTCATTTCAAAACGAATCCAACGGTTTCGGTTTTGGGAAAATCCGACGGTCGGATCTTCCACACTAGCCATTTGAAATTACGATTTCAATTTACGAACTGCAGCGTCGTTATTCGATTTAATTTAATTATATTTATATATATATAAATATAATCGTTTCTGGCGCTGTTTTCCTTCAGATTTGAATTAAACATTCCAGACAATCCAACCGTCGGATCTTCACAAAGTTGGTGCCATTGGAAAGATATTTTCAAGGCGAACCCAACGGTTGCGGTTTCGGGAAAATCCAATGGTCGGATTTCCCGCACTAGTCGTTTGAAATCATGGTTTCAAAACACGAACTGCACGGCCACGTTTCGTTTTAATTTTATTTATATTTATATATTTATATAAATATAGTTCATTCAAAAATTCCTATATCGTTTTCACCTCAATTATTTCACTAACGCCTTTAAATTTTGGAAAATTTCGCCATAACCTCCTTTGTACGGGAGGGGCTGGGAAAATTCCCAAATAGCCACATGGGCGTCTCATGTCAAAAAGAAAAAGGAAAAGCCAAGCGTCTAGCCAACATGCTCATAAAATCATCACCCAAACAAAACAGTAAATGTGTACCTATTTGTCGGGCACAAAATTTTATTCCTCTTCTCTAGCCCCTTTGCTATAACCTGTTCAATAAATATGCATGTAGATATATACAATTTTTATCACTTATCATTTTCCATTCAACTTCATATTTTATTTACTTTGGTTTTAAAACACCATTCATTCTAATGTTGCATGCATAGGCTAAAATCATATCATTAGCTAATTAATGTATATTTCAACTCATGCACATTTATTTGAACAAGTGGCTATTTTTAACACTTCACATTTCAAAGATGATAAATTTGGCGAACTAAAATAGATTTCAACGCATGACTATTTTATTTAGTTCCTATGGATGTTAAAAATAATATTTCTTCACAAATATTTATTTCAACGCCCGCATATCTCTAGCATATCACATATATGATAAAAATGATATTTTTATCATTTAAAATATTCATTTGACAAATGGATGTTTTCAACACTTCATAGTTTCAAGAAAAATGTAATTTTTATTGTTCGGTCTTTTTATTCAACACATGAACTTTTCCACTACACACACTTCTCAACACATGAGCATTTCCACACATGGATATTTTATTTATGTTGTTTATATAAGAAAGATGAAATTTTTATTGTTGAAACTATTTATATATAAGGCGAATATTTTTCATTCTTCATATATATTATAAAATTGTGATTTTTATTATTTAAACACTTCATTCATTCACAAATGAATTTAATTTTCACACATCACTTTTCAACACATGAACATTTCCACACATGGATATAGTTTCAACATATGGCTATAATTTCAACGCATGAAGATAATTTCAACACATGAAAATTATTCTAACACATAAAGATTATTCAAAATTTCGGCAGCATAACGGCAGGGTAGTTAAAACCGGCACCGTCCCTAGTACGGCTCCTCGCTCTACCTTAAAACCTCGCGGTTTTTGACAATGGGGATTCATGCATCTAGTTCGCACGCAGGCGGCATGTTTTATTTTTATTTCCACAAATATTTCCAATTCATTTCAATCACCAATGGGTATTTTTCAACCACAACCAAACAATATCAACCACAAACAATTATTCAACCATTCGTATTTTTCATCCAATATTTCATACCAATTCACAACAATAAATATCGTCCATGGTTTGTGGACGAGGGGAGTGTGTATATATATATATATATATATATATATATATATATATATTTAATATAATTGCTATATTTCACTTGCATTTCAACACATATATCAATTATTCTATGCATGTAAAATTCATACTTCGCTTATATAGCTTACACTACACATGTACATGAGGTATACAACACGTGTGTAATTTATATTTCGCTAATATAATTTATACACGACATTTTTCCATTCAAATTTATTTAATTTAAATTTCTCACCTTGGTTTGCGGAGTGCTAAAAATCGTAGATGACTCAGAAAAATCCGCGGCTTCTTCTATGAGGTAGAGAGCTTCCTTGCGGTCTCGATGTTTCCTGTTTCATCGAATTTCGTCAACACACCAAAAAGATATGATTTTTCAAAGTGCAAACATCAAAAAGAACTCACCTTTCACGATGGTTCAAAACTAGGTTTGCGGTTTTCGCGAGAACCGAGGCACGAGGGGATGATCGGCGGGTTGGACGTGGAAGAGCTTCGAGAGGGGGTCATGTCGGTGGTGGTTTGGTGGCGCTCGGTGGTCGGGATCGTCGGCGGCGGCGCCAGGAAGTGGCGGGCTTTCCGGCCTCGATTCAGGCGGAGGACGCGTCGAGGGAGGTCGTGGGTGGGTCGGATCTGACGAGGGGGCGGAGACGCGTCGAACGGCGTTGGCGGCATTGGCTGGAAGTGGCTGTAGCGGCGGCGGCGGAGGAGAGAAGGGGGGGAACGGGTTTCGCCGTTGGTTCGAGGGTTTGGGGTTTTTTATTTTATTTTTTTAATTATGAAAGAAAAAATCCTATTGGCCGATATATATATTATATTTTTAAATAGTGTTTTCTCCAACGAACTCCTTTTCAAACCCAACGACTATCGTCCTTAGCTAAATACCCCCATCCCGGACACAATGGGATATGTTTCGTTGGCCAATTCGACTGTTACAGTCAGTTATTTTTCAAATTAAAGTATAAAACATTTAATTTTTACTTTGAACGTACATTTCAATTTGCCAGGGCCACAAACTGATTCGAAAAATTCCAGAAAAATAAATCTAGCTATGTTTTGGCGCTACGGTCCCAACAAAAGTGGTTTCGTCAAATTCTGAGATCGTTTGAAAAATGGCCATTTTCTGGTCGATCCAATTTAACAGAAATTGACCAAACGCATTTTCTTTTGCCACGCTCACATACTAGCTTCAAAAATTATGAAATTTGAAACCTAGCAATAGTTTGACATCCCGGACCCAACAAAAGTGGTTTCGTCGAATTTCGAGGTCGTATGCAAAATATCAAATTTCGAGGGCTATATATTCTATATAGCGACCATTCTGAAAATTCATTCGGCCATAACTTTTGATTTCCGTCATGAAACTTCGATTTTTCAGATTCGTTAGAAAGGTATTGATAAACAGATTTAAATATTTTTGGTTTTGCTAAAATCCGTTATATTCTCCACCCTGCACAGTCAGTCAAAGTTTGAATTCAAATTTTCAAACTGACTCACTATTTCTAATTCACTATTTTATTGAAATATTCTATTTCAATTGTTCAAATTTCTTTGAAATCACCAATTTAAAATTTTTAAATTGGCCCGTATTTTCCGGGATGTTATAGACTGCACCTTAGATCTCTGGTCAGTGCTTTATGGTTGTTAAAGAGGTTATCAGTGCAGTAACAAATCACACCTTCCTTTCCAGTGTAAATTATGTAGCATGGCATAGTATGCTTTAGCTGCTAGCTCGCTTAGCTGAGCTTCTCTAGTTACAACATATTTTTTGATTATTTCATCCTTAATCCGCTTGTTGTAGTTATATTTATTCTTTTTGAATCATTTTTAATTATACTTTTCCTATCGAGCTTAATTGTCTTTCTAACAATTTACATTTTAAATTATATTTGATTGCTACTAGGTTAATTCAGGTAGTCAAAGTCTTCTGATGCTAAAAAATATCAAGGTGTTGCATATTAAAGTGGTGAGTTTATTTACAGTGAAGTAATATTAAGGCTTATTTTGCTTTTAGCATTTTGTAGTGTTGTTGTAGCATTTAGTATAAACTTAGTTTATGGACATTATGAGAATTTTGTTTTGAATACTTATGTGCAACATTCTTATGGATAAACTGTGTAAATTTGGCTGTTAAAAATGTAAATTGAATTGTTTGAAATGTTTTTGTGATTATTTTTTAGGGTGTAATTTGAATGTATTTACATATTGCTTGAATGAAGCAAATGTTAATTCATGTTTGTAGATTTCGATGATGATTTAACAGGCGCACTATAAAATACAATAGACAGTCATTTGACAACGTTTTTAATTATGATATTGCAGGTTTAGGATTTACCACTACTTTTATTCTATGCTTTAAGAAGTATTATTAACCGCAATTTATAAGTGTTGTAAAATCCAAGACTTTTACAGCATTTTCATTTAAGCTATTATAGATTCAGGATTTACCATAGCATGTCATTATACGGCGTTTTTTAAAACACAACATATACTATTAGAACATTTTGTGTGCACTGTTAAAAGGCTTTTATAGTAAAGTGATTAGATTATCATCGTTCGTTGTTTGATTGGTCAATAATTCTAACTACGACTATTGAATGAATACAAGAAAATGAAACCTTGTGAGTATGATTGATAATAAAATATATTGGAAGAATTAATTTAAATTAGGATTTGAGAATATAAATTCGAGTGCTTTTGAAAGCATTTGCAAATGTTTGGTAAAGTGTTAGTATTATATTGAAATATTTTGAATAGAGATTGTTTCAGATGACTTTAAAGGAAGTAAGTGTATATTCCCCTCTTCTCTCTGGGAAATGACTTAGGTGATCAGTGCACGCATCATTGACATTTATTTTCAAGAGTTTGAGTGGTGGAGACCACTTAGAACCTTTTAAACCTTGCTTTAAAAAAACTGAATTTTATTTAAAATATTTATATTATTACTTGACATACAAAAGAGATATATATATATATAGTATTTTAAAAGTTGATTTGGAAATTTCTCGGAGTTTGAATTCTTAAGTTCTCTAATTATTAACGATTTTCAAAATTGTTGAAGTGAATTAAACTTGAAATTTTAGAAACTTCTGAATTTTGAAATAAGAAAATGAACTTAAGAGATATAAATTGAAATAGAAACTTTTAGAAATTTGAAAATAATGAAAATGAAACAAATTGAAACTATTGAACTTGTATAATACTCAATATCTTTCTATAGCATATACATAACTTACCAATATATCTAAAAAGTTAAAATTGTAAAGGAATAAGAATTGAATTATATACAAGTATTGACATTAATAATGAAAGGTGAAATTAAATTGATGGCTTATAAATATGGATAAAACTTAAGATACGATAATAAAGGATATATGCTTACTTATGTTATGAAATTGAATTCAGCCAAGTAAAATAAATATATTGAACTAATGAAATAAGCTAGTAAATGGATTCTTAGACTTCTTATGTCAAAGACCTCGCCCGTGAAGTAATCATCGCACCTATTTCGTTAGATAGAAGAGATTTGATAAATACTGATAACTCTCGAATGGAGTATTAGATTGGGAAGATTCCTTTTGGTATTCTACGTCCAGCTTTACGTAAATTAATACGCCCATTCCTAAAACGTAATGGAGCATTTACCTGTTCATCTTTTTGTATTCCTTCCGATATCCATTGGTTTCTTTAATGCAACAGGGCATTTACCTGTTCATCTTCCATATAAAGCACATCTTCGAGGTCATGTGCAAAATGGATGGATGTATCCATTTGAAAGGTATGTTACTATACTCAGTATGAAAAAATGTTAATTTAATTATAAATAAAGGTTAACATTGAAACGAAACATTTTTTATTAGATACTTAAATCATCTAAAGAAAAATGTGAGACAAAAAGCTCGAGCTGGGGATTCCATTTGCAGATCATATATCGAAGAATAAGCTTCTTTATTTATTTTTTCATTATTTCGATGATCATGTGAAATTATCATCTGAAAGTGTTACGCGTAATGATGAGGTCGTTGAACAAGATTCTTCTTATGAAGCAATGTTATCTATTTTTAAACAACATGGTCGACATGTTGTAAACTGTGTGGAAGTATGGCTAGATGATGAATGTATACTCACACACACAACATGACACATGTATTACATTTTTTTAATGATTCATCGTATCAGAATTGTTATGAATTGTATATGCATGTATGTGACAGGTATTATATCTGGATCTGGCTCTCGACGACATAGCTCTTCCCAGTAGATTAGCGAGATTAGTGGCGAGCCACCAGCTCGTCTAGTTGTTTACTTGAAGCCTAAGGCTGATCATGTGTAAGTATCAAAATTAGCAGCATAACAATTTATTTTTTTGTACATGATATATCTATAATTGTCTAAAGTTCTACTTTATATTTAACAAAGGGGATTCGAGCTGGAGCCATCATCAGTGGTTCTGAACATTTCCAAGAATGTCCATATGACTAGGATGAGCGATTTCTGACCTAAGTGGAGCAAGATCCCCGATACCGTTAGAGAGGCCATTCGGCAATATTTTCTTGTAAGTTTATTGTAACACCCCGTAATTCTGTAACACTAAGATTCACAAATTAAGGCAGAATTAAATTTTAAAATCAAAATCAAGGGAAACGGGCTGCGCCATTGCGTTCATCTCGGAATTCTGCATGAAAACGAGTCCGAGTTTGCGTAAATTGGAGTCCGTATGAGGAAGATATGGCCTCCGGAAGATTCAGCGAAGTTCAAATTTCGAAACAGTTCAGAAAAGCGAATTCAAATTCAAAATTGGAGCCAGATTGGGCTGGGCGGGAATTTCCCCGCCCAAGGCACCCAGGTCGACTGGGTAGTCGACCTGGGGCACCCAGGTCGACTGGGTAGTCGACCTGGGGGTCGACCTCCCCGCTTTTTCCCGCTTTCTGCACCTGGTTCGTTCTGATGTATTTGGTCACGTTTTCTGACCAGGTTCGTTCGCCTAACACTATATAAACAGCCCTGGTCTTCTTCTCTATTCACAATTCTTTTCTATCCTTATGCTGCCTCTGAGAAAATATATAAATAAATAATATATAAAATAAATCAAGATAAGGAAATTCTGCTAAAGATTTTCAAGAAGAGGTTCAAGTCAAGCTAGGATTCAAGAGGAGGTTCAAACGACTTCAACAACTGTTTTTCTACGAATCATAGCAACGCCATCTTTCTATTCTAATCTAATCTCTGTAAGTCAGTTATTTTTTAGATTTGAACGTTTTTCTCTGTTCGTGACATGAAATTAAAGGAATAAAAGAATATGCCAAATCTCTCTCTCTCTATTCGAATCAGTGCCTATACTCTTGAACCTAATTAAGAACTGTTATGATTCGAGGACAAATAAGACCGTGACTATGAAACTATGGACCTTAAAACCATATGCCTATGACTATGAACATTTGCCTATGACTATGAACATTGCCTATGACTATGGACATTGCCTATGACTATGAACATTGCCTAAGACTGTGACTGTGACTATGAGGATTATTTCCTTGACTAAGCCTATGCCTTTGATTAGGAAATATAAACTATTGCCTATGACATAACAAGGACATCTGTGATTTAACACCTGTGATTCATGACTAGGAAAGTGTTGCTTAAGTTTTGTGACTATGAAATTGGGTCTAAACCCGATTATCTATTCTGTCTATTCTTGGTTATCTTTGGTTTTAAACCTTGGGAATTTACCTATTAAGTTAGGTCTACCCATATTCTTGAACCTACGTCTCTATTCTGTCTATTCTTGGTTTTCCTTGGTTTTAGACCTTGGGAATTTACCTATTAAGTTAGGTCTACCCATGTTCTTGAACCGACATCGTTATTCAACCCTTTTTATGCCAGTTAGTATGTCTATCTTTTGCATAGCATCTTTGGTTCATTCCCTATTTTCTACGAACCTAGCTTTATTTATAATCTAGATTGAATCACGATTACACGAACGGTGGGAATGCGGTTTGGGCAAAATATGAAATTTACTAAAAACGTAGTTTAACTTGGAAATTGGCATAAATTGGGAACATGTATTATGGCATGTTCATAGAAATGCAAATTGGATAAATTTGACATGAATTATAAGATGTGTAATTTGAATCTAGTATTGACATGTAAATCTAGCATTTACATGAATAGTGAACTAGAGTAATAAGTCTAGTTTGACGTGAATTAGAATGTTGAATCGGAATTGGATTAGCTAATTTGGCACGGTAAGTATATTGGCATAAATGTGTAATTGGCCATAATTGGGAATAACTGTCAGGTTTAGCAAAATCATGGTTAGTGACACTTAATTTGGTATAGTTTACATACCAAAAGGGCATAAATATGATATAGAGGGGAGAATGGGCCATAAGAATAAATGTTGACAACTCACATTAAAAGAGTAATTAGGAAATAAGTAAATTAGGAATAATTTACTTATAGAATTTGGCCTGAATGAGGAAATGTAAATTTAGACAAATTAAAGGTTTATTAACGACATCTCTTTTAATGACACACCGGAAAGTTCTAGGGTGACAGAGTGGATAGTGTCTAGGCTTGGGTTTGGAAAATACAAGTTTCCTGCTCTCCCTGGCTATCCCTAACTGATACGACGAACGGGATGGTTACTTTCAAAACTTGATTTGAAAATAAATTGAAACCCTTTGAACTTAGAAAACACGAATATGCCTAACCCGAGGTTAGACTGAGTTGCGATGTAAACCTGCCCGGAACCAACCGGCACATCCAATATTCACAACAATATCTGTCTAATGTGAGTGGTCGCGGCTTTGATCTATTTAAGTAAAGCTAGAACAAGAATGGTAGGGTTAAGTTAACTAAGACACTTAACCAGTTCAACATGATAACTACACTGATGGGTGGGGTTAGGTTCAGACTGACACTTAACACAGTTAAGCTAGAATGGGAGGGTTAAGTCCATAGGAACACTTAACCAACTTAACACAGTTAAGCTAGAATCGGAGGGCTAAGTCCATAGAGACACTTAACCAAACTCAAGGTAGCAAGACAAGATTTGTAGGGGTTAAGTAAAGTTAATACACTTAGCCAAATTAACATGTTAACTAGACTAGAAGGTGGGGTTAAGTAAAGTTAATACACTTAGCCAAATTAAGATGTTAACTAGACCAGAGGTTGGGGTTAAGTAAAATCTAATACACATAGCCAATTTGATATGTTAGCTGGGCTAGACCGTAGGGTTAAGTAAACTTGAACACTTAACCATCAGGTTGTGATAAAGGAATAGGGCTAAGTCTAAAACATGAAGGGATTATACTTAACCATTAATAACATGTTAGTTAAAACAGACGGACAGGGTTAAGTTAAAAAGGAACACTTAACCAATACAGGATGAACGGGTAGGGTTAAGTAATAAGAAATACTTAACCAATATAACTTGGTTTGTGGTAGGGTTAAGTCAACATTAATTACTGATAACACTTAACCAGTTTAACAGTATAAATGAAGAGGGTTAAGTTAGCTCGAATTGACTAATGACACTTAACCAATCCAGATTAACGGGAAAGAGAACTAAGTAGTAATTCTTAGTATAACACGGGAAGGAGCGAATGTCCGTCTGAGTAAAAAGAAGGCTCCAACGAATTGGGTTACGAAGCCCGAGGCTTCAAGGGGACGTGAGGGTACTCTTGGTATCCCTTTGTGAGGCTGCAGATGATCCTACTGGGCTCACAGAGGTTAAGGTCTGCGTAGAAGAACCAGGGGTATGCCTTGGTTGCAATATATGGCAACCTAAAGACTAGGATGGACCGGCGTGATTCGGCGAGAAAACGGTAGCCCTGTGATAGCAACTCGTCGTCTACCATCCATCTTGAGTCAATCAAGATACGTGAAGCGGAAAGGCGGAGAACACCAAAAGACCATTTACTTGCTATCGAGTTATGGGTGAGGATGGCCATAGGATAGTGGGGCACCGGGGGCCTGCATATAGTTCTCATTTTTCAAGGTGTGCCTTTCAGTAGTTAAGGGAGGGGTCAAGTGGGACCATAGCCACTGGAATAAAAACAGACCTTAGCATCTGCATCGGCAGATATCTGAAAGCTCCCGACCGAGTTCTGTATTCCTTGATTTGCCCTGACACAGGACTCGGGTCACACATTGCAGGACATGTGCATCTAGACAAGCGATGATGATTCGCGATACATGCGTGGGGAAGCCTAGGGACATATACCACTCTAGGTAGTGTGTCCTAGACTTGGGGGCATCGTTCGACAAGTAGCATAGTCCCTTGTCGGACTAGGTGGCATAAACTCTGAATCCGAGAAGCGTTCAACAGATAGCGTAAACTCTAATTGAATCTAGAAAGCACTTGATAGAAAACCCTAGATTAAATCTAGGTAATAAATAATAAATGGATGCCCGATGGCAGTGGAAAATACAGGGATTGGGATCACGTTATCGTTACTAGTTAGGAGATGCAGAGATATAGAAACCAGTATAGCAAGGAAATAGCGAAGAGGCGAAAGTATTAGAGCATATCCAGTTTATCTTAGCTTAACATATCTTGTGATTATCTTGTCTAATCTTGCTGACCCTATCGCCATGGTGTTATCTTGTATTCAGTTAATTCATGTCGTTTTGTTTTTCCATGTTCATATGCTAGAAGTTACTAAACTTACTCAGGCTTTATGTCTGACTCTGTTTTCCTTTCGTCTTCTTCTCTTCCGTTCCCCCCCCCCCCCCTCCCCAGGTAGTAAAGGAGGGAATATTATAGCTCAGGTTAAGTTGGACTGTCACTCTTTCCCAGCTTGAAGATTTGTCGAAGTTTTGCTTGGATTCTCTTTTCAGATGTTATGGCTGGCTCTTGCTAAAATTGGGGAATATAACTGTTGTTTTATGCTTCTTTATTTTGTAAGACAGATGATACTCTGATATTGTAAAGGAATCATTGTACAAACTATTTTATCAATAAAGCAAAGTTTTATTTTCCGCTGTTTAATTTCTGTCTGTCTTGTAATTTATCTGCATCTTTTACCCTAAATGCTCCACAGAACTTAGTGCATTCCCTTTGTGAGTGACACTAACGGACGTGGGGTGTTACATGTGGTATCAGAGCTAAAGGTTACCAGATCCGATAAAGGATTTGAAAAATTATTTTCAAAACGGTTTTAAAAGAAGCATTTTCAAAAGAAAAGATTTG
This sequence comes from Allium sativum, assembly GCA_030737875.1. Classification (NCBI taxonomy): domain Eukaryota; kingdom Viridiplantae; phylum Streptophyta; class Magnoliopsida; order Asparagales; family Amaryllidaceae; genus Allium; species Allium sativum. Next base: position 532,384,771 of record CM060915.1, read on the forward strand.
TTTTAAAGGCATATTCCCCAAAAGCCATACGCATTATTTTCTCTTCCTCTGTTTGAATTCTTGTCTCCTTCTTTCTTGAGTCTCTGGGGCTCCTGGCTTTCTGGGAGGTAACCTCATCGAAGGGCGAAGTAGTGCCCGACTTCCATCTATAACCGTAGTAGTTTCACCTGCGGTTAGTTTTCTTTCAAGCTTAGTAGGGTTTTTTGTACGATGGAGGCAGCTTTCGAGATATTTGTCAACATGACTACACACGGAATGGGATGAGGAGTTTGGCTGGGGAGCACAACCCTAGGATGAGGAATTCATGGATGTAGATTTAGTTCACGAAGGAGGAAGAAATTATAAAACCTAAGACAAGAGGAAGTATCTTTACTAGGGTATGATAGGGCATATAATTAAGGAAAGGGCAAGAACGAGGGACAAGATTTTCAGAAGGACAAGTACATACTTTCACCGCCAAGCGTACCTAGGAGAAAGGTAGTAAAGTTCTGTTGGAAGAGTCTAGTTTTTCTGTTCGTACTATTTCCTTTGGTTCTAGCGCTTCTCATTTGTTCATATCCGCTTCCATAGTCGAGTCTCTGCACCATAGTACTTGTATAGTAGAAAGATCCCACTAGAGTCTCAAATCCAATTGGTGGTCCGACCCGTTTATTTTTGGATAATAGGGATTTGAGAATAGCTATCGAGTTTGCTTATATCATTTCACGTAGATCGTCTAAATTCGGAGGAGATATTCCTTGGGTGCTTGTCTGATATTGGTTTAGACCTTTGGGGCTTGTACTTGAGGAATGTCGAGTTCGACTAGGATGGGTTGTGTGAGAGATGAATAGTTGTGGCAAGCACTCTAAAAAGTACGTAGTAACCTTTCGACCCTTATAGTTATGGCACGGTGGATAAGAGGGAGACCTCTAATCATCTTAGTACATACACTTGGTACCGTTATTGACATCTGTTTATTTTGGAAATGGAGATCGGAAACTTCACAATCGTGAAGTTAAATTAGTTAAGACGCAGTGGTGTAAAGTTCAAGAAGGCTAGATACTAGCATCATACCCTTTTTCCTTAAGGGTGAATCCTTGGTTTCTTTGTTTAGGAGCTTTACGCATATTTGTTTCTCTCTTTCCAAAGTATATCCTCTAGGTTGTATCTTCGATCTTTAGGTAGAAGCCAATGGACGTAAACATGTATTTGAAACATGTTATGGTTGGTGGTTGCAAGTGGTTGCTAATGGTTGCTCGTGGATGCATATGCATACGTATTAGGCACTAGATCAAGTTCGGACGCTTTCATATTGCATTTACAGATATGTATTTGTTTGTAAGTTGAGCTTGATATGTTATCATATGGATGTTGCATATGGATGAATGGCTATGCACACATGTAGTATTTACATAACTAGGGATGCTTGCATACATGATTGGACGCATGGCACTGACAATGATTCGCATTAAGGAGGTCAACTGAATCAGTAGACCGCCTGATTTTTGCATTAGATAAAGACATATACACACACTATGCATATGAACATGAAAGCATTAGAAATCTTTTAAGGACAATGAATGCCTGTGATTGAGTGGATGAGTAGATGGTTGATTGGATGGTAGGACACATTCTTCCTAACTTGAAGATTTCGGGGACGAAATCCTTTTAAGTGGGGGAGAATGTAACACCCCGTAATTCTGTAACACTAAGATTCACAAATCAAGGCAGAATTAAATTTTAAAATCAAAATCAAGGGAAATGGGCTACGCCATTGCGTTCGTCTCGGAATTCTACATGAAAACGAGTCCGAGTTTGCGTAAATCGGAGTCCATATGAGGAAGATATGGCCTCCGGAAGATTCAGCGAAGTTCAAATTTCGAAACAGTTCAGAAAAGCGAATTCAAATTCAAAATTGGAGCCAGATTGGGTTGGGCGGGAATTTTCCCGCCCAAGGCACCCAGGTCGACTGGGTAGTCGACCTGGGGGTCGACCTCCCTGCTTTTTCCAGCTTTCTGCACCTGGTTTGTTCTGATGTATTTGGTCACGTTTTCTGACCAGGTTCGTCCACCTAACACTATATAAACAGCCCTGGTCTTCTTCTCTATTTACAATTCTTTTCTATCCTTATGCTGCCTCTGAGAAAATATATAAGTAAATAATATAAAAAATAAATCAAGACAAGGAAATGCTGCTAAAGATTTTCAAGAAGAGGTTCAAGTCAAGCTAGGATTCAAGAGGAGGTTCAAACAACTTCAACAACTGTTTTTCTACGAATCATAGCAACGCCATCTTTCTATTCTAATCTAACCTCTGTAAGTCAGTTACTTTTTTAGATTTGAACGTTTTTCTCTGTTCGTGACATGAAATTAAAGGAATAAAAGAATATGCCAAATCTCTCTCTCTCTATTCGAATCAGTGCCTATACTCTTGAACCTAATTAAGAACTGTTATGATTCGAGGACAAATAAGACCGTGACTATGAAACTATGGACCTTAAAACCATATGCCTATGCCTATGACTATGAACATTTGCCTATGACTATGAACATTGCCTATGACTATGGACATTGCCTATGACTATGAACATTGCCTAAGACTGTGACTGTGACTATGAGGATTATTTCCTTGACTAATCCTATGCCTTTGATTAGGAAATATAAACTATTGCCTATGACATAACAAGGACATCTGTGATTTAACACCTGTGATTCATGACTAGGAAAGTGTTGCTTAAATTTTGTGACTATGAAATTGGGTCTAAACCCGATTATCTATTCTGTCTATTCTTGGTTATCTTTGGTTTTAGACCTTGGGAATTTACCTATTAAGTTAGGTCTACCCATATTCTTGAACCTACGTCTCTATTCTGTCTATTCTTGGTTTTCTTTGGTTTTAGACCTTGGGAATTTACCTATTAAGTTAGGTCTACCCATGTTCTTGAACCGACATCGTTATTCAACCCTTTTTATGCCAGTTAGTATGTCTATCTTTTGCATAGCATCTTTGGTTCAATCCCTATTTTCTACGAACCTAGCTTTATTTATAATCTAGATTGAATCACGATTATACGAACGGTGGGAATGCGGTTTGGGCAAAATATGAAATTTACTAAAAACGTAGTTTAACTTGGAAATTGGCATAAATTGGGAACATGTATTATGGCATGTTCATAGAAATGCAAATTAGATAAATTTGACATGAATTATAAGATGTGTAATTTGAATCTAGTATTGACATGTAAATCTAGCATTTACATGAATAGTGAACTAGAGTAATAAGTCTAGTTTGACGTGAATTAGAATGTTGAATCGGAATTGGATTAGCTAATCTGGCACGGTAAGTATATTGGCATAAATGTGAAACTGGCCATAATTGGGAATAACTGTCAGGTTTAGCAAAATCATGGTTAGTGACACTTAATTTGGTATAGGGTACATACCAAAAGGGCATAAATATGATATAGAGGGGAGAATGGGCCATAAGAATAAATGTTGACAACTCACATTAAAAGAGTAATTAGGAAATAAGTAAATTAGGAATAATTTACTTATAGAATTTGGCCTGAATGAGGAAATGTAAATTTAGACAAATTAAAGGTTTATTAACGACATCTCTTTTAATGACACACCAGAAAGTTCTAGGGTGACAGAGAGGATAGTGTCTAGACTTGGGTTTGGAAAATACAAGTTTCCTGCTCTCATTGGCTATCCCTAACTGATCCGACGAACGGGATGGTTACTTTCAAAACTTGATTTGAAAATAAATTGAAACCCTTTGAACTTAGAAAACACGAATATGCCTAACCCGAGGTTAGACTGAGTTGCGATGTAAACCTGCCCGGAACCAACCGGCACATCCAGTATTCACAACAATATCTGTCTAATGTGAGTGGTCGCGGCTTTAATCTATTTAAGTAAAGCTAGAACAAGAATGGTAGGGTTAAGTTAACTAATACACTTAACCAGTTCAACATGATAACTACACTGATGGGTGGGGTTAGGTTCAGACTGACACTTAACACAGTTAAGCTAGAATGGGAGGGTTAAGTCCATAGGAACACTTAACCAACTTAACACGGTTAAGCTAGAATGGGAGGGCTAAGTCCATAGAGACACTTAACCAAACTCAAGGTAGCAAGACAAGATTTGTAGGGGTTAAGTAAAGTTAATACACTTAGCCAAATTAACATGTTAACTAGACTAAAAGGTGGGGTTAAGTAAAGTTAACACACTTAGCCAAATTAAGATGTTAACTAGACCAGAGGTTGGGGTTAAGTAAAATCTAATACACTAAGCCAATTTGATATGTTAGCTGGGCTAGACCGTAGGGTTAAGTAAACTTGAACACTTAACCATCAGGTTGTGATAAAGGAATAGGGCTAAGTCTAAAACATGAAGGGATAATACTTAACCATTAATAACATGTTAGTTAAAACAGACGGGCAGGGTTAAGTAAAAAAGGAACACTTAACCAATACAGGTTGAACGGGTAGGGTTAAGTAATAAGAAATACTTAACCAATATAACTTGGTTTGTGGTAGGGTTAAGTCAACATGAATTACTGATAACACTTAACCAGTTTAACAGGATAAATGAAGAGGGTTAAGTTAGCTCGAATTGACTAATGACACTTAACCAATCCAGATTGACGGGAAAGAGAACTAAGTAGTAATTCTTAGTATAACACGGGAAGGAGCGAATGTCCGTCTGAGTAAAAAGAAGGCTCCAACGAATTGGGTTACGAAGCCCGAGGCTTCGAGGGGACGTGAGGGTACTCTTGGTATCCCTCTGTGAGTCTGCAGATGATCCTCCTGAACTCACAGAGGTTAAGATTTGCATAGAAGAACCAGGGGTATGCCTTGGTTGCAATATATGGCAACCTAAAGACTAGGATGGACCGGCGTGATTCGGCGAGAAAACGGTAGCCCTGTGATAGCAACTCGTCGTCTACCATCCATCTTGAGTCAATCGAGATACGTGAAGCGGAAAGGCGGAGAACTCCAAAAGACCATATACTTGCTATCGAGTTATGGGTGAGGATGGCCATAGGATAGTGGGGCACCGGGGGCCTGCGTATAGTTCTCATTTTTCAAGGTGTGCCTTTCAGTAGTTGAGGGAGGGGTCAAGTGGGACCATAGCCACTGGAATAAAAACAGACCTTAGCATCTGCATCGGCAGATATCTGAAAGCTCCCGACCAAGTTCTGTATTCCTTGATTTGCCCTGACACAGGACTCGGGTCGCACATTACAGGACATGTGCATCTAGACAAGCGATGACGATTCGCGATACATGCGTGGGGAAGCCTAGGGACATATACCACTCTAGGTAGTGTGTCCTAGACTTGGGGGCATCGTTCGACAGGTAGCATAGTCCCTAGTTGGACTAGGTGGCATAAACTCTGAATCCGAGAAGCGTTCAGCAGATAGCGTAAACTCTAATTGAATCTAGAAAGCACTTGATAGAAAACCCTAGATTAAATCTAGGTAATAAATAATAAATGGATGCCCGATGGCAGTGGAAAATACAGGGATTGGGATCACGTTATCGTTACTAGTTAGGACACTAGTTAGGAGGTGCAGAGATATAGAAACCAGTATAACAAGGAAATAGCGAAGAGGCGAAAGTATTAGAGCATATCCAGTTTATCTTAGCTTAACATATCTTGTGATTATCTTGTCTAATCTTGCTGACCCTATCGCCATGGTGTTATCTTGTATTCAGTTAATTCATGTCGTTTTGTTTTTCCATGTTCATATGCTAGAAGTTATTGAACTTACTCAGGCTTTATGTCTGACTCTGTTTTCCTTTCGTCTTCTTTTCTTCCGTTCCCCCCCCCCAGGTAGTAAAGGAGGGAATAGTATAGCTCAGGTTAAGTTGGACTGTCACTCTTTCCTAGCTTGAAGATTTGTCAAAGTTTTGCTTGGATTCTCTTTTCAGATGCTATGGCTGGCTCTTGCTAAAATTGGGGAATATAACTGTTGTTTTATGCTTCTTTATTTTGTAAGACAGATGATACTCTGATATTGTAAAGGAATCATTGTACAAACTATTTTATCAATAAAGCAAAGTTTTATTTTCCGCTGTTTAATTTCTGTCTGTCTTGTAATTTATCTGCATCTTTTACCCTAAATGCTCCACAGAACTTAGTGCATTCCCTTTGTGAGTGACACTAACGGACGTGGGGTGTTACATTTATACCAATTTATAAAATGATTAAATATAAATAATTAGTAATATTTTCTCATTGTACTGGGCGAAGTAGATCTATAGGAGGCTGACGTTAGCCTAGTTCAGTGACACTGGAACTGGAAGATCACTAAGAACTAAAGGGATAAAATGTTAGTGAAAAAAAATTAGGGAAGAAACCAAAGTGGATGATCGTGGCTGTATGGGAAAAGTGAGTTAATTGGTGGAACATTGATGAATTCAAGGTAAATCTACGACGAATCTCATTAAAAATGGCAACAATTAAATAATTATTCAATGTAAATTTGCAGGCGGAGTCCGTAAAGAACTCAGCAAACAGGAGTAGGATTTCGGTAACTCATCGTGGAGAATCCAAGTCTTTCCAACATTACCGCGAGGACTTGGAAAATTTATCAGTTATTACATTTGTATATTTATCAATCAGCTATGTGAAATTCGATTATCTAAATTATCAATCGAAGGAATGAGCTCGTGGGCATCCTGTGTCCTACATGGACGTATTTTCTCACATCCATGCATCAAGGCAAGTAGACGAGGTTGGCAACATCACATATCAGTAGGGCGATCAGGATAGGGCGATAAGTGCATATGTAAGCTTATTTTAAATTCTATTACTCACATCGATAAGTTTATAAATTATTAGTTATGCAAAATAAAAATAATATTCTTCTATTTTTTTAGTATAATCTTTTTTTGCATTATAGGCAAGATTTTAGGAGGCACCGGCTCATGCACTTGAGGACACTGGTCGTGATTAGTTAACACCGGAGGAGGAAGATATGGTATTTATCATTGTTATAGATCCGACGTAGCGGGGTAGACGTTATGGATTCGGGAACCTAATAGTAATTAACGCTTTTGCATATATACAACAAATTTGCATGTAGATATATAGAGTTATCATATTTTATATGCAGACATAAACTTTTTTTATTCATGATTGGGTCAATATGATAAGATAGGTAATGAAAACCATTTTACTATTCATTCTATTTGTAGACTCGAGAAGCTCGAAAACCCCAAGAAAAAACTGAAATAAAAGAGCTCAGAACAATGATTGAGTAGCTGCAGAAGCATAATCTTCTTCAAGCTGTACAGATGGAGTAGCTGAATCAAAAGTTTGCGGAGTATGTGCATAATCATGGTTCTTTTCCTTCATCTTATGGTGCTTCTGAAAACGAGGAAGATGCTTGAGGTATTTTTTTTTTGTATTTGTGATTGCATGATGTATATACTGACTTGAAGATGGTGAGGATTGTGTTTTGATATTGTATACGTTGGTACGGAGTTAGTGAGGATGATATTTTGGAAATATTTTGATGGTATGTTCTTGGTTTATTGACATGTGATGTTGAAGAGTTGGTGTTTGATGTTTAGATGGTTTATTTTCTTTATATTGGTGTTTATTTGATTTATGTTGGTTGTTCATATTATTATTGATATATATGTGTTATATATGTGTAGAATGGATTGGAAATGGGGTGACTGGAAGATAATAAGCTTGTTGTTATAACACTACACCATAGATTGCATACCGCAACACTAGAGAAGTGATGCAGGAAGTGCCAAAAAATGTTGCTATAGCAAAAAATGATCTGTGGCCCGGTGTTGCATTTTGCCGCGTTTCCATAGAGTCAAAGGCAACACCTTTGCGATCTTATGGCGACATCGGTACTATTATTGCCATAGTACTAAATTTATTAAAAAGTAGACCCCACAATCTGGTCCCACATTGTGGGGCCCATTAAAATTAGGGGCTTGAGTTTATAGAATCCTACTGTGGGGACAACATTCATTAATCTATGGCAACATTTTACCATTCAATGGCAACACCATATCATAGCTATGGCAACATTTAACATCACATACTGCAACATTATATCGTAGCTATGGAAAATTACATAACATACTGCAACATAACAACAATTAATATCACACACTGAAATTAACAAAGAACTTTTCATTTCAAATTAACCAGTAACACAAGTACTACTTAGTCAACTACAAAATAACAAAACATAGCCACTAAATTCATTTTTACAGACAGTACTTACAAACACAGCTAGTACTAAATTCATGGTTACATCAAAGTAAAACAGTTTCAAAATATAGCGCGAGCCTCCAGTGCGTTCAGTGCCTCTACTGCCTCTAGTACCTCTAATGCCTTTAGTAGCAAGTTCTTGAACAACTCCATCAGTGCCTCCTTAACCTACAAAATAAAGCAGTTTCAAAAGTCATTCATTTCAGCAGTGCCTTTAGTACAATTAATGTTTTCACAGCAAACACACTATTTACGCATAACTAAAGTCATGCATGTCTCGGTTGAATTTTAGCATAATTTATGACCTGCATACCTCAGTTACATTTCAATTGCATAATTGAGTTTCATTTGCATTTTCAGCACAAACCGAGTTTCATTTGTATAGCTGAGTTGCATAACTGAGTTGCATTTGCATTTCATTTGCATAACTGAGTTGCATTTTAACACAAAGACATCTCAGCACAATTTATAGCCTGCATACCTCAATTGCATTTCAGTTGATTAACTAAGTTTCATTTGCATTTCAGCATGAACTGAGTTTCAATTGCATTTCAGTTGCGTACTTGAGTTTCATTTGCATTTCATTTGCATAACTGAGTTGAATTTCATTTGCATTTCAGTTGCATAAGTGAGTTTCATTGGCATTTCAGTTGCATTTCTGCACAAAGACATTTCAGTTGCATTTCAGTTGCAAAACTTAATTTATGGCATGCATGCCTCAGTTGCAAATTGATGCAATGACTCAATTTGTTCAAAGCACAAACGATATCAAGGAATGCAATAGTATGTCGTAATATAACTGAGGCACTGCCTCAGTTGCATATCTATGTCATAGCATAACTATGCCACGGCTCGTTCAAGTACAAACTCAACCATTGCTTCAATTGCGAACCGATGCATTGATTTAGTTACAAACTGACCCGTACTTTAGTCTGATACAAGTGTATACTGAGTAAATGCCTTAATTACTAAATGTGGCAAAAATTCTGGATGTCCTATAATAGGGAAGAAATTCTGTGACAAAACTTAAAATTATACCTGAAAAAGTGTCCATGCATGCTATTTCATGTTATTTCACTACACTACATTGCCATAGCAACACACAAAAGAATTCTGAACATGATCTAGGACTAGCTAAAGCCGTTGCAAAGAATTTTTCTCCTTTCTCGTGTTTTCCACATTCAACATGCATTAGGGCCAACTCTTCCTTCATATCTGCCACAAATTCATCGGCTTTTCCCTTCTTTTGCTTTTGCTTCAGCATCTTTTCTTCAATTGTCTTCCTTTCCACAAGCAATTGCGATATAGTCTTTTCTTTTTCCATTAATTTAACAGTAGTATCATCCAATTCAGCATTGCTATTGATTTCATTCGCTTCATCATGCCACATAAAATACCCACAATCGTCATTTTGCACATATCTTAAATTCTCGACTAAAACATCATTGAAAGATATGATAATCGACAAAGCAACTAAAAAAATTTAATTTATACTTACCGGCCACATGGAGCAACCAAAAGGCTTTCAACCCTACCTTCTCAGTTCTCATCTTCGCTGGGATTTTTTGGTGGCAGTTCTTTCTTCCGGCCACTGTTGATGAATTTGAAGTAGAAATTGATTGAGCGGTCATTAAACTCGAATTGAAGAAAGAATTGGAGTGATATCAAAAACTGCAAATCATTTTAGTAATATCACAAACTGGAAATGATTATGTATATATTCCATATAATAAATTTCATGTAGTAGGCTTTCAGGCATGTATTTCATGCATTCAGTATTTGTGTGCATAACCAAAACAAAACATGTGTATATTTATTAGAGAGTCTTACACACACACACACACATACACACACACACATACACACACACACACACACACACACACATATATATATATATATATATATATATGAATAGTTCTTAAAGCTCACATAAATTTTTAGAAGCATGCATCATGAAGAAACAATCATCCATTAGCAGTTTATTGATCCATGTGTGCAAATATATCATTGTATCCTTTTAAGCATATCCAAGCATAACTTAAACAATGCTTGGTTAAACAGCATACAATGATGTCAATGGTGATGCACACATAATTGTACAGTCGGTGTAAACATTCATAGATGAACAGAATTTGCACATAATTTCTAACTATGCATACAGATCTTACCTGATTGGGAACTAGATGAAAAATCATGCATATGACAAACATAAAAATACATAAGAAATGAATAATATCATGTATATGTAAGAATCCTTATGAAATCATTTTCATAAACCGCAGTATATCTTATTAAAAAAAGCTAGTGGTATCATGCCTTAATCATCACCGACAATAAAAACCTGGTAAACCTGAGTAGTTGTCTAGAACATGCAGCTTATATAAGGTCGATGGTCTAATTGTTTACAACCACACTTCACTATGAACTAAAGTTCAGTGTTATTAAATTGATTAACAACCCAATAGCTTTTCAAAGAACATTTCAGTGAATCAACATACAAAAGAACTGCAAATAACACCACCAACAAAACAAAATGATGTACAGGTTCTTCTAGTATGATATATGAACAAGTTCACAACAAATACCACCATTTACAGGTCTAATTTCATTAGTGTACAACTTCAAACTGAAAAAAGTGTGGATTCATTGACAAATAACAGGCAAGAAATGTTAATCACCTAACACCAATTATACTCGTGGTGATAATAATTTCCATTTTTTCGATTGGTTAATTAATAGAGATGATAAAAAAACCAACAGAAACGTACATGAGAAACACAGGATAAAAACCTAGCACTTTTCTTCTTGGATTGACTGTCGTTTACTGATGGGGAAGGGGAGAAGTGTGTGCATTTGGAGCTCAAGTCGACGACTAGCTGTAAGAAGTGGAGGAAGCAGAGAGGGTTCGAGTGGAAGAAGTAGGTGAATGAAAATTAGGGATTAGAACTGGAAATTTTGCGGTGAGAACAATAGATCTAAGAGTTGAGAAAGAGGAATATAATGAGTTACGTAAGTTGATTTCCTATCAGTGGTGTAGGATTTTAACGGATCAGTGAGGTGTCGACTACATATGTTATTTTTAAAAGGTAAATTGACGGATAAATGCATGTTTTTATAGGTGCAGACTGATGACGTGGAAAATTAAACTTATAAATTTATAATTATAGCTACTGCAACACAATTTGATATTTATGCTAACACATTGAAGAGTGCGTTGCAATAGACAAAAATCAGCATAGTTACGGCAACATTTTAGCTGGCAACACCTTGTATTTTCGTTGCAGTAGGCCATCTATGGCGTAGTGTAAAAAAAATTACCTAGATTTCCAATAGCTTGAAATGGTTTCCAACGGCTATTAATCGTGTATTTCAAATGGTTTCCACCAGCAAACAACCATTAGAGGTCATTGGAACAGCCATCGGAATGCCCCCTTTAGATCCATTGGAAGTCGTTTAAATTCGTTGATTATATCCCGATGGCTTGGAACGGCCGCCAACAGCTCCGAGCCGTTGGAATAGTCATTTTCTCTTATAGTGTAGAAAGAAATGAGAAATGACAAGAAGGGGAAACATGAACTGTTAGAAATAGGATTAGTAAATGATAAGTGGCCATTTTGTCCGTTTTAGTTTATCTAATTTACAATATTTCTATAATTATTAATGATAATATGTAATGCATTGTTAATGGAAATAACCATTGTTACCTTATCACGGTTATAACCGTGATAAAGTGAAGAAAAGAAGTTGTAACAACCCGAATTTTTATAAAATGTTATAACATAAATCAAGGCAGAATTAAATTTTAAAATCTGAATCAAGGGAAACGGGCTGCGCCATTGCGTTCGTCTCGGAAAAATACGCGAAATAGAGTCCAAGTTTTCGAAAATCGGAGTCCGTATGAAGAAGATATGGACGAACGAAGTTAGGCAGAAAAACCAAAAACAAGCCAGAATGCACTGGCGCACTTGTGAAGTGCGCCAGCACAAAAATACACTGGCGCACTTGGGAAGTGCGCCCGTGTCGAGCCAGAAACCTGCACAGCTTTCTGGCTTGACCCTGGCTGGCCTAGTGCACCTGTTTGGTTCTCTGGTCTGTTCTGCTGGCCTGTGACGATTTTTGATGGTTTAGATCTAAACTAGGGTTAATCCTATGGCCTAAACTAACCTAAACTTTTATAAAAAGACCCTAAGACCTAGCCTAAACCCACACAAATCAATCCTACAACTAAGTGCTGCCAAAATGCTCCCTAATCATGGCCTCCATCTTCATCTTGAGAGCATGAGTGTTCCAAATCAAATCTAAGTCCAAGAAGCTATCTTTCTTAGTTCAAAGAGCCATCTTTCTTCGTCATAGAAGCTATTTTACTTATTTCTCAAGGCTTAGGGTGGAGCATATTATTTTCCTTGCGGATTTGCTAGTGGCTTCGTCTCAATCTTGTTTTATTTTATGGTCTTCATAGCATTGTAAGCCCTATTCTACTCTTAGATTTAAACTATGAAGTTAATATGATCATGTAGCAAGTTGAAATGTGACTTTTGGGCTATATTTGTATGCATAGATCCATGTATGACTCTTTTGATCTATGATTGTGGCACTATCATGAACCTAGTATCATTTACCTTGATTTTTGGGTAGAAAGCTATGAGCTTTATTTGTTGGTTATGCATAATGCAACATAGAACTTGGTAGTTATGCATAAATGCAACATAGAACCATCTTAAAACCTTGATGTTAACTTGCATATGATGTTATGAACCTATATGCTAATCACAAGTGTATCACCCTATTTGCTAAGTTTAATGCCATACATATGTAGATTGGAATTGGACCTAAGTGCAATATTTGCCTTGAACCTATCATTGTATGCATAGATCTATTCATGCCTCTCTTGATCTATGATTGTGGACCTATCATGAACCTAGTACCGTTCATGTTGACCTTTGGGAAAAATGCTATGAAATGGATTATGGCTTATGCATGTTAACCAACCTTAATCCCTCATGTTTCTTAACATGCATATGATGATATTGAGCCTATATGCTATTATGCATGCTTGTGGCCAAATCACCCTTATGCTATTATGCATGCTTGAGGCCAAAGCACCCTTATGCTATTTGATATGTTTGAGGCCAAGTCACCTTTTATGCTATCATACATGTTGAGGCCATATGCTAGTATGATGAACCCCTTTTGCCTCAAATATCACCACGTTTAACTTGTGATAGACCTTGCCATCTTATGCTCACCTTGTCATATTCTTATGTTCCCCCTTTTTGATCTATTTGCGTTGATGCGAACTTACGTGCGATGGGGTTACGTTATGGGTAAACTTAAATGACATGAAACATGACTTGAAATATGACATGTGATTATGTTTGAAACATGAACGTGGACATGACATGTAGAAAACATGAAAGTGGCCAACTCGAGGTTGGGTTGAGTTTGTAGCATAAATCTACCCGGAACCGACCGGCTTAACTAGTGGCTACAAACAATAGGACCCAATGTGAGTAGTTGGTCACATTGCACTTGAAACTCGAGGTTAGACTAGGTTGTGGTGTAGAGCTACCCGGACCTGCCCGGCTTAACTAGTAACCACAACAAAGTCTAATGTGAGAGGTTGGGGTGCATTAAGTTAATTAATGCCACATGGTAGGGTTAAGTCATGGAATACTTAAATACTTAACCAATTAAACACGATGGATTGGTAGGGTTAAGTCATGGACTACTTGAATACTTAACCAATTAAACACGATGTATTGATAGGGTTAAGTCATGAACTGCTTGGATACACTTGACCAACTCAATACATGGTTAGGATAGGGTTAACCACACTTAAGCCGCTTGAAATCCTAGTTACGTGGTCCTTTTCAGCAGTAACCTACTAGGGAGTATCATGGGTACCCTGGACTAGGTTAGGGTGGGGCACGATTACTGGACTGATTGTAAGAGACCAAAAGAGACGGCTGAATGGTGCACCGGTTGTTCAGGCGGACCATGGTCGTGCACATTAAGTCCGGAGTTGAACATGAGCACCAGTAGGTTTAGACTGTGCGTGCTTGATTTGTGTCTGTGGTTTACACCTTAGGGCTGGATACACCCTAGGGTGGACCTTGCACAGTTAACTACATTCCATGATTAAGCCGTATGACACCGATACACGACGAGTTAGGCTTATAGGGAGCCGATCGACTAGACCGAGTAGTTGGACCTTGATTTAGGTCATCTCATGATGTTGGGCCAACTTTGAACCAAGGGATCATTTCTTGTTCATACTTGACATGGATTAGAATACTAGTACACTTGGTGCAAAACTTAACCTTGTATATGCGATGCCACACTTGATCTATCTTGTTAACTTTTCACCATGCCAGTTATCACCCTATGTTTCATCTCTGTTTTACATGTCCAGTTAACTTTATTAGTTTTTATACTAATAGTAGGTAGGACTTACCAGTCTTTTTGACTGACCCATTTTCTTTCGCCTCTTTTCTTCCGTCCCCCCCCCCCCCCCCCTAGGTTCTCAGGGTGGGAACACTAGCACCTAGCTTGGATCTTTAGCTTGCTTTCTGGATAGCTCATGTACGGTTTGGACTTGAGATCTCTATGGCTTTACCACGTCTACTTTGGGGATAGTTTACTTTATGTTATTTCCAGTTTTCAGTTTATGTTTCTAGACTTGTAGTAGTTGGAAAATAATGACCAAGTACTTTGATGTAACTTGACTATGGTTTTGAAATAGTAGTTTTATCCTCTGCTTTATTTACTCTGTTTTACTTATATGTTCTGCCTTGTGATATCTTTATGCATGTTTACCTTGTCCAACACCCCTCCAAAGCTAGTGTACTTGCAAGAGTGACCCTGGCGGAGGGTGGGGTGTTACATTTGGTATCAGAGCATAAGGTTTACGAGATTGAACAAAAGGCTTTTTAAACTTACCTTTTGAAGAACTATTTTCAAAACCAATTAAGTATTTTCCAAGAAAAGTCTAGTTTATTTTAAAAGGCTATTCCCCAAAAGCCATTAGCACTATCCTTTGTTTCCTCATTCTCAATCTATCTTTTTCTTCGTTTCAGTATGGCCGATAATTTTGCCATTCTGGAGGGCGTACCAGTACCTATTTGGTTTAGAAGGTACATGGAGGCAAGGGCGAATGAAGCCGGCCCCGCGAACATTCCTCCTCCTTTCCCCGTGGCTAAAATTCCTCCTCCTCCCGTAGCTGAGGTTCCTCCTCCTCCTCCTCCGCATCCACAAGCGGATTTCGCGAAGATTTGCAAGGACTTTAAGGCGATGGGTGGCAAGAATTTTATTGGGACAGAGACTTATGTTGAGGCAAGAAACTGGTTAAAAGAAACTGAAGACCTCTTTGCTATCTTTGATGTGGAAGACCGTAGAAAAGTTCTGTTGACAGTATGGCTATTGAAAGAGGAAGCTGCATATTGGTGGGTAGTCACCACCACTACTAGGCCAATCCAGACTTGGGATGACTTTAGGAGAAGGTTTGGAATGTGGTTTCTATCATCGACAGAAGAGAACCTTCAGATGGAGAGGTTCCTATCACTAAAGCAAGGGGACATGACCGTGAGGGAATACGTGGATAATTTTAATCAGCTTGCTCGGTTCGGTCTAGACTTGGTTAACACAGCTCAGATGAAGGCCCTACACTTTGCTCTAGGATTGAACGAGCCATTGCACGGTTTGGCCATGTCTCACATACCCATGGGGGCGACCTTCGAGAGCTTGGTGAATATGGCCCTGCTTCAAGAGGAAGATAAAAGTGGCAAGAAGGAGGTCAAGGCAAATGAGTCTCAAGGCAAGAAGGAAGATTCTGAGAAATGAGACAAGAACAACAAGAAGGGAAACAAGGCCAACAACAACAAGGCAAAGGACACAAGAAAGTGCAACTTCTGTAGGATCACTGGGCACATAGTCAAAGACTGTAGGAAGAAGAAGAGGAAGTTGGACAAATGCTTTCATTGTGGAGAGTCTGGACACTATAGCAAGGATTGCCCGAAAAAGCGAGGACAAGGGAAAAGGCAAACTCAGCGAGCAGGACCCTCTGGAGGGCAGTTGCAGGCTCCCCTCGCTCTTCCAGCTTTTGATCGAGGTAGTGTTTCTATAGAAAGTCATGTTTACATTACTGATTTCCCTGTTCGCACCTTATTTGATTCTGGCGCATCGCATAGTTTTATTTCTGATCTTGTTGAAAGTTTGCACCTAAGTACTAGTCTAGTTGAGGATCCCGTTAGAGTTTCAAATCCAATTGAGGGTTCCGCCCATCTATCTGTGATTTGTGTGGATTTGAAGATTTCTATCGTGAGCGTAGAATTCATGTGTAATGCTTATGTTCTCGGGTTTTCGGGATACGGGTTGATTTTGGGCATGGATTGGTTGTCCAGTTATGGAACCATTCCTGATTGTGAGCATAGGGTGGAGAGGCTCATGACTCGCCTCGGTAATACCCTAGGAATTTCTTGCAAACCTATGGATCCCATTATGTTATGTTATCTTGAATCCCTCGACTCGTCTATTGACAACCTTCAATCTGTGAGGGTGGTCCGAGAATATCCTGATGTTTTTGATGAGGTAAAGGGGTTACCCCCTAGAAGCGAGATAGACTTCCGTATTTATCTGGTTGATAATGCCAAGCCAGTTTCATTGCCTGTTAGGCACATGGCCCCGCGAGAAAGAAGAGATCTTAGCAAGAAAATCAAGGAGTTGCTTGAGAAAAATTTCATTAGGCGAAGCATTTCGGAATGGGGTGCTCCGGTGGTATTCGCTACTAAGGCGGATGGTTCGCTTCGTCTATGTGTTGATTATCGTGAGTTGAACAAGCTGACAAAGAAGAATAGACATCCGTTACCGAGGATTGATGATCTCTTTGACCAGCTGGTTGGCGCTTCTGTTTTCTCTCAGCTCGATCTAGCCACCGGATTCCATCAGCTTAGAGTGGTTGAGGATAGTATTGATAAGACTGCGTTTAGGACTCCAGATGGATTCTTTGAATGGCTAATCATGCCGTTCGGTTTGACTAATGCACCCGCATACTTTGTTGATTTGATGAGTAGGGTGTTCAAGGAGTTCCTTAACAAGTTTGTGGTTGTTTTCGTGGATGATATTCTGGTCTTCTCTAAGGACGAGGAAGAACGTGCTACACACCTCAAGGAGGTTATGGATACGCTTAGAGCTCATCAGTTGATAGCCAAGTTCTCTAAATGCCATTTTTGGAGAAAGGAAGTTCGGTTTCTTGGACATATAGTTAGGATGAAGGTGTCCACTTAGTTGACCAAACTTTTTGGACTTTATGGGATATGGGTCATAGTTGATAGACTTACGGAAAGTGCTCATTTTATTCCGGTGAAGAGCAAGAGGACCGCATCATGGCTAGCATCTGTTTATCTTCGAGAGATAGTACGATTGCATGGAGTTCCTTCTAGCATAGTCAGCGATCGTGACCCAATCTTCACTAGCCAATTTTGGAATAGTTTGCAAGAAGCGATGGGTACGCGATTGAATATAAGTACGGCCTATCACCCACAGACGGATGGCCAGACCGAAAGGGTGAATAGGGTACTAGAAGATCTGTTGAGGCTATGCATCCTTGACTTTGGTGGTACTTGGGAAGATCATCTTCCTCTAGTGGAGTTTGCTTATAATAACAGCTACCAAGCAAGCATAGGGATGGCACCATCCGAAGCTTTTTATGGGAGGCCGTGCAAGTCACCAACATGTTGGTGGGAGACGATGGATAAGCTTATACTTGGGCCCGACATGATAAGGGACACATCCGAGAAAGTTGAGTTGATTCGAAGGCGGATGAAAGCGGCCCAAGACAGACAGAAATCCTATGTAGACAAGCGAAGGACAGACTTAGAGTTTGAAGTGGAGATATGGTCTTTGTGAAGGTTTCTCCTTTGCGAAATGTGGTTCGTTTTGGAGCAGTTGGAAAGCTAGCACCAAGGTTCGTTGGACCCTTCCCTATCATCGAGAAGATTGGGCAAATGGCTTATAGAGTCGAACTGCCCGAGAAGCTGGCCGGAGTGCATAACGTCTTTCATGTCTCGCATCTCCGGAAGTGTTTGCACAGATCCGCCGAAGTGGTTGAACCAAGTATTCTTGAAGACATGGAGGTAGAGAAAGAGGCAACCTTGAGGCGAGCTCCGATTCGTATCTTGGGAACGGAGATCAAGAAACTGAGGAATCGAGAAGTCAAGTTAGTAAAGGTTCAGTGGAGTGAAGCCGATGAAGATGCAACTTGGGAAACCGAGGAGAAGATGCGTGGGCTTTATCCATTCCTTTTTGAGGGTACATTCTCAATCTCTTTTCCTAGTTAGCATATCTTTCCTTTGCTATCCATGTTTATCTTGTTATCTCGTTAACCTTGTCATGAGAACCTTAGGTAGAAACCCTTTGGATGAAACATGTATTTGAAACATGTTATGCTTGATGTTTGCCAGTGGTTGCAAGTGTTTGCAAGTGGATACTCGTGGATGCATGATACACATTAGGCACTAAGATCGGCTCACACACTTTCATATTGCATATGCATGAGTGCTTATACTTATTCATGGCTGAAACTTGTTATGCTATCACGTGGATATTGCATATGGATGAATGTTATGTGCACTCATATAGAGATTATGAATTATGTTAGGAATTTGCATACATATGGACTCATTTCACTAACATACTTTGCATTAAGGAGGTTTACTGAATCAGTAACCGCCTGATTTTCGCATTAGATAAGTACATATACACACACCTTTGCATATGATCATACAGCATTTAGAATCTTTTAAGGACAATGATTACTTGTGGATGATGTTTTGAGTAGATGGATGATGGATGGTAGGATACGTTCTTCCTAACTTGGAGATTTCGGGGACGAAATCCTTTAAGGAGGGGAGAATGTAACAACCCGAATTTTTATAAAATGTTATAACATAAATCAGGGCAGAATTAAATTTTAAAATCTGAATCAAGGGAAATGGGATGCGCCATTGCGTTCGTCTCGGAAAAATACGCGAAATAGAGTCCGAGTTTTCGAAAATCGGAGTCCGTATGAAGAAGATATGGACGAACGAAGTTAGGCAGAAAAACCGAAAGCAAGCCAGAATGCACTGGCGCACTTGTGAAGTGCGCCAGCACAAAAATACACTGGCGTACTTGGGAAGTGCGCCCGTGTCGAGCCAGAAACCTGCATAGCTTTCTGGCTTGACCCTGGCTGGCCTGGTGCACCTGTTTTGGTTCTCTGGTCTATTCTGCTGGCCTGTGACGATTTTTGATGGTTTAGATCTAAACTAGGGTTAATCCTATGGCCTAAACTAACCTAAACTTCTATAAAAAGAGCCTAAGACCTAGCCTAAACCCACACAAATCAATCCTACAACTAAGTGCTGCCAAAATGCTCCCCAATCATGGCCTCCATCTTCATCTTGAGAGCATGAGTGTTCCAAATCAAATCTAAGTCCAAGAAGCTATCTTTCTTAGTTCAAAGAGCCATCTTTCTTCATCATAGAAGCTATTTTACTTATTTCTCAAGGCTTAGGGTGGAGCATATTATTTTCCTTGCGGATTTGCTAGTGGCTTCGTCTCAATCTTGTTTTATTTTATGGTCTTCATAGCATTGTAAGCCCTATTCTACTCTTAGATTTAAACTATGAAGTTAATATGATCATGTAGCAAGTTGAAATGTGACTTTTGGGCTATATTTGTATGCATAGATCCATGTATGACTCTTTTGATCTATGATTGTGGCACTATCATGAACCTAGTATCATTTACCTTGATTTTTGGGTAGAAAGCTATGAGCTTTATTTTTTGGTTATGCATAATGCAACATAGAACTTGGTAGTTATGCATAAATGCAACATAGAACCATCTTAAAACCTTGATGTTAACTTGCATATGATGTTATGAACCTATATGCTAATCACAAGTGTATCACCCTATTTGCTAAGTTTAATGCCATACATATGTAGATTGGAATTGGACCTAAGTGCAATATTTGCCTTGAACCTATCATTGTATGTATAGATCTATTCATGCCTCTCTTGATCTATGATTGTGGACCTATCATGAACCTAGTACCGTTCATGTTGACCTTTGGAAAAAATGCTATGAAATGGATTATGGCTTATGCATGTTAACCAACCTTAACCCCTCATGTTTTTTAACATGCATATGATGATATTGAGCCTATATGCTATTATGCATGCTTGTGGCCAAATCACCCTTATGCTATTATGCATGCTTGAGGCCAAAGCACCCTTATGCTATTTGATATGTTTGAGGCCAAGTCACCTTTTATGCTATCATACATGTTGAGGCCATATGCTAGTATGATGAACCCCTTTTGCCTCAAATATCACCACGTTTAACTTGTGATAGACCTTGCCATCTTATGCCCACCTTGTCATATTTTTATGTTCCCCCTTTTTGATCAATTTGCGTTGATGCGAACTTACGTGCGATGGGGTTACGTTATGGGTAAACTTAAATGACATGAAACATGACTTGAAATATGACATGTGATTATGTTTGAAACATGAACGTGGACATGACATGTAGAAAAAATGAAAGTGGCCAACTCGAGGTTGGGTTGAGTTTGTAGCATAAATCTACCCGGAACCGACCGGCTTAACTAGTGGCTACAAACAATAGGACCCAATGTGAGTAGTTGGTCACATCGCACTTGAAACCCGAGGTTAGACTAAGTTGTGGTGTAAAGCTACCCGGACCCGCCCGGCTTAACTAGTAACCACAACAAAGTCTAATGTGAGAGGTTGGGGTGCATTAAGTTAATTAATGCCACATGGTAGGGTTAAGTCATGGACTACTTGAATACTTAACCAATTAAACACGATGGATTGGTAGGGTTAAGTCATGGACTACTTGAATACTTAACCAATTAAACACGATGTATTGATAGGTTTAAGTCATGAACTACTTGGATACACTTGACCAACTCAATACATGGTTAGGATAGGGTTAACCACACTTAACCCGCTTGAAATCCTAGTTACGTGGTCCTTTTCAGCAGTAACCCACTAGGGAGTATCATGGGTACCCTGGACTAGGCTAGGGTGGGGCACGATTACTGGACTGATTGTAAGAGACCAAAAGAGACGGCTGAATGGTGCACCGGTTGTTCAGGCGGACCATGGTCGTTCACATTAAGTCCGGAGTTGAACATGGGCACCAGTAGGTTTAGACTGTGCGTGCTTGATTTGTGTCTGTGGTTTACACCTTAGGGCTGGATACACCTTAGGGCTGGATACACCCTAGGGTGGACCTTGCACAGTTAACTACATTCCATGATTAAGCCGTATGACACCGATACACGACGAGTTAGGCTTATAGGGAGCCGATCGACTAGACCGAGTAGTTGGACCTTGATTTAGGTCATCTCATGATGTTGGGCCAACTTTGGGCCAAGGGTTCATTTCTTGTTTATACTTGACATGGATTAGAATACTAGTACACTTGGTGCAAAACTTAACCTTGTATATGCGATGCCACACTTGATCTATCTTGTTAACTTTTCACCATGCCAGTTATCACCCTATGTTTCATCTCTGTTTTACATGTCCAGTTAACTTTATTAGTTTTTATACTAATAGTAGGTAGGACTTACCAGTCTTTTTGACTGACCCATTTTCTTTCGCCTCTTTTCTTCCGTTCCCCCCCCCCAGGTTCTCAGGGTGGGAACACTAGCACCTAGCTTGGATCTTTAGCTTGCTTTCTGGATAGCTCATGTACGGTTTGGACTTGAGCTCGCTATGGCTTTACCACGTCTACTTTGGGGATAGTTTACTTTATGTTATTTTCAGTTTTCAGTTTATATTTCTAGACTTGTAGTAGTTGGAAAATAATGACTAAGTACTTTGATGTAACTTGACTATGGTTTTGAAATAGTAGTTTTATCCGCTGCTTTATTTACTCTGTTTTACTTATATGTTCTGCCTTGTGATATCTTTATGCATGTTTACCTTGTCCAACACCCCTCCAAAGCTAGTGTACTTGCAAGAGTGACCCTGGCGGAGGGTGGGGTGTTACAGAAGTGTTACAAAATTGACTTGGTTTTGTGTTACATTTTGATAAAGAACGTTTTTGGTCCCTAGCCCTTCAAGTCATTGACAAATTGTTAGTGAAGAAAGCTTAAATTGAATTCTCAAGTATGTTAGGTAGCTTCGATTACACACGTTAGACGTGGAAAACTTGTTCAGTTGCATTTCAAGAGAAATACATATGACATTACAAAATTGCAATTTTTGTCATGGAAGTCATTGCTTCGTTCCATTTATATATGTGGCATGGTTTTTTTTTTTTTTGGAGCATCAGTTTCACTGAAAGACATTAAAGTTCTATGACAGTCATATTTATTTAATGGCATATGCAATGAAGTAGCACGTCCATACAATTACAAGATAGAAGACAAAGATCATTCCATGAGTTATAACCTAGTAGATGAAATATATCCGAAATGAAAAGCACATGCCCAAATATACAAAATTTCATATAACGCAAATGAAGCCAAATTCACCAAAACAATTAGAGAGTTCAACAAAAAAAAATATTGAACAAGCGATTGGAGTTCTTCAAGACAGGTTCTTTTTATTAAGAAAAGAGGTATACTACCATTACACAATGGTATTATCTGATATCTTATGCTGTCATATTATCTCACATAATATGATTGTTGGGTAAGAACATGTGACTATGAACTTCCACTAAGAAACTATCTAGACATCGATGTGCCATTAAAAAAAAAAGTATAAAGACCCAAATACTTTTGCATAATACATGTAAATAACCAAAGATTTTGAAATCCACAAGCTCATCTTGATCTAAGAGAGTAATTGATGGAACACTACTTGGAAAATATAGAAAAACATTAGTAAAAGTCAATTTTGGATTGACTGTGCGATATTTTTCTCTAACATATTTCGTTTATCTATTTATAATTGACATTGATGCGTTGTAATGATGTCTCAAACGCTAAGAGTGTTACTGGATGGTACCTGCATCAGTAAGTCTCAAACCCACAACCATCAACATGATGAAAACATTTGAATGTAACTTCTGGTGGTTTATAGACACCAGACTATCCATGCATTGATAAGACTCTTCTGTCTTTTTTTCTTAAAAAACGTTCTAATTTGAGTTTGACTAGTAATATTTAGAAATAAAAACCAAGTAACAAGCAACGTTCACTGTAGGAGTTTGTTATCTGGCTTGAACCCTTTCCTATTTTTCTGACATCAAACTTATAGTTGAGACGAACAAGGATAGGTCAGTTTTTTAAACTTTAAAATAATGGGTGATCCATCCATGTTTTACTAATTCAAATTGTGTCGTCTTCAGCGATCAAATCTGTGATAATCACAATCTTTTTTTTTAGTATATATTTGCTTTTCTTTGGTCCAAAGTTTCATGGTAATTCGGCTGAAATACATACTCCACAATCCATTCCCTGATCAATTTACATCCAATCTTTACCCAATTAATATACATTAATCAATAACCAAAAATCCGCAAAAATAGTATTTTCTTGTAAAAGTTTGATGTGGTTCAAATTTGTCTTTGGTTATTGATTATTTCAATTTTTTCATAATTAATTTTGAATGTTTTGTGTGAACTTTGGAAATATATGCCGCATGCTTTTCTGCTTTTCTATGGAATTGAAACGTTAGTAGAAAACGTAGATTTAATTGCACGTTTATCATTTGCGTTTTTTTTGTAACGAAAGTGCATATAAACTGCTAATACCAAATGAGCAAGTTAATTGCACTTTTTATTTTATTAAATATGCAAGTTGGTTATTTTTTTCCATCCATAAAAAGTACATAGTGCGTATTAGAGCATCTCCAACAATAAAGAGCATTCAAAATTAAAAATACCCGAATTACAAATTATAATCGGGTTTCTTCCGACAATTTTAGTTTAGACGTCTGTTCAACAGGCGCCTGAAGCTCAAAGGGGTCGGTAAAAAAAACACTTCAGGCGCTTGAAGTTTTTTTTTTAATATATAGGTGTTGGTTGAACTGGCGCTCCACCTCGGGTGCCTGTTCAACCAACGCTTCTACTGGTTACTTTTTTGTAACCAAAAACGCTGAATTTTGGATTGATTCAGAAATCTGCACCTGTTGGAAGCCATTCTGAGTGCGATTATTACATATTTGTAAGAATAAAGCACTGTGGGAGTTGCTCTTGAGTTACATTTTCTGAATACTACCTACACCACATGTTGAAAAGAGCATTAAATTATGTAACGAATCATATACCTATTGCAATTTTCTTTGAAACATATATTGTATTTTTAATTGTTGAGTAAAACTGAAAAGGATTGTTAAGCTTGCACTCTCAACTATTATATTTACAGGATTTCTCCTCTCTTTTTTCTGGTTGGTGGGGATGGGGTGTGAATATTTGTTGACAAGATTTACCCATCATTCTGAACCCTGAACATTCCAAATTATAAAGATGGTAATAAATATCTATTGCTCAACATTCATCACATAAAAGAGAAGGACTGTAATTGGATATTGTTGAATAAAATCCGCATCAACACAGTATTGTGTGAGACTGCATGTAAAGGTGTCCAGAAATAATATGAAATCCCGATGTGTACTTTCCTTTTACTACTTTTACTTGAATTTTCTGTATTCTATGATTAATTATGTGTTTGTTAATATCTGTGATCTGCATACTATTTTGTTTAGTCCAAAATGATTTCAAGAAATTAATAAATTTCATAAAACACTATTCACCTCCCTCTAGTGTTTAGTTTGCCTTAAGATCCTTAACTGCATCTCCAACACGCTTGACAATTACAATCCATAGCTTGCTTGTCTGTGATCTTGGACAATTTAGTCAAGTGGATGCATGAAAAACAACGTTAGAAGTCACATATTGCATCTTGAAATATTATTTTGGGATCATATTTGTTATTAAGATACTGACATCCAATTTACATGTTGTACAAGCACACGAAGGGGTAAAAAAGCCTCTTCTCTTACATATAATCAATGCTTTCGAGTTACCATTATTTTAAGACAGTTGTCTTGTAACGACCCAGGTTTTCTAGTTATTTGAATTCGAATATTTAAATTGGTTTTAAATATTATATTTGGAATATTAATAAATTTTAATATTTAATTCGTTTATTAAACGACGACTGAACGATTAAATTCGTATTTAATATAAAACGAGCTCGAAACGGCGTAGTAGTTCGTAATATTGAGTTCTGAACTTCAATTGAATATATAGAATCCGTTTTAGGTCGGAATTCTATGAGACAAAAAAACAAAAAAAAACGTTAGAATCTATTTGATTATAATTTTCTAATGGAAGAGAAAACTCGAGATTTCAGCTTATATATTATGAGATATGTCCAATTCAAATTTTCAAATAGTCGCTAGGAATCGTTGATAAATTATAACGGTTATTTAATAATTTTAAAGAGAATTTTTATGTATTTCGAATATCGTTTAACTCGGAAATGTGGATATTGAGTTATACTTCCATATTAGCTAAATGTGAAGTGATGTATATATTTCCACTCGAATATATTCAACGATAATTAAATATTATTTAACTTCAAAGGCAAATCTTTTCCAAATGACTGCTCATGTAACATAACTGAATAAGCAAGATATAGTGTTGCCAATTTCTGGATCATGGTTGCTGGACTTAAAAAGTATCATAGGCAAACTTTCAAGCGTTTTTTTGGACATCATTGTATACTCCATAACCTTATAGTTGCACACTTAAGTAAATCGGAAGCCGAATACCTTGAAATGAAAACACACACTGTCACTTGCACACGCAGGAAAAACACACCCTAAACCAACAGCTACCCTCCTGCCTCCTACAAAGCTCTCGTACACGCTTCATTTAAGGTATTACGTCCTAACGTCTGCAAGTCTACCCACATCAGGCTGAAATTCTCACAGCTCTTGTTTCGTTTAGTCATAGATACAATAAATTGCACATGTCTAAAACAGATCCTGCA
This sequence comes from Allium sativum, assembly GCA_030737875.1. Classification (NCBI taxonomy): domain Eukaryota; kingdom Viridiplantae; phylum Streptophyta; class Magnoliopsida; order Asparagales; family Amaryllidaceae; genus Allium; species Allium sativum. Next base: position 532,411,021 of record CM060915.1, read on the forward strand.
CATGCAATTCTACTATCCCCTTCTTTTCCTTCTGCATGCCTTGATGCTAGGCTACCCTATCTTCTTCGGCACACCTGTGCCTACCCCTCTGCCTTCACTTCGAATGGGTACATTTGATTTAATCACCACACATGTATTGTCTAAATCGAGTTAACTGGAAAACACACCCTATTGCCGCTGCAAACCTATTTCTTCATTTCCCTTTTCAAATTAACATCTGGCCTACAAATACCAGCTCATCTATGTCCATGTGCCTATCCTTTACACTGTATATATAGTCTGCGTACACCCTATCAACGAAAACACCTATGCTCCATAACTGAAATGAAAGCTTGGCCATATCCAAATCCATCAAAGTGCTGATGGAAGTGATAAATCACTCAGCTAGTTATTCCCTATAAAAACTCTATACCATAATCGTCAAGTAATCGCTACCTATATATAAACCCAATACTTCATCCCCTAGATACAGAGAAAAACGAAAAGCAGAAAAAAATTGGCATTGATCTTTGAATAATCATTTCGCCTTAGATATTCGACTAAAAATCTTAAAACAAGGTTCGGTAGACTTGTGTGCTTCGTCTCTTAAATCTGGTATAGGCTTGGATGGGTTTTCTAACATTTTTCGCCAATGGTTTTTGAATGGCGTGCGTAACACCCCGCATTTTTAAGATAATAAAATAAATTTAACTTAATTAAATATTCAGAATTAAGTAAAACAGATTGTGCCATTGCATCCGTGTCAAAATTCTGGTCAAGATAGACAACTAGTTTGCGTAAAACGGACACAGTATGAAGAAGTTATGAGCATTAGAAGTTTGTATACATATAAGGAGCTTATATGTATATATATATTAAATATATATATATATATCCAGAAAATTCGAAAATCAGTTCAAAAATCAAAATCGAGGGCAGGAAAGTTTGGAGAGAAAATGGACCATTGGGGGTCGACCCACCAACAGGGGGGTCGACCCACCCACGAATCTGGAACCTTCTTTCCTAACGTGGACGATTCTGGTGTTTTAGATTTTGATCTGAGGGTCCTGGTTCCCCCACTACTCCTATAAAAAAGACCCTATGCCTAACCCTAAATCTCATAATTCAACGGCTACGCTGGAGCTCCGCAATTGCTCCCTTTCTCTCTTTCCTCAAACATATTCAGAAATTTAGATTTGTAAATTATAAAATATTAAATTAAGATCTGGAGGGAAGAGATTGGTGTTTTTATTAAAAGGCGTTCAGAATTACGTGAAAAAGCAAGATAAACTTCTTGATCCACTCTATTCAATTCTTCCTATTTCTTTCCCTTCTCTTTTAGTGAAAATAGTCGATTCACGTTATTAGGTTTCAAATCAAATTAAAGAGGAAAAGAAAACCATGGATGATAGAACGGATCTGATCCAAAATTTCGGAAAAGCATGAAAGGTGAGTGGGTTTAAACTATAGTCTTTAGATAATGTTATAACTATCTTTTAGCATTCCCCTTTCAATAAATTGTGAAATTGCCAGTTTAATTATAAATTGTTGTTATAACAAGTTGAGATGTTAATATAAATAGATCCGGAAATTCATATGTTGAATCTATTAAAATGGGAGAATGATTAGCATGAAATAACGTCAAATTATTAATTTGAATAATTCATATATTGAATCAGTTGAAATGTTGGAATGTTTACATGTTATAATATTAATTTGAACATATGGGAAAAATTCATATATTGGATTTGTTGCAGTGCTAAAAAGTTTACATGTAAATTTGTCCCAATTATATACAGGGAATAATTGGAGTATGTATATGACTATATGGATTCATGTTAACATAGAATCAAATAAATATGGGTTTGGGACATCAACCAAATTATGTTTAAAGATCTTAAATTGGATCATAAGTATAGAAAAATGATTTGGGCGCAAATGGGGTCATATGTAAAATATGAATTGGAATAATTCGAATAATATGAATTTAGACATATAACCCATCATGGATATAATTGGATAAATGGGCATTAACACCTATAAAGGCATAGGTTTAAATAATTGATTAATAATGAATGCCTAGAATTACAATTAGAAATTGTAATTGCACTTATGACATGAGGTTAGGTTGCATTAGTGGTGGAAGTCTTCCCGGACCCGACCGACAAATCCAGTAGCCACTAATATTGAACCTAATGTGAGAGGTCTAAGTGCGCAAATATGAGAAAGGCTATGACAAGAGGTTAGGCCCAACATGTGGAAGAAGTCTGCCCAGACCCGACCGGCATATCCAGCATCCACAAGTTTTAGGCCTAATGTCGGAGGTCTAGCCCATTATAAACCATAAATGGACATTGTAATGAATTGGACTACTTAACCTAATCTAATTCGTAGGGATTGTATGAATATGAACTAAAGTTAGGGTTAAGTAAAAATTGGTTGGACTGTGGGTGGGCTAGGCAAATCTAAGGTGGTAGGTAATATTTACATATAGGCCCGCAACTTAGCCCGATAAGGTTATGCAATTGAAGACACCTAGTGGTATACGTAACCGGTAGAAATAATAAAGTTATGTAATTAAAGACACCTTTTAGGGTAAGCATAACTTGTAGAAATGAAAATTGTGACGACAAGGAATTTCGCTCGGTCCGAACCAGTCGCTAAACCGACCCAGACCGTTCGAAACGCCCTATCGTTTGAGAACACGACAAAACAGAACGCATACAGAAGAACATTTCATTGTATATTACAACAATGCATCAGATTACAAGAATATACAGAGTATAAATGAATATTACACAGAAATATCAGAGATTTAAATTACATTTAAATACATAGCAGCGGAAAATAATACAATACACAACTAGAAGAGATATACGGATACAAAGCTTTCCGGATATCGTTCCAGCTGTAAACCAGGATCCTGTGAATATAAATCTGCAAAACCAAAACTACTAGCTGCCCGTGTCAAAATAAGGGCACCCAGAGTTTAGGTTAAAACAATAAACTCCAGGTCAGTCATGTGACTGGTGTGAGAACTAAAACAGTTATTAATCTTTATTTTAAATCAATAGGTAAAACAAGGGACCACGCCGTATAACACGGAACGGGTTTCCTCCCAAGAACACCAGTGCATAAAACGAACAGCGCAATGCTAAATAAAGAAAAAAATGAAGCTGTTATAAGACCCAGGTCCCATCACACAATGCAACGCAGTCGAGGATAGGGTTTTCCCTTATAACAGCCAAAGAATGCTTGATACGTTTAAAACAAATCATTTGATACTATAATAAGTGCATAGTGTATAAAACAACTTCAAATCATAAGTATCAATCATAGGCGGCATAAGCGCCCCATCCCACTATGTCGCCATATATAGGATTACAACTAAAACCGCAAAGTCACGTATTTGGAAATTGGATTTCCATCTATGAACCGAGGCAAAAGATAGTCCTCAACCGATTCAGACAATCTAGCCCATGTCTAGGCAAGTACTCAGTCAAGCCTTGGAGCGACAGGGCCGGTCCACCGATGTGGATTAAAATTCCTGAACACTACGTTTCCCCGCCCTTTGGGGCGTAAATGAGCCAACGAATGGCTCCATCGGTTCGAGAACGACCGATCAATCCGAGGCGCCTCGCAACAGCAACAACCACATTCAAACCAATATCGCAATCAATCACCAAACAATCAAACAAACAAGTCCATGGTCTGTGGACGATTGTGTCGGGTGCTACTAAGCACCGTCTGCATCCTAGTATATATATATATAACTAGAAAAATAAATTGAAAGGTGAGAAATTCTCACGTATTAGCTATCCTAGCTCCACGGCACTTCTTTTGCAGAAGTCTTCGTCGTTTCGCCTTTTTGTCACCTTCGTTGCTGCTTTCACTACATATGTAAAAATCGAATTTTTATTTCAAAGTTCAATATATAAAAATCGAATTTTTATTTCAAAGTTCAATATATAAAAATCGAATTTTTATTATGCTATTCAATAGATAAAAATCCTATTTTCACAACGCTATTATATAGATAAAAATTATATTTTTATCACGCTATTTTCTATATAAAGATTTCGCATTTTTTTTTCATTTGAAGATTTCACCTTTTCTAATTTAAAGTTTTCGCCTTTTCTCATTTAAAGTTTTCGCCTTTTCTCATTTAAAGTTTTCGCCTTTTCTCATTTAAAGTTTAAACCTTTTCTAACTTAAAGTTTAAACCTTTTCTAACTTAAAGTTTAAACCTTTTCTAACTTAAAGTTTAAACCTTTTCTAACTTAAAGTTTTAAAATAAAATCAGTTTTAAACCTTTTTCAAAATCAGTTTTTGAACTTAAATATAATCAGTATTTAAACTTAAAAATAATCGGTATTTATTTTCCTTTTTAAAACAAAAATCAGTTTTAACTACTAAAACCAAAATCAGTTTTTATTTTCTTTCTTTTAAACATTTTCTGTTTTAAATTCTGTTTTATAAAAATAAATAAAAAAATAAAATAAATAAATAAAAAATAACTTACAGGGGGGGCTGAGGCGGCGCTGTGGCCATCGGGGGGGGTTCTCCGTTCATCGCGATAGGAAGGGGGGGGGTGTGCGGATTCGGTGGGCGCGGGGATCCAGTGTCTGGTGGCGGCCTTCATCTACTGGCAGCGGCTCGAAGGGGGTTTGGGCGAGGTGCTCGCGAGTTGGGGTTTCGTGGCAGAGGAGGGAGCGGTCGAGCGGTTGGGTGGTGGCGCGGCATCGACCATCGGGGGGGCTGTCGATAGGGTTTTTTTTTTTTTTTTTTTTTAGATCGATTCTGAGAAATTAAAGGGGGGGGTGTCGGCTGATTAGGAGGAAAGGGTTTATTATTTATTTATTTTTTTTATTTTATTTTAATTATTTTATTTGCCAATAGTTGACTTTTACATACGACCTCGAAACGAGGTCCACCGCCGGTCGTCCATAGCGTTTTACCCCCATTCCGAACACAATGGGATATGTATCGTAAGCTGATTCGGCTGTTACAATCAGTTTCCGTTAAATTTACATTTAAATCACTATATTGAATTTTAAACGTACATTTCAAATTACCGGGGTCACATACGAACTTTAAAAATTCTAGAAAAATATTTTCTAGCTTCGTATTGACGATACGGTCCTAACAAAACTAGTTTCGTCGAAATCTGAGACCGTTAGAAAAATGGCCAATTTCCAGTCGATTAAAATCAACTGAAACTGGTCAAACGCGTTTTCCTTTGCCACGCTCACATATTGATTCGAAAAATTATGAAATTTGAAACCTAGCAATAACTTTACATCACGGACCCAACAAAACTGGTTTCGTCGAAATCCGAGGTCGTTTGCAAAACGGCTATTTTTAAGGGCCTTATATATATAAAAATATATATAAATTCCACAGCGACTATTTCTAATTTTAAACTGGACATATCTTATCATTTCTAAGACGAAATCCCAGTTTGTTAACTTCGTTGGAAAGATATCATCAATTAGATTCCATTATTTTTTGTTTCACTAAAATCCGGATTGTTTTGCACCCGGTACATTCAATTGAAGTTTGAAATCAAATTATCGAACTACCGCGCCATTTTCAATTCCATTTATAATTATATATAAATATTTATATTCTAACGACGACGCGTATAATATATACGATCGAATTATATTCAAAATAAATTTCTCGTCGATATTATTTAAAATAATTCATTTCAAATAATCAAAATTCGCTAAAATTGCCAAAATAAAAATTTTAAACTGGCCCAGATTTTACGGGTTGTTACAATCTCCCCCACTTAAAACTTTTCGTCCCCGAAAAGGAACAAAGTCGAAAGTGGTTTGATTAATCAACTCTACGCTCGATCTGGCTTCTATTCTCCAACTCTTTAGTTTCTGAGAATTTTCTAAAATCTCAAAAATTTGGCTAACACCCTAAATTTTTGAAAAATTTCGCCATAACCTCCCCTGCACCGGGAGCATCGGGGAATTTCAAATAGCTTCCCCGGTCCTTCAGATCTCAAAAAGAAAAAGAAAAAGCCAAGCGGCTAGCCAATAGGCTCACAAAATCATCATCACCCAAACAAAACAGGAAATTATGTAGTAAACATGTACCTATTTGTCGGGCAAACAAATTTTATTCTCTGGCTCTAGCCTCCTTGCTATGACCTGTTCAATGTAAGTACAAGTATATGCAAGCAAATGCGACCAATTTTCAATATAATTCAATATTTGGTTCAATTAGGCATAATGGTTCAAAATTAGCAAACAAATGAACAAACAACACAAACATCAATCAATTAGTGAATTTAACGTTTCAAATTCATAATTTTGATACATATACAAAAAATCATGTTTTGATGCCAAATCACAACAATGAATTCTAACTATATAAGTTTTGGGTTCTCACACCAGTCTAATGGAAATATATAGAAATCACACCTTCGAAACACGAATATAAATACTGATGATGTGGCCACATCATCAGAATTATCCCCGGGTGTCTAGAATGTGACTCTATATCTATCCAGTATATTAAAATTTCGAATACACGCGGATCAGACGTATACGCAAAATCTATATATACTGGACTGTCCAACTCAATATAAATAAATAACCAAATACGAATAGTTGATTTAGATTTTCAAAACAAATTTTGTTTTCATTTGAAAAATATACTCATCACACTCGTTCTAGGATACTACTGATCCTATCTCTAACGAGTCATTCTAATTGGATATTACTAACCCAATATCTGATGAATTCTTTCGTATGGTTCTAATGTGTCTTGTTCTCTAGCTTTGTAAACCAAAGCTCTGATACCAACTGTGACGACAGGGAATTTCGCTCGGTCCGAACCAGTCGCTAAACCGACCCAGACCGTTCGAAACGCCCTATCGTTTGAGAACACGACAAAACAGAACGCATACAGAAGAACATTTCATTGTATATTACAACAATGCATCAGATTACAAGAATATACAGAGTATAAATGAATATTACACAGAAATATCAGAGATTTAAATTACATTTAAATACATAGCAGCGGAAAATAATACAATACACAACTAGAAGAGATATACGGATACAAAGCTTTCCGGATATCGTTCCAGCTGTAAACCAGGATCCTGTGAATATAAATCTGCAAAACCAAAACTACTAGCTGCCCGTGTCAAAATAAGGGCACCCAGAGTTTAGGTTAAAACAATAAACTCCAGGTCAGTCATGTGACTGGTGTGAGAACTAAAACAGTTATTAATCTTTATTTTAAATCAATAGGTAAAACAAGGGACCACGCCGTATAACACGGAACGGGTTTCCTCCCAAGAACACCAGTGCATAAAACGAACAGCGCAATGCTAAATAAAGAAAAAAATGAAGCTGTTATAAGACCCAGGTCCCATCACACAATGCAACGCAGTCGAGGATAGGGTTTTCCCTTATAACAGCCAAAGAATGCTTGATACGTTTAAAACAAATCATTTGATACTATAATAAGTGCATAGTGTATAAAACAACTTCAAATCATAAGTATCAATCATAGGCGGCATAAGCGCCCCATCCCACTATGTCGCCATATATAGGATTACAACTAAAACCGCAAAGTCACGTATTTGGAAATTGGATTTCCATCTATGAACCGAGGCAAAAGATAGTCCTCAACCGATTCAGACAATCTAGCCCATGTCTAGGCAAGTACTCAGTCAAGCCTTGGAGCGACAGGGCCGGTCCACCGATGTGGATTAAAATTCCTGAACACTACGTTTCCCCGCCCTTTGGGGCGTAAATGAGCCAACGAATGGCTCCATCGGTTCGAGAACGACCGATCAATCCGGGGCGCCTCGCAACAGCAACAACCGCATTCAAACCAATATCGCAATCAATCACCAAACAATCAAACAAACAAGTCCATGGTCTGTGGACGATTGTGTCGGGTGCTACTAAGCACCGTCTGCATCCTAGTATATATATATATAACTAGAAAAATAAATTGAAAGGTGAGAAATTCTCACGTATTAGCTATCCTAGCTCCACGGCACTTCTTTTGCAGAAGTCTTCGTCGTTTCGCCTTTTTGTCACCTTCGTTGCTGCTTTCACTACATATGTAAAAATCGAATTTTTATTTCAAAGTTCAATATATAAAAATCGAATTTTTATTTCAAAGTTCAATATATAAAAATCGAATTTTTATTTCAAAGTTCAATATATAAAAATCGAATTTTTATTATGCTATTCAATAGATAAAAATCCTATTTTCACAACGCTATTATATAGATAAAAATTATATTTTTATCACGCTATTTTCTATATAAAGATTTCGCCTTTTTTTTCATTTGAAGATTTCACCTTTTCTAATTTAAAGTTTTCGCCTTTTCTCATTTAAAGTTTTCGCCTTTTCTCATTTAAAGTTTTCGCCTTTTCTCATTTAAAGTTTAAACCTTTTCTAACTTAAAGTTTAAACCTTTTCTAACTTAAAGTTTAAACCTTTTCTAACTTAAAGTTTAAACCTTTTCTAACTTAAAGTTTTAAAATAAAATCAGTTTTAAACCTTTTTCAAAATCAGTTTTTGAACTTAAATATAATCAGTATTTAAACTTAAAAATAATCGGTATTTATTTTCCTTTTTAAAACAAAAATCAGTTTTAACTACTAAAACCAAAATCAGTTTTTATTTTCTTTCTTTTAAACATTTTCTGTTTTAAATTCTGTTTTATAAAAATAAATAAATAAAATAAAATAAATAAATTAAAAATAACTTACAGGGGGGGCGCTGAGGCGGCGCTGTGGCCATCGGGGGGGGTTCTCCGTTCATCGCGATAGGAAGGGGGGGGTGTGCGGATTCGGTGGGCGCGGGGATCCAGTGTCTGGTGGCGGCCTTCATCTACTGGCAGCGGCTCGAAGGGGGTTTGGGCGAGGTGCTCGCGAGTTGGGGTTTCGTGGCAGAGGAGGGAGCGGTCGAGCGGTTGGGTGGTGGCGCGGCATCGACCATCGGGGGGGCTGTCGATAGGGTTTTTTTTTTTTTTTTTTTTTTAGATCGATTCTGAGAAATTAAAGGGGGGGTGTCGGCTGATTAGGAGGAAAGGGTTTATTATTTATTTTTATTTTTTTTATTTTATTTTAATTATTTTATTTGCCAATAGTTGACTTTTACATACGACCTCGAAACGAGGTCCACCGCCGGTCGTCCATAGCGTTTTACCCCCATTCCGAACACAATGGGATATGTATCGTAAGCTGATTCGGCTGTTACAATCAGTTTCCGTTAAATTTACATTTAAATCACTATATTGAATTTTAAACGTACATTTCAAATTACCGGGGTCACATACGAACTTTAAAAATTCTAGAAAAATATTTTCTAGCTTCGTATTGACGATACGGTCCTAACAAAACTAGTTTCGTCGAAATCTGAGACCGTTAGAAAAATGGCCAATTTCCAGTCGATTAAAATCAACTGAAACTGGTCAAACGCGTTTTCCTTTGCCACGCTCACATATTGATTCGAAAAATTATGAAATTTGAAACCTAGCAATAACTTTACATCACGGACCCAACAAAACTGGTTTCGTCGAAATCCGAGGTCGTTTGCAAAACGGCTATTTTTAAGGGCCTTATATATATAAAAATATATATAAATTCCACAGCGACTATTTCTAATTTTAAACTGGACATATCTTATCATTTCTAAGACGAAATCCCAGTTTGTTAACTTCGTTGGAAAGATATCATCAATTAGATTCCATTATTTTTTGTTTCACTAAAATCCGGATTGTTTTGCACCCGGTACATTCAATTGAAGTTTGAAATCAAATTATCGAACTACCGCGCCATTTTCAATTCCATTTATAATTATATATAAATATTTATATTCTAACGACGACGCGTATAATATATACGATCGAATTATATTCAAAATAAATTTCTCGTCGATATTATTTAAAATAATTCATTTCAAATAATCAAAATTCGCTAAAATTGCCAAAATAAAAATTTTAAACTGGCCCAGATTTTACGGGTTGTTACAAAAATCACCTATTATAAATAACTAACATTAATGAAAACATTGTATAATAGGTAGGCTTGTCCTAGGGACAAGTGGGAATTATAACTTCAGTTATAATAAACTAATAGGGAAATTGGATAACTGGTGAAATGAGTTAAGGGGCACTTAATTGTAAATTAAGTAAGTAGTAAATGGGGAAAGCCGTAAAACATTTAAGAAAAGGGGGAAAATATATTGTACTTAATTATAAATTAAGTAATTTGTAAGCTTGGAAGTCTGAAACCCGTTGATAAGAATGTTTAGGCTTGTCCTAGGGGCGAGAGGAAATTATAACATAGGTTATAGTAAACGGGTAGAGAAACTTATTAATGGGCCTTAGTTAAAAGAACTAAGTTAATAAGTTGCATTGACAATGAAAAATGGAATTATGATTAAATGGGAAAGAATGAGGAAAATTTACGAAATGAAATAAGTTATATTTAATCATAAATGGTTAGTGACATGTTAATTAGAAAACATGTGAATCGGATATACTTAAGTAAAACATGTTATTGTAATGATGAAATCAACAAGAATATAAAAAGGGATTATGGATTACAGACCTTGGGCCACAATCTGGAGAATAATATGTTGTGGGCTTATTAATAAACTTAAATGGATTAAGTTATATGATTGAAATTAATATGCAAGAGAAAATTGGTAATTTGAATAAGAATTCAAGGTGAATGAGAATAACCAAGTTAAAAGGAAACCTGATGAGGTAAGGCAAGCGCGTAAAAGAATATTTAGATATAGGGTCTAATAACATATTAAAGTAAGGTGCTTGAACCAGTCCGCACGTTTGAGGGTGAATAACCCAACGGGGTAGATCATTGTGGTATTATAAGGCACGAGGGGGAGCGCGCATTCATCTGATTGATCTGATGACTCCAAAGACTGGAAGGGAAAGCACGCAGCTTCCTGAGGTACGTAAGGTGCTCCAAGTAGTCCTCTGTACGATGGCAGATGTCTTAGGCTGTGCCCGCAGAGGTTGGGTCTACGCGTAACTACTAGGTGGTTGGGTGCAAATGTAGCTACACAGTCAAAATGTTGTGATAAGGTGACACCAGAGTGGTTCGGCAGTTGCCTCACGAGGAGGCAGAGGGTCACGACCAACAAGGATAGTAGACCGTCGGACACCCGTCATCGGCAGCCAGTGGAACGCGAAAAGACTAGTGCTAAACCTAAGATACCATTTCACCCTTCACTATCGGGGTAAGGGGTTGAGGGGAGACGCCACATGGATGTTTAGATTGTTTGAGTATGGGTGGTCGCTTAGCTTTTGTAGTCTTTACTAGTTTGAGGGAGGGGCCGAGGTGGGGCCATGGCCACCGTGAAAACAGACCCTAGGGATATCTGTATTTGGAGGCTCTTAAAGGCGGTCCTATACAGGTATGGAAAAGCTCCAGACCGAGTTCCATGATTCTTGTATCGCCCTGCCATGGAACTTGGTGCACATTAGAGGACGTACGATTGAGGCGTCGAGCTACAATTGAAGATACATATAGTGGACAGTCTACATACATGCATGCCGGCTCTGGGTGGTGTATCGTAGACTTGAGGGCATTACTCCGGTATGAATTCTGATTCAAACAAAGGTGGCAGTCCTTACGTTTGCATAGCATAGTATTGACAGATATATGTGAAACGTAACATTTTTATATAGAGATCCGTACGTCACTACGGAGTAGGATGAGGGACTGCGTATATTTCGATAATGTTACGGTGAAGACCGTGCGAGTGGGGTACCATAGGGTGTACCTTAATATTGGGGATAGCTACATATATACTATATTAGGTTAATCCATTGGAAAGTAAATGGGTACGAAGTGTGTGTGTAAGCCTTGAGTGTTGATAACCCAAGCAACCTAATAAATAAGAAAATATGATTGAACAGTATATGCAGGAATGTCCAAAGTATGTAGTTTAAATCCAGTCACCAGAACTTATGTTCTGACCCCCTCCTCATAACATACTCCCAGGTTAGATTTGTGGCAGAGACATGAGACATTATAGCTTTGGATACCAGTTAGGCAGTATTATTAATACGGTAAAGCCATACTTTGATTTATATTATATTTTATCCATTCCGCTATGAGATATTTTCTTAGCTTTAACATATTTTATCTCTCTGTCTTTTCTACAGGATACCAGAGCAAACCAATCCGAGTTTCGATGGATGGGAATTTTGGAAAAAAAAATCGATCTGTCGAAATTAGGGTTGTTACATCTGGTATCAGAGCTTAGGTTTAGGATTCCTATATAAATAGTGAGTGAACGTATTTGTATTTTAAAAAATATAAATATTATATATATATATATATACCTAGATCCATAGAGGAACCCACTAAATAAAAAGAGTTCAAATTGGATTTTTGTTTTGTCCACTAAAGAATGAATAAGGAAATTTGAGACCCTTAGGTAATTGGGTGGAAAGTGTACAATGTATTTTGTATGGAAGAAAAGCGAATCCCATATGATTAGTATTTTGGGTTAGTGGGTTTGAAAACCTTATAAATTGAAAAAAGAGAAAAATGTATTGGGAATATATATAATTGAGAGAATTGACCTTGGGGAGTGTCTAGGAAAGCCTAGAAGAATTGGAAACCCGCTTTGAGTCTAACCCCATTATTAACTTTTAAGAACTTGAAATTATAAAAGTTTTGGGAAAATGGTTTATGGTGTTTTCAAGTTTTAATCTTAAAAGTTATAGTTTTAAATGTGTAAAGTATACATAATGGGTCTTGAAGTAAAATGGGGTATATTTTGCTAATAGTGATTTCTTGCGAAAATTTTGTCTAAATTAAAATTCCCTCAATAAAAGGTGCATAATATAGATCATGTATGGCTCGCTAGTTTTCTTGTTATATTTCATACAAGAATCTTTAATAAAGAAGGATTTTAAATCTCTATTCTTATGACAACCCTTTTTAATAAATTATTTTAAGATAATTTTGTTGGATGGACAAAATAAGTACAGGAATTAAGAATAGAGTGGATGTTTGCACCTTGTAGTAAGAGACTGAACCGACCTTATAGGTAAGAACAAGTCATAAACCCGATTGAGAAAATAGTTGTCCGTATCTACTCCAGTTTTTGTGATTTGAAAAAAAAATGATTTACATTTTTTTAAGACGACATGTTTTTACGGTTTGGCAAGAGAAAGTTTTCATAAGAAAATAAAGTTTTGACACTTTTAATTTTTGGAAGGAAATTTAAATGAAAAAGGGCCAAACTGTGTTTTAAAAGTTTGGAGTAGGTAAGGATTAGTGCCTAGGAAAGATGAGAAAAGTTTTGAGGCTATGAAGAAGATAGCGAGAATTATCTTGTAATAATAGTGAGTTCTCGTAGATTGTGTAAGAATTGAATAGCCTAAGGTGTTGCTTGAAATAATTATTGGTACACAGCTAGGACTAGTAGTGACTACTAGATTGTAAAGGGCAAGTAAGTGTTTAGATCATGTTGCTAATTTCCAATTAGGGGTAAAACCCGTTACTACATTTCTGTGGGGATCGTTCCGTTATTTTGTTGGGTAGCTAGGGTAACACCTAAACCTATCGTAGATCCGATAGTTTGGACTTTTCTGTATGAAGAGGACATAGTCCCGAGATTCTTGGCCCTAAGTAGTAGCTGTGTAGGGTGTCTGTTCTCCTGTTTTAGTTCGAAGACTAGAGGATTATTTAAATTTAAACTAAGATTAGATAATTAAATAAGCTAAGAAAAGAGAAATTTTACAACTGAAAAGGAAACAGAAAATACAGTAAAGCAACAAACATGATAAATTAAGAGAAAAGATGAAAATTTCCAAGATAAGATGAAAAATAAAATCAGCAACAAAAGAAAAAAATTCTTATGTAGGCTATGCTTGGATAGGAAAATAGCGAATCTTTATAAGTAGTTACATAAAAATCCAAGTACGGTTAGAAAAAGGTTGGAAAAAGAAAAGCGGGAGATGCAGAGTTTTCCGTTTTCCACCTTTTTTTTGTAACATAAGAAATCGAATGTAGAAAATTAGATTTTTTTTTTTGAAATTCGAAAAATAAAGTTGGTTGGTAGGATTATGGATGCAACAATTGGATGAACCATGCTCTTACTCAGTAAGACTGTGCGAAAATTTGGATGAAAAAAAAAAAGCTTTTTGATTTTCAAAATACTGCATTCATATAGAACTGCCAGTACATTTAGGATGTCAGCATCATATTTTAAAAGGATTTTTGAAAAACTTGAGAACACATAGGAGGTACCGCTTAGGCATACATGCACTATTGTGTTGTACTTCACTTTGCACAAGTGCACAATGTTTGCAAAAATTGGATGAACACATAATGGATGAATATTATGCGAGGGGTAAATTTATTTTACCCTTATTAAATTTTGGGGACGAAATTTCCTAAGGGTGGGTGAATGTAACACCCCATATTTTTAAGATAATAAAATAAAAATAACTTAATTAAACATTCAGAATTAAGTAAAACGACTGACCGATTGCGTCGGTCTCGAAATAATGGTCAAGATAGACACCTGGTTTGCATAAAACGGACAACGTATGAAGAAGTTATGAGTATTAGAAGTTTGTATACATATAAGGAGCTTATATGTATATATATAGATATATATATATATATGTTAAATAAATATATCCAGAAAATTTGAAAATCAGTTCAAAAATCAAAATCACGGGGGGGGGGGGGTTGGGGGAGTTCGGAGGGAAATGGACGAGTGGGGGTCGACCTAGGGGTCGACCCACCAATAGGGGGGTCGACCCACTCGCGAATCTGGAACCTTCTTTTCTAACGTGGACGATTCTGGTGTTTTAGATTTTGATCTGAGGGTCCTGGTTCCCCCGCTACTCCTATAAATAAGACCCTAGGCCTAACCCTAAATCCCATAATTCGGCGGCTACGTTGGAGCTCTGCCATTGCTCCCTCCCACTCTCTCTCTCTCCCCTCAAACATATTCAGAAATTTAGATTTGTAAATTAGAAAATCCTAAACTAAGATCTGGAGGGAAGAGACATATTTTTTTAATTAAAAGGCATTCAGAATTACGTGAAAAAGCAAGGTAAACTTCTTGATCCAATCTATTCAATTCTTCCTATTTCTTTCCCTTCTCTTTTAATGAAAATAGTCGATCCACGTTATTAGGTTTCAAATCAAATTAAAGGAGAAAGGAAAAACATGGATGATAGAACGAATTAGATCCAAAATTTGGGAAAAGCATGAAAGGTGAGTGGGTTTAAACTTGTCTTTAGATAATGTTATGACTATCATTTAGAATTCCCCTTTTAGTAAATTGTGAAATTTCCAATTTAATTATAAATTGTTGTTATAACAAGTTGAGACATTAATATGAATAGATCAGGAAATTCATATGTTGAATCTATTAAATTAGGGGAATGATTAGCATGATATAACGTCAAACTGTTAATATTAATTATTCATATATTGAATCAGTTGAAATGTTAGAATGTTTACATGTTATAATATTAATTTTAACATATAGGAAAAATTCATATATTGGATTTGTTGGAGTGCTAAAAAGTTTACATGTAAATTTGTCCCAATTATATACTAGGAATAATGGAAGTAAGTATATGACTATATGGATTCATGTTAACATAGAATCGAATAAATATGGGTTTGGAGCATCGACCTAATTTTGTTTAAAGATCTTTAATTGGCTCATAAGTATAGAAAAATGATTTGAGCGCAAATGGGGTCATATGTAAAATATGAAGTGGCATAATTCGAATAATATGAATTCAGACATATAACCCATCATGAATATAATTGGATAAATGGGCATTAACACCTATAAAGGGATAGGTTTAAATAATTGATTAATAATGAATGCCTAGAATTACAATTAGAAATTGTAATTGGACTTACGACACGGGGTTAGGTTGCATTAGTGGTGGAAGTCTTCCCGGACCCGACCGGCATATCCAGTAGCCACTAATATTGAACCTAATGTGAGAGGTCTAAGTGCGCAAATATGAGAAAGGCTATGACAAGAGGTTAGGCCCAACATGTGGAAGAAGTCTGCCCAGACTCGACCGGCATATCCAGCATCCACAAGTTTTAGGCCTAATGTGGGAGGTCTAGCCCATTATAAACCATAAATGGACATGGTAATTAATTGGACTACTTAACCTAATCTAATCCGTAGGGATTGTATGAATATGAACTAAAGTTAGGGTTAAGTAAAAATTGGTTGGACAGTGGGTGGGCTAGGCAAATCTAAGGTGGTAGGTAATATTTACATATAGGCCCGCAACTTAGCCCGATAAGGTTATGTAATTAAAGACACCTAGAGGTATACGTAACCGGTAGAAATAATAAAGTTATGTAATTAAAGACACCTTTTAGGGTAAGCATAACTTGTAGAAATGAAAATCACCTATTATAAATAGCTAACATTAATGAAAACATTGTATAATAGGTTGGCTTGTCCTAGGGACAAGTGGGAATTATAACTTCAGTTATAATAAACTAATAGGGAAATTGGATAACTGGTGAAATGAGTTAAGGGGCACTTAATTGTAAATTAAGTAAGTAGTAAATGGGGAAAGCCGTAAAACAGTTAAGAAAAGGGGGGAAATATATTGTACTTAATTATAAATTAAGTAATTTGTAAGCTTTGAAGTCTGAAACCCGTTGATAAGAATGTTTAGGCTTGTCCTAGGGGCGAGAGGAAATTATAACATAGGTTATAATAAACAGGTAGAGAAACTTATTAATGGGCCTTAGTTAAAAGAACTAAGTTAATAAGTAAACAGCGATAAGTTGTATTGACAATGAAAAATGGAATTATGATTAAATGGGAAAGAATGAGGAAAACTTATGAAATGAAATAAGTTATATTTAATCATAAATGGTAAGTGACATGTTAATTAGAAAACATGTGAATCAGATATACTTAATTAAAAATTAAGTAAAACATGTTATTGTAATGATGAAATCAACAAAAATATAAAAAGGATTGTGGATTGCCAACCTTGGGCCACAATCTGGAGAATAACATGTGGTGGACTTATCAATGAACTTAAATGGATTAAGTTATATGACTGAAATTAATAAGCAAGAGAAACTTGGTAGTTTGAATAAGAATTCAAGGTGATTGAGAATAACCAAGTTAAACGGAAACCTAATGAGGTACGGCAAGCGCGTAAAAGAATGTTTAGACATAGGGTCTAATAACATATTAAAGTAAGGCGCTTGAACCAGTCCGCACGTTTGAGGGTGAATAACCCAACTGGGTAAATCATCGGGGTATTATAAGGCACGAGGGGGAGAGCACATTCATCTGATTATTCCGATGACTCCAAAGGACTGAAAGGGGAAGGACGCGTATTCCTGAGGTACGTAAGGTGCTCCTAGTAGTCCTCTGTATGGCGGAAAATGTCTTAGGCTGTGCCCGAAGAGGTTGGGTCTTCGCGTAACTACTAGGTGGGTGGGCCTTGATTGTATATGTAGCTATGCAGTCAGAATGTTGTGACGAGGTGACACCAGGGTGGTTCAGTGGTTGCCTCACTAGGAGGCAGAGGGTCACGACCAACAAGGATAGTAGACCGTCGGACACCCGTCATTGGCAGCCAGTGGGATGCGAAAAGACTAGAGCTAAGCCCAAGATACTGTTTTACCCTTCACTATCGAGGTAAGGGGTTAGGGGAGACGCCACATGGATGGTTAGATTGTTTGAGTAGGGGCGGTCGCTTAGCTCTTGTAGTTTTTACTAGTTGAGGGAAGGGTCGAGGTAGGGCCATAGCCACCGTGAAAACAGACCCTAGGGATATCTGTATTTGGAGGCTCTTAAAGGTGGGCCTGTACTTGTATGGAAAAGCTCCTGTTCGAGTTCCGTGTTTCTTGTACCGCCCTGCCATGGAACTCGGTGCACATTAGAGGACGTGCAATTGAGGCATCGAGCTACAATTGAAGATACGTATGGTGGACAGTCTAGGTACATGCATGTCGGCTCTGGGTGGTGTATCGTAGATTTGAGGGCATTACTCCAGTATGAATTCTGATTCGAACAAAGGTGGCAGTCCGTACGTTTGCGTGGCATAGTAATGACAGATATATGCAAAACTTAACATTGTTATATAGAGATCCGTACGTCACTACGGCGTAGGATGAGGGACTGTGTATATTTCGATAATGTTACGGTGGAGACCGTGCGATTGGGGTACCATGGGGTGTACCTTAATATTGGGGGTAGCTACATATATACTATATTAGGTTAATCCACTAGAAAATAAATGGGTACGACGTGTGTGTAAGCCTTGAGTGCTGATAACCCAAGCAACTTAATGAATAAGAAAATATGATTGAACGGTATATGTAGGATTATCCAATGTGTATAGTTTAAATCCAGTCATTAGAACTTATGTTCTGACCCCCTCCTCATAACATACTCGCATGTTAGATTTGTGGCAGAGACATGAGATATTATTGCTTTGGATACCGGTTAGGCAATATTATTAATACGGTAAGGCAATACTTTGATTTGTATTATATTTTATCCTTTCCGCTGTGAGATATTTTCTGAGCTCTGACATATTTTATGTCTCTGTCTTTTCTACAGGATACTCGAGCAAACCAATCCGAGTTTCGATAGATGGGAGTTTTGAAGAAAAAATCTGTTTGTCGAAATTAGGGTTGTTACAGCATGGGTTAGGGTTTCGGGTTGAGACAGGCGCGGAGGAAGTCAGGACAAATGGAGATTGTAGCGGTGATCAGAGAAGCATCGCAAACACGTGGAAAAGTTTTTGTAAAGTCTGGTGATGATAAATGTCGCACATGACGGAGGGGAAAGCGAAGTCAATTAGAGCAGTAAGCCTCCGGAGGAGGAGCTTAGGTGGTGGACGAGTTCGCCATGGGAGGAGGAGTTGAATCAAAGTGTTTAATGGGTGGTTAGTGGCTCGCGGGATGGTGTCAGGGCACGTACACACGTGTATTTTAATGGGAGCCAGGAGTAGGAAAAAACAAGCGCATTGGGGTGGGGAAGAAGAAGGATGTGTGCTGTAGCGGGTTCGGATATGGTTGGGAATGTGGGCATTTGTGGGCATGGGCCGATATGTTTTTAAGAAAAAAAAGAGAAATAATGGAACATAGAGGAAAGGGGCGGCGTTCTTCTGATAACAGCAGGTGAGAAGGTTTATTTAAAATGCCTAATTGTTACTATAAAATGCTTAAATTATTATAAATATGCCTAGCTAATTAAACCCTGCCTAATCAGCTATTTTAATGTACTGACTGTATTAAATATATAACTTTTGAGACTTCCTAACCTTATAATTGCCTGATACCATAAAATGTGACCGTGCAGAAGAGGAACTAAACCAAGAGAATTGGTTCGGACATATGTTTAAAGCAAAGATTAAGTAATTAGTTAAAATCTAATTAACGTTTAGTCAGGATCTAATTAGTGCATTTTAAATATAAAATAAAGTTAATTAATTAAAACGTAATCCTAATATGTATAACGCTCTTATATGCTTACAGAATCAAATATGAACCAACGTTTTGATAACTAAGGTTTACACAACAGGCTAGGTTTCTATTTTCTTGCCTAATTATACTAGGTGCCTTATAATACGTATACATGGCCGATTATATTACTAATACGAAATTAAATGTTGAATAGTTTTAATTAAGGTTTTAATTATATAAATATATAAACTGTTAACTTATATTGTTTACAAATCATTCTATATTAACAGAATAGAGCAAAACAAAAGGAGTCGGAACTGTGTCGTCGGACACAACAATATGGAGCTGGGCTGGTCGGCATCAGAAGCTGCTGAAAATTTTGATAAAATTAAACGCGGGTTTAATTTTATTGAAACCTATCCCGTCAATCAACAAATTAAACCCAGGAGAGTTAAACTCACTCAGTGCTCCCACTTATAATTTTTATAAGTCAGGTTTAATGTTTTTTGCTATGTTTGCTAATCATTGGTTGATTTGATGATTATTAGATGTTTGATAAATGTTTTATATCGATTATTTAAATTAAACGCTGTTTAATTTAAATGAAATAACATCGTTATTTTTAGCGATTATTCTCCGATCGAGGTAACTTACCTTGTTGGTTACATTTATAACAATATAAACGTATTAAATTAAATTAGATGCTTGAGTGGTTGTTATTAGTTAACCGTTATCAGTTAAATTTATTGTTTATCATCATCATATGAACTGCTGAACCCATATGATTGGATTATTGAATTGGTTATTGATTGTTAAACCCAAATTCAACATTTGTTTGATCATTAACCAGTGGGTGATATTGGTTAAGGAATTTATAGCAGATGGCCAAAATACAAACTGTTTTATAGAGATTGATTTACCGTCAGGTGAATCAATAGAAATGAAGTTATGAAATTATTTATAACTGAATATAAATTTTTAAATATATTATTTTAATTAGGTTTATAGAAAGGAAATAAACCAACCTTATATACATTGATTATTTTAACCAACAATTACCATTTTTTGGTACGAAATCTATCTGTGTGTGAAACATGTGCCTCATATCAATTAATAAATGATCTTATAATGATGATTCTTATATTTACAAGATTGGCTCGCGAGAGAGCGGATATTAATGCG
The DNA here is from genome assembly GCA_030737875.1 of Allium sativum. Taxonomy (NCBI): domain Eukaryota; kingdom Viridiplantae; phylum Streptophyta; class Magnoliopsida; order Asparagales; family Amaryllidaceae; genus Allium; species Allium sativum. The sequence goes on from CM060915.1 coordinate 532,431,651, forward strand.
ATGTTTAACAACCAAGGTTAATTGTTTTTAAGAAGAAATTTAAAATGAGATTATATTGATTTGATTACTATTTATTTAATAATAATCAAATGGAATTATTTAAATTAATTTAATTTGAAAGTAAATTTAAATGGAAAAACGAACTGAGATTTGATTTGTATAGAGTTGACTAAGTCAATTGTGTTACTTGAAATTGAATTATGTAATTAGTTATTAAATTAATGAAAATAGTTAATGGATAATTAAACCATTTTTAAATGTTGATATTAGTTAAATAATGATCAAAGTGGTATCTTGGGATTTAAAATGTATAAATGAAAGGTTATGAAGTTTTAAACCATTATTTATAGTAAAGTGAGGTTTTTAAGCAAGTTTATATAAACAATAATATAATTTAAGTTCAATTCGAAATTTAAATTAAATCCTTATTGAGGTTTATTTTATAAAATCCAAGTTGGATGGAGTTATAAGACCCAAGATTTATTGAATGTATTACTGGAACAATTTATTAGAAATGGTGTATAAATGTAATAAAAATCCAGGATATGAAATTAAGAATATAGAACCTATTTGGAGATTGGTTGAGATAAATGATTTTCTAACTATTGATCTGATGTTGGTTTCGGCCTTCGGGGTTGATATTTAGGGAATTATTTTCTTACTAATTTACGGTTAAGAACTAATGGAAGTTTAAAATGGAAATCAAAATGGAAATTCAAATTTGAAATAAAGCAGTGAGGCGAGTTAAGTTATAAAGATACAACCTGGATTTGTTATATTAAATAAGAGATGATGTTTCACTAAGGGACAACTAAAATGGGATTTTGTTTTGATATTGGGAATGAATATCAGTTTCCCTATTACAACTGATATCTATCTTAAGACAAGAACGATGTTAATCAAGGTCTGACAGGTAATTAAAATGCCCCAACTTGAACAACTTTAGGAATATCGAATGATGATGTTAGTTGAAATGGTGGAGATATAAGTAATTTATTTGTGGAAAAATAATGTAATGTTATTTGAGAAACGTGGTATTATATAGTGGGATTCTGAAATAAAGGAATTAAAAGGGGCTTGAGAATACGAAGTGATATTTTTAAAATAAAAGAAATAAAAGGAGATTTGGAAAGTATAACGATATTTTCAAAGTAAGGAGATAAGGTGTAAAATGAGTTTATTCTAAAGGGATAAGTGACGATTATTTTGTTAAATAACAAGACAAAAGGAGATTCCATAAGGACTGTTTTACGTCGATGAGTTGAGTCGGCTCTACAATTATAGATAATAAGTAATGTTGTAGAAATGTCTTGAAATGATGACTAATGGGAAATTTGGATATGAAACTAGATATGGTTTTAAGATATTGTTCTAAGTATATAAATAAATGATTGGAAAATATTAATATGTTAAAGCTGATACATTATTTTGGTATTACAACCGATATATTATTTTTAATGGCCAACACTACAACAAAAACACCATATTACAACTATAATTTTACAACGGTCAGAAAATAACAGTTGTAGTAAAGGTTTTTTACTACGATTTTGTTCAAAAAGTTGTAATAGATTAGTTTTCAACAACTTTTTAGTTTTGCAAGTTGTAACAGATGCCTATTACAACTGTTCTTACTGGCCAGTTGTAATGGATGTCTATTACAAGTGTTTTCTTCAGTTGTAAAAGATGGATGTTTTTAACAAATAATGATTAATGACTAGTAATTAGCTTTTATTTATTACTATTAAATATTTAATTATTGATAAGTAATGTATACATAATAAATAACTTTCTATAACAAATATTAAATTATTATTAAGATGTAATCATAATAATCAATGACTAGAAATTAAGAAGTAATAATTAATTATGAATTAGTAATAATTAGTGATTAATTTTTTCTTTATTATGAGAAGAGAAGTTAGACTTCACCACCACTTTTGATAGGAGTTGTCAAGAATTGGTTCTAACTGCATTATTGTTATTATCGACTTGCTGAATTTGCTTGACTCCGTGCATTGAATAAAGCCTGTGAATAAGTCATCATGCCTTTGGAAATAATCCTAGTCGTTGCCATTTAGTTGTTGGTGTTCTTTGACTAACCGTTGAATATTGATTATCAAGCCTTGACGATGATTGTTGGGCACTGCGTTGCGGCACGGGTTTGGGGACATCGCCCCCGAAAAAAAAATTAGACCCTTTTCTTTAAATTTATATCATACTCGATTTATTTTTTTAAATACTTATTGCCTTTGAAAATCAAAGTACTTTGGCTTTCATAGAAAGGCATTTTGGCTCGAAAGGAAAATCAAAACACTCTTCCGAAACAAAACGCTTTTAGCATCTTATGAGCCGAAATTTTCGCTTCCCTACACAAGCCCGCTTGTATGTCCCCGAAATTTTTATCTTCCCTCCACAAGCCCGCTTTTCTGACCCAAATTTTCAAAATTTTGAGATCTAACCCTAGCTCTCGAGATCGCCGCCTCAAAAAAAAATTAGAAGAACCTGGCTCTTACGGTCTCCACCAACATCTAACACCACCGCCCCAATTAAACTCAAGAGACCCAACTCCACTTCTAACACCACCGCCTCCTTCTTTGATGATGGCGGTGAGCCTCCGATATGAATCATTGTTTCTAGATTGTTTTCAATTTGAGGTCTAGTTGCACGAACATATGAAACCCTAATGTAATGCTCGGAGCAGCTTTGGTTGCCAAGTAGGCTTGCATGCTTGGTTTGGAGGTAAGTTCTACGTTACCCTTTTCAGATAGGTTGAAACTGGACTCTGTTATTTTTTTTCTTACTGAAAAAAATAACGAAATTTGGTTGTTGGGCAAGATAGGCTGACATTTTACAGATAGGTGGCGTTAATCAGAGTTTGTTTGTTCAAATTTTGCAGCAAGGTTTTCACATACTATCAAGTTCTACTCCAGATTTTGGCACAGTTAAGCTAAGAGATATTATTGTTATGCTTATTGGATGTTTCTTTGAGTTAGATGTCAAGGTAACTGACATTTTACTCAAACTAATCATTTTTAATTATCTGATTATTGCTCCATGGACCTTTAAACTCTAGTCCTAGGACATATTTGCAGTCATCTGTTTTTTGTAGTAGAAGGCAATAGTGATAAGTGATAATATTTTTTTTCAAACGGGTAAAAAGAGTATAACATGACCATTATGAGGCAAACAAGCTTATATATACATGCCCATTCTGAAATTCACTTTAGAGCATGAGTTGCTGCAGTCATACAAGCAATGATTTAATCTATCAGAAAATGACCTGGAAATCACATTATCATTGTCACTTGAAACCACTAAGCCTGTATATCAGAATCACATTAGATCAATCATCGCATATATTAAAAATCAACCAATGATTAGGGATGAATCAAGGACTAGTTAAAAGTGGATAAATAAATGTGTTGGGGATTGCCAATAATGTATGGGTTATTTTGTGCAGTTATTTCATTTTTTTTGTCTAGGTTGAACATACACTAATTTTAAACTACATATATGGGGTTACTGCATGAGCTGTTTGCAGGATAACAACTACACAGTTGATGATAGACTAGTTTAACTTCACTAATCATGCAACTACTAAAACTCTGAAATAAAGTGCAGCTAGTTAACCTAAAATCCAGAATGGAAAAATATATAAATACAACAATTTATCATTTCATACCTAATTTGAGTTGAACTATTCGGGACATCCTAGTGTTATATCTACTTGAGACCAAGACCGTAAGGGTGAAAACATAGTAAATTTAGAAATTCATATGCTTATCACGTTGACAAAATTATTATGAAATGACAAAAGTCGCAGCAGGTTTGTATTTATTTATCCTGATGTTATAGAAACTGATTAGAAATCAACATATTAACTTGGATCATACTACAACATGCAGGTTTGAAAATACTAGTTGAAATAACTTCGTCGGATTCCTTGTAGTTTGAACATAGAAATGTTACATCATGCACCGATAGAAATAGGTTGAACCCAAATTTTCGATGTCATCCAATCTTTCGCAAAATTAACACAATCATTTAACAAGGAAAATCACAGAGTTGCTAGAATATAGGGCGATAAGTGATAATAATTGAAAAGCACCGATGAAAAAAACGGTTAGATATGCGTATTTCAAACCTAAAAATGATTTTTTGTTTAATCTAATTACTTTTGACTTGGAGCATGATACGTTGTTCTTAATCACCTATTGGTTTCTAATTCTGAACAGAATGGCAAAATGCAATATACTCGGTTGGAAGAAATGATGTCAAAAAGTGGCCTCTGCAACTAAGACGACCAAGTCCTGAAATTCTGTCTTCAAACTCTAATGGCACATCTTTACAGCAACATGAACTTGGTTCATTCCAAAAAAGAAATTTGCTTCTATCATCTGGCTCTTCTTTATACAGCCCTCATGCGAAGACAGACTTTACCAAAAGTGGGTTGAGTCAAGCTAATAACAAAAAACAACTTCATCATGTGAATTGCTATGCATTCAAGCGGATGTTAGTTTTTGTAATCATCATCTATAATGCAGAATTGATATATATCATTGTAATGTATGATTCATTAGTTTTGTATTTTGAATAATAAGTTGTAATGTTTTATGTATGAATGGATCCGATACTTTGAATTTATATCAATTTGTTTTATGTTTATCCAGCTTTTGTTTCACTTGCAAAATGTATTAAACTATAATTGTAATAAAGTGTATTACAATTGATAGAAATAGTTGAAAAAATTATGAAGTAACAACGGTGCATAACAGTTGTAGTAGGTATTACTACAACTGTGCGTAAAAGTTGCAATAAAGTTTATTACAACAGTGAAAAAAAGTTGTGAAATACACGAAGTCACAACGGTGTTGCAACGGTGGAAAAAAGTTGTACAAGATTTTAGTCTATTACAACTTCTTAATATACGACGGTGGATCCACCTTTGTAAAAAGTATTTTACAACAGTTTTCCACAGTTGTAATAGGGTCAATTTGTTGTAGTGCAAGTGACGCTGTATACTGAACCAATAGATCTATTTTATTTTATGATTGTTTATTTTGATAGTTAAATAACCGACTATCAAAATCATACCTAATGCGTTGCTGGTATGGGAAGACCGGTATCAAATTCATATTCGAAAACCATCCCGGCCAACAAATACGTAAACGAAGAAGATATCTGATGCTGATCAAGATGGAGCAATTGAAGACCATAAATCTTCATGAGGGGAGAGGGGGACTATTGTTGAATTTCTCTAGCTGATCCCCAGAGATACATATTTGACAATGATTCTATCATGATTGAAATCTACAGATTGCATGGACTACTCGCTACTGATCTATAGGGTGATTCCTAGGATGTGGTAGGAGGGTGCCTTCGGTTCATCCTGTTCCTAGATGACAGGTACAGACGATGCGAATGGTGGCTAGATGTTCCAAAAGTCGATTATAACATCAGACCTCATCAACCGGGAAATAACAAAAATCGGGCAGGCAGCATGGCTATGTAGGTCGCTCCCATTAGGATGTATAATCACCTATCTAGAGAAATTTCTTTTGCTTCTTAAATCTATTTCGATGTTGTCCCTTTTGGGGAAAAGGTGGGTAGCTCCCAAGCGTTGGTGATATACATTCGATACACTCAAGCGAAATGAGTGGTCGGTCATGTGTGGGCCGGGTTGCAAGACATTCTTGTTGAACCCAGTGCATTCGCCTCCAGAGATACACTATCGGCAGGTGGTTCCCTACCTTGTCATAGTCGGAATCCCATCTCCAATAAGTGCCCGCAGTTTTGTTTGTATACTATATATGTGGAGCGTGATATGCAAGCGTTCCGCTAGATTGTTATTTATTTGTATTTACACATTATTATAATATTAGACGAGTATTGATTTCAAAAATGTTTTGGGTTATCGTAAGGTAAAAACCATCCGTATTTATGTGAGGATTTGGTCTTACGATTATCCTTGTCTTTCAAAAAGAATTTGAACTTTAAAATCAAGTTGGATGATCCCCCTTAAACTTTGCGAGTTTTTCTCACTCTAATTCACCAGACTGACCCGGTGTTTTGTAAGTGCTCGGGTTAGACCGATTTGTACAGGTTCAGGTTATCGGATGCTGTGAAGTCCAAAGACGAGTTGATGGTATTCACACGTATGGTACTATCTAGTATGATTCCGCTGTGTGATTGTATATGAGGACTGATTATTATAACTGTCCTGGATTATTGATGTACTCTGATGTTGTAAGTATTATTTCAAACTCCCAATAAAGTTATTTATATATTATATTTTGTTCCGCTGCGATGTGAGACTCTGTGTGGTGATTCTTCTTCTTCTTATTCTTCTATTCTAAAATTCTTTCTTTCTTATCTCACTCTCTAACTTATTTCTTCTAGACTTCTGGGGTTCTATATACTTGAGTTTGGACACGGGATGTGTTAGTGTCTGGATTCGAGTGTCGAAATTCACAGGACGTTACATGTCTAAAGCCCCTCTGCCACCCCAACCCAAAAAGAAAAACAACCCATAAAAAAGGGGGAAAAACGAATTTACTTCCCTTTTAAGTTTTTGCTTTTCAATTTGTGAAAAATATTGATAGTTGAAAACATAGAACTTATCTGTTTATGTCATCTCTTTCAAATAATCTCTCTAAACACATAATATTCAGGGTAGCACTTTATTTATTTTTAGCAAATTGTTTGGAACTCATAAATTAACCGAGGTCTTTCTTTCATTGGCCAGATATAATATACACTACAAGGAACGGCTCATTTAGCGATGACAAAAAACCATCGACGTCCGTCGCTAGCCATCGCTAATAACCGTCGCTAATTATGTGGACGCTAAGAAAATAGCGTTGAGCTTGGCGATGGCTTTGGACACCAATTTAGCGACGGCTGGCGATGGCAAAAGTGCCACGTGGAGAAACGGTTATATTTCCTACAAACGGCTAGAAGCGATCGCTAGCCATCACCACAAAGACGTCGCCATTTGTGGCAAAAACTGTGTAATAAACCCTCACTAGCTGTCGCTAGCCGTCGCCATACGGGACCAGTAAGCCGTCGCCAGCCGTCGCTAAACTATATTTTTTTTATATTTCAGCAGCTAACAAGCCATCAAACCACACCAACTCAAACCCAACATAACCAAAACTCATACACAATCAGTTTCATATTCCATCACCTCAAATTCACATTCAATACAACATGCATTCTCGTATACGGAATTCCTAACCTTTCTTTTTTCTAGGTTTATACCCTTTCCCCGCCACATTTTTTACAGTTCTAAGATTAATATCATCTTTCCAATACAACATGCAACCTTTAACACAAGTATCTATTTTTTGGTACGGCAAACCGAAACCCGACATTAGTGTTTTCACTATGTAATGACTATCGCACATCAGATTATCGGGTGACATATGTCTTTTTGCAGCTTGTACAACCGCTGTAAATGCAGCTTCTATAAGGTTAAATTTTGATTTCATGGTGATGTACTCAACGGTTATCGATAATTCAGTTCCACTTTCACAACCATTCCACAATGGCCGCTTAGCTGAAGCCAATAAATCATATATTTTTCTGGCTTCCGTGTTCGGTTCTTCTTCAATATTGACGTCATCGTCGTCAACCTGACCGGTAGGGAACATTGACCATGCTACATCTTCCACCATATCTTTTATTGGATTCGTCATAACTAATTCGACCTCCGACGCTACAGTGTTTACTGTAGGCGCAACAAGTTCTCCATGACGATCCCATAAATAATAATTTGGCACAAAAACTGATTTATACAAATGTACTTTAATGATGTCTAGTTTATGAAACCTCATCAGTTTACACTAACTACACGGACAATGAAGCTCCTCGTAATTTCGATTATTAGATACTGCAAATCTAACAAATTCATTTACACCATTATAGAAATATTCTTCCACTGAGCCTTTCATTCCAATTCTAACTTCATACATCTAACTACTGTCAATATAATAATCGAACATTTTTTCCGATTCAAAAATATATGTCCGTGATTTCGATAACACATACATATATTGTTCAAAGAATTTATTCAATGCATGAATATTTTTAATGGTTCATACATACAATAAAAATGTGATTTTTATTGCTCAAAGAATTTATTCAACACATGAGTATTTTTAACTGTTTGTACATACAATAAAAATGTGATTTTTATTGTTTAAAGAATTTATTTAACACATGAATATTTTTAGTGGTTCATATATATAATAAAAATGTGATTTTTATTGTTCAAAGAATTTATTCAACACATGAATATTTTTAGTGGTTCATACATAATAAAAATGTGATTTCTATTATCTAAGCAATTTATTTCTATCATGAATAAATTATCAACACATGGATATACTTCAACATATGAAAATAATTCAAACACATGAATATTTTTGAAAATTTCGGCAGCATAACGGCAGGGTAATTAAAACCGGCACAGTCCCGATGTACGACTCCTCACGCTACCTTGAAGCCTCGCAGCTTTTGACAAGGGGGATTTCAATAATCTATTTTGTACGCAGGCGATTTTTTTTCCACAAACTAATCCTATTTGGTTTCAACCATAATCAACAATCAACCATTCGTAATATTCACCAAATTTCAGATCATAACTCAAACAAGTCGTCCATGGTTTGATTATTATCTATGAAGTAATGATTCATTAACACATACATACACACAAAATCAACTAACATACAATATTCACCAATAAATAACTAAATTCACATTTTAGGGTTTTCAATCATAACTAAATCAACAATAATTCAACAATCATAATATAATCACACAACATATACATTTAAATAACTAGTAATTAATTAAATTAGGAAATTAGGTTAGAAATCATACCTAGAATTGAAGAGGAGTGACGGCTGGAGAGGGGGGAGGCGATGGTCGACGTCGGAGGTGGCGGTGGGTGGTAAGGTTTTCTTTTCCACCGAGTGGGGGGTGGGGGGAGGGGGGTTAATTTGGGCAAAGTGGAATGATCGATCTGGACTGTAGGCTCGCAGTATATCAATTATTTGGCGAGGGCCGCCTTTTTAACCGTCGCCCCTAGCCGACACCAATCTAACCCTTTCTTGTAGTGATAACAACTTACTTAAATAGTATTTTTATATTTAAAAACATAAAAATGTCAAAACCAGATGTGCAAATTTCAAAATTTAACTTCATGTGTGAAGTGGTAAAGAGGGGTTAATTCTTACTTAGCACCAATGGGATATTGCACTTATTTATGTCACTAAAACTATTGTATATGATTTCAAATTTTAAGAATGTTTTAGGTTGGAAAATAAATTTTCGTCAATGCTTAGTTTGTTTAATCAGGTACAGATAGTTCTGTAGAAGGTACTACAGCAGAAACAATGCCCATTTATGTCAAATTAAGGTATCAGCACTTTATGTTTTATTGCTTTTGAACCACAACTACGTATGCATGCCTGAACAACAGTTTTTGAAATGTTTGACAAAGAGGTTTTCAAATGACTGTCATATAGGTTTCAAAACCACTCATAAGCATTGCCTTGCACCATTATATGTTAGTGTAAAATTATTTATAATTTTACTATAATGTATCATCTATTGTTATATATGATGCAATTATGTAAGAACTGTGTAGTAGCCGAAAAATTTACAAACGTAAGACATGCAACATTTTTGGTTTTAAATTACTTCTTAGTTTAAATGTGTTAAATGATTTTTTTTAATTTCCATTCATACCTACATATTATCTTTAATTTTTGTTAAGGGTGTTATGCGGCTTGACTGTATTTATAAACATCTTTTAAAAAGTGTTATTTTTTATGTGAAAATCGCAAGAATCAAACCCTAGTCCGCCCAGAAAGCTACGCCATGCAATAAGCACTGTGCTAAAAGATCTTTGTGTTAGTTTTTTGAGAAGGGTGTTACAGGCTATCCTTCTTAAAGAGCCCAACGTTCGCATCCATGCATTGTGCTTGTAACCCGCAGCAGTACCACATTCACAATATTACGCGCACAATGGCTGGGTATTGGCTCTAATATCAAATTGTTGACTACATTGCAGCAATCATTTTTCAATCATCCCCGTATATTGGCCATTGTTGATTTTCATATAATTCATCCAATAACATTGTCTGTTTTCCTTTGCAACATAGAAAAGAGCAACCGACCCCTGTTGTAACAAACTGTAATTTTCGACCTAGAAAATAGACTAAAACCCATTGTCTACTATTCAAGAACCGAAAATACCGGAATGTCAATAGAAAGAAGTTAGAGGGTGAGAAATAGAAAGAAAGAAAATTAGAATAGAAGAAGAAGAACATAACAGAACATAATCAGAGTAACACGAACCTCACAACGGAACGAATAAAATATAGTATACAACGTAACTTTGAAATACAAATCTGTCATTTGTATATACATACCATTATCAGAGTACAACACTTATAACACAGCGGAAATAAACAATAGCTATATAATGTTGAAGCCTCCTTCTCTAAGCCCTTTCAAGTATATCTGTAAAATCTCGACTACTTGACTGCCCGTACAAATTTGGGCACCCAAGAGTTTAGGGTAAAACAAAACAAAATAAACTCTAGGTCAATCATGGGACTGGAGTTAGTAAACAATTTAAAATAGTTTGAGAAAATAAACAATATCTCATAAGACCACGCCGTATAACATGGAATGGGTTTTCCCCTTATGAGAATCCAAAACACTTGATTTAACATTTAAAATCCTTTTGCAAGAAACAATAATTTTTATAACATAACTCTTTTGATATTATAATAGTGTCTATCAACCACAACTAAATAATCATCTAGCAGAAGGCTTTCATCTCACGTTCCACATACATAATATATAATCAAAAACCATGGGCGCTTATTGGGTAATGGATTCCAACAGGCAAGGTATAGGACCACCTTTCGATAGTGTATCTCTAGAGAGGAACACACCGGGTCCAACAAGAACATCTTGCAACCCAAGCTAAACATGACCGGTCACTCATTTCGCTTGAGTGTACCGAATGTATTATCACCAACGGTTGGTTCGGCAACCGTTTCCCGAAAGGGACAACATCGAATATAAATAAAAGAAGCAAATGGATTTTCTCTAGATGAAACGACCCGCCTTTTTGCCTGATTCTCGCCGATAATTAAAACCAACTTAAATCATTCACAAAGACTGATGGTTATGGGTACCAACATATATGAACAGAAATAATAGAAATTTTTATTTCATTATAGAAATTTTACATCAGAGATACAATAATCAGAGTACACATAAACTTAGCGGAAACAAATGTGCTCACAGCGGAAGGAGTAAAACCAAAATGAAGTGCTAGCTCCAGATCTTAATCCAACTCTGAACACTAAACCTGCAAACTAAACTACTAGCTGCCAGTGCAAAATTATGAGCACCCAAACTTTAGGTGGAGAACAATAAACTCCATGTCAGTCGTGGGACTGGTGTGAGAACTCAAAATAGTTATAATTATTTCGGTTTATTTTAAAGTTGGGAAAATTCACCGGACCACACCGCTAATAAGGAACGGGTTTACTCCATGTGAATTTCCATGCATAAAAATTCGCAATGACTTTGGATGCTTTAATACATGAAATCCTCTTTTAATATTATCATTAGTGCATAGTGTTGAAAACCATTTTGTAACTATGCCCATGTATGTAGTTTACAAACAAATCGAACGACTCGTATTGGTTATTGGGTTCTCCAATCATGATGGTTCCTGGCATGAAAGATCAATCGAGGACCCGAAGCTAAGTATTTCCCCGTTAACATCCAGACAACGGACACTGAATACATAGTGTGAAAGTATATATCCCGGTTAACATCCAGACATCGGACACCGTATATACTTTATTCCCTCAGGTTTCGAGGTAGATTTACCGCTGCAGTTTCCGATTTTCACTAAAGATTTGTATACAACCTAACCGCCAGTTTACCATCAATCCGGGGTGTAAGGTTCGTTGATGTCACGATATACGCAATGCTACGCTTCAATAATCCATGCTTTGATCATCACTAGCTTATTTCATTAGTTGAGTATGCCACATTGACAATTCACGACGTGTCACTGATTTCTATCAATACATAACCTCTAAGCTCATATGTCTTAGAGACGAGAATAATTTATTGCCACAAATCCAATATGAATTAACAAAGATCAGTGCTACGTAGTCAATTTCAATGTTGGACACACAATCCATATGAGTCCGAATTGGGTCTGAACAGAACAACAATCCAAAAATATTCAAATATATTCAGATCTCATGCCACTTATAAATCACGTATCGAGTGATCGGCCCAAATGAGACATCAGCTGTCAATCGGAATAATTCGATGATTCCCGGTCTTCACATATCGATTTCCAAGTCTTCGGTTACTTTATAATGTCGTATTATTACTGGGAATGGTTTTCGAACGTATATTCAATCCCTGTCTTTCCAAGTAATAAGCACATTTTAAAACAATAGTTATGGATCATTCCGAATTCAGAATTTAAATCTCCTTTCAAATCGTTATTAATTCAGTTATAACCAAGGTTGGATTTATTCCTGTTACCATAACCCCGTTATCGCCTTAACCCTCTTGAGAAATTCAATATTCATTTTCCAGTCTTATATTCCAAAACATAATTTTGTTATTCGTTGTTATTATTTTCATTAGTATTTCACAATTACCAAATCTTAACTTGGTTTACAATTCCATTCACGATAATTCATCAATTATATTTCAGATAGGGTTAAATCGACTTATTATTCGATGTAGATACACAAACTCACATAAATATTAGATTTCCATAACAATTCAAAATTTTCTTCTCATATCGAATATTTAAGTAACTCATTTCCTTTACGTTTTCAAGTTTCCAATATCTTATTTAAAACCAGCAAAATTTAAAATAAATTTTATACGGAATAATTTTTAGCTCTTCAAAATTTCCAAAATATTTAACAAGCTCTTTTCCGTAGTTTGAATAATAATTCATGGTTTAAAAATCTCTTAAAACCAAATCATTTTCAAAGAACAAATTATAATAGCGTTAAAAAGCGTTACAGAAATGCCGAAAATGGCTATTTAGATCAAATAGATTCAAAATTTATTCAGATTTCAAATATTTCAACTTCCATCAGTTTTAAATAATAAAATATGGTTTATCATCAATTTTTCAATTTTTTTTATTTATATAAGTCTAGTTTGTTCGGTTTTTCCTTTGCGTTCGCCGATTTATTTTGGACATATCTCGAAAACCATACGTTACAATTTGAAAATTTATCTTCTATTCAAAATCTATTATTAATAAAATTCTAATGTTTCTCGTTTCAAGTCCATCTAATTTAAAATGTTCAAGTTATAGTCGTTTGAATATTAAAATCGATATTAACGAACTATCGCTACGCGACGCGTTCGATTCGAGCCATAACAATTTAATATAAATCGACTAAATCCTTTCCAAAAATAAATTTAAATTTTTGCAACATAAATTTTAAAACCATTTTCCAAATAACATTATATATTTACAATTTAGTTCCAAAAGCAGTTTACTTAAAAAATTATCATTTCAAACCTTTAAATATTCGTTTCAAATTAAATCAAAATCTTAAAATAATATTTCAAATCTCGTTTAATCATTTATACTTAAATATTAAAAATTGTTTCCTCAACCAAACGCTAAATACATATTTCAGATAATCATGCGATCAAAATTTCAAAAATCATTTTTACGAATATCAGTTGATTATTTTAGATTGAAATCTAGTTCAAAATTTAATTTATTTGCATAGAAACCAACCAAATTCAACATAAATTTTTGAAATACTTTCAGAACTGCTTTGTCTTCAATGAATATCATTTTTTTTTTCATTTAAATTAGAATTTCAAACCATTTCTAATCTAATTTACTACCTTTTCCATTATTATTTAATATTAAAAATTTCGTTTATGGAAAGGATAATTAAATCGCTTAACCGCAAAATTCCATAACTATAGTGTGTGATGCAACCATAAGCAAAACAATAAATCAACCATATAAATCAGATGGACATGCATGAATTTTTTTTTCATTATAATCACAACAATTAGACAAACATTTCAACTGTGCACAAGCGTTACGGCCAATAACGCTTATCAGTGTTTTGTGTGTTTCTACCTACACGAACAACCATTCAACATTGCATACAACGAATCCATACCCCAAACAAATTACACTAACTGATTAATTAATTACCACTGATTAAAATTATCCAATTACTACTAATTTAAGTAAATAACTAAATTAGAAGTTCTCACCTTCCGTTGTTGTCCAGCTGTTGAAATTGGTGAAACTGACATGGATACTCAACCGCGATGACTCGAGTTAACGACAACGTTCAAACAAGTGTGACCAATAACACTAACAAAATTGCAAGCTCGATGCAACCATGGATCACTTTCAAAAACAATTCCACGTGCCCAACTCACAAACAAAACTCCACTACCTTTCCTATAACGTCATGTACACTTAACCAAGTTAGAGAGTTCAACTTCGAACAGAACCAAGTCAGAGAGTTCTACTTCGAACACAACTGTACATCTTTTTGCAAACGCCTTCCATACATCATCTAACTCTCATGCATTTATACAACGTACTTATACATGGTACACGTGCTTTCCTTTAACCTTCTTTTGATGTCGTAAAGAAATGCAAAAGGTCTTGACTTTGATCAGACAGAGCGGCACAAGCTAGGGTATATCTGGGAAGGCCGTTGGCATGCACGAAGTCTAGATGGGGGATCAGAGGAGCAACATCCAAGGGACGGTGTAACAGGTGGTGGTGGCGTCTGGAGTGGGTAGTAGATGCGACAAAGTGGTAGTGAGGCCAAAACAAAGGGTGGCGTGGGCAACACAATAAGAAAACTGGACTTGTTTAATGGAGAGAGGAACATGGGTTTTCTTAACCGGAGGAAAGAGGGTAGGGTCCACAGGCCAAGGGTGGAGGAGGGACTGGGCGGTGCAGATCAGTGGCGCGCGGGGGTGCATGGGGAAGAGCAAGCGGTAGCTCAGGTGGTCATCAGGTCTCAGACCCATAGTGGAAGGGAAAGAAGCCAAATGGAAAGGAGGAGCATGAGCGTGCCAAGGGAAGAGGTGGGTTTCTTTACGTGGGAAGAGGGTTTGTGAGAAGGAGATGAAGAAGTGTGGTTCAGTGGAGGCTGATTTGACTCGGTAGAGTTGCTAAGGGACAGTGGCGGTTTCGGTTGAGGGGAGGGATGGCTTGCGAGGTCCTGGCTATGGTGAGTGGTTGGTGGAGATTGCTGCAGTAAGGGGAAACTTTTGGGGAAGGAGGATGGCTGACATGGTCAAATGAATATGGGGGGCCGAACGTCGAGGACTGGCAACTGGGAGGTTTGGCGGCTGTTCAATGGATGGGAGGAAGCTTGCAAAGGTAAATATGACGAAGGGACGGCTCACTGATGATTTTGGGAAGGGAGAAGGAAGCGGGTGGAGTGTGGTTTCGAACAGCCCGTGGTTTAGGTACATAAAAGTGTAAACGGGGTTGTAGAACCAAGGCAAGTGGGGCAATTGTTGTTCACTCATGGTAGAAGAATCAACATCCAACTTACAATTGTCCCTATCTCGTTAAACATGCACACGTTTCTATTCTATCACTTTTATTTCCTTTATAAACTTGCTGCAAAATTTTGGTCTGCCGTATACAATGCTATTTTGAAGCTTTAAACATTTCAACACAAAATTCATTCAAACTAATCCTTAAATATTGTTTATAAAAATCATATAAACATCATAAATTAACAAAATAACTTTACTTTTAAAAAAATTATGTTCATCCTAAAACAATACATACTTTTTATGTATTAATATATGTTTATCAAAATATCATTACTTACAATATCCTGCAGACTAATCATATCCTTAAAGTTTTTTTTCTGTTACAAAATTTAGATTTGTAAGCAAAAATATTTATTCAAGCAAATATATAAAAGATTAACTAAATCAATATTTGTACTTAAATCGTAATAAATTAAATTTATATTGAAGAAACCAAATTAATTCCATATTGTAAAACGTTAGAAATTTTGGATCATTACACTAGATCAAGTGACAATACACCCTAATTGGCAGTCACCCACTTAGCCATGTGACCTACCCGATTTGATATCATTTCGTGGTTGTGAGGCTAGAGGTCATAACGTACTGATCACACATGTATTCACTTTGAATGTCACATCGTCATACCCGCCAAATCACAAATTGATTCTCCAAAAATACCATGGGTATACAACTAAGAGAAACAAATTTCTCCGCCAGCAAATGTAAATATGTTTGAAGAGATCAACTTACGTGATCTATTAAATATACTATGTCAGACATTCTTCCATACAAGTTGTCTTAGGACTGGACAAAACAAAATCACTATTCAATAAACCCATCTTAGGCAATTTCTACCTAGGATTTGCCAGAGCAACCCTTGGAAAAACTCCATCTTCAATTATCTTAATCATATTTGATTCGCAACGCTAATGCCCATACGGAGTGGTTTTCAGATAATAAATCTAATCTTGGTCTCTCCGTATTGACGATGGAAAAAAGGTCAAAGCTTTGATAGTCGGTTATTTAACTATCAAAGGAAAACATCCATACACACAACTATCTTATTTCCAAATGGAAGTTTTATCGATCTATCATCAATCAACATTTTTTCCCTTTTAAATTAATTTATTCATTTCCCCATATCCTGTTTCCATATTTTCATAAATTCTTATTTCCTAACTTTAGAAAATATACGTTATTAACATTGGAAAACATTTCCATTTCTTATTCATGCATCACTATGTCCCACGTCCATCAGTTTCTAACTGTAAACTAGTAAGAAAACAATTCCCTGAATACCAACCCGAAGGCTGAAACCAACATCAAATCAATACCCAGAAAGCTATTCAACATAACTCACCTCCATTCAGTTCTAATTTATTCAAACTCATTTCTTAATTTCTTGTCAAATCCTTTCTCTTGTAATTCTCGAATTCAGTTTACGAATCCAGTTCTTTTATGAAAAACATTGGTTATAACAAAAATGTTATAATCCTTACTTTCGAAATACCTAACTTAAAAATATAACTCTTATTCCTTATTTTAAATAAATAAATAAATAAACAATTAATTTATTAATAAAATGAATCTTGATTTACAAATTGGAAAGTAAATAAATTCCCGAATCGATATAATCAAATTTCAACGCATAACTCTCTTTCGGATAAACTAAATTCGATAACTCCCTTTTGAATAAACTATATTTGATAATTCTCTTTCGAATAAACTATATTCGATTTACGTTTAAAAGTCCAAAATAATTTACCATTTAGGTCAACTCGATTTCTAAGTTCATTTTTGAATTTATCACCTCCAAACATTTACCAATCTCCTTTAATAATCATCTTAATCTGCAAAACATTTGCTTTAAAAACCATTATTCACTTTAAAACGTGAATATTATTTCTTTACAGAAAATTGGTCTCGTTTTATCAAATCAAAACTAGATTTCATAATTTAAATACTAATACAAGTTCAAATTCCAATTATCGAGTCATTTTATAACTTCTTATTCACATTCCATTTTATTTATCAAATCTCGTTTACATGTCAACTTCATAGTTGATTTTATTTAATAAGTTTATAATTCTCTATCGCCTTTATATTCGATTATAAAATATCGGTTTCAAACCGAATATTAATTTTCTTGTGAAATCCCGATTTATTCAATATATAATTTCTTAAAATAAATTACTTTATAACATTTGGCCAAGTCGAATTCTAATCACAAATCCTTATGTATTTTATTTTAATCCTATTCACATTTCGAACATCGGAATAAATTCCCTTATTCCCTTTTTTTTACACAACTCCCTATTTCCCGTTTTAAACTCACTACTGAATTTACAATCCAAATTATCCACTAATAATTATTTTTATTTCATTTATAAACATTTTTTATAAATCACACTACTTGTTTTTATTATTAACAAGTTATTTATTTCTAGCTATTCAAAATTCCATTTCTATTTTTAAAATAGATATTCCCCTTTTCAAAGTCATATTCCATTCTTTATAATTCGCTTTATAAATGTTAAGTTTACATCCCATTTTCAATTATCGGTGTTAAAACCAATTTTTACTTCTCTATATAAATTCAGACTTATATTTTCATTTATCTAATGATATATATATTTCTTAATTTATAAACATCGTTTATAAATTATTCTTCTCAAATTATCTGTTAAAAACAGATTTGTATTAAATATTTACTTTAAATCAATTTTTGCATAATTCTTTTATAACTGGCAATTCCATTATTATTCTATTAATTTCCCAAAGATTATATTTTCCACATACACTCATTTATTTACCTCTTATTACCTTCATTCAGTATTTATACCAAAACAGCCTTTTAAAACTTCCACATACCTGTTAATAATTTTTTATACAGAAGTTCTTATTTAATTTTCTAAATAATTCCTTTTTATTAAATCCATTGATTTTATATTAATATTTTATTTTCAATATACACTTTGAAAATTCCCTTTTTACATTCCAGTGTTTCTTATGGTTTTTTAAATACCAAATAACACGACCAGTGTCATCATAGTCAATCATAGATTATATATCACATCATACATCATAGTATATGAAAAAACAGTATTATAAATATTGAGGAATCCAGTTGGATCCCTACAGCCTATTTCCCAGCATCCACAAATGTTAAACAATATAATTAACATCAATTCAATATGAAATATTCCGATAAACAGAATCAATATTTTATTAACGATTTATATATAATTGTATCTATATTTTCAACCAAATTAATTAGCAGTTCATCCAAACAATCATCAAACAACAATCAAACATCAATTATCAACACCACATTACATTTATAAAAATATAAACTGGACAGAGTTAGTGAGTTTACTGACTTTGGTGGTTTAACGTTAAATAACGATAAACGTTCAACAGCTCCGTTCAAGCATTTTATTTTTCCATAAATTCAGACGAGCTTCAATCCACTCCAAACTAGTTATGTTTTGTAGCCGTAGTCCATAAGATCCCAACAGATCTTGTTTCGTCAAATTCAGATAACATATGACTGTATTTTATAAATTAATATACTATTTTAAATTTAAAATATACTTAATTTATTTTTAGTTGGGCTTGACCTTTTTATTTTCCTTCTCTCCCACATGAAAACGCACTCCAGCTTCTCACTATAGACATTTCCGCTCCTTTGAATAACCCAAACTCTCTCTTCTCTTCCTAATAAATTATACTAAAAATACCAATAGCCTCCACTTCTCAACAGATATCTCTATATACCCTTAATGACACTCTCGAAGATCCCCTTCACAATGCATCCTTCTCAGTGTTCGTCCGTGCTACAGTGCAATGGTGGCACTTTTTTCCACTGATACCTTTCCTGTTTTGAATGAAAGCAACACTTTACACCCCAAGATCAACAACAAGCATGGATTCAATCATCACTGCTTCAAACTCAAAGTATTTCCAACCCTAACTTCCCGAATACTCATGCTGTAGAAAAAGTTGCGACAAAAATAGTTTTTGAACCAAATGATATCTATATGAGGATAAGGAGAATGACTCAGGGAATTCAAAGATGATTGTATCAAGATTTATATTTTTTATTTTGATTCGTTAGGATGTTTTTAAGATGATTTTTCTTCACGTTTTCCATTTGAGAGTGGCGGCATTTTTATGTTGAACACCAGAGAAAGTGAGACTTAGGTTTAGGATAATTGAGGGTATTTATAGGATAGTTTAAATATTATTTTAATCGAATATTATATTAATTTATTTTTCAATGTTATCTAAATTTGTCATTAAAAATCCCTATGATCGCATACAATATCCAAATTCAACGAAAATGGATATACAGCTATTCTTCCACATTACGGACCAAACGAAACTTGTTTCATCGAATTCCGAGTCATTTTGCTCACACGGCATATTTATAAAGTCAAACTATTAACTGTTTTCACATTAAAATTTCGCATGGTCACATACTGACTCCAAAAATCACAAAAATTGAAATCTAACAATAATTCAATATTCCGGATCCAATAAAATTAGTTTTGTCGAAAATGGAGGCTGTTGGTAAAAATGGCTATTTTCTAAAATCTAAATAAACCAATTAAAATATTTACAAAAATTTAATTTAATATTAATAAATTAAAATTATCGTATATATCCCAATAGAATATCATACAGTCCAAAAATATACATAACTGGATTTATAACTCGATATTTCAGATTTAGGTTAAATCGATATTCAATTTATAATAAAAATCCTTTTATAATATTAATAAATCGTTATAAATTATAAACGAATTCCATAGCGACTATTTGGAAATTTAATTTGGACATAACTCATAATCTAACAGACTCTCTATTTATCTATTTTATTAGAAAAATATCATTCAACAGATTCGAACGTTTCTTGTTTCACAAAAATCCGACTTAAAACGGATTATGTATATTCAGTTGAAGTTCAAAACTCCATATTACGAACTACCGCGCCATTATGAGCTCAATTTAAATTATATTATGGTTATATGTTCTAACTTTGTTTAATTAGCAAATTCATTATTATAATTCAATTTTAAACTGAATTAAATCTTATAAATAATTCAATTCACACAATATTGCTAATTCAACTATTTCTGAATATTTCGAAAATAAATATATTATTCTATTATTTATATTAATTAAATATTCAATATTATTTAATTAAATAACCATTTAAATCTCTAAATCACTATTTAGAAAATTAAATAAATTAATTATTATACCGTGAAAAATACGGGGCGTTACATTCTTTCCCCCTTAACGGAATTTCGTCCCCTAAATTACTACGGTAGAAAACAACCCTATTAACTGGGTTAAAATTATTTGTTTACTTCTTAACTTCAGCTCCAACCGAACCAATTAGTTTTAGTTAAAATATTAATTTATTTCGACTAACTAAAATTTCCAAAAATTCTGAAAATTTTCTAACACCTTAAATTTTCGAATTTTTTTGCCAACGTCTCTTTTGTACGGCTCAATCGGTACAACTACAACTAACCTCTCTAGGCCCTCTCCAACCCAAAAGAAAGTAAAACAATCAAGCGGCTTGCCAAATAGGCTCATAAATCTCATACTCATATAAAATATAAACTTGTACCTTTTTGTTGGGCAAATCCTTATATCCTTTCCATCAGCTGCCAATTCAGCATATATTGATGTCATCCTAATCAAACTCCAATCAATTTTTTCCTCAACCTCGATCATTCGCTTATACCCAAGTCAAATTCCATTTCAAACCAAAGTTCCATTCTCGATTCCAAACTCTTAACTTACCCATCCAATATACTTAACCAAGTTAAGTTCCAAACTGGTTAATTCCTCTAATCAGTTATCTTTATCTCATAATTCAATCTGATTTTTATTTCAAGAATCAATCCATTTCAATTCACATAGGTCTAATTATATTCAGGAATCCAACTTTACTCGATATCATTTTAAACCAATTCAATTTCAATTTGCTTTCCCAAATTTTATTAATTTGTTTTTAAGTCAAACCATCTCTTCCTAGTAGTTTTAAACAACTAACCCTTTTCAAAAATCAAATATCCCTTTTTGGAATCAAAACAACTTGTTTTCTCAGAACATTTCCAAAAACAAGGTCTTTGGTAGTAGTTCATCACTAACAAACTCGAAAATGAATACTGATGTTGTGGCCAACAACATCATAATTATTTCCTAGCGACTAAAGTGAGTTCAATACTATACCACTTTTCAAAACTCATATTTAAACATTTCCATTTTGAAATCATTTCAAAATATCCTGCATGATGCTTGTAAAACAATTTAAAATCTCCCAGGATTTTAAAATTCTCATATATTTAATCCATATCCATTTAGAAACAATTCTCCAACTTTTAGGAATTTTAATTCCAATTCTAATTTTAAATTCGGACTTAATCCATCTAATTTCATATATTACACTTATACGAATTTTGATTGGTTATTTATAATCAATTCAATTATAATCTTATTCGATTTTAACAAACAACATATCAAATATACCATAATAATTCCAATATTAATCATTCTTTTATATCAAATTATAATTTGGGTAAAATTATTTCATTTACTCTCTATTCAAAACATACTGTGTTGGTTCATCGTATTCAAGTGTTTAGAAACTCCTACCGATACAATGGATCAGACTGATCGACCAGAATTCATAAGCCACTCAATCAATAAATCTCCATAATATAAAACCATTTTTATATCAAATAAAAAATATGTGCTCATATATATACACGCAAACTCAATCTAGGATATTACTAATCCCATCTCCATTGAGTTACGCCATAGAGCCAAGGTAATCACTTAACCTTAAGCTCTAGTACCACTGTAACGAACTAGAATTTTCGACCTAGAAAATTGAAACAAAGCCCCTTGTCGACTATTCAAGTACCAAAAATACTGGAATGCCAATAGAAAGAAGTTAGAGGGTGAGAAATAGAAAGAAAGAAAATTAGAATAGAATAATAACATAAAAGAACACAATCAGACTAACAAGAACCTCATAGCGGAATGAATAAAATATAGTATACAACATAACTTAGAAATTCAAATATGCCATTTTTATATACATACCATTATCAGAGTACAACACTTATAACACATCGGAAATAAACAACAGCTATATAATGTTGAAGCCTCCAGCTCCAAGCCCTTCCAAGTATATCTCTAAAATTTCCGACTACTTGACTGCCCTTACAAATTTGGTCACCCAAGAGTTTAGGGTAAAACAAAACAAAATAAACTCTGGGTCAGTCCTGGGACTGGTGTGAGTAAACAATTTAAAATAGTTTGCGAAAATAGGATATCTCATAAAGACCATGTTGTATAACACGGAATGGGTTTTTCCCTTATGAGAATCCAAAACACTTGATTTAACATTCAAAACCCTTTTGCAGGAAACGATAATCTTTATATCAAAACTCTTTTGATATTCTAATAGTGTCTATCAACCACAACTAAATAATCATCTAGCTGAACGCTTTCATCTCACGTTCCATATACATAATATATAATCAAAAACCGCGGGCGCTTATTGGGTAATGGATTCCAACTAGCAAGGTATGGGACCACCTTCCAATAGTGTATCTCTAGAGAGGAATACACAGGGTTCTACAAGAACATCTTGAAACTCAGGATAAACATGACCAGTTACTCATTTTGCTTGAGTGTACCGAATGTATTATCACCAACGGTTGGGATCTGCAACTGTTTCCCAAAAGGGACAGCATCGAATATAGATTAAAAAAGCAAATTGATTTTCTCTAGATCATGTGATAATACACCCTAATTGGAAGCTACCCACTTAACCATGCAACCTACCCGATTTTATGCCATTTCCTGGTTGTGAGGCTAGAGGTCATAACGTACAGATCACATCTGTATTCACTTTGAATGTCATATTGTCATACCCGCCAATTCACAAATTGATTTCACCAAAAATACCACGGGTATACAACTATTTCTCCGCCACCAAACGTAAATACTTGAAAAGATCGACTTACGTGATCTATTAAATATACTATGTCAGACATTCTTCTATACAAATTGTCGTAGGACTGGACAGTCGAAGGCACTATTCTGTAAACCCATCTTAGGCAATTTCTACCTAGGATTTGCTAGAACAGCCCTTGCATAAAATTTGTCTTCAATTATATAATCATGTTTGATTCGCAACGCTAATGACCATACGCAGTGGTTTTCAGATAATAAACCTGATCTCGGTCTCTTCGTATTGACGACGGAAAAACGGTCAAAGCTTTGATTGTCGGTTATTTAACTATCAAAGGAAAACATCCATACACACAATGATCTTATTTCCAAATGGAAATTTTATCAATCAATCAACATTTTTCCCCTTCAAATTAATTTATCTTTAATTTATTCATTTTCCCATTTCCTATTTTCATAAAATTTTATTTCCTAACTTTAGAAAATATACTTTATTAACATTGAAAACCATTTCCATTTTTTATTCACGCATCACTATCCTCCCACATCCATCGGTTTCTAACTATAAACTAGTAAGAAAACAATTCCCTGAATACCAACCCCGAAGGCCAAAACCAACATCAGATCAATACCCAGAAAGTTGTTCAACATAACTAATCTCCATTCAGTTCTAATTTCTTTAAACCTATTTCTAAATTTCGTATCAAATCCTTTCTTACGTAATTCTCGAATTCAGTTTACGAATCCTATTCTTTTATGAACACAACACCAGAAAGGCCCATTTGTCACGCTTACAACCGTGAAGAAACAAAATACTCACGGTTATAACCGTTGTGCCAACAGGCGTTGGTGATTTTTATCACGCATGCTATCATGGTTATAACCGTGACAAATACTAACATATATACTCACTGTTATAAGCGTGGTTATATTTTCTATTGTAATGGTTATAAGTGTGATAATATTAATTCTACCAACGGTAATAAGCGTGGTAATATTTATATTTCTAACGGTTTAAAATGTGACGAATTCCAAAATTATAACGGTTATAAGCGTTACTTTATTGAATATTCCACTGGCTACTGTCACACATGTCACGGTTATAACTGTGACAAACTACACATAGTACGCCGCATACATAAAACACCTATATTTCATATCAAATATACATAAATATATATTCAGTGCTAGCGTGGGCAACATACACAGTAATAGCATTAGAACAACAAATAGCACGTCGAACGTACCAAATTTAAAATAGCAAACATAACAAAATTAAAATACCGAGAGTTATACATCGTCATTAACATACATAATAAATTTTAAAACAGGATTCAACATATTTCTTCTAAATTCAGTCTTAACATACATATAATCTACCAAATGTACTTCAATACAATTTTCACGGTACTTTAAAATGCATACCCGGCCATTAAAATTAAGACCTGTTAGAATCTTCTTAAAGGTGATACATGTATCCTGCATGTATTCTTCTTCTTCTCATATAATCTTCAAGGTTATACATGTCTCCTGCATGGATACAACATCATCTGCAAAGTCAATGGGTATAACAAGAGTTAGTCTGAAGTAATTTTCATCTCTCTAGAACATTGTCCTAGTGAAAGTAGCATTAATATATTATCAGATAAAAAGATATAATATTTGGCCATTTACTTTGAAAAGAACGAAGAAGATAGACGAATTCGTGTGGTTTAGAATAAGCTTCACTGAATAGTCAAGAGGCAAAGTAACACATCATATGGATTTTCTCTGTCAAGAGGCAGAGAATAGAAAATTACATGTTATCATACTGTATCAATATCAGTTGTGCTTCGGTATTTTGAAACCAAATTACCGGATCAAGGATAGATTAAATCCTAGATGCTAGTCAACGATATACTACCAAACAACCTTTAATCCTTCGGATAGTGTATTACAACCAAGGATAGATTGAATCATTCAATATTTTATTTTCTTAACTTTGGTTTATTTGAAAATATATTAAAAAAAACAAGTATATAAACGTTAATGCTTCTAAAATTTATTCATATACATACACAAACACACATATATATTCGAGTATTAAAGGAGTGTACTGATGTTTTGTTAGCAGTGGCCGTAAACTATAATGGGTGATGCAACACTTTGTCTCTATTACCTTTGATTCTTATCAATAACCATATTTTTGTCCTGTAAATTCTACAATTAAAAAATATAAAGAAAAGAGCAAAAGGATACCGTCCCCTTAACCATAAAATAAAAACTGGCTTCCAGTATTACAACATAAAGATCGGTGTGATAAGAATGGCTGAAAAGGATTGATTCAAATTTTATTAGCATTATACAAGCCAACGGATAGTAGGTTAGACGATCAACAAAATGATAATTACATTGGCATAATTACAGAATGCTCATTATATTAATTTCAAAGAATGGAAACATAATGGGTACTGACATGGGAATTTTTGAGACTGGCAGGAGTTTCAATGTGTTATCAATATATTATACAGCGCACATGCGCACTCCACCTACAACCAACTAGAAAATTCAGAAAACTGTATGCTATCAAGATCAGTGTTATAAGACTTGGCCAGTTAGAAATAATATATGCTATTTTGTATTCCTTTTCAAATTCAGAAAGGAATGCAGTCCTAGCAGCAAACGGTACTATAAAAACTTGTATTTGACAGTTGAAAGGATCAATTATAAAAAATATGTCCTAACAAAAGATAGATCTTGTGGGGACTTGTGAATAAGAAGTATGAAACCACATATTAACAAAAGAAATTTAAACTGTTATTTTTGAAAAGAACACGATGACTTGCATGTCCTATATTAAGCATCAGCTATTTTCTTCTAACAAAATAAACTTAATAGACGAATGATGCTTGTAAAAGTTGAAATCATTGGTTTTTTCCTGCAATTGTCAGTATAAAAAAGTCGACGATTCAATTCAGACTAACATATAGGAACCATGTATGACGTATGCCACTTCTTCAAAGTTATTTCAAACTAGAAGTAACCATTCTTCAACAACAAAAAGTTGCACTGATCTTATAACTTCAATAGTTTAGACTTAACTCCTTAATAAAGAAGATGACCATCCACCAAATTTGTTGTAAAAAAGGTATTCCTAATATCTCTAAATGTGCCATGAATGAAAAGTGACGAACCATGCTACTATAACTGTACCCAGTGAACAATAATATCAATGATGGAATTATGCATGTCCCGTAAAGAGCTTCAGCTTAGATCTAATTTTTGAAATATTAGAATAAATTGATCCCAGACTTGATTTGTTTTATCCAATGTAAAAATATGTATATCTTTATACAAATACATGTGGGTATTTATTTATATACGTATGTATGTAAACACACACTGACATACTCTAGATAGTCCATACAATTATAATGAGATTGTATTGATAAGGTAGTATAGTCAAAAGTAGTTAAAAATGGTAAACTTGCCTTAGTAATGGGAAGATACTGAGATGATAAGCTATCCACATGCACATCTTCCATGACTTTCGTCTCTAAATGATGGAGACTCCTAAGAATCCATATCTTACAGAAAATGAATATATGAAAATCAACAATAGAATCAGATGCTGCCAGGCTAAGTAACGAGCTTATGATTAGAATGTATACCAACATGTTTTACTTGAATAGGTAATAAAGTGTTTAGCATGTCACGACATAAAAGATCAGTGTTATAACTTCGTGAAATTGAAAAATATCGGTCTAAAAAACAAAATTATTTATATTCTTCCACCATCGTTGATAAATACAGAGATGTGTACGTCAGTCTGTTGAATCCTAAACCTAATTATTTTTTATGGAGGGCTAGGGTACGAAATTTTAAAGGTGACACAAAATTGAACCAGAGTAAGATGGAAGAAAATATCAGGTAACAGACATACCCTGTAGAAGCATTTGTTCCAAAGTCAGAATGTTTGCAATCGATAGACCTGTAAACGGTTAGTACTCAATCATTCCAAGTTAAAGAATGAAGTTTAATGCAATATTTGGACAAAAAAGAGCATTATCCACATGTCACATGTTAAATTTACATCTCAACAACATGTTTAGAAATTTAAATGGCAAGAAAGTTGCAACAACCTATTCATGTGTCAAACAACCATTATTTATAGATTCTAGAAATATTTTATAAAAATATAAATTGAGTAGAGTTAGTGAGATTTACTCACATTGGACGGTTATCGTTAAATAACGATAATTGGTCGTTGATTTGATTCAAGCGTTAAATTCCACCATAAATCCAAATGAGCTTCCATTCACTCTCGGTCAGTTCCATTGTGTAGTGTCTGTCCACACGATCCCAACAGATCTTGTTTCGTCAATTTCTGAACAAGTATGAGTAAGATATGATTTATACAAGTTTATACTAGTCTAAATTAAAATTAATTAAATTCCTTTTTCTCTAAATGGGCTTAACCTTTAAAAACTGACCCATCCTCATTCTTGAACACCCAAATCGCCTGTAACTCTTCTTCTCCCATCAGACTAAATTCCGCTGCTCCCGATATTTCTCAAATGTGACATTTCCCACTTCGATTCTTCCCTATCATTCACCTCCTCCAACCTTTTGAATTCAAAAAAATGGTTACTAAATTTCTTAACTTCAACTTCTATTCAAATCCTTACTCATGGTTAATTGTGCATCACCTTCTTTCTTCCTTGCTCAGGAAAAATCCACGCTCCCAAATAAGCTATTACCGAAGTCCCCTTCACCACAAACCTCTACATTTGTTTACTGATCATAAGGAAATCTCCACTGCAACACTCCTCTTTCCGAGCTCTTTCTCAGCATATCAAAAATAAGAAGCTCGCACCATCCAAAGAAAATACGACGCAATGCCCAAACTGCTCCCTACAGTACCTACGAATGGTTTTGACACCAACTCCCACCAAAAACCCACCGTTGATGCTAAATCCCATCCTGACTTCAGAACAGATGTACATATCAAACATCGATGCCCTAAATCTATGATATCAAAAACCCTTGGCACTGTTGTCTCTAGTTCCAGCGGAAAGATGGACGTCGAATGTAGATGCAAATGAGGTTGAAGATAATCCTCTCATGAATCCAAATATACATCCATCTCGATTTATATAATTTTCTTTGAATTCTTTTGGATTTTTGAAATGTAAGAATTGGTTTCTAGAGAAATAAACATGACGGCGGAAATGTTAGTTGATTGTGGAAAGGGTTGAATTAGGTTTAGAGAAGCTAAAGGTATTATATAGGACAGAAATAATATTTTTTTATTCGATTACTCTTTTTTATTTTAAGCAATCGTTGTTTTTATTTGTCCTCTGAAATTCCCGTGATCACATACGGTACCTAAAAATCACGAAAACTAGCATGCAGCTACAGTTCGACATTTCGGTCCCAACGAAACTGGTTTCGTGGAATTCCGACTTCGTATGCTCACACAGGGTATTTTTTTTAAAGTCAAATTATCGTCTGTTTTCACATTAAAATCCCGTATGGCCACATACTGACCATAAAAATCACGAAAACTGAAATCTTGCAATAATTTAATATTGCGGATTCAACAAAATTAGTTTCGTCAAATTCTGAGGTCGTTTGCAAAACTGGCTATTTTTAAAGCTCTAAATAACCCTTTTAAATATATAAATATATTAAAAACAATTAAAAATAAATATTATCGTATATATTCACAATAGAATATCATACAGCTCCAATGGGATTTATAACTCGATATTTCAAAATTCCTAATTATATCGATATTCGATTTATATTAAAAATCCTTTTAGAATATAAATAAATCGATATAAATTATAAAGGAATTCCATAGCGGCTTTTCGAAAATTTGATTTGGATATATATCAAAATCTATACGACGAAATCTCGATTTTTCTCTTCCACTAGAAAATATACTTCACCAGCTCCTAACGTTTCCTGTTTCACAGAAATCCGATTTAAAACGAATCCTATACACTCAGTTGAAGTTCAAATCGCCAAATTACGAACTGCAGCGCCATTTCGAGCTCGATTATAATTATATTATAATTATATGCTCAACTGTCGTTCGAATAATATATTCGTTATTCTAATTCAATTCTAAAATGAATTAAATACCACAGTTGATCCAATTCACATCATATTGTGAATTCCACTATTTCTGACTATTTCAGAAATTAAATATATTACTATATTATTTATTTTAATTTAATATTCAATTTTTTTAATTCTGGTCATTTTAAATAACCAAACCATTATTTAAGTAATTAAATAAATTATTTATATACCGTAAAAAAATACAGGTCGTTACATTCTTCCCCCCTTAAAATAATTTCGTCCTCGAAATTGCTAAGGTAGAAGACAGACCCTATTAACAGGTTTAAAAACTATTCGTTCACTTTTAACTTTAGTTTTAACTGAACCAATTTATTTCAATTAAAATATTGATTTATTCTTACTAACGAAAATTTTCTAAAATCCTGAAAAAATTTCTAACATCCAAAATTTTCGAAAAAATTCGCCAGCACCTCCTTTGTACCGGTCAATAGTTCAAACCCCAACTCGCCTCTCTAGGCCTTTTCCTTTCAAAAAAAATCAAAAAACCAAGCGGCTTGCCGACTCAGTGCAAATAAAAAAATTCTAACAATTATTATCCTATTATGTGATGTAACAATGATATATTTGCATTTATCATTGATTACTGAGTGTTATCCGGATGTTGCAAAAATTTCCCTCATCACAAATAAAAAAATTCGTTCAGTAGACAATTTTTTTTCATGTTTAAAATTGCAGAAGAATCATTCTCCCCTCCTAATATCTCATCCCGTCTCCCTTAATATTTCTTCTAAGGTGACTTAAACTTCCATCTCAAAAACCGATTTTCTTTTAGATGCAAAATAAAATTCAAGGGATAAATACAAATTGAAATTCAAAAAACAAGAAAACCCCAAATTAAAAACCTCTAGATCGAAATTCAAAATAAGCCGAAATTAATACAAACTAAAATTGGTAAAATACAGAATTTGAGTCTACCTTGATTTCGAACAGTTATAAACCCCAGATCTAGACACGAACAGTGATGCCGCCTCCAACCATGGTTGTCGACGAGAACCTCAAATCTGAGTGCGAAGCCTAATTGTTGACGTCAACCACATATCTGAACTGCGAATAAAAGGAATGCGTCAAACCATAAATTGCGAGGAGGAGGAACCATACATACAGTGGAATACGATAGAAGTGGAGAAAAAAGCAATCAGTAAAAAGGAAAAACATCGATTATAAAGCTCTCCCTAGCATTTCTAACTATTTACAAAATAACCAAAAATCATAACGGTTTTAAATGTGATTTACAATTATCACGATTATTTCTGTTATAACTTTATCATGGTTATAACCATAACGAATTGCACAAGAAAAAATGTGACAAAAAGGCTTATTTGGTGTTGTGGAAAAACATTGGTTATAACGAAAATGTTATAATCCCTACTTCTGAAATACCTAACTTAAAAATATAACTCTTACTCCTTATTTTAAATAAGTAAATACACAATTAATTTATTAATAATAAATCTTGTTTTAAAAATCGGAAAGTAAATAAATACTTTCCCGAATTCAATATAATTGAATTTCAACACATAACTCTCTTTCAAATAAACAACATTTGATAACTCCCTTTCGAACAAACTATATTTGATAATTCTCTTTGGAATATACTATATTCGATTTACGTTCTGAACTCCAGAATAATTTACCATTCAGGTCAACTCGATTTCTAAATTCATTTTTGAATTTATCACCTCCAAACATTTACCAATCTCCTTTAAT
The DNA here is from genome assembly GCA_030737875.1 of Allium sativum. Taxonomy (NCBI): domain Eukaryota; kingdom Viridiplantae; phylum Streptophyta; class Magnoliopsida; order Asparagales; family Amaryllidaceae; genus Allium; species Allium sativum. Next base: position 532,463,115 of record CM060915.1, read on the forward strand.
AATCATTTTGATCTGCAAAACATTTGCTTTAAAAACCATTATTCACTTTAAAACGTGAATATTATTTCTTTATAGAAAATTGGGCTTGTTTTATCAAATCAAAACTTGATTTCATAATTTAAATATTAAAACAAGTCCAAATTCCAATTATCGAGTCATTTTATAACTTCTTATTCACATTCCATTTTATTTATCAAATCTCGTTTACATGTCAACTTCATAGTTGATTTTATTTAATAAGTTTATAATTTTCTATCGCCCTTATATTCGATTATAAAATATCGGTTTCACACCGCATATTAATTATCTTGTCAAATCCCGAATTATTCAATATATAATTTCTTAAAATAAATTACTTTATGACATTTGGCTTAGTCGAATTCTAATTAGAAATCCTTATGGATTTTATTTTAATCCTATTCACATTTTGAACATCGAAATAAATTCCCTTGTTTCCTTTTTTTACACAACTCCAAATTTCCCAGTTTAAACTCACTGCTGAATTTACAACCCAAATTATGAACCGATAATTAATATTTTTTCATTTATAAACATTGTTTATAAATCACACTACTTGTTTTTATTATTAACAAGTTATTTATTTCTAGCCATTCGAAATTCCATTTCTAATTTTAAAATATATTTTCCCCTTTTCAAATCCATATTCTATCCTTTATAATTACTTTTATGAAAGTTTACATCCCATTTTCAAATATCGGAAGTTAAATCGCATATCGAGAAGATCTTGGAGACACATACCATTGTATGAATATTTTTTTTAGATTTGGCCTAGCATCCCAATGTTAAATTTCACTACTTGACCATATACCAAGGACCACACCCAATTTTCTCGATCTGATGGAGACCATACCGAAAGCGAACACAAGTTTGTGAAGAATAAATAGATTGCAAGAGTATCAATCATACCTTTGTTGTCGTTAAACTCAATTAAATGAGTAAGCTTTGCTCGATTAAGGATGGAATTAATGTCATAGTGGATCAATTGCGGAAGGGGATATAAAGGTCCTTGATGAATTAACTTCTTTTTCAAGGATTCTAATCGTCCTAAGCCATATTTCTCTGTTATCCAATCTTTGATTTGTTGATCCATGGCGTAATTAGGTGTTTGTTGAGTTGGCTGAGAGGAGGATCCTTTGATAACCTTCTTTCGTTTAGTGGACGGTTTTTTAGAGCCATCGAAATTTTGAGATTGGGGATTAGGGTTTTCTTATGTTAAAAGAAGATGGTAGAAGTAAAAAATGAATGAGTAAAAGGTGAAAATATGTTATATAGTAGGGGGTAAAAACGGCTCAGAGGGAATTCAGACGTCTGTGAGGTATCGGACATACATCTATCACTACTGGGAAAAATATCCTAAGAGTTGGAACAGACGTCTAGTTTGAGGAGAACAGACATCTGTGCTGAGCATATTTTAAAAAGAAAATGTTGACAGATGTCTGATGGATGCTGGTTCAGACGTCTGTGAGTAAAGGGGTTGTAACCCGAGAGTTGCTATAGACGTTTGAATGATGTATTGTAGACGTCTATGCTGAAGGAGTTTTTAAAGCTGTTAATGGGTCAGACGTCTGTGGTGTTCAAGGGCAGACATTTGTTTTATTTAAAAAGCAAATATTAGAACAAAGGAATATTATTTATTTCCATAAAACATTATTACAAATAAACAAAATAATTGTAATGTAAATGCATTATGACAATGCGTATTTATTTATATTAAGAAATTCCAAATCTTGAACTTTAGCGATTTGGTGAGAAAGATGGCCTTTTTGGAGAAGTCCATGGATTAACTGGATCGTGTGACGTACGATAAGACGAGGATGGATCTAGTGGATTAACCAGTCGTGGAAGAGGTTCAGAAAAATCTTTTAGTTTATAACTACAAAACTTCAAAGCAACTTGTCGTAGGTAAATCAATATAGTAGATGTAGTTTTCTGTTCGAAATATAACTCTTTTTGAAGTTCCAGTTGTTCCTTTTGATAGTGATAAATTTCATCAATCTTCCATTTAGTATCCGGTGATGTGAATAAAGCTCTCTTTGCTCGTTTGGAATCTGGAGTGGAACAAGTATGATAATCCTGCCATTTGTACACCGGTTCATGTTTTGATATTGGAGTCGGATCATGTGGTGTATCTGCTGAGCTATTAGTAGTGAACGTGATGTTGATTCACGAAGTAGATTTATTTGACATTCTTTATAGTTGTTTGTGTGTATAAAATTTTAGTTAAGTCAGTGTAAGCTATTTATAGATGAGAGTTTGCTAAATTATATTCCTTAAAGAAGGCAAAAGTTATCTTATAACCATCCAAAAATTAAGGTGAGGACAAAAATTATATATCAGAGAGAGAGCAAATCCCTAACTCTCTGCGTAAGTTTATAAAAGTAGTTTCATTTAATGGTTTAGTGAATATATCCACAACTTGATTGTTAGTATTTACAAATTCCAAAGTAATATTACCTTTTTCAACGTGATCACGTAAGAAACGGTGTCTAATATCAATATGCTTAGTTCTAGAATAGTTAATAGGATTTTTGGAGAGATTAATGGCACTAGTGTTGTCACAGTATATTAGTGAATTAGTGATTAATTTTCCAAAATCTCTTAAGGTTTGTTGCATATAAATTACTTGAGCACATGCGAGTGCAACAAATATATATTCTGCTTCACATGTTGATAGTGAAATTGAGTTTTGCTTCTTACTGAACCATGATACAAGAGATTGACCGATAAAATGACATGTGCCACTCATGCTTTTTCTATCAGACTTGCATCCTCCGAAGTCTGCATCGCTATATGATACAAGGTCGAAGGAACTACCAGTCGGATAAAAAAGTCCATAATCACGCGTGTTAGTTAAATATCTCAAAATTCATTTGATCGCTTTATAGTGTGATTCCTTTGGTTGTGCTTGAAAGCATGCATATAGACAGACACTCATCATAATGTCTGGTCTGCTTGCAGTTAGATATAACAGTGAACCAATAATACTTCGATATAATTTTTGATCAAAATCTTTTACATGTTCATCCTTTTCTAAATGAGCAGTTGTGCTCATTGGTGTTGGTTTTACTGACGAGTTTTCCATGTTAAATCTTTTTAAAAGATTGTTACAATATTTTTCTTGATTTAGAAAGATTCCATTCTCTAATTCAATTTTAAGTCTATGATAGGATCGTCTATGTGTCTAAACAGTGGCAAGTACTAAAATAATACAATAGTAACTATAAAAGATAAAATAAAAGATAATCACACCGATATTTTATTCTGGTTCGGACCTCCCGTCCTACATCCAATCCCGAAGCTCCTTTTCGGCCTTTCAACTATCAAAAACTGTCCTCACTTCACCCGGAGGAATAGGTTTACAGATGAATAGAAATCTTGACAATCTTGTGTTCTTTACAACACTTATATTGACTGAATCGTACAAGTTGCTCCCATAATCTCCTTGAGTTGATACGAGAATTGAATCACTTAGAGAATAGTACTTGTTTGAAATCAAGAGCTTTAGAATATAGAATAGATCGAGAAAGAATAAGTGATTTGAGAACTTGAATCTTTGATCTATTTATAGAAAACAAAGAGTTTTTATGAAAGGTTATGATTTCTGCGTAAAACCCTTTGTTTGAAAAGATATCTCTTTAGAAAAATCGTTTTGAAGAAGAAGAGATAGAGTTACGGCTGTTCAAACTGAAAAGATATTGCCTGGAAAATATAGGCCGTGTGCCAGGACAGACGTCTGTCAACTTTGATCAGACGTCTGTCTTTGTAATCTGATATTACTCAGATACATAGACAGACGTCTGTTCTTAGAATAACAGACATCTGTGTGTGCAGGAAAATCGGCCCGAGGCTTACAACAGACGCTTGTTATATATATACACCAGACGTCTGTGCGGAGTGATGAATATTTTTCCTACTATAGTGACAGATGTCTGTTATATAATGTGACAGATTTCTGACTTTTGCACAGTCACTATGACATAATGTTTTTCTCATATTTAGTCAAGGAGATTTTACATAACATCTAATACTATAAATATAAAATTCTTTGAGTAGTCATACCATCTTGAGTTCTTCTCCTTGAGTTGATTTCTGCATGAAAGTTTATATATATATATATATATATATGTGTGTGTGTGTGTGTGTGTGTGTGTGTGTGTCTGTGTTTGTGTATTGTATATTATGTCATCATCAAAATCAAGGATCTAACAAGTAAGACTTAGGTTTAGGGTATTTGAGGGTATTTATAGGATAGTTTAAATATTATTTTAACCAAATATTATATTAATTTATTTTTCAATCCTGTCTAAATTTGTCATTAGAAATCCCAATGATCACAAACAATATCCAAATTCAGCGAAAATGGATATACAGCTATTCTTCAACATTATGGACCAAAAGAAAGTTGTTTCATTGAATTCTGAGTCCGTTTTCTCACACAGCATATTTTTAAAGTCAAATTATTGACTGTTTTCACATTAAAATTCCATACAGTCACATACTGACTCCAAAAATCATGAATATTGAAATCTAACAATAATTCAATATTCTAGATCCAATAAAATTAGTTTCGTCGAAAATGGAGGTTGTTGGTAAAAATGGCTTTTTTCTAAAGTCTAAATAAACCAATTAAAATATTAATATATTTAAAAACAATTTAATTTAATATTAATAAAATTAATATTATCGTATATATCCCAAAAGAATATCATACAGCTCCAAAATATACATATCTGGATTTATAACTCGATATTACAAATCCATGTTAAATCGATATTCAATTTATAATAAAATCCTTTTATAATATAAATAAATCGTTATAAATTGTAAACGAATTCCTTAGCGACTCTTTGGAAATTTGATTTGGACATAACTCACATTCTAACAGACAAAATCTCGATTATTCTCTTTTATTAGAAAAATATCGTTCAACAGATTTGAACGTCTCTTGTTTCCCAGAAATCCGACTTAAAACGAATGATGTATATTCAATTAAAGTTCAAAACTCCATATTATGGACTACCGCGAGATTACGGGCTTGATTTAAATTATATTATAATTAAACGTTCAAATTTCATTTAAATAATAAATTCTTTATTATAATTCAATTCTAAACTGAATTAAATCTTTTAAATGATCCAATTCACAGAATATTGTGAATTCCACTATTTCCGACTCTTTCGGAAATAAATATATTATTCTATTAATTATATTAATTAAATATTCAGTATTATTCAATTAAACAACCGTTTAAATCTCTATATCACTATTTAAATATTTAAATAAATTAATTATTATACCGTAAAAAATACGGGATGTTACACCTGTCGGTAAGGAATGATGCTTCGATCAACGTTTGTGTGTGCCTTTCATCGATAAGAGCTACGATAGCTATAAAACTTTTCATGATCCTCTGCACGCATTTCGTTTCCATCTTTGCTAATTGTTCCTGTCAAACCTGAAAAACCCTATCTTAGTTACAACAAAAGAATGCCTACAAATGGTTTCAACTCTGGCAACAAAATGGAAGCAATTTGTTAAGACGAACTCTTCAAGGGATTTTGTACCTAGCCCATGCACTCGAGCTTGTTCTCACCCTTAATAGTTAATCCGTCAAGTCCTAAAATCTACTTGGAAACTTTAACAAAAAGCTTGTAGAAACAGTCGAGTAAACCCATTTGAGGTCGTGTTGTCCTTCCCGTGAAAATTGGTAGTTTCAGATTAGTGAATAAGTGGTATGATTTGTTTTCCAACGGCTTGTCGACTGGAGAAGTGGTAAAGGTCATTGAAAGAACATCAGGAGGAGGAGGTTCGCAGTTATGTTTTGTAGCAAAGAGAAGGACGAGGAGGCTGCATTTGGTATCGATGAGATTGGGGTTCATTTAAATTGGATTGACAATATCTAGGTCTTGGCTTATGACTAGAAATGTATAAATCAGCCATTCAAGTTTGCTGGGCATTGTTGACAATGCATTTGCTGATGTAGAGTCATAATCAATAACCTGTGTATCCCTTTCCTAGTGCAATTTTGATCGTTGGTTGAGTTTAGCTTGGTAGCCTTCTGATTAGGAAGCAGTTTTTCTATTGTTTGTTGTTGCAAGTTGTTACATATTTGGGTTAAAGATAGTTGATCTGTTATGGAAACTGCACCTTTGCGGAAGCGACCAGGATCTTATTCACCCGATTACTTAAAGATGATTTCTGTGGAAAAATAACATAGTTATGAAATTACATGCACAAATACAAGATATTCCACCCAACCACCCTCTTTATGGATTCAAAAAAACAATTTTTTTTTACATATAATGGATCAACAACCAAAAATAAACAAAATACAATAAATCTTATTGAGAAAGGGAAAGAATACCAGATGACTACAACTCTTGTTGAAGAAGAAGAACAACGACAAACCCTTGGATTAATTATCTCGGTCTCAATCCCATGTTTTTGATCCAACCCTAGATGCTTATTTTATAGGAGAATAGAAAGCCTAGGCAAATATCCAATTTGTCCATCAGAAATATATCCAGAATATAATTATTCATTTCTTTACATCTATAATAAAATCAATCAATCAATCAACCAATAAGTCAATTTATTAATCAATCGATTAATCAATTAGTCAATTCTATTAACTGATTCATCCTCTTCATCAACATATGTGATTTCATGTCACAAATCACAACACTCCATCTTGATATGAAATCACATCATTAAGCGAACTTCCAACATACAAGTCATATAGCTCTTTTAACGACACCTGCTTTCAATTAAATCATTACAAAGACAACCAACTGCCTGCAAAAGATGCATCTTCCCTCCGAGATGCACCACGCAACACTAACGGTCTAAAAGTGTTTGTAATACCACAAGGATCTCCACCTTATGGATTTTCCGCATAGACACCCGTCTACCACTTGATCTGAGCTCCATCCTCGATCACCCCAGATCCCTTGAGCATCATCAACGTGAAGACCATTGTCTGACACATCAGCAGTGACCAAATTAACCTTTCACCTTTTTGTGGACTAGGTTCTTTGTAACGACCCGGATTTTTCGGCGACTTTGGTTATCGACATAAGCTCGATGTCGATAACCAAAACATCGAAAAATCCTGGTAATTAATGAAAGAAATTAGAGGGTGAGGATAGATAAGATAGAAACTTAGAATAGAAGAAGAAAAGAAGAACTTACATCATCAGAGGAACACGAATCTCACAGCGGAACGAATAACATATAACATAACTTTTAAGTAAAATAGTTATATATATATATACAGTAACACTTATCAGAGTACAACACTTACAACACAGCGGAAATAAACTATAGCAATATGATCCAGAAGCCTCCTGCTCCAGCTCTTCAAGTATATCTGTAAAATCCTGACTACTTGACTGCCGTACAAATTTAGGCACCCAAGAGTTTAGGGAAAACAACAAAGTAAACTCCGGGTCAGTCATGGGACTGGTGTGAGTAAAATAGTTTAAACAGGTACATGAACAAGTAAACGATATCTCATAAGACCACGCAACAAAACGGAATGGGTTTTTCCCTTATGAGAATCCAAAATATCTTTATATCAAAAAAACCTTTTGATATTATAATAATGTCTATATACAAATAGATATCAACTAGCAGAAACGCTTTCATCTCACGTTCTACATATATAGTATACAATCAAAATCGCAAGCACGTATTGGATAATGGATTTCCAACTATGACAAGGTATGGAACCACCTTCCGATCAGTGTACTTTAGGAATGATACACTGGAGTTCAACAAGAACATCTTGTAACTCAGCCACAAATGACCGACCACTCATTTTGCTTGAGTGTATCGAATGTATATCACCAACGGTTGGGATCAGCAACCGTTCCCGTATATATATGGGACAGCATTGATAGATTTAAGAAACAAATGAATATTCTCTAGATAGGTGATTATACACCCTACTTCGGTGCGACCGACTTAGCCATGTTGCCTGCCCGATTTCTGTCATTTACCGGATGATGAGGCTAGAAGCTATGCTTTATCATCATATAAGATTCACTTCGAATGCCACATTGTCAGATCCATCGAAAATCACTAATTGACGTCTACAATAGTACATTACGTGTTAGCTAAAGAAGTTTCCTTCTCCGCTTCCACTCTTGGTACGGTTGAAGAAATCAATGTGCGTGACCTTTCTAGAAATACTCTGTCAGACATTCATCAACACAAGTCATCATCATTCACTTAGAATGTCACATTGTCATACCCGCCAAATCATAAATTGATTTATCCAAAAATAACACGGGTATACAGCTTAGAGAAACGAATTCCTCCGCCACCAAACGTGAATACGTTTGAACAGATCAACTTACGCGATCCACTGGATATACTCTGTCAGACCTTCGTCCATACAAGTTGTCCTGGGACTGGACAAATCGAAGGCACTATTCTGTAGACAGGATAGTCCTTGCATTTTACTCCGTCTTCAATTATCTTTGGCATATATGATTCGCGACGCTTATGCCAATACAGAGTGGTTCTTTGGATAATAATCCAACCGGTCTCTCCATATTAACAACGTTAAAATGGTCAAAACTTCGATAGTCTGTGAGTTAACTATCAAAGAAAAACAAGTTTGCAAACAACGATATTATTTCTAGATGGAAATTATATCGAACAAACATCATTTAACATTAATCTCTTTAGTTCATTTATTTACTTATCTCTTGTTTCCCTATATTCTAAATTCTTATTTTTCTTTTATCAGAAAACATTTCTGATTCTCGTTTGGAAAACATTTCCAAAACTCCTTTACGATCAAACCTTACCATTTCTTAGTTAAGAAGGAAGTCACTCAAGTTGGGGCATAATTACCTCTCAGACCTTAACTGAACAACGTTATAACTTCGAAATGGTCAAAGTTTATCTTTTAATCTTTAACAACTTCTTTACGCTTTTCTCGGATCCAATTTTACTAATCCACTTCTATATTTAAAACATTGGTTATAACGATAACGTTATAATCCCTCCTTTCGAATTATCTAGCTTTAATTATAACTTCTATTCTTATTAGTGCATAATTAACCTAACACTTATTTATTTATAAATAGATAAATCTCTATTTAAACACTGGAAAGTATAAGTACTTTCCCGAATTCGATATAATCGAATTCGCCGATTAGCTCTCTTCGAGAAATCTCTATTTGATTAACTCTTCTTCGAATAACCTATATTCGACAAACTCCTTCCTTTCGAATATACTATATTTGATTACTCCTTCTCGAATAAACGATATTCGATAATCTCTCTTCGAATAACTAACATTCGATAACTCTTTCTTTTCAAATATCTCATATTTGAAAATCTCACTTTCGAATAAACTATATTCGATAATCTCTTTTCGAATGACTCTTATTCGATAAATCTCACTTCGATCAAACTATAATCGATAACTCCTTTCGATGAAACTAACATCGATAACTCCTTTCGATGAAACTAACATCGATTAATTTAACTCGACGAACTTAACCCGACTAACTCGACTAACTTAACTTACTTGGTTCGACCAATTCGATTCGATTAACTAGGCTCGACTAACTTGGTTTATTTTACTCAACTTGATTAACTCCTATCAAATAACTAATATTCGATTTAACTCCATTTACTCCATTCGAATAACTAATATTCGATAACTCTATTTAACTCCATTTAACTCTATTCAACTCCATTCGAATAACTAATATTCGATAACTCTATTTACTCCATTTAACTCTATTCAACTCCATTCGAATAACTAATATTCGATAACTCTATTTACTCCATTTAACTCTATTCAACTCCATTCGAATAACTAATATTCGATAACTCTATTTACTCCATTTAACTCTATTCAACTCCATTCGAATAACTAATATTCGATAATCTCTTTTCGAATAAACGATATTCGATAATCTTCCCTTTCGATTTAACAAATCGATAACTCCTTTTCGAATAACTAAATTCGATAACTCCTTTCGGTTTAACTAATCGATAACTCCTTTCGATTTAACTAATCGATAACTCCTTTGTGTTTAACTCTATTCGAATAACTAATTCGAATCACTCTTATTTATTTAACTCTATTCGAATAACTAATTCGATTAACTCTAACTGATTAGCTCTAATTGGTTAACTCTAACTGATTAACTCTAACTGGTTAACTCTAACTGATTAACTCTAACTGGTTAACTCTAGCTGATCTAGTTAACTCTATTCAACTAACTCGACTCGACTAACTCTTTTCGAATAGCATATTCGTTTTACTAACTTTCGAATACCATATTCGATTTACTCCCTTCGAATACCATATTCGATTTAACTCCTTTCGAATACCATATTCGATTTACTCCCTTCGAATACCATATTCGATTTAACTCCTTTCGAATACCATATTCGATTTACTTTATTCACTTTATAAAGATTTCCTTTTTAACAACGTTTTATTCATTTGAAAAGATTTACTTTTAAATAACGGTTCTACACTTTAAAAATGATTTCCTTTTTATGACGTTTCCTTTTCAATTCTATTTGTAAATGGTTTACAAATATTTCCTTTTCAAATTTATTCTTGAAATATTCTAACTCCTTAAATTCTCTGAAAAATTCGCCATAACCTCCTTTGTAACGGGAGCATCGGGAAAATCCCCAAACCCGCCACACAGGCCTTTCCACTCAAAAAGAAAATGGTTTGTAATTATTTCCTTTTTGAATATCTCCTATTTATAAATATTCCAATTTATAAACATTTCTTATTTATAAATATTCCACTTTATAAATATCTCTTATTTATAAATATCCCATTTTATAAATATTCTATTTTCAATATCACTTTGAAAATCCCCTTATCAACATTTCGGTATGTTATGGTATTCAATCATATCAAATCACGATGTTCAATATCGTCCAAGTACATATAATCGCCCATAGATTTTATATCACATCATATAACAATATATGAAAAACAATAAAATAACTGTTGAGGAATCCAGTTGGATTCCTCCAACCTGTCTCCCTGCCTCCAAAGATGTTACACAATATGATTATCATCACTTTCAGTTCAATATAAATTATTCTGATAGCAGAATCAATATATAAATATTTAACGGTTTATATATATATATAATTTTCACTAACTGACTAGCAGTTCAATCAAACAATCAACACACAGTCAAACAGACAATTTTAACAGTTCTATTAACAGTTCTAACAATACAACGTTAAAATAGAACTGTTTAGAGTTGGTGAGATTTACTTACATTGGCAGTTCATCGTTAAAGAACGATAAACTGTTCTTGATTCAGATTGGACAATTTATTTCGCCATAAATTGTAACGAGCTCGGATTCACTCCCAGTCGGTTCCAGCGCGTAGCCGTCGTCCATAAGATCCCAACGCAACTTACGGTTCGTCAATCTGACTCCGTATGACCAAGATATAACATTCAGAAGTTAATACACATTAAATTCTAATTTAAACTAATTTAACTTAGGATTTAATTCACTTGGGCTTTACCCAAACATCCGTCCCATTACCTTATCTAAAACACCAGCCCGCTTTTTGATCCACCTTTCTTCTTCGATTTTTTTCATGGAAACAAGAATTGAAATCACCGTCCCTTCCCCCTTCGAAATCTCTCCCATCTCGGCTCCAACGCATGGAGTTCGAACTCCCTTCTCGAAATCGCGATGAACAGTTCCTGGCGTCCTACTCCATCTCGCTCCCAAAGCAAACACAACCAACCCTTTGCCAGACTTCATTCCGACAGTACTTCAGTACTATGCTAAACCCTACTCGTTCACCTTCCCGCTTCTCAACCGAACCTCTTGAGAAACCATAACAGCTCCTTTTTTCATCCCGTACAACTGTCTCAAAACCCAAAAACAACTCAGCTTCCTCTTGCGTTCATGCACTCCCCTCATCTCGTACATTTCCGCTGCCAACTTTCGAACCACCAACTTCACAAAGAAAACATTTCACACAACACTTCCCAGTTCGTGATATATTCCTGAAGCCTTCCATCCAACTTCATTACTTCTCACCGTGGACGTGAACTACTCCAGTCCCCATACTGCAAACTCATGAAACCATGTATCCACTTGCGTCACTTTCCTGTTGGACCCCTTCCCGTGCTATGACCGCAACGTTCTCACCCCCAAACCGCCCCTCTGTGAAATGCTTCCTCCTTCTGCTTTTAGTTTATTTTTATTTTGATGTGAAAAGGGTTTGTGGCGGCTTGATCAATGAACGAAAAATTAGGTTTTAAAGGAGTTAAGGTACTTATAGGATTAGGATTTAAAAGATTTGGCTTTATGGAAGAGGGGTATCCACGTTTTAGAAAGAACGAGTGGCCGAGAACAACAGTGCGTGGCCTTTGTTGTTAAGTTAAACAAAAAATTAAAATTTCCTTCCTTTACAAACTGTCGTCGACAGAAGTAAACATACCGTTGTGATGGGCAAGGTGTCAGGATCCAAGGAATATAATAATACCGGTAGGTGGACTCATATTTTGAAACTTCAAAATGTTGATTTCAGGGTGCGAAATACTTCAAATAAAAAGTCGCTTATTAAATTAATTAAAAATTACAATAAAATTCTAAAAATTATTTTATCACTATTTCCCAAAAGAACCTTGTCTAAATTCAAACCCGATCTCTAGTTTTATCGAATAAACCGATATGGTCGATAAACGATTCTATAGCGACTATTTTAAAATTTGATTTGGACATATCTCAAAATCTACACGATGAAATCCTGATTTTTCTCTTCCACTAGAAAGATATACCCCACCAGCTCCACACGTTTCTTGTTTCACAGAAATCCGATTTAAAATGAATCCTGTACATTCAGTTGAAGTTCGAATCGCCACTTTACGAACTGCAGCGCCATTTCAAGCTTGATTTTAATTATATTATAACTCTACGTTCAAACTGTCGTTTATGTAATATATTCGTTATTCAAATTCAATTCTAAACTGAATAAAATCTTCGGGATGACCCAGTTCACACCATATAGCCATTTCAGCCAATTCTGATTATTTCAGAATTAAATATATTATTTAATTTATTATTTTAATTAAATATTCACCATTATTTAATTCAACGACGATTTAATTCCCTAAATCACTATTTATATAATTAAATAAATTAATTATAATACCTCTGACAATGCGGGTCATTACATTCTTCCCCACTTAAAATAATTTCGTCCTCGAAATTGCTAAGTTAGAGGACGACCCTATCTACTTGGTAAAAGCTTATCGGTTTACCCCTTATCTCTGGTTTCAACTGAACCCATAAATATCGACTAAAATATTAATTCCTTCCGACTAACTAAAATTTTCAAAAATTCTGAAATTTTTCTAACACTTTAAATTTTCGGAAAATTTTGCCATAACCTCCTTTGTACTGGTCAATAGCTCAAACTCCAACTCGCCTCTATGGGCCTTCTTCAACCCAAAAGAAAATCAAAACGCCAAACGGCTTGCCAATTCGGCTCATAAATTACAAACCCATATAAAATATAAACTTGTACCTTTTTGTTGGGCATATCATTATATCTCTACCATCTGTTATCAACTCGGCATATACACATGCCATCCCAATCAATTCCAACCAAGTTATTCTTAACACAACCATTCGCTTATTCAAGCCGAATTAAATTTCAAATTCGAGTTTCAAATTCCAAACTCTCAACTTATCATTTCAAATCCAAATCCAGATTATTCTCTAATCACTTCCAGTTTTTCTTAACCTATCATCTCAAGTTAAATTCTGGTTTATTATTTACTTTTACCATCCCATTCGAATTAACTTCACAAGTTAAATTTTAATTTCTAGAACTTAAATTCCCGGTTTTATTTCAAATCAAATTTGAAATCATAATACCAATTCAAAACCTTTGAATTTTTCTAAATAACTTGTTTTCTCAAAACAATTGAAAAAAACAAAACCTTTGGTAGTAATCCGTCACTTAGAAACTCGAAAATCACACCGATGATACTGCGCAGTCATCATCGGAATTATTTTCCAGCGACCCAAGTGATTTCAATACTATATCATTTCAAAACCCTTACTAAATACATCCATTTTGAAAGCATCTCAAAATCTCCCAGGAACTTAAAATTTCCTTATTATAATTCCAAATCTGGTTTTAAATTCAAATTTAATTCATCTTATTTCACGTATTTCACTTATATGAATTCTGATTGGTTATATATAACCATTTCACATGTTATAATCTTACTCGATTAAAATCACAACCTATATATGATAATATATCACATATCCATACTGTGTCGGTCCATCGTATTCAAGTGTTTATTTACTCCTACCGATACAGTGGATCAAACTGATCGACCAGAACTCATAAACAACTCAGCCAATGAATCTCCACAATATAAAACTATTTTTATATCAAATACAAATACGCACTCGTATATATACACTCAAACTCAATCTAGGGTATTACTAACCCTATCTCTACCGAGTCACGCCACAAAGCCAAGTAATTCTTAACCTGAGCTCCGATACCAACTGTAACGACCCGGATTTTTCGGCGACTTTGGTTATCGACATAAGCTCGATGTCGATAACCAAAACATCGAAAAATCCTGGTAATTAATGAAATAAATTAGAGGGTGAGGATAGATAAGATAGAAACTTAGAATAGAAGAAGAAAAGAAGAACTTACATCATCAGAGTAACACGAATCTCACAGCGGAACGAATAACATATAACATAACTTTTAAGTAAAACAGTTATATATATATATACAGTAACACTTATCAGAGTACAACACTTACAACACAGCGGAAATAAACTATAGCTATATGATCCAGAAGCCTCCTGCTCCAGCTCTTCAAGTATATCTGTAAAATCCTGACTACTTGACTGCCCGTACAAATTTAGGCACCCAAGAGTTTAGGGAAAACAACAAAGTAAACTCTGGGTCAGTCATGGGACTGGTGTGAGTAAAATAGTTTAAACAAGTATATGAACAAGTAAACGATATCTCATAAGACCACGCCGCAGAATGGAACGGATTTTTCCCTTATGAGAATCCAAAATATCTTTATATCAAAAAAACCTTTTGATATTATAATAATGTCTATATACAAATAGATATCAACTAGCAGAAACGCTTTCATCTCACGTTCTACATATATAGTATACAATCAAAATCGCAAGCACGTATTGGATAATGGATTTCCAACTATGACAAGGTATGGAACCACCTTCCGATTAGTGTACTCTAGGAACGATACACTGGAGTTCAACAAGAACATCTTGTAACTCAGCCACACATGACCGACCACTCATTTTGCTTGAGTGTATCGAATGTATATCACCAACGGTTGGGATCGGCAACCGTTCCCGTATATATATGGGACAGCATTGATAGATTTAAGAAACAAATGAATATTCTCAAGATATGTGATTATACACCCTACTTCGGTGCGACCGACTTAGCCATGCTACCTGCCCGATTTCTGTCATTTACCGGATGATGAGGCTAGAAGCTACGCTTTATCATCATATCAGATTCACTTCGAATGCCACATTGTCAGATCCATCGAAAATCACTAATTGACGTCTACAACAGTACATTACGTTTTAGCTAAAGAAGTTTCCTTCTCCGCTTCCACTCTTGGTACGGTTGAAGAAATCAATGTGCGTGACCTTTTTGGAAATACTCTGTCAGACATTCATTAACACAAGTCATCCTCATTCACTTAGAATGTCACATCGTCATACCCGCCAAATCACAAATTGATTTATCCAAAAATAACACGGGTATACAGCTTAGAGAAACGAATTCCTCCGCCACCAAACGTGAATACGTTTGAACAGATCAACTTACGCGATCCACTGGATATACTCTGTCAGACCTTCGTCCATACAAGTTGTCTTGGGACTGGACAAACCGAAGGCACTATTCTATAGACAGGATAGTCCTTGCATTTTACTCCGTCTTCAATTATCTTTGGCATATATGATTTGCGACGCTTATGCCAATACAGAGTGGTTCTTTGGATAATAATCCAACCGGTCTCTCCATATTAACAACGTTAAAATGGTCAAAACTTCGATAGTCTGTGAGTTAACTATCAAAGAAAAACAAGTGTGCAAACAACGATATTATTTCCAAATGGAAATTATATCGAACAAACATCATTTAACATTAATCTCTTTAGTTCATTTATTTACTTATCTCCTGTTTCCCTATATTCTAAATTCTTATTTTTCTTTTATCAGAAAACATTTCTGATTCTCGTTTGGAAAACATTTCCAAAACTCCTTTACGATCAAACCTTACCATTTCCTAGTTAAGAAGGAAGTCACTCAAGTTGGGGTATAATTACCTCTCAGACCTTAACTGAACAACGTTATAACTTCGAAATGGTCAAAGTTTATCTTTTAATCTTTAACAACTTCTTTACGCTTTTCTCGGATCCAATTTTACTAATCCACTTCTATATTTAAAACATTGGTTATAACGATAACGTTATAATCCCTCCTTTCGAATTATCTAGCTTTAATTATAACTTCTATTCTTATTAGTGCATAATTAACCTAACACTTATTTATTTATAAATAAATAAATCTCTATTTAAACACTGGAAAGTATAAGTACTTTCCCGAATTCGATATAATCGAATTCGCCGATTAGCTCTCTTCGAGAAATCTCTATTTGATTAACTCTTCTTCGAATAACCTATATTCGACAAACTCCTTCCTTTCGAATATACTATATTTGATTACTCCTTCTCGAATAAACGATATTCGATAATCTCTCTTCGAATAACTAACATTCGATAACTCTTTCTTTTCAAATATCTCATATTTGAAAATCTCACTTTCGAATAAACTATATTCGATAATCCCTTTTCGAATGACTCTTATTCGATAAATCTCACTTCGATCAAACTATAATCGATAACTCCTTTCGATGAAACTAACATCGATAACTCCTTTCGATGAAACTAACATCGATTAATTTAACTCGACGAACTTAACCCGACTAACTCGACTAACTTAACTTACTTGGTTCGACCAATTCGATTCGATTAACTAGGCTCGACTAACTTGGTTTATTTTACTCAACTTGATTAACTCCTATCGAATAGCTAATATTCGATTTAACTCCATTTACTCCATTCGAATAACTAATATTCGATAACTCTATTTAACTCCATTTAACTCTATTCAACTCCATTCGAATAACTAATATTCGATAACTCTATTTACTCCATTTAACTCTATTCAACTCCATTCGAATAACTAATATTCGATAACTCTATTTACTCCATTTAACTCTATTCAACTCCATTCGAATAACTAATATTCGATAACTCTATTTACTCCATTTAACTCTATTCAACTCCATTCGAATAACTAATATTCGATAATCTCTTTTCGAATAAACGATATTCGATAATCTTCCCTTTCGATTTAACAAATCGATAACTCCTTTTCGAATAACTAAATTCGATAACTCCTTTCGATTTAACTAATCGATAACTCCTTTCGATTTAACTAATCGATAACTCCTTTGTGTTTAACTCTATTCAAATAACTAATTCGAATCACTCTTATTTATTTAACTCTATTCGAATAACTAATTCGATTAACTCTAACTGATTAGCTCTAATTGGTTAACTCTAACTGATTAACTCTAACTGGTTAACTCTAACTGACTAACTCTAACTGGTTAACTCTAGCTGATCTAGTTAACTCTATTCAACTAACTCGACTCGACTAACCCTTTTCGAATAGCATATTCGTTTTACTAACTTTCGAATACCATATTCGATTTACTCCCTTCGAATACCATATTCGATTTAACTCCTTTCGAATACCATATTCTATTTACTCCCTTCGAATACCATATTCGATTTAACTCCTTTCGAATACCATATTCGATTTACTTTATTCACTTTATAAAGATTTCCTTTTTAACAACGTTTTATTCATTTGAAAAGATTTACTTTTAAATAACGGTTCTACACTTTAAAAATGATTTCCTTTTTATGACGTTTCCTTTTCAATTCTATTTGTAAATGGTTTACAAATATTTCCTTTTCAAATTTATTCTTGAAATATTCTAACTCCTTAAATTCTCTGAAAAATTCGCCATAACCTCCTTTGTAACGGGAGCATCGGGAAAATCCCCAAACCCGCCACACAGGCCTTTCCACTCAAAAAGAAAATGGTTTGTAATTATTTCCTTTTTGAATATCTCCTATTTATAAATATTCCAATTTATAAACATTTCTTATTTATAAATATTCCACTTTATAAATATCTCTTATTTATAAATATCCCATTTTATAAATATTCTATTTTCAATATCACTTTGAAAATCCCCTTATCAACATTTCGGTATGTTATGGTATTCAATCATATCAAATCACGATGTTCAATATCGTCCAAGAACATATAATCGCCCACAGATTTTATATCACATCATATAACAATATATGAAAAACAATAAAATAACTGTTGAGGAATCTAGTTGGATTCCTCCAACCTGTCTCCCTGCATCCACAGATGTTACACAATATGATTATCATCACTTTCAGTTCAATATAAATTATTCTTATAGCAGAATCAATATATAAATATTTAACGGTTTATATATATATATATATAATTTTCACTAACTGACTAGCAGTTCAATCAAACAATCAACACAAAGTCAAACAGACAATTTTAACAGTTCTAACAATACAACGTGAAAATAGAACTGTTTAGAGTTGGTGAGATTTACTCACATTGGCAGTTCATCGTTAAAGAACGATAAACTGTTCTTGATTCAGATTGGACAATTTATTTTGCCATAAATTGTAATGAGCTCGGATTCACTCCCAGTCGGTTCCAGCGCGTAGCCGTCGTCCATACGATCCCAACGCAACTTACGGTTCGTCAATCTGACTCCGTATGACCAAGATATAACATTCAGAAGTTAATACACATTAAATTCTAATTTAAACTAATTTAACTTAGGATTTAATTCACTTGGGCTTTACCCAAACATCCGGCCCATTACCTTATCTAAAACACCAGCCCGCTTTTTGATCCACCTTTCTTCTTCGATTTTTTTCATGGAAACAAGAATTGAAATCACCGTCCCTTCCCCCTTCGAAATCTCTCCCATCTCGGCTCCATCGCATGGAGTTCGAACTCCCTTCTCGAAATCGCGATCAACAGTTCCTGGCGTCCTACTCCATCTCGCTCCCAAAGCAAACACAACCAACCCTTTGCCAGACTTCATTCCGACAGTACTTCAGTACTATGCCAAACCCTACTCGTTCACCTTCCCGCTTCTCAACCGAACCTCTTGAGAAACCATAACAGCTCCTTTTTTCATCCCGTACAACTGTCTCAAAACCCAAAAAAAACTCTGCTTCCTCTTGCGTTCATGCACTCCCCTCATCTCGTACATTTCCACTGCCAACTTTCGAACCACCAACTTCACAAAGAAAACATTTCACACAACACTTCCCAGTTCGTGATATCCTCCTGAAGCCTTCCATCCAACTTCATTACTTCTCACAGTGGACGTGAACTTCTCCAGTCCCCATACTGCAAACTCATGAAACCATGTATCCACTTGCGTCACTTTCCTGTTGGACCCTGTAACAACCCGAAAATCTGGGCCAGTTTAAAATTTTTATTTTGGCAATTTTAGCGAATTTCGATTATTTAAAATGAATTATTTTAAATAATATCGACGAGAAAATTTCTTTTGAATAAAATTCAATGGTATATAGTTGTATAGATTGACGATAGAATATAAATATTTATATATAATTATAAAAGGAATTGAAAATGGCGCGGTAGTTCGATAATTCGATTTCAAACTTCAATTGAATGTACCGGGTGCAAAACAATCCGGATTTTAGTGAAACCAAAAATATTAGAATCTATTTGTGAATATCTTTCCAACGAATCTGAAAAATCGAAATTTCATAGCGGGAATCAAAAGATATGTCCAGTTGAAAATTCTGAATAGTCGCTATGGAATTCAGGCCCTTAAAAATGGGAATTTTGCAAACGACATCGGATTTCGACGAAACCACTTTTGTTGGATCCGTGATGTAAAGTTATTGCTAGTTTCCAAATTTCAGAATTTTTGGAGCTAATATGTGAGCGTGGCACAATTAAACGCGTTTGACCAGTTTCAGTTGATTTTAATCGACTGGAAATTGGCCATTTTTCAAACGGTCTTAGAATTTGATGAAACTAGTTTTGTTAGGACCGTATCGTCAACACGAAGCTAGAAAATATTTTTCTGGAATTTTTAGAGTCCGTATGTGACCCCGGTAAATTAAAATGTATTTTCAAATTAAAAATACAATGATTTATATTTTAATTTAAAGAAAAACTGATCGTAACAGCCAAATTGTATTCCGCAACATATCCCAACGTGTCCGGAGTGAGGGTAATTGGCTATAGGTGATGTTTGTTGGGTTTAATTTGGAGATCCGAATTGAAATTTTAAAACAAAGAAAAATTTAAAATAAAATATTAATAAAATATTAATATATAAAGGGCTAAGCACTAGCCCCCTTCAGCAGACATCAAAACCCGCCTCCCCCTTTTAAAAATTAAAACCCTAAATTGATTCTCGCGCCTCCTACACCCCAACCGCCACCGCATCGGCGACCGCACCCATCGTCAGACCCGCCACCAACCGCGCCAGACCACTTCTCCCCCCTCCTTTCCGCCGCACACACACACACCCCCTCCTCTCACTAAAACTGCCGCGCCCTGGCCCTTGAGACCGCCGCTACCCCCGTTCAACCACCAGGAAGTCTGCCGCCGACCCCCTAGCATGTGGAGCACTCCCCCCTTCGATTCACAGTGAGTTGTATATTTTTTAAGTAATAAAAAACTGTTTTTTTATATGTTATAAAACTGATTCTTATTTTGTTATAAAACTGAATTTTATTTTGTTATAAAATTGATTTGTTTTATTTATTTTTGCATACTTTAATGGGATTTTTACATATAAAAATATGGTTTTTATTTATATTTTTAACCTATAATGATTTGATCTTTATTTATATGAACAAGGAAAAAAAATTATCATATGAAGTGATATAGAGAAAAATTCGATTTTTAATATATGTAAAGCGAGATGAAAAGATTAGATTTTTATTTATAAAAGATTAGATTTTTATACGTGAAAAGTTTAGATTTTTAAACAAGAAAAGATATGATCTTTATTTTATGTTAAGCATTGAAAAGATTGGATTTTTGAAAACAAAAATATTAGTTTTTTAGATTAGAAAAGGTGAGATTTTTAACAACATAAAGCTTTGATTTTTATTTACGTAAAAATATAATTTTTGGGTAGATAAAAATGAGATTTTTATCGTATGAATGTCATGAATGAAGTAGCCATAGTATGGAATTATTTTTAGGAAGATGAAAATATAATTTTTATGTAGAAAACATAATAAAAATATGATTTTTATCATATGAAGAGCGGTATAAAAAGATATGATTTTTATTGTTGGATTGGCAAAGTAAAAATATGATTTTTACAAAGTAAAGATCGTGATAAAAATTTGATTTTTATACAGACGAAGTAGAAATAAAAATATGATTTTTATTTATATAGTGGCGCTATAAAAATATGATTTTTATACGAACAATATAAGAATAAAAATGTGATTTTTATATATGTAGCGAATACGGACGACGAAAGTGACAAAAGGTGAACACGGCGAAGATTTTCTACATATGAAGAGTCGCGGCGTTTGGTTTAGCTTCTAGGTGAGAATTTCTCACCTTTCAATTTCTTTTTCTAGTTATATGTATATACTAGGATGCAGACGGTGTTTAGTAGCACTCGACACAATCGTCCACAGACCATGGACTTGTTTGTTTAGTTGCATAAATTAGTTAGATGATTTGATTTGAATTTGGTTGTTTGGTGAATTTGATTGATGTGTGAATGGCGTGGGCCTTCACTAGACCGGGGATAGGGCTAGGCCTCGTCCCGTTTCTAGTATCATGCCGTTATGCCGCCGAAATTTTATAAAATATGTTAGAAAAATAAAAATATCAATTTTATTGAATAAATGAACTGAATAGAAATTCATGTGTTAAAATAAAATGTTTTATCGTTAAAAATATAATTTTAACGTGAAGGTTAATAAATAAATATTTATAAACAAATCGGCCGATTTGTTTATATACACTGATTTGACTTATATTGATTGGGTCGACAAATTTTACACATCGCCCAACTGCACAACTAAAATCTGAGTTTGATTGCTTGAAACCCCACACGGGTACATGGGATGATATTTGACGTACACTAATCCCGATTGTTTAGTTGTATGTCGATCGATTGATTGACAGGCTGTTATAAGCGTTGAATATTTATATTTGATGCTTGTACAGTGTAGAATGCACTTTGGATGATGGTTGATTATTCATTGTTGTTGATATATACATGTGTTGTAGAAAATCCATATAATTAACATTATATGGTAATTGATTGGGCCTCATTCCAGTTTTAAAATAGAAATATTTGAAAAAGAAATATTTGAAATAGAATATTCGAAAATAGAAATATATGAAGCCGTGTTGATTAGATTGACGCCATTTTGACGTAAATGATATTTATATCGATTTTATTCATTTTGAAATGAATTGAATTGAAAGTGATTTCGAAATGAATTGAATATAAAGTGATTTCGAAATGAATTGAATATAAAGTGATTTCGAAATGAATTGAATATAAAGTGATTTCGAAATGAATTGAATTGAAAGTGATTTCGAAATGAATTGAATATAAAGTGATTTCGAAATGAATTGAATATAAAGCGATTTCGAAATGAATTGAACATAAAGTGATTTCGAAATGAATTGAATATAAAGCGATTTCGAAAGGAATAGAATATAAAGTGATTTCGAAATGAATTGAATATAAAGCGATTTCGAAATGAATTGAATATAAAGTGATTTCGAAAGGAATAGAATATAAAACGATTTCGAAATGAATTGAATTGAAAACGAATTCGAATTGAATTTAAAACGAAGTGAAATGAATTCAAATTGAATAGAAATGAATTTTAAAACGAATTTATAAGGAAAAATTCAATTTTGATTTAAATTGAAATAGAAGTTGAAATTGTTTTTGAAACGAATTTAAAAACTATTTATAAAATTCGTTTTAAATAGAAATCGACGAAATATATATTATATATATAATATAATGGCCTGAATAGAACGCGCCGCGCCGCGGCAGTTCGTGAATTTCGACCATTTATTTCAAACGGACATTACGCGAGATCCGACCGTCGGATTCTCCTAAAACCGGAACCGTTGGGTTCGTATCGAAAAGAGCTTTCTAACGAATATTAGAAATTTGAAATCTAATGGTTGGATTTGGAGTTATGTCCAAATCAAATTTAAAAAAGGTCGCTACAAGTGCAGTTCGATGACCGTTGGTGGAAATCGACTGTACGGGCCTTGATAAAATTATTAAAAATAGTAATAATTTGTGTAAAATCATAAGAAATGATTTAGAAAGGATTGGGATGAAAAACTCCATATTTGAAAAGATAAAAATAGATTTTTATCGAAATGAACTAGTTTTGAACTAGAATTATAATTCTATTTATTTTTAAATAAATAAATTGAATTTGAAAAGGGCTTTAAAAATAACCAGAATTTCCAATGATTGCATTGGAGTGGATTTGAATCGAAATTGTCTTCATAATATTTCGATGTTGGAATTCGTGATTATACAGATGTTGTTATGGAAATTTGAAAGATATATATATTTATATCGTTATTTCCAATACGACATTTGTTAATCGTAGAATTTGATATTGAATATAAGTCGATATATTTTCTATTCAGAGCCTTGTATTGAATATCAAATGTGATTTGGGTTTGTCGTGAATGGTGTCTTCATTAACACTGTTCTTGAACCCAGTTGAGAAAAGATTAAATCTTTTTATTTAGATTTAACGAAGTGTACCAATTAAACAATATTTAATTGGAATTGAATTTGATATTGATTTTTGGATTTATCGTGAACAGTGTTTTTAAATAACACTTGTTCTTTAACCCGATAATTAATGTGATGTGATTTTGGGTTTATCGTGAACCGTGTTTTAAATGACACTGATTCTTTAACCCAGTCACAGATTAAAACTAAGTGGAGTTTTAATGAATCTTTAATTAGATTGAAATAATCGAGAATGGAGTATCACCAGTTTTGCTCCAGGCGTTAGTTAAATCTTTAATTAGATTTGAACGTGAAATGGTAATTGAATTTACCGATAACACCGTTGTGTTAGATATGAAGTATAACCAGTTTTACTTCATGGGATGAATAGGTTAGGATTGGGAAATTAAAACAAATGATTACTTCGGTAAGGTTCGTTAATCCCGACTAGTTGAATCGAAATTCAAAAGGATAGATTAAAGAATAAATATAAAGAATTTATCTTTGATAAAATTAATGGGAACCTTTCCCTATGAATGTGAAATTTAGAAACTAATTGTCGGTTAGCTAAGCAGAATGGTTTCCTGGGTATTGATCTGATGTTGGTTTCGGCCTTCGGGGTTAATATTTCGGAAATTATTCTCTTGATTAATTTACGGTTAGTGACTGATGAATTGGAATGAGGCGTATGTTATGTTTGTGTAACACTTATTTAAAATATACGCGAGTTATTTGGAAAGACCGGGTTTATCCCATTCTGAATAACCGATACGACGATAAGTCGAAGATGAAGACGATGGTCGAAGACCAGAGGTCTTCACGTCGTTTGAGTGATTACTGATGATCTTGATTGGGCTGTACACCCAAGAAGATGGAAACGGTTGGTGATCGTCCAGACGTACTTGGAGATCGATGGATATGCGGGGTACTAGGTGCCTCCGGTTTCGTTCAGACCCAGAACGGACTTGTAAATGGACTGTGTGTCTGACATTGGATTTTAGTTCGTGCGATTGATCTCTATTAAATATATATCTGTTTGGCGGCGAAGAATTTATTCTCTTGCTTAACGCCCTTCTCTGAGACGTACGAGCTCAGGGGTTATATATTGATGGATATCAAACGCATGGAGTGAATTGCCTGTGTGGCATGCCTAAGTGGCAATTGATCGAGGCTTCTGTTGAAAAGCAAAGTCTTGTGGTGATGATCAAAGCACAGCCTGTGTGGCACAGCTTTGTGTAACGTGAATTCGCGAGCCTCGCACCCCGGTTGTGAACCAAAAACGGGAGAGGACCTCAGGGAGGGCATGCGTTTCTTTCTAGCTAGGGTGGTGTCAGTGACCTACCAGCCCTGACATTTATATACTTTTCACCTGTGTGGTTGTAGCTGTTGCGAGGCGCCTCGGTTTGATCGGACGATCCGGGTCCGATGGAGTCATTTGTTGGCTCATTTACGCCCCAAAGGGCGGGGAAACGTAGTGTTCAGGCATAATAATCCACATCGGTGGACCGGCCCTGTCGCTCCATGGGGCAGTTGCGGCTGTTCCTGAGGCTCGGGCTAGACAGTCTCGAATCGGTAGAGGACGATCCCTGGCCTCGGTTCATAGATGGAAATCCAACTTCCAAATACATGACATTTGCGGTTTTATTTGTAGAGCCTAGTATGGCGACATGATATATGGTACCCATGCCACCTATGATTGATACTTATGATTTGAAGTTGTTTTATACACTATGCACTTATAATAGTATCAAATAATCTGTTTTTAAACGTATCCAGCATGCTTTGGCTATTATAAGGGAAAACCCTATCCCCCGGCTTGCGTTGCATTGTGTGATAGGACCTGGGTCTTATAATAGCTTCATTTTTCTTTATTTAGCATTGCGCTGTTGTTTTATGTACTGGTATTCTTGGGAGGAAACCCGTTCCGTGTTATACGGCGTGGTCCCTTGATTTACCCAACTTTAAAATAAAGATTTACAACTGTTTTAGTTCTCACACCAGTCCCATGACTAACCTGGAGTTTATTGTTTTAACCTAAACTCTGGGTGCCCTTATTTTGACACAGGTAGCTTGTAGTTTTGGTTTTGCAGATTTATATTCACAGGATCCTGGTTTACAGCTGGAACGATATCCGGAAAGCTTTGTATCCGTATATCTCATTCTAGTTGTGTATTGTATTATTTTCCGCTGCTATGTATTTAAATGTAATTTAAATCTCTGATATTTCTGTGTAATATTTATTCATTTATACTCTGTATATTCTTGTAATCTGATGCATTGTTGTGATATACAGTGAAATGTTCTTTTGTATGCGTTCTGTTTTGTCCTGTTCTCCTTTTCGTCACAGTTGGTATCAGAGCTTTGGTTTACAAAGCTCAGAGAACAAGGCACCTTAGAACCATACGAAAGAATTCATCAGATATTGGATTAGTAATATCCAATGAGAATGACTCGTTAGAGATGGGATCAGTAGTATCCTAGAACGAGTGTGAAGAGTATATTTTTAAAAAATGAAAACAAATTTTGTTTTGAAAATTTAAATCAATTATTCGTAGTTGATTATTTATTTGTATTGATTTTGGACAGTCCAGTATATAAAGAATTTGCATATATGCCTTGCAAACGTATATTCAAAGTTTTAATATATTGGATAGATATAGCATCACACTCTAGTCGCCCGGAGATGATATTGATGATAGCGATCGCATCATCAACATTTATGTTCGTGTTTCGAAGGTGGGCTTTTTATATATTTCATATTGACTGGTGTGAGAACCAAAACTAGATAGCACTTATTGTTGTGATTTGGCATCAAAAATGTGATTTTTGACTATATATCAAAGTTATGCATTTGAAAAGCTAATCAACTAATTGATTGATGGTTGTATTGTTTGATTATTGTTTGAATAATTAAAATTTGAACCATTTAGTTCATTTGAATCAAATATTGAATTATATTGAAATTAGTCGCATTTGCTTGCATATACATGTACTTACATTGAACAGGTCATAGCAAGGAGGCTAGAGCCGAAGAATAAAATTTGTTTGCCCGACAAATAGGTACATGTTTATTACATAATTTACTGTTTTGTTTGGGTGATGATGATTTTATGAGCCGATTGGCTAGCCGCTTGGCTTTTTCTTTTTCTTTTTGAGATCAGAAGGCCTATATGGCAATTTCGAGATTTTCCCGTGGCTCCCGGTGCAGGGGAGGTTATGGCGAAATTTTTCGAAAATTTAGTGTGTTAGCCAAATTTTTGAAGAATTTGAAAATTCTCAGAAACTGAAAAGTTGGAGAATGGAAGCCAGATCGAACGTAGAGTTGACTAATCAAACCACTTTCGACTTTGTTCCTTTTCGGGGACGAAAAGTTTTAAGTGGGGGAGATTGTAACAACCCGAAAATCTGGGCCAGTTAAAAATTTTTATTTTGGCAATTTTAGCGAATTTCGATTATTTAAAATGAATTATTTTAAATAATATCGACGAGAAAATTTCTTTTGAATAAAATTCAATGGTATATAGTTGTATAGATTGACGATAGAATATAAATATTTATATATAATTATAAAAGGAATTGAAAATGGCGCGGTAGTTCGATAATTCGATTTCAAACTTCAATTGAATGTACCGGGTGCAAAACAATCCGGATTTTAGTGAAACCAAAAATATTAGAATCTATTTGTGAACATCTTTCCAACGAATCTGAAAAATCGAAATTTCATAGCGGGAATCAAAAGATATGTCCAGTTGAAAATTCTGAATAGTTGCTATGGAATTCAGGCCCTTAAAAATGGGAATTTTGCAAACGACCTCGGATTTCGACGAAACCACGTTTGTTGGATCCGTGATGTAAAGTTATTGCTAGTTTCCAAATTTCAGAATTTTTGGAGCTAATATGTGAGCGTGGCGCAGTTAAACGCGTTTGACCAGTTTCAGTTGATTTTAATCGACTGGAATTTGGCCATTTTTCAAACGGTCTCAGAATTCGACGAAACTAGTTTTGTTAGGACCGTATCGTCAATACGAAGCTAGAAAATATTTTTCTGGAATTTTTAGAGTCCGTATGTGACCCCGGTAAATTAAAATGTATTTTCAAATTAAAAATACAATGATTTATATTTTAATTTAAAGAAAAACTGATCGTAACAACCAAATTGTATTCCGCAACATATCCCAACGTGTCCGGAGTGAGGGTAATTGGCTACTGGTGATGTTTGTTGGGTTTAATTTGGAGATCCGAATTGAAATTTTAAAACAAAGAAAAATTTAAAATAAAATATTAATAAAATATTAATATATAAAGGGCTAAGCCCTAGCCCCCTTCAGCAGACATCAAAACCCGCCTCCCCCTTTTAAAAATTAAAACCCTAAATTGATTCTCGCACCTCCTACACCCCAACCGCCACCGCATCGGCGACCGCACCCATCGTCAGACCCGCCACCAACCGCGCCAGACCACTTCTCCCCCCTCCTTTCCGCCGCACACACACACACCCTCCTCTCACTAAAACTGCCGCGCCCTGGCCCTTGAGACCGCCGCTACCCCCGTTCAACCACCAGGAAGTCTGCCGCCGACCCCCCTAGCATGTGGAGCACTCCCCCCTTCGATTCACAGTGAGTTGTATATTTTTTAAGTAATAAAAAACTGTTTTTTTATATGTTATAAAAACTGATTCTTATTTTGTTATAAAACTGAACTTTATTTTGTTATAAAATTGATTTGTTTTATTTATTTGTGCATACTTTAATGGGATTTTTACATATAAAAATATGGTTTTTATTTATATTTTTAACCTATAATGAGTTGATCTTTATTTATATGAACAAGGAAAAAAAATTTATCATATGAAGTGATATAGAGAAAAATTCGATTTTTAATATATGTAAAGCGAGATGAAAAGATTAGATTTTTATTTATAAAAGATTAGATTTTTATACGTGAAAAGTTTATATTTTTAAACAAGAAAAGATATGATCTTTATTTTATGTTAAGCATTGAAAAGATTGGATTTTTGAAAACAAAAAGATTAGATTTTTAGATTAGAAAAGGTGAGATTTTTAACAACATAAAGCTTTGATTTTTATTTACGTAAAAATATAATTTTTGGGTAGATAAAAATGAGATTTTTATCGTATGAATGTCATGAATGAAGTAGCCATAGTATGGAATTATTTTTAGGAAGATGAAAATATAATTTTTATGTAGACAACATAATAAAAATATGATTTTTATCATATGAAGAGCGGTATAAAAAGATATGATTTTTATTGTTGGATTGGCAAAGTAAAAATATGATTTTTACAAAGTAAAGATCGTGATAAAAATTTGATTTTTATACAGACGAAGTAGAAATAAAAATATGATTTTTATTTATATAGTGGCGCTATAAAAATATGATTTTTATACGAACAATATAAGAATAAAAATGTGATTTTTATATATGTAGCGAATACGGACGACGAAAGTGACAAAAGGTGAACACGGCGAAGATTTTCTACATATGAAGAGTCGCGGCGTTTGGTTTAGCTTCTAGGTGAGAATTTCTCACCTTTCAATTTCTTTTTCTAGTTATATGTATATACTAGGATGCAGACGGTGTTTAGTAGCACCCGACACAATCGTCCACAGACCATGGACTTGTTTGTTTGGTTGCATAAATTAGTTAGATGATTTGATTTGAATTTGGTTGTTTGGTGAATTTGATTGATGTGTGAATGGCGTGGGCCTTCACTAGACCGGGGATAGGGCTAGGCCTCGTCCCGTTTTTAGTATCGTGCCGTTATGCCGCCGAAATTATCTAAAATATGTTAGAAAAATAAAAATATCAATTTTATTGAATAAATGAACTGAATAGAAATTCATGTGTTAAAATAAAATGTTTTATCGTTAAAAATATAATTTTAACGTGAAGGTTAATAAATAAATATTTATAAACAAATCGGCCGATTTGTTTATATACACTGATTTGACTGATATTGATTGGGTCGATAAATTTTACACATCGCCCAACTGCGCAACTAAAATCTGAATTTGATTGCTTGAAACCCCACACGGGTACACGGGATGATATTTGACGTACATTAATCCCGATTGTTTAGTTGTATGTCGATCGATTGATTGACAGGCTGTTATAAGCGTTGAATATTTATATTTGATGCTTATACAGTGTAGAATGCACTTTGGATGATGGTTGATTATTCATTGTTGTTGATATATACATGTGTTGTAGAAAATCCATATAATTAACATTATATGGTAATTGATTGGGCCTCATTCCAGTTTTAAAATAGAAATATTTGAAAAAGAAATATTTGAAATAGAATATTCGAAAATAGAAATATATGAAGCCGTGTTGATTAGATTGACGCCATTTTGACGTAAACGATATTTATATCGATTTATTCATTTTGAAATGAATTGAATTGAAAGTGATTTCGAAATGAATTGAATATAAAGTGATTTCGAAATGAATTGAATATAAAGTGATTTCGAAATGAATTGAATATAAAGTGATTTCGAAATGAATTGAATTGAAAGTGATTTCAAAATGAATTGAATATAAAGTGATTTCGAAATGAATTGAATATAAAGCGATTTCGAAATGAATTGAACATAAAGTGATTTCGAAATGAATTGAATATAAAGCGATTTCGAAAGGAATAGAATATAAAGTGATTTCGAAATGAATTGAATATAAAGCGATTTCGAAATGAATTGAATATAAAGTGATTTCGAAAGGAATAGAATATAAAACGATTTCGAAATGAATTGAATTGAAAACGAATTCGAATTGAATTTAAAACGAAGTGAAATGAATTCAAATTGAATTGAAACTTGAATTGAATAGAAATGATTTTTAAAACGAATTTATAAGGAAAAATTCAATTTTGATTTAAATTGAAATAGAAGTTGAAATTGTTTTTGAAACGAATTTAAAAACTATTTATAAAATTCGTTTTAAATAGAAATCGACGAAATATATATTATATATATTATATATATAATATAATGGCCTGAATAGAACGCGCCGCGCCGCGGCAGTTCGTGAATTTCGACCATTTATTTCAAACGGACATTACGGGAGATCCGACCGTCGGATTCTCCTAAAACCGGAACCGTTGGGTTCGTATCGAAAAGAGCTTTCTAACGAATATTAGAAATTTGAAATCTAACGGTTGGATTTGGAGTTATGTCCAAATCAAATTTGAAAAAGGTCGCTGCAAGTGCAGTTCGATGACCGTTGGTGGAAATCGACTGTACGGGCCTTGATAAAATTATTAAAAATATTAATAATTTGTGTAAAATCATAAGAAATGATTTAGAAAGGATTGGGATGAAAAACTCCATATTTGAAAAGATAAAAATAGATTTTTATCGAAATGAACTAGTTTTGAACTAGAATTATAATTCTATTTATTTTTAAATAAATAAATTGAATTTGAAAAGGGCTTTAAAAATAACCAGAATTTCCAATGATTGCATTGGAGTGGATTTGAATCGAAATTGTCTTCGGAATATTTCGATGTTGGAATTCGTGATTATACAGATGTTGTTATGGAAATTTGAAAGATATATATATATATTTATATCGTTATTTCCAATACGACATTTGTTAATCGTAGAATTTGATATTGAATATAAGCCGATATATTTTCTATTCAGAGCCTTGTATTGAATATCAAATGTGATTTGGGTTTGTCGTGAATGGTGTCTTCATTAACACTGTTCTTGAACCCAGTTGAGAAAAGATTAAATCTTTTTATTTAGATTTAACG
The DNA here is from genome assembly GCA_030737875.1 of Allium sativum. Classification (NCBI taxonomy): domain Eukaryota; kingdom Viridiplantae; phylum Streptophyta; class Magnoliopsida; order Asparagales; family Amaryllidaceae; genus Allium; species Allium sativum. The sequence continues at coordinate 532,494,913 of CM060915.1, forward strand.
AAGTGTACCAATTAAACAATATTTAATTGGAATTGAATTTGATATCGATTTTTGGATTTATCGTGAACAGTGTTTTTAAATAACACTTGTTCTTTAACCCGATAATTAATGTGATGTGATTTTGGGTTTATCGTGAACCGTGTTTTAAATGACACTGATTCTTTAACCAAGTCACAGATTAAAACTAAGTGGAGTTTTAATGAATCTTTAATTAGATTGAAATAATCGAGAATGGAGTATCACCAGTTTTGCTCCAGGCGTTAGTTAAATCTTTAATTAGATTTGAATGTGAAATGGTAATTGAATTTACCGATAACACCGTGGTGTTAGATATGAAGTATAACCAGTTTTACTTCATGGGATGAATAGGTTGGGATTGGGAAATTAAAACAAATGATTACTTCGGTAAGGTTCGTTAATCCCGACTAGTTGAATCAAAATTCAAAAGGATAGATTAAAGAATAAATATAAAGAATTTATCTTTGATAAAATTAATGGGAACCTTTCCCTATGAATGTGAAATTTAGAAACTAACTGCCGGTTAGCTAAGCAGAATGGTTTCCTGGGTATTGATCTGATGTTGGTTTCGGCCTTCGGGGTTAATATTTGGGAAATTATTCTCTTGATTAATTTACGGTTAGTGACTGGTGAATTGGAATGAGGCGTATGTTGTGTTTGTGTAACACTTATTTAAAATATACGCGAGTTATTTGGAAAGACCGGGTTTATCCCATTCTGAATAACCGATACGACGATAAGTCGAAGATGAAGACGATGGTCGAAGACCAGAGGTCTTCACGTCGTTTGAGTGATTACTGATGATCTTGATTGGGATGTACACCCAAGAAGATGGAAACAGTAGGTGATCGTCCAGACGTACTTGGAGATCGATGGATATGCGGGGTACTAGGTGCCTCCGGTTTCGTTCAGACCAAGAACGGACTTGTAAATGGACTGTGTGTCTGACATTGGATTTTAGTCCGTGCGATTGATCTCTATTAAATATATATCTTTTTGGCGGCGGAGAATTTATTCTCTTGCTTAACGCCCTTCTCTGAGACGTACGAGCTCAGGGGTTATATATTGATGGATATCAAACGCATGGAGTGAATTGCCTGTGTGGCATGCCTAAGTGGCAATTGATCGAGGCTTTTGTTGAAAAGCAAAGTCTTGTGGTGATGATCAAAGCACAGCCTGTGTGGCACAGCTTTGTGTAACGTGAATTCGCGAGCCTCGCACCCCGGTTGTGAACCAAAAACGGGAGAGGACCTCAGGGAGGGCATGCGTTTCTTTCTAGCTAGGGTGGTGTCAGTGACCTACCAGCCCTGACATTTATATACTTTTCACCTGTGTGGTTGTTGCTGTTGCGAGGCGCCTCGGTTTGATCGGACGATCCGGGTCCGATGGAGTCATTCGTTGGCTCATTTACGCCCCAAAGGGCGGGGAAATGTAGTGTTCAGGCATAATAATCCACATCGGTGGACCTGCCCTGTCGCTCCATGGGGCAGTTGCGGCTGTTCCTGAGGCTCGGGCTAGACAGTCTCGAATCGGTAGAGGACGATCCCTTGCCTCGGTTCATAGATGGAAATCCAACTTCCAAATACGTGACATTTGCGGTTTTATTTGTAGAGCCTAGTATGGCGACATGATATATGGTACCCATGCCACCTATGATTGATACTTATGATTTGAAGTTGTTTTATACACTATGCACTTATAATATTATCAAATAATCTTTTTTTAAACGTATCCAGCATGCTTTGGCTATTATAAGGGAAAACCCTATCCCCCGGCTTGCGTTGCATTGTGTGATAGGACCTGGGTCTTATAATAGCTTCATTTTTCTTTATTTAGCATTGCGCTGTTGTTTTATGCACTGGTATTCTTGGGAGGAAACCCGTTCCGTGTTATACGGCGTGGTCCCTTGATTTACCCAACTTTAAAATAAAGATTTACAATTGTTTTAGTTCTCACACCAGTCCCATGACTGACCTGGAGTTTATTGTTTTAACCTAAATTCTGGGTGCCCTTATTTTGACACGGGCAGCTAGTAGTTTTGGTTTTGCAGATTTATATTCACAGGATCCTGGTTTACAGCTGGAACGATATCCGGAAAGCTTTGTATCCGTATATCTCATTCTAGTTGTGTATTGTATTATTTTCCGCTGCTATGTATTTAAATGTAATTTAAATCTCTGATATTTCTGTGTAATATTTATTCATTTATACTCTGTATATTCTTGTAATCTGATGCATTGTTGTGATATACAGTGAAATGTTCTTTTGTATGCGTTCTGTTTTGTCCTGTTCTCCTTTTTGTCACAGACCCCTTCCCGTGCTATGACCGCAACGTTCTCACCCCAAACCGCCCCTCTGTGAAATGCTTCCTCCTTCTGCTTTTAGTTTATTTTTATTTTGATGTGAAAAGGGTTTGTGGCGGCTTGATCAATGAATGAAAAATTAGGTTTTAAAGGAGTTAAGGTACTTATAGGATTAGGATTTAAAAGATTTGGCTTTGTGGAAGAGGGGTGTCCACGTTTTAGAAAGAACGAGTGGCCGAGAACAACAGTGCGTGGCCTTTGTTGTTAAGTTAAACAAAAAATTAAAATTTCCTTCCTTTACAAACTGTCGTCGACAGAAGTAAACATACCGTTGTGATGGGCAAGGTGTCAGGATCCAAGGAATATAATAATACCGGTAGGTGGACTCATATTTTGAAACTTCAAAATGTTGATTTCAGGGTGCGAAATACTTCAAATAAAAAGTCGCTTATTAAATTAATTAAAAATTACAGTAAAATTCTAAAAATTATTTTATCACTATTTCCCAAAAGAACCTTGTCTAAATTCAAACCCGATCTCTAGTTATATCGAATAAACCGATATGGTCGATAAACGATTCTATAGCGACTATTTTAAAATTTGATTTGGACATATCTCAAAATCTACACGATGAAATCCTTATTTTTCTCTTCCACTAGAAAGATATACCCCACCAGCTCCACACGTTTCTTGTTTCACAGAAATCCGATTTAAAATGAATCATGTACATTCAGTTGAAGTTCGAATCGCCACTTTACGAACTGCAGCGCCATTTCAAGCTTGATTTTAATTATATTATAACTCTACGTTCAAACTGTCGTTTATATAATATATTCGTTATTCAAATTCAATTCTAAACTGAATAAAATCTTCGGGATGACCCAGTTCACACCATATAGCCATTTCAGCCAATTCTGATTATTTCAGAATTAAATATATTATTTAATTTATTATTTTAATTAAAAATTCACCATTATTTAATTCAACGACGATTTAATTCCCTAAATCACTATTTATATAATTAAATAAATTAATTATAATACCTCTAACAATGCGGGTCATTACATTCTTCAGCCATCACTCGCCTTCCACAGTCGACCACAGAACCAACTAATCTATACATGTTTCCCACATCCAAGACACCTCTCATCATAACACGACCACCCTTCTTCACTCTTGAAACTCCACCATGAGCATCATAAGTGCAACTACGGCGATCTAACTGGCCGAGAGAAATGAAGTTATACCAACTAACGGGTACATGTCTAACTCCAGAGACTTCCCTTACCATGCCATCACGCATACGAAACCAGATAGATTTAATACCACAAATCAGTATCTACTCCATTGTTTTTTCTAATCACGTCTACATTCTTCTCATAAGAAGAAAAACACTTCATATCCTTACAAATGTGAAAACTCGCTCCTGAATCCGTCTTCCAAGGATTAACTTCGCTAAATAGGACATCACAAAAAGCATCACAAATGGAACCTACAGCAATACCTGCCGGTTGTAATGTCCCATATTTTTAGTAGTCGAATATTTAAATTATTTTATTATTTTAAATATTATATTTGGAGTATTAATAGATTTTAATATTTAATTAGTATTAAAAACAAAGTTTAAACATTAAATTTGTATATAATTTAAAACGAGCTCATAATGGTGCGGTAGTCTTTAATATTGAGTTTTGAACTTTAATTGAATATACAGAATCCGTTTTAAGTCGAAATTCTGTGAAACAAGAAAAGTTTGAATTTTGTTGATTATAATTTTCTAATGAAAGGGAAAAATCCAGATTTCATGTTATAAATTGGTATTTATGTCCAAATCAAATCTTAAAATAATCGCTATCGAAATCGTTATTAAAATACAACATTTAAAAAGGGTTTTTATATAATTTCGATAGGGTTTTAACTCGAAATTGATGATATTGAGTTGTGTAATATATATTGGTTTATATTTGAAACCATATGACGAATTTATTTGGATATTTATGATAATAATAATTTATAATTATTAAACGATTATTTGGGATTTATATAATATTTTATTAATATTATATAAGCCTTAAAAATGACCATTTTGCAAATGGGCTCAGGTTTCGATGATATTTGTTTCATTGGAACCGTAATGTTAAATTATTGTATGGTGTCAAATTTCATGGCAAACCGATGTCGTATGGGACAACGGTAGCCGTAAATGCCTAGTCATTTTATATAGTACGTAGTTAAATTAACTTAATAGAGGAATATTTGCATATAACTTGAGAAGACGATCGAATTAAGCCACGTAACAATTCCGTTAAATTTGTATCGACATTTAGAGTCAGAATAGGAAGATAGTTTGTTATTTTTGGGCATCGGGTATTTCGGGGTCCGAAATAGCGTTGTTTTGCGCATAATAATAGCGTACTGGGAAATAGTCTTGGAATGCGACGAAACTTGCACCGTTGGATTCGTATTAATTAATTATTATAAGATTTCAATTTTCGTATCAATCATACTTACCGTTTGATCGTGGCAACGATAAATGCCTTAATAGTTTATATTATTTTGGTCATATTAGACAGGGGTAACTTTAAAGGAATAAACGATTGGCCAAAAAACTCCGATTTTAATGAAAAAAAATTCATTGGATCCATAAGGAAGTGATCAAGTATAATTTCAAAGTTTCAAGTTGGTTGGATATATTTTGTGATCATGGAAAAATTAAAAGTGTGATTTTAACTTGTGATTTATAAATAACCTTTTACAAACGACCTCGGAATTCGACAAAACTTGTCCCATCAAGTCTGGAATATTTTTTTGTGATAGGAATACATATTTTTGTCAAAAACGAAAGTCGTATGTCCTTATGTTTAATCATTACTTCATCATGAAGTTTAGTTTAATAATATAATAATATTAATTCCATACAACACTATATGTATGTGTTAATCAAACCCTTATTTTCTCTATCATCTGGTCAGTGGAATTCTGCACCTCCACTAAATAGTGAACAGACAGAAACATTTGAACACAAACTTCCTTTGATCTTCTATTCAGTTCAATAATTCTCAAAATCTCCAACTACAAGTTTGTAATACTGGGCAAGATCAATCATGTAACGACCCGGATTTCCGTACTCTTTGAGTCGACTAATAACACCACACGTCCAACCCAAATTGCACAGAATACGAATCATTATTAGAAAGAAGTTAGAGGATGAGAAATAGAAAGAAATATTAGAATAGAAGAAAACGAAGATCACCAAACTCACAGCAGAACGAATAAAATATATTAGATAACATAAACCTTTGAAATACAAATCAATAACTGTATATACATACCATTATCAGAGCACAACGGTTATCCCTGGAACAGTTATAAACACCTGTTTCCAGATACATAAACAGTAAACAACAGAAATATGATAGTCTATAGACAACTAGTGAAGCCTCCTGCTTCGAGCTCCTCCAAGTGAATCTGAAAAATCCCAACTACTTGACTGCCCATACAAATTTGGGCACCCAAGAGTTTAGGGAAAACAAAACAAAATAAACTCTAGGTCAGTCATGGGACTGGTGTGAGTAAACTCCAACCATTTGATTTAACTTTCAAAAATCTTTCGAAAGAAATGATAATCCTAAGACCGATCCACACATAAACACGGATGGTTTTTACCTTACAATAACCCAAAACATTTTTTATATCAAAATCTGGTGGTACTATAATAGTGTCTAAATCAAATAAATAGAAATCTAGCGGAACGCTTGCATCTCACACTCCATATATAATACAAAATCAAAAACCTCAGGGCGCTTATTGGAGATTGGATTTCCAACATGACAAGGTATGGTACCACCTTCCGATAGAGTATCTCTAGAGGCGAATACACTGGTTTCAACAAGAACGTCTTGCAACCCAGCCCACACATGACCGACCACTCATTTCGCTTGAGTGTATCGAATGTATATCACCAACGGTTGGGATCAGCAACCGTTTCCTGAAAGGGACAACATCGATAGATTAAAGAACAAATGGAATTTCTCTAGATAGGAGATTATACATCCTAATGGGAGCGACCCACATAGCCATGTTGCCTGTCCGATTTTTGTCAATTTCCAGTTGTGAGGCTTGAGGTTTGAATTATCTTTCAGAACATCTAGCCACCATTTACTTTGAATGCCACATCGTCAGATCCATCGGAAATCACTAATTGGTTCCCACAAAAACACTCAGATTGTTAGGCTAAAGAAGTTTCCCTTCTTTGCCACCAACTTCATACGTTTGAAGGAATCAACGTACGTAATCCTTTTGGAAATACTCTGTCAGACACTCGTCCTTACAAGTTGTCCTGGGTCTGGACAAATCGAAGGTACTGTTCTATTAATCCATCTTGGGCAATTTCTACCTAGGGTTAACAGAACAGCCCTTGCATTTTACTCCATCTTCCATTATCTTCAGCATAAGTTGATTCACAACGCTTATACCAATACATAGTGGTTTTCAGATATCAAATCTGATCTCGTCTCTCAATATTGACAACGGAGGTATAAAATAGATCAAAACTTTGATAGTCCATGATTTAACTATCAAAGAAACATCCATACAATCAACGGTCCTATTTCCAAATGGAAGTTCTATCAATCAAGTGTCAAACAACACTGGGCCCCTTTAAATCAATTCCTGATTATATTATTATTTCCAATTTCTGTTTCCTTACCTTTTGCATCCTTTTGAAGCTCGATTTCCCTTCTTGATTCTTTGAAAAACATTTCTAATATCTAGTTTCTTTATTCGAGAAAATATCTCTTATTCCAGTTAGAAAACAATTCTATATATATTAACGAATCCTTATTTTCTATATTCAGAAAATATACCGCCTTAATATTGGAAATATTTCCAAATTCCCTTTCTTAATTCCTCGTTGACCAATTCATTTCATTCTCTATACGTAGAAAACATCTCTCAATTTCTTTGGGAAAAACATTTCAAATTCTTTTAAATTAACGTGATGTTATAAAACACCGTTATTATAACTCAAAACATTAACCAATTATTAACTAACCATAATGCTAACCAATCCTCAATATCGAACCTTAACCATTTCTCCATCAATCATGAAGTCAATCAAGTTGTGGTATATTTACCTCTCAGACCTTAACTGAACAACATTCTCAACTTTGAAATAGTCAAAGCTCACAGCTTCAAGTAAAACATCGCTTACGCAACTTTCGGATTCAATCTAAGAATCCACTTCTTTTATGGCAAAACATTGATTATAACAGTAGCGTTATAATCACTATTTCCAAATTTTTGATTTATAAAACATTACTTTTAACAACAGCATTACAATCGCTGTATAGATTTACAAAGCGTTTATTACAATGACAGCGCTAAAATCGCTGTATAGATTTACAAAGCATTTATTATAACGACAACGCTAAAATCGTTGTTTCCAAATATAAAAATATAACTTGTACTTATTAATTTCAAACATTTATAATCTCGTTTATAATTCTCTTTATACTTCACTAAGTTAAAATCCCACTTCAAATATTGGTTTCAAACCCGATTTCTACTTTTTCATATAAATTCAAATTTGAATTTCTATTTCAATTTATCCAACGATAAATAATTCATTTAATTTATAAACTCCTTTAAAACCAACTTCTTGTTTTAAATAAACAAGTTTCTACTTTCTTAACTCCCTTCGAAGTTACACTAAATTTTTTGGATAAATATATTTCCTTTTTAATCACAAATTTCATTTTTTATATTCGAAAATATTTTACGGTATTTAAATACCAAAATTCGAGGGCCAGTGATATTTAAACACACAAGATCAATTACAGTTAATATATCACAACATATGTCACAATCAATGCAAACGCGATAATATAGATGTTGAGGAATCCAGTTGGATACCTCCAACCTGTTTCCCTGCATCCACAGATGTTAATCAACCTTAATAATATTATTTTCACATCAATATTAAAATCATGGTGAACAGAATTATCAAATGATCAATGATCAACCAATTCAACCGATTTATCAACCATTCAACCAAACAACCATCACACAGTATAAAATTACTATAAATAAATTTAAAACTCGTTTATGTAAAAATATAAACGAGGCAGAGTTAGTGAGTTTACTCACCTTGTTTGCAGTTGACGATTCTGCTTTTGTTTTTGTTTAAAATCAAACAGACTTTAATATTTTCTTGAAATTCCAGTAGCGCTACCTAGCCGCATCAGTGGATCTTCTTGTTACAGTGCCAATGGACCCGGTCACGTTTACTTCTGTTCACGAATGACCGATATAATAATAATTTTTTTTTTAAGTTATAACTAAATAAAATTAGTTTAAATTATAAATTCATCTATTATAATTAGTTACCGTAAATTAGTGTTTGTTAGGCCTTTTGCAAATCACATTTTTCTTCAAATTCTTGCTGACACAAATCCAAATAACCCGGTTCCTTCCTTCCCTCTTGTTCGTACTGTAAATACCACCTGGACTCAAACTTCTCGCTTGACCACCGTCCAAAAATGAAACGAACCCATCTCTGATATGAACAACACAAAACTGCCCCTGTTTAATCCCTTGCCACCACCTGTAAGTTTGATCGTAATCCGATCTGTCCTCGCTGCACCATCCCCGTATCCTTGCGCTACCAACCCCACCTGGTCCCATCCTTCCTCGACCCCCTGGCTTCTGCAAAGAGCCTAAACCCGTGCCTCATTCGAGCTTGTTTAAACTGACACAGTCTTCCCCTTTGCCCTTTTCCGCAACTTTACCACATCAATCCTCTTCCGACAAACCACCCGATTCAACAGGACCTGCACCATAGTTTCTATCACCTCCCGGCAAAACATAAAAGCAGACTTCTCCTTCTCCACTCGAGCTACACTACGCTACACCAAAGGAAATTAATCTGCATGCATCACCAGAGAAGAATTCTCCACTTCTGACTACAGCACGGTGCGACAATAATTGATACCAAACTTTCCAAAATTCAATCGATATGCTTGTCTTGCCATCCTGAACTAAATCCCCATGTTGAGACCGACTGCTATCCTCCTCATCGACGACAGACACCAGCCCTAGCTGTGGCGCTTCCACAACTTCGTAATCAGACCCAAGAAGAAGAAAAAATAGTCGAGCTTCAAGCCCTTGAGGAAATAAGGTTAATGGATCTAAGATCCTTTAATTTCGTGGTGTATACGATTTTTTTTCTAGTATTGAGTGGTTTCTGCTTGAGAAAGAAATGAAAATACTGTATTTAAAGAAGAACAAAACTTGAGGGGCACGGCTGAACAACTTGGGAAGCACGGATATAGAATAGGTTAGGATTTTTTAACTTATAGGTTGCAGTTAGATGCATGTGCTTGTATTAATTTTTATCTGCATTTTCATGTGCGTTATGCTTGGCACAGTACAGATAGTGGCTTTCATTTTGAAAGTTGGCAAAGAAAAAGAATCTAACTTAGAATAGAGCTAAGATAGTGATAGCGTTTTTATCGTTTGTACCAACATCTTCTCACATGTTCTTTTTTTTTCCTATGTGAAAGTGAACACGCAAAAATAGTTAACTTGAACACAGAATACCCTTACCCGAGCTATTCACTTAGATTTGAACATTTTAAAGTAAAGATTTAGCAAGATTTTCTACTGATATGCCATGATTTTCCCAAGCGAAATCTTTTTAAACAGTGTATACTACTGAGCCGACATGAAACGATAGTAGTGCGATTTGTTTTTATCTATATATATATATATATATATATATATATATGTGTGTGTGTGTGTGTGTGTGTGTGTGTGTGTGTGTGTGTGATAGACCGGTTTGAACGCACAGCGGTGACCGAGAAAAAATGTATGTATGGTCAATATCTCTGATTTGCTACCCGCAAACATTTGTGAGATTTTTCTCAGATTTGAAATGAATCGAGGTTATTCTGATATGTCATTAGAGATTTGAACAAGATTTACATATCTTGGAAGATTTGGTTTTTGATTCCTTTTGAAAACAAATTCTGATTTTATTAACGCACAATTTGTTTGATATTACTAATTCGTACGATCACGAGCTAACTCCGGTTAACTTGAATTTGGAAATATCACTTATAATAATAAATTATTGTGGATCTTATAAAATCAGTTTATATTCCTCATACAACATTTAAAACAATTTATATATATATATATATTTAATAGCGAAAAATCCGGATTGTTACAATTCAGATAGGCGGTGGAGATTAATTTTAAGGGAGCATGGTGGTCGGGATATCTCTTGGAGCAACCGCAGTTCGAAGTGAACTTAGGGGAGCATGGGATAATCGAACTGTTTGGGGTATTTGGTGTTGACAGAGCAGGAAGTGGCGCATAGGTTGGTGGTCAGTGATCGAACTCCGATCAACTGTGGTGGGCACAGTAATTGGATGAAGTTGGTATCGTTTTTTTTAGCAATTGCCGGTGATGTTTCCAAGCATGTGGAGTTGGTTCTGGAACGCGGCAGTTGAAGAGGAAATGGAGAGCTGTGGCGCTTCTTCCGGCGATGCCTGATCACACTCCGATGATTGGAGTCAGGCGCAGCTACAGTGAAGTTCAGGGGAGCGTGATTATAAGGGTACGTTGAAGAGTAGTAACAAAGCCAATGAGAACAAAAAAAGGAATTGACTGTATATATATTCCTTAATCCAAGTAAAACATGATTAGTTTAATTAAATTAAATTTAAAGGTTAATAAACTTATTAAAAATCATGCTGCTAATTGACTTTGAATAGGAACGAAAGGAGGCATTGGATAAAACGTGGAGAGGGGAGTTGAATGCCTAGAACGATCAAAAAGGAAGGAATGAAGAGTAATGGGCCCTTATTTTTGCCTAATTCAAATTATCGAATGTTAATTATAATATGATTATTGAATGTTAATTATAATATAATTGAGGTAACCAAATCGTTTTGGTACAGGGAGTAGTAGGAGCAGTATAGGAATGATACACTAGCAATGGTTCGGTGAACAAAACGGAATGAACAAATGACGATATCGGTGGTTATTTTTAATCTGAACAGTGTCTAGGTAATAAACATAATTAGTTTTTATTAAGAAATAAATTTGTTTAATTTAGAAATAATTATTTAGTTAAAAGAACTGTTAATTAACTTAAATATGCTTTGGAACAATGTAAGCACTGTAAGAGCATGGGTATCGGTGTTAAACAAGAGTAGCGTAGATTAAGAAGTATTCGATCTATTAAGCGGTGTAGTAAAAGTAATTAAAGTTAATTAACTTTTTAATTAAGGCATAGTAATTAATTTTAACATTAAATTTTGAGTTAAAACGATTCTAATTCTTTCATATATTATTAGAATTAGACGAAATCAAATATGTTGAGACCGTATCGGAAAGAATTTCATTTTGGAATTTATTCAGAACAAAGCTGGAGACTGCTAGAGATTATTGTTAAATTAAACATTAGTTTAATTAAATGGAAACCGAACCACTTTAGCGACTACAGAAATCAAGGTGAGTTAAACTCACTCAGTTCTTCCCACTTATATTTTATATAAGTTGGGTTTATTTGTTTATGTGTTATGGATGATTTTTATTGGATGATTGTTGAATTTTATATTCATATATGAACCAATGAAATTAAATGTTGTTTAATTTCAGTGGAAAACCAAATCGTTATTTTAACAGTTGGACCCAATGAAGGTAACTTACCTTGTTGGTCATCTTTATAAAATAAACATGTTTAAATTATTTGAATTGTTTTGTTAATTGGGTAATGTTAAATAGTCGTTATTTACTATTATAGAAATAACTTGTTAAATTTAATTGAATAAGTTTATTTGTGATAATTTATTTTGATACTAGGAAGAAAAGGTTGGCGGGATCCAACCGGATTCCTCAAATATATTAGATGTTGATTATTCTTATATTATCATCATATGAACGGTTCTGATTGGACGATTTATTTGGTTATTGACCGTTGAACTAAAATTCAACATTTGTTTTGTTTAAACCAATGGATGATATTGGTTGAGTAATTGGCTGTATATGGCCTGTAAATCAATTGTTTTCTAAATATTGATTTTCCGTCAGGTGAATCGATAAAACTAAAGTTATAAAAATTATTTTATAACTGGAGATATATTTTTAAATATATTATTTTGAATTAAAGTTTATTAAAAGAAAATAAATATTTATTTTTTATTATTTAAGTTTTTAAATAATTATTAAATGATTTTATAAAGTGAATTTCTGATGTTAATCAGATTTATAATCAAGAGAATAGAAAATTAACCTAACGGTTAAGATTTGAATAATTGTTTTTGAGAAACAATTAATGAAGTTATTTAAATTAATTATATTATTAATTAATTTAAAGGAAGGACTATAATTGGAGTTGGTTAACGAATTAACCATGGTGAGTTGACTAAGTCAAATAAATTAATTGGAATTGGCTATTGGATTATTCTAATGAAATAATTTAACAAATATATGTTTTAAATTTTAATAATATTTTAGAAGGGAATTTCCTCTTTACTTTAGTTAATTAATAAGTTAACAATACTGCAGTAGTAAATGACTGAAGTAAATTATTATTTTAATTAATAATAATTTAGGATTTTATTTTTTATGAAATTCATTTAAAAAGTGATCGCAGTTGAAATGAAATCTAATTGAATTGTGAAAGGAGAAATGAATGGTTTTTATAACCAGAGTTTTTATAACAAAGTTATAAAAATGATTTTAAGTGAATACGATAGCTTAAAATAAATCTTTACTTAATATTTAAATTAAGCAAAAGGAAATAAAGGAAAAAGGGGGTTTTATATTAATCCGAATTTTGTAAACAAGGTTTATCAAAAGAAATGTGAAGTTAAAGTGTCAATTTTAAATTAACGTTATTAAATAATGGAATTGAGAGAAATGAATGGAATTGAGATAAATGAATGGAATTGAAATGAGATTTTCAAAAAGGAACTATTAAAATGGATTTTAATTGAATTTAGTAATGGACTTTGGTAATAATCATTCGAGATATAAAATGAACGCTTTGAAAAGAGTTAAGGTTAAGAAGTGATTTTTATTAAGAAATTACTTAATCAACATATTAAGCAATAATCAGTTATAAAGAGATATTTTCAAAAGTAAGAGGGTTTTATAAACCATATTTTAAATAAAATAGTTTAATGAGATTTGTTGGATATCAGAATGAATATTGGTTTTAGAATTACAACACATATCCATCTTAAGATGAGAACGTTGTTGATCATGGTCTGAGAGGTAAATAAACACCCCACTTGAACGACTTCAGGATTATCTGAGGATGATATTAGTTCGTAATGGGGAAGAGGTTCAAAATAATTTATTATCTTTATATGTCAAATAATAAAGCAATGTTAATAGCAAAATTTGAGAATATATAATGAAATTTCCAAATTAACGGAAATGGCAAGGGTAGAGAAGTTATATATATATATATAATGAGATTTCCAAATAGTGAAACAAAAGATATTTTATAAATATGTTATTAGTGATAAGTTAAATCAATTTCCAAATTATAGATAATGAGAAATAATATAATAAAATAGTTTAGAAAATAATCTTATGTTAAATAAGAAGTGAAATGCTATGTCGATATATTGAAAAGGTATTTAGGTTTTAAATTAACATTCCTTAATTATTTTTATTTAAAAAAGCCAAGGAATGCCAAGTACTGAATCAGCGAACTCAATTTATTTACACTGTCGTTTATTTAATAGTTAAATAACCGACTATCAAATCTGGACCATACAATTGTTGGTACAAAAGACCATGATCGAATTTATATTCGAAAACCATCCCGAACCAACAAATACGTGAAGATGCTAACTGAAGATGGAGCAAGTGAAGACTGTAGATCTTTATAAGTTGAAGGAGTACCTGTCGAAAATTCTATGGAGTGCAACCAGTGGTATTCTGACGTAATTCGGTCGTGGTTGAGCATTTACGAATTTGCAAGGTGTACTCGCTACTGATCCATGGGTTGACTCCTATGATGTGGTAGGAGGATGACTTCGGTTCATCCTGTTCCTGGATGACTTGTATGGACAAGTGTCTGACGCAGTATTTCCAAAGGGGTTACATACATTTATATTTTAAACGTATTTTTGTTGATGGCAGAGAAGAGTACACTTCTCTTAGCTTAACAACTAGACATTTTTGTGGACGTCAATTAGTGATTTGACGGATCTGATAATGTGACATTCAAAGTGAATACGATCAAATGTTCAAAGAGGATTTAATACTCATGCCCCATCAACCGGGAAATGGTAAAAATCGGGTAGGTCGCATGAGTATATGGGTCGCACCCATCAAAAGGGTATATCGTTACCTGTTCTAATGAAAATTAATGCCTTCGGTTGTCCCTTTATTTTATTTGTATGCTATCGGTTCGGTTGGCTGGCCCCCAACCGTGGTAAGGATATATTCGGTACTCTCAAGCGAAGTGAGAGGTCAGTCATGTTTAGCCTGGGTTACAAGATGTTCTTTTTGAACCCCAATGTATTCATCTCTAGAGGTACATTGTCGGAAAGGTGGTTTCTCATACCTTGCATGGAAATCCATTCTCAATAAGAGCCCGCAACTTTGATTGTATACTTGTACATAAAGCGTGAGATGCAAGCATTCTGCTAAATTGATATTTATTTGTATTTAGACACTCTTATAATATCAGAAAACATATTGATTTCAAAAATGTTTTGGGTTATCGTAAGGTAAAAACTGTCCCTATTTATGTGTGGATTTGGTCTTACGATTATTGTTTCTTTCGAAAGTATTTTGACTTTAAAATCAAGTTGGATGATGCTTTTAAACTTAGTGTGTTTTTCTCACTTTGGTTCACTAGACTGATCCGGCTTTTGTAATACTTGGGTTAGACCGGGTTGTACAGGTTCAGATTATCGAATAATGTGAAGAGACGAGCTGGAAGAGTTCAGACGTATGGTATATATATATTATTTCGCTATTTGTTGTATATGAGGACGGATTATTATAATTATCTAGTTGTGTGAAGTACTCTAATGATTGTAAGTACTTTTAAAGCTCTCAGGGAAAATTTAATTCCATGTTATATTTTGTTCAGCTGCGATGTGAGACTCTGTGATGTGTTGGTTCTTCTTCTTCTTCTTCTATTCTGATATTTCTTTCTTTCTTATCTCACCCTCTAATATTCTTTCTATTAACGTTCCAATGTTTTCAGTGCTTAAATGGTCGGCATGTTATACGTTAAATGTATTTATGTTGATTTTCGGGGTCGAAAATCTGTTGGGCCGTTACACCTGTGCCTCTTCACTACTACTATCACCATCCGCAACCTTCTTCTTATCCCTCTAATAAGCATAACATTCTTTGTGTATGTGACCTTGCTTATTACAACAATGACAAGTGATAACACCTCTACCACTAGCCCATTTCTTCTTCCTTCTTATATCTATCCCTGAGTCCTTTGCTACCATAGCCTTACCTTGAACTGATTCCAAAACCGGCCCTTTTCTCCTTAGTTCCTAATTCAAAGAGCTGCTTCGAACAGTTTCCAAAGATATACCTCCGTTAGAATTGGAATTAATCAATGAAACAACCAAAGTCTCCCAACTTTCTAAAATCCAACTCATCAACAAAAGAGCCTGCAACTCATCATCAAAATTGACCTTCAAATTTGCCAATTAATCGATCACATTTAGAAATTCATTTAGGTGCCCTGCAACAGACTTCTCCACCTCTTACCTCAGTTGAATAAGCTTTCGAACCAGAAAAGCAATACTTGTAGCACTCCTCGACTCATACAAATATATCATCTTGTCCCATAAATCCTTCGTGGATTCAAAACTAACCACATGATGGAATACCAAATCATCAAGATACTGCTGAATCAAGGCAATCGCCTTCTTATCCATCTTATTCCATGTTCCCTCATCCACACCTAAGGGTTTAATCCCATCTCCATCAATCGGATAATGAAGATCATTAAGGTAAAGCACGTCTTCCGTCTTAGGCTTCCAAATCCCCCAATTTTCTTCTGTGAAAAATAGTCATCATTAGAAACGCCATCATATCTGACATCAAAAAAATCAATTTTTCTTCAATCCACGATTACTCCAAGCTTTGCGATGATCTAGCTCTGATACCAACTGTTATGGAAACCGCGCCTTTGCAGAAATGACCAGGATCTTATTCACCCAATTACTTAAAGACGATTTCTATGGAAAAACAACACATATATGAAATTACATGCACAAATACAAGATATTCCACCCAACCACCCTCTTTATTGATTCAAAAAAACTAATTTTGTTTACATACAATGGATCAACAACCAAAAATTAAAAAAATACAATGAATTAATAACCTTATTGAGTAAGGAAAAGAATATCTAGATGACTACAACTCTTGTTAGAGAAGGAGAACAATGAAGAACAACGACAAACCCTTAGATTAATTATCTCGGTCTCAATCTCATGTTTTTAATCGAACCATAGATGCTGCTTTTATAGGAGAATAGAAGGCCTATGTAAATATCCAATTTTTCCCTAAGAAATATTCCAAAATATAATTATTCATTTCTTTCCTTCAATAATAAAATCAATCAATCAAATTAATCAACCAATTAGTCAATCAATCAATCAATCAATCAACTAATCAAATTAATTAATTGATTACACCCTCTTCATTAACATATGTGATTTCATGTCACAAATCACAACATGATAAACATTGTTTAGTGATTAATAGTTACTTGCAAATTTTCGTCATTGAAAGTTAATGCATTATGAGTAATATTGAAGGTCAAAATTTGATAAACTTATCAGGGTTGTATTTGATTCTTCTATATGCAGCTCCCAACTTGCATTGCATCTTCTTTCTATGTTGACCTATGGCTTTATTTGTCTATCAAAATGATCTTGAGTTAACAGTTTGTAAGATTACAAAGAAGAGCAATGGAAGAAAACAACAATAAATAATTTATAATTGCTAAAAGTTTATTCAATGACATTCCACTACAGTTTGTGGTTGTAAGATATTATTCTTAATCTTTTGGTATTTGTATGTTGAATACGGCATGATATTTCAATTACTTTTTCTTGTATTTTAAAGTTAAATCATTTAAAGGATACTAGAAACCTAAGAGTGTTGTTGCATGCTACCTATATTTGTAAGTCCCAAACCTACAACCATCAACATAACGATAAAAATTTGGATGTAACTTCTGTGGTTTAGAGACACCATACTGTTCATGCGTTGATAGACTCTTTTGTCTTTTTCTTTTTTTTATACAAAAAAACTCTCTGAGTTTGACTAGTAATATTTAGAAGTAAAAACCAAGTGATAAGCAATGTTCACCATATGAGTTTGTTATCTAGCTTCAACATTTTCTTTTTTTTCTTATATCAAACTTACAGTTGAGACGAACAAGGATACGTCAGTATTTTAAACTTTAAAACAATGAGTGATCCATATTTTACTAATTCAAATTGTGCCATCTTCAGCGATCAAATCTGTGATAATAATAATCTTTTTTAATACATATTTTCTTTTCTTCAGTCAAAAGTTTCATGGTAATTCAGCCGAAATACGTACTCCACAATCCATTCCCTAATCAATTTAAATCCAATCTTTACCCAATTAATATACATTAATCAATAAACGAAAATCAGCCAAAATAGTATTTTCATGTAAATGTTTGATATAGTTCAAATTTTGTCCTTGGTTACTGACTATTTCAATTTTTTCATACTTAATTTTGAATGTTTTTTGTCAACTTTGGAAATATATTGTAACGACCTGCCCTTTGCCCGATTCTTGCCGGTAATTAAACCAACTTAAATCTTTGTGGATGGTTATGGGTACTAACATATTTGAATGCAAACAACTAAACATTTCCATTTTATTTCAAAATTTTACATCAGAGTTACAAATAATTCAGAGTACACCATAAGCTCAGCGGAAACAAAATGCTCACAATGGAAGAAGTAAGACTAAAACAAAACTCTAGCTCCAAACTGAAACCTGCTCGGAAACTAAACCTGCAAACTAAACTACTAAATTCCCGTACAAAAGTATGGGCACCCAGAGTTTAGATAAGGGAACAATAAACTCCCGGTTAGTCGTGGGACTGGTGTGAGAATTTAAAACTGTTATTACTTCGGTTTCATTTTTAAAGTTGGAATAATTCACTGGGCCACGCCGCTAATGCTGAACGGGTTTATTCCATGTGAATTCCCGGGCACAAAAAATCGCAATGAGTTTGGAAAATGAAGCTATCATAAGCTCGTCCTCTATCACACAATGCAAACGCACACCAAATGGGCGAGTTTTGTCTTATGATAACAAAAAATGCTTTAATACATAAAATCCTCTTTTGATATTATCATTAGTACATAGTGTCAAAAATCATTTTGCAAATAAATATAGAATCATAGTCCCCATAACCCCAATTGGTTATGTTGACATATGGGTATACAATCAAAATCGCATGGGCTTGTATTGGAGATTGGGTTTCCAACATGATGGTACCTGACACGTTAGATCATTGGAGGACACGAAGCTAAGTATCTCTCGGTTAACATCCAGACAATGGACACTGAATACATAGCCCAAAAGTATAAATCTCAGATAAAATCCAAAGACACCGTATATACTTTATCCCCTTAGGTTTCAAGGTAGATCTACCGCCGCAGCTTTCGATTTCACTAGCGATTATGGATACAAACTAACTGAAAGTTTACCATCAATTCGGGGTGTGAGGTTCGTCGATGTCACGATATACACAAAGCTACGCTTCAATAAGCCGTGCTTTGATCATCACTAGCTCGTTTCATAACTCGAGTATGCCACATTGACAATTCACGACATGTCACTGATTTCAATCAATGCATACCCTCTAAGTTCATATGACTTAGAAACGAGGATAATATATTGCCACAAATCCGATATATATTAATGTAAATATATGCTATGCGGTCAATTTCAATGTTAGACACACAACCCATACAAGTCCGTTCTAGGTCTAAATGGAACAACAATCCGAAAATATTCAAATATATTCAGATCTCATGCCACTTATAACCTCGTATCAGGTGTATGGCCCGATCCAAGATATCAGCAATCAACCCAAACAATTTGAATATACTTGATCTTCATTTATCGATTCCATGTCTTCATACTCTTTATAATGTCGTATTATTACTTGGAATGGTTTTCAGATCTATATCTGATCCCGGACTTTCCAAATAATAAGCGTACTATAAAATAACAGCTATGGACTATACAGGCTTCTCAATTCAGATCTCCTTTCCAAATGTTGTCACTTTACTTTGAATTAAGATTGGATTCAATCCCTGAAACCCCTTTATCATTTCAGCCATTACCTTAGAATTCAATATTCATTTCCAACCTTATATTTCAAAAACCGAAATCCATTTATTCGATGTTATCCCGAAACTACCAAATCATTATCGGGATTTGAATTTCCAATTATGACGATTCAAATAATTAATATTTCAAATATAATTTTAAATAGAATTTAATCAACTTATATTTGATATTGACTTACAAATTCAGGCAACACTATCAGAATCAGGATATGGATATGTTTTAATATTTCTGATCATATTTGTCTGCTCCTGTAAATCCATATTGAATATCCGAAGACTAATTCTATCCAAAAGTCATTCCGTTTTAATTCAAATTTCCCATATCTTATTTAATTTAAATAAATTTCATACCATATATGTAACTCTTTAAAATCTTTCAACATATTCGATCAATCCTTTCCCAAAATAATTCATGTTTCAAATTTTCAATCTTACAAAGAAATGATATAATAACATGAAAAGCGTTACGGAAGCGTTGTAAAATGGTTATTTAACCAAATAGATCCCAAATCATTCCAAATTCACAAATTTTAACTCAAATCACTTTTAAATAATAAAATATATTTTATCAATTTTTTTGGATCTTTAAATAATTTCTATATGTCAATTTTATTCGATTTTGCATTACGCTCATCGAACTGCACGTATAACGACCTTTCCAAATTTTGTTTTGAGCATAACTTGAAAACCATTCGTTGGAATTTGAAAATTTCTCTTTTATACAAAAATTACTATCAAAAGAATTCCGTTGTTTTTCATTTTACGTCAATTCAATTCAAAACATTCAAGTTATAACCATTCGAAATTTGAAATCGATATTATAGAATTGTCGTTACGTGATGCATTCGATTCACGCTATATAACATTTAATTATAAATTGTCCAATTCCTTTTTCCCAAAATGAATTTACATTTCCATAACTTAAAATAATATCGTACTCTAAAACTCTTTTCCCGAAAATAATACTTTTATATCCCAACTTTAGTTCAAAATCATTTTAAATTCAAATTTCCATTTCAAATCAAATTGAATAAAATAATACTTTAGTTTAAACCCTTTCGATTAATATTATTCAAAACCCTTATGGAACCCAGAATTCAAATAAAATTAAATATTCCATATTCTTTATACCACATTAAATTGAACATTTAATGATAAAATTTCCAAATTTTTTCAATCCTTTCCAAAATAATTATTTCAAAATATTCTTTTAAATTTCCACATTCATTTCAAATTAAATTGAAATGATAAATTTTTTTATCAAACTTGGTTAATCACTTATAAATAACAGTCAATGTTGGATATCCTTTTATGATTCGAATTCAATATTTAACAACCATCGAGTGATCAGAATTTGTTTTCAAAACTATTTCACCCGAAAGTTATTCACTTGAATTCGATTTCTAAATAGTTTAAATTTAAATTTAAACTACATTTCTCATTTTTATTTTACTAAAAAAATCATTATTTATATGGAAAGAGGATTTAAATTAATTACCCATACGATTCCACCACTACAGTGTACGTTAGTTCATGCAACCAAATTCGGCCAAATAAACATGAATTCATCCATTCCAACAATATAAACAACCATTTAGTTGTGCGCAAGCGCCACATTAAATAACGCTTAGTTTCCACTATGTTCTAATTCATGAACGTTCATCACATACAATAGAAACAAACATCACATACCATAACCATTCATAAGAAGTCAATTATCATCAACTAATTATAATTTATCAACGGCTTGAAATTAACTAATTAAAATAATAAAATTAAATTAGTTCTCACCCAAAGCTCTCCACAGAAGGTCTTCCCATCCTGTACCGTACCACTCTTATGTCAATGTCTGCACCCATAGTCATGGCTCCAAAATGAGCAGCAGCGATGATAATGCCTCCAGTTCCGAAAAATGGATCATAAACAAATTTTCCTGATTGAGTTAAGCCTTAGTTGCCGTAAGAAATGCCATTTCAGCATCCTTATCCATGGAGCCAAAATAGTTACAACCTTTCAATTGATACGCAGGCAAAAGCGTTCTATCTACGCTCTAACCTCTCGACCAAAAACATGGTCTTCTGCACCATTGGCGGTAAACCATTCTTGCGTGGGGTAAAATGGATATATATATATATATATATATATATATATATATATATATATATATATATATATATATATATATATATATATATATATATATAAAGAGGAAGCGGACCATTTTCTGGAAAAAGGGCATGCAAGAGGGAGAACCCGGGTACGAGATGGGTGCAGGAAGTTCTTGCATGCAGTTATATAGGGTTATGGAGGTTAAGAAAAGGAGAGGGGAGAGTGAGGCTAGGCAGGAAGGACTGGTGGCTGCACTTAGATGGCGGTGCAAAATGAAGTGGTGGTGTGAAACCAGATATGCGGCATGGTGCCTTGAAGTGTGGCAGTGGCTTCTGAAGTTTGCAAGAGGGATGACGATCATGTTAGGGAGGGAGGTGGATCAGTTTGAGTGGAAGAAGGAAGGGGGCAACTGGTTTGAAAGGGACGTGACCAGTTAAAAGGGAGTAAAGGAAAGAGCTGGCAATGGAATATCACGTAGTGGAGAAGCTACAGCGTAAGGAGTTTGAAGGAGAACGGTAAAGCTGTATGTTTTTTTTTTCTAAAATGAAAGCCGACTGTTATAGCCTTATAGAAGAGGTGAGGAGAGAAGTGGTGCGCCGGAGTCTGGTGGCGGTTCCTGATGAAGTGGCAAACAACGCGATGTAAGGCGGAGGAGGTTTGTGGTTTACTGGCTAATGGAATTGGCGAGCGGACTGTTTTGTCTGCATGGTTGATGACTTGGTTGAATTTGTTGATTTTTTATTTCCATTGCAAAGTTATTTTTTTCCAGGAATTTGAATAGGGCGGAATGGTAGTAGAAAAACATAAATTTATGTCTCCACAATTAAACTCATCGGTATACATGTATTGATAGGGTTACCGCGTGTCTAAAATTTCCAAAACAGCGAATTACTGAGAACAACTAAGAGTTTGTGGAGATCAAAAGATGGATCACACATCAATACGTTCAATCGTTGTTTGTTTGGTTTTTTCTAAAGTCTGGTACTTGCGTATGGTGTTACTATTAGAACCTAATTCTTTGCAAGCGATCCCAAGCAAACATCTTTAGTTTACAATGTGCAATTCTTACTTTTATTTTATTCTTAATTACCGATAATGAATAACCACAACTGCTAGTAAAATTGTGTACAACATTATACTACGATAAATAAAATAGGTCAGCTGATTTGTTCTGTGAAAGGTCAAAAGGACCATAGTTGCTCAAAATACGTTAGAAAAATTATATGCTTATTATTCAAATTAAAAGTTACAGTAAAATTCTATAAAATATTTCAGGACTACGCGTACAAAAACCGAACGAATATTTTGAACCGATATTTTATTATAATTTATTTTAAATCGAACAACTTTAAATCTTAAACCTTTATATAATATATATATATATATATATATATATATATATATATATATATATATAATATTTCAAATCTTAATATTCAAATTTAATTTGTAAAATCTTATGGACTACATTAAATAACATTTTAAGTGAATCACACACACACACACACACACACACACATATATATATATATATTAAACATATTCTTAAAATAGGTTTTCTATTACGAAATTATATTTATAAAATAGAACAAAATATTCATTTAAACTAATATATAAAAGATTATTAATCAATATTTTTGTATTTATAACATATTAACTTAAATTTATTTTCAGAAAAATCCAAATACATTTCATAAATAAAACGTTGAAAATCCTGGATCTTACATATATACCGCATGCACTTCTATAGAAATGCAACATTAGTAAAATAAAATGTAGGCTTAATTGCACATTTATCATATGCATTTTTTTTTATATCGAAAGCGCATATAAACTGCAAATACCAAAAGAGCACGTTAATGGCACTTTTTATTTTATCAAATGTGCATGCTTTTTTATTTTTCCATCCGTAAAAAGTACATAGTGTGTATTAAGTTATGTTTTCTGAATACTACTAATACGCCAAATGATCAACCAACCCTTCCACGAACTCATGCAAGGCCCAGGAGGGTCACAAAAGTAGCCAGAAGATTCTTGGATTAATTTCTACGCATGGAAAAAGTAAACAGTTAGATAAAATAGCAGCTCAAGTATTTTTTTTAGTATTTTCTTTGTTTTTAGTTGTTAGCTTTAGCTGCAAGTTGTTATATTTAGCAGCATTTAGGAATCTTGCCGCATAGGCAATTATGTTATGGCAGTAGCCTATAAATGTTGTATTGAAATGATGAATGAATATAAGTATTTTCTGATAAATCTATTCTCATCTACTTGTTTCTTCTTCTTCTTCATTAAGCACCCTATCATTTTGGTGCTTTCACCTCTGACCTCTCCCTTTTTTCTTCTCCTCCCAACATATCCAAACCACCTATCACCATGACCAAGGTAAACGATGCCCTCAACCAACTAACCGCCCACCAAGACACCATCACCACTATCCAAAACACCCAAACCACCATCCAAAACAACCATAATTCCCACCTAGAAACCCAAAACGCAGATATAACCAACACTAAAACAGCTATACAAAACCTAGCTAAAGCCATGACTGACATATCCCACAAATTCGACACTTAACTACCATATCACCTAACAACCACACATCAACCACCACTGCTCCTCCAAATACAAACTGACGGCCTCCACTACTCACTTCACCAAATTCCATACGAAACCGCAAGGTCACTTTAACATCATTCGACAGATCCAATCCTCATGACTAGATATTCCAAGCTGGTCGTTTCTCACATACTATTCTACCCTTGAAGATCAGCGTGTTGAGTTAGCACGCTTCCACATGCATGGGCAAGCTCTATCCTGGTTTCAGTGGATGCACCACAACAAACAACTCTCTTCGTGGCCGGCACTAGCAAAAACTCTCAAAAAAAGGTTTGGTCCACCAACTTTTTTAAATCCCCAAGCTACTCTCTTCAAGTTAAAACAAATCACCACTGTCGATCACTATCAATCTACATTCGAAACCTTGTGCATACGCATTACCACCTGATTCCATACTGTAATGTTTCATTTCAGGCCTTAAAACGCATATCCAAAACGAAAGACATCTCTTAAAACCCACCACTATAATTGATGCAATTGAAGGAGCCTAATTGATAGAAAAGAAATACACAGACCACTCCAAATTTCCACCAACCAGAAACGTTCGTCCTTACCAAAACCGACTAACAACTCATCACCCAATCAACCATTTCATCAAACACCTCATCCACAATCACCCAAGCTATCTATACCCATCAAACAATTATCCACTGCTGAGATGAACATCCCGAAACAACAAGGCTTATGCTTCAATTGCAATGAAAAATACCAATTCAGCCATCGTTGCAAACCCACCCACATCCTAATGATACTACCGGACACACAACCAGACGATGCCCCACCTGACACCATCCTCACACCATCACCCGTACCAAACCCATCACCAACTGAGACCACCGAAAGCCAAACCAAAAACAATCCGACCACTGACCTGATATAAGAACTCTCCTTCCACGCACTCACCGGCTCTAATCACCCTCGTTCCATTCGCCTCCCTACCACCATCCATGGTAACCCAATTTCCATACTCATAGATACTGGCTCAACACATAATTGTATGCACCTAAAAGTTGCCAAATTTCTAAGGCTTGAATTTCTTAAGACATCATTTGTGGTAACAGTGTGGAATGGAGAGCAACTGCATAGCGTTGGAAGTTGCCTAGGGGTTAACGTCGACATACAGGGGAATCAATTTGAGATCGATTTCCACCTTCTAGAAATTATGGGCTCGAATGTTGTATGCGGCATTCAATTGGCCCAAATCCTTTACCCTCCCCAATATCGGTCCACCAATTGCATAGACTTGAAATCACTTCATCTATCTCCAATTACCATTACTTGCAAACCCAAATCATCATCCCATCTCTCGACCCAACACCAATTTTCACCCAAACCCAAAAGTCAATGACCTTTTAACCTACTCACATTTTCAACTCGCCATCCGATCTTTTACCCAATCGAGACCTTAACCACCACATAAATTTACTTCCTAACTCCAAATCAATAAATACAAAGCCACAACGATACCCATATTTTCAAAAAAGTGAAATCAAATGTCAAAATCGTGAAATGCTCCAATCCAAATTAATTCAACCATCCACCCGCCCTTTCTCCTCACCCGTTTTGTTAGTCAAAAAGAAATATGGATCTTGGCGATTTTGTGTTGACTATAGAGCACTCAATACCATAACTATCAAAGATTGTTTCCCAATGTCTACGGTAAACGAACTTTATGGTGCCTCATTCTTCCCTAAACTTGATCTCCGTAGTGGCTACTTTCAAATTTGTTTAAATCCACCCGATATTCCAAAAACAGCTTTTTGTACCTATGAAGGGCACTACGAATTTTTAGTAATGCCGTTTGGCCTAAAGAATGCCTCATCCACTTTTCAAGCTACTGCAAACAATATATTTCGTCCCCACTTACGAAAATTTGTGCTCGATTTTTTCGTCGATATCCTCGTCCATAGCCCGCCTTGGGATGCCCACTTAAATCATCTCCACACAACCTTATCCATTCTCGACAAGCATCAATTCTTCACCAACTTGAATAAATGCACTTTGGCATGACGGAGCTCACTTATCTCGGCCACATAATCTCCCATCGGGGCACGCATGTTGATCCCTCGAAGATAGATGCAATGATTAATTAGCGAGCACCGAAAAACGTAACTGACGTTCATGGATTATTAGGCTCAACCGATTATTATAGATGTTTTATCAAACATTATGCAATAATTACAAGCCCACAATCGGATTTACTCAAATCTAAACAATTTCTTTGGACCGAAAAAGCCCAACATACCTTCAACCCGCTAAAAAAAGCCCTCATCCAAACACCAATTCTCTCCCTCTCTGATTTCTCCAAACCATTCGCCATAACCACCGAGACCTACTCCAAAACCATCGGCGCAATCCTCTCATAAAATGAGCACCCAATCGCCTATTTCAGCCTCAAATTACCCCGTTACCTACAAAAGCGTCCACCTACTCCCCCGAAATGTACACCATCACATCATCAGTAAAGAAGTGGCATCACTACTTATAGGGACAACGTTTTTAGATATACACCGATCATCAAAGTTTATGTGAATCTGCAATGCAATCAATTCAGATGCTGGAGCAGCAGAAGTGGTTGACCAAGCTATTAGGGTTCGATTTTACCATTCACTACCAACCAGGCAAGGAGAGCAAAGTAGCTGACGACCTATCTCGTTTCACCAAAAAAGCAGTGATGAACGCAATATCGGGGCCGACTTTTCCATCCTTTCTGACATTAGCAAAGCCTTGCACAGTGATCCCAAAACAAAGGCGATCATCAACCAAATACTCGAAGGCAATAACCCTAACCCTTATTTACAATGGCGCAACAATATTTTATTTTGGGGTGATAAAATTTATATTCCGTATGATGTCCACTTGCAACACAAAATTATCACCAAACTTCACGACTCCAAAACAGGAGGGATACTCAGGGATTAAAGGGACAGTCGCATGAATTTTCAGTAACTTCTTTTGGCCTAAGCTTGCTTCAACGGTGCAAGAATTTATCCAACAATGTCCTATATTCCTACAAACAAAACCAGATAACCTTCCCTATAAAGAACTCCTCCAACCACTACCTATCCCCGACCAGATTTGGGAAGACATAGCCATGGACTTCATCACCTATCTCCCCCCTTCTGCTAGAAAAACAATAATTTGGGTTATCGTCAATTGACTTTCCAAGTATGCTCACTTCTCT
The DNA here is from genome assembly GCA_030737875.1 of Allium sativum. Lineage (NCBI taxonomy): Eukaryota > Viridiplantae > Streptophyta > Magnoliopsida > Asparagales > Amaryllidaceae > Allium > Allium sativum. The sequence goes on from CM060915.1 coordinate 532,522,557, forward strand.
GCCTTACCTACCTCTACTTCGGCCACCCAACTAGCTTCACACTTCCTCCACGAGTATATCCGACTACACGGATGTCCCCGCTCCATAATATTCGACCGAGATCGCCTATTTACAAGTCAATTTTGGAAAGAACTTTTTAGAGTGCATGGAACTTAATTTCTTATGAGAAGTGTAACGACCCGGCTTTTTGCTCGGTTTTCGCAGGTAATTAAACCAATTCAACTGTTCATAAAGACGGATTGTTTGGTGCACTTACACATTTGCAAAAAATAAAAACAACTTTTCCATTATCATTAAAATAATATTACATCAGAGTAACAAGAGGTACATCAGAGTACATCGATTACACAGCGGAAAAGATACTAAACTCAGTGGAAGAATGCGAATGCTCCAAGGCATAATAGCTTCAGCTAAAACCAGAATCCTGCTCCAACTAACTCCAAGGTTAAATCTGCGAACCAAACTGCTAGGCTGTCCATGTAAAAATTATGGGCACACAAAGTTTAGGTGAGGGAACAATAAACTCCAGGTTGGTCGTGGGACTAGTGTTAGAACTCAAAACAGTTGTTTTTAGGGTTTATTTTAAAATTAGGTAAATCACCGGACCATGCTGCTAATGCAGAACGGGTTTACTCCATGTGGATACCAGTGCGTAGAAATCCGCAATGACTTTTAAAAAAATGAAGCTATCATAAGCTCGTCTCACATCACACAATGCAAGCGCACACCAGATGGGCGAGTTTTTCCTTATGATAATAAAAAATGCATTCATACATGAAAATCCTCTTTTACTATTATATATAGTGTAAAAAACCTTTTCGCAAATAAATGTATTAATCCTAGCCAGCATAATGCCTTATCCCATTATACTGACAATCCTGCCGGTAACCAACAGGCTATACAATCAAAATCATATGGGCTCGTAGTGGAGATTGGGTTTCCAACATGATGGTTCTTGGTACGAAAGATCATTCGTGGGATCACAAACTTTCTTGCGTGTATCATCCCAGTACTCGCAGATAACGTCCAGACTCCGACACTGTTATACTAACCCACCATACAAGAATCAGAGTACCCAACAAATAGCGTCCTAGACTGGGGACTTCGTAGTACCCTTTCATCATCACATCCCGGTGCACCGAACATACGAAACGAACATAAAAATCTGACCACCAGTTTACCATCAATCCGGGTGTGAGGTTCGTTGAGGTCATGATATACACAAAGCTACGCTTAAATAAGCCATGCTTTGATCATCCATAGCTCATCTCATAACTTAAGTATGTCACATTATCCATTCACAACGCATCACTAATTTTCATCAATATATAACCTTTAAGCTCATACGTCTTAGAGAAGGGTGTTAAGCAAGAGAATAAATTCTCCGCCACCAAGCAGATATATATTTAACAAAGATTAGTGCTACGCAGTCAATTACAATGTAAGACACATAATCCATGCAAGTCCGTTCTGGGTTTGAATGAAACCACAATCCGGAATTCCTTCACATACGCTCGGGCTTCTTTCCACATAACTAATATAAAATCCCTCTGCGAATGGGAGCGACCCATTCGAGACATTCAGCAAGTCGTCCTTACGACATGAAGGGTCCCGCTGTTCAATGTCGTCTCCAATGTCTTCAATTGCTCCACAATGTCGTATTATTATTTGGAATGGTTTTCAGACATACATCTGATCCCGGTCTTTCCAAATAATAGGAGCAATTTAAAAAAACACAATTATAGAACACACAGGCTCTCTACCAATCTCCTTCCGTCTTGGATTTTGTCAAAATTAAACTTCTTTAAACCCATTCTCAAATTATTACAAAATCCATATTTAACCTTTCTCTTTTAAAATACATCCCTTAAATCAAAGATGATTTAGCCGTAAAGCCTTAATTAGTTTTCTGTTTGATAACTCGTTATCAAAATCCAGTTTCCTTTGAAAATCCTTAATCCACATTTCAACCATAGTTTCTAATTAAATTGATTTTCGAACATTCCATTCTTTAATCTTAACTAAAAGAATATACTTTCTTTCCAATTCCTCACTATTAATTTCCTCAAATCAAAGATCTGATTAAATCCTCAAATTACGATATGAATTTCCATAACTCAATCTCATGGGGTTTCAAGAATAATATTATCGAAGATATGATTCACGACAAAACCTAAATCAATTGATATTGAACATAAGATACACAGAAATTGGATCTACTTATATTCGATATCAGTTCTCATACTCAACGAATACTATAAGTGGAATAACGATATAATAATATCTTCCAAATTCCTCAAATAGTTCACATTTACACCACAGAATTTCATATCAAATATCTGAAGATTATTTCTATCCAACTTATCCCAGTCAACTTAGGAAACTCGTATCTTAATTAAAAGATTTATCCAACTCTTTAACATTAGATCTGGATAGAAATGCCATCAAATTATACTTAATATTAATCTCGATATCCAACTCACACTATAAGCGGAATAATGGTGAACTACCTTTTAAATTCCTCAAATAGTAAGAATCATCATCTAACGGATTAATATCAAACATCCGAAGATTTATCTCCAGTCATATCCAATTATTTAAAATTGAAAAAACACATTTAATTATTAAATAAATCAACTTAAATTCCAAACAAATTATTCTCAATACCTTTAAACCTTTGAAAACATTTAACAAATCATTTATAAATGATTACTTATAGTTCAGAATACATTTCTCGATTTAAATACTTCGAAATAAGTTGTTTTCAAAGAAAGCGTTACAATAGTTCTTCAAAAGTGTTACAAAAGCGTTACAAAACAGTTATCTTAACTACTTTGATAAAAACATCGTTTATCTTAGCCAAAACTTAAAATTTACAATTCAAAACACTTTACATAATTTGTAATGATTTTACAATTTTTTTTCCATAATTTTAAAACATTTAAAAATAGTTGTTTATAGTTATGGTCAACAATTGTTCTTACATCGATCCTTTCCAAAACGGTTTCAAACATAATTTCAAAATTATAACTCGAATTCAAAATTTGCTTTAACTCATTTGAAAGTTCTTGTTAATGGAAATCAAACGTTTTTCATTTTATGGAAATCCGATTTAGATTGCAAAAGTTATAAGCGTTTAAAGTTTGCATCTAAAATACGTAAATTGCTATTATGCGACAAGCTCTATTTTAACCATAATAACCATTATTCTACGATACTTCAAAATATCTTAAAAAAAAATTATATCCTTATATAACCCTTTTAAAATCATTTAAATTTACTTTCCAAATTATTTTGGATATAAAATTCAACTTTCATAAATTCCAATTCATTTCTAAATTCAAATAACTTCAAATTAACCTTCTCATTCGTCGGATCAGTTAAGGATAGCCAGGGAGAGCAGGAAACTTCATTTCCATACCCAAGCCTAAACACTATCCTCTCTGTCATCCTAGAATGCTCCGGTATTTATTTATTCATTTAAAGGACTTTAACAATATATGTGAATTCATACATATGGTCTTTTCCAATTATTAACCTTCAATTTCAATAATGATATAGCTTTTAATTATGAAGGAGATTTTTCGATCACCAATGTGATACCATAATTTTTGTGTCGTAATGTGTGCAAAACAACATCAACAACCATTTAAATATCCATAGCAACCATCATCAACATGATTCAATAAATCATAATTGTGCACAAGCGTTATAAAACTAACGCTTAATAGTGTGTGTTCTAAACTTCGCATCCATCATCCATCACAACAAATATCATTCATCATTAACCAATAACTATATTTAAATTAGTTTAGCTACTAATTAAATATATAAACCGTGGTTAAAGAGTTCTCACCTAACAGCTTTCCAAATCTTCACGGTAGGCGAGCCTAGCTAAACGAATTGTCGGGCAGTATTTCAGCGCAACGTCTTCTTCACCAAAAAAATATATAATATAATATACACTAATCTCTCTTTATATTATAAGAGGAGGAGGAGGAGAATGACTAACTTTGGCAAGGTGGTGGTGGAAAAGAGGAAGACTATAACAACCCGGAAAATCCGAACCAATTTAAAAAATTTATTTTGGTAATTTTGATGATTTTTGAATATTTAAAATGAATTATTTTAAATAATAATGACGAGAAATTTATTTTGAATATAATTAGAACGTATATATTTGTTTGACTCGACTTTAGAATATAAATATATATTTTAATTATAAAAGGAACTGAAAATGGCGCGGCAGTTTGAAAATCCAATTTCAAATTTCAAATGAATGTACAAGATTCAAAATAAACCGGATTTTAGTGAAACCAAAAATATTAGAATCTATTCAAAATTATCTTTCTAACGAACTCGAAAAATCAAAATTTCATAGTGGGAATAAAAAGTTACGCCCAGTTCAAAATTCAAAATAGTCGCTGTGGAAAATATAGCCCTTAAAAATAGCCATTTTGCAAATGACCTCCGTTTTCGACGAAACCACTTTTGTTGGATCCGGGATGGTCAATGGCTAGATTCCAAAATTCATGATTTTTGGGACCAATATGTGAGCATGAAAAAAAAAACGTTTTTTGACAGTTTCAGTCAATTTCGATCGACCAGAAAATGGCCATTTTTCAAACGGTCTTCAAATTTGACGAAATTAGTTTTGTTAGGACCGTATCGTCAATACGAAGCTGAAAATATTTTTTCTGGATTTTTTGGGTCCGTATGTGACCCTAGTAAATTGAAGTGTGCGTTCAAAATCCATGTATATATTTATATTTTTATTCTGATGGGAACAACTGAATTGGCTTATGATACATATCCCATTGTGTTCAGAATGGGGGTAATTAGCTAGGGGCAATAGTCGTTGGGTCTCATTTGGAGCTCGAATTAAAAAGTTGCTTAATGGAAATTAAATTAATTAAATAATTATATATTTATTTATATAACCCTCACCCCTCACACTCTCTCCCCGATACAGATGAAAAAAGGAAAAACAAAAAAAAATTACGATCGCGTCCTCAACCCTACCCCCTCGCCGTCGACTGCGCCGCCGCTGGAGGGCCTCGCCACCGCCACTCGTCGGAAACCCCCTCCCCCCCTCCTTGACGCCGGGGAAACCCCCCATCCTCTTCACCGTAAACCCTAAACACCGCCCCCCCAAAACCTCGATGAGCGGAAACCGCACCCCCTGAAACAGCCACCGCGCCACTAGTCAAGGAGCCCCCACCTCCGACGATCTCCTGCGCCGCCTTACCCCGCTATTTCCCCCAACCCTCCTTCGATTAAAATTCTGTAAGTTTTTATTTATTTATCTTTATTTACTTAGTGAAATTGGTTTAAAAGGGTATAAAAAAAACCAGTTTACATATTACAACATTGCAGTAATAAAAATGGTATTTTTATACACAATAGCATGGTTTTAAAAATGTACATGGCATTATAATAAAGTTGAGATTTTGATAATAATAAAGATGAGATTTTTATATAAACAAAGATTTGATTTTTATATTTGAAAATATATGATTTTTATAATTGAAGTAGAGATGTAAAAATTAGATTTTTATATATGTGTATAGTGCCATATAAATTTATATTTATAACGGCATAATAGAAATATGGTTTTATATATATAAAAATATGATTTTTATCAGGAAGAGAGGAATATAAAAATTATATTTTTATATACGAAGTAGCGGGTTAAAAATATGATTTTTAGCTTGTGAATGTTATTAATAAAAATCTATCGTGTAGGATATCGTGTTCGCGTAAGGTTGTAGTCGACGAGGTGTTCATCTTCCTTGCTTTGAATGAATGACGGAGTGGATCCCAAAGGTGAGAATTTCTCACTTTGAATTTTATTTTCTAGTTAAAATATATACTAGGATGCAGACGGTGCTTAGCAGCACCCGACACCAGTCATCCACAGACCATGGACGACTTGTTTATTTGAATGATTGTGTTGTGAAATTTGATTATGTGATGTGGAATGGAAAAAAAATATTTATAGTTAAAAATATAATTTTTAACGGGTATATGAATAAAATAAATATTCATAAACAAATCGAAAGATTTGTTTATGTACACACATTTGACTGATATTGATTGGGACGATAAATTTTACACATCGCCCAATTGCACAAATAAAACATGTGTTTGATTGTTTGAAACCCCACACGGGTATTGGGATGATATTGGACATACACTAATCCCAATAGTTAGTTGTATGTCAATCGATTGGTTGACAAGCTGTGTGAGCGTTGAATATTTATATTTGATGCTTATGCAGTGTAGAATGCACTTTGGATGATGGTTGACTGTGTTTGATTGTTGTTGTATACACGTGTTATATGAAATCCATATAATCAAATTATATGGTAATTGACTGTGTCTGATTCCGGTTCAGAAAGAATGAATATTTCAAAATAACAAATATTTTAAAATAACGAATATTTTCAAATAATATTCAGTAAAAGATCAAAATCTGATTTAGATGTCTGATTTGGGATGGACACGAATATCTTTAAATATATATAAAGCCGTATTGATTAGATTAATGCCATTTTAACGTGAACAATAATTATATCGATTTTATTCATTTTAATAATGAATATCGAAAAGGTAGTGATTTCAAAATCTTATGTTTTTGAAAATATTATCAATTATATATATAGATGATATGGAGTATTTAATTTTGATTTGAAATTGAATATGAAGTTGAAATCGTTTTAAAAATGAATTTAAAATGATTTATAAAATACGTTTTAAATGGAAATCGACGATATATATATATATATATATATAATGGCCTAAATAGAACGCGCCGAGCCGCGGCGGTTCGCGAATTTCGACCATTGACTTCGAATAGATATTACGGGAGATCCGACCGTCGGATTCTCCTAAAACCAGAACTGTTGGGTTCGTATCGAAAAGATCTTTCTAACGAATATGAGAGATTTGAAATCTAACGGTTGGATTTGGAATTATGTCCAAATCAAATTTGGAAAAGGTCGTTGTAAGTGCAGTTCGATGGCCGTTTATGAAAATCGACTGTACGGGCCTTGATATCATAATAAATCATTTGGAAAGAATTGGGCTGAAAAATTCTATATTTGAAAAGATAAAAATAGATTTTTATCGGAAGGAACTAGTTATGAACTAGAGTTATAAATCCAATATTTTTAAAATAAATAAATTGGCTTTGAAATGGTTTTAAAAATAACGAGAATTTCCAATATATAAATTGGAAATGGATTTGAATCGAAATTGTCTTTGGAATATTTCGATGTTGGATTTCGTGATTATACAGATATTGTTATGGAAATTTGAAAGATATATTTATATTGTTATTTCCAATACGATATTTGTTGGTTGTAGTATTTGATATTGAATATAAGCCGACATATTTTCTATTCGGAACCTTGTATTTAATATCAAATGTGATTTTGGGTTTGTCGTGAATGGTGTCTTCATTAACACTATTCTTGAACCCAGTTGAGGGGAGATTTAATCTTTTTATTTAGATTTAATGAAGTATACCAATTAATTAATATTTAATTGGAATTGAATTGAAATTGGTCTTTGGGTTTATCGTGAACGGTGTTTTAAATAACACTTGTTCTTTAACCCGATTAACAAAGGAATAAGATTTTGGGTTGTCGTGAGTGGTATCTTTAATAATATTGTTCTTAGACCCAATGGAGTGAAGAAAATCAGAAACTAACTGGAGATTAGTTAAGTTGAATGGTTTCCTGGGTATTGATCTGATGCTGGTTTCGGCCTTCGGGGTTAATACTTAGGGAATTGTTCACTTGCTCATTTACGGTTAAAGGCTGATGGAATGGAATGTGATTATGGGTTTATCGTGAACCGTGTTTTAAATGACATTGATTCTTTAACCCAGTTAAAGACAGGAATAAGATTTTGGGTTGTCGTGAATGGTATCTTTAATAATACTGTTCTTAGACCCAATGGGTTATGAAAAACAGAAACTAACTGGAGATTAGTTAAGTTGAATGGTTTCCTGGGTATTGATCTGATGTTGGTTTCGGCCTTCGGGGTTTACTTAGGGAATTGTCCACTTGCTCATTTACGGTTAAAGGCCGATGGAATGGAATGTGATTTTGGTTTTATCGTGAACCGTGTTTTAAATGACATTGGTTCTTTAACCCAGTTAAAGACAGGATATGATTTCCCAAGTTAAACAATCATTAATATTGATTTTTGGGAAGATTAAAACCAAGTGGAGTTTTAATGCATCTTTAATTAGATTGAAATGATATCCAAAAGAAGATTAAAGATTAAACTTAAAGAATTTATCTTTGATAAAATTAATGGGAACCTTTCCTAAAGTATAAGAATACTTGAGTAAAGGAATATTCTGGATTGGAATGAGGCATATGTTGTGTTTATATAGCACTTGTTTACTATATACGCGAGTTATTCGGAAAGACTGGGTTTATCCTATTCTGAATAATAGATTCGACGATATGTCGAGGATGAAGAAGGTTGTCTAAGACCAAAGGTCATCACATCGTTTGGATGATTACTGATGTCTTGATTGGGCTGTACACCCAAGACAAGGTAATAAGTGGTGATCATCCAGACGTACTTGGAGATCGACCGGATATGCGAGGGCATCTCCCACGTATTGGACATATGGGGGAGGAATAAGGTGCCTCCGGTTTCGTTCAGACCAAGAACGAACTTGTAAATGGATGTGTGTCTGACATCGGATTTCATTCTGTGTGATTGATAGACATCGGTTGCATAGAGTGAATTGCCTTGTGGCATGCTGAGATGCAAATGATCAAGGCTTCTGTTGAAAAGCAGAGTCTTGTGGTTGATGATAAAAGCACGATTTTGATATAGCATAGCTTTGTGTAGCGTTGATTCGCGAGCCTCACACCCCGGTGTGAACCAGAAACGAGAGAAGGATCTAGGGAGGGCATGCGTTTCCTTCTGGCTAGGAGTGGTGTCAGCGTTTTGCACGCCCTGATATTTTACTTATGCGGATGATGGATAGAGAGGCGCCTCAGTTATATCGGTCGTTCCGGGTCCAATATTTTGGTCGGGATATGACCATTTTACGCCCCATAGGGCGGGGAAACGCATTGTTCAGGCATTTTAATCCACTCCGTGTGGACCGGCCCTGTGGCTCCTAAGGGTCGATGCGTTCTGATCCTGAGACACGGGCTAAAGCATCTCGAAGCGGTTAGGACGATCCCTTGCCTTGGTTTACAGATGGAAATCCAACTTCTAATACGACATTTTGCGATTTTGATTGTAGATCCTAGTATTGGCGACATGATATATGGTACCCATGCCGTCTATGATTGATACTTATGATTGAAATTATTTTGACACTATACACTTATAGTAATAATAAAATATGAAATTTCATGTATCAAGCATTATTTGGCTATTATAAGGTAAAACCCTATCCTTCGGCTTGCATTGCATTGTGTGATGGGACCTGGGTCTTATAATAGCTTCATTGTTCTTTATTTAGCATTGCGCTGTTTGTTTTATGCACTGGTTTTCTTGGGGGTAAACCTGTTCCGTGTTATATGGCGTGATCCCTTGATTTACCTAACTTTAAAAGCAAATTAATAACTGTTTTAGTTCTCACATCAGTCACATGACTAAGCTGGAGTTTATTGTTTTAACCTAAACTCTGGGTGCCCCTATTTTCCACACGGACAGCTAGTAAGTTTGGTTTTGCAGATTTATATTCACAGGATCCTGGTTTATAGCTGGAATGATATTCGAAAAGCTCTGTATCCACATATTCTTTTCAGTTGTGTTTTGTATTATTTTCCGTTGCATTGTAACTTGTAAATCTATGATGTTTAGTAAATGTATATAATTTATTCATACTCTGTTATATTCTTTTATTCTGATGAAATTTTTGTAATAAGTAAAGAAATGTTCTTTTGTTTGTGTTTTGATTCGTCTTGTCCTCAATTCAATCCGTGCTTTCCTTCACGGGGAAGTTCGGGTCGCTTCATTTTGTATCAGAGCTTTGGTTTACAGAGCTCGGAGAACAAGACACTTTAGAACCGAATCAAAGAATTCATCGGAGATTGGATTAGTAATATCCAATGAGAATGACTCGTTAGAGATGGGATCAGTAGCATCCTAGATTGAGTCAGAAGAGTGTTGTTTTTAAAATAAAATTGAAAAAAAAAATTGTTTTGAAAATTAAACTTTGTTGTTTGTATTTGAATATTTATTTATATTGATTTGGACAATCAAGTATATAAAGATTTTGCGTATACATCTGATCCATGTGTATTCGAAGTTTTAATATACTGGATAGATATAGAATCACACTCTAGTCGCCCGGAGATGATTCTGATGATTACCAGTATCATCTGAATTTATATTCGAGTTTCGAAAGTGAGATATCTATATATTTCTAATTGACTGGTGTGAGAACCAAAATATAGTTAGAATATATTGTTGTGAATTGGCATCAAAAACATGATTTTTGAGTATATAAAAATCAATTATGAATTTGAAACGTTAATCAACTAATTGATTGCTGATTATGTTGTTTGATTATTGTTTTGATTAATTAGAATTTGGAACCATCAAGCCAAATTGCATCAAATGTTGAACTGAATTGAAAATTGATTGAAATTGCATGCATATACATGTATATACATTGAACAGGTCATAGCAAGGAAGCTAAGCAGAGGAATAAAATTGTTTGTCCGATAAATAGGTACATGTTTATTGTATTTCTTGGGGTTTTTTATGATTTTATGAGCCGACTGGCTAGCCGCTTGGCTGTTTCTTTTTGATTGAAGAGGCCTATGTGGCGGTTTGGGGATTCTCCCAATGCTCCCGTACAACGGAGGTTATGGCAAAAAAAAATCGAAAATTTAGGGTGTTAGCCAAAATTTTGAAAATTTTGAAAAGTTCTTAGAAACTGAAAAGTTGAAGAACTTAAGCCATAATGAAAATAACGAAAGTTGAGTTGATTAGTTAAACAACTTTCAGCTCCGTTCCTTTTCGGGTCGAAAAGATTTTAATTGGGGGAGATTGTACAGGATTCAAAATAAACCGGATTTTAGTGAAACCAAAAGTATTAGAATCTATTTGAAAATATCTTTCCAACGAATCTGAAAAATTAAAATTTCATGGTGGGAATAAAAAGTTACGCCCAGTTGAAAATTCAAAATAGTCACTATGGAAAATATAGCTCTTAAAAATAGCCATTTTGCAAACGACCTCTGCTTTCGACGAAACCACTTTTGTTGGATCTGAGATGTCAAGTTACGGCTAGATTCCAAAATTCATGATTTTTGGGACCAATATGTGAGCGTGGCAAAAGAAAACGTGTTTTGACAGTTTTAGTCAATTTCGATCGACTAGAAAATGACCATTTTTCAAACGGTCAACAAATTTGATGAAATTCATTTTGTTAGGATTGTATCGTCAATACGAAGCTGAAAATTATTTTTTGAAATTTTTGGGGTCTGCATGTGACCCCAGTAAATTGAAATGTGCGTTCAAAATCCATATACAGGTTTATATTTTGATTCTGGCAGACACTGATCGAAACAGCTGAATTGGCTTGTGATACATATCCCATTGTGTTCAGAATGGGGATATTTAGCTAGGGGTAACAGTCGTTGGGTCTCGTTTGGAGCTCGAATTAAAAAGTTGCTTAATGAAAATTAAATTAATTAAATAATTATATATTTATTTATATAACCCTCACACTCTCTCCCCGATACAGATGAAAAAATGAAATAAAAAATTACGATCGCGCCCTCAGCCCCACCCCCTCGCCGTCGACCGCGCCGCCGCTGGAGTGCCTCACCACCGCCACTCGCCGGAAACCCCCCCTCTCCTTGACGCCGGCGAAAGCCCCCATCCTCTTCACCGTAAACCCTAAAAGCCCCCCAAACCTCGATGAACCGAAACTGCACCCCCCTGAAACAGCACCGCACCGCCAGTCAGGGAGCCCCCACCTCCGACGATCTCCTACGCCGCCCTACCCCGCCGTTTCACCCAACCCTCTTCCGATTAAAATTCTGTAAGTTTTTTTTATGATTTATTTATCTTTATTTACTTAGTGAAATTGGTTTAAAAGGGTATAAAAAAATCAGTTTACATATTACAACATTATAGTAATAAAAATGGTATTTTTATACAAAATAGCATGGTTTTAAAAATGTACATGGCATTATAATAAAGTTGAGACTTTGATAATAATAAAGATGAGAATTTTATATAAACAAAGATTTGATTTTTATATTTGAAAAGATATGATTTTTATAATTGAAGTAGAGATGTAAAAATTAGATTTTTATATATGTGTATAGCGTCATATAAATACGACATCATATATATAACGATATAATAGAAATATGGTTTTATATATATATATATAAATATGATTTTTATCAGGAAGAGAGGAATGTAAAAATTAGATTTTTATATATGAAGTAGTGGGTTAAAAATATGATTTTTATCTTATGAATGTTATTAATAAAAATCAATCGGGTAGGATATCGTGTTCGCGTAAGGTTGTAGTCGACGAGGTGTTCATCTTCCTTGCTTCGAAAGAATGACGGAGTGGATCCCAAAGGTGAAAATTTCTCACTTTGAATTTTATTTTCTAGTTAAAATATATACTAGGATGCAGACGGTGCTTAGCAGCACCCGACACCCATCGTCCACAGACCATGGACGACTTGTTTGTTTGATTGATTGTATTGTGAAATTTGATTGTGTGATGTGGAATGAAAAAAAAATATTTGTAGTTAAAAATATAAATTTCAACGGGTATATGAATAAAATAAATGTTCATAAACAAATCGGACGATTTGTTTATGTACACACCTTTGACTAACATTGATTGGAACGATAAATTTTACACATCGCCCAACTGCACAAATAAAACCTGTGATTGATTGTTTGAAACCCCACATGGGTATTGGGATGATATTGGACATACACTAATCCCAATATTTAGTTGTATGTCAATCGATTGGTTGACAAGCTGTGTGAGCATTGAATATTTATATTTGATGCTTAGGCAGTGTAGAATGCACTTTGGATGATGGTTGACTGTGTTTGATTGTTGTTGTATACACGTGTTGTATGAAATCCATATAATCAAATTATATGATAATTGACTATGTCTGATTCCAGTTCAGAAAGAATGAATATTTCAAAATAACGAATATTTTCAAATAATATTCAGTAAAAGATCAAAATCTGATTTAGATGTCCGATTTGGGACGGACACGAATATCTTTAAATACATATAAAGCCGTGTTGATTAGATTAATGTCATTTTGGCGTGAACGATAATTGTATCGATTTTATTCATTTTTATAATGAATATCGAAAAGGAAGTGATTTCAAAGTCTAATGTATTTGAAAATATTATCATTTATATATCGATGATATGGAATACTCAATTTTGATTTGAAATTGAATATGAAGTTGAAATCGTTTTGTAAATGAATTTAAAACGATTTATAAAATATGTTTTAATTGGAAATCGATGAAATATATATAATATATATATTATATATATAATGGCCTGAATAGAATACGCCGCGCCGCGGCGGTTCGCAAATTTCAACCATTGACTTCGAACAGACATTACGGGAGATCCGACCGTCGGATTCTCCTAAAACCAAAACCGTTGGGTTCGTATCGAAAAGAGCTTTCTAACGAATATGAGAGATTTGAAATCTAATATTTGGATTTGGAATTATGTCCAAATCAAATTTGGAAAAGGTCGCTGTAAGTGCAGTTCGATGGCCGTTTATGGAAATCGACTGTACGAGCCTTGATAAAATTATTAAAAATATCAATAATTTATGTAAAATCATAATAAATGATTTGGAAAGAATTGGACTGAAAAATTCCATATTTATAAAGATAAAAATAGATTTTTATCGGAAGGAACTAGTTTTGAACTAGAGTTATAAATCCAATATTTTTAAAATAAATAAATTGGATTTGAAATGGTTTTAAAAATAACCAGAATTTCCAATATATAAACTGAAAATATGATTTTGGGTTTGTCGTGAATGGTATCTTCATTAACACTGTTCTTGAACCCAGTTGAGGAAATTTTAAATCTTTTTATTTAGATTTAACGAAGTATACCAATTAATTAATATTTAATTAGAATTGAATTGAAATTGGTCTTTGGGTTTATTGTGAACGGTGTTTTAAATAACACTTGTTTTTAACCCGATTAACAAAGGAATAAGATTTTGGGTTGTCGTGAATGGTATCTTTAATAATACTGTTCTTAGACCCAATGGAGTTAAGAAAATTAGAAACTAACTGGAGATTAGTTTAGTTAAATGGTTTCCTGGGTATTGATCTGATGTTGGTTTCGGCCTTCGAGGTTAATACTTAGGGAATTGTTCACTTGCTCATTTACGGTTAAAAGCTGATGGAATGGAATGTGATTTTGGGTTTATCGTGAACCGTTTTTTAAAGGACATTGGTTCTTTAACCCAGTTAAAGACAGGAATAAGATTTTGGGTTGTCATGAATGGTATCTTTAATAATACTGTTCTTAGACCCAATGGAGTTAAGAAAATCAGAAACTAACTGGAGATTAGTTAAGTTGAATAGTTTCTTGGGTATTGATCTAATGTTGGTTTCGGCCTTCGGGGTTAATACTTAGGGAATTGTTCACTTGCTCATTTATGGTTAAAGGCTGATGGAATGGAATGTGATTTTGGGTTTATCGTGAACCGTGTTTTAAATGACATTGGTTCTTTAATTCAGTTAAAGACAGGATATGATTTCCTAAGTTAAACAATCGTTAAAGATTAAAACCAAGTGGAGTTTTAATGCATCTTTAATTAGATTGAAATGATATCCAAAAGAAGATTAAAGAATAAATTTAAAGAATTTATCTTTGATAAAATTAATGGGAACCTTTCCAAAGTATAAGAATACTTGAATAATGGAATATTCTGGATTGCAATGAGGCGTATGTTGTGTTTTTATAGCACTTGTTTATTATATATGCGAGTTATTTGGAAAGACCGAGTTTATCCCATTTTGAATAACTGATTCGATGATATGTCGAGGATGAAGACGGTGGTCGAAGACCGGAGGTCTTCACATCGTTTGGATGATTACTGATGTCTTGATTGGCCTATACACCCAAGACAAGGTAATAAGTGGTGATCGTCCAGAAGTACTTGGAAATCGACCAGATATGCAAGGGCCTCTCCCCAGTATTGGACATATGGGAGAGGAATAAGGTGCCTCCGGTTTCGTTCATACCTAGAACGAACTTGTAAATGGATGTGTGTCTGACATCAGATTTCATTATACGTGATTGATAGAGATCGGTTGCATAGCGTGAATTGCCTGTGTGGCATGATGAGATGCAAATGATCAAGGCTTCTGTTGAAAAGCAGGGTCTTGTGGTTGATGATCAAAGCACGGCTTTGATATAGCATAGCTTTGTGTAGCGTTGATTCGTGAGCCTCACACCCCGGTGTGAACCAGAAATTGGAGAAGGATCAAGGGTGGGCATGTGTTTCTTTCTAGCTAGGAGTGGTGTCAGCGTTTTGCACGCCTTGACATTTTACTTATGTGGATGATGGATAGCAAGGCGCCTCTGTTATATCGGTCATTCCGGGGTCGATAGTTTGGTCGGGATATAACCAGTTTATGCCCCATAGGACGGGGAAACGCATTGTTCAGGCATTTTAATCCACTCCGTGTGGACCGGCCCTGTGTCTCCTAAGGTCGATGCGTTCTGATCCTGAGACACGGGCTAGAGCGTCTCGAAGTGGTAAGGATGATTCCTTGCCTTGGTTCATAGATAGAAATCCAACTTCCAATATGACATTTTGAGGTTTTTATTGTAGTCCTAGTATTGGCGACATGATATATGGTACCCATGCCGTCTATGATTGATACTTATGATTGAAATTGTTTTGACACTATACACTTATAGTAATAATAAAACATGAAATTTCATGTATCAAGCACTATTTGGCTATTATAAGGTAAAACCCTATCCTCCGGCTTGCGTTGCATTATGTGATGGGACCTGGGTCTTATAATAGCTTCAACGTTCTTTATTTAGCATTGCGCTGTTTGTTTTATGCGCTGGTTTTCTTGGGGGTAAACCCGTTCTGTGTTATACGGCATGGTCCCTTGATTTACCTAACTTTAAAAGCAAATTAATAACTTTTTTAGTTCTCACACTAGTCGCATGACTGACCTGGAGTTTATTGTTTTAACCTAAACTCTAGGTGCCCCTATTTTCCACACGGGCAGCTAGTAGTTTTGGTTTTGCAGATTTATATTCACAGGATCCTGGTTTACAGCTGGAATGATATTCGAAAAGCTCTGTATCCGCATATTCTTTTCAGTTGTGTTTTGTATTATTTTCCACTGCATTGTAACTTGTAAATCTCTAATGTTTAGTAAATGTATATAATTTATTCATACTCTTTTATATTATTGTATTCTGATGAAATTGTTGTAATAAGCAATGAAATGTTCTTCTGTTTGTGTTATGTTTCGTCTTGTCCTCAATTCAATCCGTGTTTTCCTTCATAGGGAGTTCGGGTCGCTTCAAAGACTTATGCCATGGAAACCATGGCCATAAGCTTTAAGAAGAAGACAGAAAGAAAGGAAGTGAGAATGAATGAAAAAGTGGAAGGAAAGGGTGGTATTTATAGGAGAAGAGGAGTAAGGAGAGAGTGACACATCAGAGGCCATGTGTATTTTATGCATGGAATGTTGCATGCAAAATTACAAGTGTCTTAACACTTGTAAAAAGGAGAAGGGATGTGTTTTTGGTAGCATTTACCTTAAACATTATGAAAACAAAGAGCAACGCATAATACTAATGCTATTAATTTATGTTATCCTTTGACAAATCCGATCGAACGACAAATAATATCAGTAAATCCAAACTTATTAATAATCATTTCCATTTATAAATGTTATAATTCAAATAAAACCTATCAAAATTATTAAATGTTCTCAAACTTATTTTATGTTCAGAAAATTTAAATTAAGTATCAAAAATTCCAATTTCAAATTGGTTCAAAATTATGGATCATTACATTCACCCCCTCCCCCCCCCCTTAAAACTTTTCGTCCTTGAAAAGGAAAGGGAATCTTAACTACTCATTCAACAAATTCAAGATAAAGATTCTTTATACCAAAGCTCCCTGTTCTTATAATGGATATACCAGGTAAAATATTATAACACACATATTTATGGACATCCATATCTACATGTCCACCGACGATAACCTCTAGTTACCTATTATATTCGATTCATCATTTACTGGGCCAATTGCTTATACTCAACCATTTACTTCTTTAAAAAAAATTAGAGTTATAAATTTATTCTCTTAGATCTTATCTTGCAAATACAAAGGTTATGAAACTTATTCCTTTTCACTTCTCCAAAATTACTATTATTCTTTACATGGAAAACTCGATCATCTCAGAAATCATCTTATCTAAACGTTTTAGTTTAGGTAATATCTTCTCAATATTCCCACTTTCCAGATATAATTTAATCAAATTGTGAAACTTAGTTCACAAGGTATTCATGCTCACTCAAACAGTTCCTTTTGTTGTCACAATATACTTTAAAACTTATCGACTGTCCAAATTCGCCGATAATTCCAGATTTTAATTCCTTATATTGTTTAAGTTTGGCTATCCTCATTAATTATTCTAAATTCAAGATTACAAAACTTATTTCCTTCAAACTTGAGAGATACAACTTTAACCAATGTAGTCCTTAACCAAAATATCATATTGTCATATTGAATTCTCAAGATATTTGCATTTTAAATTTAATTAGTTGGGGAGGACTAATTATAAAATATCCTGATTAATTAATTACAACTTAGCCTTTAAATCGTTTCCCAAACTACTTGGATTGCTTATGCAAATTACAACTTTACGTAGACGTCTTTTAATCAACTGAGAAATTCCAATCACAAGATGTCCGTGCTCAAGTTTTTAATTTTCAAATATTTTCAAAGATCTTTTTCCTTTATATTCAAAATATATTCTTTCAAAATCAATTCCAAAGTAACTGCCAATTCTTACTCAAAATTTTGATTTGAGTTTTCAAATTATACATCTTTTCAAAACCTTTATATATATATATATATATATCACAAATGCACTTTCTCATATACTCTTTACTGGCTCATCCTTATTACAGGTTTACCTGATATAATTCTTACAACTTATCAAATTTTCAAGATCTCGCTTACTTATTCTAATTTCACATCAATTTATCCAATATTTTCAAACATTTACCTAAATTGGTTTAAGTATATATTGCTATTTTAATCGGAATTATATAGTCATCTCACTTTCGAAACTCGAAAATACATACTGATGATGCTGCAGTCATCAACAGAATCATCTTCAAGCGACTAGATTGTGATTTTATATCTATCTAGTATACTTAAGACTTCGTATAGACGTTGATCAGACGTATATACAAAATCTTCTTATACTCGATAGTTCAACCTCAACATCAAATAAAATACTCAAATTCTAATTTTTAATTTCTAACCATATTGATTAGTTACCTTAACAAATTTGACCCAAGTTTATCGATATTTCGAAATGTTACCCAATAATGAAATTAAATCCAAGAGGCATTTGTACTTGGATCAATTTCCTGATCATTGGAAGGGCTTAATTACCATGCCATAAGAATTATTTTATGTGTAGTTATAATCACAAAATGTAAACTTAACCTTAATCATTTGATTAAGTATCCAGGTTATAATTAACCATATATATTTCCAAAATATGTTTCTTTCTTAAAATATAACTTTTCAAAACTCATTTCATATTTTCAAATATGCTCTCTCAAATATAATACTCCAAAATCTCATTCTAGGGCATTACTAACCCTATCTCTAATGAGATATATAACTCTGATGGGTCTTTCCTTTTGTTCAAAGGTGTCGTACCCCATTGCTTTGTATAAATCAAAGCTCTGATACCAAAAATGTAACGACCCGGCTTTTTGCTCGGTTTCGCTGGTAATTAAACCAACTTAAATCGTTTATAAAGACGGATTGTTAGGGGCATTACACATTTGCACAAAATAAAAACAACTTTCCCATTATCATTAAAATAATATTACATAAGAGTAACAAGAGGTACATCAGAGTACTTCGATTACACAGCGAAAAAGATACTAAACTCAGCGGAAGAATGTGAATGCTCCAAGGCATAATAGCTTCAGCTAAAACCAAAATCCTGCTCCAAATAACTCCAAGGTTAAATCTGCGAACCAAACTACTAGGCTGCCCGTGTAAAAATTATGGGCACCTAGAGTTTAGGTGAGGGAACAATAAACTCCAGGTTAGTCGTGGGACTAGTGTGAGAACTCAAAACAGTTGTTTTTAGGGTTTATTTTAAAGTTAGGTAAATCACTGGACCAGTACGCTAATGCGGAATGGATTTACTCCATGTGGATACCAGTGGATAGAAATCCGCAATAACTTTTTTAAAAATGAAGCTATCATAAGCTCGTCCCACATCACACAATGCAAGAGCACACCAGATGGGCGAGTTTTGCCTTATGATAACTAAAAATGCATTCATACGTGAAAATCCTCTTTTACTATTAAATAGTGTGAAAAACCTTTTCGCAAATAAATGTATTAATCCTAGCCAGCATAATGCCCCATCCCATTATACTGACAATCCTGCCGGTAACCAGCAGGCTATACAATCAAAATCGTACAGGCTCGTAGTGGAGATTGGGTTTCCAACATGATGGTTCCTGGTACGAAAGATCATTCGTGGGCTCACAAACTTTCTTGCGCGCATCATCCCAGTACTCGCGGATAACGTCCAGACTCGGGCTCCGTTGTACTAACCCACCATACATGAATCAGAGTACCCAACAAATAGTGTCCTATACTGGGGACTTTGTAGTACCCTTTCATCATCACATCCCGGTGCACCGAAGATACGAAACGAACATAAAAATCTGACCACTAGTTTACCATCATTTCTGGGTGTGAGGTTCGTCGAGGTCACGATGTACACAACGCTATGCTTATAAGCCATGCTTTGATCATCCATAGCTCATCTCATGAGTTAAGTATGCCACATTGTCCATTCACTACGCATCACTGATTTTCATCAATATATAACCTCTAAGCTCATACGTCTTAGAGAAGGATGTTAAGCAAGAGAATAAATTCTCCGCCACGAAGCAGATATATATATTTAACAAAGATTAGTGCTACGTAGTCAATTACAATGTCAGACACACAATCCATACAAATCCGTTCTGGGTCTGAACGAAACCACAATCCGGAATTCCTTCACATACGTTTGGGCTTCTTACCACTTAACTGATATAAAATCCATCTGCGAATGGGAGCAAGCCATTCGAGACATTTAGCAAGTCATCCTTACGACATGAAGGGTCCGGGTCTTCAGTGTCGTCTCCAACGTTTTCAATGGCTCCACAACGTCGTATTATTACTTGGAATGGTATTCAGACATACGTCCGATCACAGTCTTTCCAAATAATAGGCGCAATTTAAAAAAAACACAATTATAGAACACATAGGCTTTCTACCAATCTCCTTCCGTCTTGGATTTTGTCAAAATTAAACTTCTTTAAACCCATTCTCAAATTATTACAAAATCCATATTTAACCTTTCTCTTTTAAAACACATCTCTTAGATCAAAGATGATTTAGCCTTAAAGCCTTAATTAATTTTCCATTTGATTACTTGTTATCAAAATCCAGTTTCCTTTGAAAATCCTTAATCCACATTTCAACCATAGTTTCCAATTAAATTGATTTTCCAACATTCCATTCTTTAATCTTTACTAAAGATTATTCTTTATTTCCAATTCCTCACTTTTAATTTCCTCAAATCAAAGATCTGGTTATATCCTCAAATTAGGATATGAATTTCCATAACTCAATCTCATGGGGTTTCAAGAATGATATTATTGAAGATATGATTCACGACAAAACCCAAATCAATTGATATTGAACATAGGTTACACAGAAATTGTATCTACTTATATTTGATATCATTTCTCATAATCAACGAATAGTATAAGTGGAATAACGATATAGAAATATCTTCCAAATTCCTCAAATAGTATACATTTACACCACAGAATTTCATATGAAATATCTTAAGATTATTTCTATCCAACTTATCCCAGTCAACTCAGGAAACTCGAATCTTAATTAAAAGATTTATCCAACTCTTTGACATCAGATCTGGATAGAAATACCATCAACTTATACTTAATATTAATCTCGATATCCAACTCACACTATAAGCGGAATAATGGTGAACTACCTTTTAAATTCCTCAAATAGTAAGAATCATCATCTACCGGATTAACATTAAACATCCAAAGATTTATCTCCAACCATATCCAATTATTCAAAATTGAAAAAACACATTTAATTATTAAATAAATCAATTTAAATTCCAAACAAATTATTTTCAATACTTTTAAACCTTTGAAAACATTCAACAAATCGTTTACAAATGATTACTTATAGTTCGGAAAACATTTTGTGGTTTAAATACTTCAAAATAGGTTGTTTTCAAAGAAAGCGTTATAATAGTGCTTCAAAAGTGTTACAAAAGCGTTACAAAACAGTTATCTTGACTACTTTGATAAAAACATCGTTTATCTTAGCTAAAACTTAAAATTTAAAATTCAAAACACTTTTACATAATTTATAATGATTTTACAAACTTTTTTCCATAATTTTAAAATATTTAAAAATAGCTGTTTATAGTTATGGTCAACAATTGTTCTTACATCGATCCTTTCCAAAACAGTTTCAAACATAACTTGAAAATTATAACTCGAATTTAAAATCTGCTTTCACTCATTTGAAAGTTCTTGTTAATGGAAATCAAACGTTTTTCAATTTATGGAAATCCGATTTAGATTGCAAAAGTTATAAGCGTTTAAAGTTTGCATCTAAAATACGTAAATTGCCGTTATGCGACAAGCTCTATTTTAACCATAATAACCATTATTCTACGATACTTCAAAATATCTTAGAAAACAATTATATCCTTGTATAACCCTTTTAAAATCATTTAAATTTACTTTCCAAATTATTTTGGATCCATAATTCAACTTTCTTAAATTCCAATTCATTTCTAAATTCAAATAACTTCAAATTAACATTCCCATTCGTCGGATCAACTAGGGATAGCCAGGGAGAGCAGGAAACTTCATTTCCAAACCCAAGCCTAGACACTATCCTCTCTGTCATCCTAGACTATTCCGGTATTTATTTATTCATTTAAAGGACTTTAACAATATATATGAATTCATACATATGGTCTTTTCCAATTATTAACCTTCAATTTCAATAATGATATTGCTTTTAATTATGAAGGAGATTTTTCGATCACCAATGTGATTCCATAATTGTTGTGTTATAGTGTGTGCAAAACAACATCAACAACCATTTAAACATCCATAGCAACCATCATCAACATGATTCAATAAATCATAATTGTGCACAAGCGTTATAACACTAACGCTTAATAGCCTGTGTTCTAAACTTCGCATCGATCATCCATCACAACAAATATCAATCATCATTAACCAATCACTATATTTAAATTATTCTAGCTACTAATTAAATATATAAATCGTGGTTAAAGAGTTCTCACCTAACAGCTTTCCAAATCTTCACGGTAGGCGAGCCTAGCTAAGCGAATCGTCGGGCAGTATTTCAGCGCAACGTCTTCTTCACCAAAAAAACATATAATATAATATACACTAATCTCTCTTTATATTATAATAGGAGTAGGAGGAGAATGACTAACTTTGGCAAGGTGGTGGTGGAAAGAGGAAGACTTATGCCATGGAAACTATGGCCATAAGCTTTAAGAAGAAGAGGGAAAGAAAAGAAGTGAGAATGAATGAAAAAGTGGAAGGAAAGGGTGGAATTTGTAGGAAAAGAGGAGTAAGGAGAGAGTGGCACATCATTGGACTTTTGTATTTTATGCATGGAATGTTGCATGCAAAATTACAAGTGTCTTAATCCTTGTAAAAAGGATAAGGAATGTGTTTTTGGTAGCATTTACCTTAAACGTTATGAAAACAAAGAGCAACGCATAATACTAATGCTATTAATTTATGTTATCTTTTGACAAATCCGATCGAACGACAAATAATATCAGTGAATCCAAACTTATTAATAATCATTTTTATTTATGAATGTTATAATTCAAATAAAATCTATCAAAATTATTAAATGTTCTTAAACTTATTTTATGTTCAGAAAATTTAAATTAAGTATTAAAAATTCCAATTTCAAATTGGTTCAAAATTCTGGATCATTACAAGAAGCGCTTACCACCCGCAAATAGGCGTCCAGTCGGAGGTTGCCGATAGGTGTTTGGAAACTAACTTGCGAGCAATTATAGGGGATATACCCACAAAATGGGCAAAATGCGTTCCTGGGCTGAGTGGTGGTATAACACAACCAAACACACTTCCCTAGGCCTATCTCCCTTCCAAGTAGTATACGGTCGCCCTCCACCGATCCTCTCTAACTATGTACCTCACACCACCCACAAACCACAACTTGACGAATGGGTCAGTTCACGTGATCAGCTTCCCCAAACCATAAAAACAGTTTAACCAAATCCTAAAACCGTATGAAGAACCTTGCCGATCAACACCATAACGACAAACAATTTGATGTTGGGTCCTTGGTTTTTCTCAAACTCCAGCTATATCGACAGACAACAGTAGGTAACAACCATCACAAACTCACCAAGAGATACTTTATACCCTTCCAGATTCTTGAACGTATTGGACCCGTAGCACACAAGCTTCTCCTACCACCTGAGTCTCATATACATCCAGTTTCTTACATATTCCTCCTCAAATTGTGCCAAAACTATTCATGGTTACACCGTTGCCACTACCGCCGAGTTCAGTTTCCCATGACCTTGAGGACAAGGTCGATCTTGATGGGGTAAGCATTGATATGCCAAATGATCAACCATCCCTACCACAAACTCATGCAAGGCCCAAAAGGTTCACGAGAGTACCTAGAAGATTCTTGGATAAAATGCCACACATAGAAGTAGAGGGTTAGAGAAAACAACAATTTCAGTATTGTTTTTAGTATTTTTCTTAATTTTTGGGTTTAACTTTAGCTGTAGGTTGTTATATTTACCAGCAATTAGGAATCTTGCCACGTAGGCAATTCTGTTATGGTAGTAGCCTATAAATATTATATCGAAATAATGAATGAATTTACATTTTTTTTTTTGATAAATCTATTCTCACCTGCTTGTTTCTTCTTCTTCTTCTTGCTTACTTCTTCATTAAGCTCCCTATCAACTACTTACACCGCATATAGAAAAGAGCATTAAATTATGGGATGAAACAAATTCCTAATGCGATTTTCTTTGAAACATATATTGGATTTTTGGGGGGCGGGGTTTGTTGTTGAACTAGGAATGATATGTTGGCTATGTTGACACTGAAAATACATGTGATTTTAGACATATGCTATATGTAACGACCCTTTAATAGTATGAATTGATGTACCATTTTATTGTTTGTAGAATCTGTATGTTGCTCGAAGATCATTTAGATTTTAGCTAGAGTATCTTATTTGAACTTTTTAAAACAACAAATGCATGTTTGGAAACATGAGTCTTTCTTTAATTTTTGGCTGTATTGAATACATTCAATTTTAACCCTGAACATTCCAAATTATATTAAGGTGGTTATCAATACCTATCGCTCAAAATTCAAATTTACCACAATGTTTATGGGAGCAGAAATGTAGAATAATACTATGGAGAAGGAAATGATTTTATTGCAAAATGAATGTAAAATGAAGTGATGATTTTCTATACATAGTGTGGCCATGTATTTATAATGCAAAATACATGACCGTTGGGCTGAAATGGCACGCATGCCCAATACAATAAAATGAAATACAAAAAATGACAATTGCGGCATCACGTAATAAGCTTGTGGTAATATAATGTCTCAATGTAGCGGCATTCTAGAATATTGGCTCACTTCTAACATCCCCACTTAGACCTAGTGTTTTGAGAAAGTCCTAGATTTTCATCTAGTCAAAATTGATGTTTGATTCTTCGATTTGGCACAGTGATTAACTTCAAAAAGACAATCTAAAGGCTACTTCACTTCTTTGCTATGTTTATTCGAAGCAATATCTGTACTTATTCACGAACGAAGTATAAGTCTAGCTCTATATGCTTAGTTCTTGTATGTTGCACTGGATCTTCTAATATATATATATATATATACGGTATTTTTGTTATCACACCATATTACCGGTTTGTTATTGCTTTCCAATTTTAGTTCACTTAAAAGTGATTTTAACCATTTAATCTTTGCAGCAACATTAGTTGCGCTCCTGTATTGAGCCTATATGCTGGATCTGGAGATAGTTGGTTGCTTTTTGGAACACCATGAAATTAAACTATCTCCAATGTAGATATAATACCCAGTAATTGACCTTCTGTCATCAGGATCTGATGCCTAATTACATCATCATAACCATTTATGTTGAGTAGCTTTCCCATCTTTAATGATAAGCCATAGTTGACTGTTCCCTTGAGATATCTCAGGATTCTTTTAACAGCTTTCCAATGTACATCTAGGAGTTTCTACATGAATTGAGAAACTTTGTTAACACGGTAAGTTATATCAGGGCGTGTTATAGTTGCATACTGCAGTGCACCTGTAACACTCCTATATTGTTTAATATTAGATATAGCTTCCCCATGTATTGGTGTAGGTTGTGCTTTAGCATTTTCAATCTTGGTTTTGATGAGAAGATCTGAAATGTGCTTTCTTTGACTTAGGATTAATTTTGTATTTGATTTTCTCTTCACTTTATTCCTAGAAAGTCTGTAAGTTCTCCCAAATCCTTGATGGAAAATTGCTGGTTAAGATAGTTGGTGAGATTTTGTATATCATCAGTGCTTCTTCCTGTAACAATGAGGTCATCAACATAAATTAGTATATAAGTTGTTGAAGCACTAGTTATTTTTGTGAACAGGGAATTATATGATTTGGTAGACTTATAACAAGTTGCATTAATTCACTTTTTAGTCTATCAAACTTGACAATGGAAGCCTGTTTAAGGCCATAAACTGCCTTGTTCAACTTGCACACATAATTTGAATTTTGTGTGTAGCCTTGTGGCTACTACATATAGATCTCTTCTTTTAGAATGCCATTCAAAGAGACATTATTAACATCCACATGTTTAATTTTCCAGTTTCTATGAAGTGCAATCGTAAGTACAAGTCTTATTGTGGTAGGTTTTACTATAGAAGAAAAGGTTTGATTAAAATCAAACCCATATTCCTATCTAAATCCTTTTGCCACTAATTTGGCCTTGTACTTATTTATTGTACCATCTGGATTATTTTTTAATCTATAGGTCCATTTGCAGCACACATTATTTTTATTTGATGGTGCTTTGATTAGACTCCCTGTCTCATTACTAATGAGAGCATTGTATTCATTTGCTATGGCATTTCTCTAGTGCTTGCTTTTGACTGCTTGATAATAAGTTTGTGTTCAGTTATTTCAGATGTAGTAGTAAACACTTTTGGCTTGAAAATGCCACTCTTGGCTCTTGTTTTCATTGGATGGCCAGTGCGAACGTGTGGAGGATCAGCAGGTGATTGATTTTGTTCAGTTGGACTTGATGTACTTTGATTTTCTGTGTTCTACTCATTTGTTGCAGAGTTATTGCTAACATGAATTTGCTCACTTGAATTTTTAGGACTGCTGATGGCAGGGATAGATGGTTCAACAGATTCCCTGTCTTTCAGGTTGAAAGGTGATGTATCTTGTTCATTAACAGCCTGACTTTCCTTGGAGTAACTCCACACATCTACCCACTGAGTAACAACAGGTATATAATGCTTTGCATTTAAAAACTTTATTGGTAGTGCTGATCTCTTTTGACATGAATGGGAACATCTTTTCACTGAAAATAACATGTCTGCTAACGTATATCTTCCTTGTGCTATCAATACACTTGAACTCCTTTTGGTTAGTAACATAACCAAATAAAGTACAAGCTGTACTAGACCTGTAATTCAGTTTAATGTTGTTGTAAGGTCTTAGACAACGGTAGCATAAACATCCAAACACTTTTAACTCTTTGTAGTCTGGTTTAACACCTTAAAGCTTTTCTAAAGGAGTTGAATTGTTAAGTATTTTGGTTGGTTTCCTATTAATTAGAAAAACAACAGTATTAAAGGCCTCTGGTCAAAATATAATAGGTAGACCGGCTTGAGCTAAAAGTGTTAAACTACATTCTACTATGTGTCTGTGTTTTCTCTCGAATATCCCATTTTGTTGGGAAGTGTATGGGCAAGTTACTCTATGAATAATGCCCTTATTGTTGAAATAAGAGGATAGTGGTTTAAATTCACTGCCTCCATCACTTTGCATGATTTTGACAGATTTATTAACTTGTTTTTCCACCAAATTAATAAAACTGATTGTTGAATTGCAAATATCATATTTATTTTTCAAAAAATAGATCCATGTAAATCTGGTACATGAATCGACAAAAGATATAATATATTTTTAACCAAAATCTTATAAAACAGGGGCTGGATCTCCAGATCTACAGCAATTAACTGTAGTGGTTCAGAGTACACAGTTTTAGAATTATTGAATTGTAATCTGTGACTTTTCCGTAGTTAGCAATGTTCACATATATATGGCAAGTCAACACTATCAACTTCGGTATAAATTTCAGATAAAACTTGCTTTTCTACATTAACACTAGGATGTCTATGTCTACGATGCCAAAGATCAAATACACTTTGAGTTTTAACATCATTATTCATATGGGTCAAGTTACACATTTTCTTGGACTTATCATCATTGTAGCAATTAACAGAATTTCACTTGTATAGTCCTATGCTAACATCACCCTATAAAATAACATCTTTAGTTAGAATATCTTTAATGAGGCAGTAATTTGGAGAAAATTCAAAAAAATACATTGTTATCTCTTGCAAAATGTAATACATTTATTAATTTTTTTTAATCTTGGGTACTCTTACCATGTTATACAGAAATAACCTTTTCTTGCCATTTATACATGCATTGCTAACATGAGTAATATTAATGCATTTACCATTACCCATAGAGACTGAATGCTTACCTTTGTACTCCTTGCTTCCTAAGTTTAAGTTTTCAAGATTATTGGTTAATTGGTTTGTAGCACCAGTGTCTGGATACCATGCATCATCATTAATTGATCACTCCTGATAGTCTCATTGCCCTTGTTAGATTTAGATTAAGAAATACTATCATTCTGAATGTTGGTAAGATTGGTTGTAGGATTATTGCTCTTTTGATTTTGATTTGGCACATAATTCGAGTTAAATCTGAAATAACACTTCATGGCTGTATACCTATTTTTCACATATTTGACACTTGGGTTTGTTATTACCCATCTTCCTCTTCCTTTTCCTCTGTTAGAGTTACTTCCCATCTAAAATCGATTGCCACCTTTATTGTTATTCTGATTATTCTTAAAACCAGTAGATAAGTTTTCTAAGAATTCTTGTTCTTGCATTTTCTTTTTACTTAATCTTGCTTCGTGTGAGAGGAGAAAATATTTCACTTCGTTTAAAGGTGGAACAACCTTTTGAGTATTTATAGCAGCAACAATATGTTCAAAATCATCACACCATTCATTAAGTTCAAAACATGTTCAGATGTTCGAATACCATTCCCTGTAGCAAAAAGTGAGTCATAAATACTTTTTACCTTTGCAATATATTCTCTGACATTCATGTTAGTCATTCTAACATTTTGCAATTACCTTTTGAAGTATATAACTTTTGTTGTTGACTGATTAAAGAAGATCTTTCCAATTGTAACCCATATTTCATTGGTTGTTTTACACCCGAATAGTTGGGGTATAAGATTGGCACTGATTGATGATAGTAGCCATGAACATATTATCTTATCTTGTCTGGTGAAGTTGGTATATTCTTCGTTAGTAACAGTTCTGTTATCTTTATCAGTGAAAAATCTTGTTGGTGTTGGAATAGTTCTAGGAACGAAGCCTTCCAGGCCATATCCATAAATTTCAGTTTCAACTTGAAACTTCCAGAGTAGATAATTGACTTCTTCGAGCAAAATGCTAATGAGTTGGTTCTAAGGACTCGTAACTGTTTTCATCAGTTGTTGTATTGTAGAAAGAGATTCAGTGCTGCTATCAGCAGTGCTTGTTGGAGTAGATGATGCAGTAGTTTCTACCATGATGATACATCAGATTAAATGATGATCAGAAAAGAGAAGGGTGCCTCTTGCAATAGAGAGCCAAAAGATGATCAAAATTAGAGATCCAAGACAAGCATGTATGTAGCAATCAGCGAGACCACTAACGATGAAGATTACCCTGAAGTGGTATCCTGGTTTGGCTCTTAACAGTTTTCTTGAAGTAACTCTTGTTTCTTGGTTTTTCTTTTCTGGATTTCTGATGCTTGAGTAAGGATGGCTTGGTGATGAATGATGCAGCCTATCAAAAATGATACAGGAAAGTCACATTCAGATCTGAGACACCATCGATTTTTCAAATGAAGAGAAAATCTCTGATGAGATATCGATACACAAATGATGGAAATTTCCTGATGTGTATCAATGATAATACAAAATCTAATAGCGGTTAAGCTAAGAAAGTTCTGATACCATATTCGAATTTACAACAAAGTTTATGGCAGCAAATGTATAATAATATTGTGGAGAAGGAAATGTTTTTTTCTTCAAAATGAATGTAAAATGAAGTGATGATTTTCTATACATAGTGTGGCCATGTATTTATAATGCAAATATATGGTCGTTGTGCTAAAATGGCACACAAGCCCAATACAAGAAAATGAAATACAAAAAATGACAGTTGCGGCATCACGTGCTAAGCTTTTGGTAACATAATGTCTCAATATAACATAATGAACAATATTTTCATAGTAATGGAAGCTATAAGTGTTTGCATGACACTTTCCTTATATAGTTCCACTCTATATTATCATTAACTTAATTGGATCATTTGCAGCAATGAGATCCAAAAATTATTTGAATCGTAATTCTTTTTGATCTCCAACAGATTCGATCTTTTATCTATGATCATATAACCTTTTTTATTTTATTCTTTAAAGATACTTCTTAACCATTTTGGTGAGCAATAGGTGATCCACTTTCAATATTAATAAGATATCTGCCAAATAATGTACATGACACCCATATGTGTATATAATTTAGTATGCATTAAAAGTCGTACTGCAAATGCATGAGGAATCACATGCATTTCTTTAGTTCCAATGATGGTAGCATTTATCTATTTTGGTAGGAAAAAAAAATGAATCGCGGTTTACATATCAAACCTTTTTAAGCACTTATCTTCCAAATTCTTTTGTAATAATCCAAATATCAGCCATGAACAATAATGGTATATTTGAATTCCAAATACAAAAGACTAATCCATAATTTGATTTCTTAAGTAGTTTCATCAATGTCTCCGTTGAGAAACATGACTTCAATTCCCATCAAATAGTGCTTAAAAGTACATGATACAATAAATCCCAAAGTGATTCTAAAGAATCATCTACTAAGTTCAAAAGAAACATTCTTTACAGAAAACAAAAATTCCTTTTAAGAATAGTGTTTTCATAAAAGTCCCTTATAGAATTCCATATTATCCACTTGATCCCTTTTGGCTTTGAGTGGTTATTCAAAACCATTTATCTTGTTACTTAAGTAAGAGGGAAATTTCAAACTTTATTATCTATATAGACTTATATTGTATGTGCTTTTCTTAAATCGACAATTTTTATATTAGTACCTTACATGGACTGATGTAGGTACATAGAATTTGTTGGAATTTCTATATACTTAATGATTGACAAATCATGAAATTCCATATTTGAATAGATTACCTCATGTTGATTTAATTGAGAATAAATCAGGGAGAAAGTAAAATGATTTAGCGGAAGCCATACCTGAATCTAAATGTTTACAGAGAGAAGATTAACTAAATTAAGTCATGGATTTGATTATCAAACCCGATACAAGCTTTATATCTGAATCGATAGTTATTGCTTTCATCAATTGAATCCACGAGTGTTTGTTAAAGAGGATCGACTTAGTTTTGGATCTTCCAAATTGACACAAGTTCAGATGTAAATGTATTTCTTCTGAGGCGATAAAGAGAATACGCTGAAAACTTGTGTAATTTAGGGACCATAACCCCTAATTTATAACACTGTAATATTTTCAGTTCAGCCCTTCATAAAACAGAAAAATATTCTAGTCTCTACACATTCCTTACATGACAGCTCAATATTTATGCCAATAAATATTATTATCCTATTTGACCACTTTAATTGGCATTCATACCTAAATAGTGTTACACGTTATATCTAAATGTGTGGCCTACGTAATTGAAATATTCTAACAATCTCTACCTGGGCCACATATTTAGTACGCTTAAATGTGTTTAACTTTATGAGCTCCAAATTCTGGTATTTATGCCATGAGGTGTTTTCTTAAACAATCTCGTCCATTAACTATGTTGATAAAGAATCAAAGCGGATTTCGTTATCTTTAATGTAACTAAACCCATCAATGGTCACATATACAAACACAATCAAATGACATAGATCAATCATGGATGCGTAGCATGGAAAATACATGAGATGTGATCACTACATGTCTATCCAATTGGTCCAACTTTAGTGAGATCAAAATGTTCATTATTTGAACAACTTAGAATGCAAACAATACTTTATTACTTTATTTTCTGATCAGAAAAAAAACTTGATATATATATATATATATGTATGTATGTATATATATATATATATATAACCGAAGCATAGAGCAATAAGTCATACGACAATACCAAATACAATCTCCCCCTGAACCAAAATATCCTTTCATAAAAAATTACGTTGATTGAGCTACATGCTCATGAAAGACCATAAGTGATAATCTTTTGGTAAGCAGATCCGCCATAATGGATTTTGTCAAAGTATGCTCTATGAATTATAATATATTTTGCACTCTTCCCTTATTGGAAAACAATATATTCTTTACTGTCACAATGTTCTTTAATGATCTTTCAATTCTTTATTAATAACCCACAGTCTTGTGACAAAATTTTGCAATTATTCTCTATAGTCGGATGTCTTGTAATTAAACATGAACAATATTTTCATAGTAATGGAAGATATAAGTGTTTGCATGACACTTTCCTTATATAGTTCCACTCTATATTATCATTACCTTAAGTGGATTATTTGCACCAATGACATCCAAAAATTATTCGAAACATAATTCTTTATGATCTCCAACAGATTCGATCTTTTATCTATGAGCATATAACCTTTTTTTATTTTATTCTTTAAAGACACTTCATAACCATTTTGGTTACCAATAGGTGATCCACTTTCAATATTAATAAGATATCTGCCAAGTAACGTACATGACACCCATATGTGTATATACTTTAGTATGCATTAAAATTCGTACTGCAAATGTGTAACAACCCGAAAATCTGGGCCAGTTTAAAATTTTTATTTTGGCAATTTAAGCGAATTTTGATTATTTAAAATAGATTATTTTAAATAAAATCCACGAGAAATTTATTTTAAATAGAATTCGACGTATATATTATATACGCCGTCGTTAGAATATAAATATTTATATATAATTATAAAAGGAATTGAAAATGGCGCGGTAGTTCGATAATTGGATTTCAAACTTCAATTGAGCATACCGGGTGCAAAACAATCCGGATTTTAGTGAAACCAAAAACATTAGGATCTAATTGATAATATCTTTCCAACGAATCCGGGAAATCAGGATTTCATAGCGGGAATCAAAAGATATGTCCAGTTGAAAATTCTGAATAGTCGCTATGGAATTCAGGCCCTTAAAAATAGACATTTTGCAAACGACCTCGGATTTCGACGAAACCACTTTTGTTGAATCCGGTATGTAAAGTTATTGCTAGGTTTTAAATTTCATAATTTTTCGATTCAATGTGTGAGCGTGGCAAAGGAAAACGCGTTTGACCAGTTTCAGTTGATTTTAATCGACTGGAAATTGGCCATTTTTCAAACGGTCTCAGAATTCGACGAAACTAGTTTTGTTAGGACCGTATCGTCAATACGAAGCTAGAAAATATTTTTCGGGAATTTTTCTAGTTAGTATGTGACCCCGGTAATTTGAAATGTACGTTTAAAATTCAATATAATGATTTAAATGTAAATGCAACGGAAACTGATCGAAACGGTCGATTCAGCTTGCGGTACATATCCCATTGTGTTCGGAATGGGGGTGAAACGCTATGGGCGACAGGCGGTGGACCTCGTTTAGAGGTCGTATGTGAAAGTCAACTTTTTAATAATTAAATAATAATAAAAAAAAACGAAAAATATTTTCCTCCCCTTCCTCCTTTATACTTCTGGCCCCCCCTTATTTTCGAAAATTCAATCGTATATAAAAAAAAAAAAAGGGGAAGAGAGAAAGCGGGCGACGGAGGGCCGTCGATGACGCCGCCGGAGGCGCTCCACCTCCGTTCACCCCACCGCCGACCGATGTAACGGACTGGGATTTTCGACCCAGAAAATCAACATAAACCCATGTTAATTATTCAGGCATCGAACATTCCAGATCATTAATAGAAAGAAGTTAGAGGGTGAGAATAGATAAGATAGAAAATTTGAATAGAAGAAGAAGAAGAACAAAATCAGAGTAAACACGAACCTCACAGCGGAACGAATAAAATATATTATAACATAACTTTGAAATAAAACAGTATATATATACAATAACATTATCAAAGCACAACACTTACACACAGCGGAAATAACAATAGCTATACATAATCCTGAAGCCTCCTGCTTCAAGCTCCTCCAAGTATATCTGTAAAGACCTGAACTACTTGACTGCCCGTACAAATTTGGGCACCCAAGAGTTTAGGGAAAACAAAAAAAAATAAACTCTGGGTCAGTCATGGGACTGGTGTGAGTAAACTCAAATCATCGGTTTAACTTTTCAAAATCCTTTTCAAAAGAAAAGGTAATCGTAAGACCAATCCACACATAAACACGGATGGTTTTTACCTTACGATAACCCAAAACAGTTTTGAAATCAATACTTTTCTGATATTATGATAATGTCTAATCACAAGTAATTAAAATCTAGTAGAACGCTTACATCTCACGCTCCACATATATAGTATACAAACAAAAATCGCAGGCTCTTATTGAAGATTGGACTCCGACCTTGACAAGGTATGGGACCACCTGCCGACCGTGTATCTCTAGAGGCAAATACACTGGGTTCAACAAGAACATCTTGCAACCCGGCCCGCACATGACCGACCACTCATTTCGCTTGAGTGTATCGAATGTATACCACCAACGGTTGGGAGCTACCCACCGTCTTCCCGAAAAGGGACAGCATCGAAATAGACAATAGAATGAAATGGATTTTCTCTAGATAAGTGATATACACCCTAATGGGTGCGACCCACATAGCCATGCTGCCTGCCCGATTTCTGTCATTTCGTGGTTGATGAGGCTTGAGGCCATTACGTATCTTTTTGAACACTTGACCGCCATTCACTTTGAATGCCACATTGTCATACCCGTCAAATCACACATTGATTTCCCCAAAAATACTACGGGTATAAAGCTAAGAGAAACGAATTCCTCCACCACCAAACGTAAGTACGTTTGAAGAGATCAACTTACGCGATCCGTTAGATATACTCTGTCAGACATTCGTCCATTTTATGTTTGTCCTGGGACTGAGCAAATCGAAGGCATTATTCTGTAAACAGGATAACCCTTGCACAACTCCGTCTTCAATATTTGATCGCAACGCTAACGTCCATACAGAGTGGTTTTCAGATAATAAATCTGATCCCGGTCTCTCCGTATTGACGACGTAAAAATGGTCAGAAACTTCGATAGTCGGTGATTTAACTATCAAAGAAAAACAGGTGTGCAACCAACGATATTATTTCCAGATGGAAACTCTATCGATCAATCAACATTCCACATTTATCTCTTTCTATAAAATTATCTTTAATTTATCCATTTCCCCATTTTTATATATTTGAAAATGCTTATTTTCTAAATTTAGAAAATATACATCATCAATCATTTGAAAACATTTCCATTTCTGTTTCACGTATTACTGACATTCCAGTATTCTTTCTCATCAACATTTCATTTTCTATGATTAGAAAACATTTCTGGTTATATTTGGAAAATATTACCAACATTTATACATTTGATTTCAACAGATGTTTTAAAATAAACATCACTAAGCCAATTTAAACTATCACGGTTATTAACCCAATTTCTTAACCAACTTTCACTATCGAACCTTAACCACTTCTTCGTTCAAAATGAAGTCAATCAAGTTGGGGTATAATTACCTCTCAGACCTTAACTGAACGACATTTCTAATCTCGAAATAGATAAAGCTCACCTTTCAAATTCTTTAATACACTTCGAATAACTTATATTCGATTACTCTTCTCGAATCAACTATATTTGATACTCTGCTTCAATAAGTGATACTCGATAATTCTACTTCGAATAAACGATATTCGATTACTTCCTTTTTACTAACTCTATTCAACCTACTAATACTCGACTACCTTGCACTTGATTAGTTCCATTCGAATAACTCTAATTCGATATAACTCCAATTGATTTACCCTAATTTATTTACCATAATTGGTTAACTCTAGCTGATTAACTCTAACTGATCTACTCTGATCGATTAACTCTAACTCGACTGACTCGACTTATTTAAGTCAACTTAATTGTCTCAACTTGACTAACTCATCTTAATTAACTCAATTCGATTTACTACTATTTGATTTAACACCATTCGCTTGACTCTAGATCGCAGCGATCACAATGGTTACGCCTGATTCCCTCAGGAAACATCCGACCGCCGGAGGCCATCTACAGCCCTGCGAATTACGCTAGCAGTCGTACGAAATGGCAACTCTTTCTGAATAACTATATTTGACCAACTCTACCTCTAATAACAATATTTGATCAACTCTAATTGAATAACATATATTCAATTAATCCTAATTTGATTAACTCTATCTAGTTAACTCTAGGTTTATTCAGTTTTTAAATATCGATGTTGAAATCGACTTTTACTTCTCTATATAAGTCTTGACTTATATATTCTATTTATACAATCATAAACATCTTACTTACTTTATAAAATATTATTTATAAATTTATCTTCTCAATCTATTGGTCGGGATGGATTCTATTTTAAAACTTTGCTTTAATTTCATAACACGTTATACCCGTGTGCGAAGCACGGTTCTAAATCCTTCAAATGTAAAATTCTTCTTTTCTACAATACTAATCACTTTTCCAGTATTCCTTTTAAAATCAATTTATTTACAAATATTTCCTCTTTATATTCTGTCTATTTGATTTACAAATAAATATTCCTTTTTTTATCTATTTATTTCCTAAATAAATAGTTTTCTTTTTATAAAATCTTTTGATTTTATAAATATTTCTTTTTCACTATAACATTGAAAATTTCCTTTTTTAACATTCCAGTTATTTGCTTTGGTATTTAACGTTATCCAATAACCACGATCAACACACCAAATCGACAACAGATTTTAAATCACATCATATATCACAATATATGCAAGATAGTAAAATAATGTTGAGGAACCCAATTGGGTCCCTCCGACCTGTTTCCCTGCATCCACATATGTCACTCAACATAAATAACATGAAGGTAAAATATTCGGATGAACAGAATCAATATTTCGATGCAATTCATATATATCGTTATCGATATTTCACCCAATTTTACTAGCAGTTCAAGCAAACAGCCAATACACAGCAAACAACCATTATTTATCAATTCTAAAAATACTTTATGAAAATATAATTTGAGAAGAGTTAGTGAGATTTACTCACCTTGGTCTTTAACCGTTGAATAACGGTTAATGTTCAGTTGACTAAATCAAGTAGTTTATTTTGCCAAAATTTGGGGCGAGCTTCAGTTCGCTTCAGACCTACTTCATAGCGTAGCTTTCTCTGATACGATTCCAACGGTACTTGTTTCGTTGAATTCTATTCACGAATGGACCCGCTATTGATATTACAAGTTTACGATGATTAAAACACTTTAATTATTAATTTAAAATTAATTTAACTAAATATTACCTTTATTTTATCATTTACGATATCCGGAACCACAAGCTGCTCATTGGCACATTGTTCGTCTTCTATGGATGCTACTTTAATCTTCCATAAGATTTGCCACTTTTCCGAAGATTTCTTCTTAAATCAATTACTGCTCAAATCCTCTTTTGCTTTAGTCAAGGATCGAATCACTAAACAAATCATCACACTGCCCCTTTATTATATCCGCCATCGACTAACATACATCAAGCTCGCATCAATCTTCCTCATCGTTATCTTCTAAACTTATTTTCTTTTTCTTTCCTTTGATTTGGGCTTTGCATTTTCCCGTCAGCCCATACCCTTTAATACTCACGCCTGCACCCGAAGCCTCCTTTCACAGTTCTTCAACAATTAAAATAACTCCTCCTTTTCTACACGCCATTAACTGACACCATGCTACCCAGTTTCCTACAAACACTCCACAAACCTTCGAACTAAGACCGAACTGCTCCTCTTTGTTTATAATAATTTTTTTCCTAGTTAACGCAGCCCATTGGGCATCAGCCTTTCCTCCTTGCCTTACGTAAATGACCCATAC
Source organism: Allium sativum (assembly GCA_030737875.1). Classification (NCBI taxonomy): domain Eukaryota; kingdom Viridiplantae; phylum Streptophyta; class Magnoliopsida; order Asparagales; family Amaryllidaceae; genus Allium; species Allium sativum. The sequence continues at coordinate 532,560,421 of CM060915.1, forward strand.
TCTTCTGCAGTCATCTTCCCCATAAAGAAAGGAGAGCTCCATTACTTGTTCATGCACTTGAACCCGCACCCTCTTTTTTTCCCTTGTCTCAGCCTCCTCATATTTATATGCTTCGTTCTCCTAAATCCGTACCCACTAGCACCAAAGGTCGGGGACCCGAACCCATTCACGCTGGGTAAGCACCAGCGAACGTAAAACCCCACCCTACCTTCCAAGCTTATCTAGATCGAAACTAAATGGTTGCGGATTTGGAAAATATTGGTTTGAGATTTTCTTCGTGAAGTTTTATTTTCGTTTTTGATTGTGAAGAAAACATTGCGGCAGCGTGTATTTGTAATGGTCCCAGAAGCAGAATAAGGTCCCTTATTTATACTGCCACAATTACGTGGTAGCCAAGTGTATAGGTTACTACTGTAAATCTGGGGTAGGTCGGCTCTTGGATAGGTATTGTCTGTACCTGACGTGTTCTTTCTTTTCCTAAGATTTCGATTTTCTTGTACATGCAGTTTTCTTCTTATAGGACAGGCTGGTGATTTGAATAAACATGACAGATACGCTAGGATTTAGAAGAGAAGTTATAGGATGGACGACGAGTCATAGGTCTGCTTCAAGTGTGGGTAGGCCTGGTATGAGTTTTCGCTTCATATTGTGGATCTCGAAAATATAGGTTGAGAGTTGATATGATAGGCATGCAGCTTTGAAATTAATTCCTTGTCTAGTCAGTGTTTTAGCGTTTAGAATAGATTGTATTTCCAAAACATAGGTTGGAAAAAAAAACCATCTCTGTAGTACGTAGTACGGTGTTCCTTAGGAATAAAGGAATCGGTTTTATTACATATGTATAAAATTTAAAAATTTAGTGTACCACACTAAAAAAAAAAAAAAAAAAATCATGTTCAAGTCTGAGCTGCTATGGACTGAAATAAGGATACAGCCGTGTCCAGCGGGGTGTCACGATCCCAAAAATATAATAATATCGGTAGGTTGACTCACATTTTAAAAACCCCAAAATATTGATATAGGGTGCAAAATACTCCAAATAAAAAGTCGCGTATTAAATTAATTAAAAATTGTAGTAAAATTCTAAAAATTTAAATTAACACTACGTCTCAAAAGAACCTTGTCTAAATTCGAATCTAGTATGCAGTTATTTCAAATGAACCGTTACGGTCGATAAACGATTCTGTAGCGACTATTTGAAAATTTGATTTGGACATATCTTGCAATCTATACGACGAAATCCCGATTTTTCTCTTCCATTAGAAAAATATACCTCACCATCTCCTAACGTTTCTTGTTTCGCAGAAATCCGATTTAAAACGAACCCCGTACATTCAGTTGAAGTTCAAATCGCCAAATAGCGAACTACCGCGCCATCTCGAGCTCGAATATAATTATACGTTCTAACTGTCGTTCCAATAATATATTCGTTATTCTAATTCAATTCTAAACTGAATTAAATATCACAGATGATCCAGTTCACACCATATTGTGAATTCCACTATTTCTGACTATTTCAGAAATTAAATATATTATTATATTATTTATTTTAATTAAATATTCAATATTATTCAATTCTGGTCATTTTAAATAACCAACCATTATTTTAAAAATTAAATAAATTATTTATATTGCTGAAAAACGCGGGTCGTTACATTCTTCCCCCCTTAAAATAATTTCGTCCTCGAAATTGCTAATATAGAAGATGGACCCTATTAATTGGGTTAAAAATTATACGTTCACTTTTAACTTCAGTTTCAACTGAATTAATTTCTTTCAATTTAATTATTAATTTATTTCAAATAAAATATTTATTAATTCCTATTAACGAAAATTCTGAAAATTTTCTAACACCCGAAATTTTCGAAAAAAAAATCGTCAGCACCTCCCCTGTACCGGTCAATCGTTCAAACCCCAACTCGCCTCTCTAGGCCCTTTTCTTTCAAAAAGAAAATCAAAAAGCTAAGCGGCTTGCCGATTCGGCGCATAAAACCTCATATGGAAATTTAAACATGTACCTTTTTTGTCGGCATATCATTATATCCTTGCACTTGCCCTTACTCAATACCTGCTGATCATATATCCATCTATACCCGTCGACTTCCAATCAATTTCAATCAATCAAATCTCAACCCAATTATTCGCTTATCCAAAGCCAAATTCCATTTCAACTCGATTTCCATTCTCGATTTTAAACTCCTAACTCGCCAATCCAATACCATTTCAGATTCTTATCTCATAATTCAAAATCTGATTTCCCTTGATATATTTATATTCCAATTGAATTTCCAGCTAATTGGTCTAATTCAATTCATATCTGCTTTTACAAATTTCCTTAATTTGTTTTTAATTCATACTATCTTCCTAGGGATTTTAAACAGTTTAGTTTTTCTAAAATAAACTATTCCCTTTCGGGATTCAAATCAACTTCCTTTTTCTCAAAACAATTCAAAACAAAATCTTTGGTAGTAATCCGTCACTTACAACTCGAAAATGAACACTGATGATGTGGCCAGCATCATCAGAGTCATTTCCCAGCTATCGAAGTGAGATCAATACTATATAACTTTCAAAACCATATCTAAACATTTCAATTTGAAATCTTTTTCAAAATATCATTCACGATACTTGTAAACAATTTAAAATCTCCCAGGATTTTAAAATTTTCTTATATTTAACTCAAATCCCTTTATGAACACTTTTACCAGTTTTCAGAATTTTAATTCCAATTTTGATTTAATTCAGATTCACTTAATCTGCTTTTACATATACACTTATACGAATTCTGTTTTGGTTATTTATATAACCATTTTACTTATAATCAACCAACACATCTAATATATGATAATAATTCCAAGATATACCTTTCCTTTATATCAAAATATATTTTGGGTAAAATTATTTTATTTACCCTCTTTCAAAACATATTGTGTCGGTTTATCGTATTCAAGCGTTTGGAAATCCTTATCGATACAGTGGATCAAACTGATTGACCAAAATTCACAAACAACTCAACCAATAAATCTCCACAATATAAAACAACTTTATAAAAATCTACAAATACGTTCTCTCGTATACACTCAGACTCAATATAGGGTATTGCTAACCCTATCTCTACTGAGTCACGCCACAGAGCCAAGGTAATCACTTAACCTTCAGCTCTGATACCACTGTAACGGACTGGGATTTTCGACCCAGAAAATCAACATAAACCCATGTTAACTATTCAGGCATCGAACATTCCAGATCATTAATAGAAAGAAGTTAGAGGGTGAGAATAGATAAGATAGAAAATTTGAATAGAAGAAGAAGAAGAACAAAATCAGAGTAAACACGAACCTCACAGCGGAACGAATAAAATATATTATAACATAACTTTGAAATAAAACAGTATATATATACAATAACATTATCAAAGCACAACACTTACACACAGCGGAAATAACAATAGCTATACATAATCCTGAAGCCTCCTACTTCAAGCTCCTCCAAGTATATCTGTAAAGACCTGAACTACTTGACTGCCCGTACAAATTTGGGCACCCAAGAGTTTAGGGAAAACAAAACAAAATAAACTCTGGGTCAGTCATGGGACTGGTGTGAGTAAACTCAAATCATCGGTTTAACTTTTCAAAATCCTTTTCAAAAGAAAAGGTAATCGTAAGACCAATCCACACATAAACACGGATGGTTTTTACCTTACGATAACCCAAAACAGTTTTGAAATCAATACTTTTCTGATATTATGATAATGTCTAATCACAAGTAATTAAAATCTAGTAGAACGCTTACATCTCACGCTCCACATATATAGTATACAAACAAAAATCGCAGGCTCTTATTGAAGATTGGACTCCGACCTTGACAAGGTATGGGACCACCTGCCGACCGTGTATCTCTAGAGGCAAATACACTGGGTTCAACAAGAACATCTTGCAACCCGGCCCGCACATGACCGACCACTCATTTCGCTTGAGTGTATCGAATGTATACCACCAACGGTTGGGAGCTACCCACCGTCTTCCTGAAAAGGGACAGCATCGAAATAGACAATAGAATGAAATGGATTTTCTCTAGATAAGTGATATACACCCTAATGGGTGCGACCCACATAGCCATGCTGCCTGCCCGATTTCTGTCATTTCGTGGTTGATGAGGCTTGAGGCCATTACGTATCTTTTTGAACACTTGACCGCCATTCACTTTGAATGCCACATTGTCATACCCGTCAAATCACACATTGATTTCCCCAAAAATACTACGGGTATAAAGCTAAGAGAAACGAATTCCTCCACCACCAAACGTAAGTACGTTTGAAGAGATCAACTTACGCGATCCGTTAGATATACTCTGTCAGACATTCGTCCATTTTATGTTTGTCCTGGGACTGAGCAAATCGAAGGCATTATTCTGTAAACAGGATAACCCTTGCACAACTCCGTCTTCAATATTTGATCGCAACGCTAACGTCCATACAGAGTGGTTTTCAGATAATAAATCTGATCCCGGTCTCTCCGTATTGACGACGTAAAAATGGTCAGAAACTTCGATAGTCGGTGATTTAACTATCAAAGAAAAACAGGTGTGCAACCAACGATATTATTTCCAGATGGAAACTCTATCGATCAATCAACATTCCACATTTATCTCTTTCTATAAAATTATCTTTAATTTATCCATTTCCCCATTTTTATATATTTGAAAATGCTTATTTTCTAAATTTAGAAAATATACATCATCAATCATTTGAAAACATTTCCATTTCTGTTTCACGTATTACTGACATTCCAGTATTCTTTCTCATCAACATTTCATTTTCTATGATTAGAAAACATTTCTGGTTATATTTGGAAAATATTACCAACATTTATACATTTGATTTCAACAGATGTTTTAAAATAAACATCACTAAGCCAATTTAAACTATCACGGTTATTAACCCAATTTCTTAACCAACTTTCACTATCGAACCTTAACCACTTCTTCGTTCAAAATGAAGTCAATCAAGTTGGGGTATAATTACCTCTCAGACCTTAACTGAACGACATTTCTAATCTCGAAATAGATAAAGCTCACCTTTCAAATTCTTTAATACACTTCGAATAACTTATATTCGATTACTCTTCTCGAATCAACTATATTTGATACTCTGCTTCAATAAGTGATACTCGATAATTCTACTTCGAATAAACGATATTCGATTACTTCCTTTTTACTAACTCTATTCAACCTACTAATACTCGACTACCTTGCACTTGATTAGTTCCATTCGAATAACTCTAATTCGATATAACTCCAATTGATTTACCCTAATTTATTTACCATAATTGGTTAACTCTAGCTGATTAACTCTAACTGATCTACTCTGATCGATTAACTCTAACTCGACTGACTCGACTTATTTAAGTCAACTTAATTGTCTCAACTTGACTAACTCATCTTAATTAACTCAATTCGATTTACTACTATTTGATTTAACACCATTCGCTTGACTCTAGATCGCAGCGATCACAATGGTTACGCCTGATTCCCTCAGGAAACATCCGACCGCCGGAGGCCATCTACAGCCCTGCGAATTACGCTAGCAGTCGTACGAAATGGCAACTCTTTCTGAATAACTATATTTGACCAACTCTACCTCTAATAACAATATTTGATCAACTCTAATTGAATAACATATATTCAATTAATCCTAATTTGATTAACTCTATCTAGTTAACTCTAGGTTTATTCAGTTTTTAAATATCGATGTTGAAATCGACTTTTACTTCTCTATATAAGTCTTGACTTATATATTCTATTTATACAATCATAAACATCTTACTTACTTTATAAAATATTATTTATAAATTTATCTTCTCAATCTATTGGTCGGGATGGATTCTATTTTAAAACTTTGCTTTAATTTCATAACACGTTATACCCGTGTGCGAAGCACGGTTCTAAATCCTTCAAATGTAAAATTCTTCTTTTCTACAATACTAATCACTTTTCCAGTATTCCTTTTAAAATCAATTTATTTACAAATATTTCCTCTTTATATTCTGTCTATTTGATTTACAAATAAATATTCCTTTTTTATCTATTTATTTCCTAAATAAATAGTTTTCTTTTTATAAAATCTTTTGATTTTATAAATATTTCTTTTTCACTATAACATTGAAAATTTCCTTTTTTAACATTCCAGTTATTTGCTTTGGTATTTAACGTTATCCAATAACCACGATCAACACACCAAATCGACAACAGATTTTAAATCACATCATATATCACAATATATGCAAGATAGTAAAATAATGTTGAGGAACCCAATTGGGTCCCTCCGACCTGTTTCCCTGCATCCACAGATGTCAGTCAACATAAATAACATGAAGGTAAAATATTCGGATGAACAGAATCAATATCTCGATGCAATTCATATATATCGTTATCGATATTTCACCCAATTTTACTAGCAGTTCAAGCAAACAGCCAATACACAGCAAACAACCATTATTTATCAATTCTAAAAATACTTTATGAAAATATAATTTGAGAAGAGTTAGTGAGATTTACTCACCTTGGTCTTTAACCGTTGAATAACGGTTAATGTTCAGTTGACTAAATCAAGTAGTTTATTTTGCCAAAATTTGGGGCGAGCTTCAGTTCGCTTCAGACCTACTTCATAGCGTAGCTTTCTCTGATACGATTCCAACGGTACTTGTTTCGTTGAATTCTATTCACGAATGGACCCGCTATTGATATTACAAGTTTACGATGATTAAAACACTTTAATTATTAATTTAAAATTAATTTAACTAAATATTACCTTTATTTTATCATTTACGATATCCGGAACCACAAGCTGCTCATTGGCACATTGTTCGTCTTCTATGGATGCTACTTTAATCTTCCATAAGATTTGCCACTTTTCCGAAGATTTCTTCTTAAATCAATTACTGCTCAAATCCTCTTTTGCTTTAGTCAAGGATCGAATCACTAAACAAATCATCACACTGCCCCTTTATTATATCCGCCATCGACTAACATACATCAAGCTCGCATCAATCTTCCTCATCGTTATCTTCTAAACTTATTTTCTTTTTCTTTCCTTTGATTTGGGCTTTGCATTTTCCCGTCAGCCCATACCCTCTAATACTCACGCCTGCACCCGAAGCCTCCTTTCACAGTTCTTCAACAATTAAAATAACTCCTCCTTTTCTACACGCCATTAACTGACACCATGCTACCCAGTTTCCTACAAACACTCCACAAACCTTCGAACTAAGACCGAACTGCTCCTCTTTGTTTATAATAATTTTTTTCCTAGTTAACGCAGCCCATTGGGCATCAGCCTTTCCTCCTTGCCTTACGTAAATGACCCATACTCTTCTGCAGTCATCTTCCCCATAAAGAAAGGAGAGCTCCATTACTTGTTCATGCACTTGAACCCGCACCCTCTTTTTTTCCCTTGTCTCAGCCTCCTCATATTTATATGCTTCGTTCTCCTAAATCCGTACCCACTAGCACCAAAGGTCGGGGACCCGAACCCATTCACGCTGGGTAAGCACCAGCGAACGTAAAACCCCACCCTACCTTCCAAGCTTATCTAGATCGAAACTAAATGGTTGCGGATTTGGAAAATATTGGTTTGAGATTTTCTTCGTGAAGTTTTATTTTCGTTTTTGATTGTGAAGAAAACATTGCGGCAGCGTGTATTTGTAATGGTCCCAGAAGCAGAATAAGGTCCCTTATTTATACTGCCACAATTACGTGGTAGCCAAGTGTATAGGTTACTACTGTAAATCTGGGGTAGGTCGGCTCTTGGATAGGTATTGTCTGTACCTGACGTGTTCTTTCTTTTCCTAAGATTTCGATTTTCTTGTACATGCAGTTTTCTTCTTATAGGACAGGCTGGTGATTTGAATAAACATGACAGATACGCTAGGATTTAGAAGAGAAGTTATAGGATGGACGACGAGTCATAGGTCTGCTTCAAGTGTGGGTAGGCCTGGTATGAGTTTTCGCTTCATATTGTGGATCTCGAAAATATAGGTTGAGAGTTGATATGATAGGCATGCAGCTTTGAAATTAATTCCTTGTCTAGTCAGTGTTTTAGCGTTTAGAATAGATTGTATTTCCAAAACATAGGTTGGAAAAAAAAAAACCATCTCTGTAGTACGTAGTACGGTGTTCCTTAGGAATAAAGGAATCGGTTTTATTACATATGTATAAAATTTAAAAATTTAGTGTACCACACTAAAAAAAAAAAAAAAAAAAATCATGTTCAAGTCCGAGCTGCTATGGACTGAAATAAGGATACAGCCGTGTCCAGCGGGGTGTCACGATCCCAAAAATATAATAATATCGGTAGGTTGACTCACATTTTAAAAACCCCAAAATATTGATATAGGGTGCAAAATACTCCAAATAAAAAGTCGCGTATTAAATTAATTAAAAATTGTAGTAAAATTCTAAAAATTTAAATTAACACTACGTCTCAAAAGAACCTTGTCTAAATTCGAATCTAGTATGCATTTATTTCAAATGAACCGTTACGGTCGATAAACGATTCTGTAGCGACTATTTGAAAATTTGATTTGGACATATCTTGCAATCTATACGACGAAATCCCGATTTTTCTCTTCCATTAGAAAAATATACCTCACCATCTCCTAACGTTTCTTGTTTCGCAGAAATCCGATTTAAAACGAACCCCGTACATTCAGTTGAAGTTCAAATCGCCAAATAGCGAACTACCGCGCCATCTCGAGCTCGAATATAATTATACGTTCTAACTGTCGTTCCAATAATATATTCGTTATTCTAATTCAATTCTAAACTGAATTAAATATCACAGATGATCCAGTTCACACCATATTGTGAATTCCACTATTTCTGACTATTTCAGAAATTAAATATATTATTATATTATTTATTTTAATTAAATATTCAATATTATTCAATTCTGGTCATTTTAAATAACCAACCATTATTTTAAAAATTAAATAAATTATTTATATTGCTGAAAAACGCGGGTCGTTACAACCGAAGTCCCCCCCCCCTCTCGCTCGCGATGCTGTTCGAAACCCCCCCCCCTCGTGAAAACCGCCGACGCCTGCTCCTCCTCCTGCCGCCGACATCGACGCCCCCCAGAAGCCAGCTCCGACGAAGACGACGCCCCCCCCCCCCTTTTCTTCGAGATACAGTAAGTTTTTTTTTTACTTTATTTTATTTTTATTTTAAAATCTGAAAATTTCGATTTTAAAAGATTTAAAACTGATTTCGATTTTAAAAGATTTAAAACTGATTTCGATTTTAAAAGATTTAAAACTGATTTCGATTTCAAAAGATTTAAAACTGATTTCGATTTTAAAAGATTTAAAACTGATTTTAAAAAGCTTTAAAACTGATTTTTGAAAAGCTTTAAAACTGATTTTTGAAAAGTTAAAAACTGATTTTTAACTGATTTAAAAACTGATTTTTAATTTGAACTTTTAAAAGAAAAAAAGATTTGAATTTTAAAAAAAGATTCAAACTTTAAAAAGAAAAGATTTGAACTGGGATAGAAAGATCAGATTTTTAGAATAGAAAAGATCATATTTTTAAAATAGAAAAGACGAAATTTTTATTAAGTAAAAGAAGTAAGATATGATTCTTATATTTTTAAAGCAATAAAAATATAATTTTTACATCATAGGAATATTAAAAATATAATCTTTATTTTTAAAATATGATCTTTATATATTTTGAATAGCAAAGTAAAAATCCGATTTTTATATATTGAATAGCAAAGTAAAAATTCGATTTTTATATATTGACTAGCAAAGTAAAAATGTGATTTTACGTATGTAGAGAATACGGACAACGAAGATGACAATGGGCGAGAATGGGGATGATTTCTATCAAAGAAGAGTCAAGATGATTGGATAGCTATCTGTGAGAACTTCTCACCTTTCAATTTCTTTTCTAATTACATATATATACTAGGATGCAGACGGTGCTTAGTAGCACCCGACACAATCGTCCACAGACCATGGACTTGTTTGTTTGGTTGCATAGATTAGTTATATGATTTGATTTGAATTTGGTTGTTTGGTGATTTTGATTGATGTGTGAATGGCGTGGGCCTTCACTAGTCCGGGGATAAGGCTAGGCCTCGTCCCGTTTCTAGTATCGTGCCGTTATGCCGCCGAAATTTTCTAAAATATGTTAGAAAAATAAAAATATCATTTTATTTAAAGAATGAACTGAATAAAAATCCATATGATAAAATAAAATGTTTTATCGTTAAAAATATAATTTTTAACGTGAAAGTGAATAAATAGATATTTATAGACAAATCGGCCGATTTGTTTATATGCACTGATTTGACTGATATTGATTGGGTCGATAAATTTTACACATCGCCCAACTGCACAAATAAAATCTGTGTTTGATTGTTTGAAACCCCACACGGGTGTTGGGATGAAATTTGAAGTTCACTCATCCTGATTGATTAAATATGTCGATCGATTGATTGACAGGCGGTTATAAGCGTTAGATATTTATATTTGATGCTTATACAGTGTAGTGCACTTTGGTTGATGGTTGATTATTTTTCAATGCTATTATATGTGTGTAATGTATGGAATCCATATAATTAACTTTATATGGTAATTGATTGGGCCTCATTCCAATTTGAAAAATAAAGAATAATATAAAATAAAGGTTCATGTGTTGACAGTACTCATCCATTGAGATTGGTCATGTGTTGAACGAAATATTTTGATAATAACAACTACTTTGAAAAAGAAATATTTGAAAATAGAAATTTATGAAGCCGTGTTGATTAGATTGACGCCATTTTGACGTGAACGATATTTATATCGATTTTAACAATTTCGAAATGAAATGAACTGAAAACGATTTCGAAATGAAATGAATTGAAAACGATTTCGAAATGAAATGAACTGAAAACGATTTCGAAATGAATTGAATTGAAAACGATTTCGAAATGAATTGAATTGAAAACGATTTCGAAATGAATTGAATTGAAAACGATTTCGAAATGAATTGAATTGAAAACGATTTCAAAATGAAATGAATTGAAAACGATTTCGAAATGAATTGAATTGAAAACGATTTCAAATTGAATTGAAAGCGAATTGAAATGAATTCAAATTGAATTGAAATTTGAATTGAATAGAAATGAATTTTAAAACGAATTTATAAAGAAGAATTCAATTTTGATTTGAATTGAAATGGAAGTTGAAATTGCTTTTGAAACGAATTTAAAACTATTTATATAATTCGTTTTAAATAGAAATCGACGAAATATATTATATATATATTATATATATAATATAATGGCCTGAATAGAACGCGCCGCGCCGCGACAGTTCGTAAATTTCGACCATTTATTTCAAACGAACATTACGGGAGATCCGACCGTCGGATTCTCCTAAAACCGGAACCATTGGGTTCGTATCGAAAAGAGCTTTCTAACGAATATTAGAAATTTGAAATCTAACGATTGGATTTGGAGTTATGTCCAAATCAAATTTGAAAAAGGTCGCTATAAGTGCAGTTCGATGGCCATTGATGGAAATCGACTGTACGGGCCTTGATAAAATTATTAAAAATAGTAATAATTTGTGTAAAATCATAAGAAATGATTTAGAAAGAATTGGGATGAAAAACTCCATATTTGAAAAGATAAAAATAGATTTTTATCGAAATGAACTAGTTTTGAACTAGAGTTATAATTCTATTTATTTTTAAATAAATAAATTGGATTTGAAATGGTTTTGAAAATAACCAGAATTTCCAATGATTGCATTGGAGTGGATTTGAATCGAAATTGTCTTCGGAATATTTCGATGTTGGAATTCGTGATTATACAGGTGTTGTTATGGAAATTTGAAAGATATACATATATATCGTTATTTCAATACAACATTTGTTAATCGTAGAATTTGATATTGAATATAAGCCGATATATTTTCTATTCAGAGCCTTGTATTGAATATCAAATGTGATTTGGGTTTGTCGTGAATGGTGTCTTCACTAACACCGTTCTTGAACCCATTTGAGAAAAGATTAAATCTTTTTATTTAGATTTAATGAAGTGTACCAATTAAATAATATTTAATTGGAATTGAATTGATATTGATTTTTGGGTTTATCGTGGACAGTGTTTTAAATGACACTGATTCTTTAACCCAGTTAACGATTAAAACTAAGTGGAGTTTTAATGAATCTTTAATTAGATTGAAAAGATCGAGAATGGAGTATCACCAGTTTTACTTCAGGCGATAGTTAAATCTTTAATTAGATTTGAACGTGAAATGGTAATTGAATTTACCAATAACACCGTGGTGTTAGATATGAAGTATAACCAGTTTTACTTCATGGGATGAATAGGTTGGGATTGGGAAATAAAATAAATGATTACTTCGGTGTGGTTCGCTAATCCCGACTAGTTTGAATTGATATTCAAAGGAGATTAAAGAATAATTTTAAAGAATTTATCTTGGATAAAATTAATGGGAACTTTTCCCAAAGTATAGGAATATTTGAATAAAAGAATATTCTGAATTGGAATGAGGCGTATGTTGTGTTTGTGTAACACTTTTATAATATATACGCGAGTTATTCAGAAAGACCGGGTTTATCCCATTCTGAATAACTGATTCGACGTGGTGTCGAAGATGAAGACGGTGGTCGAAGACCAGAAGTCTTCACGTCGTTTGGGTGATTACTGATGATCTTGATTGGGCTGTACACCCAAGAAGATGGAAACGGTTAGTGATCGTCCAGACGTACTTGGAGATCGATGGATATGCGGGGTACTAGTTGCCTCCGGTTTCGTTCAGACCCAAAACGGACTTGTAAATGGACTGTGTGTCTGACATTGGATTTTAGTCTGTGTGATTGATCTCTATTAAATATATATCTGTTTGGCGGCGGAGAATTTATTCTCTTGCTTAACGCCCTTCTCTGAGACGTACGAGCTCAGGGGTTATATATTGATGGATATCAAACGCATGGAGTGAATTGCCTGTGTGGCATGCCTAAGTGGCAATTGATCGAGGCTTCTGTTGAAAAACAAAGTCTTGTGGTTGATGATCAAAGCACGGCCTTTGTGGCGTAGCTTTGTGTAACGTTTACTTCGCGAGTTTCACACCCGGTATGAACCAAAAACGGGAGACGGACCTCAGGGAGGGCATGCGTTTCTTTCTAGCTAGAAGTGGCGTCAGTGGTTTTACACGCCCTGACGAGTTTGACTTATGTGGTTGTTTCTGTTGCGAGGCGCCTCGGTTTGATCGGACGATCCGGGTCCAATGGAGTCATCTAGTTGGCTCACCTACGCCCCATAGGGCGGGGAAACGCATTGTTCAGGCATTTTAATCCACATCGGTGGACCGGCCCTGACGATCCAAAGGCTTGACTGAGTACTTGCCTGAGGGGCGGGCTAGAGCGTCTCGAATCGGTTGAGGACTATCTTTTGCCTCGGTTCATAGATGGAAATCCAATTTTCAAATACGTGACATTTGCGGTTTTATTTGTAAACCTATATATGGCGACATGATATATGGTACCCATGCCGCCTATGATTGATACTTATGATTTGAAGTTGTTTTATACACTATGCACTTATAGTAGTATCAAATGATTTGTTTTAAACGTATCAAACATTCTTTGGCTGTTATAAGGAAAAACCCTATCCCCCGGCTTGCGTCGCATTGTGTGATAGGACCTGGGTCTTATAACAGCTTCATTTTTCTTTATTTAGCATTGCGCTGTTTGTTTTATGCACTGGTGTTCTTGGGAGGAAACCCATTCCGTGTTATACGGCGTGGTCCCTTGATTTACCTAACTTTAAAAATAAAGATTAATAACTGTTTTAGTTCTCACACCAGTCACATGACTGGCCTGGAGTTTATTGTTTTAACCTAAACTCTGGGTGCCCTTATTTTGACACGGGCAGCTAGTAGTTTTGGTTTTGCAGATTTATATTCTCAGGATCCTGGTTTACAGCTGGAACGATATCCGGAAAGCTTTGTATCCGTATATCTCCTTCTAGTTGTGTATTGTATTATTTTCCGCTACTATGAATTTAAATGTAATTTAAATCTCTGATATTTCTGTGTAATATTCATTTATACTCTGTATATTCTTGTAATCTGATGTATTGTTGTAATATACAGTGAAATGTTCTTTTGTATGCGTTCTGATTTGTCGTGTTCTCAAACGATGGGGCGTTTTCGAACGGTCTGGGTCGGTTTAGCGACTGGTTCGGACCGAGCGAAATTCCTTTTCGTGACAAAATGCATGAGGAATCACATGCATTTCTTTAGTTTCAAGGATGGTAGCACTTATCTATTTTGGTAGGAAAAAAAATAAACTGAATCGCAGTTTACATACCAAACCTTTTTAAGCACTTATCTTCCAAATTCTTTTTTAATAATCCAAATATCACCCCCTGAACAATAATGATATATTTGAATTCCAAATACAAAAGACTAATCCATAAGTTGATTTCTTAAGTAGTTTCATCAATGTCTCCATTGAGAAACATGACTTCAATTTCCGTTAGATAGTGCTCAAAAGTATATGATACAATAAACCCTAAAGTGATTCTAAAGAATCATCTACTAAGTTCAAAAAAACATTCTTTAAAGAAAACAAAAATTCCTTTTAAGAATAGTGTTTTCATAAAAGTCCTTTGTAGAATTCCATATTACCCACTTGATCCCTTTTGGCTTTGAGTAGTTATTCAAAACCATCGATCTTGTTACTTAAGTTATCGGGAAATTTCAAAATTTATTATCCATATAGATTTATACTATATGTGCTTTTCTTAAATCCACATTTTTTAGATTAGTACCTTACATGGATTGATGTAGGTACATAGAGTTTGTTGGAATTTCTATATACTTAATGACTGACAAATCTTGAAATTCTATATTTGAATAGATGACGCCATATTGATTTAATTAAGAATAAATCAGAGAGAAAGTAAAATGAATTAGCGGAAGCCATACCCGAATCCTGATGTTGACAGAGAGAAGATTAACCAAATTAAGTCATGGATTTGATTATCAAACCTAATACAAGCTTTATATCTGAATCGATAATTGCTGCTTTTATCAAGTGAATCCACGAGTTTTTTGTTAAAGAGGATCGACTTGGTTTTGGATCTTCCAAATTGACACAAGCTCAGATGTAAGTGTATTTCTTCTGAGGGGATAAAGAGAATACGCTGAAAACTTGTGCAATTTGTGGGACCATAACCCTAAATTATAACAATATAATATTTTCAATTCGGTCCTTCATCAAACTGAAAAACATTCCGGTCTCTACGCATTCCTTCCATGACAGCTGAATGTTTATGCCAATAAATATTATTACCCTATTTGACTACTTTAATTGGAATTCACACCTAAATAGCGTTACACATTATATCTATATATGTGGCCCACATAACTTTAATATTCTAACAATCTCCCCCTGGGCCACATATCTAGTAACCTTAAATGTGTTTAACTTTATGAGCTCCAAATTCTGCTATTTATGCCATGAGGTGTTTTCTTAAACAATCTCGTCCATTAACTATGCTGACAAAAGATCAAAGAGGCTTTCGTTATCTTTAATGTAACTAAACCCATCAATGGTCACATATACCAACACTATCAAATGACATAGATCAATCATGGATGTGTTGCATGGAAATTACATGAGATGTGATCACTGCATGTCTATTCCACACTGGTCCAACTTTAGTGAGATCAAAATGTTCAATATTTGAACAACATAGAATGCAAACAATACTTTATTTTCTGATCAGAAAAAAAACTTGATATATATATATAACCGAAGCATAGTGCAATAAGTCATACGACAACAAACTCCCACTGAAACAAAATATCTTACATAAAAAATTACGTTGATTGAGCTACATGCTCATGAAAGACCATAAGTGGTCATCTTTTGGTAAGCGTATCCGCCATAATGGAGTTTGTCAAAGTATGCTCTAAGAATTATAATATATTTTGCACTCTTCCCTTATTGGAAAATAATATATTCTTTACTGTCACAACGTACTTTAATGATCTATTAATTCTTTATTAACAACCAACAGTCATTTGACACAATTTTACAATTATTTTCCATAGTTGGATGTCTTGTAATTATACATGAACAATATTTTCATAGTAATGGAAGCTATAAGTGTTCGCATGACACCTTATATAGTTCCACTATATATTATCATTATCTTAAGTGGAACATTTGCAGCAATGACATCCAAAAATTATTCGAATCGTAATTCTTTATGATCTCCAACAGATTCAATCTTTTATCTATGCACATATAACCTTTTTTATTTTATTTTTAAAGATACTTCATAACCGTTTTGGTTACCAATAGGTGATCTGTAACGACCCAGATTTTTGAACAGTTTATTTTAAATATTTAATATGGTTTTAAATATTGAATTCATAATATAAATGAATTTTATATTGGATTTGTCAATTTAATTATCGATATATGATTTAATATCGATTATATTTAATTATCGTAATAATAACAATTGAATTCCCAATGCAAATCGATTCTGTTAAGTTCAAATTATTGTATAAGCTTGGAAACGTCGGTCGTTGCGACTAAATAACGGTTCAGGATTTTTAGAAATAAGGGACTGTGAGATATTTTAGTTTTTAATTAAAATCAAATCAAATCTTTCAGCCGGCCTAATTTACTTCCTCTGAAAACCTAGTTCCCTCGAGCCACAAAACTGCCTCCCGCTCTCGTTATCAAGGGGACACGATTTCAATGGCCTGTGTACCTCCTGTCTCCCTCCTCCTTCTATAAAACCGCAACCTTCCACTTCCTTTCATTTGCAAGAACCGGTTCCAGTTCAACTCAAATCGAATCCCCCTTTTTCCCTTAAACTAAAAATCAAAATTTAAGCCTCAGTCTCCTCCTTAATTTCCAGAATCCAAATCGAACGGCAAAGAAAGAAAAAGGGAATTGAAAATCCTTATCGCGAGCGGATCTTGAGATCCTGGAGAAATCGATGAGGTAGTGGAGGCGCTCGCGAGTCCAACGAGGAAGGCTAGGCGTGGTTCTGGCATCGACAAGGTGTTTAGGGGATCGCTATCGAAGACCGTTGGTTCATTGAATCTCGACATCAAGACTGGCAGCACTCGCGATCGAAGTTACCTCCTGAAGCTCGAAAATCTGAAGTCGCGGTTCCCTCAAACCTGGTAATTTATGAGTACTTGCGATTGAGGGAAGAAGGATGTGGGTTTCGATTGATTCTGGAGTTCGATGGGCGGTCATGGTCTTCGACTGTCGAACGAATTACGGAGTCGGATTGGTCTTTGAGGTGGCTTGCGAATTTGTTGATGATGGAGACGGCTGGTGGTAGCTCACGGTGACAGGAAGTTGTAAGGTCAGAAATGGAAAATTGCTTGTTAGGAGAAAGGGGGTGTTTACATCATCAATTTAGGTAATTAATTATAATTTGTTCACTTAATGTTTTTTTTTAGGATTTTAATTAGTTGAAAGGGTTAGAATTAAATTAGTAAATGATTAGGATCTTTTTGTATATCAGTATGGATTTGTTTAAAAAAAAAAAAAAAAAAAAAAAAAAAAAAAATTGTTAAGCTAAATTTAATTTAGTAACAATTAAAAGAAAAGAAAAATAGAGGAAAGTTATCTATTTATTTAAATTGATTTAATGGTTAATCGGTAAAATTAAATAAAATTATCGCAGGATCAAATATCATTCGAGAAGATTAGTAGCCGGCAATTTCGAGATAAACAGGATATTCGACAACTGAAAATTCCGGTGAGTAAATCTCACTCACCTTTAGAATTATTTTTATTTCGTTGAAAATAATTGTCTGTTGCTTGTGTGAATGTTTTCTGGTTGTTTTATATATATTAGTTATTTAGGCTATATATATATATATATTGGGTTGATTGATTAGTTGGATTCCCGCAGTCTCATTAGCGGATGCCCGCAGTTTCATAGCGGATGATTACCCTATACGCCCCACGCTATGATTAGTGGATGACCTTCTATACCGCGATATTCTGCCACGAAGCAGAATGGGTATTATTTATGTGCTAACATCTGTGGATGCAGGAAAACAGGTTGGAGGAATCCGACTGGATTCCTCAAAAATATATTATCTGTTGTGTTGTTGTTGTTTGCTTGATTTCATATATTAATATGTGACAGGTTAAAAATCAAATGATTGAAAAATGGAGTGATTTGATTGCTTTAAATATCACTGGGCCAAGTGTTAAATTATTAAAATATCATGAGAAAGATATTTGAGGTTTAAAGGAAAATTCTATTTTTCCCAAATAGAATTTGAAATTCAAGTAGAATTTGAAAATATAGAATTTCAAATGGAATATTGAAATAAAGATTTCAAAATAGAATTTTGAAATGAAATTTCAAGATAGAACTTGAAATAGAATTTTTAAGTGGAAATTTAATAGAATTTAAATATTTGAAAGGAGTTGGAATATTTGAAATTCAGAAGAAAATTTAAATAAGATTTGAAATGGGATTTTAAATATGTAAATGAAATTTGAGTATAACATTTGAATTTTAAAAAAAGGGGTTTAAACATTTGAAATTTAAGAAGAGATTTGAATGGAATTTAAATATGAAATTTGAATAGAGATTTGAAATGGAAATTCGAGTATTGAATTTTGAACATGGGATTGAATATAGAAATTTAAGTAAAAATTTGAATATGAGATTTCAAAATAGAATTTGAAATAAACTTTGAAAATAGGATTTCAAAGTAGAATGGGAAATGGAATTTCAAAAATAGGATTTCAAATAGAAAATCCAAATGGTTTTGAAAATGGGATTTGAATTCAGGGGGATTCAAATGGGTTTGAGTGAAGAAATTCAAATGGGTTTGAATATTAGAATTTAAAATGAGTTTGAATATTAGAATTTAAATGGGGCTGGAAATGAATTTGAATATTAGAATTCAAATGGAAAAGGAAAATGAAATTTGAAATAAGAAATTCAAATTGAATTCAAATAGGATTTAATCTGTGGGATTTGAATATAAAATTCAAATGGGTTTTAACTATGGAATTTTGAATATAGAATTTAAAAAGGAGTTTGAATATTTGAATTTCAATAGAATTCAAATATAGAAATGGGAATATAGAAGTTTCAAATAGAATTAAAATGGAATTGAATTCATTTTTAAGAAGTTTAAAGATTTTTATATATAAATATAATTAAAACGAACTCGCCGCAGCGCTGCAGTTCGTAAAATAGCGATTCGAACTTCAATTGAATATACAGAACTCAATTGAAGTCGGAATTCTTCGAAACAAGAAACGTCAGGACCGGTTTGATAATAGTTTTCTAATGAAGGAGAAAAATCTGAATTTCGTCGTATAGATATTGAGTTATATCAAAATCAAATTTTCAGAAAAGCAGCGCCAGAATCGTTTTAAAACCATAATGGTTTATTTAATATTATAAAAGGATTTTAAGCCAATAAAATCCGAAGTTCTATTTAGAGAATTTCAGAGTTGAGTTGTAAAGTATATGTGAATTCAAGTTGTGTAAATGAATATGGTTTTTGAAACAGAAACCAGATTTTTGTTTATTGAATAGAATTAACTAAATTGAACAGAAATTAGTTAATGAGATTTCGAATGAATATTGAGCTTTAAATAAGTAAATTCGGATTGAAAATTTATATTCGAAATAGAAAAGGAAACTAGAATTGAAATTGAAATTCAATTTGATTATGAACGAGTTAAATATTTTGTTTGAACATGTTATGTTCAACAAAGAAGTGAAATAGGCAAAATGACTAATTAAAGAATAAATGGGCGAAATTGAATTCAAACGATTAGATGGTATTGAATTGAATTGAAAACAGGTGAACATGTGTAAGCAGGTTGGATATGAAGTATATGAAGATTTAAATTTACGTGCTCGACAATAAGGTACATGTTTAAATTCATATATGGGTTTTATGCGCCGTATCGGCTAGCCGCTTGGCTTCTTCTTTTTCTTTTTGAGATTAGAAGATACCGGGATGCTATTTGAAATTTCCCGATGCTCCCGATACAGGGGAGGTTATGGCGAATTTTTCCGGGAATTTAAGGAGATAGAATATTTTTAAGGAATTTGACAATTAGAAATCTATATATCGATATATATAGAATTCGATAAGGAAACGAAATCAAAAATAGCGTAAAGGGCCAAGATTGATTATTGAAATATTTGGATAACAAATATTGTTAAGGAAATGGAGAAGAGATTTAATTAATGAAATATTAATTAAAGAGCCCAGTGATTTGTTTGATATGTTTGGATGAACACTTGTTTTTATTCGATAGTTAAATCACAGACTATCGAAGTTTTGACCATCGTTGTCAATATGGAGAGACCGGTTGGATTATTATCCGAAGAACCACTCCGTATCGGCATAAGCGTTGCGAACCAAGTATGCTGAATATATTGAAGACGGAGTAAAGTGCAAGGGCTTTTCTATTAATAGAAATAGTGCCTTCGGTTTCGTTCAGTCCCAGAACGAACGTATATGGACGAATGTCTGACAGAGTATTTCCAATGATCAAATGGGTTGGTCTGTATAAATATATATGGTTGCAACGGATTTATCCCTTAGCATAATATCCAGAATGTTTGTGCAAACTCAACTAGTGATTTACGGATCTGACAATGTGGCATTCAAAGTGATTGTGTTATCAAGGAATGGTAAGTATGCGTAGCCTCAGGCCTCAACAACCGGGAAAAGACAAAAATCGGGCAGGCAGCATGGCTATGTGGGTCGCACCCATTAGGGTGTATAATCACCTATCTAGAGAAATTCCTTTTGTTCTTAATCTATCGATTCTGCCCATTCGGGAAACGGTGGTTTGAGTCCAACCGTTGGTGATATACATTCGATACACTCAAGCGAAATGAGTGGTCGGTCATGTGTGGGCCGGGTTGCAAGACGTTCTTGTTGAACCCAGGTGTATTTGCCTCTAGAGATACATCATCGGAAGGTGGTTCCATACCTTGTCCTGTTGGAAATCCAATCTCCAATAAGCGCCATGCGGTTTTTGATTTTATAATATATATGTAGAGCGTGAGATGCAAGCGTTCTGCTATTAGGTTATTTATTTGATGTAGACATTATTATAATATCATTGGATTTGATATCAAAGTGTTTGGGTTATAGTAAGGTAAAAACCGTCCGTGTTTATGTGTGGGCTGGTCTTACTATTATCTTTTCTTTTGAAAGGATTTTTAAAGTTAAACAAGTGGTTGGAGATTACTCACACCAGTCCCATGACTGACCCAGAGTTTATTTTGTTTTGTTTCCCTAAACTCTTGGGTGCCCAAATTTGTACGGGCAGTCAAGTGTTTCAGGCTTTTACAGATACACTTGGAGGAGCTTGAAGCAAGAGGCTTCAACGTTAGTTATTTAGAGTTACTTCCGCTGAAACAAAAATGTTATGTGTACTCTGATGATGGTATGTATATATGTACAAAACAGATTTGTATTTCAAAGCTTATGTTATATAATATATTTTATTCGTTCCGCTGTGAGTTTGTGATCTTCGTTTTTCTTCTATTCTAATATTTCTTTCTTCCTATTTCTCATCCTCTAACTTCTTTCTAATAATGAGTCGTATTTCTATGTTATTTGGGTTGGACGTGTGTTGTATTTAGTCAACTCAGATAGCACGGATTTGCGGGCCGTTTCAGTTGGTATCAGAGCGAGGTTGAGCGAATACCTAGGCTTTGGTGGAAATGTGCTCATTAGAGATAGGGTCAGCAGTGCCCTAGAATGAGTTGAGCGTATATATACGAGAGAGCGTATTTGTTAGTTGATATAAAAAAGTTGTTTTATATTGTGTTGGCTAGTCTGTTGAGTGGTTTATGAATTCTGGTCGAATCGTGGGACGCCACAAAGTCGATAGGAATTTCTAAACACTTGAACAGGAGATTGAACACAATATTGTTTTAAAGTGGGTAGATGAAATAATTTTACCCGAAATTTCTATTTTGATATAGAAAGAATAATTTTCTAGAATTATTATTATATGGATGTGTTGGATGTTGATTTTATAATCAAACGAGATTATAAAATTGAAATGGTTATATATAACCAAAGTAGAATTTGTATAGGAATTAAATATACAAATGAGATGAATTAGAATTTAATTCAAACCAGAATTAAGAATTCAAAATCCTGGGAGGTTGAAAAATATTTCAAAGTATATTAAAATAATATAGATTTGTTTTAGAAGGATTTGAAAGAAAATCATTTTAGATGGATTTTGAAATAATAAAGCACTGAACTCACTTCAGTGGCTGGGAAATAATTCTGATGATGATTGCAACATAATCAGTGTTTATTTTCGAGTTCTAAGTGACGGATTGCTACCTTAGAAAAGTTTTGATGGAAATTTGTTGGAAAGAAAACAAATTGGTTTGAATATTCAAATGTTTTGAATTTGAAATGAAAATAAATATATGTATATATATTTATGTGACTTCAGAAGGATTTGAAATAAAATCCTGGGATTTGGATTCTGGAATTGGAATTTAACTTAAGCTGGTTAAATGGATTGAAGTGAATCAATCGACTAGAATCAATTTGGATTGGTTTAATAGAACATAGATTGGACATAAATGGATTGATCGTTGATCATTCGAATTAAGTGAAGGAAGACCAAAGGTTTTGGTGGAATTAAAATTTGTTGAAATATGAAGAGGTGAGTTTCAACATAAAGGAATGGATTTGTACCCTTTTTCCTACCTTAGCAATTTCGAGGACGAAATTATTTTAAGGGGGGAAGAATGTAACGACCCAGATTTTTGAACAGTTTATTTTAAATATTTAATATGGTTTTAAATATTGAATTCATAATATAAATGAATTTTATATTGGATTTGTCAATTTAATTATCGATATATGATTTAATATCGATTATATTTAATTATCGTAATAATAACAATTGAATTCCCAATGCAAATCGATTCTGTTAAGTTCAAATTATTGTATAAGCTTGGAAACGTCGGTCGTTGCGACTAAATAACGGTTCAGGATTTTTAGAAATAAGGGACTGTGAGATATTTTAGTTTTTAATTAAAATCAAATCAAATCTTTCAGCCGACCTAATTTACTTCCTCTGAAAACCTAGTTCCCTCGAGCCACAAAACTGCCTCCCGCTCTCGTTATCAAGGGGACACGATTTCAATGGCCTGTGTACCTCCTGTCTCCCTCCTCCTTCTATAAAACCGCAACCTTCCACTTCCTTTCATTTGCAAGAACCGGTTCCAGTTCAACTCAAATCGAATCCCCCTTTTTCCCTTAAACTAAAAATCAAAATTTAAGCCTCAGTCTCCTCCTTAATTTCCAGAATCCAAATCGAACGGCAAAGAAAGAAAAAGGGAATTGAAAATCCTTATTGCGAGCGGATCTTGAGATCCTGGAGAAATCGATGAGGTAGTGGAGGCGCTCGCGAGTCCAACGAGGAAGGCTAGGCGTGGTTCTGGCATCGACAAGGTGTTTAGGGGATCGCTATCGAAGACCGTTGGTTCATTGAATCTCGACATCAAGACTGGCAGCACTCGCGATCGAAGTTACCTCCTGAAGCTCGAAAATCTGAAGTCGCGGTTCCCTCAAACCTGATAATTTATGAGTACTTGCGATTGAGGGAAGAAGGATGTGGGTTTCGATTGATTCTGGAGTTCGATGGGCGGTCATGGTCTTCGACTGTCGAACGAATTACGGAGTCGGATTGGTCTTTGAGGTGGCTTGCGAATTTGTTGATGATGGAGACGGCTGGTGGTAGCTCACGGTGACAGGAAGTTGTAAGGTCAGAAATGGAAAATTGCTTGTTAGGAGAAAGGGGGTGTTTACATCATCAATTTAGGTAATTAATTATAATTTGTTCACTTAATGTTTTTTTTTAAGATTTTAATTAGTTGAAAGGGTTAGAATTAAATTAGTAAATGATTAGGATCTTTTTGTATATCAGTATGGATTTGTTTAAAAAAAAAAAAAAAAAAAAAAAAAAAAATTGTTAAGCTAAATTTAATTTAGTAACAATTAAAAGAAAAGAAAAATAGAGGAAAGTTATCTATTTATTTAAATTGATTTAATGGTTAATCGGTAAAATTAAATAAAATTATCGCAGGATCAAATATCATTCGAGAAGATTAGTAGCCGGCAATTTCGAGATAAACAGGATATTCGACAACTGAAAATTCCGGTGAGTAAATCTCACTCACCTTTAGAATTATTTTTATTTCGTTGAAAATAATTGTCTGTTGCTTGTGTGAATGTTTTCTGGTTGTTTTATATATATTAGTTATTTAGGCTATATATATATATATATATATATATATTGGGTTGATTGATTAGTTGGATTCCCGCAGTCTCATTAGCGGATGCCCGCAGTTTCATAGCGGATGATTACCCTATACGCCCCACGCTATGATTAGTGGATGACCTTCTATACCGCGATATTCTGCCACGAAGCAGAATGGGTATTATTTATGTGCTAACATCTGTGGATGCAGGAAAACAGGTTGGAGGAATCCGACTGGATTCCTCAAAAATATATTATCTGTTGTGTTGTTGTTGTTTGCTTGATTTCATATATTAATATGTGACAGGTTAAAAATCAAATGATTGAAAAATGGAGTGATTTGATTGCTTTAAATATCACTGGGCCAAGTGTTAAATTATTAAAATATCATGAGAAAGATATTTGAGGTTTAAAGGAAAATTCTATTTTTCCCAAATAGAATTTGAAATTCAAGTAGAATTTGAAAATATAGAATTTCAAATGGAATATTGAAATAAAGATTTCAAAATAGAATTTTGAAATGAAATTTCAAGATAGAACTTGAAATAGAATTTTTAAGTGGAAATTTAATAGAATTTAAATATTTGAAAGGAGTTGGAATATTTGAAATTCAGAAGAAAATTTAAATAAGATTTGAAATGGGATTTTAAATATGTAAATGAAATTTGAGTATAACATTTGAATTTTAAAAAAAGGGGTTTAAACATTTGAAATTTAAGAAGAGATTTGAATGGAATTTAAATATGAAATTTGAATAGAGATTTGAAATGGAAATTCGAGTATTGAATTTTGAACATGGGATTGAATATAGAAATTTAAGTAAAAATTTGAATATGAGATTTCAAAATAGAATTTGAAATAAACTTTGAAAATAGGATTTCAAAGTAGAATGGGAAATGGAATTTCAAAAATAGGATTTCAAATAGAAAATCCAAATGGTTTTGAAAATGGGATTTGAATTCAGGGGGATTCAAATGGGTTTGAGTGAAGAAATTCAAATGGGTTTGAATATTAGAATTTAAAATGAGTTTGAATATTAGAATTTAAATGGGGCTGGAAATGAATTTGAATATTAGAATTCAAATGGAAAAGGAAAATGAAATTTGAAATAAGAAATTCAAATTGAATTCAAATAGGATTTAATCTGTGGGATTTGAATATAAAATTCAAATGGGTTTTAACTATGGAATTTTGAATATAGAATTTAAAAAGGAGTTTGAATATTTGAATTTCAATAGAATTCAAATATAGAAATGGGAATATAGAAGTTTCAAATAGAATTAAAATGGAATTGAATTCATTTTTAAGAAGTTTAAAGATTTTTATATATAAATATAATTAAAACGAACTCGCCGCAGCGCTGCAGTTCGTAAAATAGCGATTCGAACTTCAATTGAATATACAGAACTCAATTGAAGTCGGAATTCTTCGAAACAAGAAACGTCAGGACCGGTTTGATAATAGTTTTCTAATGAAGGAGAAAAATCTGAATTTCGTCGTATAGATATTGAGTTATATCAAAATCAAATTTTCAGAAAAGCAGCGCCAGAATCGTTTTAAAACCATAATG
The DNA here is from genome assembly GCA_030737875.1 of Allium sativum. Lineage (NCBI taxonomy): Eukaryota > Viridiplantae > Streptophyta > Magnoliopsida > Asparagales > Amaryllidaceae > Allium > Allium sativum. Next base: position 532,586,348 of record CM060915.1, read on the forward strand.
GTTTATTTAATATTATAAAAGGATTTTAAGCCAATAAAATCCGAAGTTCTATTTAGAGAATTTCAGAGTTGAGTTGTAAAGTATATGTGAATTCAAGTTGTGTAAATGAATATGGTTTTTGAAACAGAAACCAGATTTTTGTTTATTGAATAGAATTAACTAAATTGAACAGAAATTAGTTAATGAGATTTCGAATGAATATTGAGCTTTAAATAAGTAAATTCGGATTGAAAATTTATATTCGAAATAGAAAAGGAAACTAGAATTGAAATTGAAATTCAATTTGATTATGAACGAGTTAAATATTTTGTTTGAACATGTTATGTTCAACAAAGAAGTGAAATAGGCAAAATGACTAATTAAAGAATAAATGGGCGAAATTGAATTCAAACGATTAGATGGTATTGAATTGAATTGAAAACAGGTGAACATGTGTAAGCAGGTTGGATATGAAGTATATGAAGATTTAAATTTACGTGCTCGACAATAAGGTACATGTTTAAATTCATATATGGGTTTTATGCGCCGTATCGGCTAGCCGCTTGGCTTCTTCTTTTTCTTTTTGAGATTAGAAGATACCGGGATGCTATTTGAAATTTCCCGATGCTCCCGATACAGGGGAGGTTATGGCGAATTTTTCCGGGAATTTAAGGAGATAGAATATTTTTAAGGAATTTGACAATTAGAAATCTATATATCGATATATATAGAATTCGATAAGGAAACGAAATCAAAAATAGCGTAAAGGGCCAAGATTGATTATTGAAATATTTGGATAACAAATATTGTTAAGGAAATGGAGAAGAGATTTAATTAATGAAATATTAATTAAAGAGCCCAGTGATTTGTTTGATATGTTTGGATGAACACTTGTTTTTATTCGATAGTTAAATCACAGACTATCGAAGTTTTGACCATCGTTGTCAATATGGAGAGACCGGTTGGATTATTATCCGAAGAACCACTCTGTATCGGCATAAGCGTTGCGAACCAAGTATGCTGAATATATTGAAGACGGAGTAAAGTGCAAGGGCTTTTCTATTAATAGAAATAGTGCCTTCGGTTTCGTTCAGTCCCAGAACGAACGTATATGGACGAATGTCTGACAGAGTATTTCCAATGATCAAATGGGTTGGTCTGTATAAATATATATGGTTGCAACGGATTTATCCCTTAGCATAATATCCAGAATATTTGTGCAAACTCAACTAGTGATTTACGGATCTGACAATGTGGCATTCAAAGTGATTGTGTTATCAAGGAATGGTAAGTATGCGTAGCCTCAGGCCTCAACAACCGGGAAAAGACAAAAATCGGGCAGGCAGCATGGCTATGTGGGTCGCACCCATTAGGGTGTATAATCACCTATCTAGAGAAATTCCTTTTGTTCTTAATCTATCGATTCTGCCCATTCGGGAAACGGTGGTTTGAGTCCAACCGTTGGTGATATACATTCGATACACTCAAGCGAAATGAGTGGTCGGTCATGTGTGGGCCGGGTTGCAAGACGTTCTTGTTGAACCCAGGTGTATTTGCCTCTAGAGATACATCATCGGAAGGTGGTTCCATACCTTGTCCTGTTGGAAATCCAATCTCCAATAAGCGCCATGCGGTTTTTGATTTTATAATATATATGTAGAGCGTAAGATGCAAGCGTTCTGCTATTAGGTTATTTATTTGATGTAGACATTATTATAATATCATTGGATTTGATATCAAAGTGTTTGGGTTATAGTAAGGTAAAAACCGTCCGTGTTTATGTGTGGGCTGGTCTTACTATTATCTTTTCTTTTGAAAGGATTTTTAAAGTTAAACAAGTGGTTGGAGATTACTCACACCAGTCCCATGACTGACCTAGAGTTTATTTTGTTTTGTTTCCCTAAACTCTTGGGTGCCCAAATTTGTACGGGCAGTCAAGTGTTTCAGGCTTTTACAGATACACTTGGAGGAGCTTGAAGCAAGAGGCTTCAACGTTAGTTATTTAGAGTTACTTCCGCTGAAACAAAAATGTTATGTGTACTCTGATGATGGTATGTATATATGTACAAAACAGATTTGTATTTCAAAGCTTATGTTATATAATATATTTTATTCGTTCCGCTGTGAGTTTGTGATCTTCGTTTTTCTTCTATTCTAATATTTCTTTCTTCCTATTTCTCATCCTCTAACTTCTTTCTAATAATGAGTCGTATTTCTATGTTATTTGGGTTGGACGTGTGTTGTATTTAGTCAACTCAGATAGCACGGATTTGCGGGTCGTTTCATGATCCACTTTCAATATTAATAAGATATCTGCCAAGTAACATACACGACACCCATATGTGTATATACTTTAGTTGCATTAAAATCCGTACTGCAAATGCATGAGGAATCACATGCATTTCTTTTGTTTCAGGGATGGTAGTACTTATCTATTTTGGTAGGAAAAAAACTGAATCGTAGTTTACATACCAAACCTTTTTAAGCACTTATCTTCCAAATCATTTTGTAATAATCCAAATATCACCCCATGAGCAATAATGGTATATTTGAATTCCAAATACAAAAGATTAGTCCATAAGTTTATTTCTTAAGTAGTTTCATCAATGTCTTCATTGAGAAACATGACTTCAATTTCCATCAGATAGTGGTCAAAAGTACATGATACAATAAGCTCCAAAGTGATTCTAAAGAATCATCTACTAAGTTCAAAAGAAACTTTCTTTAAACAAAACAAAAATTCCTTTTGAGAATTGTGTTTTCATAAAAATCCCTTATATGATTCCATATTACCTACTTGCTCCCTTTTGGCTTTAAGTAGTTATTCAAAACCATTGATCTTGTTACTTAAGTTAGAGTGAAATTTCAAACTTTATTATCCATATAGATTTATACTATATGTGCTTTTCTTAAATCCACTTTTTTTGGATTAGTACCTTACATGGATTGATGTAAGTAAGTAGAATTATCTCTACCAATCCGTTATTTATCTTTATGGATAAATACTACATGGTCATATGAAATAGCATTTCTTTCCTTTTAGGTGGATTTCCTTAGTGATCTTGCATTTTGAGGTTGTTGAGTCTGTTTTCTTAAAACAGTAAACCTTAACTTGGAGAATAATTTCTTTACCATTGTCTTATTATGCTTCCTAGTTTACTTCTTGTTAATGAAAGGATACAAACCCTTTACATTATTGGAAGAGGTAACTATAATTGAATCAAAAAACAATGATTCTCTACCCAAAGGGATTTAAACTTGAGGCAACAACGAACATTAATGATTTCAGTGGCGTCCTCTTGGCGATCTCTTTTTGAAAATTCAAAACACGTTTTTTCTTCTCTGAAATCGTCTTTCTCCTCACAAATCTCTTCTTTACATGTTGACCAAGCTGAAAATGCTAAGAACGTTTCTGTTAATCCATCTTTTAAGGATATTTTGCTCAGGCCAGCTGTAAAGCGAAACTCAGATCCAAATATTTTAAATTATAAAAAGCCTTTGTTAAAACCGTCTCCTCGTATCCTTCACAGATATAATGAAAATCTCAATAATATCAAATCAAAAAATGGCTACTTCAGATGTGGATCGACAGATCACTGGGAGCGATCATGTCGAAATCCAATTATTTTTTCTAAATGTCATAAAATAGGGCATAAGGGTTTCAATTGCAAATCCCATCGTTCTCCACCCCCAAAAATGGCAGAAAGCTCCCACAAACAAATATTTGCTAATCGCTATCAAAAATCTTTCGAATGGGCTAGATCGATGGTAATCATCTCCGTTGTGAGTGGATCCTTTTCTATATGTCGGATCGAGGAGATTTTGAAGGCCAGGTATGGCCGTCGTGCCCCAACCTGGGACTGGAACGTTAAGAGAATGGGAGATGTTTTCGTTGTTCGCTTTCCATCGCATTTGCTGACAGTTAACTTCCAATATAATTTAATTTGACCATGGGAAAAATTAATTTGAGGAGCTGGAGCCCGAGATTTGGCAGTGCCTCGAGGGAGAAGGAAACTTTTTGGATCCTCATGAAAAATGCCCCGCTGGTATGTCGTAAACTTGATGTTCTTCAAGCAGCTCTGGGTGATTATGGTGAGGTGGAGAGGGTCCAATATGGAGCAATTCACGACGCGGATTATACTTTCTTAAGATCTAATTTGACGAAGGAAGTTGGCACGCCGCTGACGGAGTCAGTGGCAATTCCAATTGAGGGGTTTGCTCATGTAGTGCATATTCAAAGATGTGAGGAGGACTCATCGCCAAAAATCAATGTTCCTCTTTTCAAGCAAAGGGTATTTGCAACTGATTGCGATGGGAAGCTTAAAGTTATGTGTATCAATGACAGGGAGCTAAATTGCATGTTGAAGATGTTAGTGGCTCGGTGGGTGATTCATCGGCTAATGCAGAAGGAGGTACTGTTGAAGCAAGGGGTAATAATGACAATTATGTCGTTCGCTTTGACGATGGGGTGGCAGTGGAGGTTGATGTAGATGGTAACATAGTGGGTGTTGGTGCAAATTCTGGAGATATCATTCCTGTCAATGAGAATGATGGTATTGGCTTGCATGATTTTGAGGAGGGGGACAATGTGCATGGTGTCAGGGAGGCGTTGGATGAACAGGTCATGGATAATGAATCACAAGATCTAACTTTGGCTGGAGGTTTGGCTATGGCCCCAACCAGCTCTGGAGAATGCTCGGCAACAAGGGACAAGGGCAGGCATGCAATGGACCAAGGAGTTGTCATGCTGAGACGTAGTGCAAGGGGGATGGGCCACCCAATGGCAGGTAGCATTTTTGTTCCTTCTATTCTTAATACTTTGTCTAGTGATCAACTTCATGACATTGCAAGTAAATCTGGTTTTGTGTTGAATGATGATGTGATACGTGATATTAAGAACAAAGAAAATGAGAGGGCTAACGTTTCACCATGATATTTGTCGCATGGAATGTTAGAGGCCTAGGAACTTTTGATAAGTGTCTTAGGGTTAAGAACCATCTCAAATCTGTAAAACCTGATATCATCATGCTTCAAGAGACTAAAATAGAGAATTCTGAACCATTTATTTTTAAATGTTTGGGGTGGGGTGTTATTAATGAATGGGCTTTTATTCCTGCTGTGGGAACCTCTGGTGGCATTTTTACTGGTTGGAGTAGCAATTCTTGGGCGATTAAGCAGGAAATTAAACAAACTTATTGTCTGCATTTGGCTCTTGAATGCAAATCTACAAATGTTCTTTATTTCTTTTCTAATGTTTATGGACCTAACACAAGACGAGAAAGAATGACTTTGTGGGCAGAGGGATTGGAATTTCATAATCTCATGTATGGTCCTTGGGTAATTGGCAGAGATTTTAACGTTACTAGATTTATGTTTGAACGTAATGTTGTGAAAACTTCTGGTTTGGGTGACATGAATGATTTCAGTGACTTTGTTGGAAACTGTGGCCTTATTGAGTTACCCATGACTAATAGAAAATTTACGTGAACTGACGGTAGAACCCCTCCTACTTTAGTTCGCCTTGATCGTTTCTTTATTAACTCTACTTTTGAAGACATGCACCCCCTGACTCTTCAAAGAGGTCTTACGTCCCTAATTTCTGATCACTGCCCAGTAGTCCTAGACACTAACGCTGATTTTAGAAGGAAATCTTTTTTTAAGTTTGAGAATATGTGGTGCATAGAGTCAAATTTTGACGAGATGCTTAGTCGGAAATGGATTGAGTTTCGCGACTTTGGGGATGCAGCTAGCAATTTTTGTAGAAAAATGAGACTTTTGCGAAAATTTAAGTTTTTGGGAACATCAGAATTAAGAAACAAAGACTTGAATCTGAGATTATGGAGCTGAATGTGCTTGAGGAAGCACGTAGTTTAAAAGAAGCTGAGCGAGCCTTGTTAAAAACTAAAGAAAAGGAGCTTCTTATTGTGATTGACCAAGAAGAGATTTTTGGAAACAGAGATCGAGAACTCAGTGGCTGAAGCTTGGCGACATTAATACGAGCTACTTTCACAAAGTTGCGAACGGTAGCCAGAGAACGAATATGATATGTAGTATTTGGAAAGACGGGGAAGAAATTTGTGATCAACAAAGGATAGGAGAAGTTTTTACTGAATTTTATAAGGGTATCTTTGGAGAAAGAAATGAGAACCGTGTGAACGTGGATTGGAGTGTGTTGTACCCTTCAACTGTTAATCTTAGTGGCATTGATTTTGAGTTCTCGAAGGAAGAAATTGTCGCGGCTTTAAACGAGATGCCTGGTGATAAAGCCCCTGGCCCTGATGGTTTTCCAAACTTCTTTTATAAGAAATTTTGGGGCTTGATTAAACATGAAGTTGTCAATATTTTCAAAGAATTTCACTCTGGTTCCTTGAGATTGGATGTGTTGGGGTACGCTAACGTAGTCTTGATCCCTAAGAAAGAAGGAAATGTCTCTGCTGCGGACTTTCGACCAATTTGCCTTTTGAACAGTAGCTTCAAGTTGATCACTAAGGTCCTTGCAAACAGGTTGAAAGTGAAAATGGATGATCTTATCGATGTTTCGCAGACATCATTTATTAAGGGAAGGTTTATTCTAGATGGAGCTGAACTTGTCTAGGAAGTTATCTCTTATAGTGATAGACATAATGTGCCTTGTGCAATTTTGAAGTTGGATTTCGCTAAGGCCTTTGATACCGTTGATTGGAGGTTCATCATGGATTTTCTTAGCGCGAGAGGTTTTTCCGGGTAGATGGCTAAACTGGATTCATTGCATTTTAACATCAAGCAGATCAAACATTTGTGTGAATGGCGTGGCTGGCAAGACCATTGTCTCCAAGCGTGGGTTGCGTCAGGGTGACCCACTTTCCCCACTTCTTTTTGACTTGGATGCTGATGTCTTTTATCGGATCCTTCAGGTGGCAAGTGCTAATGATATCATCCAAAGCTTCGGGAGAGATCACATCATTGGGGGCAACGACGAGATCAAATTTGTGGACAAAATTGGAGCTAGAGTCATGGACAGAGCTCGTGGCAGCCAAGCTTGACGCAGCCTTTGCTTCAGACAGGTTGGTTTATTAGCTACTTTGTAAATGTTTTATGTATATTATGGGCACTATGTTATCATGCATGTGTGCATGTATTTCTTTTTGGGTTGTACATATTCTTATATATATTAGTAGCTAGTAGCACGTCTTTTGTATGCTGAACTAAACACGTTGTACTTGGTTTATGTTTAGTGAATGAAGGCGTGAATCTAGCGATTCACTACCTTTTTGCATCAAAAAAAACAATGATTCTCTTAAATAAATAAATAAACAATGTTTTATATGTAATTGATAATCTGTTTAACATTGTTAATTTTAGTTCTTAATTCATTTCTTGTTAGTGAAATGAAAAAAAACATACAAATTTTCCAAAGAAGTAATTGTAGTTAAATCAGAGATGATTCTCTTTAAAGACAACGATTATACTTTATTTCGCCTCCCAAATTCAGCATCCTCAAGAAGTTGTTGTATTTCTCATCATTAAACTTTTCTTTCTTGTGGGTTCATAAATTTATACCTTTAAAATCGCTTAGAATATCAACAAAGTATTTTCCACCTTTTCGATATCTCAATTTAAAATTCCTTAATTTGCTGAAATATATAATTATATCAGTCATCAAAACAAAATGTGAGATATCATTATAAAAGCTAGCAGACATAACTTATATATTAGACATTAGGAGCTTTTATTACATAAATGTTTGAATTTATCCATAAATCCACATTATTATTTCTTAGTGAACAATAATAACCTATTTTGTTCATATTAGGAATATAAAACCGAAATTTGTCTAAACGACAACATAAAATAAATTCAAATAATTCAACTGAAATCTCAATAATTACTTAAAGAAATAACTAATATACTTTTCCTTATATGTCTGCATATTTTATTAAAAAACTAACTATACATACATCTGTATGTTATTTCTTTTCTTCTAGATTCTTAGCAACTTCATTATCTTCATTTTTACATTTATTTACAATGTATGTCAAATGAGTACTTCCAACATTATCATGCTTCATATTTCTTATTTTTACCATAAATCGAAATAAACTCAATAAGGGAACATTTTATTCGTAAATTATTATTTTACAATAATAATATTCTTAAAATAGCTATTGCACCAAAAATTAATAATAATTTGAGTGCTTTTGTCCTTTGAAGCAAGATTTTTTTTCTATATAGTACTCATTTATGTTTCTTTTACTTTGACTTTATGGAATCAAGCATCACAAATTAAGCTTGTTTCCCTTTATTGTTTCTACAAAGCGCTTTCCATTCTCAGTAGATAACTTATCAAAATTAGTTATCCTTATGTAGCACATCATTGAAAAAATTATACAATACTTGACCATATAATCCTTTTACTCTTGTTGTTTGAGTTATACCATCTTTCAATATTCTTTTTAATATCAAAGTACATTTAACTGTAATAGGGTTGAATAAGACCCCCTTAATTGCAAGAGCTAGATCTATGAATTCAAGGGAAGACAACGTATCATCTTACTATTCGTTATACATAGTCTCATACAAGACGAGAATGCACTTAAAATTGGCAGATACTTAAGCCAAATTGGTTGAAAATTGAACAAAAACAAAGCTTGACCTTGTATGCTCATAGCCAAATTTTAGCCGTAGTAAATTCAAACAATTGGTTAGTCTCTTATCAAGATACCTAGTACACATTGATATCAAGTCTTTGGATAGTAATATCAACTGTAAGTGGTACTCTTGTTGTAATAATCGAACATTGACAGTAAATTCAAGTCAAATAACAACCTTCCTTTAGGACGATTAATTATTCACTTGAAAAAAAACTTTATAATTGTCACGTATTTATCATCACACATGTATAAGTGATATGGCCAAATATTAGCCTTCCTTTGGACTGAACTCGCATGAATAACTACACACAAATATCTAACATTTTCATGAACAATCAAACTAATAGAGGTCACTTTGGTGTCATGTTTATTCCAATCAGATCAATACGAATGTAAGATATTTACAGTTATAAAGAGACACCAAAATTATATTTGAACTTCTTTCTTACTGTTTGTACAATGTACCTCAAGTGCTATAAAAACACCCAAAAAAATGTTTTATGCCCATATAAGAGTTAAAAATTTCAAAGCAAAACTCTTATTGTATCATTAACCATAGCTATTTTAATCTGTTTCTTTAGGTATGTGGCTATATTCATGTCATAAATTAATGCTAGAATTAATAACACATGAAAATTACATATAAATGACACAACAAATGTTGTGCTAAATAACATCCATGAACATAATATTTACGAATAACCGTAATATTTATAAACGGTTATTACTCTGCCATAGTCTAGACACCGAGAAATAAATTGTTAGAAAGAAATCAATTTGTCATTATATAATAATGTCCTTAAAAAAAACTAAATGAATGCAAAACATAAATTAAGCGTGAATTAACAATACAACTACAAATGAATTTTATTTTGTTTTTGGATTTTTTTTTAATGCAAAAGCAAGCAAAAAATAAAATAAAAACAAGTGATGAGAACACGTACTAGAGCGTGCAGATTTATTAGCAAATTCTTTAGCGACAATTTTCATAGCAAGCAAAGCGGCGCAATTTTTTTTTTTTTTTTTTTGTAAAGCAATTCCAAGCGAGTTCAAGCAAGCTCTTCGTTCCACCTAAAGTACGCAACATGAAAAGAAGTTACGATCGATGTATATTTTATAGAAAAGATCAACAAAATCAAGCAGTCATCAACACGAAACTAAAACACAAACAAACTCCCTTTCTTTCTTTCTCTTTTTTTTATATGAAATGTTAACTCTAATTCAAGCAAACCAAAACTAACACAAAATTCAAACTAGAACTAAGACAAAGACAACATGGCAACAAATTCTTAAAAGAAAACCCACAAGCACGCTAGCCTAAATGCCAAGGCCCAATAGCAAACCAGGCAAAAAAACCCACATGCAAATCACTACGATCAAAAGTCCATCCCCAAAAATCAAAAGTACCTCAGCCGAAGTTCCCAAATACAAAAATAAGAAAAACAAATCTCGAAGTCAGCAGCGAAATCGAAAATTCCAAATTCCTATATCAGCACTAAATTATCACGAATCGAATGAGGCTTTGATGTGATTCACGTGAAGATGAAGGATGGGTTTTATGATGAGAAGAAGGTGTTGTATGGTCTTAGCAGTGGTATGGTGTTAGCTTAGCTGGAAAAAATGGAAGAGATAATGTGGTTAAAGTGATGGGATGAGGTAAGGATGTTGAGATAATGAAGGGGGTACAATGATGGATGATGGTATGTAACTGAAGTGGTGGTTGATGTAGATTTGGCTTTGTGGATTGTGAAGAAGACAGTGGTAGTTTTGGGTGTTTTGAGAAGCGGGGGCAGAAAGATGGCAGCGGTGAATGATTTTATAGAAAGATTGGATTTGTGATCTGGTGAGGTTGTATATTGCAATGGGAAGGTTGATGGTATTTGAATTCTGGTGGAAAGGACTGGATGTATTGAATAGTGGATGAAGATGGAAATTTATGCTGAAATTTATGGTGGACGTATTTGTGGTATGAGGGTTCAATTTTGGGAAGAAGATGGGTTGTTAATGTAGTGGATTTGTGTGATGATTTGATAATTAGGCAGTTGTGTGAATCGGGTTGATTGAAGAAGATGGAAAATGATTTTGGAAGTTTGGTAGAGAAGAAAATGTTTTGGATGATGAAAGTAGTAGTGGAGAAGAGGTGGTCTGAAATTGGTGGAAGGAGGATTTAAGGTAGAGAAGACTAATGGGAAGGAAAGAAAAAAAAAGGAAAGCAATAATTTTTGGGATTTTTTATTTATTTTTATTTGTAAGAAGTGTAGAGATGGAAAGAAATAAATGGGAGAAAGAGAAGGAAAGAAGTAAATGGGAGAAAGAGAAAGAAATAAATAAATGAAAATGAAAGCACAAAAAAGGGAAAGAGACTGAACAAAAAAAGTGTTTATATTATTATTTTTTTAAGAGAGAGGAAATAGAAAAACTAACACAATGTGAAATCTATCAACACACGTACACACAAAATAAAAACACATAAACAAAAAGAAACAAACACACAACCAAAAGTAAAATAAAACACAAAAACAAAATGGAACAAAACACACAACTCTTTCTTTTTTTTACTTTTTTTTAATGAATACAAAAACAAGCACACACAAAATTAAACAACAAAAGGTTAAAACAAAAGGGAAAAACTATTAACAACACACAATTTTTTTTTTAGAGAAACAACAAATAAAAAAAATTAACTTGAAGAATAAAACTAAAATTAAATTCATTCCCCGACAATGGCGCCAAAAGCTTGTTCGCTAAATGGATATTCTATTAAATTAGAAAACCGTTAACACGAAATATCGTGATAATACCGCAAGCGCATGGCGTACAATCGTAGTACGTGGCGAATACGGGTCAATCCACATGGAAAGAATTAATTCTAAAATTACTTCATCAAATTAAACCGTAAGCGAGTGAGAATGTTAACTAACTAGCTAAAATTTGCAAAATCTAACAAACTATTAACTACAAACGTTGGTTGAAAAATAAGAGATCAAAAGACAACTTAGGAGCAAATTCACTCTCAAGATCACATGAATCAATATAAAATGAAACCATGATCTCTCTTTTTGGTCAATAGTTAATTTAATTGATGTGAATATTCTAACTACGACCTATTTGTGCTATTGACTAGCCCAACACAAGCCATCAAATTTTGTCACACCTGTTAAACAACTTTACTAATTTTATGAAAAATGATAACAAGTTGAAATTGAATCATACTCTAAGCATGGCTTATCCCCTACTAATTAGGAGTATAAACCATCAAATTTAGATATCAATCTCCACTTAATTACCATAATCATATGTAGATGAAGAGGTAATTAGTGAGCATATGAACAAGCATAGCCTATGTGGTGTCAACAATATAGGCTATCAAACTCAATAATGAACACAAAAACCATAACCATCAATATGAATTAAAGCATAAAAAGATATCATGAATAAACAAATATATTGAAACTACATGAATAAAGAGAGCTTCATTTTCCCTAAGTTGTAGGGATTTAGCCTCTCATGTTTGTTATTTTAACAGCAAATGTAGTTTGCAAAATGAAAGAAACAAAAGAAAATGTAGGCTAAATAACTAAAACTATAACTAATCTACTAGCATAAAAGAAAATAAAATGTAAATAAAAGACGACAAATTAAGATTGCATTAAAACGAGAATTACAAAAACAAATGGCTAAGAAGCCATGGAAGAAAAATAGAGGTTTTTATTTCAGCCTCCACTCTAAACTAAAAATCCAAGATCCCTTTTACATTAACATACATGGGTTATTTATACGTGAGTGAAACCCTAAATTCACTTTTAGCGTGTTACCTAGAATGCCCCCTAATATTAACTTCATTTTGTCCTTAGCAATAATGATTCATAAATCCCTTTTATTGTCTCCACTAAAGAAGGAGGGAGAATGGGTGGGTTCCTCCATTAATTCTCTATTTGAATTGATTCCCTCTCCATTGATTGATTTCCCTTTCATTTTTTTGGGCAAGGCATTGATTTCCTCCTTTTGAATTGATTCCCTTTCTATTGATTGATTTCCTTTTTTTCCTTTGTATGCATATATGTCTTTATTAAGTACTTTTCTACGTGCATCCAATTTCTGCAAAAATATGAAAAATGTCCAAGTAAACATTCTCAAAATAAGACAAGCACAAAATTGACAATTTTCCCCCTATATGATGATAAATGCATGATGTTTTGAAATCAATTCAATTATTGTTTAAGCATGATAAAATATCCATATATCACATTTATTAGCACTAAACAAGAATAAATATGTGAATATAAATGTGCATTTTTACGTGCACATCAAATACCCCCACCTTACCTTTTTATTCGTCCTCGAATAAAGTAAATAAAAGCTAAACCCATTTTCGTAGGGAGCATGATTGCATTGAGCGTATGCAACAAGCCGTTAAACCTCTGGGTGTCAACAGTAGGACGAGTGTTGTCTCGTGAGGGTTTTCAGCGGATATTACCCACAAAATCCAAAAGTTAAATGCAAAAAATATTTACAAAATGCAAGATTTGAAAATAATTACAATATGAATGCAAGTTTTTAAAGAAATATTTACAAATGGATAATTTACTTTTAAATATTACACGAATGAGTTAACACAAATTTGGGTCGCCACTATGAAATTTAAGTCCATTACTAATCAAAATTTCAAACAAAAGTCATCTTATCGTTACGAACTCCTCTGGCTTGGCCAGTTGTTTTGATAGAAACATAATGCAAATATGAAATGAATTCTATAATCGATATCAACAATCGCAAAACGGCGTCTCAACTTCCTTTTTGTTAACAAGTTAGGTCGAATAAGTGAAGAGTGTGCTTGGATTTCAAGTGCTTGCTCTCTCTTTTTTACAAAACATTTACATTATTACTATTTACAAACTCCTAATCGAAAAGACCAAGGTATACCACCCGTGAGAGTTTGGGACAGAGCTTGGCGGATTGTGCAGACCGACACTGATTTTGTCAACAAGATGTCGATAATCTTTAGGTGCCCAACTCATAAAATGAGACCAAGATATACCGACGCTGACTTTGTCAACAAGGTGTCGGAAAGAGCTTGGCGGGTTTGCACACCAACGCCAGATGCACCAACAATGTTGGATACCCTTGGATTATTATATATATATATATATATATACATTCTTTTTTTTTTGCATAAGAGAGAGAGAGAGTTAAGCGAGAATATCTTAGCACAACTTCACTTAAAAGATCTAAAATGTTATCCCAAGTAGTCAAAATCAACCATTCATTTAATGGGATTACAATTCAGAAAACATTTCATACTCATCACCTACGAATTTCCCAATATACCAGTTACACCAAATTTGCACATAATTCAAACTTTCCTTTCGTTATCCGCTAAGAGAAGTAAATTTTCAAATATTTAAATCGAACGACCTAAATTATATACTAACTCCATCATGTCTTATTTAAAAGTAAATAGAAGTGCGAAACTTTTACTTTTTTTAAAAAAAAGAAAAAAAATGCATAAAGAGAAAGGAAAAAAATGCTTACTTAAACTATGCAAAACAGAATGAAAATGAAACTCCCCCACACTTGATTTCAACTGTGTCCCCACAGTCAAGTGAAAGGAGAAAAAGAAAAGAAATTTTGAAAATATGCCCTATATTTACAAAAAAGGAAAAAAATATTTACAAAATATCAGAAAATATATTGACAAGAAGTAAATGAAACAGTCATCTAAAGATCGATTCATTTGTCTCTTCAAGTATGAGAGACACGACTTAACCTTGAAAAACCAAATCGTAAAAGATTTTGAAGGTGAGTGTAGATTTGGAAAAACGAATGTCGCTTTATTTAAAATCAAATGAGTTGTTTTATTTTTGATGATTTTCGAAATAGATTGAATTTCATGTTTATTTTCACCAAATTTAATTTCAAAATTGTCATTGAAAAATTCTTTTGAATTATCGATTTCAAAATCAAAATGGTGATTCAAATCTACCTCTTTAAAATTCAACTCACTTTCGAAAAGTCCAAAAAAAATAGTATTCATCAAATTCGACTTCCTTTGGTGAATTATCAACAACTTCAATGCATGTATCATTTTCAAAATCCAAAGTTCTTGTTTGAAAGTCGTAATATTTATAAAAAGGAATATCGAATTTGAGATTTGGTTCCACCCTCTCAAAAGAATTGAAATCCAAGTCAATTACTGTGTTATTAACAACTTCATTAAAATTGACATTTTCAATTTTGAAAGTCGTTATTTGAAAATCATCGATTGTGTGCAAAGGTGGATTTTTATTCGAATTGTCACATGTTTGGATTCTATTTTGTTTCTCACGAAACTTTAAGTAATCGTCAAGTTCATTTGTTTGCTCAACAAAATCAAATTTATAATTATTTACATGAGAATTTTCAATTTGAAATTGTTGAGAACAAAAGTTTTCAGTAGCACCACAATTGAAATTATTCTCGTTGCCAAAATCATTTGAAACGTGATTTACATTTTCATTTTGAATTTGAAATTCATTTTGGAGTTCAAAATTAAATTGACAAGGGTTATAATTAGAATCATTTGAATTTGGAGGTGAAATCGAATTTTGATTATTTTGAAAGCTTTCACTTGAATTGTTGCACATGTATAAATTACACATTTCATTTATTTCTTCATTTTGTTGTAAGCTCATTTCAAGTAAAGATTCAATTCTTGTTTTCAAACTTGAGGGTTGATCGTTAGTTTGAAAATTTTGTGGTGAAAAATCTGGACTATTTTGAAAAGTAGGTGGCGTACAGTCCAAATTGCTTGTACAATAGTTGTTATTAAAATATCCATATGAATTTGATGTCAAATTGTATGGACTATATTGATTTTCACAACTATCACAAAATCCGTAGGAAGAAGGAATTTGAGACATTTTCAAGAATTTTTTTTTAAGAGAAAGAAATATTTACAAAAGATTTTTTTTTGGTTTTTTTTTTGTGTATGCATGGACCTAATGCAACTATATGAATGCAAATTACTTATTTATAATTATCTAAAATTATATAATGTCGGTTAGATTAATTTCAACAAAAAATTTCTCAGCTAGTTAATGGGCAGGAGTTATCGGTGCACCAGGAATCACCCTAGCAATGCAACCGAAGGTTTAAGTACCTTCAGAGGAACAACCGATATAATATTTACGAAACACTATAATATTTATAAACGGTTATTACTCTGCCGTAGTCTAGACACCGAGAAATAAATTGTTTGAAAGAAATCAATTTGTCATAATATAATAATGTCCTTAAAGAAAACAAAACTAAATGAATGCAAAACAGAAATTAAACATGAATTAACAATGCAACTACAAATGAATTTTATTTTGTTTTTGGATTTTTTTAATGCAAATGCAAGCAAACAATAAAATAAAAACAAGTGATGAGAAAACGTACTAGAGCGTGCATATTTATTAGCAATTTTTTTAGCGAAAATTTTTGTAACAAGCAAAGCGGCGCATTTTTTTTTGTAAAGCAATTCCAAGTGAGTTCAAGCAAGCTCTTCATTCCACCTAAAGTCCACAACCTGAAAAGAAGTTACGATCGATGTATTTTTTATAGAAAAGATCAACAAAATCAAGCAGTCATCAACACGAAACTAAAACACAAACAAACTCCCTTTCTTTCTTCCTCTTTTTTTTATATGAAATGATAACTCTAATTCAAGGAAACCAAAACTAACACAAAATTCAAACTAAAACTAAGACAAAGACAACATGCCCACAAATTCTTAAAAGAAAGCCCACAAGTACGCTAGCCTAAATGCCAAGGCCCACTAGCAAACCCGACAAAAAAACCACACGCAAATCACTACGATCAAAAGTCCATCCCTAAAAATCAAATAGAAAATTCCCTCAGTCGAAGTTCCCAAATACAAAAATAAGAAAAACAATTCTCGAAGTCAGCAGCGAAATCGAAAATTCCAAATTCCTATATCAGCACTAAATTATCATGAATCGAATGAGGCTTTGATGTGATTCACGTGAAGATGAAGGATGGGTTTTATGATGAGAAGAAGGTGTTGTATGGTCTTAGCAGTGGTATGGTGTTAGCTTAGCTGGAAAAAATGGAAGAGATTTTATGGTTAAAGTGATGGGATGAGGTAAGCATGTTGAGATAATGAAGGGGGTGCAGTGATGGCTGATGGTATGTAACTGAAGTGGTGGTTGATGTTGATTTGGCTTTGTGGATTGTGAAGAGGACAGCGGTGGTTTTGGGTGTTTTGAGAAGCGGGGGCAGAAAGATGGCAGTGGTGAATGGTTTTATAGAAAGATTGGATTTCTGATCTGGTGAGGTTGTAAATTGCAATGTGATGGTTGATGGTATTTGAATTCTGGTGAAAAGGACTGGATGTATTGAATTGTGGATGAAGATGGAAATTTATGCTGAAATTTATGGTGGACGTATTTGTGCTATGAGGGTTCAATTTTGGGAAGAAGATGGGTTGTTAATGTAGTGGATTTGTGTGATGATTTGATAATAAGGCGATTTTGTGAATCGGGTTGATTGAAGAAGATGGAAAATGATTTTGGAAGATTGGTAGACAAGAAAATATTTTAGATGATGAAAGTAGTAGTGGAGAAGAGGTAGTCTGAAATTGGTGGAAGGAGGATTTAAGGAAGAGAAGACTAATAGGAAGGAAAAAAAAGGAAAGCAATAATTTTTGGGATTATTTATTTATTTATTTATTTTTATTTTTAAGAATTGTAGAGAGGGAAAGAAATAAATGGGAGAAAGAGAAGGAAAGAAGTAAATGGGAGAAAGAGAAAGAAAGAAAGAAATGAAAATGAAAGCACAAAAATGGGAAAGAGACTAAACAAAAGGAAAGTGTTTATATTATTATTATTTTAAGAGAGAGGAAATAGAAGAACTAACACAATGTGAAATCTATCAACACACGTACACACAAAATAAAAACACATAAACGAAAAGAAACAAACACACAAACAAAAGTAAAATAAAACACAAAAACAAAATGGAACAAAACACACAACTCTTTCTTTCTTTTTTTTACTTCTTTTTTTTAATGAACACAAAAACAAGCACAAACAAAATTAAACAACAAAAGGTCAAAACAAAACAGAAAACTATGAACAACACAAAAAAAAAATAGAGAAACAAAAAATTAAAAAAATAACTCAAAGAATAAAACTAAAATTAAATTCATTCCCCGGTAACGGTGCCAAAAACTTGTTCGCTAAACGGATATTCTATTAAATTCGAAAACCGTTAACACGAAATATCATGATAATACCACAAGCGCACGGTGTACAATCGTAGTACGTGGAGAATACGGGTCGATCCACTGGGAAAGAATTAATTCTAAAATTACTCAATCAAATTAAACCGAAAGCGAGTGAGAATGTTAGCTAACTAGCTAAAAATTAGCAAAATCTAGCAAACTATTGACTACAAACGTTGGTTGAAAAATAAGAGATCAAAAGACAACTTAGGAGCAAATTCAGTCTCAAGATCACATGAATCAATATAAAATGAAACCATGATCTATCTTTTTGGTCAATAGTTAATTTAATTGATGTGACTATTCTAAGTGTGACCTATTTGTGTTATTGACTGGCCCAACATAAGCCATCAAATTTTGTCATACCTGTTAAACAACTTTACTAATTTTATGAAAAATGATAACAAGTTGAAATTGAATCATACTTTAAGCATGGCCTATCCCCTTTTAATTAGGAGTATAAACTATCAAATATAGATTTCAATCTCCACTTAATTATCATAATCATATGTAAATGAAGATGTAATTAGTGAGCATATGAACAAGCATAGCCTATGTGGTGTCAACACTATAGGCTATCGAACTCAATAATGAACACAAAAACCATAACCATCAATATGAATTAGAGCTCAAAAAGAGATCATGAATAAACAAGTATATTGAAACTACATGAATAAAGAGAGCTTCATTATCCCCAAGTTGTAGGGATTTAGCCTCTCATGTTTGTTATTTTAACAGCAAATGTAGTTTGCAACATGAAAGAAATAAAAGAAAATGTAGGCTAAATAACTAAAACTACAACTAATCTACTAGCATAAAAGAAAATAAAATGTAAATAAAAGACGACAAATTAAGATTGCATTAAAACGAGAATTACAAAAACAAATGGCTAAGAAGCCATGGAAGAAAAATAGAGGTTTTTATTTCAGCCTCCACTCTAAACTAAAAATCCAAGATCCCTTTTACATTAACATACATGGGTTACTTATACATGAGTGAAACCCTAAATTCACTTTTAACGTGCTACCCAGAACGCCCCCTCTATTAACTTCATTTTGTCCTTAGCAATAATGATTCATGAAGCCCTTTTATTGTCTCCACTAAAGAAGGAGGGAGAATGGGTGCGGTCCTCCATTAATTCTCTATTTGAATTGATTCCCTCTCCATTGATTGTTTTACCTTTCATTTTTTTTGGCAAGGCATTGATTTCCTCCTTTTGAATTGATTCTCAAAATAATACAAGCACTAAAATGACAATTTTCTCCCTATATGGTGATAAATGCATGATGTTTTGAAATCAATTCAATTATTGTTTAAACATGATAAAATACCCATATATGACATTTATTAGCACTAAACAAGAATAAATATGTGAATATAAATGTGCATTTTTACGTGCACATCAGATTCAGAATAGTATGCAATAATTTATGTTATGACTAACAAAATTTGTTTTCCAATTTTAGAGCGATTCAGATTATTTTCTATAAAAAAATAATGACTTTAAAATCTTAATCATCTAGATCTATCTTTCGAAACCAAAAGAGTTTCATAAGTCAACCTTTAATTTTCAATGCAAAAGCAAACCAAAGATTACAAGTGGAAACAGAAGTTATATGTTCAGATATGAATTCAAAAAAGTATAGGATGAAACCACAAATTGTAAACATCAAAACTTTAATTTCATATGTTCTTCAAACCAAAAAAATTCTCAATAAAATTAATTATGGGCGGCTCTGATACCACTTGTTGGAATTTCTATATACTTAATGATTGACAAATCATGAAATTCCATATTTGAATAGATGACCCCATACTGATTTAATTGAGAATAAATCAAAGAGAAAGTAAAATGAATTAGCAGAAGTCATAACTGAATCTAGATGTTTACAGAGAGAAGATTAACCAAATTAAGTCATGGATTCGATTATCAAACCTGATACGAGCTTTATATCTGAATCGATAGTTGCTGCTTTCATCAACTGAATCTACGAGTGTTTGTTAAAGAGGATCGACTTGGTTTTGGATCTTCCAAATTGACACAAGTTCGGATGTAAATGTATTTCTTTTGAGGGGATAAAAAGAATATGCTAAAAACTTGTATAATTTGGGGACCATAACCCCTAATTTATAAATGTAATATTTTCTGTTCGGCCCTTCATCAAACTGAAAAATATTCCGGTCTCTACGCATTCCTTCCATGACAGCTGAATCTTTATGCCACAAAATATTATTACCCTATTTGACCACTTTAATTGGCATCAACACCTAAATAGCGTTACATATTATATCTAAATGTGTAGCCCCATAATTGAAATATTCTAACATTTATGGCGGCAAAAACGTAGAATAATATTGTGGAGAAGGAAATGATTTTTTTTCCAAAATGAATGTAAAATGAAGTGATGATTTTCTGTACATAGTGTGGCCATATATTTTATAATGAAAATACATGGTCGTTGGGCTAAAATGGCACACAGGCCCAATACAAGATAATAAAATACAAAAAATGACAGTTGCGTCATCACGTGATAAGCTTTTGGTAACATAATGTCTCAATGTAGCCGCATTCCAGAATAATGGCTCACTTCTAACACTCAACATTCAGCACAAGCAAGGGAAGACTCGAATTTACCATTCCTTTAATGATTATAACTTCTTTAGACAATATCCAGCCGAAATATATTTCATAATTCCAACTAGGGCTGTCAATTTCCTACACGACCCGTGACCCGATTCGAAACCCGCACGGAAATTAGTAGGTTAACCCGACCCATTTAGTTAGCGGGTCATTTTTGAGTCAACCCAAATTTGACCCGTTTATAAACGGGTGGGTTTAGGGTTGACTCGCTAACCCGATGTTGACCCGCGAAACCCGATTATATGTTGTATCTCTTCCATACTATTAGTCTTTTATGTTTACTGTTAGTGTTAATTTTTTTGTATGTAGTAATCAGTATGATCGTATATGTAAGCTATTATATTTTACTAATTTATTCTTGTATGTTGTTAATTATATTTTACTTATAACAACTGCATCTCTTCCATACTGGTAGTCTTTAATTTATGCAGTATGGGAATATATACTTATGTACAGAAAATGATTTTTGGATATTGTGATTTCATGCTTTATATATGTGTTGTCTGTTGGTGACTTTGCAACTTGTTGCATGTTGGTGATTTGGCTCTTTTGTTGCTTATATTAGTATGCAATATCTATCAATGGGTCAAATGGGTAACCCCGACCAAACACGACCCGATACGGCCCATTTAGTTAAATGGGTTACGCGGGTCGGGTCGGGTCAACCAGTTTATAAACGGGTCTGGTTAGGGTTGGGAAAATATGACCCGTTTAATAAATGGGTTGACCCGACCCATTTATAAATCAACCCGAACCCGACTTGACCCGACCCAAACCCGACCCGACACGACTCATTGACAACCCTAATTCCAACTGACTCGTTTTGGTTATGTTATACAAGACCCACGCAAAGGGATGACACAAATTATTTAAGTTGCAAGTTGAATAGTTGTTCTTCTCTTGTTTCAAGTGATCATAACCAAGGACTGCACATGAATAATGTTTTTATATAAAACCATGTCTTCCTTCATTTGCAATTGTAATTTAATTTCCATTTTTTTTATTTTTCTTGCTGAAGGTGTTCTAAATTGTGATTTCATTGCACATTTGATTCTACTTATATTTGATATCAATATTTCTATATATAAAATGAATCCGATCAGTTGCTTACAACGATCAAGCTTCTTTTTTCTCCAGAGAAAATTACAGTTGGAGATAATGTGGAAGTTGACAATGATGATGAAGAATTCTGTGGAGCCTGGTTCTTTGCAAAAATTATTGGGTTTAGCATAATGGTTTTGTTATGCAGTATCATAACTTAAATGATGTTGACACAGATTTTTTAATCGAAACCAATAAAGTCGTGTCCTCCTAAGTCAGCGACTGTCAATTTTAAATTGCTTGTAGAAGAAGTTTCATTCTATAATGATGCCTGGTGGGAATGAGTAATTTCAAAGGTTGTTGATGGTTTAAAGTACTCAGTTTATCAAACCGACCATCAGGAAGGTTTGCTTGTTGTAAGTTGTCCAAAATCAATTTCTTTGAAGGCAAAAAAAAACGTTGCGGATTCCTTGATATTTTTCTCGTATCTTGTTTCTTCTCGACAGATTCTTTATCAATCTTTTTTTCTGATTCTTATTATTCCTTTTGTTCATCCGCCTTTCTCTCCGTCCGCATTCGCTCTTTCCTATTTTTTTCCAACATTTCGGGAACTCGTTATACCTGCTTCTTTGTGATTCACTGCGGAGATTCTAGACAAATCCATTGGCCTTCTATTTCAACACTCCGAGTTATAATCTATTTTAATATAAATCGATTTCTTATTGAATAAAAATCAAATTGTATTGCATCCCTGAAATCAAAGCGCGGATGATGCCTGATTCCTCGACCACAACTGTTTGTCACTGGAGCTGGCGGCTGAATTGGTTAACTCTTTTAACTCAATTTTTTCATGTTTCAAAAATTATTTTGATTATCTGTGGTATTGTAGCTAATTAAGTACTCTGATGCTTGTGAGTTAAAACACGATCAGATTTTCTGCACTATAAAAATTTATTGGACAATTTATATTGGCAGATAACATTTATTTTAGACGATGTTGAGCAATATAAATGGAAATGATCATCAGAAATTTCACTGTTCTGATTAATGGTATGAGTTACTTCTAAGCTACTTCTAGGTAGCAATAAAATTGTTTTTAGCACATAAAATGGGTCAGAATCATTAGTAACTATAGAATATTGCATGAATATGTTAAAAGAACTACCTGCATGAAGCGAGCTACTCCATTTTGGAATGATACATGCACTTTCTTCATTAAAAAGAAGCTAGGTAGCTATTTTCTAATGAAATAATGGGAACAAGGAATATGGATACAAAGAAAGTATGAACAGTAACAGTAAAGCTTAATCAATTTAAAAGTGGTTGAACAGTGTTTTGAAAACCGTTTAACAAAAAAAGGGGGTTTTAAATTCCGTTTAAAGGTTAAACGAATTTCTAAACACCGTTTAATGCTTAAGCATTTTAAAAGCATCGTTGCAAACAAAATAAAGTAAACGGTATTTCTATACCCCCGTTTAATTAAATAAAATGCACGTCGTGGAAAATGGATGGATGTTCTTCGCTTTTTTTTCTCTTTTCCTCATGCTAAAAATCATTTAGCTGCTAGAGATGCTCTATCGGATACAAAGAATGAAATAATGAACAAAAAAAAGAAACAAGAGCTGCAGACATACAAGGAATGAAATAAGCAACATTTGAAAATTTTATTGAACTCTAGTAGGTATCGAAAATGGCATTTGAGTATAATGAAACCAACTTCTGAACATGTATTATTTTCTTATGTTTAAAAATTCATATATATATAACAACTACACGTTTGCAGGTCATTTTCTTACTTCTAATTATTTGGGTTACATGTTCATGTATTTTGCAAATGGTTAAGATATATGCTTATGATAAGAAACATGTTTTCATAATCCTACCAGTATTGAGGTTTGTTTTGTGCATGTGCAAAATTGAACATGCGCCTTTTATGCACAGTTGATGTCCAATGATGTAATTTGTCATACTTTCATTATTTGTAAGTCATAGTAGCTAAACACCAAAGCTGACTAAATCCAAATTAGAAGTCAAAATACATTCAGATGTTTGTACTTATAATTTACTATTTAATAACTACCTAGAAGTTACCATTTAAAATTATTTTTAAGGGGTATCAAAGTAAGTTGTTGCCAAATGGGCTTTAAGTGCTTGGAAAATTGGAGAATAATAACGAGAACATGCTATACTAAAAAGGTGTCATCTTTGTTTTAGGCCAAATTGTTTACAAAAATTAAAGGATAGAATATGCCAGTTTAAAGCTAGAGGGCTAGTAAGAACTGACTAGAACAAGACGATAATTGGTGGAGATAATGACATTTATGTAGCTAGTATAAGAGATGCTAAAAAAAATCATTCCTTCTATAGATGGAGCTGAAGCTCTTGTGAGTTTGGCAACTGCTGTTCCAAAAATGAAGCCCAGGTTCAATCCAACAAAAGGCGGACGACCATAATTTTATTACAAAGATGGCTTGTACCCTGTACAGGTAAATATGAAAACACCTTCATTTATTCTACTGTTTTGATTAAACCGACAAGAAGTGAGATGGACTTACAAATCATGATTGTTTTTCAAAATTTTAACTGGTTTACAAGTCTAAAGTTCATCGTTATAGGTTGACTGGATTGATCAAAAGAATCAGATTGATGCTAGTGAAGTTCTTCTCCATCTGAAAATTCGAAACAATTAGATACACTACTTAATTGCTCACATTTTCTACAGCCAAAGCTGCTGGCACGAAACATGTTGTCTTGGTTGGATCTATGGGTGGAACAAATCCTAATCATTCATTGAACAACCTTGGGAATGGGAACATTTTGGTATGCAAAATTAATATTTTTCTAAGTTAACATCAAACATTACCTAGTTATTCGTGGACCATTCACTTAGATAAATTACCAGTCAGCAATTTTATGCTTGATTTTGTGCACGCATCTTGTCATTTGTTGCACGGGTATTAAAGTATGATCCATTCAATGAATATAAATAATAAAAAATTGTGCTTGACAGTACACCTTGGAGTGAATTGAATGGTGAATGGCAGTACATCTTTTCATGTGTTAATATTGTCAAAATTTGCCGCCTTTTTTTTCTATTAATCTTGTCAAAATTTGCTTGTTAAATTCGGTGTAGGATTTTTGATTTTGTTTGTAACTGTTTCAAGCTATTACTAAGGCATAATTAATGCACTAGTTTCTTCTGTTACTATGTAGTTTATTATTGGAAGCCAAGTTGTTTTGCTTACAATTTCTATGACAATAAGAACCAATTCAAATATACCGCTTGGATTTACTAGAATTTTCTTTGTATTCTGACTATAGTATGTATACTTTTGATTTAATGACTTACTTTTCTTTGTGTTATTGTAACACCCTGAATTTTCTGTGAATATTAAAATTAACAATACTAAGAATACTTAATTATTAAAGTGAGAATTAAGGGAAATGGGTTACGCCATTGAGTTCGTCTCGAAATTCTTCTTGGAATAGAGTCCAAGTTTTCGTAAATCGGACTTCGTATGAGGAAGTTATGGCCCTCGGAAGTTTCAGCAATTTTATATAAATTAAATCAGTTCAGAATAAAAAAAATCGAAATTCAAAATTCAAATAGGGAAGCGGGCTGGGCGGGATTTTTCCTGCCCATGGCTAGGTCGATCTCGGGGTCTACCTACCCTATACAGGTCGACCAGGGGGTCGACCTACCCCCCTCGGACAGATCTGAAATGTAAAGATTTCTGACTCTTTGCTGAGTCATTAGGGCTGATGTTGCTGTTCTAGATAACTTTATCTAGTCTGGATGGTTGGGATTGCTCCTATGATAATCTAACAGCTTAGGTTGATTCAAACTTCTATAAAAGAGTGCCTAGACTCAAACCCTAAACCAAAACAAAATTTGTTTCTTGGCCATCATGCTGTTGCTAGGATAGTTCTTCTTCCTAAAGCTTAGGATTTAACAAGTCAGAATTCTAATTCAAAAGATGAACGAATCATTCTCTTCTCTAACCTATCTCTGTGAGTACAATTTCTTTCACAAAATAATTAATAAATTAATTGTGATGAGTTATAATTTGGATTATGAGAACATGACTGTTGAATCATGTAATGTTATTTAACTTTGTTATCTTATGTTGGTAGATCTATTTCACATGTCCAATTATACATGTTTAACTTGATTCATTTTATGCAAGTTTGGGATGTTAAATCTTATGCTAATTCTTATGTGAATCTTATGCAAGTTTGGGATGTTAAATCATATGCTAATTCATGTGTGAATCTTATGCAAGTTTGTGATGTTAAATCATATGCTAGTTTGTATGTGGATCTTATGCAAGTTCATATGCGGATTATACACAAGTTTATATGTGAATCAAGTATATACATATGCTAGTTTATATGCAAAAACATGTGATAAATTCATATGCAAGTTGTAGGAATCCATATGCAAGTTTAGTTGAAAACTATATTCACATTTTTAGGTGAAAATTATATTCACACATGCAAGTTTAGGTGAGACCCATAATTCATATATGTAAGTTCACAATTTCATGTTTAGATCGATATTTAGATCCATGGTAGTTTATGCAAATATATGATTCTATACGACCATTGTCTATGCAAATTATTGGCTATGCAAATTTATGTTATAATTCCTATTTGCAAGTTAGATATATTTTTACGTGTTATCCAAGTTGTGATGTTTCTTTTTTATAAGTTAGACTATTTGCGAGTCTAACATATTTCATATTTGAATGTACGAATAGCGTGGGGACAATGGGAAAATATTAATTATGTAAATTGTGAATTGGAATAAAATGGCTTTAAAAGCATATAATTAAACTGAGACATTAATTGGTATAATTTTTATACCTAAAAAGTATGGACATAATTTAGGTGACAATTATGGACATAATTAATTTGGAAATTAGTGACAATTTGAATAGGGATAATTAATTCAAATTAGGGTGAAATAATTTGTAATAATAAACGCCAAAGGCATGAGGTTAGACTCGTTTGTGGTGTAAGACTGCCCAGACCCGCCCGACAAATCCAGCAACCACAAACGGTAGTCTAATGTGAGAGGTCAAAGGCATAAATTAAATGTGTAACAATTGTAACAACACGAGGTTAGACTCGT
Organism: Allium sativum; assembly: GCA_030737875.1. Classification (NCBI taxonomy): domain Eukaryota; kingdom Viridiplantae; phylum Streptophyta; class Magnoliopsida; order Asparagales; family Amaryllidaceae; genus Allium; species Allium sativum. The sequence goes on from CM060915.1 coordinate 532,613,038, forward strand.
TTGTGGTGTAAGACTGCCCGGACCCACGCGGCAAATCCAGCAAACGCAAACGGTAGTCTAATGTGAGAGGGCTTACAAGGTTACGGTTATAATGAATTAAGTAACACTTAACCAAGATAAACATGTGGTGGGACATGGAGGTTAAGTGGGTGACATGGGTGACATGTGAAATACGATTAGAAACACTTAATCAAATTTAAACATAGGTGGATGGCTTGTGTCAAGCATGGGGGACCCTTTTTAAACTAGTAACCCATTAAGTATCTTTGTGCGCTCGAGTTAGATCGAGTACGGGACAAGCTTACTGGGTTTGATTATAAGAGGTCAAAACGGGTTAACGGTGGCAACGCAAGTCCAACGGGGTCATGTGCGTGCGTGGGCCCGGGCTGGTAGGTAAGACGTTGTTGCATCGTGTAGATATAAGCCGTGCATCTTTAGTGGTATCGAGTTGCCACTTTGGGCAGTGATACACCCCACTGTGGGACCAACACGGGTATCTATGGGTTAGGGAGCCGATCGCATTGGGGGTAGTGGGTACAATTAGTGGAGATAGGGGCAGGCGGCACCTATGAAGACAGTTAGGGGTACACGAAACTACCATTATGATTATTATGTTCAGTAGGCAGAATAAACTTTTAGGGTGAATAGTAGTGGTGTAGTATATTAATTATCCTATAGTGACTAGGAGCGAGACTAATGCCAAAATATTCCTCTTGTTTGTTTTGTCTTGCCCACTTGTTTCACAGTCATTCCTTGTTTTACCAGTTTATGCCTTATCCTAATTATTTTAATAATTATATTGTTAAAGTTATTGGAATCGCCAGACTTTATGTCTGACCCCCTTTGTTTTTGCCTCTTTTCTTCCTTCCCCTCCCCCAGGTTCTTAGGGTGGCACTAGTGCTAGTGGAGCTTGATTTGGATCCTTCTCTCTCTTTGGAAGTGCTTGGATTGCTGAAAGTAAAGTTCATCTCATCTCTTTTATGGTTACTTATGTTGGGGTTATGCTTTTTACTTTATGTATGAAGAAAACAATTTGTCAAGATGGATATGAAGTGTACTTGGTTCTATTGTTGGTTTATGATGTTGTGTAATCAAACTATTTCTCCGCTGTAATAAAAGTTGTTTTAAAATTTTCAAGTACCAATATATATATATATATATATATATCTGTCTTGTTATATTCTGTTCTATACACCAATAATACTCCATGGAAGTTAATTCCCTTTGAGAGTGACATTAATGGACGTGGGGTGTTACACGTGGTATCAGAGATGAATGTTAACATAACAGATAAGAGATTTTGAAAAACTGTTTTTCAAAAGCGTTTTATAAAGAAATACTTTCAAAAGTATGTTTTAAGGGGAGTATTTTCAAGTGAAAAGTTTGTTTTAAAAACATAACCCCCAAGAGCCATATATCTTTCTTTCAAATTTTCCGTTTTGAATCTCTTCATTTTCTTTTCAGCATGTCCGGGTTACCCGAGATACCCGAGGGAATACCGATACCAACCTGGTTCAGAAGGTATCTGGAAGATAGGGCCACCTCCACAGGCCCAGCAGACATCCCTCCTCCCCCAGCTTCAACCGCTCCTTCTCCTCCCCCTCCCCGTGTTGATACTTTTTCAAAGATATGCAAAGACTTTCGAGCATTGGGCGGAAAACCTTTTCACGGATCAGAGATGCTTGTTGAAGCTCGAAATTGGCTTAAGGAGGTGGAAGATTTGTTTGGTAACTTTGAGATAGAAGATGGAAGGAAGGTCCAGTTGGCCGCTTGGTTAATGAAGGAAGAAGCCTCGTTTTGGTGGGAGATCACGAATGGAGAGCGTCCAGTGGAGACATGGATGGATTTTAGACATAGGTTCAAGATGAAATTTCTCTCACGAGCAGAAGAAAATTTGTACATGGAAAGGTTCTTGGCATTGAAGAAGGGGAATTTATAAGTAAAGGAGTATGTCAACAAGTTCAATCAGTTGGCGAGATTTGGCTTAGACTTGGTGAACACACCTGAAAAGAAGGCCCTGAGATTCGTTAAAGGTTTGAATGAGCCGCTACATGGGTTGGCTATGACCCACATTCCTATGGGGGCTACCTTTGAGAAACTGGTTGACATGGCGCTTATGCATGAAGAGGAGAAAGGCGCTAATGCTAATAAGGCACCAGAAAAGAAAGGGGATAAAAAGAAGTCACAGCAACAACCTAACAAAGGTTGTAAGGACAACAATAGCAAAGGAAAGAAAAGATGCTTTAATTGTGGAACACCAGGCCATTTGAGCAAGGACTGTAGCAAGTAGAAGAAGACCGACTGCTTCAACTGTGGTGAGGCAGGACATCTGATCAAAGACTGCCCGAGAATACAAGGACAAGGGCAGAGGACTGGGTCTACTTTGGGAGGGCAGGTTCAGGCTCTCATGGCACCAGGGCAGGCAAGAGGGCAAGTTCATGCTCTCATGGCACCAGGACAAGAGAGAGGTAGAAACATTTCCGTTGAAAGTTTGGTTTTTCTGTTTGATCATCCTATTCGTACTTTTTTTGATTTTGGCGCTTCACACTCGTTTGAGTCTGCTTCGATGGTTGAAACACTGCATCTAAATACTAGTCTAGTTACGGATCCCACGGATCCCATAGTAGTCTCAAATCCTATTGGTGGTTCGGCTCATCTTTCAATGATTTGTCAGGATTTGAGAGTGTCTATCTTGAGCGTTGAGTTTGAATGCAACGCCTTCATTCTTGGCTTCATGGGCTATGGTTTGATTCAAGGCATGGATTGGTTATCCAGTAATGGTGCCATCCTCGATTGTGAAAAAGAGTGGTTAGACTTATGACTCGCCTCGGCAACACTCGAAATCTCTTGTAATCCCATACATTCTGTTATGCTTAGCTACCTATAATCTCTTGATGCATCTGTTGAAAACTTGCAGTCTGTTAGAGTAGTCCGTGAATACTCAAATGTATTTGAAGAGGTGAAGGGCTTACCTCCGAAGCGGGAGATAGATTCCGCATATACCTTGTTGATAATGCAAAACCCGTAGCTCTACCCGTTAGACACATGGCTCCAAGGGAGAGAAAAGAGCTTAGTAAGCAAGTCAAAGAGCTGCTCGAAAAGGGGTTTATAAGGCGGAGTATTTCTGAATGGGGTGCTCCAGTAGTATTCGCAACCAAAACGGATGGTTCACTTTGCCTATGCATTGATTATAGGGAGCTAAACAAGTTGAACAAGAAAAATAGGCACCCACATCCAAGGATAGACGACTTGTTTGATCAGCTTGTAGGTGTGTCGGTTTTCTCCCAACTAGATTTGGCTACCGGGTTCCATTAGCTAAGAGTGGCTGAAGACAGCATTGATAAGACCGCGTTCAAAACCCCGGGTGGTTTCCTCGAATGGCTTGTCATGCCTTTCGGCTTGACAAACGCACCCGCTTACTTCGTTGACTTGATGAGCAAGGTGTTTAGAGAATTCCTTAATAAGTTTGTGGTGGTCTTCGTAGACGACATTTTGATTTTGTCGAAAAATGAAGAAGAGCATGCTTTGCATTTAAGGGAAGTCATGGATACTCTTCGTGCACATCAGCTGAAAGCCAAATTCTCCAAATGCCATTTCTGAAGAGAAGAAGTTAGGTTTCTTGGACATGTATTGGCCAAAGAAGGGTTAGCTGTGGACCCCGCAAAAGTAGTTGCGGTGCAAGATTGGAAGGTTCCACGGAATTCAACCGAAGTCCAAAGCTTTCTCGGGCTAGCGGGCTTTTACCAAAAATTCATTAAAGACTTTGCAAAAATCTCAGCCCTACTTACAAGATTAACAAAGAAGAACCTAACTTTCACTTGGGATTTGTATTGCGATATTGCTTTCCAATATTTGAAAAAGGCTCTAACAACAGCCCCAGTTCTGACGTTGCCGGATGGGAGCAAGATGTTTACCGTATACACGGATGCATGTGGTACGAGGCTAGGTGCTGTCTTGATGCAAGAAGGGAAAGTAGTAGCTTATGGAGGCAGACAGTTTAAAGTAGAGAGAAAAACTACCCAACCCACGATCTAGAATTGGCTGCCATCGTCTTTGCTCTGAAGTCTTGGCTTATTATCTCCTAGGTGAGAAGTTTGAATTGTATACTGACCATAAATCGTTGAAATACCTTTTCTCACAGAAAGATCTTAACTTGAGGCAACAAAGGTGGATGGAGTTCTTGGCATCCTAAAATTTCGAGATTTCCTATACCCCTGGCAAGGGTCATGTGGTAGCAGACGCCTTAAGTAGGAAGAAGCTAACCTTGAGTCCTCTCTTTGTAGAAAGGAAAAGCTTGGAGTATACAGCAAACTTTAACTTCAGACTCTCCTCTGAAATTGTGCCTGGTGTGTTAGCATCGATAGAGGTGCGGCCTACTCTTTTGGATTCAATAGGAACCGCGCAACGAGAAGACCCTCAGCTTGTTAATGTGATGGATAAGCTAGTTAGGGGTGACACTTCTAGTCACCTCACTAGATACTCCATCAATGATAAGGGTTAGTTGAGACGGGATGGAAGGCTATGCGTCCCACAAGTAAGGGATTTAGTAAAGACGGTTCTCGAAGAAGCACACCATTCTAAGCTGACCATACACCCAGGCGGAGATAAGATGTATAAGGATATAAAAAGGGTTTTCTTTTGGAATGGCATGAAGAAGGATGTAGCTGAGTTCGTCGCTAAGTGTTTGATATGCCAGCAAGTCAAAGCGGAGCGGAAGAAGCCTGGTGGTCTGCTTCATCCTCTAGAGGTCCCACAGTGGAAGTGGGATAGCATTCGATGGACTTTGTTGATGGGTTGCCTAGGTCAAGAAGGGGCAATACCAGTGTTTCGGTAATAGTGGACAGGCTCACTAAAAGCGCTCACTTTATATCTGTTAAAAGTAGAAGGACTGCCTCATCCCTAGCATCCATTTATCCTAAAGAAATAGTTCGACTCCATGGGATACCCTCCAGCATAGTGAGTGATCAAGATCCTATCTTTACGAGTGAGTTTTGGAAGAGTTTACAAGAGGCAGTAGGCACACAATTATGCTTAACCACGGCCTATCACCCCCAAACTGATTGTCAGACGGAAAGGGTGAACAGAGTATTAGAAGACCTCTTGAGACTGTGCATTATTCACTTTGGAGGGACATGAGAGGATCATCTTTCTTTGGTGGAATTCGCCTATAACAATAGCTACCAAGCCACCATAGGCATGGCGCCCTTCGAAGCTTTATATGGAAGACGATGCCGATCACCAACTTGTTGGTGGGTGTCTACAGACAAGCTCGTACTTGGGCCAGACATGATTAGAGAAACCTCAAAAATGATGGATTTGATAAGAAGACGGATGAAGGCTGCACAAGATAGATAGTAGTCCTACGCAGACAAAAAAAGGACCAACCTTGAGTTTAAGGTTGGAGATAGGGTGTTCCTTAAAGTATCTCCTTTGAGGAAAGTCATTCGCTTTGGGTCCGTAGGAAAGCTAGCACCAAGATTTGTAGGACCATTTCCTATCATTGAAAGGATTGGGACGATGGCTTACAGAGTAGAGCTACCCGAGAGACTGGCTGGAGTTCATAATGTTTTTCATGTTTCTCAACTACGAAAATGCTTACATGAATCTACGGAAGTGGTGGAGCCAAGTATACTAGAGGAAATAGAAGTGGAACGAGAAGCGACTATGAGAATAGTTCCAACTCGTATCTTGGGTATGGAAGTCAAAAAGCTATGCAACCGTGACGTCAAGCTTGTTAATGTTCAATGGAGTGACGCTGAGGAAGACGCGACTTGGGAAACTGAGAGGAAAATACGCGCAACCTACCCTTTTCTCTTTGAGGGTACCTCCTAGATCTCTTTTTCCATAAGTTTATACATGTTTATATCTATCTTTTAAGTATATCTCCTCAGTCCTATTCTTTATCCTTAGGTAGAAACTGATGGATGTAAACATGTATTTGAAACATATTATGATTCATGGTTGCGAGTGATTGCAAGTGTTTGCTAATGGTTTCTCGTGGATGCATGTACACACACATTAGGCACTAGATCGGGTCAATCACTTTCATATTACATATAAATGTGTGTGCATATTTAAATTAATGGATGTATAATGGTTGTGTTATCATATGGATGTTGCATTCTGATGAATGGTTGTGCACACATGTAGAAGTAATATGTATCATTAGGATTCTTTTGCATACATAATGGACGCATGACACTATCATGATTTGCATTAAGGAGGTCAACTGAATCAGTGGACCGCCTGATTTTGCACTAGATAAGGAACATATACACACACTTTTGCATATGTTCATATGGCATTAGAAATCTTGTAAGGACAATGGATGCATGTGTTTGATGGTTGAGTAGATGGAAGATTGGATGTTAGGATATACATTCTCCTTAACTTGGAGATTTCGGGGGGGAAATCCTTTAAGGAGGGGAGAATGTGACACCCTGAATTTTCTGTGAATATTAAAATTAACAATCCTAAGAATACTTAATTATTAAACTGAGAATTAAGGGAAATGGGTTACGCCATTGCGTTCGTCTCGAAATTCTTCTTGGAATAGAGTCCAAGTTTTCGTAAATTGGACTTCGTATGAGGAAGTTATGGCCCTCGGAAGTTTTAGCAAATTTATATAAATTAAAACAGTTCAGAATAAAAAAAATCGAAATTCAAAATTCAAACAGGGAAGCGGGCTGGGCGGGATTTTTTCTGCCCAAGGCCAGGTCGACCTACCCTATACAGGTCGATCAGGGGGTCGACCCGGTGGTCGACCTACCCCGCTCGGACAGATCTAAAATGTGACGATTTCTGACTCTTTGCTGAGTCATTAGGGCTGATGTGGTTATTCTTGATAAATCTAACTAGCCTGGATGGTTGGGATTGCTCCTATGATAATCTAACGGCTTAGTTTGATTCAAACTTCTATAAAAGAGTTCCTAGACTCAAACCCTAAACCTAAACAAAATTTGTTTCTTAGCAACCATGCTGCTGCTAGGATAGTTCTTCTTCCTAAAGCTTAGGATTTAGCAAGTCAGAATTCTATTTCAAAAGATGAACGAATCATTATCTTCTCTAACCTATCTTTGTGAGTACAATTTCTTTAACAAAATAATTAATAAATTAATTGTGATGAGTTATAATTTGGATTATGAGAACATGTGTAACGACCCGTGTTTTTCGACCATTTGAATATGAATATTTAAATTAGTTTTAAATATTATATTGGGAATATAATGAAATTGAATATTTAATTCGTTATTAAAACGAAGTTGAACGTTATAATTTATATATAATATAAAAACGAGCTCAAAAATGGCGTGCAGTTCGTAAATTCGAGTTTTGAACTTCAACTGAGAATACAGGATTCGATATAAGTCAGATTTCTGTAAAACAAGACACATTGGAACTATATTGACGATAATTTTCATATGAAAGAGAAAAATCCAGATTTCGTGTTATAGTTTGATAGTTATGGCTAACTCAAATTTTGAAATAGTCGCTATGGAAAATCGTTATTAAATTATAGGCCTTTAAAGTAGCCGTTTTGCAAACGGACTCTGTTTTCGACGAAACCAGTTCCGTTGAGTTCGTAGCGTCGATTATAGTCAGGATAGGTATATAATTTGTTATTTTTAGAGATTGAGAAATTTGGCGTTAAAAAGGGTGGGGCGGTTCAGGGTAAAAACAGCCTATCGGGCAAACAGTCTCAGAATGCGACGAAATTAGTGCCGTTGGGTTCGTATCGAAAAGTTATTATCGATGTTCGCAATTTCAAGTGGATTTGATTTATCTGGTGACCGTGGAAAATTTAAACGCGTGTTCATTTCTGGTTTCATAAAGGAATTTTTTTCAAATGACCTCGGATTTCAACGAAACTTGTCCTATTAGATCCGGAATATCTTTTTACATCAGGAAAAGCCTTTTTATCGGTAAACAGAAATCGTTTGTAGTAATTTTATCGCATTACTTTAGAACAAAGTATCGTTATAATGATATATTAATATTTCTAACCTATATATATTATATATTTCTATTAAATCCATCCCACTGTTCCTTCTCTCTCTTGTATTTCAAACCTTTGTTTTCTTGCCTGCCGACAGCACACTGCTACCTACAATCTTACATGTCTATTCTGAACCGCCATATGTTTCCAAATCCTTGTCTTCCCACATGCATGTCACATAGCTTTCCATTTTCATATCACAGACCTACCAGATTGAAAGGAAAATACAAGAATGACGCGCAGACCTACTGAAACAAACATATGAAAGAGAGCACATCTGCGCGCCTATTTCATTTCCTTACAAACAAACACTGCATGAAAACATAACCTCATGGCAGACCCAACATCGCGCAGACCTCACCTGCACACCCTATGTCCTAGAATTTGACGTTGTTTCTATCGTCTTGTTCAGCCTCTATATATACTTGCGCCATCTTCTTTTTTTGCCAGTACACCAAGCGAGCCCATGAACAAAATAAACCCAACACCCTTTGTTAATATATATAACGCCAATGACTTAACTAAATCATCCAACTCCGAATTTAAAACTCAGTGACCGTTTTGGGACTGTGTGGTGACGAGGCGTTGGGGAGTTTCATGCGAGCGGTGTCTATTGTGAACATGGGATATATTTCTTTAAAGAAAAAGAAAAAAAAGATAGCGAGAGTCTTTTGTTCTGAAGCCGGTGGTAGCAACGGTGACGGGGTAGTGTTGAAGATATGGAGGGGAGGAGTGGTATTGTTATAAGAAGAGAGAAGTGCAGACAGATGGTAAGAACATTGAACGAGCTAAAGGCATTGGGGAAAGTGAAGAAGGAAAGGGTCTGTCGGGGTATGAGGATAGGCGGACGAACCAAGTAGTAATAAAGAAGAGAGTGCCAGTGTAAAAGTGAGTGGAGGAGCGGTTTAGAAGAGAGAATGGACGTGCTGTTTGTTAGGCTTAAAAAAAAAAAAAAAAAAAAAAAAAAAAAGAGAAGAGGCGGACGTTAGACAGAAGAAGGAAAAGCGGAGCAGGACAAGGAGAAACGTGAACAGTAAGTACATATATAATTATGCATTAAAGTTACTTAATTCTCAGTCACGTAAGCCTAACCGTATTTGCTTATATGCCGGTAGATATATTAAGTTATGAAGTCAGTAATTAACTAGATAATGGTTGGTTTAAGTAAACTGGAATCAGAGTTTCAAAGAGGAAGCCTTTTAATCGGCCAAATAATATAAACGTAATTGTAGTTAACACCTTGATTAGGGTTGATTATTTTGATTATAAAGGTTATTAAGTTGACCATGGACTATACGCAGACTAAATTCATAATCATAATATAAGAAAGAATTGGACTATTGTTTAGTAGTACGGGAACTAAGGAAAACAATTGAGTTTTCCGCAAATTTGAATCAGAGAAATATACCGGACCTGTTAACAAGTAATTAGCAGTTTATTTGAAACTAGTACTAAACTAAGATAAGTTAATACTAGTAATTAGTGACCCGGGAGCTTTTTAATATTAAATATGTTGAGTAAATTGGACTACGTGACTTATGTCATGCCTAATCATCATTAGTTGGCCTAATTATGTTTAGTACATGTTTAAGGCTGACACGCCTAATCAAAATATAACATGGTTTAGTTAATATCAACATATATTCAGGTGGAATCAAATCATATTTAGTTATGATCACCTCGGATGGAATTAAATTCCCTGTTCAAAATAAGCAGGATCAGTCGTGTTGAAATCATATCGGTGGATGCTTCATTTTGGAGCTAGAATTAACTGGAACACGCCATTTCACCGTCAGATGGAATCATAGTGAGTTAAACTCACTCAGTTACCCTTTTTATATTTTATATAAATTGGGTGTTTTTATTTTGTGTGCCTTGCTTGCCAATGGTTGACTGTTTTGCTAGTTATCTGCTTATTTGTTGATTTAACTAATGAAATTAAACTGTGTTTAATTTCAGTGAAATACCAAATCGTTATTCTTAACGATTGGTTCCAATAAAGGTGACTCACCTTGGTTGGTCACATTTATAAAATGAACGTGTTGAAATTGTTAAATTGGTTGCATGGTTTGTGAATTGATTGATGGCCGTCATTTATTGTTATCGGTTAAATGAAACTAAATGATCCTGTTTGTGATAACCGTTTTGAATACAGGGAAGAACAGGTTGGAGGGATCCAACCGGATTCCTCAAATATATTATTTATTTCATATTATCACATATAAATTGTCCTGTTTGGGGTTGATTGATTTGATGGTTGATTATTGAATGTTCAACATCTGTTAGTTTAAACCAATGAGCGATATGGGTTAAGTGTTTGGCAGAGTATGGCCTATAAAATCAATCGAGTTAAAATATTGATTCACCGTCAGGAGAATCGATAGAGATAAAGTTATAAAATTTACTTTATAACTGGAGTTGGATTTTGAATATATTATTTTGAAGAAAGGTTTATAAAAGAAAAGTAAATAAATAAATATTTTATTTATTTAAGACTTCGATTTGTTCTGATGTTAATCAGATCTACAATTATGAGCATAAGAAATAAGATGAATGGTTAAACTTTAATAAGTGTTTTGTAAACAGCGATTTTAGCGCTATAGTTATAATATATGTTTTGTAAATCTAAATAGCGATTTTAGCGCTGTTGCTATAGTAAATGTTTTTGTGATCTAAACAGCGATTATAGTGCTGTTGTTTGTAAATCTAAATAGTAATTATAACGCTATGGTTATAACATACATGCTATAAAATCTAAATAGTAATTATAACGCTATGGTTATAACATACATGCTATAAAATCTAAACAGCGTTATACATATGTGCTATAAATTTTCTTATTTAAAACTAATGGATTTCCCCGATTTAAATAATAAAGGATGAGTTGCCATTTCGTACGACTGCTAGCGTAATTCGCAGGGCTGCAGATAGCCTACGACGGTCGGATGTTTCCTGAGGGAATCAGGCGTAACCATTGTGATCGCTGTGATCTAGAGTCAAGCGAATGGGGTTAAGACGAATGTCAATTAATCAATTAGAGTTATTCAAATATCGTATTTTTGAATATTAAAAGAATTTGAAATTTCAATTTAACAAAAAGGAAATTAGTTTGTTAAAGGCCAAATGATGCTGAATACTGAATCAGTGAACTCATTGGAGTGTCATGTTTGAAACACTGTATATTTTGATAGTTAAAACACCGACTATCAAATCTGACCAATACGATTGTTGGTATGGAAAGACCGGGATCGAATTTATATTCGAAAACCATTCCATCCAACAAATACGTGAAGATACCAGGAGATGATCGAGATGGAGCATTGAAGACCGTGGATTTTCATAAACGGAAGAACCACTAATATTCTCTGCCTGGCAAACAGAGATAAGCTGTGATTTTGTCGTAGTTGGAATCTACGGGTTGCAAGGACTTCTCGCTACTGATCCATGGGGTGATTCCCATATGGATGCAGTAGGAGAGTGCCTTCGGTTCATCCTGTTCCTGGATGACGTTTATGGACGGATGTCTGACAGAGTATTTCCAAAGGGATCACGTACGTTGATTTCTTCAAACGTACGATAGTTGTTGGCAGAGAATTGCCGCTCTCTTAGCTTCCAGCTAGAGTATTTTTGTGGATGTCAATTAGTGATATCTGACGATGTGGCATTCAAAGTGAATGACGACCAGATGATCAGAAGTTAATTCTGGCCTCAAGCCTCATCAACCGGGAAATGACAAAAATCGGGCAGGCAGCATGGCTATGTGGGTCGCTCCCATTAGGGTGTATGATCACCTATCTAGAGGAAATCCTATTTGTTTCTTAAATCTATGTTTCGATGCTGTCCCTTGTCGGGAGACGGTTGCTGATCCCAACCGTCGGTGATATACATTCGATACACTCAAGCGAAATGAGTGGTCGGTCATGTGAGGGCCGGGTTGCAAGAAGTTCTTGTTGAACCCAGTGTATTCGTCTCTAGAGATACCCTATCGGAAGGTGGACCCATACCTTGTCAAAGTCGGAATCCAATTCCCAATAAGCGCCTGCGGGTTTTGTTTGTATACTATATATGTGGAGCGTGAGATGCAAGCGTTCCACTAGATTGTTATTTACTTGTATTTAGACATTATTATAATATCAGACAAGATATTGGTTTCAAAACTGTTTTGGGTTATCGTAAGGTAAAAACCGTCCGTGTTTATGTGTGGATTTGGTCTTACGATTATCCTTTTCTTTTGAAAGGTTTTGAACTTTAAAATCATGATTGGATGGTTCACCCTTATTACTGTGCGAGTTTATCTCACTCTGGTTTACCAGACTGACCCGGTGTTTTGTAAATGCTCGGGTTAGGCCGGGTTGTACAGGTTCAGGTTATCGACTACTGTGAAGTGACGAGCTGGAAGAGTCCAGACGTATGATATTACTACTATTTCGCTGTGTGTTGTATATGGGAACAGGCTATTATAACCGTCCCATGGTATGATGTACTCTGATACTGTAAGTATTTTCAAAGCTCTCAATAAAGATTTATTTCTATATTATATTTTGTTCCGCTGCGATGTGAGACTCTGTGTTGTGGTGTTATTCTTCTTCTTCTTCTATTCAATATTTCTACCTTATATATTCTCACCCTCTAACTTCTTTCTATTAATGATCTGGAATGTTCGATGTCTGAATGGTCAACATGGTAGCTTGATGTTGATTTTCGGAGTCGAAAATCCCGGTTCGTTACAGGTGGTATCAGAGCTGAAGGTTAAGTGATTACCTTGGCTCTGTGGCGTGACTCAGTAAAGATGGGGTTAGTAATACCCTAGATTGAGTTTGAGTGTATATATATGAGCGCGTATTTGTAAATTGTTATAAAAACTGTCTTATATTGTGTTGATTGGTTTGTCGAGTAGTTTATGAATTCTGGTCGATACAGTAATGCAAACTGTGTCGATAAGTGTTTCTAAACTCTTGAACAGAATAATTCGACACAGTATGTTTTGAAAAGAGGGTAAATGAAATAATTTTACCCAAAGTATATTTTGATATAAAGGAAATATGTATATTGTAATTATAATATATTAGATGTGTTGGTTGTGATTATAATCCAATAAAATTATAAAATGTGAAATGGTTATATATAATCAATCAGAATTCATTTAAGTATAATATATGAAAATCAGAGGAGTTAAATCTGAATTTAAATCAAAATTGAAATTAAAACTTTGGAAATTTGAACAAGTAGTTGAAATTGGAATTGGACTTAATATATGAGAATTTTAAAATCCTGGGAGATTTTAAATTGTTTTACAAGTTTTGAAAAGGATATTTTGAAATAGATTTCAAAATGAAAGTGTTTAAAATTTGATGTTTTGAAAAGATATAGTATTGAACTCACTTTGATAGCTGGGAAATAACTCTGAGGATGCTGGTCACATCATCAGTGTTCATTTCCGAGTTCTAAGTGACGGATTACTACCAAAAATCTTGTTTTGAATTTTTTTTGAGAAAAACAAGTTGTTTGAAATCCTGAAAGGAATATTTGATTTTTGAAGGAGCTGAACTGTTTGAAAACTCCCAGGGAAATTGTTTGAACAAGAACAAGATTAAATCGAATTTGTGAAAGCAAACATGAATTGAATTGAAACCAATCGACTAGAAATTAATTCGTGATATATTATCAAGTAGAATCAGATTTTGAATTGTGAGACAGGAATCTAAGATGGTGTTGGACTGGTAAGTTAAGTTTTGGAATTGGTAATGGATGGAAATTGAGTTAAGGATGGAATTTGACTTGGACACGTGAAGGATTTGGTTTTGAGGATAAAATTGGAAGTTTGTTTGGGGAATGGATTTGTATATGCTGACAGGGTGGCAGACGGGAAAGATATAGTGATATGCCCGACAAAAAGGTACACGTTTATTTTATATGGGTTTGGTGATTTGTGAGCCTATGTGGCAAGCCGCTTGGCTGTTTATTTTCTTTTGAATTGGAGAAGGCCTAGAATGGCAAGTTGGAGTTGTACCGATTGAGCCGTACAGAGGAGGTGCTGGCGAAATTTTTCGAAAATTTAAAGTGTTAGGAAATTTTCAATATTTTTGAAATTATCGATTTACAGTATTGAATTGGTTTCTAATTTATAATAAAATTAGATTTGAAATTAATGAGCTTATAACGTTCTTTCTTAACTTAGCAATTTCGAGGACGAAATTATTTTAAGGGGGAAAGAATGTAACGACCCGTGTTTTTCGACCATTTGAATATGAATATTTAAATTAGTTTTAAATATTATATTGGGAATATAATGAAATTGAATATTTAATTCGTTATTAAAACGAAGTTGAACGTTATAATTTATATATAATATAAAAACGAGCTCAAAAATGGCGTGCAGTTCGTAAATTCGAGTTTTGAACTTCAACTGAGAATACAGGATTCGATATAAGTCAGATTTCTGTAAAACAAGACACATTGGAACTATATTGACGATAATTTTCATATGAAAGAGAAAAATCCAGATTTCGTGTTATATTTTGATAGTTATGGCTAACTCAAATTTTGAAATAGTCGCTATGGAAAATCGTTATTAAATTATAGGCCTTTAAAGTAGCCGTTTTGCAAACGGACTCTGTTTTCGACGAAACCAGTTCCGTTGAGTTCGTAGCGTCGATTATAGTCAGGATAGGTATATAATTTGTTATTTTTAGAGATTGAGAAATTTGGCGTTAAAAAGGGTGGGGCGGTTCAGGGTAAAAACAGCCTATCGGGCAAACAGTCTCAGAATGCGACGAAATTAGTGCCGTTGGGTTCGTATCGAAAAGTTATTATCGATGTTCGCAATTTCAAGTGGATTTGATTTATCTGGTGACCGTGGAAAATTTAAACGCGTGTTCATTTCTGGTTTCATAAAGGAATTTTTTTCAAATGACCTCGGATTTCAACGAAACTTGTCCTATTAGATCCGGAATATCTTTTTACATCAGGAAAAGCCTTTTTATCGGTAAACAGAAATCGTTTGTAGTAATTTTATCGCATTACTTTAGAACAAAGTATCGTTATAATGATATATTAATATTTCTAACCTATATATATTATATATTTCTATTAAATCCATCCCACTGTTCCTTCTCTCTCTTGTATTTCAAACCTTTGTTTTCTTGCCTGCCGACAGCACACTGCTACCTACAATCTTACATGTCTATTCTGAACCGCCATATGTTTCCAAATCCTTGTCTTCCCACATGCATGTCACATAGCTTTCCATTTTCATATCACAGACCTACCAGATTGAAAGGAAAATACAAGAATGACGCGCAGACCTACTGAAACAAACATATGAAAGAGAGCACATCTGCGCGCCTATTTCATTTCCTTACAAACAAACACTGCATGAAAACATAACCTCATGGCAGACCCAACATCGCGCAGACCTCACCTGCACACCCTATGTCCTAGAATTTGACGTTGTTTCTATCGTCTTGTTCAGCCTCTATATATACTTGCGCCATCTTCTTTTTTTGCCAGTACACCAAGCGAGCCCATGAACAAAATAAACCCAACACCCTTTGTTAATATATATAACGCCAATGACTTAACTAAATCATCCAACTCCGAATTTAAAACTCAGTGACCGTTTTGGGACTGTGTGGTGACGAGGCGTTGGGGAGTTTCATGCGAGCGGTGTCTATTGTGAACATGGGATATATTTCTTTAAAGAAAAAGAAAAAAAAGATAGCGAGAGTCTTTTGTTCTGAAGCCGGTGGTAGCAACGGTGACGGGGTAGTGTTGAAGATATGGAGGGGAGGAGTGGTATTGTTATAAGAAGAGAGAAGTGCAGACAGATGGTAAGAACATTGAACGAGCTAAAGGCATTGGGGAAAGTGAAGAAGGAAAGGGTCTGTCGGGGTATGAGGATAGGCGGACGAACCAAGTAGTAATAAAGAAGAGAGTGCCAGTGTAAAAGTGAGTGGAGGAGCGGTTTAGAAGAGAGAATGGACGTGCTGTTTGTTAGGCATAAAAAAAAAAAAAAAAAAAAAAAAAAAAAAAGAGAAGAGGCGGACGTTAGACAGAAGAAGGAAAAGCGGAGCAGGACAAGGAGAAACGTGAACAGTAAGTACATATATAATTATGCATTAAAGTTACTTAATTCTCAGTCACGTAAGCCTAACCGTATTTGCTTATATGCCGGTAGATATATTAAGTTATGAAGTCAGTAATTAACTAGATAATGGTTGGTTTAAGTAAACTGGAATCAGAGTTTCAAAGAGGAAGCCTTTTAATCGGCCAAATAATATAAATGTAATTGTAGTTAACACCTTGATTAGGGTTGATTATTTTGATTATAAAGGTTATTAAGTTGACCATGGACTATACGCAGACTAAATTCATAATCATAATATAAGAAAGAATTGGACTATTGTTTAGTAGTACGGGAACTAAGGAAAACAATTGAGTTTTCCGCAAATTTGAATCAGAGAAATATACCGGACCTGTTAACAAGTAATTAGCAGTTTATTTGAAACTAGTACTAAACTAAGATAAGTTAATACTAGTAATTAGTGACCCGGGAGCTTTTTAATATTAAATATGTTGAGTAAATTGGACTACGTGACTTATGTCATGCCTAATCATCATTAGTTGGCCTAATTATGTTTAGTACATGTTTAAGGCTGACACGCCTAATCAAAATATAACATGGTTTAGTTAATATCAACATATATTCAGGTGGAATCAAATCATATTTAGTTATGATCACCTCGGATGGAATTAAATTCCCTGTTCAAAATAAGCAGGATCAGTCGTGTTGAAATCATATCGGTGGATGCTTCATTTTGGAGCTAGAATTAACTGGAACACGCCATTTCACCGTCAGATGGAATCATAGTGAGTTAAACTCACTCAGTTACCCTTTTTATATTTTATATAAATTGGGTGTTTTTATTTTGTGTGCCTTGCTTGCCAATGGTTGACTGTTTTGCTAGTTATCTGCTTATTTGTTGATTTAACTAATGAAATTAAACTGTGTTTAATTTCAGTGAAATACCAAATCGTTATTCTTAACGATTGGTTCCAATAAAGGTGACTCACCTTGGTTGGTCACATTTATAAAATGAACGTGTTGAAATTGTTAAATTGGTTGCATGGTTTGTGAATTGATTGATGGCCGTCATTTATTGTTATCGGTTAAATGAAACTAAATGATCCTGTTTGTGATAACCGTTTTGAATACAGGGAAGAACAGGTTGGAGGGATCCAACCGGATTCCTCAAATATATTATTTATTTCATATTATCACATATAAATTGTCCTGTTTGGGGTTGATTGATTTGATGGTTGATTATTGAATGTTCAACATCTGTTAGTTTAAACCAATGAGCGATATGGGTTAAGTGTTTGGCAGAGTATGGCCTATAAAATCAATCGAGTTAAAATATTGATTCACCGTCAGGAGAATCGATAGAGATAAAGTTATAAAATTTACTTTATAACTGGAGTTGGATTTTGAATATATTATTTTGAAGAAAGGTTTATAAAAGAAAAGTAAATAAATAAATATTTTATTTATTTAAGACTTCGATTTGTTCTGATGTTAATCAGATCTACAATTATGAGCATAAGAAATAAGATGAATGGTTAAACTTTAATAAGTGTTTTGTAAACAGCGATTTTAGCGCTATAGTTATAATATATGTTTTGTAAATCTAAATAGCGATTTTAGCGCTGTTGCTATAGTAAATGTTTTTGTGATCTAAACAGCGATTATAGTGCTGTTGTTTGTAAATCTAAATAGTAATTATAACGCTATGGTTATAACATACATGCTATAAAATCTAAATAGTAATTATAACGCTATGGTTATAACATACATGCTATAAAATCTAAACAGCGTTATACATATGTGCTATAAATTTTCTTATTTAAAACTAATGGATTTCCCCGATTTAAATAATAAAGGATGAGTTGCCATTTCGTACGACTGCTAGCGTAATTCGCAGGGCTGCAGATAGCCTACGACGGTCGGATGTTTCCTGAGGGAATCAGGCGTAACCATTGTGATCGCTGTGATCTAGAGTCAAGCGAATGGGGTTAAGACGAATGTCAATTAATCAATTAGAGTTATTCAAATATCGTATTTTTGAATATTAAAAGAATTTGAAATTTCAATTTAACAAAAAGGAAATTAGTTTGTTAAAGGCCAAATGATGCTGAATACTGAATCAGTGAACTCATTGGAGTGTCATGTTTGAAACACTGTATATTTTGATAGTTAAAACACCGACTATCAAATCTGACCAATACGATTGTTGGTATGGAAAGACCGGGATCGAATTTATATTCGAAAACCATTCCATCCAACAAATACGTGAAGATACCAGGAGATGATCGAGATGGAGCATTGAAGACCGTGGATTTTCATAAACGGAAGAACCACTAATATTCTCTGCCTGGCAAACAGAGATAAGCTGTGATTTTGTCGTAGTTGGAATCTACGGGTTGCAAGGACTTCTCGCTACTGATCCATGGGGTGATTCCCATATGGATGCAGTAGGAGAGTGCCTTCGGTTCATCCTGTTCCTGGATGACGTTTATGGACGGATGTCTGACAGAGTATTTCCAAAGGGATCACGTACGTTGATTTCTTCAAACGTACGATAGTTGTTGGCAGAGAATTGCCGCTCTCTTAGCTTCCAGCTAGAGTATTTTTGTGGATGTCAATTAGTGATATCTGACGGATCTGACGATGTGGCATTCAAAGTGAATGACGACCAGATGATCAGAAGTTAATTCTGGCCTCAAGCCTCATCAACCGGGAAATGACAAAAATCGGGCAGGCAACATGGCTATGTGGGTCGCTCCCATTAGGGTGTATGATCACCTATCTAGAGGAAATCCTATTTGTTTCTTAAATCTATGTTTCGATGCTGTCCCTTGTCGGGAGACGGTTGCTGATCCCAACCGTCGGTGATATACATTCGATACACTCAAGCGAAATGAGTGGTCGGTCATGTGAGGGCCGGGTTGCAAGAAGTTCTTGTTGAACCCAGTGTATTCGTCTCTAGAGATACCCTATCGGAAGGTGGACCCATACCTTGTCAAAGTCGGAATCCAATTCCCAATAAGCGCCTGCGGGTTTTGTTTGTATACTATATATGTGGAGCGTGAGATGCAAGCGTTCCACTAGATTGTTATTTACTTGTATTTAGACATTATTATAATATCAGACAAGATATTGGTTTCAAAACTGTTTTGGGTTATCGTAAGGTAAAAACCGTCCGTGTTTATGTGTGGATTTGGTCTTACGATTATCCTTTTCTTTTGAAAGGTTTTGAACTTTAAAATCATGATTGGATGGTTCACCCTTATTACTGTGCGAGTTTATCTCACTCTGGTTTACCAGACTGACCCGGTGTTTTGTAAATGCTCGGGTTAGGCCGGGTTGTACAGGTTCAGGTTATCGACTACTGTGAAGTGACGAGCTGGAAGAGTCCAGACGTATGATATTACTACTATTTCGCTGTGTGTTGTATATGGGAACAGGCTATTATAACCGTCCCATGGTATGATGTACTCTGATACTGTAAGTATTTTCAAAGCTCTCAATAAAGATTTATTTCTATATTATATTTTGTTCCGCTGCGATGTGAGACTCTGTGTTGTGGTGTTATTCTTCTTCTTCTTCTATTCAATATTTCTACCTTATATATTCTCACCCTCTAACTTCTTTCTATTAATGATCTGGAATGTTCGATGTCTGAATGGTCAACATGGTAGCTTGATGTTGATTTTCGGAGTCGAAAATCCCGGTTCGTTACAACATGACTATTGAATCATGTGATGTTATTTAACTTTGTTATCTTATGTTGGTAGATCTATTTCATATGCCCAATTATACATGTTTAACTTGATTCATTTTATGCAAGCTTGGGATGTTAAATCATATGCTAATTCGTATGTGAATCTTATACAAGTTTGGGATGTTAAATCATATGCTAATTCATATGTGAATCTTATGCAAGTTTGGGATGTTAAATCATATGCTAGTTTATATGTGAATCTTATGCAAGTTCGTATGCGGATTATACACAAGTTTATATGTGAATCAAGTATATACATATGCTAGTTTATATGCAAAAATATGTGATAAATTCATATGCAAGTTGTAGTAATCCATATGCAAGTTTAGGTGAAAACTATATTCACATTTTTAGGTGAAAAATATATTCACATGCAAGTTTAGGTGAGACCCATAATTCATATATGCAAGTTCACAATTTCATGTTTAGATCGATATTTAGATCCATGGTAGTTTATGCAAATATATGATTCTATATGACCATTGTCTATGCAAATTATTGGCTATGCAAATTTATGTTATAATTCCTATTTACAAGTTAGATCTATTTTTATGTGTTATGCAAGTTGTGATGTTTCTTTTTTATAAGTTAGACTATTTGCGAGTCTAACATATTTCATATTTGAACGTATGAATAACGTGGGGACAGTGGGAAAATATTAATTATGTAAATTGTGAATTGGCATAAAATGGCATTAAAAGCATATAATTAAATTGAGACATTAATTAGTATAATTTTGATACCTAAAAAGTATGGACATAATTTAGGTGACAATTATGGACATAATTAATTTGGAAATTATTGACAATTTGAGTATGGATAATTAATTCAAATTGGAGTGAAATAATTTGTAATAATAAACGCCAAAGACACGAGGTTAGACTCGTTTGTGGTGTAAGACTGCCCTGACCCGCTGGCAAATCTAGCAACCACAAACGGTAGTCTAATGTGAGAGGTCAAAGACATAAATTAAATGCATAACAATTGTAAAGACATGAGGTTAGACTCGTTTGTGGTGTAAGACTGCCCGGACCCGCCCGACAAATCCAGCAACCGCAAACGGTAGTTTAATGTGAGAGGTCTTACAAGGTTACGTTTATATTGAATTAAGTAACACTTAACCAAGATAAACATGTGGTGGGACATGGGGGTTAAGTGGGTGACATGGGTGATATGTGAAATATGATTAGAAACACTTAACCAAATTTAAACATGTAAGAAGACATGAATAAGAAGGGGTTCAGTGGAAAATTCTAGTGGGGACTAAGCATAGGTGGAAGGCTTGTGTCAAACATGGGGGGCCCTATTCAAACCATTAACCCATTAAGTATCTTTGTGAGCTCAAGTTAGATCAAGGACGGGACACGCTTACTAGGTTTGATTGTAAGAGGTCAAAACGGGTTAACGGTGGCAACGCAAGTCCAATGGGGTCATGTGCGTGCGTGGGCCCGGGCTAGAAGGTAAGACGTTGTTGCATCGTGTAGATATAAGTCGTGCATCTTTAGTGGTATTGGGTTGCCACTTTGGGGAGTGATACATCCCCACTGTGGGACCAGCACAGGTATCTACAAGTTAGGGAGCCGATCGAATGGGGGTAGTGGGTACAACTAGTGGAGATAGGGGCAGGCGGCACCTATGAAGACAGCTAGGGGTACACGAAACTACCATTATGATTATTATGTTCAGTAGGCGGGATCAACTTTTACGGTGACTCGTAGTGGTGCAGTATAGTAATTATTCTTTAGTGATTAGGAGCGAGATTAACGCTAGAATATTCCTCTTGTTCGTTTTGTCTTGCCCACTTGTTTCACAGTCATTCCTTGTTTTACCAGTTTATGCCTTATCCTATATACTTTAATAATTATATTGTTAAAGTTATTGGAATCGCCAGACTTTATGTCTGACCCCCTTTGTTTTCGCCTCTTTTCTTCCTCCCCCCCCCTTAAGGTTCTCAGGGTGGGACTAGTGCTAGTGGAGCTTGATTTGGATATTTCTCTCTCTTTGGAAGTGCTTGGATTGCTGAAAGTAAAGTTCAACTCATCTCTTTTATGGCTACTTATGTTGGGGTTATGCTTTTTACTTTATGTACTAAAACAATTTGTCAAGATGGATATGAAATGTACTTGGTTTTACTGTTTATTTATGATGTTGTGTAATCAAACTATTTCTCCGCTGCAATAAAAGTTGTTTTAAAATTTTCAACTACCAATATATGTATCTGTCTTGTTATATTCTGTTCTATACACCAATAATACTCCATGGAAGTTATTGCATTCCCTTTGAGAGTGATATTAATGGATGTGGGGTGTTACATTTATGATTATTGATGGTGTCATTTTCAATAACTGGCTTGACATACCATTCTTTGGTACTTGGTTCTATTTTGCGATGAAACTATCTATGTTACATGATCCTTTGCACAAATTACTTGCTAATTGGATTTGTGTTTTAATATAAGTGTTCTTTTGGCTTATCTTATTATTGTTTGTAAAAAGATGTTTTTGCAGTTACTTTTATCAGTTATATGTATGTGAAGGAACTTCGAACAGTGAAGGTTAAAGTCGATCCTGATATGATTTTATTGTTCCTTCCATCATTACATCTAATTAAGCACTAGATTCGTTTGATTGATTGAAATTAATACATTGATAGTATATTTTTAGTCTTAAGTTGGTTTACTTGTAAAATTCATTTTTTTATTGAATTTTCACTTTTATAATTACTTCTATTTTTTATTAAAGTACCCTATAATTTTTTTTTAAAAAATTTGACTTGAAATATGTTTTTTAATAAATAATTTTATATTTCAAACTGAAAACTTAACGATCAGTTTTCCCACCGTTGTGCGGTAATACTAGTTTCAAGTCGTCAAAGGAAGAGACTGAAAATGGGCTCGATAATTTGAGATATTAGTGAATCAATGGAGAACGGAGGCGTTTCTCCCAAGTATAATGTTCGCTCTTCTATGTCGAAGGTTATCTAATAATACATTTTCTCTTTGACCAAAACCGAAGCCCACTATCATGGATTAGAACACATTGTTGTATTTTTTTTTGGAGGAAACAAGAACACATTGTTGTACTTTTTTTTGGAGGAAACAACTATACAATACTCTTATTTTTAGGATTATTAGTTAATCATGCATCTAGACCTTTTATCTTCCTAAAATAAAATCAATCCATAAAACCGAAGTAAGTGAAGGTGGGATGGCAAATAATTCGATAAGTAGATTTTATTTAATTGTTAAAATTTGTCTCTATTGTCCATCATTATTAAATTCATAGTAATTAAAATATTTCTGATGAAAATCAAATAAAAATATCATGGTATTCAGAAAGATATATAGTAATTTTGCAGACTAAGATAATTTTTATTTGATACATACATAATCCAAAATTGCAATACTTAAATGAATTTTTGCATACTAAATTTGAAAATAATATGACTGCTAGCCAAAATTTGGCATAACACCCCTAAATGATAGGTAATGAAGAGATAACAATTTCATGGTGTAGAATTGATCAATGAATAATATGACTGCTATCGATGTAAAATTTGTTTATATACACACATTTGACTGATATTGATTAGGACGATAAATTTTACACATCGCCTAACTGCACAAATAAAATCTGTGTTTGATTAATTAAAACCCCACACGGGTATTGGGATGATATTTGACATACACTCATACCAATAATTAGTTGTATGTCAGTCGATTGATTGACTGACTGTTATGAGCGTTAAATATCTATATTTGATGCTTATACAGTGTAGAATGCACTTTGGATGATGGTTGATTATTTGTCGTTGTTGATATATACATGCGTTGTATGGAAATCCATAGAAATAAAATCTATGGTAATTGATTGGGCCTCATTCCAGTTTTGAAATAGAATATTTGAAAAAGAAATATTTGAAATAGATTATTTGAAAAAGAAATATTTGAAATAGAATATTTGAAAATAGAAATATATGAAGCCGTGTTAAGTAGTTACACGCCATTTCAACACGAACGAGAATTTTGTCGATTTTATAATGAATATGGAAATAATTTCAAAATCGAATATTTTGAAATGAATTCGAATTGAAATTCAAATAGAAATGAATTCGAATTAAAATTGAATTAAATAGAATTCAAATCGAGTTGAAATTGAATTGAATCGAATTGAAATTGAATAGAATTGAATTCGAATTAAAATTGAATAGAATTGAATTTCGAATTGAATTGAATAGGAATTCAAATCGAACTAAAATTGAATTAATAGAATTCAAATTGAATTGAAATTGAATTGAATCGAATTGAAATCGAATTGAAATTGAATTGAAATCAAATAGAAATGAATGTAAAAAGGAATTTATAAAGGAAAATTCAATTTTGATTTGAAATCGAATAAGAAGTTGAAATCGTTTTGAAAACGAATTTAAAACGATTTATATAATACGTTTTAAAAGGAAATCGACGAAATATATATTATATGTATTATTTATATAATATAATGGCCTGAATAGAACGCGCCGCGCCGTCGCAGTTCGCGAATTTTGACCATTGACTTCGGATGGATATTGCGGGAGATCCGACCGCCGGATTCTCCTAAAAATTGAACCGTTGGGTTCGTATCGAAAAGAGCTTTCTAATGAATATTAGAGATTTGAAATCTAATGGTTGGATTTGGAATTATATCCAAATCAAATTGGGAAAAGGTCGCTGTAAGTGCAGTTCGATGGCCGTTGATGGAAATCGACTGTACGGGCCTAGATAAAATTATTAAAAATAGTAATAGTTTGTGTAAAATCATAAGAAATGATTTGGGAAGAATTAGGATGAAAAACTCCGTATTTGAGAAGATAAAAATAGATTTTTATCGAAATGAACTAGTTTTGAACTAGAATTATAATGCTATTTATTTTTAAATAAATAAATTGAATTTGAAAAGGGTTTTAAAAGTAACCAGAATTTCCAATAATTGGAATGGAATGGATTTGAATCGAAATTGTCTTTGGAATATTTTGATGTTGGATTTTGTGATTATATAGATACTGTTATGGGAATTTGAAAGATATATTAATATCATTATTCCCAATAAGATATTTGTTGGTCACAGAATTTGATATTGAATATAAGCCGATATATTTTCTATTCAGAGCCTTGTATTTAATATCAAATGTGATTTGGGTTTGTCGTGAATGGTGTCTTCATTAACACTGTTCTTAAGCCCAGTTGAGAAAAAGATTAAATCTTTTTATTTAGATTTAATGAAGTGTACCAATTAAATAATATTTAATTGGAATTGAATTAGTATTGATTTTTGGGTTTATCGTGAACAGTGTTTTAAATAACACTTGTTCTTTAACCCGATAATTAATGGAATGTGATTTTAGGTTGTCGTGAACGGTATCTTCAATAATACTGTTCTTAGACCCAAAGGAGTTAAGAAAAACAGAAACTAACTGGAGATTAGTTAAGTTGAATGGTTTCTGGGGTATTGATCTGATGTTGGTTTCGGCCTTCGGGGTTAATACTTAGGGAATTGCTCACTTGCTAATTTACGGTTAGGGACTGATTGAAATGTGATGTGATTTTGGGGTTTATCGTGAACCGTGTTTTAAATGACACTGATTCTTTAACCCAGTCAAAGATTAAAGCTAAGTGGAGTTTTAATGAATTGTTAATTAGATTGAAAAGACCGAGAATGGAGTATCACCAGTTTTACTCCAGACGGTAGTTAAATCTTTAATTAGATTTGAAGTGAAATGGTAATTGAGTTTACCGATAACACCGTGGTGTTAGATATGAAGTATGACCAGTTTTACTTCATGGGATAAATAGGTTGGGATTGGGAAATAAAATAAATAATTACTTCGGTGTGGTTCGCTAATCCCGACTAGTTTGAAGTGATATTCAAAGGAAGATTAAAGAATAAATTTAAAAGAAATTATCTTTGATAAAATTAATGGGAACCTTTCCCTAAGAACGTGAAATTTAGAAGCTAACTGTAGGTTGGCTAAGATGAATGGTTTCATGGGTATTGATCTGATGTTGGTTTCGGCCTTCGGGGTTAATATTCGGGGAACTGTTCTCTTACTAGTTTACGGTTAGTGACTGATGAATTGGAATGAGGCGTATGTTGTGATTGTGTAACACTTATTTATTATATACGCGAGTTATTCGGAAAGACCGGGTTTATCCCATTCTGAATAACTGATTCGACGATTAGTTGAAGATGAAGACGGTGGTTGAAGACCAGATGTCTTCACGTCATTTGGGTGATTACTGATGATCTTGATTGGGTCGTACACCCAAGAGGAGGGAATCAGTTAGTGATCGTCCAGACGTACTTGGAGATCGATGGATATGCGGGGTACTAGGTGCCTCCAATTTCATTCAGACCCAGAACGAACTTGTAAATGGACTATGTGTCTGACATTGGATTTCAGTCGGTGTGATTGATTTCTATTAAATATATATCTGTTTGGCGGCGGAGAATTTATTCTCTTGCTTAACGCCCTTCTCTGAGACGTACGAGCTCAAGGGTTATATATTGATGGATATCCATCGCATGGAGTGAATGGCCTGTGTGGCATGCCTAAGTGGAAATTGATCAAGGCTTCTGTTGAAAAGCAAAGTCTTGTGGTTGATGATCAAAGCATGGCATGTGTGGCGTAGCTTTGTGTAACGTTGATTCGCGAGCCTCACACCCCGGTTGTGAACTAGAAACGGGAGAGGACATCAGGGAGGGCATGCGTTTCTTTTTAGCTAGAAGTGGCGTCAGTGGTTTTACACGCCCTGACGAGTTTGACTTATGTGATTGTTGCTGTTGCGAGCCGCCTCGGATATATCGGTCGATCCGGGACCGATGGAGTCATTCGTTGGCTCATTTACGCCCCAAAGGGCAGGGAAACGTAGTGTTCAGGCATAATAATCCACATAGGTGGACCGGCCCTGACGATCCAAAGGGTTGATGCGTTCTGATCCTGAGGCTCGGGCTAGAGAGTCTCGAATTCGGTAGAGGACTATCTTTTGCCTCGGTTCACAGACGGAAATCCAATTTCCAAATACGTAACATTTGCGGTTTTGATTGTAGAGCCTAGTATGGCGACATGATATATGGTACCCATGCCGTCTATGATTGATACTTATGATTTGAAGTGGTTTTATACACTATGCACTTATAGTAGTATCAAATGATTTGTTTTAATCGTACTAAGCATGTTTGGCTATTATAAGGGAAAACCCTATCCCCGGCTTGCGTTGCATTGTGTGGTAGGACCTGGGTCTTATAATAGCTTCATTTTTCCAAAAAGCATTGCGTTGTTTTTGTTATATGCACCTGTATTCTTGGGAGGAAACCCGTTCCGTGTTATGGGCGTGGTCCCTTGATATATCTGATTTAAAGTAAAGTTCTAAATAACTGTTTTAGTTCTCACACCAGTCCCATGACTGACCTGGAGTTTATTGTTTTAACCTAAACTCTGGGTGCCCTTATTTTGACACGGGCAGCTAGTAGTTTTGGTTTTGCAGATTTATATTCACAAGATCCTGGTTTACAGCTGGAACGATATCCGGAAAGCTTTGTATCCGTATATCTCCTTCAGTTGTATTTTGTATTATTTTCCGCTGCTATGTAATGTATTGTAATCTCTGATATTTATCGAATGTATTTTATTTGTTAATACTCTGCATATTCTTGTAATTTGATGGAATTGTTGTAATTAACAATGAAATGTTCTTATGTGTGCGTTCTTTTGTGGCTTGTTCTCGATAGTATCCGCTATTTCCTTCACGGGGAAGTACGGGTTCTTACAAATATACTAGCATGCATGATTAATTCATAACCGCTATTGCCAAGTATAATTATTCCTATGCCTATATTCAATGAAAATAAATATACCATAAATGTAACTGACATGCTACACAAGTTTATCGAGGACGATAAAGACATAAATTGTAAGGTACTTACTCGATATCCCAACATCAATGGAAAATTCATGGTTGACCATTAAAAAGAAAACATTTACCAATTAGGAAAACTAACTGTTGAAAAAAAATGAGTTAGGAAAAAAGCTTTCGACTGATGTAACTGCCACGAAGCTGCAAAGCTTAACATGGAGCTAGCTGCTCATCATGAGTTATTTTTTATTATTCATTAGGTAGACATAAAAAAGGGACATACGAGAGGGATTATCATTAACTAATATTTGAATATTCTGTATGTCATAGCTTTATTGATATGATACATGTAGAGATGTTCATATTCTTTATTCATACATTTATTTAACATACAAAAAATTAAAATGATGCATCTGGCCTACTGCACCAGTACAGAGCATGCTTGAACATCATAGACCTATCTTACTAATATATTATCCATTATATGGATGCTAAAATTTTATTATATTCAAAACACAAAACCTTATCCCTTTTTAAAGGTGTAAAATTCAGAGTGTAAGCTCCAATGATGTTTACCGTTATATGCTTAAACATACTGACACCAACTTATGTTGTTATTGAGCATAAATAAGTAATTATATGAAATTTAAACCTCTATTTATCAATTTCAAATTATGTTTTAATAAGTTTATAATATTACTTGAAAATTCTTTTATATGAGTGTTATTTCTTTGTTATATTGAGCATAAATGGATAGAAATTGGGTCTGATGGGAAGAAAGATAATAAAATGATGTATACTTTTGATTCATGCCAGTTTCTGTTTTTGGATACTGAGCCGAAGATTGTTGTATCGGCTGGAGTATTTCAGTTTGTACTAGAATATATGAGCATACACATAGTTTATCAGTTGTTGGCCAACTTTGTGACTAGACCACACAAAGTCCAGACGATCACTTATGAGTAACGGAGTCTGATTAAATCGATGAAGGAGTCTCAAGTCGAGGAGGGAAATCGAGTACCAATGGATGCTGAACAAGGCCAGATCGGAGGAGTGGTGGTTCGATCCCCTCACATGCACAAAAGGCTCAATTCCAGCACATAAGTACTGGTTCGGGTACGCCACCCAATATCCGACCCCCTCAATGCATGGAGCAACATGGCCTCCCACCATTATCGAAGCGGATCTGGTCATATGAATATTGATCCTACCCCATACCTGATATCCTGAAGCTGTTACACCGAGTCAATTATGGATCGATTCTTATGCCCCTAAAAGTGGATTGGTAACCGCCTGACACCCATGACCTGGAGCACCATTTTCATGACAACTCTGAGATTTGATGTGAGGAGGCCATGTCATATCTGACCCGCTAGCTCTCTAGTCCTATAAATACCCACTTTAGTGACATTTTTAGGGATCTTTTGGCACTCTACACACTCAAGCTCTACCGATATCAATATTTCTCCTTTTTATTCATATTCTACTCTAGATTTCTAAGTATAATTCCATAGAATCCGAGAGATAATTGATTGTAATTGTGAGGTTGAGCGATTATCTGCATTGTACTTGCAATTTGGTAATCAATCAAAGAACTATAAAGTGGACGAAGGCTCGTTAAAGCCGAACCACTATAAATCTTATGTGTCAACTGCTTTTTATCTGTTCTTGGATTATTATTCTCTATAATACCTAGTCGGTTGGGTGTTATTGTCATTTTTTAGTCTAACATTTTGGTATTTTCACTGAGAATGTTGAATTCTCTGCTTTCCAATTGTCATTCTACTGTTTGGATCACAGAGAACGAAGAGATAATCTGCATTCTTATCGTTTTTGAAGTATTCATCGAATTTGACAAATCATAATTCCATGGCTACAAGGAAAGGTATTTTGGTCAAAGTTTAGAATTTACAAGGATTTTGTTTTTCTATTGTAACATTTTGTACACAAATATTATCCGAGTTTGTACAGCAATTGTAATCAGCAATCATATGATGAGTAATTATTATAAAGTGGACGTAGGCGTTAGTTTCGAACCACTATAAAAACTATGTTCTTGCATTTCATTACTTTGGATTTGGATTGTTGTTTTTCTACAAAACATACATTCGGGGGATGGCATGCACGAATAAGTGGCAATTCCCCACGTCTACACCATGCCCTGCGACATCAGTTCGGCTGGTGTATCCATTACTTGAAAGATCAAGTTATTATTGAGTTTTTGTGCACAACGGAAAAGACAAAACACCAAAAAATGATCTTTGTCACCGAATCACTTGAAGATGGATTTTATTGAAAATAACAACACAATAGATCGGAAATAATAGGAAAACACAAATATTCCACCCGACCACCCTTCTTATTGATTCACCAAAAATTTTTTTACACTTAATGAAATAAAACCATAATAAATAAAATACAATTGAAACAATAATCGAACTAAGAAACGGAGAGAATATCTAGATGACTACAAATATTATTGGAGAAGAGAAATGAAGAACGATGACAAATCCTTGAATCAACATATTGGCACCAACTGCGTCTATTAGCAGTAAATAGGAATAACTTCTCTCAGCCCCAATTCCTTCATTTTCCTATCTAGGATGCAAGACCTGAGGCACACAACCTCTTCAGATGTCTCACATGGTTTCAATTGTTTTGATCTAACCAATTAGGCTGCATATATAGGAGAATGGAAGACCTAGGCAAATATCTGAATTTCCCCTTCAAAATATTTCTAAAACGTAATCATTTCTTTCTTTCTACGATAAAGTCAATCATTCAAATCAATTGATTGATTACATTTCTCTTTAAAAAATATTTGGATCAATAAATTCAACACTCCACCTTGATTAAAATATCACATATCTCCAACAATCACTAAACAAGTCATCGTTGGCTCTTTTTCATCTCCGAATTTACAACCCTCGATTTCTAGGCCATCAGGTACACCTCGTTCGTTTCTGGAGTACAGTAAGACTCGATTGATTTCCAGGCTACAATCACACCCAATCGATTTCAATGGGCTACGACTACACATTCTCCATTAAAACCATTACAAACACAACCCATAGCCTACAAAAGATGTATCTTCCACATGAGGTGCATCATGCAAAACTAACGGTCTCAAAAGCATTTGTAACACCATAAAGATGTCCATCTTGTGGATTTTCCAATTCGACACCCGTCTATCACTTGATCTGAGCTTCTTCCTCAATCACCCTCAATCCCTCTAGCATCATCAACGTGAAGACCCATGTCTGAAACATAAACTGAAACATCAAGGCAATGGAAAATCCATATCTGTAAAAAAACTAATTAATAACATTATTGATAACCAGTCTAAAAAGTTAATAAGTCACTTATCTACATTAATGATAACCAGTAGATTTTCTTTCCTACATCTCTAAAAAAAACTAATTAACTTATGTTGCGATTGAAACATTTTTAAATTTTTGAATACTATAATAATAACCATCACTTGGATATGCACTTGAAAGGGGCATTTTACCATATGGGCCTCCTTTCATCCACTAATCAGTTTCTAGGACATGTCTAATTATTTTCCAGGACATAATTTTATTCGGCTATTTGTTCTATCTATTCTTAATTTCCATAAGCATTATCGAAGCTCAAAAAATCCCAAACCGATAAAAAATCCACTTTCTTCTTCATTTTTACTTATTGCTTGGTCACTTTCGAATCAAAACGATTTGAACTCATTATTTTCTCATTCGGCCAACCTTTTCACTGTATAGCTTTAACGATTTCACTGAAAAGCTTAAATCCTAAAGTTTTTCATCAATTAATCTGCGCCACCTTTCTTCGGCTGATGTTAATCACCTCACCTTTATTCAGCTAAACAAACTAAGATGAGATTTCTATTAATTATTTGCAAGATGAGATTTCTGTTCACTAGTTGTTGAACAAGTAAGTACTTGTTTATCATTTTTTTGTTTGTTATTCGTCCATTATTTTTGTTTGTTATATATCAATTGGTTTTTTAGCTTAAGTAAGTAGTCATTCACTAACTGATTTTATTTGCTGTATATACGTATATATTTAGCAGTAGATGTTAATTTGTTTGACAGCTTCAAAAGATAAAGGTGTTTATTTTTTGATTTGAATGATTTAATTACGTATTAAACATTGTTAATATTTTATAATTACTGATACATGTTAAACATATTTGTTGTTTTGTTAATCATATGTATATATTGAGTGTGTTAATCATACGTAATATGATTCAATTTATAGTGATGATATAACATAATATGAAACTGTTTGGTTAATCATAAGTATACATTCAGTGGTAGAATTTTTTTTTTTGACAGCCTGAAAAGATAAAGGTGTTTATCTTTTGACTTGAATGATTTAATTACGTATTAAACCTTAGAAATATTTTATAATTACTAATACATGTTAAACATATTTGTTTTTTTTCTTATGATTTGGATTTATTATGATAAAAGCTTTTAAATTTTTTGAATGTGCTGATAGTTTAATGTTATTCTATTCAACTATTTAAGAAGAAAACTGCAACTATATTTTCTGTTTGTTATTCATTTAACAAGAAAAGTGCATTTATCTAAGTTGTTTGTTATTGTTTGCATTATTTCAAGTTAAACATAGTTAGAAAATATAAAAACATATATGTTTTTACCTTTAACATCAACAATATATTTGCAATGTTGTACGCTTGTTGCTCAAAATACACATTGGAGTCTCACTTGGTATATGTTATAATTTTTTAAATTAGTATGTGTGCATTGCATTTCAAATTATTGTTAGATGCTTATCAATTTAGACTTACATGAATTTTACATTTCGAATAATAACACAGTCAATTAGAATCCAATGGCTAAAATCTTTTTCTAATCTACAAATCCAATATCTTACTTTAAATCACACTTGAAAAAGATAAATGCATCTAACTTTTTATGAAAACACTTTTTGTTTCTTACTTATACTTACTTATACAAGCAGATAATTTTTTTTATTATTTCATGTTTTTAAATTTTTATTTGTTTCTGTTTTACATTATTACTTACGTATAATTATATATGTTATTTTTGAAACAACATAAAAATTGAAAACACGAAGATCATCTAGGTTTTTTACAGAACATTCACTCTACATTTTATTTGATGAAGGAGGACATCATTGCGTAAATTTTAGACCTATATCAAGTCTATACTGTGAAGAGCGTAGCCAAAGAAGAATGTTATCAATAACTCCAGTGGTAATTTTTTTTTGTGCTCTATTTTGTTTTCATAATTATAGTACATATAACTTTATTATAATACATTTCAATCATAACAATTTTCCGTCATAAAATATTTATACCTCTATTTATATAAAAAGATAAATATATTTAGCTTTTTCAGAAACTATGAGCAGGATATAAATAAAAAAAATAAAAACATTATTAATTGTATATTGCACCTTAATTAACAATAAATTAGCAAACAAATACTACATGAAAGACACATTTTTAACCCATTATTCAAAAAAGATAAATCCATACTTCTTTTTCACAGTTTCAAATGATACCAGCATATTACTAGTTATATTCATTTATGAAATAAATATGTACAAGAATCTTGTTTCACCTAATGATTATACACGAAATAATTTATTAAAAATTCAAGAAGGAAAACATTTAAGCTAAAGCTTGCACATGTAATGTCATTGAAGTAGTTTAAGCTCTTATGGTAGGTGGTAGCACATAGTTGTGTAAGCATTTATGTTTTTTACAGTACTATTTCATTCGCTTGAACATATATCACTTTAAAAAATGAGCCAACATCAGTTCATACAAGTTTAAATCTATATCATATGATCAGGGTTGTCCATTTTGTTCAGGTATTGCCTTTGGGATTGTATGATGTTACTTATTTTTTCAATTAAAAGATAAAATAATTTATGTTTTTGTTCAAAAGGTAAATCAATGTTCAATAATATTTTATAATTATTGATACTTATTACGTACGTTAGTTAAATAGTGATACATGCTAAACATGTATGCTGTTTTAGTAATGATTTAAAATCATTACATAACATATGAACTTAATTTTGAAGCGTACGTGAAAAAGATAAAAGCATTTATCTTTTTATACAGACAGTTTAACAACATAATTAACTATAACTGAATTCTCTTAGTTATTGTTGAATATCTAAAGATATAATCTCTAAAGATGTAATAATGATTTTCAATGAAGTATAGCAGCATGCAACTAGTAGACAATCCAACAAAATTCGTAACTTAAGTATGCTCTCTTATACACCGAAGACTAATAAATAATAAGGTTAAATAAGATACTGCCAAACATCAATTATCAGCTAAATTGCATAAAAAATAAACTTTTTTAGTTGCATAAAAAGATATTGCCAAACATCAAATAAAGAATATTGTTCAAATTTTTAAATGTTTTGTAAAATATCTTAGTTTATTTTAGATTTAAAAAAGAAAGTTGCATCTATCTTTTTAAAACTAAACTTCAGATTTAAAAAAGATAAATGAATATATATGTTATGTGTTAATTGTTAGTTGCAAATATGCAATGTTAATGATAAAACTGAACTTTTGATTACAAAACTGCATTTTTTTAATTAACAATTTTTAAATGTTTAATAGAATATCTTAATTTATTTCAGATTTATAAAAGACAGTTGCATCTATCTTTTCAAAACTGAACTTCAGATTTAAAAAAAATTAATGAATATATATGTCGTGTGTTAATTGTTAGTTGCAAATATGCAATGTTAATGATTACACTGAACTTTTGATTACAAAATTGCATTTTTGTAATTAACAATTTTTAAATGTTTTTTAAAATATCTTAATTTATTTCATAATTAAAAAAGATAGTTGCATCTATCTTTTCAAAACTGAACTTCAGATTTAAAAAAGGCAAATGAATATATATGTCATGTGTTCATTGTTAGTTGCAAATATGCAATGTTAATGTTAAAACTGTACTTTTGATACGAAATTGCATTTTTGTAATTAACAATTTTTAAATGTTTAGTAGAATATCTTAATTTATTTCAGATTTAAAAAAGATAGTTGCATCTATCTTTTCAAAACTGAACTTCAGATTTAAAAAACATAATAATGAATATATATGTCATGTGTTAATTGTTAGTTGCAAATATGCAGTGTTAATGATAAAACTGAACATTTTGGTTACAAAATTGCAATTATGTAATTAACAAGTTTTAAATGTGTAGTAGAATATCTTATTTCATTTCAAATTTAAAAAAGATAGATGCATCTATCTTTTCAAAACTGAACTTCAGATTTAAAAAAGATAAATGAATATATATGTCATGTGTTAATTGTTAGTTGCAAATATGCAATGTTAATGATAAAACTAAACTTTTGATTACAAAATTGCGTTTTTATAATTAACAATTTTTAAATGTTTAGTAGAATATCTTTGTAACGACACATTTTTTTAATGATTTAATAATTAATTATATTTAATTATTCAAATAATGGTTTGGTAATTTAATGGTTTAAATTAAATAACTTTGAATATTTAATTAATATAATAATTAAATAATATATTTAAGTTCCAGAATAGTCGGAGAATAGTAGAATCACAATATTGTGTGAATTGGATTATTTATAATATATACTTTAGTTTAGAGTTGAATTATATTATCGAATATATTATATAAACGATAGTTGAATGTATAATTATATTATAATTATAATTGAGCTCGAAATGGCACGGTAGTTCGTAATTTGGCGATTCGAACTTCAATTGAATATATATAATCCGTTTAAGCCGGATTTCTGTGAAACAAGAAACATTCGGAGCTGGTGAGTTATATTTTTCTAATGGAAGAGAAAAATCGAGATTTCGTCATGTAGATTGTGAGTTGTGTCCAAATCAAATTTTCGAAAAGTCGCTGTGGAATTCCTTTATAACTTATAACGATTTATTTATATTATAAATGGATTTTCAATATAAATTGAATACTGATTTAATCTGGATTTGAAATGTTGAGTAATAAATTTAGATAGGAATATTTTCGAGCTGTAATATATTCTGCGTGAATATATATACGATAATATTAATTTATTAGTATTTAATTTAATTATTTTTAAATATATTAATATTTAAAAGGGTTTATCTAGAGCTTTAAAAATAGTCAGTTTTGCAAATGACGTCCGTTTTCGATGAAACTAACTTTGTTGGATCCAGAATATTAAATTATTGTTAGATTTCAATTTTCTGATTTTTGGAGTTAATATGTGGCCATACGGGATTTTTATGTGAAAAATAGTCCATAATCTAACTTTAAAAATACACGAGCAAACAGACTCGAAATTCGATGAAACAAGTTTGGTTGAGTCTGTAATGTCAAACTGTAGCTATATATCCATTTTCATCGAAATTGGATTTGTGTGTGATCATAGTAATTTTTGAACCACGAATATATATAGCGATTGATTATAAATGGATAAAATAATCAATTTAAAAATATTATAACTGCCTATAAATACACCACACATTCTTTAAACCCTTATTTTCACCTCTGTGGTCAGTGGAAACAAATGTGCCGCCAATTCTATTTCTTCCTCTAGTTAAAACGTGAGTTTTAAAAATGGAAATCAAATCAGATAAATTAGTATAAATCATAATAGCTATATATATGGGTTCAGCAAGGCTAGAGCTTCATTTTTATATCAATTTTGTGGGGTTCGAACGTCACTGGGTTTGCTGGGTTTCGACGCAGTGAACTAGGGTTCGAAGAATCAGAGGATGTAAGCATTTGTGCTGGTATTGGTGGTTAGATTTGGCTTCAGGAAGTGGAGTGTCATCTAATTTGAATTTCTAGTAGGAATCGGGGAGGAACAATGTCGCGTGTGTACAGTAGTTGGGTTACATTCCTGTTTGAACGCGATTCCAGTGACGAGTTCAACTTTACCAAATTTGGTACTGGTTGAAGGAGATTTCGAAGGAGTGAATTTTGGTGTATGTCGTTTGATTTTTATAGTAGAGAAAAATTGGAGTTTGGATTTTCATTTGAAGTGGAAATGGAAGAAGAACTCAGTGGTGGAAATAGTGGGTATGGGGGTGCGAGTTGTGTTCGTAGGGGATGAGATGGAAGGGGATGCGTAGAAAAGAAGTTCCATGGTTCTACTTTGAATTTTTGTTGAGAATGGATGTGGGATGGAAGCAAGAAGAGGGCGGAAAATGGGTATGTATAGGAAGTAGGTTCTGCTCGAGAAGAAGGAGACTAGAGAAGAGGTTTTTGGCAGCCTGAAATGGTATTCACGTGGGCCAAGGAAATTTAAAGGTTAAGGCCCAATAATTAAATAAATATAGTTAATTTAAATTATATATATGAACTGGTATAAGGTATAACTCTTCCATACATTATCCAAATACAACGAAGCAAGATCCGATAGGATCGTATGGACGAGGGCTACACAATGGAACTGACTGGGAGTGAATTGGAGCTCATTACAGTTTATAGCGAAATTAATTGTCTGTCTGAACCAACAGTCAGTTTAGTGTTATTTAATGATGAACTGCCAATGTGAGTAAATCTCACTAACAATGTACATATTATTTTTTTATAAATATAATCTAGTATTGATAAATGATGATTGATTGTTGTGTGTTGATTGTTTGGTCGAATTGCTGATTTATTTGTCGAAATTATAGATAACGATACATTTATAAATTGTTAATCAAATATTGATAATTCTTATTGGAATATTTCATATTTAAATGAAATCGATGTTATTTATATTGTTTAACATCTGTGGATGCAGGGAAACAGGTTGGAGGGATCCAACTGGATACCTCAATATTATAATACTGTTTGTTTTCATATATTGTTATATGTGATGTGATATATAATCTGTGATTGATTATGATGATACTAGTCATGTTATTTGGTATTTTAAATACCATATGAAATGCTGGAATGTAAAAAGGAAAATTTCAAAGTGAATATTGAAAATGAAATATTTATATATAAAATAAATAGAATTATATAAAAGGATTTATATAAAATAAATAGAAGTATAAAAGGATTATTTATTTAGAAAATAAATAGAAGTATAAAAGGATTATTTGTTTAGAAATTAAATAGAATTATAAAAGGGATATTTGACGAGATATAAAAGATTTATGAGAAGATTGTTTAAAGTGGATATTAAATAGAAATCTGTTTTACAAATAGATTGAGAATATTAATTTATAAATAATGTTTTATAAATTATATAAAATATTTATCATCTGATAAACAGAATATATAAGGCAGAATTTATATAGAGAAGTAGGAATCGGTTTTAACATCGATATTTTAAATGGAATTTGAGCATCATTTATAAAGGTGATTATAAATGGGATTATAAGTGTTAGAAGAATAAAATGAGATTTTATATATATTATTCAATAATTAGAGGTATAAATAGAAATTGGATTTGGGATATTTTTTTAAGTACAAAATCAAACTGTTTTGATTGCAAGGAAGAAATATTATTTACATTTAATCTAAATAAAGGATTTAAGTAAATATTTTGCTAATAAAATATTTATAAAGGAAATAGGGTTTGAAATAGGAATTAAAATGGAGTTAAAGGAATTAGAAACTGAAGGAGATTAGATAAGTTGAACAGCTGTCTGGTATTGATCTGATGTTGGTTTCGGCCTTCGGGGTTAATATGTAGGGGGTGGTTCTCTTACTAGTTTACAGTTAGAGACTGATATATGTGAGAAGATAGTGATGCATGAATCAGAAATGGAAACGTTTTCCAATGTTAATGAGGTATATTTTCTAAATTTAGAAAATAAGAATTTATGGAGATATGGGAATGGGTAACTGAATAAATTAATGATAAATTAATTTAAGAGATAAATGATGATTGATGATTGATCGATAGAGTTTCCATTTGGAAATAATATTGTTGTTTGCACAAATGTTTTTCTTTGATAGTTAAATCACCGACTATCGAAGTTTTTGACCATTTTTCCGTTGTCAGTACAGAGAGACCGGGATCAAATTCATTATCTGAAAACCACTCTTTGTGGGCGTTAGCATTGCGATCAAATATGGAGAAGATAACTGAAGACGGAGTTATGCAAGGGCTGTCCTGTTTATTGAATAGTGCCTTCGGTCTGTCCACTCCCAGGGCAACATGTATAGAAGAATGCCTGACATAGTATATTTAAATATATCGCATAAGTTGATCTCTTCAAGCGTATTTACGTTTAGGGGCGGAGGAATTCATTTCTCTTAGCTGTATACCCATTGTATTTTTTGAGAAATAAATTTGTGATTTGATGGGTATGACGATGTGACATTCAAAGTAAATAAAGGTTTGATCTATACGTTATGGCCTCTAGCCTCACAATCAGGAAATGGTATAAAATCAGGTAGGTCGCATGGCTAAGTGGTTAGCTGCCAATCAGGATGTATTATCACCTAATCTAGAGAAATTCCATTTACTTCTATAATCTATTTCGATGCTGTCCCTTTCAGGAAACAGTTGCTGATCCCAACCATTGGTGACAATACATTCGGTACACTCAAGCGAAATGGGTGACCGGTCATGTTTAGCCTGGGTTACAAGATGTTCTTGTTGAACCCGGTGTATTCCTCTCTAGGGATACACTGTCGGAAGGTGGTCCCATACCTTACCAGTTGGAATTCATTACCCAATAAGTGCCTGCGGTTATTGATTATATATTATGTATGTGGAACGTGAGATGAAAGCGTTCTGCTAGTTGATTATTTATTTGTGATTGATAGACATTATTATAATATCAAAAGATTTTTGATATAAAGATTATTGTTTCTTTCAAAAGGATTTTTGAATGATTGAATCAAGTGTTTTGGATTCTCATAAGGGAAAAACATGTTCCGTTATACGGCGTGGTCTTATGAGATATCGTTTATTTTATCAAACTATATAAAATTGTTTTACTCACACTAGTCACATGACTGACCCGGAGTTTATTTTGTTTTGTTTTACCCTAAACTCTTGGAGCAAGAGCCTTCAGGGTTATATAGCTATTGTTTATTCCGTTGTGTTGTAAGTGTTGTACTCTGGTAATGTTACTGCATACATATACTGGTTTTATTTCAAAGATATGTTATCTATTCTATGTTGTTCGTTTCACTGTGAGATTTGTGTCACTCTGATGTTGTATGTTCTTCTTCTTCTTCTATTCTAATTTTCTATCTTATCTATTCTCACCCTTTAACTTCTTTCATTAACTATCCGGTATTTCTAATGCTTGGATAGTCGACATTGATTTTATGTCGATTACTCAGGATCGCAAAAACCCGGGTCGTTATAGTGGTATCAGAGATGAAGGTTAAGTAATTACCTTGGCTATGTGGCGTAACTTAGTAGAGAAGGGGTTAGTAATGCCCTAGATTGAGTTGAGTGTATATATACGAGTGAATGTATTTGTTATTTGATATAAAATGGTTCTATATTGTAGAGATTTATTGGTTGAGTTGTTTATGAGTTCTGGTCGATCAGTTTGATCCACTATATCGGTAGGAGTTTCTAAACACTTGAATACGATGAATCGACACGGTATGTTTTAAAATGGGTAAGTGAAATAATTTTACCCAAAGTATATTTTGATATAAATTATTTATATTGAAATGACTATAATATATTGGATATATTGGATGTTATTATAATCAAGTAAGATTATAAATTAAATTGTTATATAAATAGCCAATCAGAATTCATATAAGTGTAATGTATGAAATCAGATGAATTAAATCTGAATTTAAATCAGAATTGGAATTAAAATTCTGAAAACATGAAAAGTGTTTGTAAATGGAATTGGATTAAATATATGAGAATTTTAAAATCCTGGGAGATTTTAAATTGTTTATAAGCATGGTGAAGGATATTTTGAAAGTGATTTCAAAATGAAGTTGTTTAAATATGATTTTGAAATTTGTTATAGTATTGAACTCACTTCAATAGCTAGAAAATAACATTGATGATGATGGCCACATCATCAATGTCATTTTTGAGTTGCTAAGTGATGGATTACTACCAAGGATTTTGTTTTTGAATTGTTTTGTGAAAAGCAAGTTGTTTTTATTCCAAAAGGGAATATTTGTTTTTGAAAAGGGTAAGTTGTTTAAAGCTCCCAGGAAGAGACTGTTTGAATTAAAAACAAATTTAAATAGAAATTTGTGAAAGCAAACTGGAATTGACTGAAACCAGTTAAGTGGAAATTGAACTGAAATTTGCAAAAGCAAATTGGAGTTGAATTGGATTATAATGTTATCGAGAAATTTGGATTTATGTGATTGGAATTTGAAATGGAACCAGATTAGTGGAGTATAAATTTGGAATTGAGAATGGAATTTGAGTTGAGGATGGAATTCGACTGAGGTATAAGCGAATGATTGCGTTGAGGATAAAAACTGATTGGAGTTTGATTGGAATGGCATTGGTATATGCTGAATTAGCAGCAGATGGAAAGGATATAATGATATATGCCCGACAAAAAGGTACAAGTATATATTTTGTATATGCATGAGATTTTTGAGCCTGTTTCGCAAGCCACTTGGCTGTTTGATTTTCTTTTGGGTTGGAGAAGGCCTAGAGAGGCGAGTCGTAGTTGTACCGGTTGACCC
Organism: Allium sativum; assembly: GCA_030737875.1. Taxonomy (NCBI): domain Eukaryota; kingdom Viridiplantae; phylum Streptophyta; class Magnoliopsida; order Asparagales; family Amaryllidaceae; genus Allium; species Allium sativum. The sequence continues at coordinate 532,654,409 of CM060915.1, forward strand.
GTACAAAGGAGGTGCTAGCAAAAAAATTTGAAAGATTAAGGTTTTAGAAAATTTTCAGAATTTTTGAAAATTTTCATTAGCAGGAATGAATAAATATTTAATTGAAATTAAATTGGTTCGGTTGAAATTGAAGTTAAGAAGGAAGCAAATAAATTTTAACCAGTCAATAGGGTTTGTTTTCTATCTTAGCAATTTTGAGGACGAAATTATTTCAAGGGGGAAGAATGTAACGACCCCTTTTTTGACGATTTAATAATTAATTTTATTTATTATTCAAATAATGGTTTGGTAATTTAATGGTTTAAATTAAATAACTTTGAATATTTAATTAATATAATAATTAAATAATATATTTAAATTCCAGAATAGTCGGAGAATAGTAGAATTCACAATATTGTGTGAATTGGATTATTTATAATATATACTTCAGTTTAGAGTTGAATTATATTAACGAATATATTATATAAACGATAGTTGAACATATAATTATATTATAATTACAATCGAGCTCGAAATGGCGTGGAAGTTCGTAATTTGGCGATTCGAACTTGAATTGAATATATAGAATCCGTTTTAAGCCAGATTTCTGGGAAACAAGAAACGTTCGGAGCTGGTGAAGTATATTTTTCTAATGGAAGAGAAAAATCGAGATTACGTCGTGTAGATTATGAGTTGTGTCCAAATCAAATTTTCGAAAAGTCGCTGTGGAATTTCTTTATAATTTATAATGATTTATTTATATTATAAATGGATTTTCAATATAAATTGAATACTGATTTAATCTGGATTTGAACTGTCGAATTATAAATTCAGATAGGAATATTTTGGAGCTGTAATATATTCTACGTGAATATATATGATAATATTAATTTATTGATATTTAATTTAATAATTTTTAAATATATTAATATTTAAAAGGGTTTATTTAGAGCTTAAAAATAGCCAGTTTAGCAAACGACCTTCGTTTTCGATGAAACTAATTTTGTTGGATCTAGAATATTAAATTATTGTTAGATTTCAATTTTCGTGATTTTTGGAGTCAATATGTGGCCGTACGGGATTTTAATGTGAAAAATAGTCAATAATATGACTTTAAAAATACGTTGTGTGAGCAAACGGACTCGGAATTCAACGAAACAAGTTTTGTTGAGTCCGTAATGTCAAACTGTAGCTGTATGTCCATTTTCATCGAAATTGGATATCATGTGTGATTATAGTAATTTTGAAACCATGAATATATATAGCGATTGATTATAAATGGATAAAATAATCGATTTAAAAAATATTATACCTTCCTATAAATACACATATTCTCCAAACCCTTATTTTCACTTCTGTGGCAATGGAAAAAAATATGCAGCCACTTCTATTTCTTCCTCTAGTTAAAATGTGAGTTTTAAAAATGGAAATCAAATAAATTAGTATAAATCATAATAGCTACATATATGGTTTCAACAAGGCTAGAGCTTCATTTTTATATCAATTTCATGAGGTTCGAACTTCACTGGGTTTGCTGGGTTTCGACGCAGTGAACTAGGGTTCGAAGAATTAAAAGATGTAAGCATTTTAACTCGTATTGGTGGTTAGATTTGGCTTCAGGAAGTGGAGTGGCATCTAATTTGAATTTCTGGTAGGAATCGGGGAGGAACAATGTCACGTGTGTATAGTAGTTGGGTTACTTTCCTGTTCGAATGCGATTCCAGTGATGAGTTCGAGTTTACCAAATTTGGTATTGGTTGAAAGAGATTTCGAAGGAGGGAATTTCGGTGTATATCGTTTGATTTATAGTAGAGTAAAATTGGAGTTTGGATTTTTGTTTGAAATGGAAATGGCAGAAGAACTCCGTGGTGGAAATACTGGGTATGGGAGTGCGAGTTGTGTTCGTAGGGGATGAGATGGAAGGGGGTGTGTAGAGAAGAAGTTCAATGGTTTTACTTTTAATTTTTGTTGAGAATGGATGTGGGATGGAAGCAAGAAGAGGGCGGAAAATGGGTACGTATAAGGAGCAAGTTCTGCTCAGGAGACTAGAGAAGTAGTTTTTGGCGTCCTGAAATGGTACGGGTGGGCCAAGGAAATTTAAAGGTTCAGGCCCAATAATTGAATAAATATAGTTAATTTTATTTAAATTATATATATGAACTGGTATAAGGTATAACTCTTCCATACATTATCCAAATACAACGAAATAAGATCTGATAGGATCGTATGGATGAGGGCTACACAATGGAACTAACTGTGAGTGAATTGGAGCTCGTTACAACTTATAGCGAAATAAATTGTCTGTCTAAACCAACCAATAGTTTAGCGTTATTTAACGATGAACTGCCAATGTGTGTAAATCTCACTAGCTCCGCACAGTTTATATTTTTATAAATATAATCTTGTATTGATAAATGATGATTGATTGTTGTATGTTGATTGTTTGGTTGAATTGCTGATTTATTGGTCGAAATTATAGATAACGATGTATTTCATATTTAAATGAAATCGATGTTATTTATATTGTTTAACATCTATGGATGCAGGGAAACAGGATAGAGGGATCCAACTGGATTCCTCCATATTATAATATTGTTTGTTTTCATATGTTGTGATATGTGATGTGATATATAATCTGTGATTGATTATGATGATACTAGTCATGTTATTTGGTATTTTAAGTACCATATGAAGTACTAGAATGCAAAAAGGAAAATTTCAAAGTGAATATTGAAAACGAAATATTTATATATAAAATAAATAGAATTATATAAAAGGATTTATATAAAATAAATAGAAGTATAAAAGGATTATTTATTTAGAAAATAAATAGAAGTATAAAAGGATTATCTATATAGAAAATAAATAGAAGTATAAAAGGATTATTTATTTAGAAAATAAATAGAAGTATAAAAGGAATATTTATTTAGAAAGTAAATAGAATTATAAAAGGGATATTTGATGAGATATAAAATAATTATGAGAAGATTGTTTAAAGTGGACATTAAATTGAAATCTGTTTTAACAAATAGATTGAGTAGATTAATTTATAAATAATGTTTTATAAATTATATAAAATATTTATCATTTGATAAACAGAATATATAAGACATAATTTATATAGAGAAGTAGGAATCGGTTTTAACACTGATATTTTAAATGAAATTTGAGCAGCATTTATAAAGGTGATTATAAATGAGATTATAAGTGTTAGAAGAATAAAATGAGATTTTATATAAATAATTCTATAATTAGAAGTATAAATAGAAATTCGATTTGTGATATTGTTCTAAATACGAAATCAAACTGTTTTAATTTCAAGGAAGAAATATTATTTACATTTAATGTGAATAAAGGATTTATGTAAATATTTTGCTAATAAAATATTTATAAAGGAAATAGGGTTTGAAATTGGAATTAAAATGGAATTAAAGGAATTAGAAACTGACTGGAGATTAGTTAAGTTGAACAGTTGTCTGGGTGTTGATCTGATGTTGGTTTCGGCCTTCGGGGTTAATACGTAGGGGGTGGTTCTCTTACTAGTTTATAGTTAGAGACTGATATATGTGAGAAGATAGTGATGCGTGAATCAGAAATGGAAACGTTTTCCAATGTTAATAAGGTATATTTTCTATAATTAGAAAATAAGAATTTATGGAGATATGGGAATGGGTAACTGAATAAATTAATGATAAATTAATTTAAGAGATAAATGATGATTGATCGATAGAATTTCCATCTGAAAATAATATCATTGTTTGCACACATGTTTTTCTTGATAGTTAAATCACCGACTATCGAAGTTTTTGACCATTTTTCCATTGTCAATACGGAGAGACCAGGACCATATTCATTATCTGAAAACCATTCTGCATAGGCGTTTGCATTGCGATCACATATGATGAAGATAACTGAAGACGGAATTATGCAAGAGCTGTCCTGTTTACAGAATAGTGCCTTCGGTCTGTCCAGTCCCCAGGCGACCTGTATGGAAGAATGTATGACAGAGTATATTTAAATATATCGCATAAGTTGATCTCTTCAAACGTATTTATGTTTGGTGGCAGAGGAATTCGTTTCTCTTAGCTGTATACCCATTGTATTTTTGAGGAAATCAATTTGTGATTTGACGTGTATGACGATGTGACATTCGAAGTAAATAAAGGTGTGATCTACACGTTATGGCCTCTAGCCTCACAATCAGGAAATGGTATAAAATCGGGTAGGTCGCATGGCTAATGGTTAGCCACCAATTAGGGTGTATTGTCCCCTGATCTAGAGAAATTCCATTTACTTCAATAATCTATTTCAATGCTGTCCCTTTCGGGAAACGGTTGTTGATCTGTGACGACCCCAGACTCCCGTTCCACGGTGGCAAGGGTAATCATTGGAATATAACACATAATCAAATAACAACAGAACAGAAATGTATAAATACACCAGATAATGTACAACAAAATACACTGGAAAAACATAATCATCAGAGTTACACAATATACAGGATCATACTTAGTACAAAATACAGTTCATCCTTACATAAAATGTCTACAGCGGAATCAAAACATAATAAGTATAACAGGAGCTGAACAGCATAAAAAGAAAGAAATGATAGAATCCATCTTCAGCTCCAGCTATCCATAAAGAGCCTGCTAAAACCTGAGTACAAGGCTGCTCATGTAGAAAATAGGGCACCCGAGTTTGCAAGTGAAACAAACTACGAGTCAATCATGGGACTGGTATGAGAAATCTACTTAACTTACTTTATAATAAGGCCAATCACAGGACCACGCCGCTAACGCGGAACGGGTTTACTCCATTAGATTGCCAGTGCTTAAAACAAGTAAATCATTTAAACATCGCAATGCTTTTTACAAAAATGATGCCATTATAAGACTTAGTTCCCATCTCACAATGCAACGCAAACCGGAGGATAGAGTTTTTACCTTATAATGGCCAAAGATGCTTGATACGTATAAAGCAAAAACATTTGACACTATTCCTAGTGTTTATATGTTTCAAAAACAATTTCAATCATAAGTATCAATCATAGACGGCATAAATGCCCCATACCACTATGTCGCCATATATAGGTATGCAATCAAAACCGCACGATGTCGTGTTTGGAAATTGGATTCCGTCATGAGCCAAGGCAAGGGATTGTCCTTACCGAATTCGAGACGCTCTAGCCCTTGTATCAGGACCCAGACTCCGGTGGGCCCTTGGATCGTTAGGGCCGGTCCACACGGAGTGGATTAAAATGCCTGAACACTGCGTTTCCCCGCTCTATGGGAGGTCAACTGGTCATATACTGACCAAACCATCGGCTCTGAAGAGACCGAAATAACTGAGGCGCCTCTCTATGCATCATCCACATAAGTAAAATACCCGGGCGTGTAAAACCGAAAACACCACTCCTAGTTAGAAGGAAACGCAGGTCCTCCCTGAGGTCCTCTCCCGTTTCTGGTCTATACCAGGGTGTGAGGCTCGCGAATCAACGCTAAACACAAAGCTAGCTATATTAAAGCCATGCTTTGATCATCAACCACAAAGCTCTGCTTTTCAACAAAAGCTTTGATCACAACATCTCTGCATGCCACGTTGTCAATATACAACTTCAAACACACATCCATTTACAAGTCCGTTCTGGGCTGAACGAAACCGGAGGCACCTTATTCCTCGTACATCCGAACGATCAACAAGTACGTCCGGACAACCACCACTATAACCCCGTCAGGCAGCAACTCCCATCAAAGACATCAGTAGCCATCCATTCGATGTGAAGATCATCGATCTTGTACCGTCTTCATATCTTCGACTTCTAACCATCGATCAATTATTTGAAATGAGTATTAACTTGGCCTTTTCAAATAATTCATGTATATTTAGAATTTAAATCAATTCAATTCCTGGTTAAATTATTTGACATCCATAATTCAGTTTATTAAAGTAATTTTCACGTCAAACACATTCAACCATCAAATATCTAATAAACCAGGTAAATTCAGTTTATTTCCATTCCATATCATTTATAATGTTTTATAACGATTTGTCACTATTTTTATTTATTTAAAAATAGCCAATTTATTTAAATGACGCTTCAGGCCATAACGCGGCCATGGCGCTATTTTTCTTCAGATTCGATTTACACGTATCTGAAAATCTAACCATTGGATCTTTACAATTTATATAATTAGAAAGATCTTTTCAAAGCGAACCCAACGGTTCCAGTTTTAGGAAAATCCAACGGTCGGATCTCCCGGTACAATCGTTTGAAGTTACGATTTCAAAATACGAACTGCAGCGTCGTTATTCGATTTAATTTAATTATATTTATATATATTAATATAATCCATTCTGGTGCTGTTTTCATCTAGATTTGAATTTAACATTTCATAAAATCTAACCGTTGTATCTTTACAAATTTGGTGTCATTGGAAAGATATTTCCAAAGCTGACCCAACGGTTTCGGTTTCGGGAAAATCCGATGGTTGGATCTCCCGCAATAATCGTTTAAAATCACGGTTTCAAAATACGAACTACAGCTTCGTTATTCGATTTATTTTAATTATATTTATATATATATATAATATATATATACACAAATATAATCTGTTCTTCGATTTCCACACCATTCCATTTCATATATGTGGTAAAAATAATATTTTTATCCAACAAATATCTATTTCAACACATGACTATTTTTAACACTTCATATATATTATAGAAATGTGATTTTTATTGTTAAAACAATTTATTTCAAAAATGAATATTTTTAGCGATTCGTATATATTATAAAAATATGATTTTTATTGTTAAAACAATCTATTTCAAACATAAATATTTTATATACTTCATATACATGATAAAAAAGTGATTTTTATCTTTCAAACAATTTCATTTCATACATTCAATAAAAATGTAATTTTTATTATCGTTCAAACAATTTATTTCAAAAAGGAATATTTTTCCAATACATGAATATTAATCAAACATATGAATATTTCGGAAAATTTCGGCAGCATAACGGCAGGGGGTTTAAAACCGGCACCGTCCCGAGTACGGCTCCTCACACTACCTTATGCCTTATAGCGTTCCCTAAGGGGCTTATCCTTATAATTTAAATATTTCAATCATTTTCATATCCCAATGGATTTTTTTCACAAACAATTCCAATTTTGTTTCAACCACAAACAATCATTATCAACTATCGCATTTATCAACCAAATTTCACGTCACCCAGAATCCAAACAGTCGTCCATGGTCTGTGGACGAGGGGAGTATATATAAATATATACATAAAGATATACGTATATAAAGATATTTCTATTTCATTTCAATGTCACTTCAATTCCATTCAACGCACGTATGATTTTTACAACGTATATATAACTTATACATCGCACATACAACTTATACAACGCTTATACATGAGGTGTACAACGCTTATATAACTCATACATCGATTATATAATTTATATATCGTCATTCCATATCGTTTATAATTTAGAAATCTCACACTGGGTTCCACTCCTCTAAAAATTGTAGGAAGCTCCAAAAGTTCTCCGGCCTCTTCTAGAATGTAGAAGACGTCCTCACGGTTCCGGTGTCTCTTATTTCACTGGATTTCAACAACATAGCAAAAAGACATGATTTTTATAAGTTAATCATATTTCGTAGCGCTTGAAAGTGTTATAAACAGTTCAAAAATTAAATAGCCGTACCCTTTTCAGAAGCTTCAAAACTAGGTTTTGAGAATTCGCGAGATCCGTGTAGTTGGAAGAGTATCGGGTTGTTGCGTGTCATAGAGGGAAGAGAGGGCTTCCCATCGCCACCAGTAGGACCCAGTTTGGTGGTCGTACGGCGGAGCAGGACGGTGCGACGCGAGCTGACTTCCTAGGCTCGATTCTCTCCAAATACACGACGATAAAATGCAAAGCTTATACGGATTTAAAGCTTGTGGGAAGCACTAAAAAATTCTCCGAAGGAGCCCTTGATTTCATTGAGTGATTTGAGAATTAAAGAGGAGAGACGATTGGAGCACACTTCCTTCGTTCGCTTTTGAAGAGGAGCAGGTCTGAAAGAAGAAAGAGAATGAACGTGATTGGCCAATTTATTTTATTTATATATTTAATTTTTAATTCTTTAAATTCAAAAATACCCCTTGCTCTATACGAACTCCAATCCAAACCCAACGACTGTCGCCCCTAGCTTAATACCCCCATTCCGAACACAATGGAATATGTTTCGTAAGCCTATTCGACTATTTCAATCAGTTATTCTTCAAATTAAAATATAAAACATTCAAATTCTGATTTGAACGTACATTTTAATTTGCCAGGGCCACATACTGATCCCAAAAATTCCAGAAAAATAAATCTGGCTATGTCTGGACGATACAGTCCCAACAAAACTAGTTTCGTCGAATTTGGAGTCCATTTGAAAAATGGCCATTTTCTGGTCGATCCAAATTGACTTAAACCAACCAAACACTTTTTCCTTTGTCATGCTCACATATTAACTCCAAAAATTATGGAATCTAAAACCTAGCAATAATTTGACATCCCGGATCCAACAAAAGTGGTTTCGTCGAAAATGAAGGTCGTCTGCAAAATGGCTATTTTCAAGGACTATATAAACTCCACAGCGACCTTTCTGAAAATTCATTTGGCTATAACTTTTGATTCCCGCTATGAAATTTTGATTTTTCAGATTCGTTAGAAAGATATTCATAAATATATTTTAATATTTTTGGTTTCACTAAAATCCGTTTTATTTTGCACCCAGTACAGTCATTCGAAGTTCGAATTCAAATTTTCAAACTACCGCGCCATTTCAGGCCTTGTTTTATAATTAAAATAAATATATTTATTTTCCAACATCGATTCAAATAGACTTTTGGTCGTTATTATTTAAAATAATTTATTTTAAATATCAAAATCCACTAAAACAGCCAAATTAAAATTTTTAAATTGGTTCAGATTTTCCGGGTTGTTACAATCTCCCTCACCTAAAATCTTTTCGTCCCCGAAAAGGAACGAAGCTGAAAGTAGTTTAATTAACCAACTCCACTTTCATTCTGGCTTTCATTCTTCAACTTTTCAGTTTCTGAGAATTTTCCAATTCTTCAAAAATTTGGCTAACACCCTAAATTTTCAAAAAAATTCGCCATAACCTCCTTTGTACGGGGAGGGGTTTGGAAATTTATTGGGCCGTATTAGGTACCCAATAAATCCTAATAAGCATGCACATATTTATAGTGATATATTACGGTATCCACAGGGGAGTGTGTATAGATCATAACTCCAGAGACTAAATTCTCGTCACCGTATAAATGGTTTTTGTGCCTTAATGACCAGAGAGACGTTTTTATTGTCACCCCCGGACCCGTGTGGGGTTTTTATTAATCTGACAATTTACAGTTATATTTCATATAGTCCATATCAGTCTTCAGTTCAACCTGTAATATGGTCATCGCCATACAAGCCTCTCGCTCGTTTGGTAAATCTTCAACCTCATCACACAAGCTCCAAATGCTTATGTGGTATACGATAAAGTATGTTATCTTCAAGAAGTATGCCATGTAATGTAGTTCAAAATTAATTGTTACTATCCTATGGCGACATTTATTATTTCACACAGAACAACCAGCACTCTGAATCCAATGACATTCACAGGAGTTGATATAATAATAAAATTGCGCATCCAACTCATTAAGGTTGTAATAAATACCTGCACGTATTCCAATAAAATTTGTTTCATCAAAAACGGTGGTCGTTGAAAAATAAATCAATTCTAATGCCAATATAATGTATCGAACAATTACCGTGTGCGAAGCATGACCTCATTATAACTCCATTCATGATTTCCAAAACAATATTTAAAATAGTAAATTAAACTAAATGTTCGACCACCAAATATACGGGACGTTACATTCTTTCCCCCTTAAAAGAATTTCATCCCCGAAATTACTAAGGTGGAAAGAAAATGCTACAAATCTCATACGCTTTCAAAAATCCGACATATTATTCATTCAACACTTTTGTTGAACCATCGAGCACTCACCCAACCTTACCACAATCAACAACTAATGCATAACCAACATAATCAATTCAATTGAATCTATATTCAAATTTTTATATTTACTCGTTCGTATTTACCTGGCTTATAATCATCAATTAACCAATATCCAATTGATTTCCATAATTCGATTTTCCAATTCCAAATCGATTTTATTTAATTCAAATATCCTTTCTTAATTCCACTTAACCAAGTTAAGTTCAATTAACTAACTGATTTTCATATTAGTTCATATCCATTTCAAGATTCAATTTCTAATTCATTTAATCGTATTTACCAATTTCATATGTGAAATTTTCTTTGGTTATATTAAACCACTTCAAAATTTTAATCCAATTAAATTACGACATCCATCTTAATTTAACCAAGTTAAGTTAAATTTCCATATTTAATTAAGTAATTAATTTTCTAATTCGTTTACTTTTATTTTTAACTCAAATCCTGATTTAATTTTCAAAGATCATCCATTCTCTCTTCAAATTTCATTTAACTTATTTTTAAGCTAAATTCTAATTCCTTCAATCTCATATTGAAAATCTCATTTACAAACTTCATATATGATGTCTTTTGGTTGTATTAAACCATTTCAATTCACATTCTAATTTGAATTCCACCCAATCCATCAAACATACCTATATCCCAATAAAATAAAAATAATAATTACTTTGGCCGAAACAGCTTCATTTGACCTTTTTTAGAAAACAATATCGTGTCTGTTGTCAGCCCAAAATTGAATTGATCAAATGACACAATATAAAATTTACAAATACGCTCTCATATATATATATATATAAACACACACACACACACACACACACTCAAACTCAATCTAGTGTGTTACTAACCCCATCTCTATTTAGCTACGCCACAGAGCCAAGGTTATTACTAAACAAATAGCTCTGATACCACTGTAACGACCCAGCGGGTTCGATGCCCAGATTTTAACAATAATACATAAAAACCGTACTACTTGCCAAACCCAAGTATCGAAATCAACAGATAATTAATAGAAAGAAAATTAGAGGGTGAGATAAGAAAGAAAGAAATATTACAATAGGAGAGAATGAAGAAGAAACACTACAACACAGAGTCTCACATCGCAGCAGAACAAAATTATATATAGAAATAATCTTTTATTGAGAGCTTGTAAACACTTACAAACATCAGAGTACAGCTTATAGCCAACACATCTGGACAGTTATAATAATATGTCCTCATATACAACACACCGCGGAATAATGTAATATCATACGTCTGAACCCATCCAGCTCGTCTCTGGACTTCGTAGCATCCAATAACCTAGACTTGTACAACCCGGTCTAACCCGAGCATTACAAATACCAGGTCAGTCTGGTGAACCAGAGTGAGAACAACTCTCAAAGTTTAAGGGGATCATCCAACTTGATTTTAAAATTCAAAAATCTTTTCTAAAGAAAGGATAATCGTAAGACCAAATCCACACATAAATACAGACGATTTTTACCTTACGAGAACCCAAATCATTTTGAAATCATATACTTGTCTGATATTAGAATAGTTTCTAAATACAAATAGATATCAATATAGCGGAACGCTTGCATCTCACGCTTCACATATATAGTATACAATCAAAACCGCGAGCGTTTATTAGAGATAGGATTCCGACTATGACAAGGTATGGAACCACCTGCTGATAGTGTATCTCTAGAGGCGAATACAGTGGGTTCAACAAGAACTCTTGCAACCCGGCCCATATATGACCGACCACTCATTTCGCTTCATTGTACCGAATGTATATCACCAACGGTTGGGATCAGCAACCGTTTCCCGAAAAGGAACAGCATCGATAGATTAAAGAAGGAATTTCTCTAGATAGGTGATTATACACCCTATGGGTGCGACCCACATAGCCATGCTACCTGCCCGATTTTTGTCATTTCCCGGTTGTGAAGCTTGAGGTTATAGCGTATCTTTTGGAACACTTGTCCACCATACACTTTGAATGTCACATCGTCAATTCCGCCAGAAATCACTAATTGATTTTCACAAAAATAATCGAGTTGTTGAGTTAAGAGAATGTGTCTTCTCCATCGCCACAGAAATACGTTTGAGAAAATCAATGTACATGATCTCTTTTGGAAATACTCTGTCAGACATCCGTCCATACAAGTTGTACTGGGACTGGACAAACCGAAGGCACTCTCCTACTGCATCCTTCAATTACCCTATGGATCAGTAGCGAGTAGTCCTTGTAATCCACAAAATCTCAACCACGACCGAATCACGTTAGAATATCTTATCTGGTTGTACGGCCAGAGAATATTCGACAAGTAATCCTCCCGCTTATGAAGATCTACGGTCTTCAATTGCTCCATCACGTTCATCATCTGGTATCTTCAACGTTTACGTATTTATTGATCGGAATGATTTTTGATTATAAGTTCGATCCCGGTCTTTCCGTACCAACAATCGTATTGGCCAGGATTGATAGTCGGTTATTTAACTATCAAATAAACAACCATTCAACCATGAAAATAAACGAATTCATTGATTCAGTGCTTAGCAACATTTGGCCCCTTTTAATTTAAAATAAATTAAAAACTTCTTAACCTTTCAGTATCTTAAAACACAGTATTTACTTCTTGTTTTATTATAAGAATATTCGCGAAATCCTTTTTAAACAGTTTAACATTAATTCATATTTATATATATACCAAATATTTGAGTTCAATCGAATTCCAAATAAAAACATCGTTACAAAGCCCCTTTGATTTCCATTTTGCTGGAAAACAAACACTTATTTCCCTTTTAATAAACCCATTCACTCTCATCCCATTCATTTTATCGTGATATTCATACCAAATCTCCCTTTATCTCCTTTACATTGGAAATATCATTTATATTCTTAAGCCCCTTTTTTCTTTTCATTAGTTAACTCCTTATCAGCTTATATTATTCCACTTCTAATCATTTTCAATTTAAAATTTTCGTTCCTACTCTATTCATCTCACTTTATTATATTATTAAGTATCGTTAACTTAAAATTAAAATTTATCATCACATTCCTTTTTATAAACTTTATTTATAAGCTCAAGTTTAAAAAAAATCCTTTTTATCTCGATCACCTTTTCACTTATTTCAAATGTTAAATAAACATTTATCTAAGTTATTGCAACAGCTCAAAATCTCTTTTATAACTTCGTTATCAAACTGGGGTTTAATAACGAACTCATTCAAAATCCCTTCTCAACACTTAATCATATTCCATTCACCATTTGGTTACTTACTTAAGTATATCTCATTTAAGAAGTAATTAATTAAAATAATAGTACACTTCATCATTTACCACCGTTGAAGTAGTTAAAATCTTACTGATAAATATTAAATTTCTCTATTTAAAATCTTATTAAAAATTACGAATGTTCGTTAAACAGTTTAATTAGGTCATTTAACAATAAACTAATTCACTTTAATAATCAAACCCCATTTGAAGCAGTCGACTTATTCAATTCAAAATATGAATTCCTCGTTAACTAATTCCAATTAATCCTTTCTTTAAATTAATTAGTAATATAATTAATTTAAAAAAATCCATTAACTGTTTCTTAGAACAATTATTCCACTCTGAAAATCTCATTTCAATTTCATTCTTAAATTCTTAACGTTTTAGCCTCACACTCCTTTTGATAAGCCACATTCATTCGACTTTGGTTTAATATAAACCCCTTTTCTTTCTCCTTTTGCTCAGTTTTAACATTAAATATATTTTAAACTATCGCCCTGGCAAAAAATCTTTTTTATAACTTTGTTATAAAATTTGGTTTTTATATAAACTATCCCCAACATTCAACTATATTTCAATATCAACTTCGATTACTTAATTCAAAGGATTCCACTTAACATTAACCCCTTAAATTATTATTAATTTAAAATCATTTACTTTTTGTTAACCACCATGGAAATGGTTAAGTTCTTTAATAGTAAATTCCATTTAAAATCTTATTGAATTAAAAACAATGTTCATTAATCTAGTCCATTAGATTAATTAACACCAAACTAAATTAATCAATTCTAAAATATAATCATCCCATTAGCCAATTCAAATTACTCATCCTTTTAAATTAATTAACAACATGATTAATTTAAATAAATTCCATTTAATGGTTTCATGAAACAAGAAATTCAACTCCTAACTATTGCATTAGTTTCTGCTCGTCTCCTTCATTAACGTAAGACTTTGATTTGTAAATTATTTAAAATACTTAAAACTTATAAAGTAAATAAATAAATAATAAACCTTAATTAAATATATAGATTTAAAAATCTATTTTTGGTTATAAATAAACTTCAAAACTTTATTACTGTTGATTTCACCAACGGTAAATCAATATTTGTAACACCATTTATTTTTAGGCCAACTGCTGCCAATTACTCAACCAATAATGTCCATTGGTTAAAACAAAACAAATATTGACTTTAGATTCAACAATTAGTAATCAAGTCAATCATATCAGTTAAACAGTTCATATAATCGTAATATGAAAATAAACAATAAAATATGAGGAATCCTATTAGATCCCTCCAACCTATTTCTCCCTGCATCCAAATACGTTATTTCAACAATAGCATTTTATTTCAATAACAGATATAATATTCAACCATCAAATAATAACAGCAATCCAAACATCCATCAACCAATTAATGATCATAATACATAAATATTTAAAACCCAACTTATATAAAATATTAGTGGGATAAAACTGAGTGAGTTGAACTCACCTTGATTCGTCCATCACTGAAATAGTTTGTTTTAAATAAATTAAACGACATTTAATTTAATTAAAACCCCCATAGCCATCAACTCTGTTCAAGCTAGCTTAATCCGTCTAACTCGTCGATATGGACCTGACGCCACTTGTTTTGTAAAATTATGTTGTTGTACGACAGGGTTATACACTTTCGTTATTTACCTATTTAAATAATATTATTAAAACCTTAAAATAATTATTTTAAATCCTTATTTCTAGGCTACGTGATATCTACTATTTCATTAAACTTGGTCATGGAATAATTATGGTACATCGGGCTATGTTAAACTGACTATTGTCGGCCCTGCTTCGCACACGGGGAGTGTGGGGATAAATATGGGTAAGGTGATGGTTGTGTTAAATAACAGTAAATATCTTGCGTTGGCCATTTAACAGTAAAGGATTAAGCAATAGGAAAGTAAGTTATACCCAGTGACAAGTTCGTCATTACATTATTGTTAATAATAATTAACCTATATTAGGCATATATGAGAGAGTCTACACCGTAAACTGACCATCCATTTAAGGAAAAATATAGGCATGTATACAAATCTGTAATGACTCAGCGGATTTCCAACCCCGAAAATCGATATAAAACCCCCATGTCGACTATTCAAGCATCGAAAACACTGGATAGTTATGATAAAGAAATTAGAGGATGAGAAATAGAAAGAAAGAAATATTAGAATAGAAGAAAGAAGAAGAACAACATCAGAATCTCACAGCAGAACAGATAAAATATAATATAACAAATCCTTTATATAAAAGAACTGTATATACATACCAATCATCAGAGTACAACATATATCAGTCACAGCGGAATAATATCTGTATATAACTAATGGCGAAGCCGCCTGCTTCCAGCTCTTGAAACTCTAAGCGAACCTAACCTGGAACATACTCGGTCTGACCCGAGCACATTTGAAGCAAAGCAAAATACACCGGGTCAGTCTGGAATACTATCAATGATAAATTCATAGAGCACACTTTTTGTTTAACTTTGGAAAATCTTTTCTGAAATCCAAGGATAATAGTAAGACCAACCCACACATAAACACGGACAGTATTTACCTTACTATAACCCAAACCATTTTTGAAATCATACTTTGATCTGATATTATCATAGTGTCTAAATACAAGTAAATAACAATCTAGCGGAATGCTTGCATCTCACGCTCCACATAAATATTATACAATCGAAAACTGCGGGCGCTTATTGGAGATTGTATTCCAACTTGACAAGGTATGGGACCACCTTCCGATCGTGTATCTCTAGAGGCGAATACACTGGGTTCAACAAGAACTTCTTACAACCTGGCCCTCACATGACCGACCACTCATTTTGCTTGAGTGTATCGAATGTATATCACCGACGGTTGGGATCAGCAACCGCCTCCCGAAAAGGGACAGCATCGAAATATAGATTAAAGAAGCAAATGGATTCTCTCTAGATAGGTGATCATACACCCTTATGGGAGCGACCCACATAGCCATGCTGCCTGCCCGATTTTTCTTATTTCGCAGTTGATGAGGCTTGAGGCCAGAACTTAACTTTAAAACATCTGGTCCTCATTCACTTTGAATGCCACATCGTCAGATCCGTCAGATCACACTGATTGACGTCCACAAAAATACTCTAGTTTCGGATTCGTTGGAAAGATATTCTTAAATAGATTCTGATATTTTTGGTTTCACTAAAATCCGGTTTATTTTACACCCTGTACATTCATTTGAATTTTGAAATCGAATTATCGAACTATCGCGCCATTTTTAATTCCTTTTATAATTTAAAATAAAATATTTATATTCTAACGACGACGTATATAAATATATGTTCTAATATATTCAAAATAAATTTCTCGTCGTTATTATTTGAAATAATTCATTTTAAATATTCAAAATTCACTAAAATTGCCAAAATAAAAATTTTAAACTGACTCGCATTTTCCGGGTTGTTACAATCTCCCCCACTTAAAACTTTTCGTCCCCGAAAAGGAACGAAGCCGAAAGTTGTTTAACTAATCAACTCAACTTCCATAATTTTCATTACGGCTTAAGTTCTCCAACTTTTCAGTTTCTAAGAACATTTCAAATTTTTCAAAAATTTGGCTAACACCCTAAATTTCCGAAAAATTTCGCCATAACCTCCCCTGCACTGGGGACTTCGGGATATTTCATATAGCCTCCCATGGCCTTCTTCAATCCAAAAGAAAAAGAAAAAGCCAAGCGGCTAGCCAGTCGGCTCATAAAATTATCATCACCCAAACAAAACAATAAATTATGGTAAACATGTACCTATTTGTCGTGCAAACAAATTTTATTCTTCTGCTCTAGCCTCCTTGCTATGACCTGTTCAATGTAAGTACACGTATATGCAAGCAAATGCAACCAAATTTCAATATAATTCAATATTTGATTCTATTAGGCATAATGGTTCAAAATTTCAAACAAATAAACAAACAACACAACCATCAATCAATTAGTGAATTAACGTTTCAAATTCATAATTTTGATACATATACAGAAAATCATGTTTTTGATGCCAAATCACAACAATAAATCTATATAGTTTTGGTTCTCACACCAGTCTAATGGAAATATATAGATATCACACCTTCGAAACACGAAAATAAATACTGATAACGCTGCAGCATTATCAGAATCATCCCCGGGCAACTAGAGTGTGATTCTATATCTATCCAGTATATTAAAACTTCGAATATACGTTCATGACGCGTATAGCGAAATCTTTATATACTCGTTTGTCCAAATTCAAAATAAATAAATATTCAAATACGTATAAAATGGTTTATATTTTCAAAACAATAATGTTTTTATTTGAAAAATATACTCTTCACACTCGTTCTAGGATACTACTGATCCTATCTCTAACGAGTTATTCTAATTGGATATTACTAATCCAATATCTAATTAATTCTTTCGTTCGGTTCTAATGTGTTGTTCTCGAGCTCTGTAAACCAAAGCTCTGATACCAACTGATACGACCCGAACTTCCCCGGGAAGGAAAGCGCGGATCGAATTGAGGACAAGACAAATCAGAATGCAAACAGAAGAACATTTCATTGCCTATTACAACAATTCCATCAGAATACAAGAATATACAGAGTATGAATAAATATTACACATTCGATAAATATCAGAGATTACAATAAATTACATAGTAGCGGAAAAATAATAAAAAACACAACTAGAAGTAATACAAAGATACAGAGCTTTCCGAGCATCGTTCCAGTTGTAAATCAGGATCCTGTGAATATAAATCTACAAAACCAAAACTACTAGTTGCCCATGTCGAAAATAAGGGCACCCAGAGTTTAGGTTAAAACAATAAACTCCAGGTCAGTCATGGGACTGGTGTGAGAACTAAAACAGTTATTAATCTTTAATTTAAAGTTCGGTATATCAAGGGACCACGCCATATAACACAGAACGGGTTTCCTCCCAAGAACATCAGTGCATAGAATAAACAACGCAATGCTTTTTCGAAAAATGAAGTTATTATAAGACTCAGGTCCCATCACACAATGCAATGCAAGCCGGAGGATAGGGTTTTCCCTTATAATAGCCAAACATGCTTAGTACGTTTAAAACAAATCATTTGACACCATTATAAGTGTATAGTGTCAAAACAATTTCAATCATAAATATCAATCATAGACGGCATGGGTACCATATATCATGTCGCCATACTAGTTCTACAATTAAAACTGCAATATCATGTATTGGAAATTGGATTTACGTCATGAGTTGAGGCAAGGGGCAAGCTCCTCTCCATTCGAGACACTCTAGCAAATGTCTCAGGACCCCACTATGATCCTTGGAATCGGTTGGGTCGGTCCTTACCTAACTTTGGAGGATTGGCAATTCCTGAACACACGTTTCCCGGTCCTAGCAGACCTATATCCGAGGCGCCTCGCATTCCAACAACCACACAGGTGAAAAGTATATAAATGTCCGCCAGTTTAAGCATTGACACCACCACTAGCTAGAAAGAAACGTCATGTTCTCCCAACGGTCAGTAACCCGTTTTTGACTCATACCGAGGTGTGAGGCTCGCGAATTCACGTCATACACAAAGTTGCGCCACACAGGCCGTGCTTTGATCATCAACCACAAGACTTTGCTTTTCAATAGAAGCCTTGATCAATTGCCACTTATGCGTGCCACATAGGCAATTCACTCTATGCGACTGATGTCCATCGATATACAACCTCTGAGCTCGTACGTCTAAGAGAAGGGCGTTAAGCAAGAGAATAAATTCTCCGCCGCCAAACAGATGTATATTTAATAGAGATCATTCAACACAGAATGAAATCCAGTGTCAGACACACAGTCCATTTACAAGTTCGTTCTGGGTCTGAACGAAACCAGAGGCACTTTCCTCGCATATCCATCGATCTCCAAGTACGTCTGGACGATCACCAACTGATTCCCTCATTTTGGGTGTACAGGCCAATCAAGATCATCAGTAATCACCCAAACGATGTGAATACTTCCGATCTTCAACCAGCGTCTTCATCATCGACATATCGTCGAGTTGGTCATTCAGAATGGGTATAAACCCGGCCTTTCTTAATAACCCGCATATATAATAAACAAATGTTACACAAACACGACATACGCCGCATTCCAATACAGAATATTCTTTTATTCACAAAATCACATTCATAGGGAAAGGTTCCCATTAATTTTATCAAAGATAAATTCTTCTGAATTAATTCTTTAATCTTCCTTTGGATATCATTTCAAACCATATTATGGTTTTCAAAACTAGTCGGGATTAGCGAACCACACCGAAGTAATTATTTGTTTTATTTCCCAATCCCAGCCTATATATCCCATGGAGCAAAACTGGTAATACTCCATGTCTAACACCACGGTGTTATCGGTAAAATATTAATTACCATTTCACGTTCAAATCTAATTAAAGATTTAACTATCGCTTCGGAGCAAAACTGGTGATACTCCATTCTCGATCACTTCCCAAATTTGATAATTTAAATTAACAATTCACATTTCAATTTAATTACAGATTCATTAAAACTCCACTTGGTTTTAATCTTCTCAAAAATCAATATCTTGTCTTTAACTGGGTTAAAGAATCAATGTCATTTAAAACATGATTCACGACAAACCCAAATCACAATTGATATTAAATACAAGGCTCTGAATAGAAAATATACCGGCTTATATTCAATATCAAATTCTGAAACCAACAAATATCGTATTGGAAATAACGATATAAATATATCTTTCAAATTCCCATAACAATATCTGTATAATCACGGAATCAAACATCAAAATATTCCAAAGACAATTTCGATTCAAATCCACTTCCACTTTATATATATTGGAAATTCAGGTTATTTTCAAAACCAATTTAAATTCAATTTATTTATTTCAAAAATAAATTGATTTTAATTCTAGTTCAAAACTAGTTCATCTCGATAAAAATATATTTTTATATTTTCAAATGTGGAGTTTTTCATCCCAGTTCTTTCCAATTCATATATTATGATTTTACACAAATTATTGATATTTTTAATAATTTTATCAAGACCCGTACAGTCGATTTCCATCAACGGCCATCGAACTGCACTTACAGCGACCTTTTCCAAATTTTATTTGGACATAATTCCAAATCCAGCCGTTAGATTTCTATTTTCAAATATTCGCTAAAAGATCTTTTCGATACGAACCCAACGGTTCCGGTTTCAGGAGAATCCGACGGTTGGATCTCGCGTAATGTCCATTCGAAGTCATTGGTCGAAATTCACGAACTGCCGCAGCGCGGCGCGTTCTATTCAGGCCATTATATATATTATATATATTTCGTCGATTTCCTTTAAAAACGTATTTTATAAATCGTTTTAAATTCGTTTTCAAAACAAATTCAACTTCATATTCAATTTCAAATCAAAATTGAATATTTCATATCATTACTATATAAATGATAATATTTTCAAAACGTTATATTTTGAAATCACTTCCTTTTTTATATTCATTTTAAAAATGAATATAATCGATATAAATATCGCTCACGTCAAAATGGCGCATCTCTAATCAACACGGCTTTATATATTTCAATAACTTCGTTATTTTATTCAACAAATGAATATTTATTCTATTCAACACATGAATATTCTCAACACATGAGCAATGTCAACACATGACTATTTTTGTTATTTAATATATTTTATAAAATTATGGTATCTATCGTTTGATTTTCAAATCAGACCCCAACTGTAAAGTAGTAAGAGAATGATTCCCTAAATATTAACTTCGAAGGCCGAAACTAATATCAGATCAACACCAAGGAAACCACTCATCTTTTCTATTTTCCAATTAGTTTCTAACTTTAAATATGATAAAGATGTAAATTTTATTGTTAAAATATTTCTTTCAACACATGATAATTTTCAACACATGATTATTTTTATTTTATAATATTCTTTATTTCCCCAATTGGAATGAGGCCCAATCAATTACCATATAATGTTAATTATACGGATTTCTACACAACACATGTATATAATAGCACTGACAAATAATCAACCATCATCCAAAGTGCACTACATTGTATAAGCATCAAATATAGATATCTAACGCTTATAACAGCTTGTCAATTAATCGATCGACATAGAACTAATTATTGGGATTTGTGTATGCCGTATTTTATCCCAATACCCGTGTGGGGTTTCAAATCAACAAACACAGATTTTTATTTATTCACATACCCATAAAAAAATTAATGATAAAATATTTTTAACTATATAAATATTTTATTTCACATCACACAATCAATTTTAATCACAACAAACAATCTAACATACAAGCCATTCATGGTCTGTGGATGACGGGTGTCGAGTGCTGCTAAGCACCGTCTGCATCCTAGTATATATTTTTAACTAGAAAAGAAAATTTAAAGTGAGAAGTTCTCACCGACTAGCTAATCCAAACGCCTCGACTCTTCTTATGTAGAAGTCATCGCTGTTCTCGCCTTTTGTCACTTTCGTTGCCCGTTTTCACTACATGTATAAAAATCGAATTTTTACTTCGCTATTCAATATATAAAAATCGAATTTTTTACTTTGCTATTCAATATACAAAGATCGAATTTTTACTTTGTTATTCAATATATAAAAATCAAATTTTTACTTCATTATTCAATATATAAAAATCGAATTTTTACTTCGTTATTCAATATATAAAAATCGAATTTTTATCTTCACTTCATATATACAAATTATATTTTTATATTCCTTTCAATAAATTAAAAATCATATTTTTGTTATCGCCACTATATAAAAATCATATTTTTACTATCTATATAATATATAAATCGTATTATAATATCGCTACATCTATAAAGATCATATTTTTAATTCTCTACCTATAAAAAAAATATTTTTATATAATGAAAAATTGTATCTTTTTGTTATTTAAAATATAACTCTCTATTTCTAAAAATCTAATCTTTCAGCATATAAAAATTTGATCTTTCCTATTATAAAAAAATTCATCTTTATATTAATAAAGATCTCACCTTTTTTACTTACAAAAATCTAACTCTTCGATTCAATTCAAAATAAGAATCATATTTTTCTCCTAATCTAAAGATCAAAACTTTACATTATATATAAATAAAATAAAATAAAAACTAAATTTTATTCAAGAATAAAATCAGAGGAAGACTCACAGTTAAACGACGAAGGTGGAGGGGGGGAGGTTTGCTGTTCACGGCCGGAGGAGGAGTAGTCGGGCGCAGGGAGGTGGGAGGTTGCGATGGTTTCGGGGACAAGGGGATGGCGGTTTTGGGTGAAGGGGGCTTGCGTTCGATTAGATGAAGGGGGGAGAAGGGAGCAGCGGAGTTAATCAGAGGGGGGTCGAAGATGGTGCGCGCCGCCTGGGGGAGGCGCGATGGTGGGGCGGCGTCTTCTGGAAGGGGCGAAGCGGATTTTTTTTCTTTTTTTTTCTCTTTCTGTAAAGAAGCAGGAGAGAGAATACTGAGGGGAGAGGGAAGTTAGGAGAGTATATATATTATAATATACATATTTAATTATTTTATTTTAAAAAGCAACTTTTTCATTCGAACTCGAAACGAGACCCACCGCCTATTGCCCATAGCTAATTACCCCCATTCCGAACACAATGGGATATGTAGCGTAGGCTGATTCGATCATTTCGATCAGTTTTCGTCAAAATCAAAATATAACTTTATATATTGAATTTGAATGCGCATTTCAATTTACTGGAGTCACATACTCACTCGAAAAATTCCTGAAAAATATTTTCTAGCTTCGTATTGACGATACGGTCCTAACAAAACTAGTTTCGTCGAATTACTAGATCGTTTGAAAAATGGTCCTTTTCCAGTCGATTAAAATCAACTAAAATTGGTCAAACGCATTTTCCTTTACCATGCTCACATATTGATTCGAAAAATTATGAAAATTGGAATCTAGCAATAACTTGACAGCACGTATCCAACAAAAGTGGTTTCGTCGAAATCCGAGGTCGTTTGCAAAATGGCTATTTTTAAGGGCCGAAATTCCATAGCGACTATTCTGAATTTTCAACTGGGCATATCTTTTGATTCCCGCTATGAAATTTCGATTTTTCGGATTCGTTGCAAAGATATTCTCAAATAGATTCTGATATTTTTGGTTTCACTAAAATCCGGTTTATTATGCACCTTGTACGTTCATTTGAATTTTGAAATCGAATTATCGAACTACCGCGCCATTTTCAATTCCTTTTATAATTTAAAATAAAATATTTATATTCTAACGACGACGTATATAAATATATGTTCTAATCTATTCAAAATAAATTTCACATCGTTATTATTTAAAATAATTCATTTTAAATATTCAAAATTCACGAAAATAGCCAAAATAAAAATTTTAAACTGGCTCGCATTTTCTGGGTTGTTAAAATCTCCCCCACTTAAAACTTTGTGAAAATTAGGGTCACATCCTTAAAACTAAACTTAATTAGGCTCACATCCTCCCCTTTTGAAACATATAAATTTCATCCCTATTTTTGAATTGCGCCTCTCTTATTTCCAGAACTGCCCTTCTTCCTTAATTAACGCGTTATTAATCTAATACGTAACACGTATTAGGGTGTACGTATTACAGGTCCCATTTATTCCAGAATTTTTTTTTTTTAAGATTCATGGCAGCGGCGGCTTCATAGGTATTTTTTTTCTTTGGATCCTTCCTTTTTCATTTTTCACATACTGGATTAGTTTTTAGGGTGCGTTTTTTTTTCCTAATGGCGGCTGCTTCTTTTTTTTTATGAATTTCGATCGATCAACTTTTACTTAGAAGACCGGGCTTGCTGGCCAGGGAGAAGGCGGAGAGGAAGAAGGTGGTAGGGCCTAGGGTGCTGGAGGCGGTGGGTTTTCCGATTGGGCTTGGGTTGATTTGGGCATGGGTGGCTTGGATTCGAAGGGGAGATGCAAGAGAGAAGCGGAGGAGCGAGATCGGAGGGAGGAGGTGTCAATTGTGGCGGCGTGATCCATCGACGGCGATGTATGCATATTTTTTGTTTATATGCGTTCTATTTTTCAAATATTTTTATTTTTTATTTGTTTGAGTGCCTGACGATCAGTTGTGTACATCATTATGCATATAGTTGTATTGATTTCATATTACAGGTTTTCTGGAATTTTTTTAGTATAGTTTGTGCAAATATACTTTAAATTTTCATATAAGTATGCATATATTTCTATTATTTGCGTATATGAATGCATATAGTTATAATTAACTGAATTTCTTTTTGTACTTTTGTTTGATTAATGCATTTTAACCTATTTTTTTTTCATCCAGTGGTCCTGCAAATATTGGTTTATTGGTGATGCAGACGATTGAAAGGAGGATTTGTGGAGGTGGATAAGTCATTCATACTGGAATTAACGCAATCTTTGTATAAAATTTATGGTTTTTTTTATCATACAATTGTATGTATTATTTTTTCAATTTATTTGATCTTTTATTCTTAATACGTGTAGAAGAATATGCATATATTGTTAATATGAGCATATATGTATGCAACTATTGTTATAACTCGTGTATATATGTTTGCAGATATATATAGGAAAGGTGCGTATATGTGTGCATATATTGTAGATATATGCATACAAATATCTGTATATTTTAAATATTTGTTTTTAGCATTTATGTTAAAAAGTTGCATAGAAATATGCATTTATTCTTAATATATGCATATCTCTATGCAACTTTTTATCAAACATGCAGAAAAACAGAATATAGAATATATGTGTATTTGTATGCATATATTTAGAAAACTTGCATATAAGTATGCAGATATTATTGTTATGTTGCTGAATTCTACATTTATATGTTTGCAGGTTTTTTTCTAATGTGGATTCTTCAAATTGTTAATTTCTGTGATGTTTACATTGATATGTTTGCAGTAATTTATATGATGTTTACATTATTAGCTTATATGTTCACAATTATATGTTTGTAGTTATTTTTGTTACATATTCTGTAAAACTTTTGCAGTTCTTTTCGCATAGCAAGTATTTTAAACATCAAAAACAGCATTAGCTATTTGATTAATCCTGCAAATATTTGCTGTTATGTACGCCATTAATAGTAAATGTTGCATAAATGTATGTAAGTATTCAAAAAAAATCACACATCAAACATTTACATCATTTGCATACATGTACGCAACTAATAATAATACCTTCATACAGGTATGAAAGTATCCTGAATATTTTGGCAATTCAAATATGCGGAACATTTTGGGTTGCAAAAAAAATAAAATTGCGTAACATTACACAATATTTGCAAATAAGTATGCAATTATTACGAATAACTGTACCCATATATGCAAAATTTCAAAATACCACTTAAATTCATAAGACATTATTTCAGTACATAAAATTCCCCCGAAATTCAGTCTACAAACTACATAAATATCTTTGCATACTTCGAAAACAGAATATCAGTCTACATTTTTACAAGAAATAAAGACAACAATTTTTTCATATTTTTAATCACTAGGACGTTTGCATCTAATACCAGCTACTTCTATGTACGTTGACCATCAATATTCCAACTATAACGTCTGCAACTGAGAATTTTGTGTGCACGCACCGGTCGTTGAGCTTTAACAGCATCACCAATGTATATTTCATCACCTTTATCGATTTCTTTGTCCTTGCTTCTTTGTTTCATTATACTAATAATGATCATTCTGCAATTGACTCTGTAGAATTG
The DNA here is from genome assembly GCA_030737875.1 of Allium sativum. Taxonomy (NCBI): domain Eukaryota; kingdom Viridiplantae; phylum Streptophyta; class Magnoliopsida; order Asparagales; family Amaryllidaceae; genus Allium; species Allium sativum. Next base: position 532,680,531 of record CM060915.1, read on the forward strand.
TAAAATGTTGTCAATTTGTTTGAATACTTGTTTTTGATACGAAAACATGCTTACAAATATGCAAGCATCCTCAATATCTGAATGCAATATAACATATACAACTTTTCTGAATATCTGCATATAAGCATGCTAATATTTAGGAAATATGCATACAAGAATTCTAATAAATATTCTTAAATTTCCAAATTAATGCATACAAATGTGCAATTATTTTGAATATATTCACACAAGTGTGAAAGTATTATGAATAGATGCACACTAATGTGCAAGTATTTCTGAACTGATGCGCACTTGTGAGCAAATATTCTTAATTGTTGCACAAATGTGTGCAAGTATTAATATTACATGAACATTACTGTGAAAGTATTCTGAACAAATGCCCACAAGTGTGCAAATATTATAAAAAAATGCTCAAAAGTGTGCAAGTATTATAAAAAATATAATATTTCTAAAAAAATATACAAAAAAATTCAACAATTATTACGAACATTATACACTCAATTGCAATGTTTTTTTTAATTACAGTATCATAGAAGAAGATATCATCTACAGTCGAATATGGAAAAAACATTCGGATTTATACCTTTTTTCGCCATATCCTGTAACTTGATGTCGCCGGCAACAAATTAGTACCAAAAAAGGACGATCTTGCAAAAACTGATGAACGCAGGCTTTCGATTCTGATACATGATTTAGTGATTTAGGGTTTTCATGAATCGTTCAACTAGGGTTTTGAGCGAGATGAGGAATCGGTGTTTGAGCGAGATGAACGAAGCGATCGGACTGAAAAAATGATGAGCGATCGAAGGTTTTGCTGAACTGTGGGATCCGGGATTTGAGCGAGATTAAAGGAGTGATTGACTTAGTGAATGAGGATGAATTGTTTTTGGATATTTTTTTAGCTACTTAAGGGTAAATCTGGAATCATTTGTGCGGCATTTCAAAAATAGGGATGTATTTTCTATTTTTTTATCACCGGGTTTTTTTTATATTTTGAAACTTAATAGGGACCTGTAAAAAACGCACCCTAAAACTTTTCGTCCCCGAAAAGGAACGAAGCCGAAAGTTGTTTAACTAATCAACTCAACTTCCATAATTATCATTACGGCTTAAGTTCTCCAACTTTTCAGTTTCAAAGAACTTTTCAAATTTTTCAAAAATTTGGCTAACACCCTAAATTTCCAAAATTTTTTGCCATAACCTCCCCTGCACCGGGGACTTCGGGATATTTCATATAGCCTCCCATGGCTTTCTTCAATCCAAAAGAAAAAGAAAAAGCCAAGCGGCTAGCCAATCGGCTCATAAAATCATCATCACCCAAACAAAACAATAAATTATGGTAAACATGTACCTATTTGTCTGGCAAACAAATTTTATTCTTCTGCTCTAGCCTCCTTGCTACGACCTGTTCAATGTAAGTACATGTATATGCAAGCAAATGCGACCAAATTTCAATATAATTCAATATTTGATTCTATTAGGCGTAATGGTTCAAAATTTCAAACAAACAACACAACCATCAATCGTTTAGTGAGTTAACGTTTCAAATTCATAATTTTGATACATATACAGAAAATCATGTTTTTGATGCCAAATCACAACAATAAATCTATATAGTTTTGGTTCTCACACCAGTCTAATGGAAATATATAGATATCACACCTTCGAAACACGAAAATAAATACTGATAACGCTGCAGCATTATCAAAATCATCCCCGGGCAACTAGAGTGTGATTCTATATCTATCCAGTATATTAAAACTTCGAATATACGTTCATGACGCATATACGCAAAATCTTTATATACTTGATTGTCCAAATTTAAAATAAATATTCAAATACATATAAAATGGTTTAAATTTTCAAAACAATATTGTTTTTATTTGAAAAATATACTCTTCACACTCGTTCTAGGATACTACTGATCCCATCTCTAACGAGTTATTCTAATTGGATATTACTAATCCAATATCTGATGAATTCTTTCGTTCGGTTCTAATGTGTTGTTCTCGAGCTCTGTAAACCAAAGCTCTGATACCAACTGATACGACCCGAACTTCCCCGTGAAGGAAAGCGCGGATTGAATTGAGGATAAGACAAATCAGAACGCAAACAGAAGAACATTTCATTGCCTATTACAACAATTCCATCAGAATACAAGAATATACAGAGTATGAGTAAATATTACACATTCGATAAATATCAGAGATTACAATAAATTACATAGCAGCGGAAAAAATAATACAAAACACAACTAGAAGTAATACACGGATACAGAGCTTTCCGAGCATCGTTCCAGTTGTAAATCAGGATCCAGTGAATATAAATCTGCAAAACCAAAACTACTAGTTGCCCGTGTCGAAAATAAGGGCACCCAGAGTTTAGGTTAAAACAATAAACTCCAGGTCAGTTATGGGACTGGTGTGAGAACTAATACAGTTATTAATCTTTATTTTAAAGTTCGGTAAATCAAGGGACCACGCCGTACAATACGGAACGGGTTTCCTCCCAAGAACACCAGTGCATAGAATAAACAACGGAACGCTTTTTCGAAAAATGAAGCTATTATAAGACCCAGGTCCCATCACACAATGCAACGCAAGCCGGAGGATAGGGTTTTCACTTATAATAGCCAAACATGCTTAGTACGTTTAAAACAAATCATTTGATACTATTATAAGTGTATAGTGTCAAAACAATTTCAATCATAAATATCAATCATAGACGGCATGGGTACCATATATCATGTCGCCATACTAGTTCTACAATTAAAACCGCAATATCACGTATTGGAAATTGGATTTCCGTCATGAGTCGAGGCAAAGGGCAAGCTCCTCTCCGTTCGAGACACTCTAGCAAATGTCTCAGAACCCCACTATGATCCTTGGAATCGGTTGGGCCGGTCCTCACCTAACTTTGGAGGATTGGCAATTCCTGAACACACGTTTCCCAGTCCTAACAGACCTATATCCGAGGTGCCTCGCATTCCAACAACCACACAGGTGAAAGGTATATAAATGTCAGCCAGTTTAAGCACTGACACCACCACTAGCTAGAAAGAAATGTCGTGTTCTCCCAACGGTCTGTATCCCGTTTTTGACTCATACCGAGGTGTGAGGCTCGCGAATTCACGTCATACACAAAGTTGCGCCACACAGGCCGTGCTTTGATCATCAACCACAAGACTTTACTTTTCAACAGAAGCCTTGATCAATTGCCACTTAGGCGTGCCACACAGACAATTCACTTCATGCAACTGATGTCCATCGATATACAACCTCTGAGCTCGTACGTCTCAGAGAAGGGTGTTAAGCAAGAGAATAAATTCTCCGCCGCCAAACAGATGTATATTTAATAGAGATCAATCGACATAGAATAAAATCTAGTGTCAGACACACAGTCCATTTGCAAGTTCGTTCTGGGTCTGAACGAAACTGGAGGCACTTTCCTCGCATATCCATCGATCTCTAAGTATGTCTGGACGATCACCAACTGATTCCCTCATTTTGGGTGTATAGGCCAATCAAGATCATCAGTAATCACCCAAACGATGTGAAGACTTCCGATGTTCAACCACCGTCTTCATCTTCGACATACCGTAGAATCGGTCATTCAGAATGGGTATAAACCCGGCCTTTCAGAATAACCCGCGTATATAATAAACAAATGTTACACAAACACGACATACGCCTCATTCCAATTCAGAATATTCTTTTATTCACAAAGTCACATTCTTAGGGAAAGGTTCCCATTAATTTTATCAAAGATAAATTCTTCTAAATTTATTCTTTAATCTTCATTTGGATATCATTTCAAACCATATTATGGTCTTCAAAACTAGTCGGGATTAGCGAACCACACCGAAGTAATTATTTGTTTTATTTCCTAATCCCAGCCTATATATCCCATGGAGCAAAACTGGTAATACTCCATATCTAACACCACGGTGTTATTGGTAAAATATTAATTACCATTTCACGTTCAAATCTAATTAAAGATTTAACTATCGCTTTGGAGCAAAACTGGTGATACTCCATTCTCGATCACTTCCCAAATTTGATAATTTAAATTAACAGTTCACATTTCAATTTAATTACAGATTCATTAAAACTCCACTTAGTTTTAATCTTCTCAAAAATCAATATCTTGTCTTTAACTGGGCTAAAGAACCAATGTCATTTAAAACACGATTCACGACAAACCCAAATCACATTTGATATTAAATACAAGGCTCTGAATAGAAAAAATACCAGCTTATATTCAATATCAAATTCTGAAACCAACAAATATCATATTGGAAATAACGATATAAATATATCTTTCAAATTCCCATAACAATATCTGTATAATCACGGAATCAAACATCGAAATATTCCAAAGACAATTTCGATTCAAATCCACTTCCACTTTATATATATTGGAAATTCGGGTTATTTTCAAAACCAATTTAAATTCAATTTATTTATTTCAAAAATAAATTGATTTTAATTCTAGTTCAAAACTAGTTCATCTCGATAAAAATATATTTTTATCTTTTCAAATGTGGAGTTTTTCATCCCAGTTCTTTCCAATTCATATATTATGATTTTACACAAATTATTGATATTTTTAATAATTTTATCAAGGCCCGTACAGTCGATTTTCATCAACGGCCATCGAACTGCACTTACAGCGACCTTTTCCAAATTTTATTTGGACATAATTCCAAATCCAGCCGTTAGATTTCTAATTTCAAATATTCACTAGAAAGCTCTTTACGATACGATCCCAACGGTTCCGGTTTCAGGAGAATCCGACGGTCGGATCTCCCGTAATGTCCATTCGAAGTCAATGGTCGAAATTCACGAACTGCCGCAGCGCGACGCGTTCTATTCAGGCCATTATATATATAATATATATATTTTATATATTTCATCGATTTCCTTTAAAAACGTATTTTATAAATTGTTTTAAATTCGTTTTCAAAACAAATTCAACTTCATATTCAATTTCAAATCAAAATTGAATATTTCATATCATTACTATATAAATGATAATATTTTCAAAACGTTATATTTTGAAATCACTTCCTTTTTTACATTCATTTTAAAAACGAATATAATCGATATAAATATCGCTCACGTCAAAATGGCGCAACTCTAATCTACACGGCTTTATATATTTCAATAACTTCGTTATTTTATTCAACAAATGAATATTTATTCTATTCAACACATGAATATTCTCAACACATGAGCACTGTCAACACATGACTATTTTTGTTATTTAATATATTTTATAAAATTATGGTATCTATCGTTTGATTTTCAAATCAGACTTCAACTGTATAGTAGTAAGAGAATGATTCCCCAAATATTAACTCCGAAGGCCGAAACCAATATCAGATCAATACTAAGGAAACCACTCATCTTATCTATTTTCCAATTAGTTTCTAACTTTAAATATGATAAAGATGTAAATTTTATTGTTAAAATATTTCTTTCAACACATGATAATTTTCAACACATGATTATTTTTACTTTATAATATTCTTTATTTCCCCAATTGGAATGAGGCCTAATCAATTACCATATAATGTTAATTAAATGGATTTCTACACAACACATGTATATAATAGCACTGACAAATAATTAACCGTCATCCAAAGTGCACTACACCGTATAAGCATCAAATATAGATATATAACGCTTATAACAGCCTGTCAATCAATTGATCGACATACAACTAATTATTGGGATTAGTGTATGTCGTATCTTATCCCAATACCCGTGTGGGGTTTCAAATCAACAAACACAGATTTTTATTTATTCACATACCCGTTAAAAATTATATTTTTAACGATAAAATATTTTTAACTATATAAATATTTTATTTCAGGTCAAACAATCAATTTTCATCACAACAAACAATCAAACATACAAGTCATCCATGGTCTGTGGATGACGGGTGTCGGGTGCTGCTAAGCACCGTCTGCATCCTAGTATATATTTTTAACTAGAAAAGAAAATTTAAAGTGAGAAGTTCTCACTAACTAGCTAATCCAAACGCCTCGACTCTTCTTATGTAGAAGTCATTGTTGTTCTCGCCTTTTGTCACTTTCGTTGCCCGCTTTCACTACATGTATAAAAATCGAATTTTTACTACGCTATTCAATATATAAAAATCAAATTTTTACTTTGCTATTCAATATATAAAGATCGAATTTTTACTACGTTATTCAATATATAAGAATCGAATTTTTACTTCGTTATTCAATATATAAAAATCGAATTTTTACTTCGTTATTCAATATATAAAAATCGAATTTTTACTTCGTTATTCAATATATAAAAATCGAAATTTTATCTTCACTTCATATATACAAATTATATTTTTATATTCCTTTCAATAAATAAAAAATCATATTTTTGTTATCGCCACTATATAAAAATCATATTTTTACTATCTATATAATATAAAAATCGTATTATAATATCGCTACATATATAAAGATCATATTTTTAATTCTCTACCTATAAAAATTATATAATGAAAAATCATATCTTTTTGTTATTTAAAATACAACTCTCTATTTCTAAAAATATAATCTTTCAGCACATAAAAATTCTATCTTTCCTATTATAAAAAAATTCATCTTTATATTAATAAAGATCTCACCTTTTTTACTTACAAAAATCTAACTCTTCGATTCAATTCAAAATAAGAATCATATTTTTCTCCTAATCTAAAGATCAAAACTTTACGTGATATATAAATAAAATAAAATAAAAACTAAATTTTATTCAAGAATAAAATCAGAGGAAGACTCACAGTTAAACTACGAAGGTGAAGGGGGGAGGTTTGCTGTTCACGGCCGGAGGAGGAGTAGGCGGGCGTAGGGCGGTGGGAGGTTGAGATGGTTTCGGGGACAAGGGGAGGGCGGTTTTGGGTGAAGGGGGCTTGCGTTCGATTAGCTGAAGGGGGGAGAAGGGAGCAGCGGAGTTGATCGGAGGGGGGGTCGGAGATGGTGCGCGCCGCCTGGGGGAGGCGCGATGGTGGGGTGGCGTCTTTTGGAAGGGGCGGCGCGATTTTATTTTTATTTTTATTTTTTCTCTTTCTGTGAAGAATTGGGAAAGAGAATACTGAGGGGAGAGGGAAGTTAGGAGAGTATATATATTATAATATATATTTAATTATTTTATTTTAAAAAGCAACTTTTTCATTCGAACTCGAAACGAAACCCACCGCCTGTCGCCCATAGCTAATTACCCCCATTCCGAACACAATGGGATATGTATCGTAGGCTGATTCGATCATTTCGATCAGTTTTCGTCAAAATCAAAATATAACTCTATATATTGAATTTGAACGCGCATTTAAATTTACTGGAGTCACATACTCACTAGAAAAAAAAATATTTCCTAGATTCGTATTGACGATAGGGTCCTAACAAAACTAGTTTCGTCGAATTCCGAGATTGTTTGAAAAATGGCCATTTTCCAGTCGATTAAAATCAACCAAAACTGGTCAAATGCGTTTTCCTTTACCACGCTCACATATTGATTCGAAAAATTATGAAAATTGGAATCTAGCAATAACTTGACATCACGGATCCAACAAAAGTGGTTTCATCGAAATCCGAGGTCGTTTGCAAAATGGCTATTTTTAAGGGCCGAAATTCCATATCGACTATTCTGAATTTTCAACTGGGCATATCTTTTGATTCCCGCTATGAAATTTCGATTTTTCGGATTCGTTGGAAAGATATTCTCAGATATATTCTGATATTTTTGGTTTCACTAAAATCCGATATATTTTGCACCCTGTACATTCATTTGAATTTTGAAATCGAATTATCGAACTACCGCGCCATTTTCAATTCCTTTTATAATTTAAAATAAAATATTTATATTCTAACGACGACGTATATATATATATATATATATGTTCTAATCTATTCAAAATAAATTTCTCGTCATTATTATTTAAAATAATTCATTTTAAATATTCAAAATTCACTAAAATTGCCAAAATAAAAAATTTAAACTGGCTTGCATTTTCCGGGTTGTTACAGGTACGTTTGGAGAAATCAACGCATGCAATTCCTTTGGAAATACTCTATCAGACATCCGTCCATACCAGTCATCCAGGAACAGGATGAAGCGAAGGTACTCTCCTACTGCATCTCATATAGGATTCACCCCATGGATCAGTAGCGAGAAGTCCTTGCAACACATAGATTCCAACCATGACAGAACCACAGTTTATCTCTAGTTACAACATCAGAGATCATTAGTGATTCCTCCGTTTATGAAATTCTACGGTCTTCAATGCTCCATCTCGATCATCTTCTGATCTCTTCACGTATTTGTTGGTCGGAATGGTTTTCGAATATAAATTCGATTCCGATCTTTCCGTATCAACAATCGTATTGGACAGATTTGATAGTCGGTGATTTAACTATAAAAAATATATAGTGTTTCAAACACGACAACCCAATGAGTTTACTAGTTCAATATTCAGCATTACCTGGCCCCTTTAAAATTTAAACAAACTAATTCAATTCTGCTTAATTAAGACTTCTAACCCTTTTAATAATTTAAAATACGATAGTTGAATTCTTATTTAATATACTAATGATATAAACCAAATTTCCTCTGATTAACTCTGACTGATTTACTTTGATTTGATTAACTCTAACTTGCCTAAGTCGACTTATTTAACTCAACTGGACTAGCTTGACTTGATTACTCCTATCGACTAACTAATATTCGACCTACTCCATTCGCTTGACTCTAGATCGCAGCGATCACAATGGTTACGCCTGATTCCCTCAGGGAACATCCAACCGCCGTAGGCTATCCGCAGCCCTGCGAATTACGCTAGTAGTCATACGCAATGGCAACTCTTCCTGAATAACTATGTTTGACTAACTCTATTTCAAATACTATATTCGATCAACTCTAATTGAATAACAAATATTCAATATAATTTGAAATCAATATTCTTATTTCTTTTGAAACTAATATTTCAATGTTATTTATTTCCCAAAACCTTGCATTAGAGTTTTATATTCCTTGTATAGGGTAAAACCAATTTCAACACCTTTACTCGCTCCAAACTAATACCATTCCTTGATAATAGTGAAGTCAATCAAGTTGGGGTATTTTAGTTACCTCTCAGACCTTGATCAACGACGTTCTTATCTCAGAATGAATAGCAGTTTGTAACTTAAACTCTCATAACAACTTGTTTACCATCTCGATTTCAAATCTGGTTTTATGAACTGTTTCTTCCATTTGAAATCTTCGTTCGATAATCTCTTTACTCTATTCCTTTGATTAAATAAATGTCCACAAAATACACCCTTTAACTTGTATTATCATTTTTACTTATAACACTTTGATTTATCACTCGTCGAATAATCAATTCCCATTTATACGAGCATTCCTATACTCAACCTTTATCTTGGATTTTATAATTAAAATTCACTTAACACCTTCTTTAAATAAAACTCATTAATCTGGATTTTTATTTCAAAAATCCATTACCAATATTTAACACAAACCACTAAATGTATTCTCCTTCGCATTTGAAATCTTTATTTCAACTACCTTCTCTCACTTATTGAAATTCTTTAACATTAAGTCCTCGTTTGGTTTTAACCTCATTTTTAAAACCTAGCTTGGATTCTTTATAATAATCAACTCATCCTCTTTTCGCAACTTGGCTTATAATTCATATTAAAACCATTAACACTTTTTTAGTTTCATTCCGTTGAATTCACTTTCCTTAAATAAGCGATTAAGTAAATTCTTACCTAAACCTTAATATTCACTACACGTCCCATTTTTAAATCTCATCTTGGAACTTGGGTTATTTCTTTATACAACTCCTATTGCTCTTTTGGTCAAACAATATCGCCCCTTTATTACCCTTTAATTGAATTCAAATTAAAGTCATCACTTTAAATATTAAAATAACCATTAACGTTAAGATTAACTATATTAACACTGAATAATTCAATGATCACTTCAATTTATAGTAGATTGAAGAATAACTAATATTTAACACTATTCTCTATATTTAACAAATATCCAGACCATTTTAACCAAAGTAATTCAATTATCACTTTCGATTAAAACAGTTGATTTTTTGTCGACCGTACATCTCAGTTAACCATTACCTGATTTTCCATTTGTCATTTCCCGTTTAAATTAATTAAACAATTTAATTAATTTAAAATCACTACTTAATTGTTATAAAAACGATTATTCTATTTTACCAACCCATAGGTAATTTCTTTGCCCTTCTAGCTTTTAAATCCTGTATAAACCACTTATATAATTCCTTATATAAACTTGATTTAAAACATATATTTGTAAATTTCGAAATCTAAATATTTACATAGAATATTTGAAGAACTTTAATTCTGTTATAAAAGAATTTATAATTTCAACTGCGTCAATTCACCGAATGATCAGCTGACGTCAGAAACAACACATTTTATGTCATTCACTGCCAATTATCCAATCAACACTGTCGGTTGATTTTAAACACAACACAGGTGAATATTTATACAACCATCAACATACAGATAGGTTTTGGTGTCAGTCAGGGTGAACATTTCATATATATGCACAATAAACAAAAATACAGTTTATTTGAGGAATCCGGTCGGATCCCTCCAACCTGTCCTTCTCTGCATCACAGATATCAGTTGATAAAAATATACGAATTCAATAAATGAAGGAATATAAATAACTGCAACCAATCAAATCATAAGAACCAATTTGCATCTATCGCATCCAATCAACCAATTTATACTGTAAATTGTAGATTTCTATTTTTCTATGGATTTATCACATCACAGGACTCCAGAAGGTGTGAGAATTAACTCACCATATCATTTCAGTGGGCGGTGGACGCGTTTGTTCCTTTAAATCTTGAACGAACGTTCAAAATTTGCTGAAATTTCAACTGCGTCAGATCAGCGCCTAGTTAGTGCCATCGTCTAGGTCTCGTCCCTGCGATCCCAACGGATCCAGTTTCGTCAGATTTCGTTAACGTATGAATTAGTTACGCTAGTTCAAAGTTTGAATGAATATACGATTATTAATTAACTAATTAACTAATTAATTAATAATTCAATTAAAAATTTAAACTAATTACCTTATTATGTTGGCCATGTCATTCTCGTTAAAAACAAAACGCGTTTTTTTTTTTCGTTCTTCCTGAAGCCCGTATCTCCTCCGTTACTCCTTCTTCAAGAAACACGATCATTTCCCTTCCCCAAACCTCACCGTCGACGGTGCCCCAGCCCACCTGAGACCAAACCGTGACCTCCTCCAGAAACGCCCCACCTCCTTCTTCCTTCGCCAGTGACCCCGGCCCCCCTCATCGCTTCGTCCGCCCCTAAACTCGCTCCGACCAAAATACGAACAAACCCAAAATCTGAATGCCTCCGACCACCTGAGATGACCACACCACCTGGGATCGACCGGCCTCGCCACTTCCTTCGACTTTGCTTCAGACCACCTGCCACTCGACGACCCACGATGCCGGAATCAATGAAATTCCGACCGTAGCTGAGACGATCCCAAAACCCCGTGACACGGTGTTAAGGATAATCACTGGAATATAACACATTAATCATCATTAGCAGATCACAGATAATAGCATAAACAGAAAATAGAATAATTTACACACATATGACAGCGGAATCATATAGATATCATCACATCAGAGAAGCACAGTACAGGATGCAACTTAGTGCATAATGATACATAATCAGTCATCATTGTCTGAGGCGGAATCATACATAAAGAGTACACAAAATAAATATCAGTCTACATCGCCAATGGCGGAATCATAATATAGATACAATAATGGCGGAGAAAATCCAAGTCAGCACGGTGTAGTCAAGCCTCGCCATGAGCCAAAAGTGCGTCAGAAACCTGTAACTAGGCTGCCCGTGTGAAAATGAGGGCACCCGAGTTTGCAAGGTGAAACAAACAACGAGTCAGTCATGGGACTGGTATGAGAAATCTACTTAACTTATTAACAACAATAATAAGGAAAATCAAAGGACCACGCCACTTTCGCCGAACGGGTTTACTCCAATGAGTGCTAGTGCATGAAATAAAGTAAATGATTAAATCATCGCAATGCTTTTTGAAAAATGAAGCCATTATAAGACTCAGGTCCCATAACACAATGCAACGCAAGCCGAAGGATAGAGTTTTACCTTATAATGGCCAAAAATGCTTCATACGTATAAAACAAAAGTGTTTGATATTATTACTAGTGCATATATGTTTCAAAATCAAATTCAATCATAAATATTAATCCTAGGCGGCATAGCTACCATCTACTATGTCACCATGCTAGTAATACAATCACGTCCGCATATTTCGTATTGGAAATTGGGTTCCTTCATTAGTCGAGGTAAGGGGCAAGCTCCTCTCCGTTCGAGACACTCTAGCAAATGTCCCAGGACCCCACTATGATCCTTGGAATCGGCTGGGCCGGTCCTCTCTTACTTTTGAGGATTGGCAATTCCTGAACACACGTTTCCTGGTCCTTACAGACCTATAATCGAGGCGCCTCGCATTCCAACAACCACACATGTGAAAAGTATATATAATGTCAGGGCTGGTAGGTCACTGACACCACCTTAGCTAGAAAGAAACGTCGTGCTCTCCCAGCGGTCCGTCTCCCGTTTTTGACTCATACCGGGGTGTGAGGCTCGCGAATTCACATTATACACAAAGCTACGTCACACAGACCATGCTTTGATCATCAACCACAAGACTTTGCTTTGCAACAGAAGCCTTGATCATATGCCACTCAGGGTGCCACACAGGCAATCCACTCCATGCGACTAATTTCTATCAATACATAACCTCTGAGCTTGTACATCTCAGAGAAGGGCGTTAAGCAAGAGAAAAAATTCTCCACCGCCAAACAGATATATATTTAACAGAGATCAATCAGCACAGAACAAAATCCAATGTCAGACACACAGTCCATTTACAAGTCCGTTCTGGGTCTGAACGAAACCGGAGGCACAAATTCCTCGCATATCCGTACAATCAACAGTATGTTTGGACGGCTACTACTTCAGTTCCTTCATGGTAGCTACTCCAATCACGAGCATCAGTAGCGCCCATCCATCCAATGTGAAGTTCGTCGGTCTTCAACCGTCTTCGACTCTTTGACTTCTCAACGTCGATCGATTATTTGAAATGAGATGAACTCGGCCTTTTCAAATAATCTACGTATATTTAGATTTTCAAATCAATTTATCACATGGTTGGACTATTCAGCATTCACATTTCAGTTCTATAGTTATAATTCTCATATTAAATACATTCAACCATCACATATCAAGCAAACACAATGAAATTGGTTTATTTCCACTCTATATCGTCTATAGTATTTTATAACGATATATCGCCATTTTTATTTAATTTAAAACGGCCATGTTTAATTAAACGACGTTTCAGGTCGTGCCGATGCACTGGCGCTGTTTTTCACTAATTTTGTTTTACACTTATCTGATAATCTAACCGTTGGATCTTCACAAATTTTATATCATTAGGAAGGTTATTTCAAAACGAATCCAACGGTTTCAGTTTTGGGTAAATCCGACGGTCGGATCTTCCACACTAGCCATTTGAAGTTACGATTTCAATTTACGAACTGCAGCGTCGTTATTCGATTTAATTTAATTATATATATATATATAATCGTTTCTGGCGCTGTTTTTCTTCAGATTTGAATTAAATATTCCAGACAATCCAACCGTCGGATCTTCACAAAGTTGGTGCCATTGGAAAGATATTTCCAAGGCGAACCCAACGGTTGCGTTTTCGGGAAAATCCAATGGTCGGATTTCCCGCACTAGTCGTTTGAAATCACGGTTTCAAAACACGAACTGCACGGCCACGTTTCGTTTAAATTTTACTTATATTTATATATTTGTATAAATATAGTTCATTCAAAAATTCTTATATCGTTTTCACTTCAATTATTTCACTAACGCCTTTAAATTTTGGAAAATTTCGCCATAACCTCCTTTGTACGGGAGGGGCTAGGAAAATTCCCAAATAGCCACACGGGCGTCTCATGTCAAAAAGAAAAAGAAAAAGCCAAGCGGCTAGCCAACAGGCTCATAAAATCATCACCCAAACAAAACAGTAAATGTGTACCTATTTGTCGGGCACAAAATTTTATTCCTCTTCTCTAGTCCCTTTGCTATAACCTGTTCAATGAATATGCATGTACATATATACAATTTTTATCACTTATCATTTTCCATTCAACTTCATATTTGATTTACTTTGGTTTAAAAACACCATTCATTCTAATGTTGCATGCATAGGCTAAAATCATATCATTAGCTAATTAATGTATATTTCAACTCATGCGTGTTTATTTGAACAAGTGGCTATTTTTAACACTTCACATTTCAAAGATGATAATTTTGGCGAACTAAATATATTTCAACACATGACTATTTTATTTAGTTCGTATGCATGTTAAAAATAATATTTCATTCACAAATATTTATTTCAATGTCCGCATATCTTTAGCATATCACATACATGATAAAAATGATATTTTTATCATTTAAAATATTTATTCAACAAATGGATGTTTTCAACACTTCATAGTTTCAATAAAAATGTAATTTTTATTGCTCGATCTTTTTATTCAACACATGAACTTTTACACTACACACATTTCTCAACACATGAGCATTTCCACACATGGATATTTTTTTTATGTTGTTCATATAAGAAAGATGGAATTTTTATTGTTGAAACTATTTATATATAAGGCAAATATTTTTCATACTTCATATATATTATAAAAATGTGATTTTTATTGTTTAAACACTTCATTCATTCACAAATGAATTTAGTTTTCACACATCACTTTTCAACACATGAACATTTCCACACATGGATATAGTTTCAACATATGACTTTAGTTTCAACGCATGAAGATAATTTCAACATAGGAAAATAATTCTAACACATAAAGATTATTCAAAATTTCGGCAGCATAACGGCAGGGTAGTTAAAACCAGCACCGTCCCTAGTACGGCTCCTCGCTCTACCTTAAAACCTCGTGGTTTTTGACAATGGCGATTCATGCATCTAATTCGCACGCAGGCGGCATGTTTTATTTTTATTTCCATAAATATTTCCAATTCATTTCAATCACCAATGGTATTTTTCAACCACAACCAAACAATATCAACCACAAACAATTATTCAACCATTCGCATTTTTCATCCAATATTTCACTCCAATTCACAACAATAAATATCGTCCATGGTTTGTGGACGAGGGGAGTATATATATATATATATATATATTATAATTGCTATATTTCACTTGCATTTCAACACATATATCAATTATTCTATGCATGTATAATTCATACTTCGCTTATATAGCTTACACCTCGCATGTACATGAGGTATACAACACGTGTGTAATTTATATTTCGCTAATATAATTTATACAGGACATTTCCCATTCAAATTCATTTAATTTAGATTTCTCACATTGGTTTGCGGAGTGCTAAAAATCGTAGATGACTCAGAAAAATCCGCGGCTTCTTCTATGTGGTAGAGAGCTTCCTTGTGGTCCCGATGTTTCCTGTTTCATCGAATTTCGTCAACACACCAAAAAGATATGATTTTTCAAAGTGCAGACATCAAAAAGGACTCACCTTTCACGATGGTTCGAAACTAGGGTTGCGGTTTTCACGAAATCCGTGGCACGTGGGGACGATCGGGGGTGCTGACGTGGAGGAGGGAGGAGAGGCGGTCCTGTCGGTGGTGGTTTGGGGTGGCTCGTGGCTCCTATGGCGATCGGCGGCGCTGGGAAGTCGACGACTTCCTGGGCTCGATTCAGGTGGAGGCGGCGACGAGGGGTGGAGGCCGTTGGTCGGATTTGAAGAGGAGGGGGAGGCGGTTCGATGGCAGGTGGTGGCGGCGGCGATAGAGGGCTGAGGCGGTCGGAATCTCGTCGGGAAGAATCGAATGGGTTTCGCCGTTCGTTTCAGAGGAACGAGGGTTTTTTATTTTAATTTATGAAAGAAAAATTCTGATTGGCCGATATATATATTATATTTTTAAATAGTGTTTTCTCCAACGAACTCCTTTTCAAGTCCAACGACTATCGTCCCTAGCTAAATACCCCCATCCCGGACACAATGGGATTTGTTTCGTTGGCCAATTTGACTGTTACAGTCGGTTATTTTTCAAATTAAAGTATAAAACATTTAATTTTTAACTTTGAACGTGCATTTCAATTTTCCAGGGCCACAAACTGATTCGAAAAATTCCAGAAAAATAAATCTAGCTATGTTTTGATGCTACGGTACCAACAAAACTAGTTTCGTCGAATTCTGAGATCGTTTGAAAAATGGACATTTTCTGGTCGATCCAATTTAACAGAAATTGACCAAACACAATTTCTTTTGCTACGCTCACATACTAGCTTCAAAAATTATGAAATTTGAAACCTAGCAATAGTTTGACATCCCGGACCCAACAAAAGTGGTTTCGTCGAATTCCGAGGTCGCTTGCAAAATATCAATTTTCCAGGGCTATATATTCTATATAGCAACCTTTCTGAAAATTCATTCGGCCATAACTTTTGATTCCCGTTATGAAACTTCGATTTTTCAGATTCGTTAGAAAGGTATTAATAACCAGATTTAAATATTTTTGGTTTCGCTAAAATCCGTTGTATTTTCCACCCTGCACAGTCAGTCAAAGTTTGAATTCAAACTTTCAAACTGACTCACTATTTCTAATTCACTATTTTATTCAAATATTCTATTTCAATTGTTCAAATTCCTTTGAAATGACCAATTTAAAAATTTTAAATTGGCCCGTATTCTCCGGGTTATTACAATCTCCCCTACTTAAAACTTTTCGTCCTCAAAAAGGAAACAACAGTAAAGTAGGAAACAAAATGTAAATGCAAAGTATTGTAATGGTACCTTGCACCGGAGTTAGTCAGGGATGTCCACTCTGCATTTGGGGTAATCTTGCTTCATGCTTTCCTCAGTCTCCCAAGTACAGTCTATAGGATCACTACTCCACTGCACTTTAACTAAATGAACCTTTTTGCTTCTTAGTTCTCTAGTTTCTTTGCCAACAATCTTTAATGGCTCTCTTCTGACTGCTAATTCTGGAGTTATGTCTATATCCTGTTGCGCTGCTTCTTCTACAACAAGATCCGGATCATGCACATGTCTTCTAAGTTGAGATACGTGAAATACGTCATGCACCCCAGGCAAACAATCTGGTAATTGAACCCTATAAGCAAGAGTTCCAATTCGTTCGAGTATAGGAAAGGGACCAAAAAATGTCGGTGCCAACTTCCCAGTTTTGCCAAATCTGATTACTCCTCTCATCGGAGAAACTTTCAAATAAACATGATCACCAACAGCAAATGTCAAATCTCTTCTTTTAGAATCTGCATAACTTTTCTGTCGGCTTTGTGCGCTTCTCAATCGCTTTTTGATGAAGTCGACTTTATCAGATGCTTGTCTAATCATATCGGGTCCTAACACAAGTCTATTGCCAGGTTCTACCCAACATGCTGGAGATCTGCATGGTCTGCCATATAATGCTTCAAATGGCGACATTCCCAAACTTGCTTGATAGTTATTGTTATATGAGAATTCTGCCAAATGCAAGTGATCTTCCCATGACCCACCAAAATCAATTATACAAGCCCGCAATAAATCTTCTAGACTATTCACCCACTCAGTTTGGCCATCTGTTTGAGGATGATAAGCAGTGCTCATATTCAGTTTCGATCCCAATTCTGTCTGGAAAGCCTCCCAGAATTTGCTAGCAAATATCGGATCTCTATCACTGACTATGCTGATGGGAATTCCATGCAGCTTAACGATTTCTTTGAAATATATCTGTGCTAGACTTTGTGCGGTTCTATTGGATCTGACATGTATAAAATGGGCAGTCTTCATGAAGCGATCTACGATTACCCAAATGTTGTCATTACCTTTCCTGGTTCGCGGCAAACCATCTATGAAATACATGGAAATCTGTTCCCATTTCCAACCTGGGACTTCCAACGGTTGCAACAGTCCAGCTAGCTTCTGTTGGTCGCTCTTGACCAATTGACAAGTAGGGCATCTGCTAACATACAAAGAAATATCCCTCTTCATTGCCCTCCACCAGAAAGTGCATTTGATATCGTGGTACATTTTACTCACACCAGGATGGATGCAAAATTTGGATTTATGGCATTCGTCTAGCACTTCCCTTCGAAGGCCTGGAATATTTGGAATGCAAATCTTATTATTTAACTTGAGAACCCCCTTATTGTCAATACGGAAACTTGTGGTTTCACCTTCCTTAACCCTCTGACTGATTCTCTGAATGAATTCATCGTCTTTTTGAAGGGCTGAAATCCTATCAATCAATCCAGGCTTAATTATAAGATTGGCAATGATTGCGGTTTTCCTACTAACCGCATCCGCTACAACGTTAGCCTTTCCCGGCGTATACAGGATATCAAGATCATACGCTGCAAGAAATTCTAGCCAACGCTGCTGTCTCAAATTCAGATCTTTCTGGGTATATAAATACTCCAATGATTGATGATCTGTATACAGTATAAATTTCTCGCCCAATAAATAATGCCTCCAGATTTTCAAAGCAAAAACGATAGCTAGCAACTCAAGATCATGAGTCACATAATTCTTCTCATGTGGTTTCAGTTGGCGGCTTGCATAAGCGACTACTTGGCCTCTTTGCATTAACACTGCACCAAGACCTCTAATAGAAGCATCTGTCCAAACCGTTAAATCCTGATTGCCATCAATAATGGTTAACACTGGAGCAGTTGTCAGTTTCGATTTCAATTCCTGGAAAGCTTCTTCACAGTCGGAAGTCCACTTAAATTTCTCATGCTTCTTCGTGAGCTTCGTTAACGGACCGGATATCTTCGAAAAATCCTTAACGAACTTTCAATAATAACTAGCCAACCCCATAAGACTTCTAACTTCTGTGGGAGTAGTGGGTTGTTTCCAGTCTTGAATCTCTATTATTTTGCTTGGGTCTACAGAAATCCCTTTCTCTGACACGACATGGCCAAGAAACTTCACTTCTTCTTGCCAGAAGACACATTTAGAGAATTTGGCTTTGAAGACGTTCTTTCTTAGAATCTCCAATACTTGTTCTAAGTGTTTTTCATGCTCGGGTTTTGATTTGGAGTAGATTAAAATATCATCGATGAATACGAGGACAAATTTATTGAGAACTCCCCTGAACACTCTATTCATTAGATCGACAAAGTATGCTGGAGCGTTGCACAGGTCGAACGGCATTACTAACCATTCATAAAATATGTCTGGACCTCTGAAAGCTGTCAAAGGAACACACTCTTCTGCTATTCTCAATTAGTGAAAACCTGTAGCTAGGTCCATTCGGGAAAATACTTTCGCTCCATTCAATTGGTCTAGCAAATCATCGATGCGGGGTAATGGATACTTGTTTTTGAGCGTCTGTTTGTTGAGGTCTCGGTAATCAACGCATAATCGAAGAGTACCATCTGACTTTGGGACAAACACAACAGCTACACCCCAATTAGAAAAACTAGGTCTGATTAGACCCTTCCACAACAGTTGACGAGTTTGATCGCCTAATTCTTCTTTTTCCTTCGGAGTCATTCTGCGAATTGGATGTACCACTGGTCTGGCATTGGGAATTAGATCGATTCGGAATTCTATTTCTCTTTGCGGAGGTAAGTTTTCAACTTCTTCAAACACATCCGCATAGTTTCTAACAATCGGAATCTTTTCCAAGGAAGTGGGGATAAGTTCTAATGCCGACCAAAATTCTTCTCTATTTGGATTCGAACCATGACATGGTACCGTAATATATCCAAGCTTCATTCGAATTTTAATGATTCTTTCTGCACAATTCACTTCGGCTTCGTATTTCGTTAACCAATCCAGCCCGAGAATGATATCGAATTCGGGAAAATCCATGATGATTAAATCAAAGGGAAACTTGTATCGAGAAAAAGAAGCAGGTACTTTACAATATGAACTGAGAATGAGAGATCCTCTTATCGAATTATGTACTTCAACAGATTCTTTAAGCTTTCGCTGTTTTAACTTTAATTTGTGCATTGTGTTACTAGCAATAAAACTATGCGACGCACCCGTGTCAAACAATACAGAAACAGGAATATTTTTAATTGTAAGGGTACCTCCCAAAACATCGGGTTTACATGCTCCATCGGAAGCAGCTGGCGGGCTCGACCCGTCATACACGTGAGCTACCGTGGCCTTCTTCAGCAGAGGACAGTCTTTGACGAGATGATCTGTCTTGCGGCAATTAAAGCAGGAGCGAGGGTTCTGAGAACCCTGGGTTGAACCTTGTGAATTTGTCTTCTGCCTCTTCGGGGCTGTGCACACATTAGAGAAGTGCCCCCACTTTGCCACAGTTATAGCAACTTCCTCTCGGCGGCTTGCCAGTCTGAGGTTTCGAGGATGCTGCTTGGCTTGACTCAGCTTGATTCCCGGTAGGCTTGCGTTTGTTCCCGGCTTGGCTTCTAGCGCGATCCTGCTCCAGATGCCTATGCTCAAGGTCTTCGTAGTTGCATGTCATTTCCACCAATTCATTAAATTCCATCTTGACATGGGCCATGGCTCTATCATGATACTGTCGCCTTAACCCGAGGATAAACCTCTTATTTTTGGACTTCGCAGTGGCGACGAGCTCCGGAGCATAGGGCGACAACAGTGTAAATTTATTCAGATAATCCTGCACGGAAAGATCCCCCTACTGGAGGTTGGCGAAGTCATCGTGCATTTGTTCTAGTGCTTGTTCCGGGACATATTTCTCCTTGAAGAGTTCTTTGAATCCATCCCATGTTCTTCCAGCTTCTCTATTCCCGGCGGTGAGAGATTCCCACCATAGTTCAGCTTGTTCCTGCATAAGCCAGGTGCCCATAATAGCTTTATCTTGGTCTCCAAGCCTTAGGCCTTCAAGAATTTTCTCGCATGTTTTGAGCCATGCATGGGCCTCTATTACTGTGCCAGTTCCCGAGAAGGTCTTGCCTCCTAAGTTTTTGTATCTCTTAGCTACACGGTCCAGCTCGAAGTATTGAGCGGTCGAAGGTTGTATCAAAGGTCCTTCTTCAACTGGGGCTTCTCCCCGTCCTCTGCCACGGTCGGCACGGCCTCCTCTAGCGGTGGCTGCTCTGGTAGCCATTTTTCAAATTCTGTATAAGCAAGAAAAGAGTCAGCTAGCAGAAATGATAGTTTATTGCATAATTAAGCAGAAAATTTACGAAAAGATAACGATGGACTGATGAAATTGTTTTTGCTATTCTGCTCGGCTCATTCTAGGACTTTACTAGTCCTATCTCTAATGAGCGACTCACCTTAGAATACTACTGATTCTATTTTGACGAAGTGTTTAATGTGTTAGACTACAAAACTAAGGTTAACCAAAGCTCTGATACCAGCTGAGACAATCCCAAAACTCCATGACACGGTGTTAAGGATAATCATTGGAATATAACACATTAATCATCATTAGCAGATCACAGATAATAGCATAAACAGAAAATAGAATAATTTACACACATATGACAGCGGAATCATATAGATATCATCACATCAGAGAAGCACAGTACAGGATGCAACTTAGTGCATAATGATACATAATCAGTCACCATCGCCTGAGGCGGAATCATACATAAAGAGTACACAAAATAAATATCAGTCTACATCGCCAATGGCGGAATCATAATATAGATACAATAATGGCGGAGAAAATCCAAGTCAGCACTGTGTAGTCAAGCCTCGCCATGAGACAAAAGTGCGTCAGAAACCTGTAACTAGGCTGCCCGTGTGAAAATGAGGGCACCCGAGTTTGCAAGGTAAAACAAACTACGAGTCAGTCATGGGACTGGTATGAGAAATCTACTTAACTTATTAACGACAATAATAAGGCAAATCAAAGGACCACGCCACTTTCGCGGGGGTTTACTCCAATGAGTGCTAGTGCATGAAATAAAGTAAATGATTAAATCATCGCAATGCTTTTTGAAAAATGAAGCCATTATAAGACTCAGGTCCCATCACACAATGCAACGCAAGCCGGAGGATAGAGTTTTACCTTATAATGGCCAAAAATGCTTTATACGTATAAAACAAAAGTGTTTGATATTATTACTAGTGCATATATGTTTCAAAAGCAAATTCAATCATAAATATCAATCCTAGGAGGCATAGCTACCATCTACTATGTCGCCATACTAGTAATACAATCACGTCTGCATATTTCGCATTGGAAATGGGTTCCTTCATGAGTCGAGGCAAGGGGCAAGCTCCTCTCCGTTCGAGACACTCTAGCAAATGTCCCAGGACCCCAATATGATCCTTGGAATCGGCTGGGCCGGTCCTCTCTTACTTTTGAGGATTGGTAATTCCTGAACACACATTTCCCGGTCCTTACAGACCTATAATCGAGGCGCCTCACATTCCAACAACCACACAGGTGAAAAGTATATATAATGTCAAGGCTGGTAGGTCACTGACACCACCTTAGCTAGAAAGAAACGTCGTGCTCTCCCAGTGGTCCGTCTCCCGTTTTTGACTCATATCGGGGTGCGAGGCTCGCGAATTCACATTATACACAAAGCTACGTCACACAGACCATGCTTTGATCATCAACCACAAGACTTTGCTTTGCAACAGAAGCCTTGATCATATGCCACTCAGGGTGCCACAAAGGCAATCCACTCCATGCGACTGATTTATATCAATACATAACCTCTGAGCTCGTACATCTCAGAGAAGGGCGTTAAGCAAGAGAATAAATTCTCCACTGCCAAACAGATATATATTTAACAGAGATCAATCAGCACAGAACAAAATCTAATGTCAGACACACAGTCCATTTACAAGTCCGTTCTGGGTCTGAATGAAACCGGAGGCACAAATTCCTCGCATATCCGTACAATCAACAGTATGTTTGGACGGCTACTACTTCAGTTCCTTCATGGTAGCTACTCCAATCACGAGCATCAGTAGCGCCCATCCATCTAATGTGAAGATCGTCAATCTTCAACCGTCTTCGACTCTTCGACTTCTCAACGTCAATCGATTATTTGAAATGAGATGAACTCGGCCTTTTCAAATAATCTACGTATATTTAGATTTTCAAATCAATTTATCACATGGTTGGACTATTCAACATTCACATTTCAGTTCTTTAGTTATAATTCTCATGTTAAATACGTTCAACCATCACATATCAAGCAAACACAACGAAATTGGTTTATTTCCACTCTATATCGTCTATAATATTTTATAACGATATATCGCCATTTTTATTTATTTTAAAGCGGCCATATTTAATTAAACGATGTTTCAGGTCGTGCCGATGCACTGGCGCTGTTTTTCACTAATTTTGTTTTACACTTATCTGAAAATCTAACTGTTGGATCTTCACAAATTTTATATCGTTAGAAAGGTCATTTCAAAACGAATCCAACGGTTTCAGTTTTGGGTAAATCCGACGGTCGGATCTTCCACACTAGCCATTTGAAGTTACGATTTCAATTTACGAACTGCAGCGTCGTTATTCGATTTAATTTAATTATATATATATATATAATCGTTTCTGGCGCTGTTTTTCTTCAGATTTGAATTAAATATTCCAGACAATCCAACCGTCGGATCTTCACAAAGTTGGTGTCGTTGGAAAGATATTTCCAAGGCGAACCCAACGGTTGCGGTTTTGGGAAAATCCAATGGTCGGATTTCCCACACTAGTCGTTTGAAATCACGGTATCAAAACACGAACTGCACGGCCACGTTTCGTTTAAATTTTATTTATATTTATATATTTATATAAATATAGTTCATTCAAAAATTCTTATATCGTTTTCACTTCAATTATTTCACTAACGCCTTTAAATTTTGGAAAATTTCGCCATAACCTCCTTTGTACGGGAGGGGCTGGGAAAATTCCCAAATAGCCACACGGGCGTCTCATGTCAAAAAGAAAAAGAAAAAGTCAAGCGGCTAGCCAACAGGCTCATAAAATCATCACCCAAACAAAACAGTAAATGTGTACCTATTTGTCGGGCACAAAATTTTATTCCTCTTTTCTAGCCCCTTTGCTATAACCTGTTCAATGAATATGCATGTACATATATACAATTTTTATCACTTATCATTTTTCATTCAACTACATATTTGATTTACTTTGGTTTAAAAACACCATTCATTCTAATGTTGCATGCATAGGCTAAAATCATATCATTAGCTAATTAATGTATATTTCAACTCATGCATATTTATTTGAACAAGTGGCTATTTTTAACACTTCACATTTCAAAGATGATAATTTTGGCGAACTAAATATATTTCAACACATGACTATTTTATTTAGTTCCTATGCATGTTAAAAATAATATTTCATTCACAAATATTTATTTCAACGTCCGCATATCTTTACCATATCACATATATGATAAAAATGATATTTTTATCATTTAAAATATTTATTCGACAAATGGATGTTTACAACACTTCATAGTTTCAATAAAAATGTAATTTTTATTGCTTGATCTTTTTATTCAACACATGAACTTTTACACTACACACATTTCTCAACACATGCGCATTTCCACACATGGATATTTTATTTATGTTGTTCATATAAGAAAGATGGAATTTTTATTGTTGAAACTATTTATATATAAGGCGGATATTTTTCATACTTCATATATATTATAAAAATGTGATTTTTATTGTTTAAACACTTCATTCATTCACAAATGAATTTAGTTTTCACACATCACTTTTCAACACATGAACATTTCCACACATGGATATAGTTTCAACATATGACTTTAATTTCAATGCATGAAGATAATTTCAACATAGGAAAATAATTCTATCACATAAAGATTATTCAAAATTTCGGCAGCATAACGGCAGGGTAGTTAAAACCGGCACCGTCCCTAGTACGGCTCCTCGCTCTACCTTAAAACCTCGCGGTTTTGACAATGGGGATTCATGCATCTAATTCGCACGCAGGCGGCATGTTTTATTTTTATTTCCACAAATATTTCCAATTCATTTCAATCACCAATGGGTATTTTTCAACCACAACCAAACAATATCAACCACAAACAATTATTCAACCATTCGCATTTTTCATCCAATATTTCACACCAATTCCCAACAATAAATATCGTCCATGGTTTGTGGACGAGGGGAGAATATATATATATATATATATATATACACATATATTATAATTGCTATATTTCACTTGCATTTCAACACATATATCAATTATTCTATGCATGTATAATTCATACTTCGCTTATATAGCTTACACCTCGCATGTACATGAGGTATACAACACGTGTGTAATTTATATTTCGCTAATATAATTTATACACGGCATTTTCCATTCAAATTCATTTAATTTAGATTTCTCACATTGGTTTGCGGAGTGCTAAAAATCGTAGATGACTCAGAAAAATCCGTAGCTTCTTCTATGTGGTAGAGAGCTTCCTTGCAGTCCCGATGTTTCCTGTTTCATCGAATTTCGTCAACACACCAAAAAGATATGATTTTTCAAAGTGCAGACAACAAAAAGGACTCACCTTTCACGATGGTTCGAAACTAGGGTTGCGGTTTTCGCGAAATCCGTGACACGTGGGGACGATCGGGGGTGCTGACGTGGAAGAGGGAGGAGAGGCGGTCCTGTCGGTGGTTGTTTGGGGTGGCTCGGTGGCTCCTATGGCGATCGGCGGCGCTGGGAAGTCGACGACTTCCTGAGCTCGATTCAGGCGGAGGCGGCGACGAGGGGTGGAGGGAGTTGGTCGGATTTGAAGAGGAGGAGGAGGCGGTTCGATGGCAGGTGGTGGCGGCGGCGATAGAGGGCTGAGGCTATCGGAATCTCGTCGGGAAGAATCGAATGGGTTTCGCCATTCGTTTCAGAGGAACGAGGGTTTTTTTTATTTTAATTTATGAAAGAAAAATTCTGATTGGCCGATATATATATTATATTTTTAAATAGTGTTTTCTCCAACGAACTCCTTTTCAAGTCCAACGACTGTTGTCCCCAGCTAAATACCCCCATCCCGGACACAACGGGATATGTTTCGTTGGCCAATTCGACTGTTACAGTCAGTTATTTTTTAAATTAATGTATAAAACATTTAATTTTTTACTTTGAACGTGCATTTCAATTTGCCAGGGCCACAAACTGATTCGAAAAATTCTAGAAAAATAAATCTAGCTATGTTTTGACGCTACGGTCCCAACAAAACTAGTTTCGTCAAATTCTGAGATCGTTTGAAAAATGCCCATTTTCTGGTCGATCCAATTTAACAAAAATTGACCAAACACATTTTCTTTTGCTACGCACACATACTAGCTTCAAAAATTATGAAATTTGAAACCTAGCAATAGTTTGACATCACGGACCCAACAAAAGTGGTTTCGTCGAATTCCGAGGTCGTTTGCAAAATATCAATTTTCCAGGACTATATATTCTATATAGCAACCTTTCTGAAAATTCATTCGGCCATAACTTTTGATTCCCGTTATGAAACTTCGATTTTTCAGATTCGTTAGAAAGGTATTAATAAACAGATTTAAACATTTTTGGTTTCGGTAAAATCCGTTATATTTTCCACCCTGCACAGTCAGTCAAAGTTTGAATTCAAACTTTTGAACTGACTCACTATTTCTAATTCACTATTTTATTGAAATATTCTATTTCAATTGTTCAAATTCCTTTGAAATGACCAATTTAACATTTTTAAATTGGCCCGTATTCTCCGGGTTATTACAGTAACTTTCTAAAAATACCCAAATCTAACCTCCTCCATTCGTCTCAACCCTCCGACCACCACACTCCATTTCAGATCCTCCGACCAGTGCCAAATGAAAGCCATACCCCTTCTCTTTCATTCCCCCAAGGTCTGGGCATTTAAAATTAGACCATTTGCTCGAATTTCAAAGAATAGTAAAGGCAGTTTTCCTTGGTTTTCCATCGATTCAGGCCACCACAGGTCGCGAAACCTTGCCAACTTTTTACACCAGCTTCTCCTCGACCCTATCTACAACTTTCGCTTTGGAACCACCTTTAAATTCTTCACTGATCGAGAGAAATAAATTGTTTTTGTAAAGAGGGGCTTTTCTACAAAAATGCTTGGCTGAAAATTGTTTTAGGTGGAATGAACTGAAATATAGGCTGAGGGGGTTTATATTTATAAAAGGAAATAGTATTTATATAAGTCGATGTGACGAACGATATTTTTCTTTGTGTCTATCGTTATTTTTAACGTTGTTTATTCGCTCCTGCGCTCACGTACAAACCCCGTTCGAGACGCGAATGGACGGCATAGTATAATTTGACGATACGGTCCTAACGAAACTTGTTTCGTCGAATTCTGAGTTCATTTGCTCGAATGGCCCTCGTTCACGTTCAAATGGTCGTTCATATTTGTATTTTATTTTGCCATGCTCACACATTAACACCGATTGACACGCAGATTGAAATCTAGCAATAATTTACTGTTGCAGTCCCAATAAAATTTGTTTCGTCGAAAACAGAGGTCGTTTGAAAAATGTCCCTTTTATAACTGGCCAATTCAAATAAAATAAACTAATTTTAAAATACCTCAATATAATAATATTAAAATATTGAAATTGGCCATACACGACTAGAATATCGTATATTACCAAGATAAAATAGCCCGGGTTGAGTTTGAAGCCAAATTGCTATTTAAAATATTTAAAAACCCTTTATTTTATATAAACACGGCGCTATATATATAAAGGAAATTCCATAGCGTTTTTTCCAAAATTTGATTTGGATATAAAATAAAATCTACACGACGAAAATTGGATTTTTCTCTGCCATTGGAAAGATATCGCCAAACCGGTCCCGACGTTTCTTGTTTCGAGGAAATCCGACATATTTTGAACCTAGTACGACCAATTGAAGTTCAAAACGCCAAATCTCGAACTGCCACGCCACTGCAGCTCGTTATTTAATTAAATTATAAACCATATCGCTTAACTGTCGTTTTCGAATCGAAATCGTCACTATATTTTCAATATAACCAATAATTGACCACTTTAAACTGCCCGATCACAATATATGGCAAATTCTTTATTTTCCCAAATATTCTGGAAATTAAAATATTATTTTATTATTTATTTAAATAATATATTCCAAATAAAATAGTTAAATTCGATTATTTAAATTCAAACCAATATTTTAAATAATTAAAATAATTAAAATAAATAGGCATAAAATACGGGTCGTTACATTCCTTCCCCCTTAAAATAATTTCGTCCTCGAAATTGCTAAGGTAGAAAGAACGTTAAATCCCTTTATCTTTCCAAAAAGAATTAATTTTAAAACTCGAATTTATTTCCAAACTGACCCAGTTGGTTTTTAAAACCAATTTATTTCAAATAAAAATTTCCTAAAATCTCAAAAAATTTCTAACACCATAAATTTTGGAAATTTTTTTGCAGAGACTCCCCTGTACGGAGGACCGTCTGCAATATTGCAGGATCAAGAAATAAATATACGTCGACCATCATGGTCGGAAAATCCAAAATTCAAACTCAAAACCCAAATCAAAATCCAAAAATTCATATTTGCGTAAGCGTACCTTTTGGCGTGCGCTATTATGCGATATATTTTATTCGAGCTTGCTTTGTTATTATGCAGCTCTATTCAACTGGATTCAGTTAACTCCGGAATTTCTTTTTCTTGGATGAATTTTTAAACTGAATTGGTACTTCTACACCTGTTCTCAACTTAAATGAATCCATTAGTCATCAAACAAATGTTAATTATGTTCAAAATACCCATATCATATATTACAACCAATTCACACACAATTTAATTCACACGGGGTTTATAACCAAGTTATAACAATCCATTTATCTTTTATAATTATCCATTCAAATTTATTTACCCAACTTATTCAACTTATTATTTCATGTTGGGCTTCAATCAAATCGATTCATGTTCAAGTTCATCCATCGAGCACACCATCCAAACACATCACACAAATCAGTCATTAACAAATTCAAATAATTTGCCCATATTATAATAATCATCACTTTTATTTTATAATAAAATAAATTGGGCAAAAATAACTTCAAAAATAATTTAATATCAAATCACAAATACGCGCCCTCGTATATATACACAAACTCAATCTAGGTATTACTAACCCCATCTCTATCGAGTCACACCACAGAGCCAAGGTTAGCACTAAACCAATAGCTCTAATACCACTGTAACGACCCAGCGGATTTTCGACCCCGAAAATCGAAATAAAACCCCCATGTCAACTATTCAAGCATCGAAAACACTGGATAGTTATGAGAAAGAAATTAGAGGATGAGAAATAGAAAGAAAGAAATATTAGAATAGAAGAAAGAAGAAGAACAACATCGGAATCTCACAGCGGAACAGATAAAATATAATATAACAAATCCTTTATATAAAAGAACTGTATATACATACCAATCATCAGAGTACAACATATATCAATCACAGCGGAAAAATATCTGTATATAACTAACAGTGAATCCGCCTGCTTCCAGCTCTTGAAACTCTAAGCGAACCTAACCTGGAACATACTCGGTCTGACCCGAGCACATTTGAAGCAAAGCAAAATACACTGGGTCAGTTTGGAATACTATCAGTGATAAATTCACAGAGCACACACTTTGTTTAACTTTGGAAAATCTTTTCTGAAATCCAAGGATAATAGTAAGACCAGCCCACACATAAACACAGACAGTTTTTACCTACCTATAACCCAAACCATTTTTGAAATCATACTTTGATCTGATATTATCATAGTGTCTAAATAAAAGTAAATAACAATCTAGTGGAACGCTTACATCTCACGCTCCACATATATATTATACAATCGAAAACCGCGGGCGCTTATTGAAGAATGGATTCCAACTTGACAAGGTATGGGACCACATTCCGATCGTGTATCTCTAGAGGCGAATACACTGGGTTCAACAAGAACTTCTTGCAACCCGGCCATCACATGACCGACCACTCGTTTCGCTTGAGTGTATCGAATGTATATCACCGACGGTTGGGATCAGCAACCGCCTCCCGAAAAGGGACAGCATCAAAATATAGATTAAAGAAGCAAATGGATTCTCTCTGGATAGGTGATCATACACCCTAATGGGAGCGACCCACATAGCCATGCTGCCTGCCCGATTTTTGTTATTTCCCGGTTGATGAGGCTTGAGGCCAGAACTTAACTTTAAAACATCTGGTCATCATTCACTTTGAATGCCACATCGTCAGATCCGCTAGATCACACTAGTTGACGTCCACAAAAATACTCTAGTTTATTTGGCTAGAGAATAACCATTTCTCTGCCATCAACTATGGTACGTTTGGAGAAATCAACGCATGCAATTCCTTTGGAAATACTCTGTCAGACATCCGTCTATACAAGTCATCCAAGAACAGGATGAACCGAAGGTACTCTCCTACTGCATCTCATATAGGAATCACCCCATGGATCAGTAGCTAGAAGTCCTTGCAACACATAGATTCCAACCACGACAGAACCACAGTTTATCTCTGGTTGCAACATCAGAGATCATTAGTGATTCCTCCGTTTATGAAATTATACGGTCTTCAATGCTCTATCTCGATCATCTTCTGATCTCTTCATGTATTTGTTGGTCGGAATGGTTTTCGAATATAAATTCGATCCCGGTCTTTCCGTAACAACAATCGTATTGGACAGATTTGATAGTCGGTGATTTAACTATCAAAAATATATAGTGTTTCAAACATGACACCCCAATGAGTTTACTGGTTCAATGTTTAGCATTACTTGGCCCCTTTAAAATTTAAACAAACTAATTCAGTTCTGCTTAATTAAGACTTCTAACCCTTTTAATAATTTAAAATACGATAGTTGAATTCTTATTTAATATACTAATGATATAAACCAAATTTCCTCTGATTAACTCTGACTGATTTACTTGATCGACTAACTCTAACTTGCCTAACTCGACTTATTTAACTTAACTGGACTAGCTTGACTTGATTACTCCTATCGACTAACTAATATTCGACTTACTCCGTTCGCTTGACTCTAGATCGCAGCGATCACAATGGTTACACCTGATTCCCTCAGGAAACATCCAACCGCCGTAGGCTATCCGCAGCCCTACGAATTATGCTAGCAGTCGTACGCAATGGCAACTCTTCCTGAATAACTATGTTTGACTAACTCTATTTCAAATACTATATTCGATCAACTCTAATTGAATAACAAATATTCATTTCTTTTGAAACTAATATTTCAATATTATTTATTTCCCAAAACCTTGCATTAGAGTTTTATATTCCTCGTATAGGGTAAAACCAATTTCAACACCTTTACTCGCTCCAAACTAATACCATTCCTTGATAATAGTGAAGTCAATCAAGTTGGGGTATTTTAGTTACCTCTCAGACCTTGATCAACGACGTTCTTTTCTCAGAATGAATAGCAGTTTGTAACTTAAACTCTCATAACAACTTGTTTACCATCTCGATTTCAACTCTGGTTTTATGAACCGTTTCTTCCATTTGAAATCGTCGTTCGATAATCTCTTTACTCTATTCCTTTGATTAAGTAAATGTCCACAAAATACACCCTTTAACTTGTATTATCATTTTTACTTATAACACTTTGATTTATCACTCGTCGAATAATCTATTCCCATTTATACGAGCATTCCTATACTCATCCTTTATCTTGGATTTTATAATTAAAATTCACTTAACACCATCTTTAAATAAAACTCGTTAATTTGGATTTTTATTTCAAAAATCAATTACCAATATTTAACACAAACACTACATGTATTCCCCTTTGCATTTGAAATCTTTATTTCAACTACCTAAACTCGCTCCGACCAAAATACGAACAAACCCAAAATCTGAACGCCTCCGACCGCCTGAGATGACCGCACCACCTGGGATCGACCGCCCTCGCCACTTCCTTCGACTTTGCTTCAGACCACCTGCCACTCGATGACCCACGACGCCGGAATCAATGAAATTCCGATCGTAACTTTCTAAAAATACCCAAATCTAACCTCCTCCGTTCATCTAAACCCTCCGACCACCACACTCCGTTTCAGAACCTCCGACCAGTGCCAAATGAAAGCCATACCCCTTCTCTTTCATTCCCCCAAGGTCTGGGCATTTAAAATTAGACCATTTGCTCGAATTTCAGATAATAGTGCCAAATAAAAGCCATACCCCTTCTCGTTCATTCCCCCAAGCCAAATGAAAGCCATACCGCTTCGCTTTGGAACCCCCTTTAAATTTTCACGGATCGAGAGAAATAAATTGTTTTTGTAAAGAGGGGATTTTCTGCAAAAATGCTTGGCTGAAAATTGTTTTAGGTGGAATGAACTGAAATATAGGCTGAGGGGGTTTATATTTATAAAAGGAAATAATATTTATATAAGTCGATGTGATGAACAATATTTTTCTTCGTGTCTATCGCTATTTTTAACGCTGTTTATTCGCTCCTGCGCTCACGTACAAACCCCGTTCGAGACGCGAATGGACGGCATTGTATAATTTGACGATACGGTCCTAACAAAACTTGTTTCGTCGAATTCTGAGTTCGTTTGCTCGAATGGCCCTCGTTCACGTTCAAATGGTCATTTATATTTGTATTTTATTTTTCCATGCTCACACATTAACACCGATTGACGTGCAGATTGAAATCTAGTAATAATTTACTGTTGTGGTCCCAATAAAATTTGTTTCGTCGAAAACAGAGGTCATTTAAAAAATGTCACTATTATAACTGGCCAATTCAAATAAAATAAACCAATTTTAAAATACTTCAATATAATAATATTAAAATATTGAAATTGGCCATACACGACCAGAATATCGTATATTACCATGATAAAATAGCCCGGGTTGAGTTTGAAGCCAAATCGTTATTTAAAATATTTAAAAACCTTTTATTTTATATAAACACATCGCTATGTATATAAAGGAAATTCCATGGCGTTTTTTCCAAAATTTGATTTGGGAATAAAATAACATCTACACGACGAAAATTGGATTTTTCTCTACCATTGGAAAGCTATCGTCAAACCGGTCCCGACGTTTCTTGTTTCGAGGAAATCTGACTTATTTTGAACCCGGTACGACCAACTGAAGTTCAAAAGGCCAAATCGCGAACTACCGTGCCGCTGCAGCTCGTTATTTAATTAAATTATAAACCATATCGCTCAACTGTCGTTTTCGAATCGAAATCGTCACTATATTTTCAATATAACCAATAATTGACCACTTTAAACTGTCTGATCACAATATATGGCAAATTCTATATTTTCCCACATATTCTGGAAATTAAAATATTATTTTATTATTTATTTAAATAATATATTCGAAATAAAATAGTTAAATTCGATTATTTAAATTCAAACCAATATTTTAAATAATTAAAATAATTAAAATATTCCAAATAAATAGGCAGAAAATACGAGTCGTTACAAAATCCGTTAGGCACCATTTAACAAGGTATGACATATTTTCAAAACATTCACTAGGCTTCATTATAACTAATATAATGGTCATGTTATAGAGAAAATGCTGGGCAGTTTTTTTTAACATGGTTCCAACTACTTTAAATACTATCTACGCTATATATATTGGTTATATGGGGTTAGGCCGTTTCAAATTCTCAGTCACGTTTTGTTGTTAGAAATTCAGCACTGTTTTAGACCAAAATTTAGTATTAGGCATACCCAAAAGTAGGACGCTACATCCAAGAACTCACCCAGACATCAGACCGAGAGTAAAACGCCTACTGAACTGAAATGTGTATCATTAAACTTAATATATAAATAAAACTTAACTAACATTACTTAAATAAATTAGGCTTATGTAAAACATAGTTAGGCTATTCAATGTACATTGGGCATGTTTTACGTATAAGGTCAGGCATAAATCTAAAACAAGCTAATATTTCGAACTATCCAATTTTTCCTTCAACCGAAGCTGAACGTAAGAATGGTTTTATATTAAACTAAACTTAACTTTATGTTATTTTACCTGGTCATCGCATTGTTAGTTATTATTAAAATATGGACCATGTTATATTTCTTCTAGGCCACATTATAACAAAATTGGCACATTTATATGGTGATAAGGCACCCTTACTAACTTGTTTAATAATTCCATATATATGTCCACGTTAATATTTGATTAGCTATAGTATTTACTTATTAATTAGGCATATAAAAGAGGGATTAATCATACGTAAATTGTTAGTCTACCTGCTCCCTAATTTCCCTTGCCACGTACTAGTATTCACGTCCTCATACACCCTCAAGTCGCCGGCGCATCATCCACCACCAGAGACTGACTCGCCGCAATTTCCTTCTCCCACTTTCTCCACCTGGACCGCACTAGAGAACCAAACTTGCGATGCTAGTGTCTCATCTTTGAATTAACGCTCCTAAAGAACACCCACTTGCTAAAGTACACATACCCGTTCTTCATTTCAACTAACCTCATGCAAACGTTCACCGTCCACTGACCCGCACCACTGCTCCATCCTTACTCAACCCCTTGCTTCCATCTACTCAGTGCAAAGCCACCTCAGATCAGAAAGCGGCTCCCATCCATCCTCCCCATACTCGACGCACTCAAGACCCATTGTCTTGCTCACACTTTTTACTTTGCTGTTAACATTTTTGGTTTATACGGGTTCAAATGTTGAGGCGTTTGATTATATTTATCACTGGGGAAGTTCGGTTTTCTTTCTTTAATTGAAGAAGGGATGATTGCTTGCGTGTTGAGAGATAGAGCGAAGGTTATGTGCGTGTATTTATAATGAGAAACTCCTTCCCATCCAAGCTTTAGGTGGTAGCTTCTGCAGCGTATAGATTATAGATGTGATGGGAAGGTGATATACATGGATTTGAAAATACATGGAAAGAACAGAAGTAGGTGCAGGCATTTGAAAAATACAGCTACAGTATGAGTTTTCTTTTCCCATGGCATGCACGTATGGTAGCTGTTGAATCCTATCTTTATGATATGACATACGGTCCTTTATGTATCGTTCCATATAGTTTAATAAATATGATTTATTTCCTGTGTACAGACTGTTTCATAGACGTGTAGCTGCAAAACATGGTGGGTTTAGCTTAGACGAGAAAAAAATATAACTAGGCATGTGGTACTATGATCGCGCATGCATCGTCTTAGTTAGGATTGCAGCTGGCTCATGTTGTCTTAGAAAGCATATGAGCATGGCTGCATTGTGAAGGCTTGAAAAAATAGACCTCTGCTCATGCTTTTCATTTCAAACGATTCCCTTGGATGTGTGATAGAAACTGGTTGAAGTTGACAACATGTACTGTGGTAGAAGAAAATGAGGTAGACTACACAACATGTTAGAGAATAAGCGGGATAGCTATGGGTTGTACTTTTGTATGCTTTGGGTTTAAGCAATGCATATGGATTAGACATGGCTTGTCATAGATAAGGGTAGGTTGTACACCAATTTTATTTCTTAAGAATTAAGCTTCCATATTTATTCATTCATTCATTTTTTTATATAAGGTATTAACCTCTACCGCGCTAACCGTTAAATTCGTGTCGTCACACACAAACCCCAACTGTAAAGAAAATGGTCACACAGCTATGTCTCAACATTCCAGTTATAATGAAATAAATTTTGATGAAAACCGATTTTGTTTGCACAACGTCATTATTTTAATTTATCAGTTCTCCTTTAAATTTCGTGCACCGGTAAAACAACTCCAATTGACTCCAAACCAAAAATATAGCAATAACTAGCTGCACGTATTCCAATAAAATTTGTTTCATCAAAAATGGTGGTCGTTGAAAAATAAATCAATTCTAATGCCAATATAATATATCGAACAATTTACCGTGTGCGAAGCACGTCCTCATTATAAATCCATTCATGATTTCCAAAACAATATTTAAAATAGTAAATTAAACTAAATATTCGACCACCAAATATACGGGACGTTACAAAGGTTTACCTATTTGTCGGGCACGCAAATAAATTCTTTACTCAACAGCAAATCCATTTACCTATTCAAACATATATGATGTACATGCATGTATTTCTGTTTAATTTCAAATCAGTTCAATATTTGATTCATTTGCATAAATTACCTTTCATTTTCTTATCTATTAAATTAATATGCTTCCGATATTTTGATTAATCAAATTCATAATCACACAACACAAACAACAATCTATTTGTTGATTAACTTTTCAAAAATATACTAATTAATTCATATACTCTTTTAAAATCATTCAGACTACGTAATTAAAAATTCCACGTCCATGAAAAGGAAACAACAACCAAGTAGAAAACAATACGGAAATGCAAAATATGGTAAATGTACCATGCACCAAAGTTAATCAGAGATATCCACCCTGCAGTTGGGATAGGCTTTCTTAATGCTCTCCTCGGTTTCCCAAGTACAGTCTCGCGGATCTCCACTCCATTGCACTTTGACTAAGTGAACCTTCTTGTTTCTCAGCTCTTTCATTTTTTTGCCAATGATCTTTATCGGCTCTCTCCTCATAGCTAATTCTGGAGTAATTTCCAAGTCTTGTTGTGCGGCTTCTTCCACGACCAAGTCTGGATCATGCACATGATTTCGAAGTTGAGATACGTGAAACACATCATGTACTCCAGGCAACCAATCAGGTAATTGAACCCTATAAGCGAGAGTTCCAATCCGTTCAATCACAGGAAATGGACCAATAAATATGGGCGCCAACTTCCCTGATTTGCCAAAACGGGCTACTCCTCTCATTGGAGAAACCCGTAAATACACATAGTCGCCAACAGAAAATGATAAATCTCTTCTTCTCGAATCTGCATAGCTCTTCTGTCGACTTTGAGCGGCTAGTAATCATTTCTTAATGAAATCGACTTTATCCGCAGCTTCACGAATCATATCTGGTGGCTTGCTTGGTAGCTGTTGTTGTATGAGAACTCAGCCAAATGCAAGTGATCTTCCCATGATCCGCCAAAATCAATAACACAAGCCCACAATAGATCTTCTAGAATACGATTCACCCTCTCGGTTTGATCATCTGTTTGAGTCTACCATACAATGCTTCAAATGGTGACATTTTCAGGTTTGCTTGGTAGCTGTTGTTGTATGAGAACTCAGCCAAATGCAAGTGGTCTTCTCATGATCTACCAAAATCAATAACATAAGCCTGCAATAGATCTTCTGGAATACGATTCACCCTCTCGGTTTGACCATCTGTTTGAGGATGATAAGCAGTGCTCAAATTCAGTTTCGTTCCCAATTATGCTTGGAATGCTTCCCAGAATTTACTAGCAAAAATGGGTCACGATCACTAACGATACTCATGGGAACTCCATGAAGTTTAACAATTTCTTTAAAATAAATATGCACAAGACTCTGGGCGGTTCTTTGATCTGACAGGTATAAAATGGGCGGTCTTCGTGAAAAAATCTACAATCACCCAAATACTGTCATTTCCTTTCCTGGTTCTGGGCAAACCATCTATGAAATCCATAGAAATCTATTCCCACTTCCAACCTGGTATTTCCAATGGTTGCAACAATCCGACGAGTTTATGTTGATCGCTCTTAACTTGTTGACAAGTAGAACACCTGCTAGCATATGTAGAGATATCTCTTTTCATCGCCTTCCACCAGAATGTTCGCTTGAGGTCATTATATATTTTGCTAACCCCTAGATGGATACTTAGCTTGAACTTGTGACACTCGTCCATTACTTCTCTTCTGAGCTCAAGACTGTCGGGAACACAAATTCTTCCTTTCAATCTCAGAACTCCTGCGCTATCCACTTGGAAACTGGACACTTCGCCCCTTTGAATTCTTTTGATCATCTCTTTAACAAAGCCATCGTCTTTCTGAAGAATAAATATTTTATCAATCAACGATGGCGTAAATACAAGATTGGCGATGATCAAATTCTTCTGCTGAGCGCATCAGCCACAACATTGGCTTTCCCCGGAGTATACAAAATATCAAGATCATATGCCGCAAGAAATTCTAACCAACGCCGCTGCCTCATATTCAGATCTTTCTGGGTGAATAAATACTTCAATGATTGATGATCGGTGTATAATTCAAATTTCTCACCAATAGATAATGCCTCCAGATTTTCATAGCAAACATGATGGCTAACAATTCAAGGTCGTTAGTTGCATAATTCTTCTCATGTGGCTTCAATTGATGGCTAGCATAAGCGACTACTTGGCCTCTTTGCATTAATACTGCACCGAGACCTTCTTTAGAAGCATCGGTCCAGACTTTAAAGTCTTGATTGCCATCAATAATTGTTAACACTGGAGCAGTTGTCAACCTTAACTTCATCTTTTGGAAAGCTGCCTCGCATTCTGGAGTCCAATTGAACCTTAAATGTTTCTTAGTAAGCTTTGTTAAGGAACTGGATATCTTCGAAAAATTCTTAACGAACTTCCAATAATAACTGGCCAATCCGAGAAAACTTCGGACTTCTATGGGAGTAGTTGGCTGTTTCCAATTCTGAATAGTAGTGATTTTACTGGGATCCACCGAAATTCCTTCCTATGACATGACATGACCAAGGAATTTGACTCTTCTTTCCAGAATATACATTTGGAAAATTTTCCTTTTAAAACATTCTTTCTCAGAATTTCTAACACTTGTTCCAAATGTTTTTCATGTTCGCTCTCTGACTTGGAGAAGATTAGAATATCATCAATGAAAACCAATATGAATTTATTTAATACTTCTCTGAATACCTGGTTCATTAGATCAACGAAATAAGCTGGAGCGTTACATAAGTTGAACGGCATTACTAACCACTCGTAGAATAAATCTGGACCTATGAATGTTGTCAAAGGAACACAATCTTCGGCAATACGAAGCTGATGGAAACCTGTAGCTAGGTCCATTTGTGAAAATACTTGTGTGCCATTCAATCGATCCAACAAATCATCAATCCGCGGCAATGGATATTAATTCTTTAATGTCTGCTTGTTCAAGTCACGATAATCCACACATAGTTTGAGAGTACTGTCTGACTTTGGTACAAATACAACTACTGCTCCCCAATTAGAGAAACTAGGCATGATCAAACCCTTCCATACAAGCTGTCGAGTTTAATTTTCTAACTCTTCTTTCTCCTTCAAGGTCATTCTTCGAATAGCATGAACTACTGGCCTTGTATTTGGAATTAAAGAGATTTTTAAATCGATTTCTCTATGCGGAGGTAAGCAAACAACTTCTTCGAATACATCAGCATAGTTCTTCACGACAAGGATATTTTCAATGTTGACCGGAATATTCTCCGTAATGACAGGAACATGCTCTAATTGAGCAGGAGAAACATCAAGAGCTGACCAAAAATCTTTTCTATCAGAATTCGGACCTTCACATGGAATGGTTATATAGTCTCCTGATTTAATCTTCGCCTTAACGACTATGTCCGCGCATTTAACCTTAGCTCCGTATTTGGTTAACCAGTCCAATCCCAAGATAAGATCAAATTCTGTAAAATTCATGACGATCGCGATGGTAGGGAACCGATAACGGGAAAAAGAGACAGGCACCCCACAGATCCAACTAAGATTGAGGGAACCCCAACCGGATTATGGACAGTCATGGGTGCTTTAAGCTTTTTCAAATTTAAATCCAGTTTCTTAACCGCATTACTTTCAATAAAGCTCCACGACACGCCAGTATCAAATAGTACTTTAATTGGAATATCTTTGATAGTGAGCGTGCCTTCTAATACATCTGGCATTCCCTGACTGGATGGGGATGCAGGAACTTCTGTCACCTCATTTACATGCACTATTTCATATTTCTGTGATAGCTGGCAATTCTTCGCAATATAACCAGTCTGGTGGCACTTATAGCATCCCATATTCTCTTGAAGCTCCTTTTTGGATTTAAATCTACTCTTTAATCGTTTCTTCAAGGGTCCGCAGTTTATCGCTAAATGCCCTTTCCGATTATAGTTAGTGCAGGTGGTAGTTGTTACTGATCCCTTCTCAGATTCAACCTTTTTTCTATTGAATCTAGGCTTCTTACTGAACTCGGACTTTGTACTCGCTTCAGGATGCGCACTCATCTCCGGGCTATCAGTTTCAAATTTCCTTTTGTTGCTAGAACTACATTCCTCTTCATCGCCCAAAAGACCTTGCTTATCTAGATCTTCATACTGATAAGCCATGTATATCATTTCAGAAAAAGATTGTTGCATATGTGTAGTTACCTTACTTTGATACTTTCATTGAAGCCATTAATAAATCACAAATTCTTCATCTTTGGATTTTGAATTAGAAGCGGGGAAAAACGAGAAAGTTCGTTGAATTTCTTATGATATTCTGGAATGGTCATATCTCCTTGTATCAGATAATAGAATTCATCACTTAACCGCTCAGTTGCTTCTGGAGGAATAAATCTTTCATTGAAAACTTCTTTGAATCTATCCCAGGTGATATCACCTTCTGGATTATCTTTAGTGACAGTTTCCCACCAGATTAAAGCTTCGCCCTTGAGTGCCGAAGATGCCAGTAATCTTTTCTGATCATCTCTCAGTTTGAAACCTTCAAAAATTCTCTCGGCAAAACGCATCCAAGCTTGGGTTTGAATAATGGATTCATAACCCGAGAACGGTACTCCACCTAGATTTCGATATCTCTTTAATAGAGCTACTACATCTGATCCTGGTTGTGGAACCACAACTGGATCATTAGATTGTCGAACCATAGGATTACTTCTTCTGCTTCTGCCACTCATTTTCTATGTCTACAAATAGCAGACAAAGTGTCAGGCCAACAGAATAGATATTTTAAAGCATAGAGACATATACTTGAATGTAAATGTGTCTATCGGGGTGTATTTTATTCTGCTACACTCATTCTAGGATATTATTGATCCTATCTGAAATGAGTTATTCGTCTTAGAACACTACTGGTTCTATTTCTGACGAGTTCGTTAATATGTTATATTCTAGAACTAAGCTTAACCAAAGCTCTGATACCACGTTTTGACGTCCCGGGACCCCCGTTCCACGGTGGAAAGGGTAATCATTGGAATATAACACATAAACAAATAACAGTAGAACAGAAATATATAAATACACCAGATAATGTACAGCAGAATACACTGGATAAACATAATCATTAGAGTTACACAGTATACAGGATCATACTTAGTACAAAATACAGTTCAGCTTTACATAAAATGTCTACAGCGGAATCGAAACATAATATGTATAACAGGAGCTGAACAGCATAAAAAGAAAGAAATGATAGAATCCAACTTCAGCTCCAGCTATCAAGAAAGAGCCTGCTAAAACCTAAGTACAAGACTGCCCGTGTAGAAAATAGGGCACCCGAGTTTGCAAGTGAAACAAACTACGAGTCAGTCATGGGACTGGTATGAGAAATCTACTTAACTTACTTTATAATAAGGCCAATCACAGGACCACGCCACTAAAGCGGAACGGGTTTACTCCATTGGATTGCCAGTGCTTAAAACAAGTAAATCATTAAAACATCGCAATGCTTTTTACAAAAATGAAGCCATTATAAGACTCAGTTCCCATCACACAATGCAATGCAAACCGGAGGATAGAGTTTTACCTTATAATAGCCAAAAGATACTTGATACGTATAAAACAAAACCATTTGATATTATTCCCAGTGTTTATATGTTTCAAAAACAATTTCAATCATAAGTATTAATCATAGACGGCATAAATGCCCCATACCACTCGCCATATACAGGTATACAAACAAAACTGCACGATGTCGTATTTGGAAATTGGATTCCATCATGAACCAAGGCAAGGGATCGTCCTTACCGAATTCGAGACGCTCTAGCCCGTGTCTCAGGACCCAGACTCCGGTGGGCCCTTGGATCATCAGGGCCGGTCCACACGGAGTGGATTAAAATACCTGAACACTGCATTTCCCCGCCCTATGGGTCGTCAACTGGTCATATACCGACCAAACCATTGGCTCCAAAGAGACCGAGATAACCGAGGCGCCTCGCTATCCATCATCCATAGAAGTAAAATGCCCGGGCATGTAAAACCCAAAACACCACTCCTAGCTAGAAGGAAACGCGGGTCCTCCCTGAGGTCCTCTCCCGTTTCTGGTCCATACCGGGGTGTGAGGCTCGCGAATCAACGCTAAACACGAAGCTATCTATATTAAAGCCATGCTTTGATCATCAACCACAAAGATCTTCTTTTCAACAAAAGCTTTGATCACAGCATCTCTGCTTGCCACGTTGTCAATATACAACGTCAAACACACATCCATTTACAAGTCCGTTTTGGGTCTGAACGAAACCGGAGGCACCTTATTCGTCGTACATCCGAACGATCAACAAGTACGTCCGGACAACCACCACTGTAACCCCGTTAGGGCAGGAACTCTCATCAAAGGCATCAGTAGCCATCCATTC
The DNA here is from genome assembly GCA_030737875.1 of Allium sativum. Lineage (NCBI taxonomy): Eukaryota > Viridiplantae > Streptophyta > Magnoliopsida > Asparagales > Amaryllidaceae > Allium > Allium sativum. Next base: position 532,723,124 of record CM060915.1, read on the forward strand.
AATGTGAAGATCATCTGTCTTGCACCATCTTCATATATTCGACTTCTAAACGTTGATCAATTATTTGAAATGAGAATTAACTTGGCCTTTTCAAATAATTCACGTATATTTAGAATTTAAATTAATTCATTTACTCGTTAAATTATTTGACATCAATAATTCAGTTTATTAAAGTAATTTTCACGTCAAACACATTCAACCATCAAATATCCAATAAACCGGGTAAATTCAGTTTATTTCCATTTCATATCATTTATAATATTTTATAACGATTTATCGCTATTTTTATTTATTTAAAAATAGTCAATTAATTTAAACGACGCTTCAGGCCATAACGCGGCCATGGCTCTGTTATTCTTCAGATTTGATTTACACATATCTGAAAATATAACCTTTGGATCTTTACAAATTTTATACCATTGGAAAGATATTTTCAAACTGAACCTAACATTTCCAATTTTGGGAAAATCCAACGGTCGGATCTCCTGGTACAATCGTTTGAAGTTACGATTTCAAAATACGAACTGCAGTGTCGTTATTCGATTTAATTTAATTATATTTATATATATATTAATATATTCCATTCTGGCACTGTTTTCATTTAGATTTGAATTTAACATTTCACAAAATCTAACCGTTGGATCTTTACAAATTTGATGTCATTGGAAAGATATTTCCAAAGCGGACCCAATGGTTTCGGTTTCAGGAAATTTCGATGGTCAAATCTCCCGCAATAATCGTTTAAAATCACGGTTTCAAAATACGAACTACAGCTTCGTTATTCGATTTATTTTAATTATATGCATATATATACACAAATATAATCCATTCTTCGATTTCCACACCATTCCATTTCATATATGTGATAAAAATAATATTTTTGTCCAACAAATATCTATTTCAACACATGACTATTTTTAACACTTCATATTTATAATAGAAATGTGATTTTTATTGTTAAAACAATTTATTTCAAAATGAATATTTTTAATGATTCATATATATTATAAAAATGTGATTTTATTGTTAAAACAATTTATTTCAAACATGAATATTTTATATACTTCATATACACGATAAAAATGTGATTTTTATCTTTCAAACAATTTCATTTCATACGTACAATAAAAATGTTATTTTTATTATCGTTCAAACAATTTATTTCAAAAACGAATATTTTTCCAACACGTGAATATTAATCAAACATATGAATATTTTAGAAAATTTCGGCAGCGTAACGGCAGGGGGTTTAAAACTGGCACCGTCCCGAGTACGGCTCCTTGCACTACCTTACGCCTCGCAGCGTTCTCTAAGGGGCTTATCCTTATAATCTAAATATTTCAATCATTTTCATATCCCAATGGATTTTTTTCACAAACAATTCCAATTTTGTTTCAACCACAAACAATCATTATCAACTATTCGCATTTATCAACCAGATTTCACGTCAACCAAAATCCAAACAGTCACAACCAATATATATTGTCCATAGTCTGTGGACGAGGGGAGTATATATATATATATATATATATATATATATATATATATATATATGTATACGTATTTATATATACATATATAAATATATTTCTATTTCATTTCAATATCACTTCAATTCCATTCAACGCAGTTATGATTTTTACAATGTATATATAACTTATACATCGCACATACAAATTATACAATGCTTATACATGAGGTGTACAACGCTTATATAACTCATACATCGATTATATAATTTATACATCGTCATTTCATATCGTTTATAATTCATAAATCCCACATTGGGTTCCACTCCTCCAAAAATTGTAGGAAGCTCCAAAAATTCTCCGGTCTCTTATGGAATGTAGAAGACGTCCTCACGGTCCCGGTGTCTCTTGTTTCACTATATTTTGACAACATAGCAAAAAGATATGATTTTTATAAGTTAATCATATTTATAGCGCTTGAAAGTGTTATAAACAGTTAAAAAATTAAATAGCCGTACCCTTTTCAGAAGCTTCAAAACTAGGTTTTGAGAATTCGCGAGATCTGTGTAGTCTGAAGAGGATCGGGTTGTTGCGTGTCGTAAAGGGAAGAGAGGGCTTCCGTCGCCACCAGTGGGGCCCAATTCGGTGGTAGTATGGCGAAGCAGGACAGTGCAACGCGAGATGACTTCCCAGGGTCGATCCTCTCCAAATACACGACGATAAAATGCAAAGCTTATACGGATTTAAAGCTTGTGGGAAGCACTACAAAATTATCCAAAGGAGCCCTTGATTTCATTGCGTGATTAGAGAACTAAAGAGGAGAGAAGATTGGAGCACACTTCCGTCATTCTCTTTTGAAGAGGAGCGGGTCTGAACGAAGAAAGAGAAGGAACGTGATTGGCCAATTTATTTTATTTATATATTTAATTTTTAATTCTTTAAATTCAAAAATACCCCTTGCTCCATACGAACTCCAATCCAAACCCAACGACTGTCGCCCCTAGCTAAATACCCCTATTCTGAACACAATGGAATATGTTTCGTAAGCCCATTCGACTGTTTCAGTCAGTTATTCTTCAAATTAAAATATTAAACATTCAAATTCTGATTTGAACGTACATTTTAATTTGCCGGGGCCACATACTGATCCCAAAAATTACAGAAAAATAAATCTGGCTATGTCTGGACGATACGGTCTCAACAAAACTAGTTTCGTCGAATTTGGAGACCGTTTGAAAAATGGCCATTTTCTGGTCGATCCAAATTAACAGAAATCAACCAAACACATTTTCCTTTGCCACGCTCACATATTAACACCAAAATTATGGAATCTGAAACCTAGAAATAATTTGACATCTCGGATCCAACAAAAGTTGTTTCGTTGAAAACAAAGGTCGTTTGCAAAATGGCTAATATCAAGGGTTATATGAAATCTATAGCGACCTTTCTGAAAATTCATTTGGCCATAACTTTTGATTTCCGCTATGAAATTTTGATTTTTCAGATTCGCTAGAAAGATATTCATAAACAAATTTAAATATTTTTGGTTTCACTAAAATCCATTTTATTTTGCACCCGGTACAGTCAGTCAAAGTTCGAATTCAAATTTTCAAATTGCCACGCCATTTCAGGCCTTGTTTTATAATTAAAATAAATATATTTATTTTCCAGCATCGATTCAAATAGACTTTTGGTTGTTATTATTTAAAATAATTAATTTTAAATATCAAAATCTAATAAAATAGCCAAACTAAAATTTTTAAATTGATTCAGATTTTCCGGGTTGTTACATGATCCCAACCGTTGGTGATAATACATTCGGTATACTCATGCGAAATGAGTGACAGGTCATGTTTAGCCTGGGTTACAAGATGTTCTTGTTAAACCCGGTGTATTCCTCTCTAGAGATACACTGTCGGAAGGTGGTCCCATACCTTGTCAGTTGGAATTCATTACCCAATAAACGCTCACGGTTATTGATTATATATTATGTATGTGGAACGTAAGATGAAAGCGTTCTGCTAGTTGATTATTTAGTTGTGATTGATAGACATTATTATAATATCGAAAGAGTTTCGATATAAAGATTATCGTTTCTTTCAAAAGGATTTTTAAATGATTGAATCAAGTGTTTTGGATTCTCATAAGGGAAAAACCTGATTTGTGTTATACGGCGTAGTCTTATGAGATATCATTTATTTTATTAAACTGTTTTAAATTGTTTTACTCATACCAGTCCCATGACTGACCCAGAGTTTATTTTGTTTTGTTTTACCTAAACTCTTGGGTGCCCAAATTTGTACGGGCAGTCAAGTAGTCAGGTTTTATAGATATACTTGGACAGCTTGGAGCAAGAGGCTTCAGGATTATATAGCTATTGTTTATTCCTCTATGTTGTAAGTATTGTACTCTGATAATGTTACTGCATACATATACTGATTTTATTTCAAAGATATGTTATTTATTGTAACAACCCGAATTTTAGTAACATGTTAAAACAAGAAATCAAGGTATAATTAATTTTTAAAATGAGAATCAAGGGAAACGGGTGCGCCAATTGCGTTCGTCTCGGAATTCTACACGAAATCGAGCCCAAGTTTTCGAAAATCGGAGTCCGGATGAAGAAGTTATGGCCTGTAGAAGATTCAGCAAATTTCAGGCAGCACATAACCAGGCAGGTCGACCTGGGGGTCAGGTCGACCAGGTGGTCGACCTGGGGGTCAACCTACCCCCACAGGTCGACCATATGGTCGACCTCCCCCCTTATAGGTCGACCTGGTCGGCCTGTTTTGACCCGGAACCCATTTTTGAAGCCTGAGACGTGTTTTGATGGTCCGGATTGATTCTAGGGTTGATCTAAAGGCCCAAAATAGTTCCTACGCCTATAAATACACCCTAAAACCTAACCTAATTCATAACAAATCATTCTTACACCATTACGCTGCTAAAATATCTCTTGAACCATGGCCGCCATCTCCAAATCAAAGTACAAGCATTCAAACTCAAATCAATTCAAAGAACAAAGCTTCAACAATGATTCAAGATAATAAATCAACAACGCCACAACATTTTTACAACAAAATTCAGTTCTTAATTCCTTGTCCATGATCTGTAAGTTCTATTATTTTCAGATTAAAATAATTAAATTTAATATGGACATGTGATGAAGTGAAATTGGACTTTTGATTGAATTCTATTCTTGTTTCTTCTTGGATCTTGATTATGGGAACTTTTCTATCTTTATTCTCATGACAAGTTTATGGTCTATTCAGCTTGTTGTAAATCAATTTTCTTGGTTCATGTTGATATTATTATCAAGATCTATTCTTTATGCCTGAGATGATGTTTTTATGCCGTTTTCTCTCTGATCTTGTTTTATTGCAACTTCTACCTTCCCCTATTTATTTTCTTTTGATGAACCTAGGTCAATTTCGGACCTAGGCCTAAACTACGATATACGTGCGATGGTATACGGGGGAAATATTGGAATATTGCCTAGTGGAAAATATGTGTTTGGTAAAATTGAAGGCATAATATGAAAATTGGATGTTTGGGGATAATTTACCATTTGTGTATTGTTATTATAATGGTTATTGCGCGATTGGGATTGATATATGTAATTTAACATGGATCTTGATATATGTAATTTGGCTGGAACTTGTTATGGGTAAATTGGTGTAAACGTGGTATACATATAATTTTGGGTATAAAACTTGATCTATGTAAATTAAGCATAGATTTGTAAACATGTAAATCATGAATCTTGATATATGTAAAAAGACATGAAACTTGGTATATGTGTAAATTGGCATAAAATTGGCATACATGTAAAACGGCATGAATTGAACATATGTAAATTTGGTATGAATTGGGCATAAGTAAAACTGACATGTAATCTAGAACTTGGGCATATGTTAATTATGTAAAATTTGGAGTTGAAACATATATGATAATTTATGACTTGGTAGAGGTTTAATATGAACGCGCCTAAGTTGGGTTTTTGGTAGTTGGCATGTATTGTAAGTAAAAAGGCTATAACTTGGCATAACCTTATAGTGAATTATGATAATAATTTGGGAATACGTTTTGGGGCAAAAACGTGAATTATGAACTTGATAATTGGCATATAACTAGAAATATGAACGTGGTTGAAACACAAACATGAACATTTTTTTTATATGTTAAACATATGAGTTGATATTGGGGTTTTCGGTGGAATACGACCATTAATGAACCTTTGACACGAGGTTAGACTCAGTTTGTGGTGTAAATCTGCCTGAAACCGCCCGGCAAATCCAATAGCCACAAAGTGTCAGTCTAATGTGAGAGGTCGAAGGTCGAATTGTAGGCGTAACGGTTTACGACACGAGATTAGACTCAGTTTGTGGTGTAAATCTGCCCGGAACCGCCCGACAAATCCAGTGGCCATAAAGTGCACGGTCTAATGTGAGAGTCATGTTTCGTTCGTCATAATGAATGAATTAAGGAATACCAACCATAATAAGACATGGGTATGGTTAGAGGGTTAGGTGGGATGACATGGAAATTTGACACGTAAATATGGACCTAACCGGTATGAGTTAAGAACATGTAAAACTTATAAGTGTGGACTTAACCAATTTGACATGACATATGGGTGGGTTAAGTCAACGTGAACCGATAAATGACACTTGGTAGGGTTAAGTCATGAATCACTAGAAAACACTTAACCAAGATAACGTGTTAATCAGACAAGTAGGTGGTTAAGTAAAGTGAGAACACCTAACTAATACAACAGGTTAATTAGACAAGTGGTTACGGTTAAGTAATAAAACTTAACCAACATAACATGACAAGCAAGTGGGTTAGGTTAACTTGAATAGGTTGATAACACTTAACCGTTATAACATGACTAGCAGATGGGTTGGTTTGACTTGAATAGGTTGATAACACCCAACCGATATAACCTGATGTGTGGTAGGGTTAAGTAAATACACGAGGGTAACACTTAACCATTATAATATGGCTAGTGGATGGGGTTGAGTTAACATACACTTAACCAATCTAACGTGAGGTGTAGTAAGGGTTAAGTTAACACAGGGGAGAACGCTTAATCGATATAACAAGACATGCGGTAGGGTTAAGTAACACAAGAGAGAACACTTAACCAAGGTAACATGATGGGGGGTGGGGTTAAGTTAATTGAATGGATAACATTTAACCAACCTGTGGGGTATACGAATAGACCCTAGGAAAATCCTAGTAGCGAGACCCGTTTCAGCAGTAACCCACATTAGGTATCAACGGTACCCTGAGCTAGGCAGGGTGGGGCACGATTACTGGGCTGATTATAAGTGGTCAAAACGGCGACGGGTAATGCAGTAGTGCAGGTTCCGATGGATTATGGGCGTGCACGTATTCCAGATTGGAAAATTTAGCCATTGGGCATCAGTAGATATAAAGCTGTGCATCAAGAATTGTGTCGGGGTTGTCATCCTAGGGATTGATACACCCTAGGGTGGTACCAGCACAGGTATCTACGAATAGGGGGCCGCGTGACACAAACGAGAACTAGGTCAAGTAGGAGCCGATCGATTAAGGTAGTAAGGATGCATTTAATACTTTAATGGCAATTGGGCTGGTTTAGGCAAGATCCTCATATTAGATGTAGTCCTGGAGGCTACAACAACTACGGGGTTGGGATCACCTTATTATATAACACGGGCTACTAGTTAGGACACTAGTAGGGGGTAAGGATCCTTTTTACACAGGACACTAGTTGGAACACTAGTAGGAATACAGATCATTCCATGCAAAACACGTGTGAGGATGCTAGTTAGGTGGTGCAGAGCAAATAGATATCGTAGAAATATTTTAATGGTGAAGCAGAGAAATTTTGCGATGCTTGATAGAAATCTTGTGAAATTATACTTAGTTTATCTTGAATGGGAACCTTGCGATGTTATACTTGACAAAAATCATATGATGTTATTCTTAGTTATCTTGCATGTTGCTTATCTTGTCATCATGCTTATGTTTACTTTCAGTTTATTCATGCCATGTTTTCTTTACCTGTTTTTATGTTGAAAGTCACTAGGACTTACTCAGTCTTTATGACTGACCCGTTTTTGTTTTGCCTCTTTTTCTTCCGTTCCAACCCCCCCCCCCCAGGTTCGCAGGGCGGGAATACAGCTTAGTTCGGATCTTACTAAGCTCCAAGGCTCTTTCATGTACGGCTTGGTTTTCTCTTGGCTATGGCTTGCTTTGCTTTATTGGGGAATACTACAATTTATTTTTATGCTTCTTTGTTTTTGAGCAAGACAGATATTTTGACCATGTAATTGGGTATTGGAAGTTGATGGGCTTTTATTGTAAACAATTATATTTAATAAATGATTTGAAGTTCTACTGTACTTTCCGCTATTTTATAAATGTCTATCTTGTAATATTTCTGTTCTAGTACCCATAATGCTCCATTGAAGTTAAGGCATTCCCTTTGTGAGTGACCTTAACGGATGTGGGGTGTTACATTTGGTATCAGAGCAGAAGGTTACCAGACTGGGCAAAAGCTTTTAAAAACCTTCTGAAAATTATTTTCAAAACGTTTATAAAGAAGCATTTTCTAAGAAAAGTTTTGTTTTACGAAAGGCATATTCCCCAAATCCATATGCACTATCTTTTGATTCTCTCCTTGAGTTTCTTCTCTCTTTCTTTTTCACCATAGTTTTGTAGGTATACGACACATGTAGAAGGGCAAAGAAGTGCCCAACTTCCATCTGTAGCCGCTGTAGTTCCATCTGCGTCTAATCTTATTTCAAGCTTTGTAGAGTTGTCGTGCGATGGAGGTAGCTTTTGAGAGACTTGTCAACAAACTATACAAGGATAGCAAGAACGAGGATAAAGTGCACAAGCCTAAGGATGAGAAACTTGTTGATATGGCTTAATCCACGAAGGAGGAAAAGGTGAAAGGAAAGAGGCCAAAGTGAAGGAATAATAAAACCCATTACAAGAGAGAGAGTATCTTTAGTATGGTAAAAAGGGACATGTAGTTAAGTATTATAGGACAAGGACAAGGGCAAAGGACAAGATCATCGAGAGGGCAATTGTATGCTCTCACTACTAGCATACCTAAGAGAGGTGGTAACGTTTCTGTTAAAAGTTTAGCCTTTTTTTTCTATCATACCGTGGGAACTCTGTTTTTGAACATCGCGTCCTTTTTATTCTGCTTCGATAGTTGAGTCTCTGCACCTTAGTACTAGCGTAGTAGAGGATCCCATTTTTGTCTCAAATCCTGTTGGGGAATCGGCTCATTTATTCATGACTCGGTTGGATTTGAGAAGGTCTATGCTAAGTGTTGAGTTTAGAAGTAAAGCTTATGTTTTTGGGCTATGAGTTGATTCTAGGAATGGAGTGGTTATCCAGAAATGGTACCATTCTCGAGTATGAAAAGAGGGTAGTTAGGCTCCTGACTTGCCTCGGTAATGCCCTTGAAGTCTAGTTTAACCCTTAGGGTTCTGCCATGCTTAGTTACCTAGAATCTCTTGATACATATATCAATCCGCTCGAGTAGTGTTCGCCACTAAAGCGGATGGTTCATTTCTCTTATGCATGAGTTATAGAAAATCACCTTATTAAGTACATTTGGCAACATGGTTGACATTTGTTTGTTTTCAAGAGATAGTTCTTCTGCATGGAATACCTTATAGTAAGTAAACGAGATCCAGGATTCACTAGTGAATTTTAGAAAGCTGGCATGAAACCATGAGTACGCAGTTATGTTTGGGTCGAGTATACTAGAAGGAGAATAAGTGAAAGTGAAACGAGAGGCAATAGTGAAATGAGTTCCAACTCATATTTTGAAACAAGAATTAAGAAGCTACGAAATTGTGAAGTTAAAGACGGTCAAAGCACACTGGAGTTAAGCTCAAGGAAATGCGACTTAGAAGATGTAAGACTAAATACGCGCATCATATCTCTTTTTAAGAGTATATCCTTGATCCCTCTTTTCCTGTAGAGCTTACTTTCATGCTATCTTTTAAGTATATCCTCTCGGTCCTATTCTCAATCCTATTTCTATTGCAAACCCCATAGGGAGTATGACTCATCTATTAGTAATACATGTTGGGGCTAGAGGGTGTCCGTTGGTTTGACTAAACTTTTTGGGTTTTATAGGATATGGGTTGGTTTTTGGAAGGGATTTCTTGTGACCAAAAAGGAGTCCATCATGCTTAGTTTCCTAAAAACATATATATTGGTTGGGTAATTCTTTGGGTGTTAGTCTGATGTTGATTTCGGTCTTCGGGGATGGTGCTTAGGGAGTTCCCCTAATCAGTATATATGTGACATAGATTTCCAGTTTTGACATTGCCTAACGGGCACAAAGTTTTTACTTGCTTCTATCATTCGACTATACCTTTAGGTAGGAACAATTGGGTGTAAACATGTGTTTGAGACATGTTATGATTGATGGTTGCAAGTGGTTGCTAGACGTTGCTCGTGGATGCATATATACGCACATTAGACACTAGATCGGCTCCGTCACCTTTCATATTGCATATGCATGAGTGTTTTTATGGATGAAATTAAATGTGTTATCATGTGGATGTTGCATATGGATGGATGTTTGTGCACACATATAGTGTTTATGTGGCCAGGACTATTCGCATACATGTTGGACTCATGGCACTAAATATATTTTGCATTAAAGAGATCAATCAGGCCTGATCATTTGCATTAGACAAGAAACATATACACACACTTCTTGCATATATTCATACAGCATTAGAAATCTCTTAAGGACAATGAATGCCTGTGATTGATGATTGAGTAGATGGATGATTGGATGGTAGGACACATTCTTCTTAAACTTGAAGATTTCGGGGATGAAATCCTTTAAGGAGGGGAGAATGTAACAACCCGAATTTTAATAACATGTTTAAACAAGAAATCAAGGTATAATTAATTTTTAGAATGAGAATCAAGGGAAACGGGTTGCGCCAATGCGTTCATCTCGGAATTCTACATGAAATCGAGCCCAAGTTTTCGAAAATTGGAGTTCGGATGAAGAAGTTATGGCCTGTAGAAGATTCAGCAAATTTCAGGCAGCACAGAACCAGACAGGTCAACCTGGGGGTCAGGTCGACCAGGTGGTCGACCTGGGGGTAGACCTACCCCCTACAGGTCGACCATATGGTCGACCTCCCCCCTTACCTGGTCGGCCTGTTTTGACCCAGAACCCATTTTTGAAGCCTGAGACGTGTTTTGATGGTCCGGATTGATTCTAGGGTTGATCTAAAGGCCCTAAATAGTTCCTACGCCTATAAATACACCGTAAAACCTAACCTAATTCATAACAAATCATTCTTACACCATTATGCTGCTAAAATATCTCTTGAACCATGGCCGTTGTCTCTAAATCAAAGTACAAGCATTCAAACTCAAATCAATTCAAAGAACAAAGCTTCAACAATTATTCAAGACAATAAATCAACAACGCTGCAACATTTTTATAACAAAATTCAGTTCTTAATTCCTTGTCCACGATCTGTAAGTTCTAGTTATTTTCAGATTAAAATAATTAAATTTAATGTGGACATGTGATGAAGTGAAATTGGACCTTTGATTCAAGTCTATTCTTGTTTCTTCTTGGATCTTGATTATGGGAACTTTTCTATCTTTATTCTCATGACAAGTTTATGGTCTATTCAGCTTGTTGTAAATCAATTTTCTCGGTTCATGTTGATATTATTATCAAGATCTATTCTTTATGCCTGAGATGATGTTTTTATGCCGTTTTCTCTCTGATCTTGTTTTTATTGCAACTTCTACCTTCCCCTATTTATTTTCTTTTGATGAACCTAGGTCAATTTCGAACCTAGGTCAATTTCGGACCTAGGCCTAAACTACGATATACGTGCAATGGTATACGGGGGAAATATTGGAATATTGCCTAGTGGAAAATATGTGTTTGGTAGAATTAAAGGCATAATATGAAAATTGGATGTTTGGGGATAATTTACCATTAACATGAAACGGGGTAATTTTGTGTATTTTCATTATAATGGTTATTGCGCGATTGGGATTTATATATGTAATTTAACATGAATCTTGATATATGTAATTTGGCTAGAACTTGTTATGGGTAAATTGGTGTAAACGTGGTATACATGTAAGTTTGGGTATAAAACTTAATCTATGTAGATTAAGCATAGCTTTGTAAACATGTAAATCATGAATCTTGATATATGTAAAACGACATGAAACTTGGTATATGTGTAAATTGGTATATATGTAAAATGGCATGAATTGAACATATGTAAATTTGGTATGAATTGGGCATATGTAAAACTGACATGTAATCTAGAACTTGGGCATATGTTAATTATGTAAAATTTGGAGTTGAAACATATATGATAATTTGTGACTTGGTAGAGGTTTAATATGAACGCGCCTAAGTTGGGTTTTGGGTAGTTGGCATGTATTGTAAATAAAAAGGCTATAACTTGGCATAACCTTATAGTGAATTATGATATAATTTGGGAACACGTTTTGGGGCAAAAACGTGAATTATGAACTTAATAATTGGCATATAACTGGAAATATGAACGTGGTTGAAACACAAACATTAACATTTTTTTTATATGTTAAACATATGAACTGGTTTTCGGTGGAATACGACCATTAATGAACCTTTGACACGAGGTTAGACTCAGTTTGTGGTGTAAATCTGCCCGGAACCGCCCGGCAAATCCAGTGCCACAAAGTGTCAGTCTAATGTAAGAGGTCGAAGGTCGAATTGTAGGCGTAACGGTTTATGACACGAGGTTAGACTCAGTTTGTGGTGTAAATCTGCCCGGAACCGCCCGGCAAATCCAGTGGCCACAAAGTGCACGGTCTAATGTGAGAGGTCGTGTTTCGTTCGTCATATTGAATGAATTAAGGAATACCAACCATAATAAGACATGGGTATGGTTAGAGGGTTAGGTACGAACAACCACAAGTCTCTCGAAAGCTACCTCCATTATATGTTGTTCGTACCGCTGTGAGATTTGTGTTACTCTGATGTTGTTGTATGTTCTTCTTCTTCTATTCTAATTTTCTATCTTATCTATTCTCACCCTCTAACTTCTTTCATTAATTATTCGGTACGATGCTTGGATAGTCGACATTGAGTTTATGTCGATTACTCCGGATCGCGAAAAACCGGGTCGTTATAATCTTATTTTATTTCAGATTTAAAAAAGATAGATGCATCTATCTTTTCAAAACATAACTTTAGAGTTAAAAAAGACAAATGAATATATATGTCATGCTTAACTGTTAGTTGCAAATATGCAATGTTAATGATAGAACTGAACTTTTGATTACAAAATTGCATTTTTGTAATTAACAATTTTTAAATGTTTATTAGAATATATTATTATAATTCAGATTTAAAAAATATAGATGCATCTATCTTTTTAAAACTGAACTTCAGATTTAAAAAAGATAAATACATGTTTCGCTCTACTTATGTTTGAAAATAAATGATACATATTAAACAAGTTTGATGTTTTACTCATTATTTACAATTATTATGTACCATATGAACTTGATTTAAGGCTTGCATAAAAAAAGATAAAAGCATTTATGTTTTTGTACAAACAACTTAGTTACATAATAAATTATAACGAAGTGCTTTTAGTTGTTTATGAATATCAAGAGATATGCCAAAATTTAGTTACATAATAAATTACAACACTAGAGCATATAACTCCAACTCATGTTAGGCTAATTAAATCAAAAATATGTTATCATTTTATCAATTATTTTTCTTTCTTTCTAATTTCACCCTTGCTGATACATATTCAAATTTCCTTTGTAGAAATTCGAGGATCAACAAGCGTTATTTAGTGGGGGCAGCGATATGGAGACTGATCTACCATGATAGTCACAGTCATATTGTTTATTGTTGTGCTTGTAAATATAATGGATATGAACTTGCAGAGTCATGTTTTTTTGTTTTTTTTTTTTTTTTTTTGGGGACCCTAAGTTTTTTTTGTTAATTGTTCTTTGTTGCTGAGTTAAAACCATAAATGAGTTGTGCAAATTTGTGTATAAAGGAGAAGAAAAGAACAGTGGAAAGTTATGCAGTTGGTTGTTCTTCCTTTTTAATAATCTTTTTATGTAAAAAACAATAGCTATGGCTTCTGCATTGTTCGCAATTTCAATTGTACTACAATACATAGTATACAAAAAAGTTCAAGTATGCAATATGATCTATATCATTATTGCAAGTTGTTCTTCCTTTTCCTAAAAAGATAAAAGTATTTATCCTTTTCTGAAAAATATATACATGACAGACACTCAAAGCTAGTATTCCATTGTACCAAAAATATATACATGAGCAGACAATTTCACAGTTAAATCACATAAACCAACCAGTATTCCATTGTATCATTGCTGCAGGCTGTTCTTCCTTCTCTGAAAAAGATAAAACTATTTATCTATATCTGAAAATATAAAAAGAAGTACATGAAACCAACTACGTGAACATTATAACTATTAGTTACAAAATCGGAAATGCACCCGCATTCAATCCACACTAAATTATTTTTTACATCGCACTTGCAATATTGTTTTTACATCTTGTTCTAATTTTATTTTTACGTTTGATTTCCATTTGCTTCCCATCTTCTCCCTGTTTTTCATTTCTGTGCATTCTGAAACCAGCCATCCATTATCAGAACACAACAGTCCTCCTTCACTTCATCAACACATGACATAGAATGAAAAGCTTTTGAAAATCGACTCGTTCAATCGATTGTGGCTGTAGAAATAAAAACGAATTGTTCAATCGATTCGCTTGAAACATAAAAAACTTTTGAAAATCGCCATTTTGATGAAGATCGACTAGGGTTTCAGATTTGCAAAATAATGATCGCGGCATTTTTTTGTCCTTGAAACTTATTCTTTAAAAGTTGTGTTCTTTAAACTAATTGGACCTGACTAGTAAGTCCTTCATGCAAATTTCCACCACTTGAAATCCATATAAAATCATATATATCTATGGTTAGATGGTAATTTCAAATGCATGTGATCTTATCTTGTAAGTACATATATATTTCTGTATTTAAAATCAAATTATGTTTTGATGACTAAATTAGACTCAAACTCATTGCATATGAAGCACTTGAATAAATAATGACATTTTTTCCACTGAAAGAACAATATGATCATAATTTTTGATGTGCGGCCATCAGAAGCCTATTGATAAAAAATATTCTTTTATCTTTCCTTATCTCAGGTAGCATGCTTGATGCCTGGGCTATGCAGGTTGCTGATGAAGAAAAGTATGTGGATATCCCACCATACCTTCCTCATTACGGTGGAAGCTTCATGGCATTCTCCCGCTTCTAGGGATCCTATGGTGTTGCTTTCTCAAAAATTAAAAGGGCTCAAATCTTGCTTGAAGTTTTGGAACATGCAGGTTTTCAAGAATATCTTTGACCGTGTCAGGTCTGCGAAAGAATCGCTTATCCTAGTGGAAGCCTCTTTCAATGAGGATCCATCTCCCACTAGCAAGGAGGCGTGGGCGCTTGCCCAACTTCCCTATTCCTCGCAACTTCATGTCAAGAACGATTTCCTTTGTCAGAAAGCTAAGATTAAGTGGATCGTTGATGAAGATGCGAACTCCAAATTCTTCCACTCGTCAATTCAGAGTAAGAATAGCCTTCTACCGATTTATTAGATTCTTCGCCTTGAACTCTCTTTGGCTTCTGAGCCAGTTGAAGTCAAAGAGGCTATCCTCCACCAATTCCAATCCTTCCTTGGATCTCTTTCTGAGATCATTTCCGATCCGTCGATGTTAGCTTTTATTCCCAGGATCATTCTTCCTAAGGAAAGCGATATACTTTCCTTTCCTCCTTCTGAGGAAGTTTGGTCTTGTGTTTTTGCACTGAGCATGGACCGTGCTGGTGAGTCTGACGGTTTCAATGGGGTCTTTTTCAGGAGTGTCTGACCTATCACTCAGGATGACTTTTGTCTAGTCATCCAGTTCTTCTTCTTCGAAGGTTCTCTCTCGCAAGTATGAACTTCCACCAATCTGGTGCTTATCCTCAAGTGTGAAAATCTCCGCTCCTGAGCGGATTTTCCCCCAACCAGTCTATGCAACTTCTCCAACAAGGTTATATCCAAGGTGCAATCCTCTAGACTAGCACCTTTTCTCGACTGTGTTATCTCTTTTCCTCAAGCTGGGTTTGTGAAAGGACACTTGATTGTGGACAACATCCTTTTAGCCCAAGAGCTGGTTTCACATATCGATTGCAAGGTTAGGGGTTCTAACCTTGTCATCAAGCTAGATATGTCCAAAGCATACAATCGTATGTCTTGGTTTTTCATTATTTGGGTTCTTAGAGCTTTCAGGTTCCCGGAGCCTCTTATTGATCTTATTTGGAGGCTTATCTCCAACTTTTGCCTTACCATTCTCATCAACGGATCAACCAACAAGTATTTCAAATCCAGTAGGTCTCCATCAAGGAGACCCCCCTCTCTCAGATTTTGATCGTCATCGCCGCAGAGGCTTTCGTTTGTGATCTGCATTCGCTTATGATTGCTGGGAAAATCCACCGCTTTGGCACCCCTCAGGTGAAACGACTCGAAATCCCCCTAACGGGAAATCGCTAATTGAGTTGAGGACAAGCTACATCAGAACGCAAACAAAAGAACATTTCATTGTTAATTACAACCATTACATCAGAATACAAGAATATACAGAGCATGAATAAATATTACACAGAAAATATCAGAGATTTAAATCACATTTAAATATATCGCATCGGAATATAATAAAAAACACAACTAGAAGAGATATACGGATACAGAGCTTTCTGGATATCGTTCCAGCTGTAAATCAGGATCCCGTGAATATAAATCTGCAAAACCAAAACTACTAGATGCCCGTGTCAAAATAAGGGCACCTAGAGTTTAGGTTAAAACAACAAACTCCAGGTCAGTCATGTGACTGGTGTGAGAACTAAAACAGTTATTTAAAACTTTACTTTCAATCAGATATATCAAGGGACCACACCGTATAACACGGAACGGGTTTCCTCCCAAGAATATCAGTGCATTTAACAAAACAGCGCAATGCTTTTTTTGGAAAAATGAAGCTATTATAAGACCCAGGCCCCATCACACAATGCAACACAAGCCGGAGGATAGGGTTTTCCCTTATAATAGCCAAACATGCTTGGTACGTTAAAAACAAATCATTTGATACTATTATAAGTGCATAGTGTCAAAACAATTTCAATCATAAATATCAATCATAGACGGCATGGGTACCATATACCATGTCGCCATACTAGGCTCTACAATCAAAACCGCAAATGTCACATATTGGAAGTTGGGTTTCCATCTGTGAACCGAGGCAAGGGATCGTCCTCTACCGAATTAGAGACGCTCTAGCCCGCCCCTCAGGAACAGCTGCAACTGCCCCTTGGATCGTCAGGGCCGGTCCACTGATGTGGATTAAAATGCCTGAACACTGCGTTTCCCCATCCTATGGGGTGTCAATGAGTCCAATGACTCCATCGGCTCCACACAGTCACCGATATATCTGAGGCGCCTCGCAACAGCAACAACCACATAAGTCAAACTCGTCAGGGCGTGTAAAACCATTGACGCCACTTCTAGCTAGAAGGAAACGCATGCCCTCCCTGATGTCCTCTCCCGTTTCTGGTTCACAACCGGGGTGTGAGGCTCGCGAATCAACGTTACACAAAGCTATGCCACACAGGCCGTGCTTTGATCGTCAACCACAAGACCCAGCTTTTCAACAAAAGCCTTGATCATTTGCCACTTAGGCATGCCACATAGGCAATTCACTCCATGCGATTGATATCCATCAATATATAACCCCGGAGCTCGTACGTCTCAGAGAGGGGCGTTGAGCAAGAGAATAAATTCTCCACCGCCAAACAGATATATATTTAATAGAAATTGATCACACAAAATAAAATCCAATGTCAGATACATAGTCCATTTACAAGTTTGTTTTGGGTCTGAACGAAACCGGAGGCACCTAATACCCCGCTTATCTATCGTTCTCCAAGTACGTCTGGACGATCACTAACTGATTCCCTCCTCTTGGGTGTACGGCCCAATCAAGATCATCAGTAATCACCCAAACGACGTGAAGACCTCCGGTCTTTGACCACCGTCTTCATCCTCGACACCATGTCGAATCAGCTATTCAAAATGGGATAAACACGGGCTTCCTGAATAACTCGCGTATATAATAAACAAGTGTTACACAAACACAACATATGCCTCATTCCAATTTAGAATATTCTTTTATTCAAATATTCTTATACTTTGGGAAAGGTTCCCATTAATTTTATCAAAGATGAATTCTTTAAATTTATTCTTTAATCTTCTTTTGAATATCAATTCAAACTAGTCGGGGTTAGCGAATCACACCGAAGTAATCATTTATTTTATTTCCCAATCCCAACCTATTCATCCCATGAAGTAAAACTGGTCATACTTCATATCTTACACCATGGTTGTGACGGCCCGCCCCGCACCAACCGACATTTCCTCCAAAGGTGCGCTGTACACATGTCCAGTTAGCACGGGACGGTCGCCAGAAGAAAAAGAAAGAAGAGAATGGACTAATCAAGGAACCTGTAATATGTCTCACGGCGCATAGAACAAAATATAATAATAACATACTTGACATAAAACAGGAGAGACAGTGCATAAGCTAAAAACCAGAACTGAGCATCATAGCAGCGGAAATCCAAAATATAGCTTATTACAACTTTTCAAACTGTCTCAAAGCAAAAGCAAGATAAAGGAGGTACACTACTAATGCCCAAGTAGCAACCACCAACGACACAGGGAGAATATCTATATATCATACGTGGAAGCCTCCTGCTCGCCTCCGAATCAGCTACTCGCGCATCACCAGCTAACCATAACCTGTCTCTAGTCTGCTCGTGTGAGCACCCAGAGTAATAAGAAGAGACATAAAACTCTGGGTCAGACATAAAGCCTGGTATGAGCGATAAGCATCTAAACAAAATAATAACAGGTATAATCCAATCATACCTGAACCTGGACCTGCAACCAAAGAGTTAGCACTACATACTGTACAACACTCTAAGGTGCCCTTTCAAATGGTGTAAAGATAACGGGGGTGGGGGTGTGCATGTCATAGTGATGTCAAACAATCAAGCATAGCAATCATCCTCACATCCCTCACTCAGTGCGTAAAGCATACGATATCCACTACTTTGGTCACCTAATACTTTGGGCCATGGCGGAATCCAATCCCGTGTAACTATCACTACAAGCCCACTATCCATCTCTCAGTGGTGAACCAAAGTTATGAATACGACAACTCCTTAGCACACGTCCCGCAGCAAAGCCCAACTATGAAGTGAACTCATTGGTTCCCAACTGGATCCTAAGCTCTAACTTCCCATATTGGACTACCTTTGCATCTCAGGTTATTGGTCAATACTGGGTCGGGTTCCTTCTCAAGCCATCGGTTCGGGTCGGGTGTCCTTCATCTGTTCGGGTCGGGTCTTCTCCTGGTGCGGTTCGGGTCGGTTGTCCTCCATCGGTTCGGGTCGGCGTTCCTCTGGGTTCGAGACAGCTGCTTCTTCTTCTTCGGGTCGGGTCGGTGCTTCCTTTCGGGTCGGGTCGGGTCCTTCTTGGTTTGTGCTCCGTCTTCATGCTCCCCTTCATATGCTCCTATCCGATCCGCTTTTGTGCTCCTGCTCTGATTCGCCTTTGTGTTTCCGATCCGATCTGTCCCCTTCGATCCGATCCGTCTTCCTCTATCCGATCCGATCCGTCTTCCTCTATCCGATCCGATCCCAGTTTAGCTAGCGTGGCCTTCCTTTTTACCACTTTTCCCAAGTGTTGGGTTCCGATCCGATCGGATTCTTTGCTCAGTTCTACATATCCGATCCGAGCCCCCTTATCCGATCCGATCCGAACTCTGCACTGTTTTCTGAAACTGTTCCAGCAAGTGTTTACGCCATTCGACGACGTTTTCGACCATTCTAACTATTGAAATCAATCACAAAGCATTTCATACAGTCATAGCAACATGCATAATCAACCACAAACATCATTCACATCAATATCATAGGTTAAAATGGATCAAACATACCCAAAAATCCATATTTTCCCCTTAAGCATGTTTAAGCAAATCTAACAATAGGATTAGCAAAACTTAACCAAATTAGCCAATTTTTCTAACAGAGGCTTAAAATAATATTTATGAATTTCTGCATATTTTCCCAGATTTTTAACATGCATAATTTCGCTAATTATCACTAATTACTCCTTAATCCCCCAAATTCCGGGATTTACAAAATTAGTCGAAATCAACCCAAATTCATATCAGAGGCATAAAATGATGTTTTAGAATTTTAGGAATTTTTCTAGATTTTTCTGAGCCATAATTTCGCTAATCTTCGCTAATTACCATAATTAGCCGTAATTAGTGAAAAACAATGCAAATCACTCACCTTTGCCACAAAGTAAACTATAGATCTGAAATGATTCTCTGTTTGGGTCGAATTCCGATGCTTAGCAGCAGCTCCTATCTTGATTTGATGCTAATCCGCCTTGATTTGATGTAGATTAGGCCAAGACTTGATTAGAAAGTGATTAGAAGGTGATTTGGGATGATTTTAGAGGATGGAGGCCATGACTAGGGTGAAGGAAAGCAAGTGGCGGCTGGAAAAATGAGGAAGAAACCGAAATTCTAACCCTATCAGCCCTCATATACCCCTAAACCCGAAATCCCCCATTGGGCCTAGTTGCTAATCACCCGCTTTGGCCCAATTAAGCTGTTTTTAACCCTTTAAACCTTAATTCAGCCATATCTCCCAAACGGTAAGCCCGTTTGGCTAATGTAACCACTCTACGGAAAGAGAAACCATCATTCGAATCCAATGGAAGTGGTATCAGGTCAAAATTCCTTTCCAGTCAAAAGTTATGGCCAAAACAGTACCGACTAGGGGCAAAACGGTCATTTAAAAATCGACAAAAATCGTGAATATGGGAAATGACCCCAATAGTCGTCTCCCAAAGTTACATGACCGTACAACTTCATATGTGAAAGAAATAAATATTCTACGATCCCATGATGCGTAGAATACGGGTCGTTACACTCTTCCCCCCTTAAGAAATTTCGCCCCCGAAATTCCCTAACCAGAACACACAAAGGGTCCCGCATGCCTATCAACCATAAAACAACAATCAACATGCAAAACAAGTCTATCCTAGCATGCGGTTTACTAACAAGGGAAGAAACTATCACTACCAAAACCTTACTAGGCAAAGAGTTCTGGATACTTCTTCCTTATCTCCTCCTCTGTTTCCCAAGTACAGTCTTCTTCATTCTCACCCCACTAGACTTTGACTAGTTTCACCGCCTTCCTTCGAAGCTGCTTCGTATCGTTCCCAACAATACGTATAGACTTGCGGTTCCCAACCGCCTCGGGTTCAACCTCGATATCGTCCAACTGATCTGGTGAAATAGCCACATTAGGGTCTTGCACAAACTTCCTTAACTGGGAAACATGAAATACGTTGTGAACTCCCGCCATCTTGTCAGGTAGCTCTACTTCATATGCCAAATTCCCAACTTGCTCGAGGACTGGGAATAGGCCAACAAATCTTGGTGCTAACCTACCTCTCCAACCAATCCGAATCACATTCTCTATGGAGAGATCTCGACGAACACCAAGTCATTAACGAAGGATTCCAAATCTCTTCGTCTCTTATCGAGTTAAGCCTTCTGCCTATCTTTATCCCTTCCCAGTAGTAGATCTGCTCTATGTCTCAATACATCTTGTTACCACTGGGACGTATAGTCAATCTCGAGTGATGATATGCTCTAAGCACTTCACCTCTCAGTCCATTTACGTCGGGTACAACTAGTCCCTTATTCTTTCGAAGCCACCCTTCTCGATCAAATCCTTACTTGATCATTCTCTTTCCATCTATACCCATCTCTACCCTAGAGATGGTTTCCAATAGGTTAGGATCGTCCTTCTAACTGGAACCAATCCACTCAATCAAAATCGATCTAATCGTCAAGCTTACTAGCGTTTCTGAATCCAATTCAGTCTTGGGTCTGAAATCATATCCTGTGACATACTCTAGTTGCTTCCATCCTAGAAACAAAACCCCTAAACTGGCATGTCTCCTACTCAATGCAACTAGTACTGCACCCAAATCCTTTACTATGATCACTCTGCCCCATGGAGTCATGGCGACTCCACTGCACTGATCCATAGTCACTAGTCCTTTGCTATGTCCACTCTGCCCCATGAAGTCATAACAACTCCACTGCACTGGCTCATAGCCTTACTAATCCTTTACTATGTCCACTTTGCCCCTCGAGTCATGACGACTCTACTGCACTGGCTCATAGTTCTACTACAATCACTTTGTTCCCCATCGCTGGAACCCTACAAGTGATAGTCTACTCAAGAGAAGAAAGATAGGAACAAACATAGCAACCATAACATCCATCAAACAAATCCTATCTATCACCTGCTAAAGTCATAAACACATCGACACCTACATGATTGGTCTAACCAATCCCAATATGTCGATTCTAGTATGTCTGGTCCAACCAACATCACTAACTAATGGAAGCCCAGCCCCCATACATACACCGATGCCTACTTGACTGGTCCAACCAATCCCAGGCTAATGGAAGCCCCGCCTCCCTTCGGACTACCGTACGTCCAACGTACGTTTATCCTCCAAGGATAATTAAACTAATGGAAGCCCAGCCTCCAATCGGACTACCGTACGTCCAACGTACGTTTATCCTCCAAGGATAACTAGATCACGTCCAACGGATCCAGGGTAACGGGCGTCCCCAGATACCCCTGCTTTTAGTCCTCCTAAAATACTTGAGTCCAACCCAAGTCTATCCATTATCTTGCTGCCCTCTCGAGTCCAACTCGAGCTGAATCCAATTCCTTGCAGCCTTCTCGAGTCTAACTCGAGTCAATCTCCCAGAGATAAACTAGACTCATCCAATGAATCTCGTATTGCACGTCCAACGTACATTCACCTTCCAAAGGTAAACTAGACCCACCTAGTGAATCTAGGTACTCTACCTACGAGTCCAAGTCCAACGTGAAACTCTCCTATGTTCGCTGAATCTCCAAGATCAACGAGCTTCCCACAATGTTCCAAACATACTTCAAATCTAATGTGAAGTATTTCCATATTCGTTATATCACCATGACTAACGAACTCGCCCCATTTTTCTTTTACGAGTTCAAGTCTAACTTGAATCGTCCTAATCTTCGTTGCATCTTCTATGATCAATGAACACATCCTATTCTTTCAAAAAGAACATCAACATAGGGTCCTAACCAATCCATTACTCTGCATCTTTCCCGAGTCCCACTCGAGCAAGCTCATAACCCTATCGAGTCTAACTCTAGGCAGTCTATACCGTTGAACAGTCTTATCATGTTCTGTCTGCCCATCACTCCTCGAGTGAACCAAGATATCATCCAATGAAAATCGCAACGTCTACTTATCCCTCACGTAAACCATCCTAGTCAAACTCGACATTCCCCAAGCACAAGCCCCAAAGGCCTAAACCAATATCAGACAAGCACCTAAGGAACATCTCCTCCGAGTTCGGACAATCCACATGAGGTGATACTAGCAAAACAATCTAGCACTGGAGTACTCATTTGCCTCCCAGAGACAACTTATTACAACGATAACCTCTTAGCTTCCTTAACTCCAGTTACTATCGCCATTACTAGGTAGGTACCTAATACCACCATATTCCTTTGGAGTAGATCAACTCCCCAAAATAATGCTAAACCCAGTAAAGCCCAAAACAAAGCAATCACAAGGAAACATACATCCATGACTCGATAAGACCACATTAACAAATCATGCCAAAACTAGTCGAACCACCAATCAGGTTCGTCACTACTAAAGGTCTATCGACTAACTCAGGTTTGTCAAACAAAACCCGATCAAAACATCTTAAATAGAAAGCATACCTCGAATAACAACACCTTTTTCCTTCTGCGCCGCAGTTGGGGCATTTGACGAAGAAGGAACAGCGTTGATAGCATACGCTTTCACAATCTGCTTCTCCCTAAGAGGTTGTGGGCAATCATCCTTGTGATGTCCCGCCTGGCCGCAGTTAAAGCACTTCCTTTCCCCAGGCTTTTCTCGACAATCTCTGGCGTAATGGCCCTTCTTGCCACAACTAAAGCATTCGCCATCTTTCTTATTTTTCTTATCCTGACCATCCTTGGTCGGGTTCTGCTTCCTCTTATTCTGAGAATTCTTCTTGCCTTCACTGCCTGCTTGCAGCTTTGGCTCCTCTGCAGATGCCGTAGCAACTTCGGTCTTCGACTTAGGGAAAAGGCTCTCTGACCTTAATGCCTTTCCTACAATAGACTCAAACGTCTCATCGATATGGTTTATAAGTCTTTCCCCTAAGTACCCATCCAAGCCAGTTATGAACTTCTCGTTCTTCTTTTCGACTGTATCGATAAGGGACCATCCATATTTCGATAAAGTGTCGAATTCAGCGATATACTCCGAGACTGCTCTACCGTTCTGCTTAAGCTCCAAGAACTTCCTGAACAGTTCTGATTTATGAGCAGCTGGAATAAACTTATCACAAAAGCGAGTCTTAAACTGATTCCAAGTAACTTGATCTTCTGGAGTAGCTGTTCTAATGGCATTCCACCAATTCATCGCTCGCCCTTGCAGCTGACGAGACGCTAGCCTTCTCTTCATCGCATCCTCAAGACCCAAGTCGTCGAAGATACGATCACAGCTATCCAACCAATCCTGAACATCTGTGGCCAACTCCGTTCCATGGAACGGCTTCCCACCAAGGTTAGCGTAATCCTTGCACAACTTGGCGAAATCGACCCTAGGCGCCTGCACTACTGGACCACCACCATTTCCGGGATTGGGAACTGCTCCCTGAACATCTCTAAGCATGTCTCTCATGAAGTTAGTGAACATTGTCCTCATGTCAGGAGCATTCCCATGGTTGGTTCCTCTACCAGCACCTCTAGGATATCGGCTCATCGTTAATCTGTAAAAGGGAAACGATTAACGACCCCATAGTGGTGCTAGTGCAGTGCGACTTCATCTTTACACTACTAATAGTATATATATACATAGCTTTTGAAAACCAAAGTAATCACAAATACGCGCTCTCATATACGTACTATCTCTCCCTAGTGTCTTTCCCTAGGTTAACTACGCAACCTAGAGCTCTGATACCAAGTGTGACGGCCCGCCCCGCACCAACCGACATTTCCTCCAAAGCTGCGCTGTACACATGTCCAGTTAGCACGGGACGGTCGCCAGAAGAAAAAGAAAGAAGAGAATGGACTAATCAAGGAACCTGTAATATGTCTCACAGCGCATAGAACAAAATATAATAATAACATACTTGACATAAAACAGGAGAGACAGTGCATAAGCTAAAAACCAGAACTGAGCATCATAGCAGCGGAAATCCAAAATATAGCTTATTACAACTTTTCAAACTGTCTCAAAGCAAAAGCAAGATAAAGGAGGTACACTACTAATGCCCAAGTAGCAACCACCAACGACACAGGGAGAATATCTATATATCATACGTGGAAGCCTCCTGCTCGCCTCCGAATCAGCTACTCGCGCATCACCAGCTAACCATAACCTGTCTCTAGTCTGCTCGTGTGAGCACCCAGAGTAATAAGAAGAGACATAAAACTCTGGGTCAGACATAAAGCCTGGTATGAGCGATAAGCATCTAAACAAAATAATAACAGGTATAATCCAATCATACCTGAACCTGGACCTGCAACCAAAGAGTTAGCACTACATACTGTACAACACTCTAAGGTGCCCTTTCAAATGGTGTAAAGATAACGGGGGTGGGGGTGTGCATGTCATAGTGATGTCAAACAATCAAGCATAGCAATCATCCTCACATCCCTCACTCAGTGCGTAAAGCATACGATATCCACTACTTTGGTCACCTAATACTTTGGGCCATGGCGGAATCCAATCCCGTGTAACTATCACTACAAGCCCACTATCCATCTCTCAGTGGTGAACCAAAGTTATGAATACGACAACTCCTTAGCACACGTCCCGCAGCAAAGCCCAACTATGAAGTGAACTCATTGGTTCCCAACTGGATCCTAAGCTCTAACTTCCCATATTGGACTACCTTTGCATCTCAGGTTATTGGTCAATACTGGGTCGGGTTCCTTCTCAAGCCATCGGTTCGGGTCGGGTGTCCTTCATCTGTTCGGGTCGGGTCTTCTCCTGGTGCGGTTCGGGTCGGTTGTCCTCCATCGGTTCGGGTCGGCGTTCCTCTGGGTTCGAGACAGCTGCTTCTTCTTCTTCGGGTCGGGTCGGTGCTTCCTTTCGGGTCGGGTCGGGTCCTTCTTGGTTTGTGCTCCGTCTTCATGCTCCCCTTCATATGCTCCTATCCGATCCGCTTTTGTGCTCCTGCTCTGATTCGCCTTTGTGTTTCCGATCCGATCTGTCCCCTTCGATCCGATCCGTCTTCCTCTATCCGATCCGATCCGTCTTCCTCTATCCGATCCGATCCCAGTTTAGCTAGCGTGGCCTTCCTTTTTACCACTTTTCCCAAGTGTTGGGTTCCGATCCGATCGGATTCTTTGCTCAGTTCTACATATCCGATCCGAGCCCCCTTATCCGATCCGATCCGAACTCTGCACTGTTTTCTGAAACTGTTCCAGCAAGTGTTTACGCCATTCGACGACGTTTTCGACCATTCTAACTATTGAAATCAATCACAAAGCATTTCATACAGTCATAGCAACATGCATAATCAACCACAAACATCATTCACATCAATATCATAGGTTAAAATGGATCAAACATACCCAAAAATCCATATTTTCCCCTTAAGCATGTTTAAGCAAATCTAACAATAGGATTAGAAAAACTTAACCAAATTAGCCAATTTTTCTAACAGAGGCTTAAAATAATATTTATGAATTTCTGCATATTTTCCCAGATTTTTAACATGCATAATTTCGCTAATTATCATTAATTACTCCTTAATCCCCCAAATTCCGGGATTTACAAAATTAGTCGAAATCAACCCAAATTCATATCAGAGGCATAAAATGATGTTTTAGAATTTTAGGAATTTTTCTAGATTTTTCTGAGCCATAATTTCGCTAATCTTCGCTAATTACCATAATTAGCCGTAATTAGTGAAAAACAATGCAAATCACTCACCTTTGCCACAAAGTAAACTATAGATCTGAAATGATTCTCTGTTTGGGTCGAATTCCGATGCTTAGCAGCAGCTCCTATCTTGATTTGATGCTAATCCGCCTTGATTTGATGTAGATTAGGCCAAGACTTGATTAGAAGGTGATTTGGGATGATTTTAGAGGATGGAGGCCATGACTAGGGTGAAGGAAAGCAAGTGGCGGCTGGAAAAATGAGGAAGAAACCGAAATTCTAACCCTATCAGCCCTCATATACCCCTAAACCCGAAATCCCCCATTGGGCCTAGTTGCTAATCACCCGCTTTGGCCCAATTAAGCTGTTTTTAACCCTTTAAACCTTAATTCAGCCATATCTCCCAAACGGTAAGCCCGTTTGGCTAATGTAACCACTCTACGGAAAGAGAAACCATCATTCGAATCCAATGGAAGTGGTTTCAGGTCAAAATTCCTTTCCAGTCAAAAGTTATGGCCAAAACAGTACCGACTAGGGGCAAAACGGTCATTTAAAAATCGACAAAAATCGTGAACATGGGAAATGACCCCAATAGTCGTCTCCCAAAGTTACATGACCGTACAACTTCATATGTGAAAGAAATAAATATTCTACGATCCCATGATGCGTAGAATACGGGTCGTTACAATGGTGTTATCGGTAAATTCAATTACCATTTCACGTTCAAATCTAATGAAAGATTTAACTATCGCCTGGAGCAAAACTGGCGATACACCATTCTCGACCATTTCAATCTAGTTAAAGATTCATTAAAACCCCACTTAGTTTTAATCTTCACAGAAATCAATATCCTGCCTTTAACTTCGTTAAAGAACCAATGTCATTTAAAACACGGTCCACGATAAATCCAAAATCACATTATAAATTATTGGGTTAAAGAACAAGTGTTATTTAAAACACCGTTCACGATAAACCCAAAAATCAATTCAAATCCAATTCCAATTAAATACCATTTAATTGGTACACTTCATTAAATCTAAATAAAAAGATTTAATCTTGTTCTCAACTGGGTTTAAGAACAGTGTTAATGAAGACACCATTCACGACAAACCCAAATCACATTTGATATTAAATACAAGGCTCTGAATAGAAAATATATCGGCTTATATCCAATATCAAATTCTACGACTAACAAATACCGTATTGGAAATAACGATATAAATATATCTTTCAAATTTCCATAACAATATCTGTATAATCACGAAATCCAACATCGAAATATTCCAAAGACAATTTCGATTCAAATCCATTCCAATTCAATTATTGGAAATTCTGGTTACTTTTAAAACCCTTTTCAAATTCAATTTATTTATTTCAAAAAATAAATTGATTTTAATTCTAGTTCAAAACTAGTTCATTTCGATAAAAATCTATTTTTATCTTTTCAAATATGGAGTTTTTCATCCCAATTCTCCACAAATCATTTCTTATGATTTTACACAAATTATTACTATTTTTGATAATTTTATCAAGGCCCGTACAGTCGATTTCCATCAACGGCCATCGAACTGCACTTACAACGACCTTTTCCAAATTTGATTTGGACATAATTCCAAATCCAACCGTTAGATTTCAAATCTCTAATATTCGTTAGAAAGCTATTTTCGATACGAACCCAACGGTTCCAGTTTTAGGAGAATCTGACGGTCGGATCTCCCGTAATGTCCAATGTAACGGCCTAGCTCAAAAATCCAAGTATAGTTTCTAGAAATTTTGAATATATTAGCTCAATTCGATCCAAAGATTTTAGTATGATAAAAACACATATATGTGTATTCATTTAAGATATATATATGTATGAATATATATACATGACACAAATGTCATATGTGTACAAATTCTAGAATGAAAAAAAAATGGCTTAATTTGATAAGTACACATGTTATCAAATTAATGGAACAAATGTCTCATAAGAAAACAAGGTTAAGACACATATGCTCCTTAGGTGTCCATGTGTAGAAACCTCTTAAGACACCTAAGAGGACATGTGTCTACATCCTAAAGCATGCATGAAGGTAAGGTGCACAAGTGTCCCAAAACCAAATTACCAAACTAGCCTTAAAACACTACTATATAAAGCGGTGAAATGTTCACTTCATTTCATACATTCACAAAAACAAAATTAAGATAAGATAGAGAGGAGAAGCTTAGGAGAAGCTAAGGGGATAAAGAGAAGATAAGGATATAAGTATAAGGTGAGAAAAACTATTTAAGTTCATATTTTCATTTCATGTTTTGAAGTCAAGTTGTGAAAGTTTAGATTGAATGATTACTCTTGATCTTTGAAAACGTTGTTCGGTATTTTGGCCATAACTTTTGCAATTCTTAACTAAATTTCGATCAATTTATCAATTTGGAAAGGTAATTCAATTACCTTCAACTTTGATCTAGGCGATTTTTCCACATTCGGCCATTTTCATACTTGAAAACTGGATGCAAGTTTAGATAAAAATTGGCCCTAAATAGTCATGTTAAACGTGCCTTGTATTGTTAAATTTTATTTATTAGATAGATACACTATTTTATGGATCTATTCTTATGATAAGTAAGTAGACAATGAAAGCTTTACCTTGTAGAAAATTTGAAGCTAAAACCTTTTTTAGTATAGAAAAACATCACCAAACATTTAGCTTAAAGACAAGCTAAAAACCCAAATCTTAGAACTTTTATAGCATTTCGAAATGCCATCTTTTTTTAGCTATTAATGAAGCACGGAATCAAACCAAAACCTTTTTATAGCGTGACCAAAGCGCAATAATAGTTGTTATAAGTCTAGAATTTTTCATAGCATACTTTTTAAAACGTTACTTTTCTTTTTCAAGTAGTTTTGAAATTCTTCTTAAATATAAATTGAAATAATTTTGAGAAAGTCTTAAACCCTTAGAAAAGTATTTTAAAATGAATGACTGGAACGTTCTAGGATGACAGAGAGGATAGTGTCTATGCTTGAGTTTGGAAAATATAGTTTCCTGCTCTCCCTGACTGTCCCTAACTGATCCGACAGACGGGATGGTTATTCAAGATTTAATTTGAAATTTAATTAGAATTATTTGAGCTCAAAAATAATTTTATTCATTATGAAGAAAGAGTAAATTAAGATTACTTTGGGAATCATTTTCTTAGTAATATTTCTTCAATGGGGTGCGGTATAAGACAATAGATCTTGGGTAGTGCACTATTACTCTAAGTTGGCAGAGTACATCCCTA
Organism: Allium sativum; assembly: GCA_030737875.1. NCBI lineage: Eukaryota > Viridiplantae > Streptophyta > Magnoliopsida > Asparagales > Amaryllidaceae > Allium > Allium sativum. The sequence continues at coordinate 532,753,075 of CM060915.1, forward strand.
CTTAGTGATGGGATGCCGACCGCAATAGGATAACATATCCTAATATCTAAACCAAGTAGAGGGGGTGGTTTAGACTCACGAATATATGTTTGATAAATTATGAGATTTTGATACCATAAATTTGTTTGATTCAATATCCCGAAGTCTTCCTTGATTTTTCTGTCTTAAACTTGGGATGATGAAATATTTGAAGAAAAGTGTCATGATGAAACTGTATTACAACCCACTAAGAAATGATGTGAAAAACTGAGCTTAAATAGTTATCTCACTGGGTCTGTGTTGCTCATGATGCTACACTTAAAACTTTTCAGGTTTAGATGGTTAGTTGGATGCTTTGAAGTGAAGAATTACGTTATGTAGATTATCTTTTTATGTACTCATATATGTAATTACTAGACTAGTGAATGTTTTAACCTTATGTTGTGATGGAATGATTGTATAATAGCTATTCCGTGTAAAATCATATACTGAGAATGATTTTATGTTCTGACAAGTTTCTGTTAAGTTGTTATACTGTTCTATTAGCACCATGGCTTATATGTAGCATCACCGCCTCTGAATAAGTATATCAGAGTCAGGGTGTTACACACTCGAAGTCAATGGTCGAAATTCGCGAACAGCCGCGGTGCGGCGCGTTCTATTCAGGCCATTATATATATAATATATATATATATCGTCGATTTCCTTTCAAAACGTATTTTATAAATCGTTTAAAATTCATTTTCGAAACGATTTCAACTTCGTATTCAATTTCTAATCAAAATTGAATATTCCACATCATCAATATACAAATGATAATATTTTCAAAACGTTATATTTTGAAATCACTTTCTTTTCTATATTCATTATAAAAATGAATAAAATCGATATAAATATCGTTCACGTCAAAATGGCGTCAATCTAATCAACCCGGCTTTTATTCAACACATGAATGTTTATTCTATTAAACACATGAATTTATTTTCTATTCAACACATGAATTTATTTTCAATTCAACACATGAATTTATTCTCAATTCAACACATGAATTTATTTTCTAAATTGGAATGAGGCCCAATCAATTACCATATAATGTTAATTATATGGATTTTCTACAACACATGTATATAATAGCAACGATAAATAATCAACCATCATCCAGAGTGCACCACACAACTGCATAAGCTTTAAATATAAATAATTAACGCTTACACAGTCGGTCAACCCATCGATTGACATACAACTAAACAATCGGGATTAGTGTACGTCAAATATCATCCCAATACCCGTGTGGGGTTTCAAATCAACAAACACAGATTTTTATTTGTGCAGTTGGGCGATGTGTAAAATTTATCGTCCCAATCAATATCAGTCAAATCAGTGTATATAAACAAATCGTCCAATTTGTTTATTACTATTTATTTTATATACACGTTAAAAGTCATATTTTTAACTATAAAATATTTTATTCCACATCACATAATCAAATTTCACAACACAGCAATCAAACAAACAAGTCATCCATGGTCTGTGGACGACGGGTGTCGGGTGCTGCTAAGCACCGTCTGCATCCTAGTATATATTTCAACTAGAAAATAAATTAAAAGTGAGAAGTTCTCACCTTGGGATTCCACTCCGCCATTTCACTTCTGAACGGTTTGGATTCGCTTGATATTCTAACTCAAACTTTTCCACGCTGTTCACAATAAAAATCACATTTTAATAATGTTTTCCATACATAAAAATCATATTTTTATGTTCTCTGCTTATATAAAAAGATCGAATTTTTATTTTCACTTCATATATGTAAAAATCAAATTTTTATCTTCACTTTATATACCGTAAAGATTATATTTTTATTTCACATCTCATATAATAAAAATTATATTTTTATTATGCTACAAATATAAAAATCATATTTTTATTATATATACTATATAAAAATTATATGTTTATATCAATATCGTTCATATGAAAATCACTTCTTCATGTATACAAAAATCGTTCTTTTTATATTGCTACTTCATATAGATAAAAACCATACGTTTACTTTAAATAAAAATCCTACCCTTACTTTAAATAAAAATCCTACCTTTACTAAAAGTAAAAATCATTACTATATGTAATAAAGAAAATCTGATTTTATCAACACGCTAATTTATTTAAAACTGAAAAAAATAAGGTAATGTAAATAAATAATCAAAAACTCACATTTTTACTCGAAGAAAAAGGGGGTGTCTCGCTGGTGGTTCGAAAGGGGAAGGGAGAGTGGAGCTGAGGGGCGCTGGTCGGAGGCGGGCTCGTCGGAGATCCGGCGGCTGTCAGTTGGGGGGGCTAGGGTTTTCGCGACTGTGGGTGCTTGCGATGGGGACTGGTGCGTGACTGGAGGGGGAGCCTCTGACCTACGGCACTGGGGGAGGGAGGTATCCCGCCGTCGTCAGGGCAGTGGTGGCACGCGAAGGTGGAAGAGGAGGAGGAGCAGGCGGTTGTGGCGGTGGGTAGACATGGCGTCAGTCGATTTGGGGGAAAAGGGAGGGCTCGTGCGACGGAAAGGAAGGGGAGAAGGGGAGAGAAAGAGGCGGAGGAGGTGGTCGGACGCGGTGGCCCACCTGGGCGGCGCACTGATCGAATTGGGAGGGGGGGTCTGGGAAATGGCTGGCTTTGGGTTTTTATTTTTTTATTTTACAATGTCGGGTTTGACTCTGAAGGGGGGGGAGAGTATAAGGGATTATATATATATATATATATATTATTTTAATTTATTTTCCTCTAAAAAGTAACTTTAAATTTCGACCTCAAAACGAGACCCACCGCCTGTCCTCCCTAGCTAATTACACTCATTTCGAACACAATGGGATATGTTTTGTAAGCCAATTTGGCTGTTACGATCAGCTTTCGTCAAAATCAAAATATAAAGCTATATATTGAATTTGAACGCACATTTCAATTTACCGGGGCCACATACGGGCCCTAAAAATTCTCAAAAAATATTTTCTAGCTTTGTATCGACGATACGGTTCTAACAAAACTAATTTCGTCAAATTCTGAGATCGTTTGAAAAATGGCCATTTTCCAGTCGATTAAAATCAACTTAAACTAGTCAAACGCGTTTTCCTTTGCCACGCTCACATATTGATTCAGAAAATTACGAATTTTGGAATCTAGCAATAACTTGAAATCACGGATCCAACAAAAGTGGTTTCGTCGAAAACCGAAGTCGTTTGCAAAATTTCCATTTTTAAGGGCCAGAATTCCATAGCGACTATTCTGAATTTTCAACTGGACATATCTTTTGATTCCCGCCATGAAATTTCAATTTTTCGGATTCATTGGAAAGATATTCTCAAATAGATTTAATATTTTTGGTTTCACTAAAATCCGGTTTATTTTGAATCTTGTACATTCATTTGAACTTCGAAATCGAATTTTCGAACTACCGCGCCATTTTCAATTCCTTTTATAATTAAAATAAAATATTTATATTCTAACGATGATTCAAATAAATATATGCGTTCTAATTCTATTCAAAATAAATTTCTCTTCGTCATTATTTAAAATAATTCATTTTAAATATTCAAAATTCGCTAAAATTGCCAAAATAAAAATTTTAAATTGGCTCGAATTTCTGGGTTATTACAATTAGGGCTGTAACGGTTACCGTTACCGTTATACGAATACCGTTATCGTACCGATGTCGTCGGTAAATCAAAAATGTCTACCGTTACTACTACCAATATTGTCGGTATACCGGTAGTCGGTATACCGAAACATCGGTATACCGATAGTCGGTAAAGGTAAATTACCATTACTTAAAACATTAAAATGTTGCAATATTTTTTTATCTTAAAGTTTCAGCACTAAGCTTCGCTACGTTAGCAGCCTTTTACATTAACCTAAAAACACAACTTTACAAGCCAAAACCTGATCAGTTTCTCAATATCATTCATATAATGAAGTAAAATAGAAAATAAAACAAGTTTTTACAGAAATCAAAGGGCGAGCACATTACAAAAATCATATGAAATAATAAAGAACAAACAGGGTCAAATAAAAGGCCTTAAAAGTAGACGCGTGGTGTCAATAAAGAGAGCTTTAAGATGGCAAACTGAAGGAGCTTTATCACTCTGGTCTGCAAATGGCCCAGAATGCTGTATGTATAATAATTAAGATGCAAATTTTCGGTAATTTACCGATACCGACGGTTTGAGGAAAAGCTTACCGCCGTTTTTACCACTTCGAACGGTAATATTACCGTTACCGTACCGACAGTATCAGTACACCATTTTGCTGTATTATTGGTAACAAATTTGTCGGTAACGGTATGGTAACGGTAATTTTACCGTTACCATAACAGCCCTAATTACAATCTCCCCCATTTAAAACTTTTCGTCCCCGAAAAGGAACGAAGCCGAAAGTTGTTTTACAAACCAACTCAACTTTCGGTATTTTCATTATGGCTTAAGTTCTTCAACTTTTCAGTTTCTAAAAACTTTTCAAATTTTTCAAAAATTTGGCTAGCACCCTAAATTTTTGAAAAATTTCGCCATAACCTCCCCTGCACCGGGAGCTTCGGAATATTTCAAATAGCCTCCCATGGCCCTCACCAATCCAAAAAGAAAAAGAAACAGCCAATCGGCTCATACATCAAAAACCCAAGAAATACAATAAATATGTACCTATTTGTCGGGCAATGACCTGTTCAATGTAAGTACATGTATATATATGCAAATGCGACAAATTTTCAATACAATTCACTATTTGGTTAAATTTGGCTAAAGGTTCAACATTCAGTTAATCAAAACAATAATCAAACAACGCAGCCAGCAATCAATTAGTTGATTATCATTTCAAATTCATAACTTTGGTACATAGTCCAAAAATCAGATTTTTGATGCCAAATCACAACAAATAATCCTATGTAATTTTGCTTCTCACACCAGTCAATTGGAAATATATAGATATCACACCTTCGTCACTCGAACATAAATTCTGATGATGATCGATCAATCATCTCTGGGCGACTACAGTGTGATGGTATGTCTATCACTACAACAAAATGGGGCTTTATTAGCGTTTGAAAAACGCAATTATAGCCTAACAGAGCGTTTCAGAGAACGCCATGTAATGACATGCTATGTTAGGCCTTTTAATATTAATAGCAGAAACAAAAACGCTATAAAAATTTAATTTTGTATAGTGTTTTTACTTGCTATTAAACAAAAAACGCTATAGAATATACGATCTAATAGTTCTTCTTATAGCCTTTCTATTTGTATTTCTTATAGCGTTTTATTCAGATGTTTCATAGCGTTTATTATGGTATTTCTATAGCGTTTATTTTGTTATACTATAACATATTGAATGACCGTTTCAATAGCATTAATATGTTATAGCGTTTCTGAAACGCTATTGCCTGTATAATTTATTTGTTGCCATCCCTGCTTTTTTCACATATATATACACACATATTTAAACATTTTTTATCTGTATATATATAGATAACAAATTTTTGCAAACAAATATATGAATTACTGCATGATATTTCATACGTACCATTCAAACAACTTATTATTTCATACTGTATCAATTTTTCCATGTCCACACATAATATGTCATACATCTTTGCATCAACAAGTTATTTACAAAACAGACAAACTATAGATTTAATCTTGCTTTACTTCTGATGTTTTCTCCGTAACGTCAACAATAGTTGTCCTGTTAATGTCAAATAAATAAATAGGGTGTTATAATCATTATACCATATATTGACAAAGTAAAAGAGACCATAAGAAAAAGGAAAAAAATGCAACTAGAACAAAAAAATATAATACACGTACGCAAAGGATTAATGCTATTGTGCATTAGAACATGCATTAACTTTCTAAATAAAAGCTAACCTATTAGTTTATGCACATTCTGCTGTTAAGATGCAATTAAATTAATAAGATCTGCTGATGTTTGTCTGCCTACCTATTTATGACGACTGAGGAAGTTTTCAACTGCATTTTCAAAATAGATCTGGTGCAACAAGATTTCCTTCCAATCTAAATGCAGAAACCCCACGATGACCTCACCTATGTTCGCATATTATTTGGTCCTTTTCACAGAACGAAACATTACAACCATTAATTTCATTTTTACATTGCCTAAACACTTTCCAGATCATTACTAGTCTTAAAATTAATACCAGCTAGTACCAGCTACCTGGGTAATAACTAAAGTATCATATATTCTCCTAAAGTATCATACATTGCCTTAACACTTTTTAAGTACTCATGTAAGTTTCTCTTATATTTTATTTGTTACACATATATTATGATTGAAAGCTACACTTCAATTATCACAAAAAGAATTATCTATGACGATTTACTTGTTAAGGTTAAGTAATACTTAAGTAATGAATTCATACCAGAATTCATGTAAGAATATGGACAGAAATAAGAACCACCAGACGCTGTATTGTGAACAACATCATTTGATCCACGGCGTCTGCTTCCAATAAACAGATGATCATCACACCTATGAAATATAACGTCACCGACATTCAATCTTTTTCCTTCACATATCACTCCATCCTTTTATAAGAACATAACTTGTCTTTTTGCTTGCCTACATCACTTGGGGTCAATGGTTTTTCGAACATTTGTAGCATGGTAGATTTAATATTATTTAACAATATTAAAAAAATTACCCAGTAATCAAGTATGGATTATCTAAACAAACTCAGTATTATACAAAAAATAATGCAAAAACAAAAGAATCAAATAACAACAGTAGGCTTCAAGACCAAAAGGTTTGTACCAAGTATTGTTACTTGTAATGACAAGAAGGACTATCGTTACAAACCTGCAATTGTTTGGTTGACTTTCCAGAAATATAGGATGCAAACTTCCCCATCATACCAGAGTTTTTCTTATCTTCTTGAATTTAAAACGTGAACTGGCTCCCCTCATTTCTGTGACAACAGGTTAACAAAATAATATATATTTTTCTGAAAACAGATTAAATACTTGTTGGCAATACACCACAGAAACAAACAAAAAGTAACAGGTTAACAAAATAATATTTTTTATTTTTTGGAAAACAGATTCAAGGGAGTTCTATTTTACCCCTTCATAGTACCTAGGTACATACTGTCATCTCCATATCTAAACTGAAGTACACTTTCAATGGAATTGCTCACAGTTCGGTCGTAACAAATCGAAAGATATTCCAACCTTTTTTCCCCTAGAAGCATCCAGCGTCTTGCTCAAGATAGCTGAAGGTGTTGCAGAAAGTCAACATTATATTAAAAAAAATTAATATTCCACTAGTGTATACATGCTTTAATATAGAGTAGTATTACAGAAGGTGCATAAATATATTCTTGAAAGCAATCACAAGCATTTTATGTAGAGGTGGTGGACAATGATTGGAACAAACAAAAATAATGTTCAAAATATGTACCGATTTAAAAGAGTGGAATTAAAATTGTCAAAAAAGGTATAATGGGATATGGAAAAAATGACTTGCAAAAAATCCTAAACTAAAAAAAAAAAAGTTGGCTAAAAGTTTAGTATTACCAAATGAGGGGTTTGAAGCGATTATTGTTGATCGCTTACTTGGAGGTCCAAATGTCACCACATGTTAATCTCGAAGAGTCTAATACTGCAGTGGACGCTTTGAATTGAGTCAAGGAATACCTACTTTCGATGATTGTTCTCTTGAAGCTGATGACAGATATAATCAAACTCTGGCTGGGATAGAAATCTGCAAGTCAGACACACAGGATCAGTTATATACCTAGTCATTAGCTAAGGAGAACAATTTTAACTTGGAAGTAGACATAACAAGGGAAGAGACAACTCCAGAGAAGCCATCGTCCAAGGCATAACAACCACCATGAAATAGATAGGAAAGAGGTAACAATTTACTTATAAAAAATAAAAGGTTACAGAAATATAGACGTAAACTTATAAACTAATTATGCCATCTTTTGGAAAATAATTATAGTAAAGGATAGATATGGTGACTAATTGATCATCTAATCCGATGCAATGTTAATATGGCGCATACGTAAGATACAGTCATTTTAATGAACTGTTATTGTTTCAAATGGGAAAGATTGAACATGCACTAAATAACATACAAACTGACAAAAAGGCAAGTAGGACAAGAATGCGGTGAGAATGAGGGATCCATAAGGCATTGCTCTCATGCAGGAACATTCATTTAGATCATAAAATATGCATATATGTCTTAGTTGTGGCAGCCATGACTAACCTATTACATGTTTTTAACTATCATCTCCCAGATGTGTTACCAATAAATAAAAAAAATAAAATACAAACTGGCGGTCAAATGCGAACTAGAATCAGAAAACTGAAACTTTCAGAATTGGCTAAGTGCACTAGCTAGCGTTTAAGCTTTCAAGCCAGTGGTGATAAACAAAAGGTTAAAAGTAAAATTGAAAGAAATTCGCTCTACATTTTCATGTCTCATGTGAGATAAGCATGATGAAAATAAAAGATTAAAAGTAAAACTGAAAGAAATTCGCTCAAGCAGTCATAATTGTAAAGGCTAATACAGTGTGATAATAAACAAAGTTGGGTGTATATTCGATGCATCATACAATATCATAAATTTCCCAGGAAGGTGCTTTATGATTTCATCGGAAAAAAAGTATAGTGATAATGTTATATATTATCATTGCCAATTCTAGAGTTTGACTATAATCATGGTTTTAGAGGCCTGATTTTAAAGAGAAGACTACGAAAAAGAGATCAGGAAATTGGTCTAGAGTGTATCATGAAGTCGCAAGATCAGCATATTTTTTACAGATCCTCACAAACCAAATTAAAGTTTTATGTAAAAACACTAAGTAGCCATAGTAGTTAAGGCGCACGGCTTGAGCCTGGGGCTTTTTTGTGCGACTTTTTAAAAAAAGGCGCACCACATATATTAAAAGAAAATTAAAAACCTGCAGCAGATCAAAGGTGATTTTGGTTGAAATTTCGAAATCGAAATAGAAAAAACCCTAAAATCACAAAAAAAAACAAAAACAAAACAAATTTCGAGATTGAATCACTAAAAAACCCTAAAATCGAACTTCGATTTCGACTTGGCTCAAATGGGTTGAAAACCCTAAATGTTGTCGAGGCGCGCTTTTCTGCGCCTGAAGCCTCGCAAAAAGGCTCCAAAAGCGCGCCTTTCGTGCGCCTCCATTAGAGGAGGCGCCTCGACCAGCTGGAAGGCGCAGGCCTTGCGCCTGCGCCTTAGGCGCGCCTAGGCGTGCGCCTTAACTACTATGTAAGTAGCACAATGACTTTTAAAATACATCAAACAATGATGCAATAATATATTTGTTCCTTATGGAAGAGAAAGAAAAATGTAGAGTGATTAAGACAGCTGCATGAATACTCAAAGTAGCAACTTAAAAATGAGAACAGGAAGTTCTTTACCATTTTTGCAAAAGTTGCATGTGGACATTAAAGTGAAGTAGCTCTCTGTGTTCTAGTCAACAGCAGTCCACGTGGATCTCTATCGATGGTTTCCTATGGACGAGGGAAGAAGATGGCTAGGATGAGTATTTTTCAATCTCCAAAGTTTTGATATGAACATGTATGAATTAACAGAGGTTGAAACAAAACCATTATTAAATCTGAGCTAACTAACAAAAGTTGCTAGTAAGTGTATTGGTGGTTCATTCATTCTGTTGTTATTTTCTCATGTTGAATCAACATTTGTGTACTATGCTCAACTTAATCTATCCTTATCTGAATAAATCTATGACTATATTAAAGCAAAAACATCTTCCTAAATTGTTGTCTTTACTTGCCTCTTAATTATTATTTTTTCCTTATGGCTTCAAATCAACAAAATTGTATTACTTACATTTTTTTTTTAACCAATACTTTGACTCAAGTTTTTTCATATATTTACAGTTTTCATCTATTTGCTTTGTTACAGTCCTTAACATATGTATTTAAATTCTGCACATCAATTTTGAACTCGTTTATACCAAAAAAAAATATTATATAACAAACTAAAAAATTACTACATATTCATCTCATTGAAAATTGAAAATTTAGATCCATGTTAATCTAGCGCGTATATTTAACTGATACCAGTTCACTCACATAACAAATGCTAAATGAAGGGGGGAAATCAATCTATGTTGTTTGTGTAAAGGAAATTAATAAAATTTAATTTGATTATACACCTGAAAATGCACATATGATGTTAAAAAACAAACTTGTGATTACATGTGATACCTAGAATAACAAACCAGTTTAAATCGTCACATGCTCACAAATAAACTTTCATTGTCAGCAATAAAAACGCCATACTATGATTTAGGAAGCATTATCACGACTGAGGTGAAAATACAAAGAAATTCTGTCAATTTCTAATGATGTGAAATGGAAATCGCATCAGCAATCATGATAAATACTGAGGTTCTAGAAATATATGGCTTACACAATAAATGCTTGATTTAAAAACTAAAAAAGAATTTGATGGATAACTTGATTATTTAGTTTTATATATTGCAACAAGAGCCCAGATATACATCGCACTAAAAGTTTTCATCATCAATAGTTGCATAACGCACCAGCCTTCAATCTCAAATGAACCATCAATCCAGCACTGTACCACATACTCTCACTGCAAACGCATCCAGTACACCTCTATGCCCTTCCTTAATCTCAGATCAACCAAAAAAAATCACCCAAATAAACCATACACAAATACTAACCAAGCTCGATATGTTTTGGATCATCAGTGATGGATGTACCCACTTAGACACTTGATGGAATATCAACAATGGCTGCATCCACTACAGGTGATTAACCCAGCTTCAGACCACACTGCCAGACACTACTCTTTGCGGGGACAAACTCGCGTAGTCGCATCCCACAATTTCCAGCAGTAAGGTTTGCTGACGAAATTATACTTTCCTAACATATCAAATGGAGTAAATAAGGTTTTTACATGATTGAAATGCATTCAAAAAATGCAACATATCAAATAGAGTAAATAAGGTTTATATGCACATCTAAACTAGAAGTCAAAGGGTACTTCCGACTGTTGTGCAAAACCTAGACAACTTCATCTTTACACACTGCATAGTTTATGGGTAAGACTCGTTCCACTAGTCTACTACATGTTTCTTTTTGTGGGGTTTTTAATGAACTCAGGTCAACTATTTTATTTACTTTTCCTAACATTTGTGGTTTCTTCATTTTTTGTCTTATCACGATTGTTGAGATGTTTTATATCTGGTCCATTGGTATTTTAAGTATGTATTATTCAACAATTATGCTTGGTCGTAATCATATCCAATAGCATTACACCTATGTTTACTGTTAATAAAGCAATTTTGTTTGAATTATTACAAAAAGTACTGTGTTCTTTCCATATATTCTTTCACACATAGCTAACCAAAAAGTAGTTATTTATCTCGTCTCAGTTTATTTCATTCGATATTCTGCCCCTCATTGGCGGACAAAACCAAATAGCAAACGGAGCATTCTAATGGGACCTAAAGCAAATCTAAACTTGAATCAACTCCACAGATAAAGCAAACATTTATTTCTACCTAAAATGCTAGAACTTGTCCTAACATCGGAAGTGTTATAATATCTAACGTCTGCAAAGTCCGTAGCAAACCATTATGCATTACAATATATTTTTATTAATCCATTTTCTCGTTTGACTCTTCAAATTTTCATTCTTCCTCACTATCTAGTAATGCTCTAAGAGTTCCATTGTCAACTGAACATAAAAAAAATTCCCAGTTTCTAAAATTGTTTTTTTTTCTTAAAAGATACAAATAAAAAAAAAACTAGTTAAAACAGTTATGTCAAAGTCAGAAAAGTTTAGGAAGATACCCAAGTCACATCTACTTGCTATGAAGGAAAGAAGTTAAAATTGAAAAATAGCTGTTTCAACCTGAATTTTAAAAATTTTGCCCACAAAATGAAAAATAAAGAAAGAATGAGCGAGAATTCCATGCACGTTTACTTTACCTGCATCCAAGCTAAAAATTTCTCAATAGGCAAAATCAAATGTTTAACAATTTGTGCTAACAAATAAAAATAAGTAGCAAGATGAAATTGAAACCAAGACTAAACCTCATTTAGTATGCAGAAACGATTTCATGTACTGGAATCTTGTGCATGTGCAGAAACAGAAATTAATAATGAACATACAGCTAAAATGTGAATTCACTCAATGATTTTGCAAGCTCTCATTTTGATATTATATTGAAATGCAACATTTCAACACCGATATAATGAAGGAGAACGGTCTACTCTAGACAAAAATTAAATATAAGACACAAGGCAAATATAAGATACATAACACAAGTTCAGAAGATAATAAATAGTAAGCTCATCAAATTAGTCTCTAATATCAAAAAGCTACTGATAGCTTTGGTAAGGGAAAGGCCATATAGAGATCTAACTCTAAGAAAAGCTTACAAATAAGGGAACTCATCTACAAAGGAGGAACAAGTGCAACTCTATTATTCTTCACCAACTTTTACAGGCTCGAACTCAATCAAAGACAAATTGTTGTCTTCTTTAATAGTAAAATCGGCAGCATCTGTCGGCTCGACACTGCCAACTGCTAGCCTCATTGATCCTTTGAACATGTCAGCTTTAGCATTCTGTAATGTAGAGGTTGCCCTGGTCTCCATGATAACCACTGGAACATGAAATTAGTAGTCATGCTAAAACAAATTAATTCAGAATGGAGAGAAGTTCTCATGAAATTAGTTTTTTTTGGTTTAACTACTACATTAATTCAGATAAAGTAATTAATAAATTCTAAAACATGGTAATTTCATGCCAATTTCAATCAAATAATTTAAATAATAAACAAACTAAGAATCATAAGCATAAGCAGTGAAAAATATATGATAAAATTGGTAGTACCTTTTATTCTTGTTCGAACTGGAGAGATGTAGGGTCGGCTTTTGATAACACTAACGATTTGGCGATTCACAAAATTTTGGTTTAGGGATTTTGTGAATTAATGTTAAGATTAGGGATTGGGTTGTCTTCCAGAGGTTATGGAGTGAAAAAAAGAGGTTGTTTTCAGAAGCAAATGGAAAAAGCGTTTGCCTTTACTTCCCGCACATTTTTCGTCTCCCGCCTTTCTCAATGTATAACGTTGACTACACGGGAATTGTTTCTCATTCTATAGCGTTGACTACACGGGAACTGTTCGCAAAATAGCATTGGAAACTGTGCATCGTAGATTGCTCAACGAGGATAGGCGGGAACGCTATTTGAAATTGCTATCAATGTCTCGTTTTATTGTAATGTACCCAATATATTAAAACTTCGAATACACGCGGATCAGACGTATACGCAAAATCTTTATATACTGGATAGTCCAAATCAATATAAATAAATATTCAGACATGAATAATTGAATTAATTTTCAAAACAAAAATTGTTTTCAATTTTTATTTTTCAAAACAACGCTCTTTACACTCGTTCTAAGATATTACTGATCTCATCTCTAATGAGTCATTCTTATTGGATATTACTAATCCAATTTCTGATGAATTCTTTCGTTTGATTCTAATGTGTCTTGTTCTCTGAGCTTTGTAAACCGAAGCTCTGATACCAAGCTGAAACGACCCGAAATCCCCCTAACGGGAAATCACGGATTGAGTTGAGGACAAGCTACATCGAAACACAAACAGAAGAACATTTAATTGTTAGTTACAACAATTACATCATAATACAAGAATATAGAGAGTATGAATAAATATTACACAGAAAATATCAGAGATTTAAATCACATTTAAATACATCGCAGCGGAAAATAATACAAAACACAACTAGAAGAGATATACGGATAAAGAGCTTTCCGGATATCATTCCAGTTGTAAATCAGGATCCTGTGAATATAAATCTGCAAAACCAAAATTACTAGCTGCCCGTGTCAAAATAAGGGCACCCAGAGTTTAGGTTAAAACAATAAACTCCAGGTCAGTCATGTGACTGGTGTGAGAACTAAAATAGTTATTTAAAACTTTACTTTCAATCAGATATATCAAGGGACCACGCCGTATAACACGGAACGGGTTTCCTCCCAAGAATACCAGTGCATTTAACAAAACAACGCAATGCTTTTTTGGAAAAATGAAGTTATTATAAGACCCAGGTCCCATCACACAATGCAACACAAGTCGGAGGATAGGGTTTTCCCTTATAATAGCCAAGTATGCTTGGTACGTAAAAAACAAATCATTTGATACTATTATAAGTGCATAGTGTCAAAACAATTTCAATCATAAATATCAATCATAGACGACATGGGTACCATATATCATGTCGCCATACTAGGCTCTACAATCAAAACCGAAAATGTCACGTATTGGAAGTTGGGTTTCCATCTGTGAACCGAGGCAAGGGATCGTCCTCTACCGAATTCGAGACGTTCTAGGCCACCCCTCAGGAACAGCTGCAACTGCCCCTTGGATCGTCAGGGCCGGTCCACTAATGTGGATTAAAATGCCTGAACACTGCGTTTCCCCATCCTATGGGGTGTCAATGAGTCCAATAACTCCAACGGCTCCATACAGTCACCGATATATCCGAAGGGCCTCGCAACAGCAACAACCACATAAGTCAAACTCGTCAGGGCGTGTAAAACTACTGACGCCACTTCTAGCTAGAAGGAAACGCATGCCCTCCCTGATGTCCTCTCCCGTTTCTAGTTCACAACCGGGGTGTGAGGCTCGCGAATCAACGTTACACAAAACTATGCCACACAGGCCGTGCTTTGATCATCAACCATAAGACCCTACTTTTCAACAAAAGCCTTGATCATTTGCCACTTAGGCATGTCACACAGGCAATTCACTCCATGCGATTGATATCCATCGATATATAACCCCTGAGCTCGTACGTCTCAGAGAGGGGCGTTAAGTAAGGGAATAAATTCTCCACCGCCAAACAGATATATATTTAATAGAAATTGATCACACAGAATAAAATCCAATGTCAGATACATAGTCCATTTACAAGTTTGTTTTGGGTCTGAACGAAACCGGAGGCACCTAGTACCCCGCATATCCATCGTTCTCCAAGTACGTCTGGACGATCACTAACTGATTCCCTCCTCTTGGGTGTTCGACCCAATCAAGATCATCAGTAATCACCCAAACGACGTGAAGACTTCCGGTCTTCGACCACCGTCTTCATCCTCGACACCACGTCGAATCAGCTATTCAAAATGGGATAAACACGGCTTCCTGAATAACTCGCGTATATAATAAACAAGTGTTACACAAACACAATATGTGCCTCATTCCAATTCAGAATATTCTTTTATTCAAATATTCTTATACTTTGGGAAAGGTTCCCATTAATTTTATCAAAGATAAATTCTTTAAATTTATTCTTTAATCTTCTTTTGAATATCAATTCAAACTAGTCGGGGTTAGCGAACCACACCGAAGTAATCATTTATTTTATTTCCCATTCTCAACCTATTCATCCCCTGAAGTAAAACTGGTCATACTTCATATCTAACACCACAGTGTTATCGGTAAATTCAATAACCATTTCTCGTTCAAATCTAATGAAAGATTTAGCTATCGCCTGGAGCAAAACTGGTGATACTCCATTCTCGACCATTTCAATCTAATTAAAGATTCATTAAAACCCCACTTAGTTTTAATCTTCACAGAAATCAATATCCTGCCTTTAACTGGGTTAAAGAACCAATGTCATTTAAAACACGGTTCACGATAAACCCAAAATCACATTATTAACTATCGGGTTAAAGAACAAGTGTTATTTAAAACACCGTTCACGATAAACCCAAAAATCAATTCAAATCCAATTCCAATTAAATACCATTTAATTGGTACACTTCATTAAATCTAAATAAAAAGATTTAATCTTTTTCTCAACTGGGTTTAAGAACAGTGTTAATGAAGACGCCATTCACGACAAACTCATATCAATTTGATATTAAATACAAGGCTATGAATATAAAATATATCGGTTTATATCCAATATCAATTTCTACGACCAACAAATACCGTATTGGAAATAACGATATAAATATATCTTTCAAATTCCCATAACAATATCTGTATAATCACGAAATCCAACATCGAAATATTCCAAAGACAATTTCGATTCAAATCCATTTCAATTCAATTATTGGAAACTCTGGTTACTTTTAAAACCCTTTTCAAATTCAATTTATTTATTTCAAAAAATAAATTGATTTTAATTCTAGTTCAAAACTAGTTCATTTCGATAAAAATCTATTTTTATCTTTTCAAATATGGAGTTTTTCATCCTAATTCTTCACAAATCATTTCTTATGATTTTACATAAATTATTACTATTTTTGATAATTTAATCAAGTCCCGTACAGTCGATTTCCATCAACGGTCGTCGAACTGCACTTACAACGACCTTTTCCAAATCTGATTTGGACATAATTCTAAATCCAACCGTTAGATTTCAAATCTCTAATATTCGTTAGAAAACTCTTTTCAATACGAACCCAATGGTTCCAGTTTTAGGAGAATCTAACGGTCGGATCTCCTGTAATGTCCACTCGAAGTCTATGGTCGAAATTTGCGAACTACCACGATGCGGCGCGTTCTATTCAGGCCATTATATATATATAATATATATATATATTATATATATTATATATATATATATATATATTATATATATTTCGTCGATTTCCTTTCAAAACGTATTTTATAAATCGTTTTAAATTCGTTTTCGAAACGATTTCAACTTCATATTCAATTTCTAATCAAAATTGAATATTCCACATCATCGATATACCAATGATAATATTTTCAAAACGTTATATTTTGAAATCACTTTCTTTTCTATATTCATTATAAAAACGAATAAAATCGATATAAATATCGTTGACGTCAAAATGGCGTCAATCTAATCAATACGGCTTTTATTCAACACATGAATGTTTATTCTATTGAACACATGAATTTATTTTCTATTCAACACATGAATTTATTTTCAATTCAACACATGAATTTATTCTCAATTCAACACATGAATTTATTTTCTAAATTGGAATGAGGCCCAATCAATTACCATATAATGTTAATTATATGGATTTTCTACAACACATGTATATAATAACAACGATAAATAATCAACCATCGTACAGAGTGCACCACACAACTGCATAAGCATTAAATATAAATAATTAACGCTTACACAGTCTGTCAACCCATCGATTGACATACAACTAAACAATCGGGATTAGTGTACGTCAAATATCATCCCAATAACCATGTGGGGTTTCAAATCAACAAACACAGATTTTTATTTGTGCAGTTGGGCGATGTGTAAAATTTATCGTCCCAATCAATATCAATCAAATCAGTGTATATAAACAAATCATCCGATTTGTTTATTACTATTTATTTTATATACACGTTAAAAAACATATTTTTAACTATAAAATATTTTATTCCACATCACACAATCAAATTTCACAACACAACAATCAAACAAACAAGTCATCCATGGTCTGTGGACGGCGGGTGTCGGGTGCTGCTAAGCACCGTCTACATCCTAGTATATATTTCAACTAGAAAATAGATTAAAAATGAGAAGTTCTCATCTTGGGATTCCACTCCGGCATCTCACTTCTGAACGGTTCGGATTCGCTTGATATTCTAACTCAAACTTTTCCACGTTGTTCACAATAAAAATCACAATTTTAATAATGTTTTCCATACATAAAAATTATAATTTTATGTTCTCTACATATGTAAAAAGATCGAATTTTTATTTTCACTTCATATATGTAAAAATCAAATTTTTATCTTCACTTTATATACCGTAAAGATCATATTTTTATTTCACATCTCATATAATAAAAATTATATTTTTATTGTGCTACATATATAAAAATCATATTTTTATTATCTATACTATATAAAAATTATATTTTTATATCAATATCGTTCATATGAAAATCACTTCTTCATGTATACAAAAATCATTCTTTTTATATTGCTACTTCATATTGATAAAAACCATACCTTTACTTTAAATAAAAATCCTACCTTTACTAAAAGTAAAAAATCATTACTATGTGAAATAAAGAAAATCTGATTTTATCAACACGCTAATATATTTAAAACTGAAAAAAAAATAAGGTAATGTACATAAATAATCAAAAACTCACATTTTTACTCGGAGAAAAAGGGGGTATCTCGCTGGTGGTTCAAAAGGGGAAGGGAGAGTGGAGCAGAGGAGCGCTGATCGGAGGCGGGCTCGTCGGAGATCCGGCGGCTGTCAGCTATGGGGGCTAGGGTTTTCGCGACTGTGGGTGCTCGCGATGGGGACTGGTGCGCGACTGGAGGGGGAGCCTCTGACCTACGACGTTGGGGGAGGGAGGTAACTCGCTGGCGTCAGGGCAGTGGTGGCACGCGAAGGTGGAAGAGGAGGAGGAGCAGGCGGTTGCGGCAGTGGGTGGACATGGCGTCAGTGGATTTAGGGGAAAATGGAGGGCTCGTGCGACGGAAAGGAAGGGGAGAAGGGGAGAGAAAGAGGCGGAGGAGGTGGTCTGACGCGGTGGCCCACCTGGGCGGCGCGCTGATCGATTTGGGAGGGGGGTCTGGGCAAAGGCGGGCTTTGGGTTTTTATTTTTTTATTTTACATTGTCAGGTTTGACTCTGAAGTGGGAGAGAGAGTATAAGGGATTTTATATATATATATATATTATTTTAATTTATTTTCCTCCAAAAAGTAACTTTAAATTTCGACCTCAAAACGAGACCCACCGCCTATCCTCCCTAGCTAATTACCCCCATTCCGAACACAATGGGATATGTTTCATAAGCCAATTTGGCTGTTACGACCAGCTTTCGTCAAAATCAAAATATAAAGCTATATATTGAATTTGAACGCACATTTCAATTTACCGGGGCCACATACGGGCCTTAAAAATTCTTGAAAAATATTTTCTAGCTTCGTATCGACGATACGGTTCTAACAAAACTAATTTCATCAAATTCTGAGATCGTTTGAAAAATGGCCATTTTCCAGTCGATTAAAATCAACTTAAACTGGTCAAACGCGTTTTCCTTTGCCACGCTCACATATTGATTCAAAAAATTACGAATTTTTGAATCTAGCAATAACTTGACATCACGGATCCAACAAAAGTGGTTTCGTCGAAAACCGAAGTCGTTTGCAAAATTTCCATTTTTAAGGGCCAAAATTCCATAGCGAATATTCTGAATTTTCAACTGGACATATCTTTTGATTCCCGCTATGAAATTTCAATTTTTCGGATTCATTGGAAAGATATTCTCAAATAGATTCTATTATTTTTGGTTTCACTAAAATCCGGTTTATTTTGAATCTTGTACATTCATTTGAACATTGAAATCGAATTTTCGAACTACCGCGCCATTTTCAATTCCTTTTATAATTAAAATAAAATATTTATATTATAACGACGATTCAAATAAATATATACGTTCTAATTCTATTCATATTAAATTTCTCGTCGTCATTATTTAAATAATTCATTTTAAATATTCAAAATTCGCTAAAATTGCCAAAATAAAAATTTTAAATTAGCTCGGTTTTCCGGGTTATTACAATCTCCCCCACTTAAAACTTTTCGTCCCTGAAAAGGAACGAAGCCGAAAGTTGTTTTACAAACCAAATCAACTTTCAGTATTTTCATTATGGCTTAAGTTCTTCAACTTTTCAATTTCTAAAATTTTTTCAAATTTTTCAAAAATTTGGCTAACACCCTAAATTTTCGAAAAATTTCGCCATAACCTCCCCTTCACCGGGAGCTTCGGGATATTTCGAATAGCCTCCCATGGCCCTCACTAATCCAAAAGGAAAAAGAAACAGCCAAGCGGCTAGCCAATCGGCTCATAAAATCATCAAAAACCCAAGAAATACAATAACCATGTACCTATTTGTCGGGCAAACAATTTTATTCCTCTTCTCTAGCCTCCTTGCTATGACCTGTTCAGTGTAAGTACATGTGTGTGTGTGTGTGTGTGTATATATATATATATATGCAAATGCAACAAATTTTCAATACAATTCACTATTTGGTTAAATTTGGCTAAAGGTTCAACATTCAATTAATCAAAACAGTAATCAAACAACGCAACCAGCAATCAATTAGTTGATTATCATTTCAAATTCATAACTTTGGTACATAGTCCAAAAATCAGATTTTTGATGCCGAATCACAACAAATAATCCTATGTAATATTGGTTCTCACACCAGTCAATGGGAAATATATAGATATCACACCTTCGTCACTCGAACATAAATTCTGATGATGATCGATGAATCATCAGAATCATCTCCGGGCGACTACGATGTGATTCTATATCTACCCAATATATTAAAACTTCGAATACACGCGGATCAGACGTATACGCAAAATCTTTATATACTGGATAGTCCAAATCAAAATAAATAAATATTCAAACACGAATAATTGAATTAAATTTTCAAAACAAAACTTGTTTTCAATTTTTATTTTTCAAAACAACACTCTTTACACTCGTTCTAGGATACTACTGATCCCATCTCTAACGAGTCATTCTTATTGGATATTACTAATCCAATTTCTGATGAATTCTTTCGTTTGGTTCTAATGTGTCTTGTTCTCTGAGCTTTGTAAACCAAAGCTCTGATACCAAGCTGAAACGGCTGGAAATCCCCCTAACGGGAAATCACGGATTGAGTTGAGGACAAGCTACATCGAAACGCAAACAGAAGAACATTTAATTGTTAATTACAACAATAACATCAGAATACAAGAATATACAGAGTATGAATAAATAGTACACAGAAAATATCAGAGATTTAAATCACATTTTAATACATCGCATCGGAAAATAATACAAAACACAACTAGAAGAGATATACAGATACAGAGCTTTCCGGATATCGTTCCAGCTGTAAATCAGGATCCTGTGAATATAAATCTGCAAAACCAAAACTACTAGCTTCCCGTGTCAAAATAAGGGCACCCAGTGTTTAGGTTAAAACAATAAACTCCAGGCTAGTCATGTGACTGGTGTGAGAACTAAAACAGTTATTTAAAACTTTACTTTCAATCAGATATATCAAGGGACCACGCCATATAACACGGAACGGGTTTCCTCCCAAGAATACCAGTGCATTTAACAAAACAGCGCAATGCTTTTTTTTGGAAAAATGAAGCTATTATAAGACCCAGGTCCCATCACACAATGCAACACAAGACGAAGGATAGGGTTTTCCGTTATAATAGCCAAACATGCTTGGTACGTTAAAAACAAATCATTTGATACTATTATAAGTTCATAGTGTCAAAACAATTTCAATCATAAATATCAATCATAGATGGCATGGGTACCATATATCATGTCGCCATACTAGGCTCTACAATCAAAACCGCAAATGTCACGTATTGGAAGTTGAGTTTCCATCTGTGAACCGAGGCAAGGGATCGTCCTCTACCGAATTCGAGACGCCCTAGCCCGCCCCTCAGGAACAGCCGCAAATGCCCCTTGGATTGTCAGCGTCGTTCCACCGATGTGGATTAAAATGCCTGAACATTGCATTTCCCCACCCTATGGGGTGTCAATGAGTCCAATGACTCCATCGGCTCGACACAGTCACCGATATATCTGAGGTGCCTCGCAACAGCAACAACCACATAAGTCAAACTCGTCAGGGCGTGTAAAACCACTGACGCCACTTCAAGCTAGAAGGAAACACATGTCCTCCCTGATGTCCTCTCCCGTTTCTGGTTCACAATCGGGGTGTGAGGCTCGCGAATCAACATTACACAAAGTTATGCCACACAGGCCGTGCTTTGATCATCAACCACAAGACTCTGCTTTTCAACAAAAGCCTTGATCATTTGCCACTTAGGCATGGCACAAAGGCAATTCATTTCATACGATTGATATCCATTAATATATAACCCTTGAGCTCGTACGTCTCAGAGAGAGGCGTTAAGCAAGAGAATAAATTCTCCGCCGCCAAACAAATATATATTTAATAGAAATCGATCAAACAGAATAAAATCCAATGTCAGACACATAGTCCATTTAAAAGTTCGTTCTGGGTCTGAAAGAAACCGGATGCACCTAGTACCCCGCATATCCATCGATCTCCAAGTACATCTGGACGATCACTAACTGATTCCCTCCTCTTGGGTGTACGGCCCAATTAATATCATCAGTAATCACCCAAACGACGTGAAGACCTCCGGTCTTCGACCACCGTCTTTATCCTCGACACCACGTCGAATCAGCTATTCAAAATGGGATAAACACGGGCTTCCTGAATAACTTGCGTATATAATAAACAAGTGTTACACAAACACAACATACGCCTCATTCCAATTCAGAATATTCTTTTATTCAAATATTCTTATACTTTGGGAAAGGTTCCCATTAATTTTATCAAAGATAAATTCTTTAAATTTATTCTTTAATCTTCTTTTGAATATCAATTCAAACTAGTCGGGATTAGCGAACCACACCGAAGTAATCATTTATTTTATTTCCCAATCCCAACCTATTCATCCCATGAAGTAAAACTAGTCATACTTCATATCTAACACCACGGTGTTATCGGTAAATTCAATAACCATTTCGCGTTCAAATCTAATGAAAGATTTAACTACCGCCTGGAGCAAAACTGGTGATACTCCATTCTCGACCATTTCAATCTAATTAAAGATTCATTAAAACCCCACTTAGTTTTAATCTCACAGAAATCAATATCCTGCCTTTAACTGGGTTAAAGAACCAATGTCATTTAAAACACGGTCCACGATAAACCCAAAATCACATTATTAATTATCGGGTTAAAGAACAAGTGTTATTTAAAACACCGTTCACGATAAACCCAAAAATCAATTCAAATCCAATTCCAATTAAATACCATTTAATTGGTACACTTCATTAAATCTAAATAAAAAGATTTAATCTTTTTCTCAACTTGGCTTAAGAACAGTGTTAATGAAGACACCATTCACGATAAACTCATATCACATTTGATATTAAATACAAGGCTCTGAATAGAAAATATATCGACTTATATCCAATATCAAATTCTACGACCAACAAATACCGTATTAGAAATAACGATATAAATATATTTTTCAAATACCCATAACAATATCTGTATAATCACGAAATCCAACATCGAAATATTCCAAAGACAATTTCTATTCAAATCCATTCCAATTCAATTATTGGAAATTCTGGTTACTTTTAAAACCCTTTTCAAATTCAATTTATTTATTTCAAAAAATAAATTGATTTTAATTCTAGTTCAAAACTATTTCATTTCGATAAAAATCTATTTTTATCTTTTCAAATATGGAGTTTTTCATCCCAATTCTTCACAAATCATTTCTTATGATTTTACATAAATTATTACTATTTTTGATAATTTTATCAAGTCCCGTACAGTCGATTTCCATCAACGGCCATCGAACTGCACTTACAACGACCTTTTCCAAATTTGATTTGGACATAATTCCAAATCCAACCGTTAGATTTCAAATCTCTAATATTCGTTAGAAATCTCTTTTCGATACGAACCCAATGGTTCCGGTTTTAGGAGAATCTAACGGTCGGATCTCCTGTAATGTCCACTCGAAGTCAATGGTCGAAATTCGCAAACTGCCGCGGCGCGGCGCGTTCTATTCAGTCCATTATATATAATATGTATATTATATATATTTCGTTGATTTCCTTTCAAAACGTATTTTAGAAATCGTTTTAAATTCGTTTTCGAAATGGTTTCAACATCATATTCAATTTCTAATCAAAATTGAATATTCCACATTGTCGATATACAAATGATAATATTTTCAAAATGTTATATTTTGAAATCACTTTCTTTTCTATATTCATTATAAAAATGAATAAAATCGATATAAATATCATTCACGTCAAAATGGCGTCAATTTAATCGACACAACTTTTATTCAACACATGAATGTTTATTCTATTGAACACATGAATTTATTTTCTATTCAACACGTGAATTTATTTTCAATTAAACACATGAGTTTATTCTCAATTCAACACATGAATTTATTTTCTAAATTGGAATGAGGCCCAATCAATTACCATATAATGTTAATTATATGGATTTTCTACAATACATGTATATAATAGCAACGATAAATAATCAACCATCATCTAGAGTGCACCACACAACTACATAAGCATTAAATATAAATAAATAACGCTTACAAAGTCTGTCAACCCATTGATTGACATACAACTAAACAATCGGGATTAGTGTACGTCAAATATCATCCCAATACCCGTGTGGGGTTTCAAATCAACAAACACAGATTTTTATTTGTGCAGTTGGGCGATGTGTAAAATTTATCGTCCCAATCAATATCAGTCAAATCAGTGTATATAAACAAATCATCCAATTTGTTTATTACTATTTATTTTATGTACACGTTAAAAATCATATTTTTAACTATAAAATATTTTATTCCACATCACGCAATCAAATTTCACAACACAGCATTCAAACAAACAAGTCATCCATGGTCTGTGGACAACGGGTGTCGGGTGCTGCTAAGCACCGTCTACATCCTAGTATATATTTCAACTAGAAAATAAATTAAAAGTGAGAAGTTCTCATCTTGGGATTCAACTCCGCCATTTCACTTCTGAACGGTTCGGATTCGCTTGATATTCTAACTCAAACTTTTCCACGCTGTTCATAATAAGAATCACATTTTTAATAATGTTTTCCATACATAAAAATCATATTTTTATGTTCTCTACATATATAAAAAGATCGAATTTTTATTTTCAATTCATATATGTAAAAATCGAATTTTTATCTTCACTTTGTATACCGTAAAGATTATATTTTTATTTCACATCTCATATAATAAAAATTATATTATTATCATGCTACATATATAAAAATCATATTTTTATTATCTATATTATATAAAAATTAAATTTTTATATCAATATCGTTCGTATGAAAATCACTTCTTCATGTATACAAAAATCGTTCTTTTTATATTGCTACTTCATATTGAACAAAACCATACCTTTACTTTAAATAAAAATCCTACCTTTACTTTAATTAAAAATCCTACCTTTACTTTAAATAAAAATCCTACCTTTACTTTAAATAAAAATCCTACCTTTACTAAAAGTAAAAATCATTACTATATGTAATAAAGAAAATCTGATTTTATCAACATGCTAATATATTTAAAACTGAAAAAAATAAGGTAATGTAAATAAATAATCAAAAAATCACATTTTTTACTCGGAGAAAAAGGGGGTGTCTCGCTGGTGGTTCGAAAGGGGAAGGGAGAGTGGAGCCGAGGGGCGCTGGTCGGAGGCGGGCTCGTCGGAGGTCCGGCGGCTGTCAGTTGGGGGGCTAGGGTTTTCGCGACTATGGGTGCTCGCGTTGGGGACTGGTGCACGGCTGGAGGGGGAGCCTCTGACCTACGGCGTTGGGAGAGGGAGGTATCTCGCCGGCGTCAGGGCAGTGGTGGCACGCGAAGGTGGAAGAGGAGGAGGAGCAGGTGGTTGCGCCGATGGGTGGACATGGCGTCAATCGATTTAGGGGAAAAGGGAGGGCTCGTGCGACGGAAAGGAAGGGGAGAAGGGGAGAGAAAGAGGCAGAGGAGGAAGTCGGACGCGGTGGCCTACCTGGGCGGCGCGCTGATCGAATCGGGAGGGGGGGTCTGGGCAACGGCGTGCTTTGGGTTTTTTTACAATGTCGGGTTTGACTCTGAAGGGGGAGAGAGAGTATAAGGGATTATATATATATATTATTATTTTAATTTATTTTCCTCCAAAAAGTAACTTTAAATTTCGACCTCAAAACGAGACCCGCCGCTTGTCCTCCTTAGCTAATTACCCCCATTCCGAACACAATGGGATATGTTTCGTAAGCCAATTTTGCTATTATGATCAGCTTTCGTCAAAATCAAAATATAAAGCTATATATTGAATTTGAACGCACATTTCAATTTACCGGGGCCACATACGGGCCCTAAAAATTCTCGAAACATATTTTCTAGCTTCGTATCGACGATACGGTTCTAACAAAACTAATTTCGTCAAATTCTGAGATCGTTTGGAAAATGGCCATTTTCCAGTCGATTAAAATCAACTTAAACTGGTCAAACGCGTTTTCCTTTGCCACGCACACATATTGATTCAGAAAATTACGAATTTTTGAATCTAGCAATAACTTGACATCATGGATCCAAAAAAAGTGGTTTCGTCAAAAACCGAGGTCGTTTGCAAAATTACCATTTTTAAGGGCCAGAATTCCATAGCGACTATTCTGAATTTTCAACTGGACATATCTTTTGATTCCCGCTATGAAATTTAAAATTTTCAAATTCGTTGGAAATATATTCTCAAATAGATTCTAATATTTTTGGTTTCACTAAAATCCGGTTTATTTTGAATATTGTACATTCATTTGAACTTTGAAATCGAATTTTCGAACTACCGCGCCATTTTCAATTCCTTTTATAATTAAAATAAAATATTTATATTCTAACGACGATTCAAATAAATATATACATTCTAATTCTATTCAAAATAAATTTCTCGTCGTCATTATTTAAAATAATTCATTTTAAATATTCAAAATTCACTAAAATTGCCAAAATAAAAAATTTAAATTGGCTCGGATTTCCGGGTTATTACATCAGGGTTGTCCACTAATCACCTCCTTATCGTTTGCATATGATATTATTATCTTCACAAATGATAATTGGTCCTCCGTTCGTCGTCTCATTGCCTTCCTCCATCAATACGAGAGGTGCTCAGGCCAACTCATAAATTTGGAGAAGAGCTGTTTCGTCCCGGCTAAAGACTTACCTTTGGATAGGTCTTCTTTGATTCAAAATTTCTATGGGTTTAAGGCCTCATCCCTCCCTCTACCATACCTTGGGGTTGTCCTTTACAAATGAAGAAAACTTAACGCTATATTCGACAACCTTACCGATCATGTAAGGGGTAATTAAGCCGGTGGAATGCGACTCTCCTTTCTCGAGATGCAGACTTATTCTTTTAAAATCGGTGTTTGATTCTATTGGATCGCATGTCTTCGATTTTATGACTCCTACTTCTTCCTTTTTTCGTTCTTACCATTCTTTGCCATCGTCGTTCTTCTAGGGGGAAAAGGACAACGCTAATCGACATCATTGGATCTCTTGGGACATCGTTTGTCGTCCCAGATTAAAAGGTGGTTTAGACCTTCGTAATACTAAAGATGTGTGTATGGCTTTGCTTGCAAGCTATGGGTTAGGTTTAAGGCAAATAACTCCCTCTGGGCATCGTTTCTCCATGCCAAGGACCGTAGGCTCTTGGTCACAAATTACAACGGTACCTCGTCCTTTGCTAGTGAGACATGGAAACATATGCAATCCGTTAAGGCTTTTTCCGACTCCTATGGAGGTGGAGTCGGGTGGGATGATGGCCTTTTCTCGGTTAGGGGGGATGGGAGTCTGCTAAGACACCAACTCCCAAAGACTCATTTTCTACTTTATTTGAGATGCTCGTATGCCTCCCAAAGTTTCTCTTTTTATTTGGAGATCTATTCATGATGGATTACCACTGGACGACAACCTTATGAGATTGGCATTCCTCTCGTGTCTAGATGCAGGTGTTGTAGAGAAGGAGAGTCGGAATCTAATGCTCACTTATTTTTTCGGAGAACTTGTGCCAATACTGTCTGGAAGTACTACGGGAACCTGTTTGGTCTCCGTGGTAGGTCATCTTTCTTTGTGAATTTACTAAGATGTTGGCAGTCCATCATCTCAGGGAAATCGCTTCGTTTTATCCTCTTTTGTCTTGTCCCTTGCCTTATCTATTAGCATCTTTGGTGCTCACGGAACAAGACAATCTTTGATGAGACTCCTATGGATCCTCTTTCCATTACCCGAAATGTTAGAAACGATGTATTCCTAGCCTTTCAAGGGAGAAATAGGCACCCGCTCGAGGGGGTTGGCTAGATCATTCAATGCTTCTTCTAATTTGCCTCAAGCCCGGGTCAGGATTGGTTGAATCTTTTATGCTCTTTTGTGTGTTGGCTAGTTGTAATTCTATTCCATTTACTCACTCCCCCCTTTCATCTCATGTCGTGTGCTAGTTGTGCAGGTGTTGATTTTTAGTTTTCGAGTTTTTCTTTCGGTTGGATTCCAGATTCAAAGGTTGGCTGGAGCTGCTGCACTCTTGCAGTACTTTTGGAGCTTGAGTGTTGGATTGGATTCGGCTTACGACTGCAGCCATTGTCCTTTTTTCGGATTGAGGATTATTGCTCTCCGATCTGTATGGTTCTTCTCAGCTTGATTGAGAGTATTTTGGGCGAGCATGACAGTTTTTGGCCCTCTGGTTGGCCGACTCAGCTCAGCTTGCTTTGTCTTGGCAGTTATGTTGTGTCGTGTTTTCAATGTATTCTGTACCTATTTTGTATTTATGTGTGTATCACAACTTTGTAAATCACTTTCTAAAAACTGTTTTCGTGAGCCGTTGGTGAATGATTGGATTCTCTCTTTTGCTATATATATACACACACGCACATATATATGTATATATTCGTATATATATATATATATGTGTGTGTGTGTGTGTGTATTTATATATATATATATGCGAGCGTTCAGTCGCATCCCAAACAGTGCAACACCCCTAAATTCCCACTGATTTCCATCACATATCTCGTTTCTTTCTCCCTTCACTCATTCTCTCACCTCCCACTCACTTATTCTAATATAAATGATTGGTTTATATAGGGGGCAAATGAGATGCTCACTATTTGGGGTGTCATTGGACGATATATGTGTGTGTGTGTATGTTAAAAAAACTTTTTTCTTTGCACCTTGTATTATATTTTTATTCCAAAGAAACACATTCCCAAAATTTTAAGCTAGGAATGTCATCTCTATTACATATAGCTACTCACACTTGAACTGACAACGAGTCAGATTTCATGCATATTTAATCTACCTAATCTTTTAATACCCTTCGTCCTTTTTAACAAAAAGCCATTAATATAATTTATGGTTGGAATAGAGAACGATATTCTTTTGAATAACTCGAACGACTTTAATGGTTCTAGAAATTACCAAGGGGAAAGAAGGATTGTGGTTAACAATTTCTACGATAAAGTTGGTAAGTTGCGGGTCAAGCTTCCAACGGTTCCACTTAGAACAATTGGAACTGGAACAGTGCTAGTAGAATTAGTGGACAAAAACAAAATATGTTTTATGATGAATTCATTTTGACATTAAACATGCATTTTTATAAGCTACTGAAATGGCATGTGGTCTTGCCAAAGCTAGGAATGTAACAACCCGAATTTTCGTGTAACCGGAAAATGCAAATTTACTGCGTTTTGTGATTTTTAAGATTGTAATTAAATAATTGAGGGCATATTGAAAATATATTCGTATATTGATTGGGAAACAATACTTGAAAGGGAAAATATATTTTGAATATTTGAGATTTTAGTGTTGATATAATTATTAATTATTAATTGGGGTTTTAATACAGGATGTATGTTGATAATAATACCAATAGAGGAATTGTGTTTAGTTTACATCTGTGAATTTAAAGTGTACACATGGCTTTTAAAATGTTAATCAATGAATAAATTGGTTAGTTGATTGTATGAGGATATAAATATTGATGTGAATTGATATTTATAGTCTTGGTGCATTTTATTGTCGTCAATAGTAAATTTAATTTATTGAGATAGTAAAAGGGGAAAAACAACCTTGTTGTATTTTGGGAATTTATGTTTCTAAATATCAACAATGCATATAAATAAATGTGTGTATTGTAGCGTTGAAATAAGAAAAAGAGTAAAAGTTTTTATGTGGAGAGTATTGAGTTAAAACCATTTTATTATGGCTTGATAACAATAATTGCAAATATTTGATTAACAAAGCAATTATTATAGTTTTGGTATATAAATTATCATTGTAGAAAACTTAATTGGTGCGAAGAAATAATAAATCTTAGAATATGTGTTTTAAAATGTTAATGTTTTATTTTGTTAAAATAGAACATTTTGACATTTGTTTTGTTGTGTTGATGAAATTGCACAAGTATAAATAAAGATATTTTGATTAACATATTTATTTGATACATTACATTGAATTTGATAAGTAAAATAGTGTACAGGTGTTTTGTGTGTTAATATGTAGGTTAATTGTCAAATTAACATAACTTGATAAGTGTTTGTGTTTGTGTGTGTTAAGTATTTGAGAATGAGATGTTAATGTTTAATTAACATATCAATGTGTGTTTAATCCTTAAAAGGGTGGATTTGGGCTTAATTGGTATTGATATCTTGGTTTGGGCTTACTTGGGAGGTTAAGCCCACATATCCTCTTTTAGTTTGATGGGTAGCTGAGAAAAGGTACGTTCTGTTATAAATAATATACAATAAGAAAGGCATTAGAGGACAAAGAGGATACTTTTATTCATTCCAAAAATTTTATACACAATTTACATTATATGAGCTCCTTATATAAAGGCTTGGGAGCTTGGAGTAAAACTTATCCACCAATGTGGGACTAAACCATATATAACAAAAGCATATTCACACATATTTTACAACACTCCCCCTTGAATATGCGTATATAAAGATGATAAGATTAATTGCCACGTTAAAAACCTTTTTATGAAAAACCCTACGGGAAAAATCATAAACAAAGAAAAGAGTACAATTTTTATTTCATCTCTAGGTAACATATTGACAATGTTCCATTGAGGGTTGTTACTTCTGGATCAAAATAATGCCTCATTGAAAACCTTACTAATAAAAACCCAGTGGAAAAAATATTAGTAAAGGAAAAGAGTACATCACAGCATAATATATGCTCCCCCTGATTCGTAACGCATTATTCAAACAGTTTGGGTGATGCAAGCGGCGCATACCAATTTTATGTATCATCTTCTACAACGTTGATTTTGGAAGTGCCTTCGTGATTGGATCTACTGGATTTGCTTCACTTCTATCTTATTGTCCCTTTTTGGAGCTCATGTGTGAAAAAGAATTTGGAAGAAATGTGTTTTGTCCTATCACCCTTGATATATCCTGCTTGAATCTGAACAACGCATGCTGCATTGTCTTCATAAATAATTGATCTTTCTGTTGTTGGCGAAGTTGACACGTGCAATGTTTGCTTTGTAGATCTCCATGAAATAGCTGCATTGTTGTTTTAAACACATTTCCAGTTTGTGATTTTGCTTTATATGGAACAGAAAGGTAACTCTATCACTCCTCCTTGAATATGTGTCTTCAAATTCTTGAATGCTCTTATAGTAGCTTGAAATTATCCCCTTTGAAAGATTATCGCTCCCCCTCATAGTATATTGCTTGCAAATATCTCCTCGGATGACATAGATATTGTTTGTTGCCTCATTAAAAAGCTTTATTAGGAAATCCCAATGGGAAAAACCTTGAACGAGGAAAAGAGTGCAACCCTTGAAATTATATTAAAATGATATTTCTTCTAAGATTTCGATACTTCAGGATCGATGTAATGCCTTATTAAAACCTTACTAAGAAAAACCCTATGAGAAAAATCTTAGTGAAGGAAAAAAGAGTACAAAAACATATTTTCAATAATTTACTACACTAAATATAGAATGATACTTCTGGATCAACATAATTCTTCAGTAAAAACCTTACAAAGGAAAACCCAGTGGGAAAAACCTTAGTTAAGGATAAAAATACAGATTAACTTAAATAATATATTCGAGATGTTATTCCTTGATGTGGTGCTTGATTCTTCTATATCAAGATACTGCCTCGTTTAAACTTTCAAATATTACTTTGAGGATGATACTTCTTTTGATATCTCAAATTTCGTTATAGATACTTCTGGATCCATAAATATGTATCTCATTGACAATATTACTCAAACAAATCTTGTATAGAAAATAAAATCAAGAGATAATAATCTTTGGTCTTCATACTTCCGATGTTCATCATTTATTAACATTTTCCTCATTAAAACCTTCACAATGGAAAACCCTATGGGAAAAAATCAAAGTGAAGGAAAAAGATTACAACATCACAAAATAATTCTTAATGAACTTTTCTTTAAAAACTTTTGCGTGCATTTTCATGCTTCAGGCATGTTTTCTTATTTAAAGCACCTTTTGTTTGCGCTTGCTTGCTATACACTTCGAGTGCTTTCAATTTTGTGCTTCAATCAGGTTTGCACACTGCAATACATTTGTAATGAAAAATAATAGTTTCATTACAGCAATACTTAAAAGCAGGAAGTAATCTACTCATCTTGAATTATATCAAGATTTTCATTACAACAATACTTAGAAGCATGTTGTAATCTATATTCTATGTTCTTTGCATTCTTTATAATTACTAAAGTTATTTATGTTCTTCAGGAACCTGTACATTTCAATGAATTTTGCATATGTTCTTCAGGAACCTGTATACTTCAATGAATTTTGCATATCACAACTATACTCGGAAGTATATTAAATGTTCCATTACAACAATACTTAAAAGCGGGAAATAATCTACTCATCGTGAATTATATCATGATTTTCATTATAACAATACTTAAAAGCATGTTGTAATCAACTCTCTTTATTCTTTATATTCTATATAACCAACAAAGTAGTTAATGTTCTTCGGTAACTAATATTCTTTCATCGTTTAGTGTGATTTAACAAATATTCATACCTTCGAGGTTTATTCACTACTCTGTGGACTACAGGTCCACATTTCTCAATTAGAGAAGGATTCATGATGGCCAATCATGACTTAACATAAGCGCTTTATTTTTTATAAATTTATCATCGATGATTATATATTGTCAGTTCTAGATATAATTTATTGAGATCTCTTTATTTATCTATTTTAGGTACCTAAATCACTTCTAGAGTTATTTGACAATCATGTCATGGATCTCCTCAAGAGACTCCTTAAGTGTTTCTTCAAGAACACTCACCTCCTTCATTTGGCACCTTTATTACTTACTTCAAAAGTATTTTGAACTGACTTTTAAACCAATTTTTAAATGTGGTTTATGCATTTTGATCCTTTAGGGATTCAAATATATATTGAAGTAAGTCTACAAGGGATATTATTTATAATTTATTTGTTTGTCAATTATTTAACACTGACACTCAAAATGAAATTGTATCCCTTTATTCTCCCCCTCAATGTTGACAAACATTGTCACACTAAATACTAATAATCATGGGATTCTCATTTTGATCCATTATCACATTGCTGCTAGCAAATATATTATATGTATATCAGTTGTAGGAGGATAACCCTTTAATTAGTCGATAAGATGCATTCATTTTTTTATTACTCATTCTCTTTCATTGATCTACCAATATTGGAGGAATTTTCTTATTATACAAATCATTTAAATACGCATATGACTTCAGGTCATTCAACATTCATGTTGATTGAAATTTAAATCACTAAATAATATAATCAATAAAATAAGCTTATAATAAACTTCAGGTTGTTAGTTAATATTTACAGATATGAATATATAACTACGTGCGTCCACGTATTATAAATTTGCGTAGTCTTTATCATTTGAGTTAGTGATTTTAAAATAAATTATTACAAAGATCAAACTATTGATTTCAATGTATTGATCAATGTCATTACAAATTCTTCAGGATCATATGATAATGTTCAAAACTTCTGGTTTGAAAACATATCGAACGTCTGGTCCAAATAAATATATGACCGACTTCAAGTTGTCAAGTTGATGGAGTTTTAATATCGCTTCTGGGATATTCCATAAACATTATTTGTGGAGTTCTAATACATATTTTCTCTTTTAGGAGAAATTTGTGAACTTTTCTACAAATATTTATCACTTTTGATTGTAGAAATCTCTTCTGGAGATATTTTATTATCTTTAAATAAACAGTTCTCTTCTAGAGATATCTTACCATTTCCAAATATACAAATATCCTCTAAAGATATTTTGTTATCACCGCTTCTGGGATGAACTTATCTCCTCCAGAGATAAATATATACAAACTATTTATATGTCATATCAATATACAAAAATACATATCAAACTTTAAATGCGGTAACAAAATTAGATGCATTAAATAAAAATAAGATTCAAAAAATATCACTACTTCTGGAGTGTATGATATTCCTTCAGGGAACATATCTTTTATTTATGTAATTGCAATGCAACAAATAAAAATCTCTAACATCTCTTCTAGGATGTTGGATTCTATATAAAAATAAATCTCTAGAACATCTCTTCAAGAGATTAATATGCATATTATATCTTCAGGATATTCAGTTAATATAAATTGTACATGAAAGATGTCAGTTAGATGAAATCCGTTTAGAGATTTTCTATTGAATCCAATGTTATTGTCACATATTATTATGGGTGTGCCTCTTTTGACTTCTTCTGGAAGTATAATCCTTTCATGTCACAACTTCAAGAAAGCTTCAGGTTTCTATTTCTTGAGTATTATGATTTATTTATTTCCTTTAACTTCTTCAGGAAGTAAAATCTTATCATTTTACATAATTTCAACATACGTTCAGGCTACTTATTCATGGACTTCAAGTTCATTTTTTTTTATGAACTTCGGGTTCTCAAATTATGTGTAAACTTCTTGTTTAGAAGCTTATAAATTTTGACAAGTTAAGAAAAAGATTGATATGAATTCAAGACTTCAGGTCTTGGGTTTTGAGTTATACAACTCCTTGTTAAAATAATTTTTTGACACAACTTCAGGTTGTTGAACCTATTTCTTCCATTATATCATATATTACTTGCCAAATAAATAAATAAAAAATCATACTTTTATCCATATTCTGAGCATGAACATATAACATTTAATTTACAATAACCAATGCATTTATGATAATAGTAACTGCAATTAACATTTATAATAATATGGCAATACAATATACATTACCATAACGACACATTTAATGCATTTATTGTAAAAATAATGGAAATAACCATTATACGGTTTAAATATATGAATCAAATAAATAGATTTTACTTAAATCAACAGAATAAATTTTTTATCAAGCTACAGTATTGATCAGTGACAAAACTGAAATAAACAATTTATAGTTGTACTGCATTTCTCAATAATCAAATTTTCTAAAATATCGCATATATACATAATATCTAATCAAGAATTGAGTAGAAATGCATAATTATAGAACCGAGATTTTACATTCCTTAATATGAATGATTCTTAAAACTTGCAAATCTACACATAAAAGTAACAAATATAAATTACATGCTTTAGATTCAAATTATGCAATCCATACAAAGATCTTTTAGATCTTTCTTTTTGCATCAAAATTACTTCTTATCATCATAGAAACTGCAGGTTCTAAGATTTCCATTTTATAACAAAAATTACTTTTGCATTCACTTCCAATGTGCAAAATTAAGATCAATATATAGATCTTAACTTAATATGATCTTCAGGATGCATATTTTTTTTTTGAAACATTTCCTTTTCAAATCTTTTGTATTAAATTGCATTTGCTATAAGCAAAAATTAAATGCAGTAACATGCTTCGAGGCTTGTATTTCATCTTTCTCATTTGCATATGAACTTCAGGTTCTTCATTTACATATGAACTTTAGGTTCCTCATTTGCATATGAACTTCAGGTTCCTCATTTGAAAAAGTTTGTTTACATGATGAGTTTTCAATTTCACTTCCAGTGATAAATCAATATTGCTATTGAGTTTAAATGCTATACCATCATATTTTATACCCATAATTTTGTTGGGTGTACATAAAGAAATCATACATATTTATCTTCAGTCATATGAAAAGTAATAGTAGATCGGAAAGGATAAAACTAGATCTACCTCTACATCACCAATAATGAAAATAATACATATAGAATCGAATCTCCATCAAATTGGATTTGAAAAATTCAAAATTAGATCCACAAAGAAATGAAAGAATACATCTACACATATTTAGGATCAACAAAAATAACTAGATCTAAAAAGTTAGATCCACTGGACTACAATCTAGATCTACAAAAAATATACAGGAAAAGAGATCTAGAAGTTTGAGTCAGATCTAAAAGAACCGAAGATATGACAAATTCATAGATCCATTGATCTAATATTCTCAAACAGAAAATAATTGTATAACAAATATATAAATTCATGAATTGATATCTTCAAATAAAAATTACTTACATGATAGATCCATAGATATAGATCTAGAATATTTCAAACAATAGCTCTAATAGAATGTCGTGCTGATAACGTTATAAATAATATACAATAAGAAAGGCATTAGAGGGACAAAGAGGGTACTTTTATTCATTCCAGAATTTTTATACATAATTTACATTACATGAGCTCCTTATATAAAGGCTTAGGAGCTTGGAGTAAAACTTATCCACCAATGTGGGACTAAACCATATATGACAAAAGCATATTCACACATATTTTACAACACGTTCCTATTCTTTCTCGTTCAGTTTTCTTTCTTTTAGAGAAAACACCGTAAGTGGCAATGGCTTCTCTTGCGCTCAAACCCAAAACCCTAGCTAATCTAAATTTCATAACAAATCAAATAAAATTCAAAAAATTATGAAATTTGGATATTTTGTTGCTAACACATTCCAGAATCTCTCCTTCAGTTTTTGTGGCATTTGGTTTAGTTTTGGGGCATCAAACATCTTCCTTCACCAAGCAATTTTCGGATCAGAACTGAGCAGAAAATGAAGGTCGGTATAAAAATCATAAGTAATTCTAAAAAAATCTAAAAATTCCGAAATTTGGATATGTTATTCTCAACTAAATAACACAACTTATGTAAAAAATTCTTAGGAAACTAATTCAGTTTGCTATGGCAAACCCATGTTGCAACAGAGCGTAAAAATGCAGTTTTTGGGGAAATTAACGTTGAGTTGAGGCTTGCATGCTAGTTCATGAGGTTAAAGTGAGTTGTTTGACTCACACAATCTATCACTGAATAATGCGTTTCATGTTATAAATTTTAGCTTTGGTTGATTTGACGATTGCTTTGCTTGCAATATGGATTTGGATTCAATTGGTTGTTTGATTTTTGTATGCTTAGAATTTTCATGAAAATACCACTGCTGTAAAACAGTGATAACTCATAGCTAAATTATCCAAATTGACTCAATCTTCTTACAGTAGAAAGCTCTTTCAATTTGCTACAACTTTTATAGTCGTTTGTCGAAATTTTGCATTTTAGGAGGTCAAAAATGAGTTTTAAACTGAGCATGCAGCTCAGGCTTGTGTTAAAATCTGGGTTGATAGCTGATAGTAAAATGAGCATAACTTTTGAGTCACTTATCGGAATTTGATAAAATTTTATATCTGGAAAGCTAAGATTATAAGCTACAACTTTTATTTGTTGTGTTTCTGTTGATTTTGAAGTTTAAATGGAGAAAAACTCATTTGTTTGTCAGGGAAATACTTAAAGCTGATAATTTGTTTTGGCCATAACTTTTGGGCCACTAATCGAAATTTGAAAATTCTTAATGTTCTGGAAAGCTAAAGGATTAAGCTACAAATTTCGTTTATGGTGCCCCTTGTGACTTTGGAGTTTGAATGGTGGAAAACCCATTTGTTTATCGCTGTCCTATCGTTGAGAAATCGTGTTAATACTTAAACATGAGAGATTGTTTTGGTCATAACTTTTGAGTAACTTATCGGAATTTAATATTTTTTGATGTTTGTAAAGCTAGGACTTTTTGCTATAATTTTATGGATTCAGTTTTGTTAAATTATAAGCTTAAGCAAAACTGAAATTGCAATTTAAAACTAAGAGATTTGTTATGAACCTTTGGAAACAATAATAATTTTGTGAACAACTATGTAAGTGTTTTAAACAATGGAATTCAAAAGAGATAATTGTTTTGAGAATCTTAATTCTATAATATGGAATGAGCTAATTTTCGACTTAATGTTACCGATTGATTTATATGCTCTTGTGAAATATTTTGTCGAAAATGTTATATTCCAATGGGTAGAATGTTGAAGTGGAATTTACTAATTCTTAACCGAATACTAGAACCCAGCTGAGTAGTATGGGATGCTCAAGTTAGATTCTTATAATTGATGTTGAGATAGTAATTAACACTTTAGGGTTGTATTCTTTTATGGTTTGCGACAAGTGGTCTCTAGATCCGCAAGAGAATATAATTCAGGTTTTTTGGGTATATCCATAATAAGTGAAATTTACTAATTCTCAGTAAGTACTTGTATTTCACTAGATGGTATGGGACGTTTATGTTAAACTATAGTGATTACTGTGACTGATAGTATTTGACACTTTAGGGTCCACTTTCTTTTGGTGTGTGGCAGAGGCTGCTAGATCCTTAAGAAGGTAACTTCTGGATTTCTTTTCAAACTTGTAAATATAAAAAGACCGAGAAATTCATTATTATAAGAGACTAGATTTTTATGTCTACTTTTGTTAATAAAATTTTAAAATAAAATAATGATTAATATGGAGTAGTGAAGTCGTAGTTACCACTATCTTTTTGCTAGTTGATATTTTGTTTCTTTGAATATTGAGATCAAATATGTGGTTCCTCGATCCCTTAGATCAAGTAAGTGAGATTTCGATCTACACGATCGTATGTCTATGTTTCCTCATTCCCTTAGATTGAGCATGTAATTACTTGGTCTCAATAATCATAGAAATGGATAGTATTGCTTGTTCTCTCGATCCTAGCGATCGTGCATGAGCTCCGGATTGCTTGTTTTATTGTGTTTCCTTGTGTTTCCTCGATCAGGTTGATCGAGTATGAGTTCCTCGATCCTAGTGATCGTGCATGAGTTCCCGATCTTTGGTATCAGATCGGTATGAGGGATACCACCAGGCCTCGAGACCATCTTTGATTTTGGAATGTGTAACACCCCACCTCCATTAAGGTCACTCACAAAGGGAACGCCTTAACTTTGGTGGAGCGTTATAGTAGACATAGTAGAAATTTACAAGACAGATAAACAATACTTGAGAAATTATAATTTTATTACAGCGAAAAACAGAAATCAGTTTGGTTACATCTTTCCCAAAAACTCAAGTACATAAATATCAGCCTTGTTCAGAAAATCATCAGAGTACAAAAGTTTAAAATCATAATCCCCACAGAAGCTGCCATAAGGAGCCAAGCCATACTTTAAGCACTCTAAGTACTTCAAGCAGAAGAAATCCGGATCAAGCTAAAGTATTCCTACCTTGGAAAACCTGGGGGGAGAAACGGAAGAAAAAGGGGCGAAAACAAGCAAGGTCAGACATAAAGTCTGGCAAGTCCAGTGACTTTCAGCATATGAACAGATAATAATAATCATGACATGCAAATAAAACTGGATGAGGGATAACAGTAGCAGGAGCAGCAGATGTACTTAGGTTAAACAGAAGGAACAGAATAATATTACTTTTCATTTCTCTGCACTAATACTAGTATAACAGGATTAGGTGTCACCCTGATGTCTAAACTGAAGCAGAAACAAGAACAGAATAATTTCCACAGAAACAGAAAGCTAATAATGGGCCTTTACCACCCGAACAGAAACAGACAGAAGCAGAATGCTGATAATGGGCCTTTACCACTCGAACAGAAACAGACAGAAACAGATTAGTCCCTACGGAAACAGAATGTAGAATTAGGTGTACACTAGTAAATGGGCCTTTACCACCCGAACAGATGGTACCACGCAGAAAGGTGTTGCCACCCAACAGAAACAGACGGTACCAACAGAAACAGACAGAACTAAGTGTACCCTAAAACCCTACCACAAGCGATCGGCTCCCTAATACATAAATACCCTGTGTCGGCTCCACAATAGGGTGTATCACTCCCTAAAGTGACAACCAATTGGCATAGGCCTATTTACAGATGTCACGGCGTCATACATCCTCAGAGGCAAACCGGGATCCATGCACGCACATGACCCGGTTGGAAAGCACCATCAACACCCCTCGCCATTATCAGAATGAACCACTTATAATTAGTTCAGTAAGCGTGCCCGTACCCTACCTACTATCAGGTCAAAGATTTGATACCAGAAAGGGTTACTGACTAATATGGGTCCCAAACAACAGATGACACAAGTAATTCCCCTCCTAACCTTGTGTCCCCAGACTAACAGATTTCAGATTAATTGGTTTACAAGTTCAGACATACAGAGTTCAGATCAACTAGTTCACAGATCAGACAAGTTTTCAGACTAACAGATCAGATATACGGATTTAACAGATTTACAGATTTGTCTAACTTTGTAATTGGACCTACAGATTCAGGAACGGGTTTGTTAAATTCATTAGTCCAATTGGTTCAACCCTATCCACCCAACACGTTTTAGACATCATATTTATCCCAAATTTGCATTAATTAAATATTAATGCACAGACCTCTCACATAGGTCGGTAGCTTGTGGCCGCTGGATAGCCGGGCGGTTCCGGGCAGACTTGTGCCACAAGCCAGACCTAACCTCGTGTCTATGCATATTTTAGTTATGCCTACGACCTCTCACATTAGACTGACAGTTTGCGGTCGCTGGTTAAGCCGGTTGGTTCCGGGCAGGCTTCTACCGCAAACAGAGTCTAACCTCGTGTCATAGCCAATTCATTCCAATACAGATTTTTCAAATATCAGACTAATTCTGTTTATTTAACAGATTAAACTTCTGTACAAGTTACAGCAGATTATTCGAGGTTCTATTAACAAGTTTTGCTCAATTTTAAGTCGAGCCTATAGATTCACATACTTCAAATTTCAGCATTTCAATTCTAACAGATCACGTCATTCAACAGATTAAACAGATAACAGATCTTGCAGATCAGGCTATTTAGC
This sequence comes from Allium sativum, assembly GCA_030737875.1. Classification (NCBI taxonomy): domain Eukaryota; kingdom Viridiplantae; phylum Streptophyta; class Magnoliopsida; order Asparagales; family Amaryllidaceae; genus Allium; species Allium sativum. The sequence goes on from CM060915.1 coordinate 532,793,946, forward strand.
AGATTTAGCAGATAAGGCAAGTTAACATAATTAGCAGATTAGGCAATTAAATCTAATTAGCAGTTTAGGCAATATAACAGAACTAGCATAATTAGGCAATATAACAGATTTAGCAGATAACAGATTTAGCGGATTATATATATATATATATCATATCTTGCCTAATCATAAATTTAGCCTAAACTCACTTGCCACATATGCTCCTAATCAAACACTACACAGTACAGAATATTCTCCATAAATCACGATAAACAATATGAATTATGCCAGATTATAGCCTATAATGCCAGATATCCAAAAACCCTTATTTAGGCGCATTCACATTAATAGTTATCCTATTTTTGTATTGGTCTTTACGCCTAAGTCACATATCCCTTTTTCAAGTCATGAATTTTTTTACATAAAAGAATATGTCCAAAAATCTATATTTCTAAACTATAACATGTAGTATGTCCTCAACATGCATTACCTATTCATGCATAACATGTTGTAAATTATCTTTAAACTCTAACTTCAGACCTTGATTTAAAACATGCATTATGCCCCCAAGTTTCAAGTTGTCCTATAATTCCCCTTCTCCTAAATCACAGATTATCATACCTAGTATGAACAGATCTAGATCTAACATATGTTTATTTCTCAAATTAAATACAGATCTAGATTACAACATGTACTATATATCTAAATTAGTTTCATTTTTACGGTTAAATCTACGCCCGAATCCCAAGTCATAAGTCCAATATATTTTATGCCTCAATCTCAAGTCATATGTTAAATATGCCACATGTCCAATTATATGCCTCAGATTTTATGTCATGTCCTCGAATCAGTCCTGTCCAATTATGCATCATTCATTATTTGTCCCAATCATTTTAGCGTTCGCGCGTTAATCTCTTATGAGATTTGGCTCAAGCTCGTAGTAGCCTGGCTATAGAACAGAAAGAAGAAAGAGATACAGAATAAGATAGATCTAAACAGAATAGACATAACCTCAAATTCATATTTACAGTTCATGTCACAATCATAATTAACTTTTATAGCGGAAAATAACTGTACTTGCCTTTCGTGGTTTTAAGAAAGGATAATAAACTAGTGTTGATGCAGAAAGGTTAATTGTTGTTGAAGCTCTAAACTTGGATTTGAAATTTGATTTAGCTTCTAATTCTAGGTTGGAAGAAGATGCATCAGTCCAAGTTTTGATTCCAACAGGGTAGCGACGCCATTTTTATTTTTAATTAGAACAGAGGCAGAATATAGATAGAATGAAATTGTGTAAAGAAAATGAGGCTAGGGGGCTGTTTATATAGGATTAGGCGGACGAATCTAGATAGAAAACGAGTCTAAATACATCAGAATGCATCAGGTTCAGAAAGTGGGTTACGGGAGCAGGTCGACCCCCAGGTCGACACTACGGTCGACCTTGTCCCCCCCAGGTCGACACTATGGTCGACCTGGCCCTGGGGAGTCGACTACCCAGTCGAACTGGGTCCTTGGCGGGAAATTTCCCGCCCAGCCCGCTTCTGGGTTTGAACTCGAATTTCAAATTCGAATTCGAATTTCGAGCTGTTTTCGATTATGAAATTCTCTGAAACTTCGGAGGGCCATATCTCCCTCATACAGACTCCGTTTCTCGAAAACTCGGACTCTTTTCCAAGCAGAATTTCGAGATGAACGCAACGGCGCAACCCATTTCCCTTGATTCTTATTTTAAAAATTAATTATTCTCTGATTTGTTACTTATACGATCACAGAAAATACGGCGTGTTACATAATGTTTGTTTGATATGTTGATTCTTGTTCTTCCTTGGTCATTTAACTGAGAAAGAGTTCCTTGATCAGGTTGGTCATGATTGAGTCGTGTTAACTTGCCGTGCTTGTAATATTTCCTTGATTAGCTTGGTCATGAATGAGTCATGTTAACTTGTCGTGCTTATAACGTAAACTTGTGATAGAGATAAATATCCATGATTGGAAACCAGACATACATCATTGTGAAACAATAAATTATTGTGACTATCAATTTGTGGTTGAACTAAAGTTTATTTATATGTTATATATATATATATATATGTGTGTGTGGATCTCACTTTTTGGATATTTAGAGATAGATTGATCCGGAATTTTGTGTTTCCAGGTCAGACCGGAATTTTCAGGTTTACAGGATGCTCAAACTTTTGGACATGTGAGCTTGCCATGGATAGACATATTGAGATTCTAAGTTTATCTTATGTAGGTTATTCACCTGATATAATATGAGATGTACTTGTTGAGGTAGTGACTTATTTTGAAATGTGTAGAATGAAAAGTTTAGAAGTATATTTGTGGACATACTCTATGTATGGTATGATGTATATTTTTCTATTATGATCTATGATTGTTATGTGTATGGTATATTATTTTGATTATGTGGAATCGATGTGTCTATTACTTTGTATTAATACTGAACATGTCAAACTCAGATCAGACATTTAGTGAAAAAGGTATAAGTGACGTATCAGTATTAGTATAAAGATATATTCACATTCGACCGCCCCTAATAAGCTGTATTCTCCGGATTAGCAGACGACATTACTTGTAATGTTCTTTGCTAAACTGGGTATAACAGTGGAGTTGTTACAGTTTGGTATTAGAGCTGTGGTCAGAACAATATTACATATAAAATCATGGATCCAAGGCCTAGTGAGACTTAGAGTCCTATCCTTTAGAGAGTATATAGGTAGTTCACATGGACTATCCATAGTAGCTTAGAAGTATAGCATAGTTTTGGGATAAAGGTAAAGCATCTATTTATTTTTACTAAGGTTGACATATTTAAAGTAGTATTAGAATTGGATGTGCAGGATTAGTATTATGGCTAGAGGCAGACCTAGGATAGATGTGGGAGAAACCAGTGGTCATAGTGTTGTGGCGGTATTTTTAACTTTAGAGCGAATAATTAAAATGATTAGGATAGTACAGACTCAGGTTGTAGGTGTGTAGCCCATACGATCTAAATTTGTTCGGCTTTGTTAGGATTTTGTATGCTTATGAGGAGATAAATGAAAAAAAATGGGAATTAATGAGAAGCCAATACAAAGTTTTAATCCAAAGGAAAGTAGACAAGATGAACAAAAGAATTCTGAGTTAAAAGGTAAAATTTTAAGACAAGATAATATTTTCTTCTTTTATTTAGCTGGATAATATTTAGTTTAAGGGTAAATAGCTTTCTTTTGCTTGACTGCTTCCTGGCGATTGGATGTTAGCAATTGTTCTGTTTGGCTATACTGTTTAAATTTGGATGCATGGATGCTAGAGGTAATAAAATAATACATCTAATTTTGGTTAACCCATCGTGTTGACTTATCTGGAACTTGTTTAAGGATTTCGGTCAATACATGGGACGCCATGTTATTGACAGAGGTTCCTAAACTTCAAATGTAAAATTTTAACATGAGGAGGAGAAATAAAATAGGAAATGTTTGAGTTAAAATAAATTGGAATAATATTTTCCCATGAAACATTTATGTGCAATGGATGAGCTTTGGAAGACATTGTTGGTAGCTTATCCAATCAACTTTGTAGTTGTGAAGTGGATGATAATGATTCGATATTATTTCTGATATTGGAAGAATTTTATATCTATAAATTTGAGAATCGGGAAATTTTTTTGGATTATTTCTCTTAACAAATTGCGAGGATGCAATTTATTTAAGGGGTAAGTCTGTAATAACCCGGATTTTCGGTTAACTGGAAAATGCAGATTTACTGCTTTTTGTGATTTTTAAGGTTGTAATTAAATAATTGAGGGCATATTGAAAATATATTCGTATATTGATTTGGAAACAATACTTAAAAGGGAAAATATATTTTGAATATTTGAGATTTAATTGTTGATTTAATTATTAGTTATTAGTTGGGGTTTTAATACAGGATGTATTTTGATAATAATACCAATAGTGGAATTGAGTTAAATTTACATCTGTGAATTTAAATTGTACATATGGCTTTTAAAATGTTAATCAATGGACAAATTGGTTAGTTGATTGTATGAGGATATAAATATTGATGTGAATTGAAATTTATAGTCTTGGTGCTTTTTATTATCGTCAATAATAAATTTAATTTGTTGAGATAGTAAAAGGGGAAAACAACCTTGTTGTAATTTGGGAATTTATGTTTTTAAATATCAATAATGCATATAAATAAATGTGTGTATTGTAGCGTTGAAATAAGAAAAAGAGTAAAAGTTTTTATGTGGAGAGTATCGAGTTAAAAACATTTTATTATGGTTTGATAACAATAATTGCAAATATTTGATTAACAAAGCAATTATTATAATTTTGGTATATAAAATATTATTGAAGAAACCTTAATTGGTGCGAAGAAATAATAAATCTTAGAATATGTGTTTTAACATGTTAATGTTTTATTTTGTTAAAATAGAACATTTTGACATTTGTTTTGTTGTGTTGATGAAATTGCACAAGTATAAATAAAGATATTTTGATAAACATATTTATTTGATACATTACGTTGAATTTGATAAGTAAAATAGTGTACAGGTGTTTTGTGTGTTAGTATGTAGGTTAATTGTTAAATTAACATAACTTAATAAGTGTTTGTGTTTTTGTGTGTTAAGTACTTGAGTGTAACGAACGCGAAATTTTCGACCTCGAAAATTGACACACAACACCATGTCAACTATTAAAGAATAAAAAATACCGGAGTGTTAATAGAAAGAAGTTAGAGGGTGAGAATAGATAAGATAGAAAGTTAGAATAGAAGAAGAAGAACATACAACACATCAGAGTAACACGAATCTCACAACGAAACGAATAAAATATACATAACTTTGAAATAAAACTAGTATATGTATACAATAACATTATTAGAGTACAACACTTACAACACTACGGAAATAACAATACTAGATAACGCTGAAGCCTCCTGCTCCAAGCTCCTCCAATGATATCTGAAAATACCTGAACTACTTAACTGCCTGTACAAATTTGGACACCCAAGAGTTTAGGGAAAAACAAAAACAAAAATAAACTCTGGGTCAGTCATGGGACTGGTGTGAGTAAATTCCAACCACTTAGTTTAACTTTTAAAATCGTTTTTAAAAGAAAGAATAATCGTAAAACCGATCCACACATAAACATGGATGGTTTTTACCTTACGATAACCCAAAGCATTCTTTGAAATCAATATCCATTTGATATTGTAATAGTGTCTAAAACAAGTAAATAATAATCTAGCAAAGCGCTTGCATCTCACGCTCTACATATATAGTGTACAATCAAAACCGTGAGCTCTTATTGGATAATGGATTCCAACTGGCAAGGTATGGGACCACCTTCCGACAGTGTACCTCTAAAGAGAAATATACCGGGTTCAACAAGAACATCTTGCAGCCCAAGCTAAAAATGACCGGTCCCTCACTTAGCTTGAGAGTACCAAATGTATTATCACCAATGGTTGGGATCATCAACCGTTTCCCGAAAGGGACAACATCGATAGATTTAAGAAGCAAACGTAATTTCTCTAGATCAGGTGACAATACACCCTACTTGGGTATGACCCAACTAGCCATGCGACCTACCCGATTTTATACCATTTCCCGGGTGTGAGGCTAGAGGTTATAACGTATCTTTTGGTCTTCATTCACTTTGAACGTCACATTGTCATAACCGCCAAATCACAAATTGATTTTTCCAAACATACTACGGGTATACAGCTAAGAGAAATGAATTCCTCTGCCACCAAATGTAACTACGTTTGAAAAGAACAACTTACGCGATCCTTTAGATATACTCTGTCAGACACCCGTCCATGTAAATTTGCCCTGGGACTAGGAAAACCGAAGGCACTATTCTGTAAACAGGATGGCCCTTGCATAACACCGTCTTCAATTGACTTCATCATATTTGATCGCAACGTTAACGTCCATACAGAGTGGTTTGCAAATAATGAATCTGATCCCGGTCTCCTCGTATTGACAACGTAAAATGGTCAAAAATTTCGATAGTCGGTGATTTAACTATCAAAGAAAATCATGTGTGCAAACAACGATATTATTTCTAGATGGAAATTCTATTGATAAATTATCATCCATCATTTTTCTCTTTAATTAATTTATTCATTTCCTGTTCCATACATTCATAATTGCTTATTTTCTAAATCTAGAAAATATATGTTATTAATCATTGGAAAACATTTAAGTCTCTTATTCACATGTCACTATCATTCCAGTATTTCTTATCAACAAACATTTCATTTTCTATGCTTAGAAAATATCTCTGATTATATTTGGAAAACGTTTCCAAATCTCATTTATATTGATTTCAAACTAATGTTATATAAAACATCATTATGATCGCTCAATCCATTTATTGTTTATTTCTTAATGTATCTTTAATCAATCTTCGCCATCGAACTTGAACTATTCCTTAGTTAATTACGAAGTCAATCAAGTTGGGTTATAATTACCTCTCAGACCTTAACTGAACGACGTTCTTAACCTTATAATAGACAAAGATCATCACTTCAAATTTAAAAATCATTGCTTACGCAAATTCTCGAATTTCAGTTTACGAACCCACTTCTTTTATAAAACATTTAATATAACGATAACGTTATATTCCTACTTCTGAAATATCTAACTTTTATTTTTTTTACTTGATAAGTAATAATTCGTTTATTTATTAAGTAAATAAATCTTGATTTAAAAACTGGAAAGTAAAGATTACTTTCCTGAATTCGATATAATTGAATTCGACTAACTCTATTCGAATAACTGATATTCGAGTAACTCTATTTGATTAACTCTTATTCGGATAACTAATTTTATTTTAACCCTATTTACTATCTCATTCAAATTCCCATTTGAAATCCTATTTCAAAACCCAATTTTCCTTATAAATGTTTTAATTTATAAAATAACTATTTTAATCCATTTTTCACATCGAATGTAAATAATATTTCTTTTATATATCAATTCAGTTTGATTTCGTGTTTAAAAATAATATCTCATTTCCAAATTCTATTTATACCTCTATTTATAGAATTATTCATACGAAATCTCCTTTTTATTTCTAACATTTAAATCTCATTTATAATTCCCTTATAAATGCTTTGATTTAAAATATCGGTGTCAAAACCGATTTCTACTTCTCTATATAAGTTCGGAATTATATATTCCATTTATCAAAAGATAAATGTTCAAAAATCTGGCATAGTTTACTTTATGCGCCAATATTTTATTTAATTTATAAAACATTATTTATAAATTAATCTTCCCAATTTATCTGTTAAAACAGATTCTATTTAAAATCTACTTTAAATTAATCTTTTCCACTTAATATTTATTTTCCATATATTTCCTTTTATAATATTCTATTTATTTTCTAAATAAATATTCCTTTTATAATTCTATTTATTTTCTAAATAAATATTCCTTTTATAATTCTATTTATTTTCTAAATAAATATTCCTTTTATAAATTCTTTATTTATTTTCCAAATAAATATTCATTTTATAAATTATCTATTTATTTTCCAAATAATTATTCCTTTTATAATATCTATTTATTTTCTAAATAAATATTCCTTTTATAATAATATCTATTTATTTTCTAAAAAAATATTCCTTTTATAATAATATCTATTTATTTCTGGAATATCCCCTTATTAAAATCCTATTCATTTTACAAATAATTCTTTTATAAAATTATATTCATTTTATAAATATTCTTTTTATAAAATCCTATTCATTTTATAAATATTCTATTTATAAAATCTATTTATTTTATATGAATATTTTATTTTCAATATACACTTTAAAATTCTCTTTTTACATTCCAGTATTCCTTATGGTATTTAACATATCATATAACAATGATCAATATCATCCAAAACATATAATCAACAACAGATTATACATCACATCATATATCACAATATATGAAAAAAGTAAAAGAAATGTTGAGGAATCTAGTTGGATCCCTCCTACCAATTTCCCTACATCCACAGATGTTACACAATATAATTCACATTAATTTCATTTCAATATATTATATTCTGATAGACAGAATAAATGTTTGTTGACGATATGTGTATGTATCGTTATTTGTAATTTCAACCAACAATCAATAATTCAACCAAACTAACATCACAGAGATTACAATCATCATTTATCAACACTAGATTATATTTATAAAAATATAAATAGAATAGAGTTAGTGAGTTTTACTCACATTGGGCGATTATCGTTAAATAACGATAATCGATAATCGATAGTCGGATTGGTTCAGGAATTTTATTTTGCCATAAATTGAGACGAGCTCCAAATCACTCCAAACAAGTTCCATTTTGTAGCCCTCGTCCATACGATCCCAACGCGACCAGTTTCGCTGAATTTCGTTTTCGTATGGCAAAGTTATGCATTTTAGAAGTTAGTATACATTTCAAATAGATTTAAACTTGGATTTAATATAAATGCGCTTAACCCTTTTTAAACATCAGCCCATTACCCGTTTTAATCCCAACCCGCTTCAATCCTTTCTTCCCTAATTCCACGCAGCGAGCTCCAGCACTCCCATGGCCAATTTCTTCAAACTTTGATCACCTCGTTTCCTTCCATCACTTCACCGAATCAAAATCCGACTACATGTAACGACCCGGATTTTTAGCGACTTTGGTTATCGACATAAACACGATGTCGATAACCAAAACATCGAAAAGTCCTGGTAATTAGTGAAAGAAATTAGAGGGTGAGGAAAGATAAGGTAGAACTAATAGAATAGAAGAAGAAGAACACAACATCAGAGTAACACGAATCTCACAGCGGAACGAATAACATGTAATATATGTAACATAACTTTGAAATATACATCTGTTCTTGAATATACATCATTATCAAAGTGCAACACTTACAACACAGCGGAAATAACTATAGCTATATGATCTTGAAGCCTCCTGCTCCAGCTCTTCAAGTGTATCTGAAAAAAAAATCCCGACTACTTGACTGCCCGTACAAATTTAGGCACCCAAGAGTTTAGGGAAACAAATAAATAAACTCCGGGTCAGTCATGGGACTGGTGTGAGTAAAATATTTTAACACAGTTTAACATATATATGATATCTCATAAGACCACGCCGTGAATACGGAACGGGTTTTTCCCTTATGAGAATCCAACATCTTTGACAAGCAATATCATTCTGATATTATAATAATGTCTAAGTACAAATATATATCAATCTAGCAGAAACGCTTTCATCTCACGTTCTACATATATAGTATACAATCAAAACCGCAAGCACGTATTGGGTAATGGATTTCCAACTATGACAAGGTATGGAACCACCTTTCGCTAGTGTACCTCTAGAAAGGAATACACTGGGTTCAACAAGAACATCTTGCAACCCGGCCACACATGACCGACCACTCATTTCGCTTGAGCGTATCGAATGTATATCACCAACGGTTGGGATCAACAACCGTTTCCCGAATGGGACATCATCAACAATAGATTTTTAGAAGTAAATGAAACTCTAGATCAGGTGATTATACACCCTACTTCGGTGCGACCGACTTAGCCATGCTGCCTGCCCGATTTCTGTCATTTACCGGTTGATGAGGCTAGAAGCTACGCTTTATAATCACACCAGACACACTTCGAATGTCACATCGTCAAATCCATCAAATCACCGATTGACGTCCTCAACCATACATTATGTATTAGCTAAAAGAAGTTTCCTTCTTCGCTTCCACTCTTGGTATGGTTGGAGAAATCAATATACGTGATCGTCTGGAAATACTTTGTCAGACATCCATCCATACAAGTCACCCAGGAACAGGATGAACCGAAAGCACTATTCTGTAAACAGGATAGCCCTTGCATAACTCCGTCTTCAATTATCTTTGGCATAAATGATACGCAACGCTTATGCCAATACAGAGTGGTTCTTTGGATAATAATCCAACCGGTCTCTCCATATTAACAACGTTAAAATGGTCAAAACTTTGATAGTCTGTGATTTAACTATCGAAGAAAAATAGGTGTGCAAACAACGATATTATTTCCAAATGGAAATTTATATCGATCAAACATCATTCAACATTTATTTCTTTATTTCATTAATTTACTTATCTCCTGTTTCCCTATATTCAATATTTCTTATTTTCTAAATTTGGAAAATATACATTATTAACAATGGAAAACATTTCCATTTCTAGTTTTCTTTATTAGAAAACATTTCTGGTTTCTTATTTGGAAAACATTTCCAAAGCTTCTTCATTGGACTTAGACAGATGTTTAAACAAACATCGCTATGCCAACTCAAACCATTTCCTTTACTGCCGAACCTTAACTATTCCTTAGTAAAAAATGAAGTCAATCAAGTTGGGGTAGAACTACCTCTCAGACCTTAACTGAACAACATTTCTAACTTTGAAATAGGCAAAGTTCACTTTATATTCCTTTTACTAACTTCCTTACTTAACTCTCTTTCAAATCTTTTCTATTCGATAATTCTTTCCTTCGATAAGGTATATTCGATAACCATATTCAATTTATTCTATTCACTTAACTCTTTTGATTTTACTTTAACTCTATTCCCTTAACTCCTATTGAATAAACTATATTCAATAACTCTTTTAATTATATTTGAATGAACTATATATTCGATTAACTCCTTTTACTTTAACTCTAATCGATTAAACTAATATCGATTAATTCCTTTTACTTCAACTCTAATCGAATAATTCTAGTTCGATATAACTCTATCGATTTACTTTAACTGATTTACACTAACTGTTAACTCTAACTGGTTTACCCTAACTGATGTACTCTAACCAATTAACTCTAACTGGTTAACCCTAACTGATGTACTCTAACCAATTAACTCTAACTGGTTAACCCTAACTGATTAACTCTGTTTGATTTACTCTAATCAATTTATTCTATTCGATGAATTCTGATCGAATAACTCCTTTTGGCTAAACTATATTTGAATACCTCTTTTAACTTTATTTGATAACTACCTTAATTCTATTCGAATAAGTAATTCGATTAACTCCTTTTCGAATAAACTATTCATTTATAAAGATTTACTTTTAGTAACGGTTCTTCACTTTACAAATGATTTCCTTTTATTCTAACTAATCCTTTGATTTTATAATTATTTCTTTTATAAAAATCCTTTTCCTTTTCTATATAAAATCCATTGATTTTATATAAATAATTCATTTTCAAAATACACTTTGAAAATATTCCTTTATCAACATTCGGTATGTTATGGTATTCAACATATCAAATCACGATGATCAAAATCGCCCAAACACTTATAATCGACAACAGATTATATATCACGTCATATATCACAATATATGAATCAAAGTAAAATAATTGTTGAGGAATCCAGTTGGATTCCCCCAACCTGTTTCCCTGCATCACAGATGTTAAACAATATAGATAACATCATTTTCAGTTCTATATGATACATTCTGTTAAACAGAATCAATATAGAAATTTAACTAACTGACTAGCAGTTCAATCAAACAGTCAACACGCAGTCAATCAGCCAATATCTAACAGTTCTAAAAATACAACATGAAATTATAAACTGTTCAGAGTTAGTGAGATTTACTCACATTGGACGATCATCATTAATAACGATAACCATCGCTTGATTCAGACGGACAATTTATTTTGCTATAAATTGTAACGAGCTTCTATTCGCCCCCAGTCAGTTCCATTGGGTAGTGTCCGTCCATAAGATCCCAACGGATATTGTTTCGCTCAATTCTGATCACGTATGAGTAAGATATACATTTTTAAAGTTAATACACTATTGAATTTAATTTAAACTAAACTTTAATTATTAAAAATCGGGCCTTACCATCAACTTAAACCGGCCCAATACGTTGATATACCTACCCGCTCCATTCATACCGTCTTCCCCAAATCCTGAAATACACCGAACTCCCTCTCCAGCTAAAACCCATCACCGTTCTTCGTTGATTACTCCAACTATACTCCACGAGAATTCAAACAGAAATCATCGCACTCATCTCCTTCGCAAACTCTTAACCTCCATCCCACTCAATTTCAGTTCGGTGGTCCCCTCGAAATGGTGTCGACGGCTCCATCCAGTATTCCACCGACATGAATTTACACCGAATACCACAAAATTAGCACACGAGGTGCGGTTTCCAACCACGAACTCAAATCTAGTATTCACATCAAGATTCGATGCTTACAACTCCCGAAAAGCTGAACCCTAGGTTCGAATGGACTTTTCTGTAGCTCGCGAACATAGTGCGAGTTGCGCGAGACCTACCTGAACTTGAAGAGGACGATCCCATGAATCCATCTATGTATAACTTAGGATTTATAGATTTTTATTTCATTTTGTATAGGATTTTTTCTTGTTCAAAAGTTTTTGTTGTGGAGATCGAACTTCTTCTATGTGTTGTATTTGGGATCATATAAAGGCTGAGACTTTTGTTTTGTGGTTGAAAATGATGGTTGGTGGCCTGTTTTGGTTCACTTAATATTTAGGATATTTTATTTAATATCGTTTTATTTTTGTTTCCAACTTCTAAAATTTCATGTGGTCACATATGATACCCAAAAATCACGAAACTGGACATGCAACTTCAGTTTGACATTACGGTCCCAATGAAATTGGTTTCGTCCAATTCCGACTTCGTATGCTCACACAACGTGTTTTTAACCGTCGAAATACTGACTGTTTCTCACTGTAAAAATCCGTACCACCACACAGTGACTCTAAAAATCACGAAACTGGAAATCTAACAATAATTTGACATTACGAATCCAACAAAATTGGTTTCGTCGAATTCTGAGGTCGTATGAAAAACTGGTTATTTTTAAAGCTCTGAATGACCCATTTAAATATATAAATATATTTAAATATAATTAAAATAAATATAAATAAATTTATATTATCGTATATACTCACAGTGGAATACCATACAGCTCAGGAATAATACTATATAAATTTCTAACTCGATATTTCAATCTGGGTCAACCCGATATTCGATTTATATTGAAATTCCTTTTCAAAATATAAATAATTCCTTTATAAATTATAAAGGAATTCCACAGCGACTTTTCTGAAATTTGATTTGGACGTAAATCAAAATCTACATGATGAAATCCCAAATTTTCTCTTCCACTAGAAAGATATACTCACCAGCTCCACACGTTTCTTGTTTCATAGAAATCCAGCTTAAAACGAATCATGTACATTCAGTTGAAGTTCGAATCGCCAATTTTCGAACTGCCGCGCCATTTCGAGCTCGATTTTAATTATAATATAACTCTACGTTCAAACTGACGTCGATTGAATATATTCGTCAATATACTTCAACTCTAAGCTGAATGAAATATTAAGAATGACCCAGTTCACATTATATTGTCAATTCACTATTTCTGGTTATTTCTGAATTAAATATATTATTCTATTATTTAATTAAATTAAATATTCACTATAAAATTTAATTAACGACGATTTATTTCCCTAAATCACTAAAATAAATTAATTATAATACCTCTGCCAATGCGGGTCATTACAATCTTTCCCACTTAAAATAATTTCGTCCTCGAAATTGCTAAAAGGTAGAGGACGACCCTATCGACTGGTTAGAACATATTTGTTCACTTCTTAACTTCAGTTTCAATTGAACCAATTTAATTTTAATTAAATTTTAATTAATTCTTATCAACGAAAATTTTCAAAAATCTTGAAATTTTTTAACACCATAACTTTTCGAAAAATTTCGCCAGCACCTCTTTTGTACCGATCAATATCTCAAACTCCAACTCGCCTCTTTGGGCCATCTCCATCCCAAAAGAAAATCAAACAGCCAAGCGGCTTGCCAATTCGGCTCATAAATCTTATATCCAATAGAAATATAAACTTGTACCTTTTGTCGGCATATCATTATATCCTTTCACCTGTTATCAATTCAACATATACCAGGGTTATCCCAATCAAACTCCAATCCGCTTTTTATCCACAATTTCAACCATTCGCTTATAAATAAGTCGAAATTTATTTCAAATTCGAGTTCCATTCTCGATTCCAAACTCTTTACTTGATTATCAAGTTACACTTCAAATTTGAATCCCCCAAATCCAATTTGTCTCGATATCATTCAAATTCAATCTCAGTTACCACTTTACTGGCATTACTTTTAATTCAAATTTGCTTTCACAAATTTCTGTTAAATTTGTTTTTAATTTAAACAGTCTTTCCCTGGGAGTTTTCAAACAGTTTACTCTTTTCAAAAATCAAATCTTCCTTTTGAACATGTCACTGAGCTCTTAATTAATATTCCATTAGTTAAATCACTTCTCTATTTCTTTATCAATATTTGTTAACCAAATATTTTCAATATCCATATTGGCCTTTTTATGTTATTGGGGAAACATTCTTGAATATCGCCTTCCTTTATTTTCTAAACTTTAGAAAATATACGCTATTTATAATTGGAAAATATTCCAATTACTTATCTCTTTTCCGATCTCGTTTATTTCTATACTTAGAAAATATTCTTTATTATATTTCCAAGCTTACACTTATTTGGGTTAAAACGGATGTTGTGCAAAACATCGTTACGACAACCCAAATACTATATTCAACTAACTCTTAGCCAACATTGATCTTCGAGCCTGAAATCTTACTATTTATTTGTTAATAATGAAATCAATCAAGTTGGGGTATAACTACCTCTCAGACCTTGACTGAATAACATTTATAACGTCAAAACAGATATGACTACTTAATCGAATAATCAATACCATACAACTACTTATTCATTTTATACACTTATACGCTTCCTCTTTCTATTCTTACGAGATTTTATTCCTATCTTCCTTTTTGATTTTACTATTCTATTTCTAAGTTTGTTTCCTTATCGACTTCTATATATATTGATATATATAAAATCCTAGTTATCAGATTTTCTTAAAAATATTCTATCTCCTTAAATTTTCGGAAAAATTCGCCATAACCTCCTTTGTACTGGGAGTATCGGGAAAATCCCTCAAACTGCCACACAGGCCTTCTCCAATCAAAAAGAAAAAGAAAAGTCAAGCGGCTAGCCGATACGGCGCATAAAATCTCATATATGAATTGAATACATACCTTTCGTCGAGCATTCTATTTATGTACCTTCATACCTTATTCATACCTATCTCATGTATATTTATACCTTCCCAATCTATTTTAACTATACATGATCGTTTTATCTCAATTCGTTAATTAATTTGTTAATTAACTCTTCAGTCTATTTCACTTTTATATTTGAACATGACATGTTCAAATATATTTTAACTTACTTATAAACTAATCAAATTCTACTTTTTTTCAAACTCAGGTTTCATATTCGATTTCAAATATAAATTTAACAGTCCCCTTTACTTATCTAAAGTTCAACTTCAATTCAAGATCCATTTACTAACGGCTAATTAACTAGTTTACCTATTTCACCTTTTTATTTGAATATACATGTTCAAATATAAGTTTAACTTGTTTATCAACTAATTGAATTCCATTTCAATTCTATTTGAATTTCCTATATTCAAATTCCATTTCAATTCTCTTATTCAAATTCTATATTTGAATTTCATTTCAAATCTCTTATTCAAATTTTATATTTGAATTTCGTTTCAATTCTATTTGAATCTTCTATATTCAAATTTAAAATTCAATTCTATTTGAATCTTCTTTATTCAAATTTCATTTTCACTTTCGATATTCAAATCCTATATTTGAATTCCTTTATACTTTCTATATTCAAATTCTATATTTGAATTCCATTTGAATTATATATTCAAATTCCATTTGAATTTCTATATTCAAACTCTATTTCAATTCCATTGAATTTCATATATTCAAACTCCCTTTGAATTTCTATATTCAAATTCTATGTTTGAACTTCCTTTATTCAAATTTCTTTTCAAACTTTCTTTATTCATTCTTTAAATAAGTCTCGATTTCAATTCCTTTTGAAATCGATATTTCTACCTTTGGAAAATAGATTTCCCTTTCAATTCCACACTTGTATTTTTATTTCTGAATTATCCAATGGTAATTCTTTTCACTACATTTATAACTTCGTTTATAAAAGAACTATTTATAAACTTCGTTTATAAAGGAACTTCTCGTTTTATTTCTTTTAAACAAGTTAATATTTCAAATCTATTTAAAAATTCAAATTCTAGATTTTAAATCCCATTTTGAAATTCAACACAACTTGTTTTTCCCAAAACAAATTCAAAACAGTATCTCTGGTAGTAATTCGTCACTTACAACTCGAAAATGAATACTGATGATGCAGCTGTCATCATCAGAATCTATTTTCCAGCGATCGAAGTGAGTTCAATACTATAAACCCATTTCTAAACATTTCCACTTTGAAATTCATTTCAAAATATAATTCACACTGCTTGTAAAACAAATTTAAAATCTCCCAGAATCTTAAATTTTCCTTACTTTTAATCCCAATCCATTTACAAAAACTTATCCAATTTTCCAGAATTTTAATCCAATTTCTGGTTTAAGTTTTATATTTAACTCATCTGATTTCTCGTATTTCACTTATATGAATTTTGATTGGTTATTCACATAACCATTTAATTTATAATCTTACTCGATTATAATAACAACCAATATATCCAATATATTATAATTTCGATACGTATATCTTCTTTATATCAAGATATACCTTGGGTAAACTTATTTTAATTTACCCTCTTTTCAAAACATATCGTGTTGGTTCATCGTATTCAAGTGTTTAGTAACTCCTACCGATATAGTGGATCAGACTGATCGACCAGAATTCACAAACAACTCAACCAATGGATCTCCACAATATAAAAAAAAAATTATATCAATAACAAATACGTTCACTCGTATATATACACTCAACTCAATCTAGGGTATTACTGACCCTATCTCTACCGAGTCACGCCACAGAGCAAAGGTAATTCACTTAACCTCGCTCTGATACCAACTGTAATGACCCGGATTTTTAGCGACTTTGGTTATCGACATAAACACGATGTCGATAACCAAAACATCGAAAAATCCTGGTAATTAGTGAAAGAAATTAGAGGGTGAGGAAAGATAAGGTAGAACTAATAGAATAGAAGAAGAAGAACACAACATCAGAGTAACACGAATCTCACAGCGGAACAAATAACATATAATATATGTAACATATCTTTGAAATATACATTTGTTCTTGAATATACATCATTATCAAAGTGCAACACTTACAACACAACGGAAATAACTATAGCTATATGATCCTGAAGCCTCCTGCTCCGACTCTTCAAGTGTATCTGAAAAAAAATCCCGACTACTTGACTGCCCATACAAATTTAGGCACCCAAGAGTTTAGGGAAACAAACAAATAAACTCCGGGTCAGTCATGGGACTGGTGTGAGTAAAATATTTTAACACAGTTTAACATATATATGATATCTCATAAGACAACGCCGTGAAGACGGAACGGGTTTTTCCCTTATGAGAATCCAACATCTTTGACAAGCGATATCATTCTGATATTATAATAATGTCTAAGTACAAATATATATCAATCTAGCAGAAACGCTTTCATCCCACGTTCTACATATATAGTAAACAATCAAAACCGCAAGCACGTATTGGGTAATGGATTTCCAACTATGACAAGGTATGGAACCACCTTTCGCTAGTGTACCTCTAGAAAGGAATACACTGGGTTCAACAAGAACATCTTGCAACCCGGCCACACATGACCGACCACTCATTTCGCTTGAGCGTATCGAATGTATATCACCAACGGTTGGGATCAGCAACCGTTTCCCGAATGGGACAGCATCAACAATAGATTTTTAGAAGTAAATGAAACTCTAGATTAGGTGATTATACACCCTACTTCGGTGCGACCGACTTAGCCATGCTGCCTGCCCGATTTCTGTCATTTACCGGTTGATGAGGCTAGAAGCTACGCTTTATAATCACACCAGATTCACTTCGAATGTCACATCGTCTAATCCATCAAATCACCGATTGACGTCCTCAACCATACATTATGTGTTAGCTAAAAGAAGTTTCCTTCTTCGCTTCCACTCTTGGTACGGTTGGAGAAATCAATATACGTGATCGTCTGGAAATACTTTGTCAGACATCCATCCATACAAGTCACCCAGGAACAGGATGAACCGAAGGCACTATTCTGTAAACAGGATAGCCCTTGCATAACTCCGTCTTCAATTATCTTTGGCATAAATGATACGCAACGCTTATGCCAATACAGAGTGGTTCTTTGGATAATAATCCAATCGGTCTCTCTATATTAACAACGTTAAAATGGTCAAAACTTCGATAGTCTGTGATTTAACAATCGAAGAAAAATAGGTGTGCAAACAACGATATTATTTCCAAATGGAAATTTATATCGATCAAACATCATTCAACATTTATCTCTTTATTTCATTAATTTACTTATCTCCTGTTTCCCTATATTCAATATTTCTTATTTTCTAAATTTGGAAAATATACGTTATTAACAATGGAAAACATTTCCATTTCTTGTTTTCTTTATTAGAAAACATTTCTGGTTTCTTATTTGGAAAACATTTCCAAAGCTTCTTCATTGGACTTAGACAGATGTTTAAACAAACATCGCTATGCCAACTCAAACCATTTCCTTTACTGCCGAACCTTAACTATTCCGTAGTAAAAAATGAAGTCAATCAAGATGGGGTAGAACTACCTCTCAGACCTTAACTGAACAACATTTCTAACTTTGAAATAGGCAAAGTTCACTTTATATTCCATTTACTAACTTTCTTACTTAATTCTCTTTCAAATCTTTTCTATTCGATAATTCTTTCCTTCGATAAGGTATATTCGATAACCATATTCAATTTATTCTATTCACTTAACTCTTTTGATTTTACTTTAACTCTATTCCCTTAACTCCTATCGAATAAACTATATTCGATAACTCTTTTAATTCTATTTGAATGAACTATTTATTCGATTAACTCCTTTTACTTTAACTCTAATCGATTAAACTAATATCGATTAATTCCTTTTACTTTAACTCTAATCGAATAATTCTAGTTCGATATAACTCTATCGATTTACTTTAACTGATTTACACTAACTGTTAACTCTAACTGGTTTATCCTAATTGATGTACTCTAACCAATTAACTCTAACTAGTTAACCCTAACTGATGTACTCTAACCAATTAACTCTAACTGGTTAACCCTAACTGATTAACTCTGTTTGATTTACTCTAATCAATTTATTCTATTCGATGAATTCTGATTGAATAACTCCTTTTGGCTAAACTATATTTAAATACCTCCTTTTAACTTTATTTGATAACTACCTTTATTCTATTCGAATAACTAATTCGATTAACTCCTTTCGAATAAACTATTCATTTATAAAGATTTACTTTTAGTAACGGTTCTTCACTTTACAAATGATTTCCTTTTATTCTAACTAATCCTTTGATTTTATAATTATTTATTTTATAAAAATCCTTTTCCTTTTCTATATAAAATCCATCGATTTTATATAAATAATTCATTTTCAAAATACACTTTGAAAATATTCCTTTATCAACATTCGGTATGTTATGGTATTCAACATATCAAATCACGATGATCAAAATCGTCCAAACACAGATAATCGACAACAGATTATATATCACGTCATATATCACAATATATGAATCACAGTAAAATAATTGTTGAGGAATCCAGTTGGATTCCCCCAACCTGTTTCCCTGCATCACAGATGTTAAACAATATAGATAACATCATTTTCAGTTCTATATGATACATTCTGTTAAACAGAATCAATATAGAAATTTAACTAACTGACTAGCAGTTCAATCAAACAGTCAACACGCAGTCAATCAGCCAATATCTAACAGTTCTAAAAATACAACATGAAATTATAAACTGTTCAGAGTTAGTGAGATTTACTCACATTGGACGATCATCGTTAATAACGATAACCATCGCTTGATTCAGACGGACAATTTGTTTTGCTACAAATTGTAACGAGCTTCTATTCGCCCCCAGTCAGTTCCATTGGGTAGTGTCCGTCCATAAGATCCCAACGGATCTTGTTTCGCTCAATTCTGATCACGTATGAGTAAGATATACATTTTTAAAGTTAATACACTATTGAAATTAATTTAAACTAAACTTTAATTATTAAAAATCGGGCCTCACCATCAACTTAAACCGGCCCAATACGTTGATATACCTACCCGCTCCATTCATACCGTCTTCCCCAAATCCTAAAATACACCGAACTCCCTCTCCAGCTAAAACCCATCACCGTTCTTCGTTGATTACTCCAACTATACTCCACGAGAATTCAAACAGAAATCATCGCACTCATCTCCTTCGCAAACTCTTAACCTCCATCCCTCTCAATTTCAGTTCGGTGGTCCCCTCGAAATGGTGTCGACGGCTCCCTCCAGTATTCCACCGACATGAATTTACACCGAATACCACAAAATTAGCACACGTGGTACGGTTTCTAACCACGAACTCAAATCTAGTATTCACATCAAGATTCGATGCTTACAACTCCCGAAAAGCTGAACCCTAGGTTCGAATGGACTTTTCTGTAGCTCGCGAACACAGTGCGATTTGCGCGAGACCTACCTGAACTTGAAGAGGACGATCCCATGAATCCATCTATGTATAACTTAGGATTTATAGATTTTTATTTCATTTTGTATAGGATTTTTTCTTGTTCAAAAGTTTTTGCTGTGGAGATCGAACTTCTTCTATGTGTTGTATTTGGGATCATATAAGGGCTGAGACTTTTGTTGTGTGGTTGAAAATGATGGTTGGTGGACTGTTTTGGTTCACTTAATATTTAGGATATTTTATTTAATATCGTTTTATTTTTGTTTCCGACTTCTAAAATTTCGTGTGGTCACACATGATACCCAAAAATCACGAAACTGGACATGCAGCTTCAGTTTGACATTACGGTCCCAATGAAACTGGTTTCGTCCAATTCCGACTTCGTATGCTCACACAACGTGTTTTTAACCGTCGAAATACTGACTGTTTCTCACTCTAAAAATCCGTACGACCACACAGTGACTCTAAAAATCACGAAACTGGAAATCTAACAATAATTTGACATTACGAATACAACAAAATTTGTTTCGTCGAATTCTGAGGTCGTATGAAAAACTGGTTATTTTTAAAGCTCTGAATGACCCATTTAAATATATAAATATATTTAAATATAATTAAAATAAATATAAATAAATTTATATTATCGTATATACTCACAGTGGAATACCATACAGCTCAGGAATATTCCTATATAAATTTCTAACTCGATATTTCAATCTGGGTCAACCCGATATTCGATTTATATTGAAATTCCTTTTTAAAATATAAATAATTCCTTTATAAATTATAAAGGAAATCCACAGTGACTTTTCTGAAATTTGATTTGGACGTAAATCAAAATCTACACGATGAAATCCCGAATTTTCTCTTCCACTAGAAAGATTTACTCCACCAGCTCCACACGTTTCTTGTTTCATAGAAATCCGGCTTAAAACGAATCCTGTACATTCAGTTGAAGTTCGAATCGCCAATTTACGAACTGCCGCGCCATTTCGAGCTCGATTTTAATTATAATATAACTCTACGTTCAAACTGACATCGATTGAATATATTCGTCAATATACTTCAACTCTAAGCTGAATTAAATATTAAGGATGACCAAGTTCACATTATATTGTCAATTCACTATTTCTGGTTATTTCTGAATTAAATATATTATTCTATTATTTAATTAAATTAAATACTCACTATAAAATTTAATTAACGACGATTTATTTCCCTAAATCACTAAAATAAATTAATTATAATACCTCTGCCAATGCGGGTCATTACACTACACCACACAACTCCTCATCAAAATCTCCTCACCACCGTATCACTTTCACCGACCTCGGCCCCGTCTGACGAATCGCGTCGAACAGCCTCCACCGTTCGCTACAGTGAAGCCACCAAACGGTTTCGACACTGAACTTGCCCAAAAACCCCCGATAGATGCTAAACACCCCACTGAATCCAAAAACAACATCAAATTCGAGAATCTTTGCTTCGATTTCATGAAAATTGGTGCCCTAGGCACTGTCGAACCCACTGTGCAAAATGGCAGCGACCAAAACATGTTTCGAACCTCCCAAAATTTATATGAGAATGAAGAGCACGGCTTGGTGATTTCAATGATATATAATTTACGATTTTTAGCATTCGAATTGAATTGTTTTGGATTTTCAAAGAGAGGAAGTTTACTGTAAAGGGTTTTCTTGGAGGCGGCTTGGGTTTGACCAGAGAATGGAAAGAAGTAGGGTTGGGAAATGTTAATGGGTATTTATAGGTAGGTTAAATTATTTTTTATTAATATTTTATATTTTGTTTTAGCCAATTACTCATTTATTCGTCTTCTAAAAATTCGCATGATCGCATACAATATCCAAAAATCATGGAAATTGACATGCAACTAGAGTTCGACAGACTAACGAAACTTGTTTCGTCGAATTTCGACTTTGTTTTCTCACACAGCGTATTTTTAGTCGTTAAAATATCGACTGTTTCTCACATTAAAATCGCGCACGGCCACATACTAATTCCAAAAATCACGAAAATTGAAATCTAACAATAATTAATATTCCGGATCCAACAAAATTAGTTTCGTCGAAAACGGAGTTCGTTTGCAAAAAAGGCTATTTTTAAAGCTCTAAATAAACCCATTTAAATATAAATATATTTAAAAATAATCAAATTAAATATTAATAAATTAATATTATTGTATATCTTCACATATGATATCATACAGCTCCAAAATGTACGTATTTGGATTTATACATCGATATTTAAAAATCTCACTTTAATCGATATTCAATTTTTATAAAACCCTTTTTTAATATAAATAAATCGTTATAAAATATAAACGAATTCCATAGCGAGTATTTTAAATTTTTATTTGGACGTAACTTTCAATCTACACAACAAAATCTTGATTTTTTTGTTTCATTAAAAAAATACAATTCAACAGATCCGAGCGTTTCTTATTTCACAGAAATCCGACTTAAAACGAATCTTGTATATTCAATTGAAGTTCAAATCGCCAATAACGAACTGCCGCAACGTTACAGGCTCGATTATAATTCATACATTCTAACGTCGATTAAATAATATATTCGCTATTCTAATCCAATTCTAAACTGAATTATACCTTATATATGATCCAATTCACACCGTATTGTGAATTCAGCAATTCTTGACTGTTTCGAAATTATAATATATTTTTATATTTTAGATATTCATTAAATATTCATTATTATTTAATTTAAATCAATAAATCACTATTTACATTGTTAAATTAATTAATTATTACACCGTAAAAATACGGGACATTACATTGAGAATGAGATGTTAATGTTTAATTAACATATTAATGTGTGTTTAAGCCTTAAAAGGGTGGATTTGGGCTTAATTGGTATTGATATCTTGGTTTGGCTTACTTGGGAGGTTAAGCCCACTTATCCTCTTTTAGTTTGCTAGGTAGCTGAGAAAAGGTACGTTCCTTTTCACCGTAAGTGACAATGGCTTCTCTTGCTCTCAAACCCAAAACCCTAGCTAATCTAAAATTCATAACAAATAAAATAAAATTCCAAAAATTCTGAAATTTGGATCTGTTGTTGCCAACACATTCCGGAATCTCTCCTTCAATTTTTGTGGCATTTGGTTCAGTTTTGGGGCATCAAACATCTTCTTTCATCAAGCAATTTTCGGATCAGATCTGAACAGAAAACGAAGGTCAGTATAAAAATCATAATTAATTCAAGAAAAATTTAAAAATTCCGAAATTTGGATATATATGTTATTTTCAACTCAATAACATACCTTCTGTAAAAATTTCGTAGGAAAATAATTCAATTTGCTATGGCAAACCCTTATTGCAACAAAGGGTAAAAATGCAGTTTTTGGGGAAATTGACGATGAGTTGAGGCTTGCATGCTGGTTCGCGAAGTTAAGGTGAGTTGTTCGACCCACGCAATCTATTTATGAATAATGTGTTGCATGTTATGAATTTTAGATTTGGTCGATTTGATGATTGCTTTGCTTGCAATATGGATTTGGATTCAATTGGTTGTTTGATTTTGTATGCTGAGAATTTTCGTGAAAATATTACTGCTGTAAAACATTGATAACTCATAGCTAGATTATCCAAATTGACTCAATCTTTTTATAGTAGAAAGCTCTTTCAATTTGCTACAAATTTTCCCTAGTCATTTATCAAACTTTTTCATTTTAAGAGGACAAAAATGAGTTTTAAACTGAGCATGCAGCTCAGGCCTGTGTTAAAATCTGGGTTGATAGTTGATAGTAAAATGAGCATAACTTTTGAGTCACTTATCGGAATTTGATAACATTTTATATCTGAAAAGCTAAGATTATAAGCTACAACTTTCATTTGTTGTGCTTCTATTGATTTTGAAGTTTAAATGGAGAAAAACTCATTTGTTTGTTGCTGGGCTGTCGTTAGGAAATCAGGGAAATATTTGAAATTGAGAAAAAAAATTTGGCCATAACTTTTGAGCCACTAATCGAAATCTGGAAAATTCTTAATTTTCTGGAAAGCTAAGGGATTAAGCTACAAATTTCATTTATGGTGCCTCTTGTGATTTTGGAGTTTAAATGGTGAAAAACCCATTTGTTTGTCGTTGTCCTGTCGTTGAGAAATCGTGTTAATACTTAAACATGAGAGATTGTTTTGGTCATAACTTTCGAGTAACTTATCGGATTTTAATATTTTTTGATGTTTTGGAAAGCTAGGAGTTTTTGCATAATTTTTTGGGTTAAGTTTTGTTAAATTATATGCTTAAGCAAAACTGAAATTGCAATTTAAAACTAAGAGATTTGTTATGAACCTTTGGAAACAATAATAGTTTTGTAAACAACTATGTAAGTGTTTTAAACAATGGAATTCAAAAGAGATAATAGTTTTGAGAATCTTAATTCTATAATATGGAATGCGCTAATTTTCGACTTAACGTTACCGATTGTTTTATATGATCTTGTGAAACATTTTGTCGAAAATGTTATATTCCAATGAATAGAATGTTGAAGTGAAATTTACTAATTCTTGACCGAATACTAGAACCCAACTGAGTAGTATGGGATGCTCAAGTTAGATTCTTATAATCGATTTTGAGATAGTAATTAACACTTTAGGGTTCTACTCTTTTATGGTGTACGACAAGTGGTCTCTAGATCCGTAAGAGAATATAATTCAGGTTTTCCGGGTATATCCATAATAAGTGAAATTTACTAATTCTTAGTAAATACTTGTGTTTCACTAGATGGTATGGGACGTTTATGTTAAACTATAGTGGTTACTATGCGTGATAGTATTTGACACTTTAGGGCCCACTTTCTTTTGGTGTGCGGCAGAGGCTGCTAGATCCTTAAGAATGTAACTTCTGGATTTCTTTTCAAACTTTTAAATATAAAAAGATTGATAAATTCATTATTATAAGAGACTGGACTTTTATGTCTACTTTTGTTATTAAATTTTTTAAATAAAATAATGATTAATATGGAGTAGTGAAGTCGTAGTTACCACTATCTTTATGATAGTTGATATTTTGTTTCTTTGAATATCGAGATTGGATATGTGGTTCCTCGATCCCTTAGATCAAGCAAGTGAGATTTCGATCTGCACGATCGTATGTCTATGTTTCCTCAATTCCTTAGATTGAGCATGTAATTCCTTGGTCTCAATAATCATAGAAATGGATAGTTTTACTTGTTCTCTCAATCCTAGCAATCGTGCATGAGCTCCAGATTGCTTGTTTTATTGTGTTTCCTCGATCAGGTCGATTGAGTATGAGTTCCTCAATCCTACTGATTGTGCATGAGGTCCCGATCTTTGGTATTAGATCGGTATGAGGGATACCATCAGGCCTCGAGATCATCTTGGATTTTGGAATATATGTTTGTTTGTTTGATATGTTGATTCTTGTTCTTCCTTAGTCATTTAACTGAGAAAGGGTTCCTTAATTAGGTTGGTCATGATTGAGTAGTATTAACTTGTCGTGCTTGTAGTAGTTCCTTGATCAGGTTGGTGATGAATGAGTCATGTTAACTTGTCGTGCTTATAACGTGAACTTGTGATAGAGATAAATATCCAAGATTGGAAACCAGATATACATCAGTGTGAAATAATAAATTATTGTGACTATCATTTTGTGGTTGAACTAATGTTTATTTATATGTTATATATATATATATATATATATATATATATATATATATATATATATATATATATATATATATATATATATATACGAGGCAGGTTCAATGGCAGCCCAAATAGTGAGCACCCCTTTAGCCTTCCACTTTTCCACCACCCATTTCCCACTAACTCCCATTCTCTCTCCTTCCCCTAACTCTCTCACTTCCCACTCTTTTTCTTTAACATAAATGAGAGGTGGAAATCAAGGGGCTTTTGGGGTGCTCCATTTTTGGGGTTACATCTCACTTTTTGGAAATTTAGAGATAGACTGATCCGGAATTTTGTGTTTTTGGGTCAGAACGGAATTTTCAGGTTTACAGGATGCTCAAAATTTTGGACAGGTGAGCTAGCCATGGATTGACATATTGAGATTCTAAGTTTATCTTATGTAGGATATTCACCTGATGTAATATGAGATGTACTTGTTAAGGTAGTGACTTTTTTGAAATGTGTAAAATGAAAAGTTTAGAAGTATATTTGCGGACATACTCTATGTATGATGTGATGTATACTTTTCTATTGTGATCTATGATTATTATGTGTATGGTATATTGTTCTGATTATGTGGAATTGTTGTGTCTATTACTTTGTATTAATACTGAACACGTCAAACTCAGATCAGACATTAAGCGAAAAAGGTATAAGTGACGTATCAGTATTAGTATAAAGATATATTCACATTCGATCGCCCTAATAAGTTGTATTCTGCGGATTAGCAGACGACATTACTTGTAATGTTCTTTGCTAAACTGGGTATAACAGTGGGGTTGTTACAAGGAATGTTTGGAGTTCCTGTCATATTGCTTCCACAGGAAGACGCGCCTTTGTCATCTTTCTCAAGAGATATAGACTGATATATTTCCCACCACTGGAAAATCAACGATCATAAATGGCGTAGCTTAATCTTGTAAGGTAGAATTGATTTTTTTTTAAATTCCCCCTTCTTTTCCCTTTTATATTTTTTCCATTTAAATTTCACTTAACTATTGTTATCTCTAAACTAGATAGTAATAAAGGTTGGCCTGACCTGTTGAGACAAATGAGGCATAATATACTAGCATCGATACATGAGTTTTTTTAATGAACATTTGAAGCAATTTTTTTATTTACTTAAGCTACATACTTTATAATTTGATATATGACTTAAGTTTAGAGAAACATTGTCTACTGTGATATATTTTATTGCGCACAGATGATTTCAGACTCAATACCTAAGCCTGTTCACAACTTAACATTAATAATCTCTGTGAATTTATCAAACCTATTTTGTCGGTTTTTCTTAAATCTACTTCGCTTGTGAAAACTTTCGTCCATCTGAAGCCAAACAATACCCAATTTTCTCTTCAACCGCAATCGTGTCCTTCGCAGATGCCCTGTCTTTCGATCCTATCCTCTTTCTTCCCTCTGATTCTTTTCCATCTCGCATATACCACTTCTTCCCAAATCTTTCCGTAATCCAACACTCAAATTCACATCTTTCCTCTCAAATCCAACTCAGTCACCTACTGCCTCCTCCGATGACGCCGGCGTGTGCCTCTTCAACGAACCTGCCACATCTCAAATCCGACTGCATCTCAAATTCGATCAAGGTAAACCTTTATTCAAATTGATACCCTTAAATTCAATTTAACTTGTTAAACAGCAGATGCTACCAGATAAAATATATATAATTTATAAACTTGTTTTCCCCTGTATTGCTATAATTTTTTGATGGACCTGCTATTTTTGGAATCGGAATTTTATGAACAAATAAAACAAAATATTAATTTTTTGACTTGTCCATACCGTAGCTTCATCTAATACATAGGTATATAGTTTCAGGGGTGCATTTATTTTCTTGGTTAAAACATTCTTCGTAGTTCGTAGGATTGGCATATGTGAAGTCTGTCATTGGTTTTGCATCAAGTATTTCACTATTGTGGTATTGTATGTTGAGTTTGTGTTTCAGTGTCTATGATTTTGCTATTTCTTTTAATGTTGAGGTTGTTTTTTTAGTTTTCATGTTTAACGCATGAGTGCAAAAACATTCATATAATTTGCTGTACTCATGTAAAGCAATAAACGTTCACTAAAACTGTGGCATTTGTTTTTGCCTATGCAATTGCATATACACAATTTTCTTATTAAATGCCATTGGTTTCTTCCCCTGCACATGTCACACTTTTCCTTTTTCTTCCAAATTTAATAATTTACATAATGTTACTAGACGGGTTGAAGGAATTTGGATTGCATCATTTAGATTGTTATTTCATACACCATGCACTAAGGGTGCGTTCTTAACCAACGCGAGTGGGGTATTTGAGCGTGGCTTTTGAGCGTGGCATTTGAGCGTGGTACTGTAGCGAACGGAGAATGTGTTTTTAGCTGCGAACGGGGTATTTGAGCGTGGTATCTGAGCGGAGTATTTAATTGTTAAATTAATTGTTTTGATTTAATTTATGTACTGTTTTTTAATTGGACCGTTAAATCTACTTAGAGAATGTGTTTTTACCATGTTAAAAAAAATGAAAAATTATATTAAGCATTAACAAATAGTCTACATTAGGCATTAAGCATTAATAATGCAGTGTACAACAAAACACTAAAAATTTGGTTGACGGTGGGACTTGATCTCTGGTCTCTCCCCAACAAGCCATGTGCACTTACCGACTGAGCAAAGTAATCTTTCATACATAAGTAGGATCTGATTAATTAATTATCCCTGCGTCGGACGCGTTGGACGCGTCCGACGCCAACGAGATGAATTGCAGCTTTCGCTTGGCGTGGCTGGGAGCGTGGTTGGGAGGTTCTGGTGTCCGACGCGTCGGACGCCACCAAATCTGATTGTGGAACGCTCAGAGACTGCGAACGCACCCTATGTAGATCACGGCCGAAGGTCCCATCCATCAAGAGTCTTTGTATGCACCAGTAACAATTGTCTTGCTGACTATTTGTGCATTTGAGCCTGCCAGTTAGATGCCAGAAAGTCAAAAACTTTTTTTTGGTTATATATATATATATATATATATATATATATATATATATATATATATATATATAGGCAAGCGCTCGGTTGCACCCAAAAACAGAGCACCCCAAATGCCTCCGATTTTTACCACCCATTTATATTAAAGAATGTGAGTGTGAAATGAGAGAGTGAATGGAAGGAGAGAGAAAGGGAAATACTTGGTGGAAATTGAGGGACATTTGGGGTGCTGCACTGTTTAGAGTGCTCTCGAATCTGCCTCATATATATATACATATATATATGTATGTATAGTATATGTGTGTGTATATATATATATATATATATCGCATGTAAATAGTGGTGTATATGTTTTTATATGTCCGTGTTCACATATGTGCATGTGGGCAAGTGGATACATGTGTATACACACGTTTCCATTATATTTAATAAAAAAAAGTGTGTGTGAGAGAGAGAACCAAATCGAGAGAGTAAGCATGAAATATAGAGCACGCACACCAAGTATATCTTTGGGTGTATCACGGTGAACAAAAAACATCGTACCTTATAAGCCAGAAAACTCAACTATTTGGACGAATGTGCTTATATGTGCATGTATAAACATATACATTCTTCCAAAACTACATAATTTGGATTGAAAAACTTTTGTCCTGATATTTGGAAGTCCCTTAAATTTTGGATTTTTATTTTTTAACTTCAAGTCATCTTAGTTTTTTCAGAAAACGCTTGATATTTGTTTGAATAAAATAATACGTGAAGTATGGGTGCCAAGTGAATAAATCATATTGTTTAAAATCGTGAAGAAAGAAAGAAAATGGTCCACTGTAAAACTCATACAAATCAAAACCAGTAGCTTTGATATGTATTTTTAACTTGCTAGCATTACTCTCCACGACATCCATACAATCGTTGTGACATAGTGATTGTTCAAAACTATTAGCCATTTCTTTAGGTTGTTGAACTTCAATAACTGAACGTTGTTGTTCAAAACTATTAGCCATTTTTTTTCAAACCCGAAATAGTAAATTTAAGTCAAACCCTCATCTTAGGACATCCTAGAACCAGGTTCTAACCACGGCCTTTGACATATTGGTGCTCATAGTCGAGGTGAAAACAAATTAGACAAATCAATATTTATGAAGATGTCGTAGCTTCTCCTTTTTGACATCCTGGACAGATGAATAGAGCATTAAAAAAATGTCAGGACCATAAAATATATTAACAATTAGATGCATAAAACGTAATCATCTGAAATATGATACTGTTAGTTTTGATTAAAAAAAACTAATTCATATTCATAAAAAAGAACGAAAAGAAAGCAGGAAGAAACTATTACCAATCATACCAATATGAATTTTTTGTATACTTATTAGTATAATTTGACAACAAAGCTAACTATTTCAGGGTCAAAAATGTTGACACTTCCAAGTAAGCTATTGAGAAGAGAAAGTAATCTGAACATGAAAGGATGAAATTGACAGCAAATCACATTGTCTGTCATCGGGCAGTAGTGCACACGCGTAAGATTCTAATCATCAAATTGAGGTCGCTCAAAGCAAAGATAACTAATATTTAATTGTGCATTTGTGGCAGAAAAGTAATGGTGGAAATCCAGCAAGTTAATTGTTAATTATGATAACGTAGCAAAATCTAAATATTCAACTTAGATAACCGGTGGAAACATAATTTTCAAAAATAGGGATTGAGAATTTGCTTAGTCAGAATTTGTTACCATTTGACGCATATGAGAAAGCAACCTCATTACGTGTGATAGGTACAACCACAGTGGACAGACTCAGAATACACTTATATCCCACACATGCATTGTGTGATTCCTTGAATAATCATCAAACTTTTGAACACTAAGGGTGCGTTCTTAACCAACACGAGCAGGGTATTTGAACGTGACATTTGAGCATGGTACTGTAGCGAACGGGGAATGTATTTTTAGCTGCGAATGGGGTATTTGAGCGTGGTATCTGAGCGGGGTATTTAATTGTTAATTTTTTTGTTTTGATTTAATTAAATACTAATTTCGTAAAACAAAACGACCAAAATTCATTACATAAAGAAAATTCAAACATAAATACGACAGAAATACAATAACACGATGACATGAACCTCCTACTTGTTGGTATTTATCAGATAAGTTTGGTATTTTTGGTCGTGGCGTTTGTCTGCAAGCCCTCTTATCAACCAGTTTTTCGCTATCTCATCCGGAAGAGCAGTGAACATATCATTTTTTTTTGGGTCCAAAACAAATAATAGTGCGTCTGCAACATCAAACTCACCCGTTGCTCCAAGACGTTGCATGCGAGCTACCGTATTTGCATAAGTTGTAGAACTTCCCGTTGATTCCACGCTAGTACCCGTATTAGGACTATCAGAATGCGTGCGAGACTTTTTCATTTGTCTCTCGTGCATTAGGTCAATGAGCATAGTCATCTTATCGCCACTTTCACCACGTCGTCTTCTTAAATTTTGACGTGCAGTTGGTTGAGTAGGCGGATTCATTGGATTTTGGGTATTTGGTGGATTCATTGAAGTTTGTTGCAATGGAGGATTTGATGGCGAATTCAAGTTTGGAATATGATTATTTTGCGTGTCATCCAATGGATTAAAAAACCCTTCGAAATCCCATGTTATGTCAAACGTGCTTTGTGTTGATGGCAGCGTGTCAGTCTGCGATGGTTGTACATTAGCAGCAGGGGTGTACGACGATTGACCAGTTGCATTCGTCCCACGAAATAATTGTTGCATCAGATCTAAGTGTTCTATTGGACGTTTCCTATATTTCAAGACACCCGTTCCAAATTCTTAGATGTAAGAAATAAATTGTAAGAAACTGTCTATAATTGAATGGTAAAATAAATAAATTTACAGACCTTAACACGATCTTCCCACCATTCGTCGCTTCCAGAGACCGTTCCTTTGTAAGCGTTCCAACCCGCGCCAGTCTTCGTCATCAGTGCATCCCATTTCATCCAATCTCGTCGAAGACTATCATACTTGTTTCAGATCTTGGTTTCGTCAATCGGGACGATGTCCGGAATGGTTTCTATGGCATCGTTGAACCTATGTGCAATCACTTTATGCACACCTTTTTTGTTGCTGCCACAAGCACCATATGCATCAACAGAACATTGCAGCATAATCCGAGTTGCAGTAGACGACCAGTGATGTGCAGCTTTTCGATTGGCCATACTGAAATGGAAAACAAAATATAATAGAAATTAATTTAAAAAAAACAACCGAAAAACTAGGTTGAATAACGGAAAATAATATGAACGCCGAACTGAAAAAAACTTGATTGCTGCTCCAATTCGGTTGAAGATAAAAGTAGAAGAGGATTGGGTTGGTGTAGTGTGGATGAAGAGGTAGGTGAAGGTGATGGTTTTATAGGTGAACATAAAGAATGTTGGAAATCAAGCCGTTGGCGTCGGACGCGTCGGACGCCAACGGCTTGATTTCCAACGTTCAGCTATCGTTCCATTTGGAAGGGGAAAAAGTATTTGCGTCCGACGCGTCGGACACGAACAAAATTATGAGCATGCCAAATTATTGCTGCGAACACACCCTAAGAATTGTCTACTAGTGAAATTTCAGCATTTTAAACAGTTAAAGGAAGTGTTCTATTAAAAAAACCAATTTGTAAGATAGCGTAAGCTTAAACTCCATTTTCTAACTCAGACCAGTGATGTCAAATCAACTGAAATGTAGTTCTAATAATGTTGAAATAATTCTGTGATTAGTAGATTATGCATCATGTATCCATTTGCTCATCCATGTGGGTTTATATCATGTTACTCAGCATTGTGCATGGTGGGTTCAACTCTTCTGTCCCCATTTTAGCTGTCTCCATATGCCCAATAGGTGAGATTTAACTGATTTCCACTTTTTGCAATTAAACCCTTCAACATTTAGAGGGTTTAACTACAAAAAGTGGAAATCAGGGGGTTGCTACTGGTTGTGAAACACCCCACCTCCGTTAGGGTCACTCTCAAAGGGAATGCCCTAATTTTGGTGGAGGCTTATAAGTATAAGTCACAGATACACAAGACAGATATAAATACACATATTTATAAACAGCGGAAAACAACAGCAATTTTTATTTCAACAAAATACGTGTTACACAAACCATGTCATAATTTGTCTTACAATACTTCCAAAAACATAACATCTTCATAACTGTCTTGATTACATTATTTAAAGAAGCATAAAAACATAAGTAAAATGCATAAGTCCCATAATTGTTGTCCAAAGCCATAGTCCAAAACGAAAAAGATCCAAACAATACATTCTTTCTCTTCAAGCAGGATGTGAAAACTGGTCAAGCTGCGGTATTCCCTCCCTGTGGACCTGGGAGGGGGGGGGGGGAAACGAAAGAAAAGAAGACGAAAGAAAAGTAGAGTTAGACATAAAGCCTGAGTAAGTCTAGGACTATTTAGTCTATGAATAAAGAACTGAGTATGATAAGTATAAACTGGAAATGGGAAAGCACCATAAACTAAGTTAAGTTGTCTAGAGTCGAATATACTTATCGTACCCCATATTAATCTCTGCATCCATATAAACTAGTTCCCAACAGGCACCCCATAATCAGGGTGAAGTGATTCGTTTCTAATGATCAGCTCCTACTCGCATAGTTACATGTGTCTTACGGCCCCCGATGTTGTAGTTACCTATGCTGGTCCCACCATGGGGTGTATCAAGTCCCATGGTGGCGGCCCGACACAATTCTAGAATGCACAGGTATACTACTGGTGCCCAGTGCCTTATTTTTCTGCGTCGGAGTGTGTGCACGCCCGCACCCCGTTAGAACCTACACTGTTGCACCACTGCCGTCGATTTGACCTCTAACAGTCAGCCCAGTAATCGTGCCCCACCCTGCCTAGTTCAGGGTATCCTGATACACCTTGTAGGGTTACTGCTGAAAAGGGTCCCTCGCTACTAGGTTTTCTATTTCTAGACAACATGCTAAGTTGGTTAAGTGTTTTGTAAACCTAACCCCCAATCAGTCTGTATAGTTTAGCATGTTCCATTTTGATTAAATATTAATTCAATTTACTTAATCCTATCAATCCTGACTCAGCCTTAATTGTCTTATTAAAGCCTCGACCTCTCACATTAGACAGGTATTGTTGTGGCTGCCTGTTGCCGGTTGGGTCTGGGCAGTCTTACGCCACAACTCAGTCTAACCTCGGGTCCTTATTGGGCTCCGTGTTTAACCACCCACATTGGATAGGTATTGTTGTGACTACTGGACAGCCGGGCGGTTCCGGGCAGGTTTACATCACAACTCAATCCAACCTCGGGTTAAACACATCGTATTTTCTAAATTTACATATTTTGTCTCTTTTCTTTTTATATGTAAATATTTGCGGCTCATTATTCAAATTCATCTTTATTGGGTAAAATTGATTTATACCACTTAATTTGTTTTTCAAGGTTGTTGGCATGCGTCAAACATGCCAACACATATGTTCTATATTTTAACCCAATCGTCATTACCCCCGTTTTATACGTTCGCTACAATATAACATATGTTGGGTTTAACATTTAAACCCAACTTAGCCACATGAAAAAGGGGAGGCTTATAACATGGTGTTTATATATTCTAAGTAACATAAAAAGGGGAGTGTGAACGCATGAACTTGCAACATAGCGAACTAATTAACATAAGTTTGGCACTTGTGAACTTGCATTGTAATAGCATATAATCATGGCATAAACATACCTAAACATGAAATCATGAGTTTTGATCTATTCATAAAATCATGGCATAAACATACCTAAACATGAAATCATGGTTTTTGATCTATTCATATAATCATGGCATAAACATACCTAAACATGAAATCATGGTTTTTAATCTATCCATGCAAACTTGCCATTGGAATGTAAATCTAACTTAGCTATGTGTCACATATATTATCATATGATTTTGATAACAACATAGGCCTAAAACATGTTTTTCAATTAGGCATAACACCAAGCATAGTTTAGTCATGTTCATAGGGTCAACACAAATTCACAAAGATGCTTACTTTTGTCTCTAATACAAAAGTATGGTTTTACACTTGAATCATGATGCTAATTCCAATATAAATTCACATAAGTCATAATACCCAAATGGATCCAACTACACTAAAAGTGATTATAATATATATTATGTTGGCATAATAGTGAATCATATACTTGCATGAATCTCAATTAAACTACCACAAACATGTAGTTGTTAACTTCCAACATGAATCACATACTTGCAAATATCCAATCGTGATACCACAACATCCCAAATCGTTTAGAATCAAAGCAACATACAAATATGGATTATTATCACCACAAATCAAATACAATTCTATTTCTCATTTTAAACAAATCAAACACAATTATTTATTCACATCGGAATAGCACTCTACTTACAACGTATGACGAATCTTCAATTTAGGAATCTGAATTCTGAATTTGGAGAAGCTATCCTTTGTTGTAGGCGTTGTTTTGATTTAATTGACGTTGCTTTAAGCTTTCGAATTGTCTCCTAATTGTCTCTCAATTTTGACGGCTATTCCTAATCTTTCCTCAGCAGCATGACGGTCTCATATTCATTTTTGTTTGTGTGAATTAGGTGGAGTCTTAGGTCCTTTTTATAGAGTTTGTGAGTTGATTAGGACCATCGATGGAGCTTGGATGCATATTAGCCGTTCGTTTGAAGGAGAGACCAATCAGGAGCTGACACCTAGCCCTAGTGACAAGGCAAGACTCAGAAATTCGGCCAAGCACAGACCAGGCCAGCCAGGAGGGGCTGGGTTCGACCTGGCTCAGGGGCCAGGTCGACTACCCAGTCGACCCCCAGGTCGACTATGTAGTCGACCTGGGTGTCCCCGGTCGACTACCCAGTCGACCTGGGTAGCCCAGGTCGACTACCCAGTCGACCTGGGTGCCTTGGGCGGGAAAATTCCTGCCCTGGCCAATCCGGCCCGATTTTTGAAATTTGAATTTGTTTTCTGAGTTGTTTTTGTCTGTTTGAATTTTAAACTGAATTTTGAAACTTCCGGAGGCCATGTCTTCTTCATACGGAGTCCGTTTTACGCAAACTCAGACTCTATCCCAAGCATAATTCCGAGACGAACGCAATGACGTATCCCGTTTCCCTTAATTCTTTGATTTGAAATTAATTATACTTTAATTTGTAAATTTCACTGTTATAAAATACACGGGGTGTTTCATTCTCCCCCACTTAAAAGGATTTCGTCCCCGAAATCTTCAAGTTCAGGAAGAATGTACGTCCTAACATCCAAACATCCATCTACTCATCCATCAAACACGAGCATCCATTGTCCTTAAAAGACTTCTAATGCTTTATGATCATATGCGAAGTGTGTGTACATGTATTTATCTAATGCAAAATCAGTCGGTCTACTGATTCAGTTGACCTCCTTAATGCAAATTATGTAAGTGTCATGAATCCATTATGTATGCAAATTTTCCTATTTATGATTCTATATGAGTGCACAATCATTCATATATAAATGCAACATCCATATGGAAACACATTAAACTCCAACCATATACGAATATAAATACATTTATGCATATGCAATATGAAGTGACTGAGCCGATCTAAAACCTAGATTGTGTATGTATATGCAACCACGAGCAACCACTAGCAATCACTTGCAACCACTTGCACCCATCATCCATAACATGTTTCAATTACATGTTTTCATCCAAAGAGTTTCTACCTAAAAGATAAGGTCGAGGAGATATACCTAAAAAGATAGATAAAAGCGCAACTTAAGGAAAAAGAAAGATCAAAGATGTACCCTCGAAAAGAAAAGGGTAGGCTGCGCGTATTCTAGCTTCAGTTTCCCAAGTTGCGTCTCCCTCGGCGTCGCTCCACTGAACTTTGATGAGCTTGACTTCGCGGTTGCGTAGCTTCTTCACTTCCGTTCCTAATATGCGGGTTGGAGCTTTCCTCACGGTTGCTTCGCGTTCCACTTCAGCTTCTTCTAGAATATTTGGCTCTACCACTTCAGCAGATTCATGTAGACATTTTCGGAGGTGCGAAACATGGAAAACGTTGTGAACTCCGGCCAGCTTTTCTGGTAGCTCTAATCTATAGGCCATTTTCCCAATTTTCTCTATGATAGGAAAGGGTCCTACGAACCTTGGTGCTAGCTTTCCTGTGGTTCCAAAACGAACAACGTTCCTTAGCGGAGATACCTTAAGAAAAACTCTGTCCCCAACCTCAAATTCAAGGTCGGTCCTCCTCTTGTCGGCGTAGGATTTTTGTCTGTCTTGGGCTGTCTTCATTCTTCTCCGTATTAAGTCTACTTTTTCTGAAGTCTCTCGGATCATATCCGGTCCAAGTATGAGCTTGTCAGTAGACTCCCACCAACAAGTGGGCGATCATCACGGTCTTCCATATAAAGCTTCGAAGGGCGCCATTCCGATGGTTGCTTGGTAGCTGTTGTTGTAGGCAAATTCCACCAAAGGAAGATGGTCTTCCCACGTCCCTCCGAAGTCAAGGACGCACGGTCTTAAAAGGTCTTCCAAAACTCTGTTCACTTTTTCTGTCTGGTCGTCGGTTTGGGGATGATAGGCTGTGCTTAAGCATAACTGTGTGCCTACCGCTTCTTGCAGACTCTGCCAAAACTCACTTGTGAAGATAGGGTCTCAGTCACTAACAATGCTAGATGGTATTCCATGGAGTCGAACAATTTCCTTGAGGTAAAGAGATGCTAGGGATGAAGCAGTTCTTTTACTCTTGACAGGTAAAAAGTGGGCGCTTTTAGCAAGCCTATCCACTATTACCCAAATGCTAGTGTTGCCTCTTCTAGACCTAGGCATCCCATCAATGAAGTCCGTTGAGATGCTATCCCACTTCCACTGCGGGACCTCTAGAGGATGGAGCAGACCACCAGACTTTTTCTGTTCCGCCTTAACCTGTTGGCACATCATACACTTAGAAACGAAATCTGCCACGTCCTTCTTCATGCCATTCCAAAAGAAAGTTCTCTTTATGTCCTTGTACATTTTATCTCCGCCTGGGTGTATCGTCATCTTGGAGTGATGTGCTTCCTCAAGAACCTTATTTACTAAATCCCTTGTCTGTGGGACGCATAGTCTTCCGTCTCGCCTTAGCCAACCCTTGTCGTCGATGGAGTATCTGCTGAGGTGACTTGAAGTCTCACCCCTAATGAGCCTATCAATCGTCTCCACAAGCTGAGGGTCTTCGCGTTGTGCTGTCCCTATTGCGTCCACTAAAGTCGGGCGTACTTCGAGAGATGCTAGCAAACCCGGTACAAAATCGGAGGAGGGCCTAAAGTCAAAGCTGGCTATAAACTCTAGGCTTTGTCTTTCAACACATCGGGCTTATGGTTAGTTTCTTTCGGCTCAACGCGTCTTCCACTACGTTACCTTTGCCCGGAGTGTAGGAGATCTCGAAATCGTACGAGGCAAGAAAATCCATCCATCTCCGTTGCCTCAAGTTAAGATATTTCTACGAGAAAAGATATTTCAACGATTTATGGTCAGTGTAAAGTTCGAACTTCTCACCTAGGAGATAGTGTCGCCAAGACTTGAGTGCAAAGACGATGGCAGCTAACTCAAGATCGTGGGTCGGGTAGTTCTTTTCATGCACTTTCAATTGCCTTCCACCATAAGCTACTACCCTCCCTTCTTGCATCAAGACAGCGCCTAGCCCTGTCCTACATGCATCTGTATAAACTGTGAACACTTGCTTCCATCTGGCAACGTCAAAACTGGGGCTGTTGTAAGAGCCCTTTTTAGTCGTTGGAAAGCAAATTCACAATCCAAGTCCCAATTGAACACTAGATTCTTCTTGGTCATCTTTGTGAGCGGAGCTGATATCTTTGCAAAGTCTCTGATGAATTTCCGATAGAAGCCTACTAGCCCGAGAAAGCTTCGGACTTCTGTTGCGTTCTTTGGTGTCTTCCAGTCCTGCACCGCTACTACCTTAGCCGGGTCTACAGCTAACCCTTCTTTGGATACTATGTGCCCAAGGAACCTCACTTCTTCTCTCCAAAAGTGGCATTTGGAGAATTTGGCTTTTAGCTGATGGACTCGCAGAGTTTCCATGATTGCCCTTAGGTGCTGAGCATGCTCTTCTTCATTCTTTGAGAAGATCAAGATATCGTCTACGAAGACCACTACGAACTTATTGAGGAAATCTCTGAACACCCTACTCATTAGGTCCACGAAGTAAGCGGGTGCGTTTGTCAAGCCGAAAGGCATGACAAGCCATTCAAAGAAGCCGTCTAGGGTTCTGAATGCTGTCTTATCGATACTATCTTCAGCCACCCTTAGCTGATGAAATCCGGTCGCTAAATCGAGTTGGGAGAAAACAGACGCTCCTACAAGCTGATCAAACAGATCGTCAATTCTGGGGAGAGGGTGCCTATTCTTTTTCGTTAGCTTATTGAGCTCCCTATAGTCAACACATAGACGGAGTGAACCATCCGCCTTTGTAGCGAATACCACTGGAGCGACCCATTCTGAAATGCTCCTTCTAATGAACCCCTTCTCTAGAAGCTCTTTAATCTGTTTACTGAGCTCTTTCCTTTCCCGTGGAGCCATGTTTCTGACGGGCAACGCAACTGGCTTTGCATTATCTACAAGATATATGCGGAAGTCTATCTCCCGCTTCGGAGGCAAGCCCTTCACCTCTTCGAAGACATCCGGATATTCCCGGACCACTCTAACCGATTGCAAACTTTCAACAGAGGCATCTAGCGATTCAAGATAACTAAGCATAACCGCATACGAGGGATTACAAGTAATTTCCAGAGTGTTAACGAGTTGGGTCAGAAGCCTAACCACCCTTTTCTCACAATCCAGGATGGCACCATTACTGGATAGCCAATCCATGCCCAAAATCAAACCATATCCCGAAAAGCACAAAACAAAGGCATTACATTTAAATACTACGCTTAGAATAGAAATTTTCAATCCCGCACAGATCATAGATAAATAAGCTGGGCCCCCAATTGGATTTGAAACAATTAAGGGGTCCTCTACCATTCTAGTTTCTAGGTGCAGAGATTCTACTAAAGCAGATGAGATAAAGGAGTGTGATGCGCCAGAATCAAATAAAGTGCGAACTGGGTGATCATAAAGATAAACTACACTTTCTATGGAAGTATTTATACCTCGCTGCTGCAGAGGTGGTGCTTCTAGCGCATGAACTTGTGCCCCTGCGGTGGATCCAGCCCTCTGCCCCTGCCCTCGCTTCTTTGGGCAATCCTTAGCCAGGTGGCATGTCTCACCGCAAGAAAAGCACCCACCATTCATCTTGGCCTTCTTTTTCCGGCAATCTTTCACTAAGTGCCCCACTTTGCCACAGAAATTACACTTCCTCTTCTCTTTGTTGTCTTTCCCGCCCTTCTTAAAGTCTGTCTTCTTAGGCTGCAAACCCTCTTTCTTCCCTTGAGAGCTTTCTGCCTTTGTCTCCTTCTTGCCCTTATCCTCTTCGTTCAGCAATGCCATCTGCACCAACCTTTCATACGTAGCTCCCATGGGTATATGGGTCATGGCCAAACTATGTAATGGCTCATTCAACCCCTTGACAAAGCGGAGAGCCTTCTTGTGCGGGGTGTTGACTAGGTCCAGTCCGAACCTAGCCAGCTGATCGAACTGGTTAACATACTCTTTGACTGTCATATTCCCTTGCTTAAGAAATAAGAATTTTTCCAACTGAAGACTCCTTTCAGCTTCTGAGAGAAATTTAGCCTCAAACCTTGCCCTAAAGTCCTCCTATGTTTCCACTGGTCTTTCTGCATTGGTGACTTCCCACCAGTAGGAAGCCTCGCCTTTAAGTAGCCATACTGCCAGTTGTACCTTCCGCCTATCTTCTATCTCAAAGATGACGAATAAGTCCTCGGTTTCCTTCAGCCAATTCCTGGCTACCACGAAGGACTCGGTTCCATGAAAGTTCTTTCCTCCCATAGCTTTAAAATCTTTACATATCTTAGCAAAAGTATTCCTCGCGGAGGAGGTGGAGGAAGAGGTGCTGCTGCAGCTGGATGATTTCCTGCAGCTGGAGGAGGAGGAACAGTGGGACCTGGCTGATTGGCCCATGCTTCTAAGAATCATCTAAACCAACCAGGTATTGGTACACCCTCTGGCAAGTTAAGTTCTTCGGACATGCTGAAACAAAAAGGATAGATTCAAAACGAAGGACAAAAGATAGTACCTATGGCTTTGGGGGACTTTGCCTTTTTAAAATAAAATAATATTTTATCTTTAAAAATGCTTCTTTAAATTTTTTTTTGAAAATAAATTTTCAAAACTTTTTATCTTATCTGGTAAACCTATGCTCTGATACCAAGTGAAACACCCCACCTCCGTTAGGGTCACTCTCAAAGGGAATGCCCTAATTTTGTTGGAGGTTTATAAGTATAAGTCACAGATACACAAGACAGATATAAATACACATATTTATAAACAGCGGAAAACAACAGCAATTTTTATTTCAACAAAATACGTGTTACACAAACCATGTCATAATTTGTCTTACAATACTTCCAAAAACATAACATCTTCATAACTGTCTTGATTACAATATTTAAAGAAGCATAAAAACATAAGTAAACTGCATAAGTCCCATAATTGCTGTCCAAAGCCATAGTCCAAAACGAAAAAGATCCAAGCAATACATTCTTTCTCTTCAAGCTGGATGTGAAAACTGGTCAAGCTGCGGTATTCCCTCCCTGTGGACCTGGGGGGGGGGGGAACGAAAGAAAAGAAGACAAAAGAAAAGAAGACGAAAGAAAAGTAGAGTCAGACATAAAGCCTGTGTAAGTCTAGGACTATTCAGTCTATGAATAAAGAACTGGGTATGATAAGTATAAACTGGAAATGGGAAAGCACCATAAACTAAGTTAAGTTGTCTAGAGTCGAATATACTTATCGTACCCCATATTAATCTTTGCATCCATGTAAACTAGTTCCCAACAGGCACCTCATAATCAGGGTGAAGTGATTCGTTTCTAATGATCGGCTCCTACTCGCATAGTTACATGTGTCTTATGGCCCCCGATGTTGTAGTTACCTATGCTGGTCCCACCATGGGGTGTATCAAGTCTCATGGTGGCGGCCCGACATAATTCTAGAATGCACATGTATACTACTGCTGCCCAGTGCCTTATTTTTCTGCGCCGGAGTGTGTGCACGCCCGCACCCCGTTAGAACCTACACTGCTGCACCACCGCCGCCGATTTGACCTCTTACAGTCAGCCCAGTAATCGTGCCCCACCCTGCCTAGTTCAGGGTATCCTGATACACCTTGTAGGGTTACTGCTGAAAAGGGTCCCTCGCTACTAGGTTTTCTATTTCTAGCCAACATGCTAAGTTGGTTAAGTGTTTTGTAAACCTAACCCCCAATCACTCTGTATAGTTTAGCATGTTCCATTTTGATTAAGTATTAATTCAATTTACTTAATCCTATCAATCCTGACTCAGCCTTAATTGTCTTATTAAAGCCTCGACCTCTCACATTAGACAGGTATTGTTGTGGCTGCCTGTTGCCGGTTGGGTCCGGGCAGTCTTACGCCACAACTCAGTCTAACCTCGGGTCCTTATTGGGCTCCGTGTTTAACCACCCACATTGGATAGGTATTGTTGTGACTACTGGACAGCCGGGCGGTTCCGGGCAGGTTTACATC
This sequence comes from Allium sativum, assembly GCA_030737875.1. Taxonomy (NCBI): domain Eukaryota; kingdom Viridiplantae; phylum Streptophyta; class Magnoliopsida; order Asparagales; family Amaryllidaceae; genus Allium; species Allium sativum. Next base: position 532,836,977 of record CM060915.1, read on the forward strand.
ACAACTCAATCCAACCTCGGGTTAAACACATCGTATTTTCTAAATTTACATATTTTGTCTCTTTTCTTTTTATATGTAAATACTTGCAGCCCATTATTCAAATTCATCTTTATTGGGTAAAATTGATTTATACCACTTAATTTGTTTTTCAAGGTTGTTGGCATGCGTCAAACATGCCAACACATATGTTCTATATTTTAATCCAATCATCATTACCCCCGTTTTATACGTTCGCTACAATATAACATATGTTGGGCTTAACATTTAAACCCAACTTAGCCACATGAAAAAGGGGAGGCTTATAACATGGTGTTTATATATTCTAAGTAACATAAAAAGGGGAGTGTGAACGCATGAACTTGCAACATAGCGAACTAATTAACATAAGTTTGGCACTTGTGAACTTGCATTGTAATAGCATATAATCATGGCATAAACATACATAAACATGAAATCATGGGTTTTGATCTATTCATAAAATCATGGCATAAACATACCTAAACATGAAATCATGGTTTTTGATCTATTCATATAATCATGGCATAAACATACCTAAACATGAAATCATGGTTTTATATCTATCCATGCAAACTTGCCATTGGAATGTAAATCTAACTTAGCTATGTGTCACATATATTATCATATGATTTTGATAACAACATAGGCCTAAAACATGTTTTTCAATTAGGCATAACACCAAGCATAGTTTAGTCATGTTCATAGGGTCAACACAAATTCACAAAGATGCTTACTTTTGTCTCTAATACAAAAGTATGTTTTTACACTTGAATCATGATGCTAATTCCAATATAAATTCACATAAGTCATAATACCCAAATGGATCCAACTACACTAAAAGTGATTATAATATATATTATGTTGGCATAATAGTGAATCATATACTTGCATGAATCTCAATTAAACTACCACAAACATGTAGTTGTTAACTTCCAACATGAATCACATACTTGCAAATATCCAATCGTGATACCACAACATCCCAAATCGTTTAGAATCAAAGCAACATACAAATATGGATTATTATCACCACAAATCAAATACAATTCTATTTCTCATTTTAAACAAATCAAACACAATTATTTATTCACATCGGAATAGCACTCTACTTACAACGTATGACTAATCTTCAATTCAGGAATCTGAATTCTGAATTTGGAGAAGCTATCCTTTGTTGTAGGCGTTGTTTTGATTTAATTGACGTTGCTTTAAGCTTTCGAATTGTCTCCTAATTGTCTCTCAATTTTGACGGCTATTCCTAATCTTTCCTCAGCAGCATGACGGTCTCATATTCATTTTTGTTTGTGTGAATTAGGTGGAGTCTTATGTCCTTTTTATAGAGTTTGTGAGTTGATTAGGACCATCGATGGAGCTTGGATGCATATTAGCCGTTCGTTTGAAGGAGAGACCAATCAGGAGCTGACACCTAGCCCTAGTGATAAGGCAAGATGCAGAAATTCGGCCAAGCACAGACCAGGCCAGCCAGGAGGGGCTGGGTTCGACCTGGCTCAGGGGCTAGGTCGACTACCCAGTCGACCCCCAGGTCGACTACCCAGTCGACCCCCAGGTCGACTATCCAGTCGACTACCCAGTCGACCTGGGTAGCCCAGGTCGACTACCCAGTCGACCTGGGTGCCTTGGGCGGGAAAATTCCCGCCCTGGCCAATCCGGCCCGATTTTTGAAATTTGAATTTGTTTTCTGAGTTGTTTTTGTCTGTTTGAATTTTAAACTGAATTCTGAAACTTCCGAAGGCCATATCTTCTTCATACGGAGTCCGTTTTACGCAAACTCGGACTCTATCCCAAGCAGAATTCCGAGACGAACGCAATGGTGTATCCCGTTTCCCTTAATTCTTTGATTTGAAATTAATTATACTTTAATTTGTGAATTTCACTGTTATAAAATACACGGGGTGTTACAGGTTGACAAATATGGGGACAGCTAAGAAGGATAGAACAATTGGTGCCGTGCATGGTTATCAAATTCACTTTCTGCATAAACTGTGAGCTCAAATTACTTGCTGTGAAAGATATTTTTATAAATTCTTATACATAATAAATCTAAAAAAGTATCTAAATCAATAAAAGATCCATATGGTGTAGATCTGAGCTTCTATACACAACGGAAGTATATTTTGATAGTATCTATATTGTAACTATAAAGTAACAAAAACAAAACTGAAAATGAAAGAACACCCAAAATTTAACGAGGTTCCACAGTAGCCTACGTCCTCGGGCATGAGAGAATGATTTTCATTACCATAGAGACGCAAAAGAGAGATACATACATAGTTTCCACAAGATCTCTCATAGCTGCTGAAACCCTCATATTTTTTTCAGCTGCTCTCTTTTCTCACTCATTTTGTGTGACAAAACAACACATATATATATGACTGGGTTCACATGGGCTTCAACTAGTATCAGACCCACATGAAAACATTACACAAAATAAGCATTTTCCGCATTTACATGCTTCAGGCTTCACCAAGGTTGCACCATATTCCACAATTCTCCACCTCAGATCATGCTCAAAAGTATGAGATGATCACATACACACCACTCTAAGTTTCCTCATAATCAGCTGCACCAAAAATAGCTGCCTACGTACCCATGGGAATCAAGCTACCATAATTCATCATCATGTCTCAAAAGAGACTTCATAGTATTACGAAGAACCTCCACCCCATCGGGTATCATACATCAAACATCAAGAACATTAATCAAGTCAAGACAATGCTTGAACTTGACACTTTGAACTACTTTCGTCAACATGTCAACTGGATTCTCTTTTATATCAATTTTCACCAACAAAGTTTGATTTTCAGCCAACACTTCACGAATGAAATGATAACGCACGTTTATGTGCTTAGTTTTAGCATGATGAACTTGATTCTTTGCAAGGTGAATGTCACTCATACTATCACAATGCACAGCAAGTTGATTTTGCACCACTCCCAAGTCATACAACAAGCCATGCAACCATACTACCTCTTTAAAAACTTCGGTTACAGCCATATACTCCGCCTCAGTAGTAGACAGTGCTACCGCCGACTGCAAAATCGATCTCCAACATATAAAACTACCTGCCAATGTAAACACATATCCAGTAGTGCAACGTCTCTTATCCAAATCACCAGCATAATCCGAGTCTACATATCTAACACATAAATGATTGTTTTTCATGTCGTGCAAAAATTCCAAACCCACATCAATAGTTCCCAAAAGATATCTCAAAATCCATTTTACTGCATTCCAATACTCTTTTCCAGGAACATGCATGTAATGACGGACCATACTCACGGCATGTGAAATGTCAGGTCATATGCACACCGTCGCATACATAAGGCTCCCAACGGTATTAGCATATGGTACATTTGCCGTAAATTAAATTTCATCACTGGAAGAAGGACATCATCATTGGAAGAAGGACACATCATTGCATTCAACTTAAAATGAGCAGCCAAAAGTATACTCACTGTTTTGGTGCTCTCATTAATGCTAAACTTCTTTAATACCTTCTTCAAATATGCCTTTTGAGATAAACGTATTTTTCCATTCATTTTATCTCTTCGAATTCCTATGCTAAGAATTTTCTTAGCATCCCCAAGATCCTTCATTTCAAATTCAGCCGACAACCTACATTTTAATTCGTCAATTTCAGATTTGCAAGCCGATGCAATGAGCATATCATCTACATATAAAAGCTAATAAATGAAAGAACCATCACTTAGCTTTTTCAAATAAACACAATAATCATGGTGGCTTCTAGTGTATCCTTGATCTAACATAAAACGATCAAATCGTTTATACCATTGCCTTGGAGATTGTTTCAATCCATACAATGATCTTTTTAACTTACACACAAGATCCTCTCTACCGGAAGCTTTGAATCCACTTGGTTGAGACATATAAATTTCCTCCTCTAAGTCTCCATGTAAAAACGCTGTATTTACATCCATTTGAACAAGATTCAAATCATATTGTGCTACCAAGGGTAACAAAATGCGAATAGAGGAGTGTTTCACAACCGGAGAGAACACTTCATTATAGTCAATTCCCTCCTTTTGTGCATAGCCTTTTGCAACTAGTCTAGCTTTGTTGCGGACTTCATTCTTCTTTGTTCCTTCTTTCTTAGCATATACCCACTTACATCCAATTGCTTTCCTTCCTTTTGGAAATTTGGTAAGAACTCAAGTGTCTTTCTTATGAAGAGATGTCATTTCTTCACTCATAGCCTCTTTCCGTTCCTCACAGTCAACACTATGAATATCTTGCATATATGTTTCAGGAATTCCTTCATCATTAACAGACAAAGCATAGGTTAAACAATCTCGAAACCACCCTGGTTTCTTGATATCTCTTCTTGGTTTGCTAGTAGCAATCGATTCCTAAACATTCCTCTCTGTTTCTGCTTTTGAATCATCAACACTACTCAGATCAGCAGTGTTTTCATCAATTTCAGCATCAAATTTTGTCATTTTAGCAGCAGTTTTTGATATTTCAAGAGCAGTTTTTGACATTCCAGCAGCAAATTTTGACTTTCAGCAGCAGTTTTTGACAGTTCAGCATCATCTGGAGCTTGCGATACAACATCAAACTTCACACGCTGCACATTTTTGGGACTGTTGGAGCTGTTGGGGCTGCGGGTGCTAATTTCTGTCGATTTAGCATCATTTGACTTCAGCATGATATCTTCATTTAATGTAACATCTCTACTTATGATCATCTTCTTTTCAACAGGATTCCATAGTTTGAATCCTTTGACACCACTCTTCATGCCAACAAATATTGATTCAATGACACATACACCAAGCTTATTGTCCTTCACATGATACCAAGCAGGACAACCAAATATATGAATCATATCAAAGTCATAAGCAGGCTTACCATACCATACTTTCATAGGCGTTTTTCCTTTCAATGCGGACGAAGGCAACTGATTGATTATGAAACATGCATATGTAACAGCTTCAGCCCAAATTGCTTTACTCAAACCAGAATTTGATAACATACATCGTACTCTATTTAGCAATGTATGATTCATTTTTTCTGCGACTCCGTTCTGCTGTGGTGTTTCTCTAACAGTAAAGTGTCTTTTGATTCCCTCATCTTGACATACTTTGTGAAATGAATCACTCGTGTACTCACCACCGTTGTCGGAATGAAGCACTTTGAGTTTTCTTCCCGTTTGAGTCTCAACGGCTTTCTTCCATCTCACAAATATTTCCAGAACATCACTTTTCTGTTTCATAACATACACCCATACACGTCTAGAATAGTCATCAATAAAAGACACAAACTAATGCTTACCTCCCAAAGATGCATTTTTTGAAGGACCCCGTACATCCGAGTGTACATAATCCAAAATACCACTAGATTTATGCATTTCTTTGCTGAAATGAGACCTGGTCTTCTTGCCTTTCACACAATGTTCGCAGAAATCAAGCATACTAGCAGCAGCCCCTTTCAACAAATTTTGTTGTATCAAAGTATTTAATGACTTCTCACCTGGATGTGCAAGTCTCATATGCCATAACATTGACATTTCTTTAGCTGCAACTTCACTTTGTTCAGCTGTAGCAACATCTCCAATAACCGTACTTCCATTTAAGTAGTATAAGTTATGACGAAGTGTACCTTTCATGATAACCATAACACCAGAAATCACCTTCATAACACCATTTCGACCATCAAGTCTAAGCCCCTTGGATTCAAGCATTCCTAAGAAATCAAAAAAAAATCATACTTGGCACACATCTCACATTTTCCAATTCTCTAATTATCCCATCATGCAACTTTAACCGAATGCTTCCAATACCCATAATGCTACAAGAATGATTGTTTCCCATCAATACTTCACCTTCAAATTTTGTAAAACTTGAGAACCATTCTCTATTTGGAGTCACATGAAAAGTAGCTCCCGAGTCTGGTACCCACTCATTATCTTCTGCCAAAAGAATTGAAGGCATTGTGATTAAGGAAAAATCCGATTCAGCCCCTACATCTTTGTTGGACTGCACAACATTCGCTGCATTTTTCTTTTCCTTGTCCCGCTCTTTTACCTTCGGACAATCTTTAGTCTAGTGGCCTTTCTCATGATACCATGCACACATTCATCTTTCGCTAAATGCCTTGTTCCTTTAGAGGGTCCTCTACTTTTATCATGATTTTGGCCAACATTTTTCTTGCGGTCATTTTTCCAACCCCTCTCTACTAGAGTGTCACACTATCTTCTCTAGAGATGTCATCTCTCTGCATCTTAGCAAATTCTTAACTACATAATGCGGTGGCAACTTCATCATAAGTGAGCTTGTCTTTGCCATGAATCAATGACTTGATTACGGGCTCATATTTCTCTGAAAGAGAATTTACCAAACATATATCATTTTCTTCATTTGGAATGACCTCATCATAATTGATCGGCTCGGTTAAAAGCTTATTAAAGGAATATATGTGCTCTGTCAAAGTTGCATCCTTCTTCATATTAACCGATATAAAATTCTCTTCAAATGAATTCGGTTTGCCACATTCTTCACAAGGTACTTGGCTTCCAGCTTCCCCCACAATAACTTTGGTGGGGTTTCATGTTGATAATTTACTCTAATATGAGTTTCTAGACAGCCCCTAATCACAAACAAGCAAAGCCTTTGATTCTTCTCCCACTGCTTGTCTGACCACTCATCAGGCTTCTTTGTTCTCAAACATTCTTCTAGATCTAAGTGTTCAAGAGCATCAACCACATCAATCCTCTATAAGCCGAAGTTATTGGTACCATTGAACTTATGTACCTCTAACCTTGCTTTGTGATAAACTGTTCTTTCATCTTTTGGTATTTGAACAGTTACAACAGTCGCAGATGGACTGGATTCACTCATATTCAACACAAACAGCTTTATAAGCACAAACACCTTCTGTGCACTACACAAATTAGCAACATAACTCCAAAAATTGAAACTGGGTGCTCTTATATCAATTGTAGATCCGAGCTTCTATACACAACGGAAGTATACTTTGATAGTATCTATATTGTAACTATAAAGTAACAAAAACAAAACTGAAAATGAAAGAACACGCAAGATTTAACGATGTTTGGCAATAGCCTACGTCCTCGGGCAAGATAGAATGATTTTCATTACCATAGTGGAGAAGCAAAAGAGAGAGATACATACATAGTTTCCACAAGATCTCTCATAGCTGCTGAAACCCTCACATTTTTTTCAGCTGCCCTCTTTTCTCACTCATTTTGTTTGACAAAACAGCACATATATATGACTAGGTTCACATGGGCTTCAACTAGTATCAGGCCCACTTGAAAACATTACACAAAATAAGCATTTTTCTACATTTACATGCTTCAGGTTGCACCAAGGCTGCACCATATTCCACATATGGCACTCATCAGTTAACATGCAGCGATTCAAAGTTTTGTGGGGATCTCATGCGGAATAATGATTTTTGTAACGTACTTGTAGCACTATATTCACTATCATAAAGCATAGTAGAAAATTGTAATAGCAGACAGACGAAGTCATTAACCGAGTACCTTGGTTATTATAATACAAATCCAAGTTAAATGTTTAGGCTAGGCAGCAAGCACAAGAGAAAAAAACCATTTTAGTGATAGATGTACGTTCGAAAGCAGTAGACATATTGCAGCAGAGCAGATTGTAAATTTATGAGTAGTGTACCCAAGGACAGTAAACTTAAAAATGTACCTAAATCTTGTGGAGGTAATGGACTTCAGCTGGAGTACCATGTACATAGGAATCTTATGAAAACTCACAACTGATCGATTACGGACTTTAGCCAAGATAAACACCAGTTTATTACTACGTTAATTTCTCGCTAGTTTGGGTACATCAAGTATGAAACGACCTTCATCTCATTGATCATGTATAATAACAAACTAATTAAATTATAACACCCCTAGCTGATAGAAACAAAAGAGTAAATAAAAAAGAAGTTTTAAATCAAGTCAAACAAAACACCTTTTCTCAGTCGATACACTTTGGTTGGGTTAACGTAGGCGTGTTAGCAGCCTGCTGCCTTCCGACCACCTGCAGTGCGAAGAAAAAAATAAGCACTCAACATGTGAAAAGCGGGTAAGTCAGAACCAATAGCACAACTTTTGGTGTACATGCAGGAGCGGTCCATTCTTTAGGGTGCATGGATGGGTTATCAGCAAAACAAAGCCCATAATTCAAGGGATTTACATGTCGTCATGTCTAGGTTGAGGTAAATGTTGAATTTATGACAGGAAGATGTCTGCACACAAATTATGGACATATTTGTACAAAAGTAATAGGTATTCCATTAAGTTATTCCTTAAACTTCCAAACTGCTTGTTACTTGAGTACTCCCGTTAACCATTTTTTACCGAAGTTTGTTAAAATGTATGGCTCACTAACATGATAAGAACAGTAAAATTGCATGAAACACATACCCTTTTTCATGGTTAAATTTTATGACAGCATGGAAAAAATAGCAATAAGTCTACGTTATGGGCATGGAAAGTGTAGGAATAGACACTACAACAAAATGACCCTATTACAACGGTGGAACACCGTTGTAATATACATTTTACAACGGTGGGAAAACCGTCGTGTATTAAGAAGTTGTAATAGACTAATATCTTTTACAACTTTTTTGCACTGTTGCAACACCGTTGTAATATGTATATTTTACAATTTTTTTCCACCGTTGTAACAAACTTTATTACAACAGTTATGCACTGTTGTAATAAAATCTACTACAACTGTTATGCACCGTTGTGATTGACATTTGAATTTTTAAAAAAATAAACATCTTTTGCAATTGAAAAGAACAATACACTAAATATAGCAGTACTCCATAAGAAAATCTGATATTATAGTTATTTGCAAACTAATTTATTAAAATACTGAAATATTCAGTATTACAAACAATAAGTTTTAGACAACATTTTGTACATTATTACATACTTGACCGTCACAAAGCAACTGTAACGACCCGTATTTTTACCGCTTAAGATTTGAATATTTAAATTAGTTTAATTATTGAAATGGTAATATAAATAGATTTTTATATTAATTAGAAATGAAGTTTGAAACGTAAATATATATATATATATAATATATATATTAATTAAAATGAGCTCGAAATGGCGTGGTAGTTCATAAATTACGATTTGAACTTCAATCGAGTGTACAGGAGCCGTTATATGTCGGAATTCACTGAAACAAGAAATATTCGAATCAGTCGAACTATAATTTTGTAATGAAAGAGAAAAATCAAGATTTCGTATTTTATATTTTAAGTTATGGCTAAATTAAATTTTGAAATAGTTGCTGTGAAATCCTTTGTAAATAAAAACGATTTTTATTTGATAAAATAAATCGATTTTAAATCAATTTAATATTGATTTAACTGGAGAATGGGATATCGAGTTTAGAATTTAAATCAGTGTATTCTGCAAATTATATAAATTCAATTGTGTGTATTTTAAATAATAAATCAATTTATATTCAATTGAATTTAATTTTAATTGTCAGTTTAAAATTTATATTTTCTGTACATGGTCGAATTGGACCGTGGGAACCGTTCCATTGTGTTCAGGATGGTGGTAGAACCCTGGAAATGCCGTTCGTTGCGTTCAAATAGGAATTCGATAGCGTAGGATATTTTAATTTAAGGTGCACCAGTTAAATTATTAATTAAAAACAAACAAAAAAACTTAAATAATGGATAGGGGACGACTTTATTTTTTTGCATAGGCTATTTCAAATAGCTACTATGTCTTCTCTTTTCAAAATCGCGTACGATTTATTTCTTCCTTCACGATGAAGTAATTTTTTTTTAGCATAGGCTATTCTGTAAGGCCACATCGTCTTCTCCTTTCATTCAGTCACTCTCATATCCAAATTTCAAATCCTTCTCCACGACGTTTCACTGCAAACCTCCCTCCCCTCATGTCAACGCCAAAAACCTACATGTACCTTGTGAGGCCGACGTTGTTCCTATCGTTATACCTCGCGCCTATATAAAGCATCGTCTCCGTGTTTTTTTTTTCATAGCTCAAATCAGAAATCAATTCATCTCTTTCGTTCCCTTTTCTCTCCCAACAAACGAAATCGAAATCACTTCAAGTTTTTTCCAGTTCCTCTTTCAGCCAAAAAATCAGAAAACCAAAACCGTGCTATTTCTTCCCAAATCGAAAACCAATCCACAGTATAAAAAAGAAACTGGAAATCGAACTCGCGACTTGGAATTTTGAGTTCCTAGAACTCTCATACACTTGCGATTTACCAGAAGGAGTACGATGTGACGATTTGAAGTGTTCGAATTCTTCTGAATAGTGTTGAGGGGTTTTCCGACTGTGTGAAAGGTGCGATGGGAAGGATGCTTCGATTTCAGAAAGGGCGATGGAGTAGAAACATGAGGAAATTAGTATACTGTGTTTTCTAAGATGGGTCAGTTTTGGTGGAAATGATTGGGGTGCGATGACTGTGATGTCGGGGTAAACTAGGGGCTACAGTTGAGATAGTGAAGGGATGGAGGGGGTTTGATCTTTGATATGAGGAAGGGGGCTCAAGCACGGTGGAAATATGGTCTGTGCCTTTGATGAAACACGACTGGATAGTGATGAGGCTTTGCGGTAGGGATATTGGGATCAGTTGGGTGATGCAGTAGTGTGGCGACTTGTGATGGTAGTTGACTACTAGTTGTATGATGAAATGCCGGAGTAAATAATGACCATTTTCGAGAGTTTTTCGGAGACGTGTTCATCGACCGGTCGAGTGAATTGCGGTAATAATAAGGTATATATTATAAAGTAATTTAATTTTCATAAAAACAATATTATTTATTTGTTAGTAGTTAATCGATAAAATAAACAAATGATCATAGGAGGATGAATTTTGTTCGAGATAATGAAGTCGATCTGTAGAGCAACAACATGGAATTTTAAAACAGATATTCGGCAAGGAAATCGAAGTGAGTTAAACTCACTCAGTTAATTATTTGAACTATTTTTAATAGTTCAAAATTTTGTTTTATTGCTCGGTTGCTAAATTGATTAATATAAAGTGATAATATATTATAATAATAATATATAAAAATAATATTGGTGATTGGTGATTGGATAATGCCCGCAGTACCATTAGCGGATGCCCGCAATACCATTAGCGGATGATTTCCCTATGCGCCCCACAATATATATAGTGGATGGCCTTCTATACCACGATATCCTGCCACAAAGCAGGATGGGTATTATTATTGTTGACTAACATCTTTGAATGTAGGAAAAACAGGTTGGAGGGATCCAACTGGATCCCTCACATTTAAATTATTTGTTTTTACATATATGCTAATATATGATGTGGTTTATAACCTATGATAGCTTAGACATGTTTGAATGTGTTGGTAACATAAATTGTTGATTTTGGGATATTTTAAATATCCTAAATAACTATATATGGATTACGAAACAGAAATTGGAAATTAAAAAGAATTTTAAACATTTATTTCAAATGAAAAGGGGTTAGTTAAAATCCAAATTAAATAGAATTTAAAAAGCAAATATTTATTTAAATATCGTGAAGAAGTGATTTTATAGACGACATTATAAGAAGTGGAATCATTATTCGGGAAATTTGTGGAAATTGTGAAGTATGTAGGGATTTGGAAAAGAAATGGGAATCGTAAAATAAACCGTTATTTTTTTTTTTAAATAAATTGAAATTTGTCTTAGGGGAAAATACCTATTTTTTTTAAACAGAAATGTTCATTTAAAATCCAAATTATAAATACGGTTTAAAGGAAAGGATTTGTTTAAACAAATGTGTTAATGAGGAAATTTTATAAACGACGTTTATAAAAGAAATGAAATGACTACCATTTTAGAATTTGGAAAAACATGGACTTCAAAGTAGAATTGATATATATAAAAGAACTTAAAGGAAAATATTTATTTTCAAATAGAAATGTTCATTTAGAAACCAATTTAAATAGAATTGAAAAGTAAGTGTTGGTTTAACAAATAATATGAGAACTCGATTATATTAGTGACATTTATAAAAAGTGAAAACCATAGATTGGAAATATTTGAGAAAGCTATAATTTGAGCGTGGATTTGGAAAGGAAGTGGAAGTGGTAGTTTGGGACTAACATTTGAAATGAATTAACATTTTCTAACTTGCAAATATAAAGAAGATTTCATGTAATAACTCAATAGAAGTTATCAGTGTAATTGAAACCTGGGATTTGCAAGTACGAAATCAATTTGACTACTTAAGTCAAAAATGGATTAGTGTTGAGGAATATTATTCACGGGTGAGGTGAATTAGTGTTAAAGCAAATAAGTTGATTCGATAAGAAGGGTTTTGAAGTTATAAACTCTAATTGAATTTGAATTAAACTAATTCAAATGATAAAAATATAAGATTTTGGATAATAACTATCAATGGTGAGGAATTTACAATGATATTGATATACAAATATTTTATATATGGAATGTAGTTATTGGGATAAGGTTTAGTAAATCTATAAAGATGTTTTATGAAATCAAGACTTTATTTTACGAAGTTTCAAATAAAATTTAATTGGTAAATGAAACATATCATATATAAAGTACTTTGTTTCAGTTTTAGAAATAAATAAATATTAGCAAGTGTTTTGCAAACCATATCTTAAAGATGAATATTCCATTTATTGGAAAAAAAAAGGGAGAAGTTTTGAATTAACGAATGGTAAATCGAAAAGAGGATAAAGTGATTGAGAATATTAGAACAATGAATTCAATTTTCTTTTATGGATGACTTGTTGTTTTATTTGATAGTTAAATAACCAACTATAAAATCTGGCCTATACAATGGTTAGTACGGAAAGACCGGGATCGAATTTATACGAAAACCATTCCGAACTAACTAAACGTAAACGTGGAATGTACGAATCGAAGACGGAGCGGTGAAGGTCGTAGATCTTCATAAGCGAAATGACTACGCCGAATTCTCTAGAGTCGCGCCCGAAGATATTCTAATAGTGATCCTGTCGTGGTTGAAATCGACGGATGGCAAGGACTACTCGCTACTGATTTATAGGGTGATTCCTAGGATGCGGTAGGAGAGTGCCTTCGGTTTGTCCAATCCCAGGACAACTTGTATGGACGAATGTCTGACAGAGTATTTCCAAAGGATCACGTACATTGATTTCTTCAAACGTACCATAGTTGATGGCGGAGAAAAGGTTTTCTTTAGCCTGATAACTAGAGTATTTTGTGGACGTCAATTAGTGATATCTGATGGATTTGAGATGTGGCATTCAAAGTAATGATGGCCAGATGATCTAGAAATACAATTATAACCTCAAGCCTCACAACTGGGAAATGACAAAAATCGGGCAGGCAACATGGCTATGTGGGTCGCGCCCATTAGAGTGTATTGTCACCATCTAGAGAATATTCATATTTGTTACTTCTTTTCACTTCTGTATCTCCCGGGAACGGTTATGTTGCTAGCAACCGTAGGTGACAATATATTCGATACACTCAAGAGAAATGAGTGGGCCCGGTTGCAAGACGTTCTTGTTGAACCCAGTGTATTCGTCTCTAGAGATACAGTAGCGGAAGGTGGTCCCATACCTTGTCATAGTTGGAAATCCAATCTCCAATAAGCGCCCGCGGTTTTAATTGTATACTATATATGTAGAGCGTGAGATGCAAGCGTTCTGCTAGATTCTATTTATTTGTATTTAGACACTATTATAATATCAGAAAAGATATTTATTTCAAAAATGGTTTGGGTTATCGTAAGGTAAAAACCATCTGTGTTTATGTGTGGATTGGTCTTACGATTATCCTTTTCTTTCGAAATGATTTTTAACTTTAAAGTCAAGTTGGATGCTACCCATAATTTAGTGAGTTTTTCTCACGCTGGTTCACCAGACTGACCTGTGGCGTTCGTAATGCTCGGGTCAGACCCAGTTGGGTCCGACCGAGTTGTACAGGTTCATAGTAGGATGATACGAATTCCAGGAGATGAGCTGGAGGAGATCAGACATATGATATATATAGTATTCCGCTATGTATTTTAAATGGGGACAGACTATTATAACTGTCCAGATGAATTGAATGTCCGCTGTACTCCGATAAATTGTAAGTATTGTTCTTAAAGTTTTCAATAAAGATTTATTTATGTATTATATTTTATTCCGCTGCGATGTGGGACTCTGATATTGTGGTTAGTTGTTCTTCTTCTTTTTCTTCTATTCTAATATTTATTTCTTTCTTATCTAACCCTCTAACTTCTTTCTTAAACGTTTTGGGTTTTCGGTACTCGAGTTTGGACACGGGAGGTATTTGTGTCAAAAATTCGAGCATCGAATTTTCCGGCTCGTTACAGTGGTATCAGAGCAGTGGTTTAGGAATAACCTTGGCTCAGTGGCGTAACTCGATAGACATGGGTTTAGTAATACCCTAGATTGAGTTGAGCGTATATATATATGAGAGCGTATTTGTAGATTTTATATACAAATGTTTTGTATTGTGTCATTTGATCGGTTCAATTTTGAACTGAAAACCGATACAATACTGTTTTGAGAAGCGGGTAAATGAAATAATTTTGCCCAAATTTATTTTTGTATATAAAAGATATAGTTTTCTAAAATTAATATTGATATTTGATTGCTTGATTGTTTGAATTTAATTCAAATGGAATTCGAATGGTGTTATGGAATTGAACTGGTTAAATATAACCAGAAGATGAAATAAAGATGTTTGAAATAAAAATAAAAATTCGAAAAATAAAAGTGGAAGCTAAGAAACAAGTTTTAATATAAATGGATGGATTAAACTTGGTTGAAAAATAAGTTTGGCAGTTTTGGATTGAAACTAAAACCATATTGAACTAAAACGAATTACTGATTCAATATGGGTTGAAAATTCTTGAATATAAGTTGAAATACAAATAAAGTGGATGTTGATAACCTAAATAGAAATCGACACGTATCGTTTAAATGGGGCGATTGAAATAAAATTTAAATTGAAATAGATCCAATTCGAGTAATAATGGAATATGACTTGAAGTCGAGCCTTGAAATAGTAGTAAACATGTGTGTATCTTTTGAATAGTGAATATAAACTCAGATTATATAAACTTGAGTTGAAATGAAATCGAATGAAGAATAAATCGAATTGATTAAGATTGAGATTTGAACTCAAAATTTCATATGGACTCGCAAATTAAAAATAAAACTTGGAAAATTAAATGAACTTGTAAAGAGAATTAAATGGAACTTAAGTTATAAATGAAGCTTGACTTGTTTGTAAGCATGAATCGAATTGAGTTCAATTAAACTTGGAACTCAAATATAAATGAACTTGTGAATTGAAAATAAGACCTAGAGCTGAGTTACAAGTGAAACTTGACTTGTTATAAGCAAAAATATACATATTTGAACATGGTTATGATAAACTATCATGATTTGAGCAAGAAAACCCATTTACGGATGAATTGGCAAATCAGAAGCAAAAAGTTCAATTGATTGTGACCGAATAGGAATGGATATGCATGTAATTATACATGTTTATTGGATAGAGCAAGTGTGAAGAATAAATATAAGATGCCCGACAAAAAGGTACATGTTTAATTCAATATGAGGTTTTATGCGCCGAATCGGCAAGCCACTTGGCTTTTTTATTTTATTTTTGGATGGAAAGGGCCTAGAGATGCGAGTTGAGGTTTGAACTATTAGCTGGTACAAGGGAGGTGCTGGCGAAATTTTTCAAAAATTTAGGGAGTTAGGAAAATTTTCAACAGTTTTGAAATTTTTTGTTAACAACAAGTTAATCAAAGTTGAGGATTTTTTAGTGGAATAGGAGATACATTAAGTGGGTTGCATAGGAAAGATGTTGAAGGGAGTATCGAGTTGCATGAGTCGATTGTAAGAAGGTTATAAGGTATAGCTACATTTCCTACTTAGTAATTTCGGGGACGAAATTCTTTTGAGGGGGAAGGAATGTAACGACCCGTATTTTTACCGCTTAATATTTGAATATTTAAATTAGTTTAATTATTGAAATGGTAATATAAATAGATTTTTATATTAATTAGAAACGAAGTTTGAAATGTAAATATATATATATATAAATTAAAACGAGCTCGAAATGGCGTGGTAGTTCGTAAATTACGATTTGAACTTCAATCGAGTGTACAGGAGCCGTTATGTGTCGGAATTCACTGAAACAAGAAATATTTGAATCTGTCGAACAATAATTTTGTAATGAAAGAGAAAAATCAAGATTTCGTATTTTATATTTTAAGTTATGGCCAAATTAAATTTTGAAATAGTCGCTGTGAAATCCTTTGTAAATAATAACAATTTTTATTTGATAAAATAAATTGATTTTAAATCAATTTAATATTGATTTAACTGGAGAATGGGATATCGAGTTTAGAATTTAAATCAGTTATTCTGCAATTTATATAAATTCAGTTGTGTGTATTTTAAATAATAAATCAGTTTATAATCAATTGAATTTAATTTTAATTGTCAGTTTAAAATTTATATTTTCTGTATATGGTCGAATTGGACCGTGGAAACCGTTCTATGTGTTCAGAATGGTGGTAGAACCCTGGAAATGACGTTCATCGCGTTCAAATAGGGATTTGATAGCGTAGGATATTTTAATTTAAGGTACACTAGTTAAATTATTAATTAAAAATAAATAAAAAACTTAAATAACGGATAGGGGACGACTTTATTTTTTTGCACAGGCTATTTCAAACAGCTACTATGTCTTCTCTTTTCAAAATCGCGTACGATTTATTTCTTCCTTCACGATGAAGTAATTTTTTTTTAGCACAGGCTATTCTGTAAGGCTACATCGTCTTCTCCTTTCATCAGTCACTCTCATATCCAAATTTCAAATCCTTCTCCACGACATTTCACTGCAAACCTCCCTCCCCTCATGTCAACGCCTAAAACCTACCTGTACCTTGTGAGGCCGACGTTGTTCCTATCGTTATACCTCGCGCCTATATAAATCATCATCTCCGTGTTTTTTTTTTCATAGCTCAAATCAGAAATCAATTCATTTCTTTCGTTCCCATTTCTATCCCAACAAACGAAATCGAAACCACTTCAAGTTTTTTCCAGTTCCTCTTTCAGCCAAACAATCAGAAAACCAAAACCGTGCTATTTCTTCCTAAATTGAAAACCAATCCACAGTATAAAAAAGAAATTGGAAATCGAACTTGCGACTTGGAATTCTGAGTTCCCAGAACTCTCGATACACTTGCGATTTACCAAAAGGAGTACGATGTGACGAGTTGAAGTGTTCGAATTCTTCCGAATAGTGTTGAGGGGTTTTCCGACTGTGTGAAAGGTGTGATGGGAAGGATGCTTCGATTTCAGAAAGGACGATGGAGTTGAAACATGGGGAAATTAGTATACTGCGTTTTCTAAGATGGGTCAGTTTTGGTGGAAACGATAGGGGTGCGATGACTGTGATGTCGGGGTAAACTAGGGGCTACAGTTGAGACAGTGAAGGGATGGAGGGGGTTTGATCTTTGATATGAGGATGGGGGGTTCAAGCACGGTGGAAATATGGTCTGTGCTTTGATGAAGCACGACTGGACAGTGATGAGGCTTTGCAGTAGGGATATTGGGATCAGTTGGGTGATGCAGTAGTGTGGCGACTTGTGATGGTAGTTGACTACTAGTTGTATGATGAAATGCCGGAGTAAATAATGACCATTTTCGATAGCTTTTCGGAGACGTGTTCATTGACCGGTCGAGTGAATTGCGGTAATAATAAGGTATACATTCTAAAGTAATTTAATTTTCATAAAAACAATATTATTTATTCATCAGTAGTTAATCGATAAAATAAACAAATGATCATAGGAGGATGAATTTTATTCGAGATAATGAAGTCGATCTATAGAGCAACAACATGGAATTTTAAAACGGATATTCGGCAAGGAAATCGAAGTGAGTTAAACTCACTCAGTTAATTATTTGAACTGTTTTTAATAGTTCAAATTTTTTTTTACTGCTCGGTTGCTAAATTGATTGATATAAAGATATAATATATTATAATAATAATATATAAAAATAATATTGGTGATTGGTGATTGGGTAATGCCCGCAGTACCATTAGCGGATGCCCGCAGCACCATTAGCGGATGATTTCCCTATGCACCCCACAATATATATAGTGGATGACCTTCTATACCACGATATCCTGCCACGAAGCAGGATGGGTATTATTATTGTTGACTAACATCTGCGGATGAAGGAAAAACAGGTTGGAGGGATCCAACTGGATCCCTCACATTTAAATTATTTGTTTTTACATATATGCTAATATATGATGTGGTTTATAACCTGTGATAGCTTAGACATGTTTTAATGTGTTGGTAACACAAATTGTTGATTTTGGGATATTTTAAATATCCTAAATAACTATATATGGATTACGAAACAGAAATTGGAAATTAAAAAGAATTTTAAACATTTATTTTAAATGAAAAGGGGTTAGTTAGAACCCAAATTAAATAGAATTTAAAAAGCAAATATTTATTTAAATATCATGAAGAAGTGATTTTATAGACGACATTATAAGAAGTGGAATCATTATTCGGGAAATTTGTGGAAATTGTGAAGTATGTAGGGATTTGGAAAAGAAATGGGAATCGTAAAATAAACCTTTATTTTTTGTAAAATAAATTGAAATTTGTCTTAGGGGAAAATACCTATTTTTTTTAAATAGAAATGTTCATTTAAAATCCAAACTATAAATACGGTTTAAAGGAAAGGATTTATTTAAACAAATGTGTTAATGAGAAATTTTATAAACGAAGTTTATAAAAGAAATGAAATGACTACCATTTTAGAATTTGGAAAAACATAGATTTCAAAATAGAATTGACATATATAAAAGAACTTAAAGGAAAATATTTATTTTCAAATAGAAATGTTCATTTAGAAACCAATTTAAATAGAATTGAAAAGTAAGTGTTGGTTTAACAAATAAGATGAGAACTCGATTATATAAGTGACATTTGTAAAAAGTGAAACCATATATTGGAAATATTTGAGAAAGCTATAATTTGAGCGTGGATTTGGAAAGGAAGTGGGAATGGTAGTTTGGGACTAACATTTGAAATGAATTACAATTTTCTAACTTGCAAATATAAAGAAGATTTCGTGTAATAACTCAATAGAAGTTATCAATGTAATTGAAACCTGGGATTTGCAAGTACGAAATCAATTTGACTACTTAAGTCAAATATGGATTAGTGTTGAGGAATATTATTCACGGGTGAGGTGAATTAGTGTTAAAGCAAATAAGTTGATTCGATAAGAAGGGTTTTGAAGTTATAAACTCTAATTGAATTTGAATTAAACTAATTCAAATGATAAAAATATAAGATTTTGGATAATAACTATCAATGGTGAGGAATTTACAATGATATTGATATACAAATATTTTATATATGGAATGTAATTATTGGGATAAAGTTGAGATAAGGTGTAGTAAATCTATAAAGATGTTTTATGAAATCAAGACTTTATTTGACGAAGTTTCAAATAAAATTTAATTGGTAAATGAAACATATCATATATAAAGTACTTTGTTTCAGTTTTAGAAATAAATAAATATTAGCAAGTATTTTGCAAACCGTATCTTAAAGATGAATATTCCATTTATTGGAAAAAAAAGGAGAAGTTTTGAATTAACGAATGGTAAATCGAAAAGAGGATAAAGTGATCGATAATATTAGAACAATGAATTCAATTTTCTTTTATGGATGAATGCTTGTTTTATTTGATAGTTAAATAACCAACTATCAAATCTGACCTAAACGATGGTTAGTACGGAAAGACCAGGATCAAATTTATTCGAAAACCATTCCGAACTAACTAATACGTAAACATAGAATGTACGAATCAAAGATGGAGCAGTGAAGGCCGTAGATCTTCATAAGCGAAAGGACTACACCGAATTCTCTGGAGTCGCGCCCGGAGATATTCTAATAGTGATCCTGTCGTGGTTGAAATCGACGGATGGGAAGGACTACTCGCTACTGATCCATAGGTGATTCCTAGGATGCGGTAGGAGAGTGCCTTCGGTTTGTCCAATCCCAGGACAACTTGTATGGACGAATGTCTGACAGAGTATTTCCAAAGGATCACGTACATTGATTTCTTCAAACGTACCATAGTTCATGGCGGAGAAAAGGTTTTCTTTAGCCTGATAACTAGAGTATTTTGTGGATGTCAATTAGTGATACCTGATGGATTTGACAATGTGGCATTCAAAGTAATGATGGCCAGATGATCTAGAAATACGATTATAACCTCAGGCCTCACAACTGGGAAATGACAAAAATCGGGCAGACAACATGGCTATGTGGGTCGCGCCCATTAAGGTGTATTGTCACCATCTAGAGAATATTCATATTTGTTACTTCTTTTCGCTTCTGTATCTCCCGGGAACGATTATGTTGCTAGCAACCATAGGTGACATATATTCGATACACTCAAGATAAATGAGTGGTCGGTCATGTGTGGGCCGGGTTGCAAGACGTTCTTGTTGAACCCAGTATATTCTTCTCTAGAGATACACTAGCGGAAGGTGGTCTATTACCTTGTCATAGTTGGAAATCCAATCTCCAATAAGCGCCCGCGGTTTTAATTGTATACTATATATGTAGAGCGTGAGATGCAAGCGTTCTGCTAGATTCTATTTATTTGTATTTAGACACTATTATAATATCAGAAAAGATATTGATTTCAAAAATGGTTTGGGTTATCGTAAGTAAAAACCATCCGTGTTTATGTGTGAATTGGTCTTACGATTATCCTTTTCTTTCGAAATGATTTTTAACTTTAAAATCAAGTTGGATGCTACCCATAATTTAGTGAGTTTTTCTCACGCTGGTTCACCAGACTGACCTGTGGCGTTTGTAATGCTCGGGTCAGACCCAGTTGGGTCCGACCGAGTTGTACAGGTTCATGGTAGGATGATATGAATTCCAGGAGACGAGCTGGAGGAGATCAGACATATGATATATATAGTATTCTGATGTGTATTTTAAATGGGGACAGACTATTATAACTGTCCAGATGAATTGAATGTCCGTTGTACTCGGATAAATTGTAATTATTGTTCTTAAAGTTTTCAATAAAGATTTATTTCTGTATTATATTTTATTCCGCTGCGATGTGAGACTCTGATATTGTGGTTAGTTGTTCTTCTTCTTTTTCTTCTATTCTAATATTTCTTTCTTTCTTATCTCACCCTCTAACTTCTTTCTTAAACGTTCTGGGTTTTCGATACTCGAGTTTGGACACGGGAGGTATTTGTGTCAAAAATTCGAGCATCGAATTTTCCGGGTCGTTACAGCAACTTAGTACAAGCACAAGTTATCCTCAAAAAATTGCATGCCCTACAGGAGTACACTAGTCGAAGACAAGGAAATCTTTACGCCATTTATCTTTTTGGTGCAAGAATTCTGTTGCTCACCCCTTTTTGGTCACTCGAGTATGGCAAGAATGCTGCAAAGGATCAAAAATGATTTTGTAAAAATCTATGGTAAAATCAATATTCTATGACGGATCACAAAGCAAATTACCAAAATGGCCCGGTGAATTCCTCCAAATAACCCCAAATATCCTATTCTTACAGTCTGACTGAAAATTCATTTTTTCCCCGTAGCAAAATCCTAAAATTTGTAAACTGAGGTTATAAGACGGTCATAATTGATCAAAAAGGATAGCACTTTTCTTGTTTCACGATTCATACAAGGAACTATTTTCCTTTCACGTTTATGGCCATAATTATTGATGATGTACTGGATTAACTTTATTATTGCCTGTTTACACATTAATGGATGTTGGGGCTTGGAAGTATTCTGAGTTAAACATTTATCTACAACAGTAATTGAGTTAAGCAACATCCAAAGCATGGTTTAATCAGCTGGAGTTTTAAAACATAGTAGAATGTACAAAAGTATATCACTAGCTTCCTTAAGTCAATTTCTGCAAATTGTTAAACAAACCAGTGCTTTTCCAAATTTGTTTCTTCATTTTCCAGGCCTCTTACCTTTTATTTATTTTTTCAAATTTCAACATTTGTCTAGACCAACAACAGAAACAACATGACTATCAATGTAATTCCATTTTATTGCTGAAGAATATGCTTCATATTTACCCTTTAAAGTGATTGAGACTAGTGATGCTGATTTTTTTAACCATATATAAAAGAATTCAACCAGCTTGAAATTGCGATCATAATATAGAGTATCTGCATATTGATCTTACTGATTTCAATATATACAGTAAAAGTGCATGCCTGTTCTTACAGATCACGGCACTAATGTTAAAGCAATGTTAATGTCTTTTACCCTCTTTTTCTAACCAATTTATTTCTGAATAAAAGCACGTTGCTTGATTGAACTAAATTTACAGTATATGAACAAATTTGCTAATATACAAATGAAAAGGTATAGTGAATTCAAATGAAAACCCGTATTTTTGTTTTATACTAAACAGAGAATATCAATCCTGAAGTTAGTTGGTGATGAATGATGTCTTAAATATGTAAAGGGAAAGCCTATTAACATATTCTCTTATTTGTGGAAACTTTGGAACCAAAATAAGCATCTAAGATGCAATATAAATTACTGTAAATGCTGGAATACAATAAGTTTTAATTTTAGTCATATGATATTTGTAAGGATATATAATCTCCATGCTAAAATGAAGCATTACTCACATGATTCTTCTGGTTATAAGTGGATTTTATACACTGCCTGAACTGATCAAAGATGCTTCCTATAAAACCATGTACTTTTGAAAAATCGGGCATACCTCGAGATGATGCTACCTGGCTTATCTGACCTTTTGTATCACCAGCTGGATGTGTATTAGGACTAAGAGCGATTTCAGTTCCACTGCAATTGAAAATTTGGGCACTGCACTTCTTTCCAGCCCCTTGCGATCGACCCTCTCTAGCCTCTTGCGATAACCAGTGCTTCCCTCCTCCGACCACATGAAATTCGCCGACTGCCTACACCGAGACCAACGCCTCTCCAAGCGCCTCAGCCCCAAGCTCCCCAACGTCGACCCCACTGCTTCCTGAGATCCGAATTGATATTTTAATATTCGTATGAAATAAAATTGGAATCAAAGTATAGAAAGGCAGGAAGTGAAATGAAAGCGCGGATGGCAGGAAGTGAAATGAAAGCGTGGATCCATCAATATCTGGCATAAGTGGCTAGAGATTGTTAGCATCGAATTGGGGAAGAAAGAATTGGGGATTGGTTTTGATTTAGGGTTAGTAGCGTGAGAGAATAAAATACGAGACCGCCAATCTTTGGAGCCAAAATTTCGCAATTTCCCACCTAAATTTCATTGCTTACATTTAGAGACCAATCTTTTCATTGTTCGTTTCACCGAGATGTACAGAATTAAACGTTACAACCTAGAACCAGTACAAATTTACTAAATATAATATTTAAACGTTACAACCTATAACCAGTCCAAATTTATTAAATATAATATGGATGTGTTAGGAAATATTTTGCTGAAGCATTAGATATTGCTCATTAATAATAGCTATTGTTAACTATTCCTTATTTCTTCTTATTTATAATTACATATAACTTATTAAAAGTTTATTATGTATATTTTACTAATAATTATTCATTATTAAATACTTAACAATCATTATTAAAAAACTAATTTTTACTTCTTAAATTGGTGATTCATACTTCTTATTTATTGATTACTAAAATTAATTATTCATTACTAAAAACTAATTTTTGTTTATTTATTTTTAATTTCTAACAATAATACATAAATATTATTTATTAATTATTATATAGCGAAAAGAAATTATTAATATTAGTTATTACATATTTTCAAATAAACTATTTATTATTATTATTAAACAATAGTTATTGAGTATTAATATTTTTATTAATTATCGAATTTTTATTAATTTTTAATATGGTATTTTTGTTGTGGTGTAGTCATATATTACAACAGTAAAAAAATAAAAGTTGTGATAGGATTTTATTACAACTGTAAGAATAACACAGTTGTTAAAAATAAGTTTATTACAACATTTCTGGAAAAAAGTTAAAAAAACATTTACTACAACGATGATTTTACCACCGTTGTAAAATTAAAGTTGTAATATAGTGTTTTTGTTGTAGTGAGAAAATCTGTTAGTCATACCAATTAGAAGAGGCCATGTAGTCTGTAGATGCAGCTATTTCGTAGACCGAACGCAGCAAGCAAGCACGATGGGTTAGTAGGATGAGGCAATTAAAATTGGTTAAATTCCAAAAACGGACAGTGTACATTGGTCCATCGGGAGACGTTGAGACGTTCTATTGATGGTGGGAAATCGGTTCGAAGGCAGTGGTTACAAGAGGGATCGGCATGGAGATTAAAGGTAGTAGTGGACTTCATCGACAGTAAGTTCGTCTAATATGGAAGGTGGAAGGAGAGTTGGAAAACGACGAGGCTTCGTAGCGGAATTCGGCGATAGGGACGACGATCAATCTGGGAGGATGGTGGAGCAGGGAAATCGAACGAAGGAAAAAGGGAAAATGGAGAGGAGGGGTAAGTTGAAAATGGAGGAGATAGCATTATGATGTGGGTGTAATTATATTTTGCAATGTGGTGTACTGACGGATGGTGGACGCGGTTGTAAAAGTAGATGGAGGGAAGGGGAAAGTGGAATTAATTATTTTGAGGAGGGAACGGTTGGAAAGGGAGAAGAGTGTCTACTGAAGCCGGCATAAATTGTACTATTTCGAAATGCGAAAGGAGAAGGGATGCCAACTCAGCGTGTCTATGTTCCTCGGTTCTATTATATTAGAAGTATAATAAATTAGAAGTATAATAGACGTGTCTATGTTCCTCTGTTCTATTAGAAGTATAATAGATTGGCTGCTTTCAGCAGATGTGTCAGGTCTAAGCGTCACTTGCTCTGTCGACCCAACATAGCCTACTTCGGACTCATAGGCATATATCATATATGGTGAGACATAAATTAGATTTTGATAAACATTACATAGACAAATGAGATGACCATAAATTAAAGTTAGTCAAAAGCCAGATTCCATAAGCAAATCTTTTTTCATAGAATATATATATATATATATATATATATATATATATATATATATATATATATATAGGCAAGGGATCGACAGCACCCCAAAAATGGACCATCCTAAATGCCCCCTGATATCCACCACCGATTTATATTAAAGAAAGTGGGTGGGAAGTGAGAGAATTAGTGGAAGGAGAGAGAAGAAGAAATGCTAGATAGAGAATGTGGGACATTTGGGGTGCTGCACTACTACGGGTGCTCTCGAACTTGCGTCATATAAATATATAAATATATATATATATATATATATATATATATATATGTATATATATATGTATATGTATATATATATATATGTATAATGCAAATACTTCCCCGAATGAAGCCTTTTTCGTATTGCCCATAATGTCCTCATTGAATTCATTTTTTGGTGATATAAGATATGGGTACAGTTTGTCTTTTTAAACGCCTCTATCATTTATCCGATCACACGTTTGCTTCGATCACGCCCCACTTACAGCAGTTACACCTACTGACCAAAAGGAAACAAAAAAACCAATACCTTTCTTTTCTCGACTTCCCAATTCCTCCCCACAAACCCAATATCCGAAAACAAATTAGGTCGACAAGTCAGAAACTGAGGCAACGTGAAAATCAATGGGATCTGCCAACGGTCGCACTCAGTGTTTGACTTCGCCTACGGCAGCGACGAACTTCGTATGGTCGCACTCAGTGCCTGGTACACCAGTTGCGATTCACTCCTCTCTGGAGAAAGGTATAAAATCAAAACTTTTCTTTTCCTTCTTGGACAGACACTTTTTTTAACATTTGGGTATGTTACTGAAATTACTTATTTTGATATCCAAATCAAAGCTTCTATTGAAACCATTGACTTTTAATTCTTTGATATTATTCTATTTTATTTAGGTGTGTGATTCATGCATTGTAAATCTATTGCTTTTTTATAATACTCTCCAAATCAGTAGTTGCGATTCACTCCTCTTTAGAGAAAGGTATGAAATCAAAGCTTTTCCTAATTTTTTGAGGAGTTGGTTTATAGTCTTGAAAATTTTGAGACTTGGATACTGTCTTCAACTGATTGTACTTACAATTAGGTATGTCAATTTATTTTGTTTATTTTTTTTGGAAACATTTATTGGTTTAGTTTCAAATCATTGAACATACAGAATAGTTGATCCAAATACACTAAAACAAAATAATATAAAGATTTAATCTATTAATTTTTTTTAATCAACTGTTAATATTGGTAGTTACAAATAAATTTTTGATTAAAAAATGCATGCAAATTTTCAAATATAAACTTCATGTGAACTGTTTCAGGATTGGCAGTGAGTGGAAGTTGCATAGTCTAATGAGTAATGTAGCATACAAATGAGACTGCTGTAAGGGAAGGAAAATGAGATGTTGAGACCCAGTCGAACATACGTGAAACGAGGTGAAAATTCTTTAGATTAATTTAAACTATAATGATTGAATATTTTTTAGTTGTGTGATTTTTAATTTTGATGATTAAACATGCTTTAGAATAATTTGTGTCACAAATAATATAACCAAACATGCTTAATCTTTTAAGAAGATATTTTAGTATATGGTGCCACCATTACTACACTTTTATTTTTACTTAGTTAAATGGTAATTTGCACTTTGCCCAAATGGTGTAGTCTAATGCGTAAATTGAGCTCTTTGTTATGACATGCTAAATGAATGGAGGATGCTTGAAAAAGATTGCAGGAAAACTCTTGACAGTAGTTATGTGAAGGTTTTGAAATTCATTATTCATATAACTTGATAATCTACCTACAACATCTAATCCTACGGTTGATTTTTAAAATTTACAATCTACTTAAATTGGTATCATATAGATAGGAACCCAGGGTAAAAAAGAGAGCAGTGGCAGTGTATATTTCCTAAGTCTACCTGTTTGTTTGTTGGCTTTCATTTTTTCATCAATATTGTTAATACCATAATATATATATTTTTACAATAATTTTTAGCCAAATAAACATTTGATTTTGATTATATTTACAAGATACTGGACACTCTCATATCACCAGTAATACCGAGCTATTTATCACTCTTAGGTCCACAACTATCTCCATGCCTCCATGTATTTATTTTGTTCTTTTAGGCACTCTCCTTTTGTGAACATAGATTATTATTGACTTGCTCAAGTAGTGATTGTTTGAACATCGATTTAAGATTTTTCTGTATATAAGATTTTAGTGTTTGTGAAAAATTTAAAACTTCCCTTATTTTATAGATTTAAGTTATATTGAGCAAGCATTTTCTACCTCTAGCAAAATTTAATTCTCAAAATGCATTGAGTTCATTTTGGTTTGATACATTTCTTTAATTTATATCATGATTATACGAAATCATTTAAATATACACTAAAAATTAATTGCAACCTACTCTCCTGTTTCATGGATTTGTTCATGTAATGCTGAAAATTGAGCAGGTTCATATGCATCTTTAACTGCCCTTATTTACAACATAATAAATGAAATTTTCATGTTTTTCATATGTCAATTGGTTGTATGCATACCGTTTTGTTCACCTATATCAGCCTAATTCCTATTTGATGTTCTAAATATGTATTCGTCTCAAAGGACACATTGATGTTATTTTAATTTATCAAACTGTGATTTCATTCAAATTGGTAATTTTATTGTTGTTCTGGAATATAAACTTGAAAAGTTTGGGCTTTACTGTTTTATCTTAAATTATGTAGAGGGATGACAGATTCAAGTGAGTTTGCATCAGAAGGCAGCGATTTAAAACAAACAATGTAAGCATAGATTTCCTTTGAAATATAAGTTCAAATATATTGTGTTCCGTTAATGGTGCGTAAGTTTTCAAAACACAGGAGCCTCTGACATGGTTTAGAAGTAAACATGAAGCTTTTCTGGATTACTTACCTATATCATACAAAGCAAAATCATTTACAGAAATTGTTCCCCTAACACCAGACTAATGTGTAAGGTTAATGGTATAAAAAAACATCACATGCAAGTCACTGAACTGTGAAGTAGATGGTTTCCCTTTTTTTTTCTAAAATAGAGTAAACTTGAGAAATGCACTTCTATTGTTTAAGGAAAAGGTAATGACTTTTGTTTTACGTTTGACAA
This sequence comes from Allium sativum, assembly GCA_030737875.1. Lineage (NCBI taxonomy): Eukaryota > Viridiplantae > Streptophyta > Magnoliopsida > Asparagales > Amaryllidaceae > Allium > Allium sativum. The sequence goes on from CM060915.1 coordinate 532,865,255, forward strand.
TTTCTATCACTAATAATTAACAAAATTTCATTCCAGATTAGAAACCTGATAGAGAAGATGTAAGTGAGCAGTTTCTAAGACCGATATTTGGCATGCTTCGACAACGGTGAGATTTATGGTTTACTTATTTTTTTTGGTTGTGCTGATTTGTTCATGTAGATTGCTATCATTCTAGAGGCCTTAAGATGTCAGATTGTAAGTTTTTGATTTGCACTTCTATACTTATATGAAATGAATTGAAGTATTGGCTGGTCAAACCAATGAATGATCATATAATTAAGGTAATATGAATAAAGGCAAATAATATGTTGGGACTAATTGAGTTTGATTCATATGATATTGTTTTATAACAATTTAAAGCCATATGATATATTGAATGAGAGCAACATCTGCCCACTTAATGTGATTCTTTATTTTTAATTTTATTTTATTTTATTTATTTATTTATTTATTTATTTGGCCTATTTCACACAAGATTGCTTAAGCTATGTGTTGGTATTCTTGCTTTATATAAATATGCATAAACATAAAATTTATGGATCTAAATTAACTTGGATACGAGCACTTATAATGAAATAAAGTTTAGGTGTTATAAATAATGTTGAGTTAGATGTTAGCATCAAAAAAGCCTACCTACATACAATCTTCTGCCATATGTTCATACCGAACTTTGAACCATTTGTATGTGTCAATGTTCGATCACCAAGCTTACAATTGTTATCCATATTTTTTTTACTGTCTTGCAATGACAAACTGATAATTTGAGTTGGTCAAACTGATAGTTTGGTTGTTCATGATATTGACAATTGGGCTCGTGATTTTAGAAACCATTGGTTTACCATCTATTTGTACAGATTGTCAAGATAGTTCTAAATTCATTACCCATCATCTAAGCATCTAAAAAACCCAGATGTTGTCTCATTTTTTTAAATCAGTATATGCTTTTCTTTTCAAAAACCTTGCTAGAGCATTTGCATATGTACACTGTAGGTTGATGGCCAGAAGAACATGGGCCTTCCTACCAGTTGAGCCTTGGGTTGTTGCCCATGTTGCCTTGCACGAATATCAACTCTGTTCGTTCTATACACTTAACCCAATGAGATTTCCTTTCCTTGGGACCCATTCTTCGACTACCGGATACACCAAGAACTATTTCGATTCAGACACAAGCAGTGTTTCTAGGTATTATGTTTCTAACGTATGATATGTATACTTCTGTATTATTTATATTGTACTTAAAAGGTTGACTGATTTGTTTTCTATTTGATTTCAGGCATGTTGAATACCGGACTGTACCTAAAACGGCAATGCTTAGGCAAATATTCAGGCTATGTACATTGTCCATGGGCTAATTTACATATATTATATCTGCATTTTGTAAGAATATGGGTATCATACAAGTGGTTTTGTTGTTATGACAATCTCACATTTGAAACATATTTGGCTGTTCTTTTTCATACAAAGTATATATTCGTAAACTGTTACCAGACTAGAACATAAATGAAATTACATACATGTGCAGAACTTCAATTTGGATTATTATGAGTACGTTATATTACTAGGGAAATGTTTCACAATGATAATTCTTATTCCTGTGGCATGCAACTTGATCTCAGATGTAGTAACAGAGGAAAAAAGAGTCATGGCTGAATGCCACTGGCACTAACAACAGAATATGGGCCTTCCTACCAGCACGTCTACTACCTTTAAGTTTCTCAGTCTCAAGTAAACTTTTTACATAAAGAAAATATGGAGCTTAGGCTCTATATATAGGTGGTTTAAACATTAAAATAATGTGCCCTCATTCAATGTTTGTTGAATATCCTCATAGCAAATGGAATATTTGATAACACATCTTTTCACATAATTGCTTACAGTCTAATGGATTACAAATGGTATGTTCGAAAACTAACATTTGCTTAAGAGTTCTCAGCCGAAATCTTTTAGTCCAAATCAATGGCTTTATCACATTAAAATCTTGCCCTCCTTGTTTAACAAATGGTTTGCATAGATGTACAGCTACATCACTTCGACCGTTTCAAATGTTTTATCATTTTAAGTTTGATTTCCCCTTTTTGTCTTAAGCACACAACAAGTGTCAATCTCATATAAAAACATGTTTATTTAATCCAAAATTTAGCTTTATTTTATTATTTTCTATACAGCAAATTCATCCTTCGATGATGGTTTGAAAAGAATGTTTATGTAGTCTGACTTGGTTAATATGTACAAGTTGTATTCAATCACATGTTTATGTAAATATGTATATGTAATTTACTACTTTCATAGGAATTTAAATTAAAAAGATCTTAATTTCAAAAAAATAAAGAATCATATTTTAAGATACAACCCCAAAGTATACATGTCGTATACATGTCTTTATTCATAATGTGTACATATATAAATTCTTAATTATTTTAAGTTTACTTATTTAAATTGAATTATCTCCCATTTGTTTTAATTATCTCATTTAAAATGAATGTTTATAATTAAACACAATCGATTAAAAATCGATACATTATAATTTTTTAGTTAATTTACAACCAACTTTTTTGGTTTATAAAAGAAAAAATTTGGACTTCAAATGCATACTCCATTCTAATTATTTTTTAAAAAAGAGCTTAGATCTTGAGAAATAACCTTTTTTTTGTTAAAAAGTTCATAAAAACAATTTTAAGAAAATTCTTTGCACATTGAATGAGTAATGGTAACGATGATCCTCATGAAAACATAGGAACTATTAGAGATGCTCGCTCTTGTACAAACAAAAACTTATTTTACAAACCTATTTAATTACACAATTGGCCAATGCAATGATGATTATGCTTGTAATTTTGAGTTAAAAAACATACATGATGTCATCAAGGCTATGAGAGTACTCATATTAAATTAGTGAAACAATTAATCAATTAGACTAAAATGTTCATAGAAAATTTTTAATCAAGAAAAGAGTTACAAAACGTGAATTATAACCCTGATTTCAAATCCTTGGTGTAACCCAAAAAAGAGTTTCTGAGAAATGAAAGGCAGTTTCAAAGATTAAAAAAAAGGAAGAGTTTTGGGAAAATGAAGACAATTTCAAAGGTAAAAAAGGAGCAAACATCAATGAAAGCAACTGTAATAAAAGCTTCTTTTCAATGTAACCCAACTCTTTAACAAAGATCATCTTTAAGAAGTTGTCACAAAAGTCTAAATTAATTTGCAATTGCCCAACTGCTTTGAGTTTCAACTACAGACAACCAAGTGCCAAAATCAAAGCAACTAGATAAAGCTTCCTTTTCAGGACTATATAAGAATCATTAAGCTTGAAATAATAATGAAATCTCCAAAAATTGAACAGCAAAGAATTGAAAATCCTCTATCAGAGTAACTATGACATAAAGCTTCATTTGGATTATAATCCATAGCCACAAGCTAAGAGTTCATCATCTAGAGGACTAATGCTAAGGTCCAAAACATATAGAGTAATACTAGCAATTACAAAATAATCATAACCAACTCAATTAAAAATGGATTAGTTACCTTGTCTGGCCAGGATTCCCTTCTATTAATGGGGAATAACTTCGTGAAGAAGAAGAAGCAGTGTCCGCAGGGCTTCTTTTCGGGGTTGCCTCTTTAAGCAACCAGAAGAGACCTTCAATTAGCAAGAAGGCTACTCGCCCAGATTTTCAACTTACAGGGAGATCCCATTCACGAAAAAATACGATCAACAAAAAATAGAACATTTGAAATAAGTACTTGAAAGCTAAACAGTGACACCATCTTAAAAAGAAAATTGGAAAGGCATGAATAAAATCGTGACCTTGCATCGAATACAAGTTTTATCATAATGTCACATGGATAGACAAGCGTATTTGTAAAAAATTTAGATACCCATACCATGAATTTTCAGAATTAAGCATGTTACCTCGAAATTTCAAATTCTGAAACTCAGATTTGAACTACTACATTTACACAGCAAGCTAAAGTGCAAACTGTAAATAAGTAATAATAATTGTGGGATAGGAATAGTAGATACTTACCATCAAATGATAAGGATCTGTGGATCGATCCCCACGGTTGTCTGACCGCTACTCAGCTATTTTTTTGTGCATCAATCTTTCACAACACATGCATTCAATCAGCAAGTGCTTATATAATCTCTGATGCAAAGTACAGAGTTTACCGTCCAACATATAGCATCAAACAAAAAATTGGACCATGAGAGCAACTACGTCTGTGTGGTGAAGAAACTACAAGACAGAAAATCAGAATGGAAAACACAGTTATATTCTAAGCAAAACCTACGAACTACCGACGGAAAACAGAAGTAATAGACAATGGGCTAAAATTATTTGAACGCTCAAGAGAAATATTTCATAATCACCGCGCTTTTTCACAAGATCTTGACTTCTCGATAGATTGAATCGAGCACACAATACCGAGTAAGATAATCAAAGATTTAGTCGAAATATAAATTCAACAAATAGCCACAATAAAAATCGTCACAATCCTACACAGTTGAAAATTGGACGAATTGAATTACGGAAAATACGAGTTAGAACGAAAAAGCAGGCAGGGAGATTGGAGGCGTAGAAAGTCTTTATAGCGGTTGAGCATAACAGCTTAACCTAGGTCAAATTCCTTGTCTTTCGAATTACGTTTATGCCCTTTTATTGGGCCTTCGGCCTAAGCTGGATATTTGTTTCGGCTTTCCTATTAAAAATAACTAGTAGCTAATGTTTCGAAAACCAAACCAGATGTCAACCTTGCAAACCCAAGTTTTAATGGTCTCGTAGCATTAATGAACATTGAACAACATATCATTAGGTCATGTACCATATAAATTCATACTAAAATACAGGGTTGGACATAAACCACACCGCAATATGGAAACCGTCCAGACCAAGCCACAAAAACGGCGCGGAAGCTGAACCGAATTCTCTCAGTAGAGCAGATACCTCAAACTGATCTGATCCGCAATGATACGGTTTGATCGAGGTTTGGATTGTTGACTCAACCGTATTAAATCGAATCGAACCGAATATCTGCACTAATAACCTTTTTATAAAAATATAACTAATTTCTATCTATTTTTTTATTTTAACAATGCATATTCTATTTTCAGCGTATACTGTTATTATATTAATAATAATCGTTATCACAAAAGAAAATTTTAGGATTCTTTTGATTTTGAATGAGAACGGGAATTTTGAAGGGTAATTGTTACGAACGGAGAATGTGTTTGTTTTCATGAAAGTGGTAAATTGAAAGGGAAAAGTTATTACTTTATTAATTATTTGTATATGTTTTCTTTGTATGAATATGTATAAAAGGGGGTGGAAAAACGGTTGGGTTGCATTGGACGCGGCGTCGGCCGCGTCCGATGCGAATTCTTCATTTTGAGCTGTTTAGTTGGAAGAGGCAAATGGGATGGGTCTCACATCAACGCGACAGAAGCGTTTGACGCGTCCGACGAGGACGCGAACTTGGACTGGGCAGTTTGAAAATCAAACGATACCTTATAGTTTCAGTATAATAGTTTTCTTATCATTTTTTTGGATAATGCTAGTTATAATCTTATTTGTGTTATCTTACTTAATATTTATGCATAATTAATGCAGACGCTTGGTTAATGTACAATAAAATTACTTTTCATTAAAAGTAAAATTGAAGTATTCATACAGTTAGAAACTAATCTTTAATTCATAATTACACTATGTGTTTTATCATTTAAGTGACAACGTCACAGTTTTAAATTGATTATTGATGAAGGCAATTTTCTTATTTCATATTTAATACGGGTTCAAACCGGGTCGTATTACAATAAAACTGAACTGAAATCGAACCGTTTGAGCGGTTAGTATAATGATTTGTATTTTTGATCAACAGTATGATGCGGTGCGAAAGCGGTTTGGGTACCAAACCACACCAGACCGAACCGCACACACCCCGACTAAAATAGCAAACCACATAACTAATCCTATTTGTTTAATTTTCTTTTCATATACCATGTATTAACAAAAAAACACTAACATTATTAATTTACGATAAATTAGCAAAGAATTAAAGAACTTCTAGTCAGTCGATCTACTAACGGATTTATCTAACAATTAATCTGCATACAAACAAACACCTAGTTAATGCAACTTATTTTGGATTCTATAAAGCACTTATTATAAGTTAGTTTGTTCCAACTTCGTGCAATCTTCTTTGACGCAACGGGCTTTTTGTTACTGATTGAAGATGAAGCATAAGCATGGAGCAATCTAGATTTCTGTTGGATCTAGATTAACCACGGAGGGGGGTAAATATGGTTTATTGAATTAATTCGAGTTATTAAAAATATCACAACACAGAATAATAATCACATCACAGATAGTAGAGGAGTAAATAAGTGCAGAAAGTAAATGACACAAAGCTTTTACCCAGCTTCGGCAAACTCTATCTACTACTGCATTCACTAAGGTTTTTATTAGGTATTAAACAGACACCCGCATACATAAAGCTATAAACTCGCAAACCCCTCGCTAACCGCCTATACAGTTTTGTATACTCGCAAAACCTGCTGTTGTTCTAATCCTACGCTCAAAACCCTGCACTCGCAAAATCTACTGTTGTTCTAATATTACGCTCAAAACTCTGCACTAATTTCTATCCCCGAAACCTGATTTTCCCCTAGCTAAACACCCGTAGCTAGTATCCCTAGTTATTACAGACATTAGCAAACTAATGGTCGATTTTCAAAAGAAAAAGAAAACAATACAATAAAAATAAACAAAAATTAAAAACACCCTTTTCACAAAGAAACTTGGTAGCCCCTTTCATTTTGTTTGCATCTTCATTTCTTTGGCCCAATTACTCTTCCTCTTTAGGAAATAAAAATGCCGGCCAATCTTAAAGTTAGGGTTTTCTTCCCCTTGTCCAAATCGGAAATTCAAAACTAAATGGGTATTCTCTGATGATTTCTTCTGGCTCTCTGGTGCTTTTTGCTTGCCGATTTGGGATTCTTGTGATCGAAAGTTTGCGTGAGTTCTCTGAGATATTTTTTTTTTGAAATGTTTTCCAATTGTTGTCTGTTTCGATCTATACTTGCCAGTGATGATTTGTGTATAATATATAGGATTATAATCCTATAATATCCCTGATTTCATACGTGATTTGCTCTGATTGCCTGCGTGATTTTGACCCTTGAATTAATCGGCCTTGAGTACATGCTTGCATGATTTGTTGCCTTGATAGTTTGATAAAAAATCTACAAAGCAATAAAAAGATTCCTGTGGCCCCTTGAAATTTCATGTGTGGTAAACCAATTTGATTCTCTACCTTGTCATGCGAGATTGTTGCCATGAATATTCTGTGATAAACCTTGCCGTGAATTCTGGAAATAAGCATCTGATATAATCTTGTGGCCCCCTTGAATTTTGCACACTGCGTTTTTGGCAATCAATTTCTATACACAAAAAAGAACTTGTCAAATTTTGCATACTTGAAAAACTGGAAATCGATATAAAACAACTATTGTCCAAAAAACTGTTTTGTCCATTACCTTGTCAAAATCTGGAAATATTGAAAAAAAAAACTTTCGTGCCATAATTCTGGAGAGAATTTTACCCCAAAATAAATTATGGAAACAATTTAAAAATGTTTTATTGCCATTGAACATTATTGTCAAAATTTATGTGATTCATCTTTGGCATTACAAATTTGTAAACCTGCCCCCAGTTTGAATGTTTTTGCCATAAACCTGCAACTCCCTTGTGATGTCTGGAAATTTAATAAATTTTTGCCAAATACTTATGTATGATGATATCTATTTCTTCACTTTGCTTACAATCTGCTTGAACATTTGAATGGCCTGGCTTGCATTTGTACACAAGCTTTTGTTGTATGCAAGATTCATTTGTTGTCCATTGTGTTTGCGCTTTTGTTGTTCATGTGCTTTTGACAATGTGGCCACTACTGATTCACTCTGGTATTGTGCATGAATCAGACCTTATGTTGTGTTCTTGAGCTTTTGTAGATGAGCTTGTATTTATATTCGGTACTATTTCATTATGGCTTGCTTTGACTGAACTTAAAAAAACTGTACTTACATATTGCCATAACCATTGCCTTGTGCATCTGGGTATTTGCATCTGCCTTGTTGTGTTTTCTGCCATGTTTGACCTTAAAGACATGAACATTTGTACATTTCTTTGCGGGTTACATTTTGTTTGCCCATGCTCGTATGTGCTGAAGTGTTTGTACCATGACAACACTTTGGCCATGCTTATGTCTGCTGCTACATACATGTAAACTACCTTGTGTGAATCTGCATATGAGAAATGGTCAGTTGCCTGTGTATATTGCATCTCATGTTTGCATCAGTTTTGAGTTTATGCTGCATCATGTTTCACTTGCCCTTGTGCTTTCTAGTTTCCATTTAATCCTATGTCGCTTAAGTATTTTTAGCTTGCTATCATTGATGCTGAACTTGTTCATATTTTAGTTCCATGCTCTTCATTGTTGTAAAACGACGAGGCTTCGTAGCGGAATTCGGCGATAGGGACGACGATCAATCTAGGAGGACGGTGGAGCAGGGAAATCGAACGAAGGAAAAAGGAAAAATGGAGAGGAGGGGTAAGTTGAAAATGGAGGAGATAGCATTATGATGTGGGTGTAATTATATTTTGCAATGTGGTGTACTGACGGATGGTGGACGCGGTTGTAAAAGTAGATGGAGGGAAGGGGAAAGTGGAATTAATTATTTTGAGGAGGGAACGGTTGGAAAGGGAGAAGAGTGTCTACTGAAGCCGGCATAAATTGTACTATTTCAAAATGCGAAAGGAGAAGGGATGCCAACTCAGCGTGTCTATGTTCCTCGGTTCTATTATATTAGAAGTATAATAAATTAGAAGTATAATAGACGTGTCTATGTTCCTCTGTTCTATTAGAAGTATAATAGATTGGCTGCTTTCAGCAGATGTGTCAGGTCTAAGCGTCACTTGCTCTGTCGACCCAACATAGCCTACTTCGGACTCATAGGCATATATCATATATGGTGAGACATAAATTAGATTTTGATAAACATTACATAGACAAATGAGATGACCATAAATTAAAGTTAGTCAAAAGCCAGATTCCATAAGCAAATCTTTTTTCATAGAATATATATATATATATATATATATATAGGCAAGGGATCGACAGCACCCCAAAAATGGACCATCCCAAATGCCCCCTGATATCCACCACCGATTTATATTAAAGAAAGTGAGTGGGAAGTGAGAGAATTAGTGGAAGGAGAGAGAAGAAGAAATGCTAGATAGAGAATGTGGGACATTTGGGGTGCTGCACTACTACGGGTGCCCTCGAACTTGCCTCATATATATATATATATATATATATATATATATAGTGTAATGCTAAAAGCACCCAGAAACATGCTACTTAATACCATTAAATTTTTTAGTTAGTGCTAATTAATTCATATGCTTCTTAATACCACATCTATTTCTCCATTCAGTTCCTAATCACTAAACAAAACCTTTGCTCTTCAAATTTTCGGATCATAAAACCCTAATTTTCACGTGATCTCTCTATTAAAATCTCTTTGTTTCTCCATCAAAAATCATAAAACCCTAAATCCAACTATCTTAACACAGTTTTTAAGTGTGATTTTTATGTCTTATCATATGAATTGTCACAAACAGAAAGTGCGGCCATTTACCACCGTGAATAGCAGTATACCACGGCCATAATTGACCGAGCAGAAATGAAACCGACGGCTGTTTATAACCATGGAAGTATTGGACATATTAAATAAAAAATTAACAGAAAGTGCGGCCTTTTTCCACCGGACAGTTAGGATAACCATGACCATTTATAACCGATTAGCTGTTCGGTGTACCGGTCATTCATATTTTACCCATTAATATTGCGAAATGTGTACCTGACTCTTGTAAATGATACCTGATAAATGTGCACATGCTAGACGGTCCAATGGTCAAAACACAGCTTTCAAAAAAATCACAACCAAAACATTTTACAGACTTCCTTTATAAAATTAGTGTTTAACTCAATAAAAAAAATTGCATTCTTTATCCGAGTATAATTCCTTCTGAGTTGTAAAAGTGTTATTTTTTTTTCATGAAATTTAGTATATCCTTCTATATTTGATTATGTATAACTTGCAGGTAAATGCTCTCATTTTCCTGTTTTGACGGCCTGTTGCCACTTATTTAAAAGACAACTAGTGGTTCCAAAACAATTGCTTTGGGTTGGAGAAATCATAAATAAGACGACCCTGATTATAAAAATGGTTCTTCTTTATGAACTTTTATAAATGATGAGAAGTTTGGGTGATGGTTTTGCAATGAGAAGAAAGATGCCTATATTCATGGCGATGCTTTGAAGGTTATTGAATGAGAAGTGAGGACGGTAATTTATGAACGATAAATAGAGAAGCGGGAAATTATTTTTTAGGTTTTGTGGTAGCCTATTATGGTATTGTGTAGCATAGTTGAGTTATTTTTAAGGTGGCCTTTAGTTATGGTATTAGGCAGCATCTCTCTGGGTGCTTTTAGCGCTACACTATATATATATATATATAAGTATATATATAATAAAAAGGGCAAATATATGTTGGCAGTAAATAATAAAATACATTCAGAGGCAAATAACCGTTAATAAGTACTTCTATAAAAAAAAATAGACTCTTTATATGACACCTTTCGTTACACCCAATGATTGTCGAGTGTATTCCTTTTACTTTATAAACCATCCAGATGAATTATGCCAGTCCAATTGGTTTGGGATTAAGCACTAAGCATAGGTTTTGGGATTTAATATGCCAGACCATATGCTTTCAGAAACTGTACAATAATGTATATTTGCTATATGAATGCATAGCTCTTCATGACAAAATTTCTGATTTTGAATGAACATATAATTTAGTTGGCAGTTTTCTCATTGTAAACTAAGTTAAAATTGTAGAAAATGGTAGGTGAATTTTTCTTCAACATGAAAATGTAATGAACCGCACAATTGCACTAAAATATCTTAATGGTTTAAATCACATTTTAACATAAGCAAAGTAATCTAAATCTACTTCTTAATGGAAATTTGTAACAAAATTTGACAAATATGTTTAAATTGTTAAAGCAAATAAAATAACTTTAATTTATGTATTTGTTGATTAGTTTTAATTAGTGTTAAAGCATAGGGTTTAATTAGTTTTAGATATATATGTATATATGCATATATATAGTGTTGTATGTATATATAGTTGGTAATTGATCTATGTATTTGTTGATTTGGTTGAGCCCCAATTCATTGAAAACGATATTTAAATTGTCAAAAACGTGTAGTGGAAATGGAAATAATTAAGTTTATGTTATTAACGAAAACGATATTTAATTTTGTATATAACATACGGTTATATAGTTTGATTTCATGTTGAAAATATACGTATATGTGACAAAATTCATATATGTACAATTAAAGATTGAAGAGCACCAATTGTAATACATTATATTCATAAATCCTTAGAGAGTTTTTTGGCCCCGTCTGATAAGTATTGTATATAATCGTTATGTGAATGTTCGTTTTATTAACAAAATCGGACATTTATATTCATCATATACAACATTTGTTGGATTTTCCTTTGCATTGGAAAAGTTACGAACACAGTAACTAAATTAAACCTCGTAATTATTTCATTTTAAACGATTCTCAAAATTTCGAAAGCACTTCCTTTATGTTCCATGTGTACACGCAATTGTGTACTGTTCAGAGAACTAATGGGAAGTGCTGCCAAAATTTTGTTGAATCGTTTAAATTGAAAAGATTTACATGATTTAATTACGTTATTGAGAGGTAGGATGACCTACCAGTAAATGATCAATAACATAGCATGCATTCAGCAATAAAATTGTTTTAATAAAATGTCAATGCAAATTTTATCATCATTAATACGTAAAAGAAATGTTTTCATTAAAATACAAACTTAGATTTCGAGCTTTCCGAATGAAAATAGATATTAATATTTATCATGATTAGGATACAAATTTGTGACCGCATATATCAATTATAAGGGAATTTTGACAATTTAACGATCAGACATAAAAATTGTGAATCTATTTCAATTATTAACAATGATAAAAATAATAAAAATGGTTGTCCACTTAGAAAATGTATTTTCATTTATTTAAACAAATGGACTTTCATCTGCTTAACTAAACTTTATACTATGCCATTTTCGTTTTGCGTTATTTTATCATACTTTTTAATTTTATATGTATTTAGGAAAAATTGACGATAATTTTAATGATCGAAGCTGGATGTACAAACGAAGAGAAACTGATGGCACAATAAACAAACAATTTATTAATAGTGTCGGCGAGTTTATTGATTTCGCTTTAAGTAACAACGAAAACGACATCGAAATCCGTTGTCCATGTAGTAGATGCAAGTTATTGAAGCATTTGATACCGCAAATCATTAGAGTTCATTTGCGTCAGTACGGTTTTGTATCACATGGTACTCTTATATATGTTATCTAGTGCGTTATTTATATCACATAAAGAAATCTAGTGTGTTATTTATGTTATGTCATGTCATATTATTTATGGATGCTTCTATTCACACCCCAATTTACACTTCTGGTCACCTTTATAAATTTAATACAGATGATTATTTTTTATATTCTTCTAGTCACCATATATTATTCCTTCACTCAATTATTCACCCCGTATTTTTCCTAAAAAAACACGTACTTCTTTACAATTTCAAGCCCTAAACCCTTACAAAAACAGATATTGTTTGTGCCTAATAGACATGGAAGATGAAGATAAAAAATATGTTAGAACTGCTTGATTTTTATTGTATTCTATTATGATATACATGTTATTAGGGTTTTTTTAATGGTTAGGATTTTCCATTGTGTTTTAGGATATTTGTTCCGCTCCGTTTTAAATTACAAGTTTGGAGGACATTAAATTTGATGACGATGTAATAGAAAATGACAATGTAAATTTTGACTCATTGAGTTTTTTATCCGTATAACTTACATATCTTCTTTTACAAATTAATACATTAATTATTATTTTTTTGTCGTTTGATAGTTGGAGTATTTGAATGATGATACATTGAACGATAAACATGATGGTTATGATAATATGATGCAAGATGTTTGATTAAATGACTCAAAATACATAAATGTTGATTTGACGTATCATTTCACAACCGACGAAGTAAGTACTCATTTATAAAAACTAAAATTGATAATGTGGTTATGAAAATGGATTATTAAATTAAATTCACAACCGACGAAGTAATAGAGGAAGGAAGCCTTCGTGTAGAGGAAGGAGCTGGTGGCTTCTGCATTCTTTGGTTATTAATTTAGATGGTGGCCAGAAGAGGAAAATTAAAATATTTAGAGTGCTTTTAGTTTTGGTAGCCAGAAGAGTGAATAGGGGTGTTCTTATATATGTTATCTCATACTATTTGTTTTACATAGCTCTTTTATGTAATGTTTTGTTGTTGTATGTAATAGGTATGACGCCACAAGATCTTGTAGGTGGCAGTGGTTCATCGCAGGGGCTAGCCCGTACTGCGGTGTGGCTTAAGCAAAAGCCAACAAAGGGTATAAATTTGATTTCTATACAATAAATTATGAAAATTGTTGTTCCAGTAGCCATGAAATGTTTTTTTTTGGTTTAGCACAAGGGTTTTGAGTTGGAGCCTTCCAACACAGTCTTGACTACATCAAGACGCGCTTATCAGGCTCGTATGATTGGATGTTGGCCCACGTGGTCATCGATACCCGACATAGTCAAGGAGACAATATGGTAGAATTTTCCGGTACGTACGTGTGCTCTATCATTTATTACATTAATTAAGTAGTCATGCTCCTATTTGATCAGTTCATATTTATGCTATTTTAAAAAAATTGCACGGAGCTGTGGATCTCAATGAGACTGATTTAGACCTCGTCAGGTGCCATTGGAACACTAGAGTGTCAAAAAATTACAGAGAGACGATGAACACCATAAAATCAACTAGGAAAAGACCTAACTGGATGAGCGGGAAGGTGTGGGATGACCTATATACTTAGTGGAATAATAATGACGAGATTTTGGTAAAGTTATTGTAAATTTAATTTAAAATTTTCTATTTAATTAATATATAATTTAGAATAAAGCATTTTTTTAATTTAAATGTATAGGCCGAGTCCGCGAGAAATGCGGCAAACAGGAGCAAGAATCAAGTTACGCATCGGGGTGGGTCTAAGTCATTTCAGCACCATCGCGAGGACCTGATATATTTACTAATTACATAGTTGAAGATTTTAATTTATAAGTTGTTAAAGTTAATAATTGATTTAACTTTAAGTTCTAATTTACATACACACACAGATATATATATATATATATATATATGCTTATTTTAGGAGAGAGCGTGGTGCTTCTGTGTCATACTGGGATGTTTTTGAGCATAAACATGCATTGACTGAGGTCGACGACACAGGCTCAGTTTCCTACTCTTGGGACCACGATGCCAAGGCGCGTAAGGCATATGTAAGTATAACATAGTTAAGTTAAAGTTATAATTTAATTATAGTGTAATCTAAATTCAATTGTTTTTTATTCAACATGAGAAATTTCAGGAACAGAGGGCGCTGATGCTGGAATCCAGTAGGAGGACTGAGTTAACTAAGGAGGATGATGATAGAATATTTGATGTTGTCATGGATCCACCTACCCGGGATAGACGATATGGTTTTGGCAATCTAGAGGTGTAGAAACTAAAATTTATAATAAAAACTAAAATTTACTCTAATTACTATTATTAAAACTTTAGACAAACAATTGCGAAGTATATGTCCTCTTTGACATTCATATCACTAAAACCGACGTTAGCAAATGAAGAATTCCTAGAAAATATATACCATTAATGTTTCCACGGACTTAATTTTGAAACTCAGAGATTCCAAAAACTAGATTTAACAAATGATAACAAGTTTCCAATGTCGTATTAGTTAAATCATTTCATTTTCCTTAAGTAAATATAAGCATTTTTTCAGGGAGCCTTAAAAACATATAACATTATGACATACTATTATTATTTTTATCAAACCAGTGTTTAAATCTCGTAATTCACCTATTTAAGGTTGTATATTTAGATTGTATTTTATTTTAATTTGAGACTAGCCTTAATGGTATATTATTCTGATTATTACTCCTTCTATTCTGAAAATCTAAAATTATATACAGGTTTAGACATCTCAGCAGACCTATTAGAGGGCTTACGATAAGGAGGAGATCGCACAAATTGCAGAGCTTCATGAGCCTGATTGTCGTTGCGAAGAGCAGATGGGGCAGCTTAACCATCAACTGGAGGAGTTCATTGCTCGGTATGGTACGCCACCTTCATCTTCTGGTGGAGAGAGTTGAGGTTAGTTTGTTTTTTGTTATATATGCTTTGAGGGTTGGTGAGGCTTGATATACATTTATGATCATGGTTGTATATATATGGATGTTGTTTTGGTGATGATGTTGTGGACATGATGATGGATGTTTTTGTTGGTAATGACATGGTTTGGACATGGTTGTATATATTAGGTTGTTTTTATGTAAATATTGGTCTATGGTATGTGTTTTGTGTTTGATTTTCGTATAATATTGTGTTTGGGTGAATATTTAATTGTGAATGAGATTTATATGCTCGAAATGGAGCAGTTTTGATGGATATATATTTGTGTGTGGCTGCAAGTGTGCAGTTTCAATTCTATAAAAAAAATACCCAGATTTTCAACGGCAACCAACGGCTTATAGGTCATTGTTTTTCAACGGTTTCCAATGGCTATCTGTGGCATATTTCAATGGTTTTCAACACGTTCCAACGTTTCTTTGGCCAGAAATAAAGATACATGGTCATGTAAGGAAGTTGGAAGCCATTGGAAATATGTGTTGTCTGCCATTGGAAGTTGTTGGAAGTCGTTGATCCGTATACCTACGGCTATACCAATGGCGACCAACGGCTATACCAACGGCCCCTAGCCGTTGGTACTTACTGTTCCTCAAATGAAAAATATTGTTGTGATATAAGAATCGAGCTACTGATATTTATATAGCACCTTCCATTTTTTTTGCCCTTTGCTTTACAAAGCACTTCTACAATGAATCATGCAAGCTCTCCGAACAGATCTCACACACATTGAAGGGTGAACGAGTAAGAGCAGCTGTTGTTGCATGCTAAGAGAAAGAAAAGAGTCATTTAAAAGATGGATCTTCATTTATACCCTTAAATGTAATAAGAATTCTAATTTTCCATTCATGCAAATATTATTGTAAAAAGAAGTTAAATTATTGTGGTTAAAATAATGAAATTACCTTTCAGTTTAGAACCCTCGGTGGATGTGTTAAAATACTAGAATTATCCATGAAGCTTTTAGACAGAACTTTTTTATGTTTCGTATCTATAAAGCTAAGAATATTTTCTAACTTTGAACAGGACTTGTAATTTTTATATTTGATAATTGCAACCGTGATATTTTCGCTAGCTATACTTGAAATAACTTATATATACAAATGGAAAACAGATGGTTGACATTGGATCTACAATTTTCAATGCTATTAATCTAGATAGTGTTGAAGGAAATATTGCAGTAATTTTTCTACCTTAAGGAAAATATTTTGTGAATAAATAAGGGAAAATGTAATGCTCTTAGTTGTGAATATTAGGGTCCAAAAATATGTCTGCCTTTAGAAAATGATCGTTAGGGGCGCAACTCTTAATTTGCCTCAAATTATAGGACATTTCCACAATCTGAATTTTCTCCTCACTTGATTAATTTATTTATTCTTGTAACTTTCCAATATATAACAATGTAACATATTTGAATTATCTACTGTCACAATCCAAATTTCCCATAATGTAAGGATCACGACTTTCCTTTCTTCCATATGTAAATTATATCCATAATATAGAACAAAGATTTAAAGTAAACATCAAATTCTGGACATGAAGCTATTCCCCCTCCCCAAACCAAAGAAAGCAAGGCAGTCGAGTTGAATTTATCTTCTCCCTTTGCCATGATACATATTTTCTTCCTTGTCGTAAGTGCAAGGGGTGGTTTTGTCTAGCACTGGACGTTTATCTTTGTATGTCGTTCATAATTGAGGGTATTTCTAATAATCGATGTGCTTGGACTTGTCACCTTTGGGATACTAGTTTTGTTTAATTTAGGGAGTTGCAACTGTCCTGATGCTGTATATGTATTTAGTGTACTGGAATTATGCACATAAGGTTTTGGTCTATTTTGTAAGCTAGTTGTTGGCTAAGTGCATGTCAGTTGGTCTGTTAATGTTCTATAAAGCACGGGTTATATACTACAATAAGCAAACCCACTTAGCTAATCCCCACTGTTGGGACTGCACCTTAGATCTCTGGCCAGTGTTTCATCTTTGTTAAAGAGGTTATCAGTGCAGTAACAAATCACATCTTCCTTTTCGGTGTAAATTATGTAGCATGGCATTGTAGGCTTTACCAGCTCGCTTAGCTGAGTTTCTCTAGCTACAAAATATTTTTGTTTATTTCGTCCTTAATCTGCTTGACATAGTTACATTTATTCTTTTTGAATCATTTTTAATTATACTTTTCCTATGGGCCGTTATTGTCTTTCCAGCAATCTACATTTTAAATTATATTTGATTGCTACTTGCTTAATTCAGGTAGTTTAAAGACTTCTAATGCCCAAAAGATCAAGGTGTTGCGTATTAAAGTGGTGAATTCATTTACAGTGAAGTAATCTTATGGTTTTTTTGCTTTCAGCATTTTGTAGTGTTGTTGTTGCATTTAATATAAACTTAGTGTATGGATATTATGAGCATTTTGTTTTGAATACTTTTGTGCAACTTTCTTATGGATAAACTGAGTAAATTTAGCTGTTAAAAATGTAAACTGAATTGTTTGAAATGTTTATGTGATTTCTTTTAGGGTGTAATTTGAATGCATTTGTATATTGGTTGAATGAAGCAAATGTTAATTCATGTTGTTAGATTTCTATGATGATTCAGTAGGCCTACTATAAAATACAATAGACAACTATTTAACAGCGTTTTAAATTATGATATTGCAGGTTTAGGATTTACCACTATGTTTATTTTATGATTTAAGAAGTATTGTTAACAACATTTTAAAAGTGTTGTAAAATCCAAAATTTTTACAGCGTTTTTATTTAAGCTATTATAGATTCAGGATTTGCCATAGCATGTCGTTATACGATGATTTTAAAACGCTGCATATACTATTAGAACGATTTGTGTGTGCTATTAAAAGTGTATTATGGTGAAGTGATTAGATTATTATCGTTCATTGTTTACTTGGTCATTGATTCTAACTACGACTATTGAATGATTATAAGAAAATGAAACCTTGTGAATATGATCGATAATAAAATATATTAGAAATAAAAGAATGAATTTAAATTAGGATTTGAGAATTTAAATTTGGGTGCTCTTGAAAGCATTTGCAAATGTTTGGAAAAGTGTTAGTATTATATTGAAATATTTTGAATAGAGATTGTTTCAGATGACTTGAAAGGAAGTAGGTGTATATTCCCATCTTCTCTCTGGGAAATGGCTTGGGTGATGAGTGCATGCATCATTGACGTTTATTTTAAAGAGTCTGAGTGGTAGAGACCACTTAGAACCTTTTAAACCTTGTTTTAAGAAAACTGGATTTTATTTAAAATTTTAAATTATGATGTGACATATAAAAGATATATATATTATTTCAAAAGTTGATTTGGAAATGTCTCGAAGTTTGAATCCTTAAGTTCTCTAATTATTAACGACAACTATTTAACAGCGTTTTAAATTATGATATTGCAGGTTTAGGATTTACCACTATGTTTATTTTATGCTTTAAGAAGTATTGTTAACAGCATTTTAAAAGTGTTGTAAAATCCAAGATTTTTACAGCGTTTTTATTTAAGCTATTATAAATTCAGGATTTGCCATAGCATGTCATTATACGATGTTTTTAAAATGCTGCATATACTATTAGAACGATTTGTGTGTGCTATTAAAGTGTTTTATGGTGAAGTGATTAGATTATTATCGTTCTTTGTTTAGTTGGTCAATGATTCTAACTACGACTATTGAATGATTATAAGAAAATGAAACCTTGTGAATATGATCGATAATAAAATATATTAGAAATAAAAGAATGAATTTAAATTAGGATTCGAGAATTTAAATTTGGGTGCTCTTGAAAGCATTTGCAAATGTTTGGAAAAGTGTTAGTAATATACTGAAATATTTTGAATAGAGATTGTTTCAGATGACTTGAAAGGAAGTAGGTGTATATTCCCATCTTCTCTCTGGGAAATGGCTTGGGTGATGAGTACATGCATCATTGACGTTTATTTTAGAGAGTCTGAGTGGTGGAGACCACTTAGAACCTTTTAAACCTTATTTTAAGAAAACTGAATTTTATTTTAAATTTTAAATTATGATGTGACATATAAAAGATATATGTATATATTATTTCAAAAGTTGATTTGGAAATGTCTCGAAGTTTGAATACTTAAGTTCTCTAATTATTAACGATTTTCAAAATTGTCGAAATGAATTAAACTTGAATTTTTAGAAATTTCTGAATTGTGAAATAAGAAAATGAACCTAAGAGATATAGATTGAAATACAAACTTTTAGAAATTCAAAAATAATGAAAATGAAACAAATTGAAACTATTGAACTTGTATAATACTCAATAATTTTCTATGGCATATACGTAACTCACCAAAATATCTAAAAAGTTAAAATGGTATAGGAATAAGAATTGAATAATATACAAGTATTGAGTTTATAAATTTGTATAAAACTTAAGATATGACAATAAAGGATGTATACTTACTTATGGTATGAAATTGAATTCAACCAAGTAAAACAAATAAATTGAACCAGTGAAATAAGCAAGTAAATGGATTCTTAGACTTCTTATGTCAGAGACCTCTTCCATGAAGTAATCGTCGCATCTATTTCGTTAAATAGGAAGAGATTTGATAAATACTGATAACTCTCGGAGGGAGTATTAGAATGGGAAGATTCCTTTCGGTATTCTACGTCCAGCCCTACGTAAATTAATACGCCCATTCCTAAAACGTAATGGAGCGTTTACCTGTTCATCTTTTGGTATTCCTTTCGGTATCCCTTTGGTTTCTTTAATTCAATGGAGCATTTACCTATTCATCTTCCATATAAAGCACTCTTCGAGGTCATGTGCAAAATGGATGGATGTATCCATTCGAACGGCATGTTACTATACTCAGTATGCAAATATTAATTTAATTATAAATAAAAGTAATGTTAAATCGAAATATATTTTTATTAGATGCTTAAATCATCTAAATAAAAAAGTGAGACAAAAAGTTCGAGTTGAGGGTCTCATTTGCAAATCGTATATCGAAGAAGAAGCCTCTTTATTTTTCCCATTATTTCAATGTTCATGTGAGCTTATCATTTGAAAGTGTTACGCGTAATGATGAGTCCGTTGAACAATATTCTTCTTCTAAAGCAATGTTATATTTTTTTAAACAACATGACCGACATGTTGGAAATTGTGTGGAAGCATGGCTAGATTATGAAGATTACCAGGTAGCACACACAAATATTCTTCTTAATTGTCCTCAAATTGCACCATTTATTAGGTAACTATCACATTACAAGTTTTGTTAAATATAATGCTACATGTGTAAATAAATAATAATGTAATATATTATGTTTGTGCTTGAAGTATTTATGAATCACAAAATCTAAGCAAAGATTTCAGTACTTGGTTATCGAACTACGCTTCTGATCCCACAAATCATGTGCTCGATGAAGGATTGAAATATTTGGCATTTCGACCAAAAAGAAAAATTAAAATGTATCCAATATTTTTCGATTTTGAATATGGATTCAACATCAAAAAATATAGTTGTTAACCCCGTTAGTTCAACGTGATTCAGGAAAATATTGCTGATAATATGATACGCAACGAACCAGACAGCTTTATAAAATATCGCTTCGGCGCCATGATCTTAAGTCGTTTACACGACATGAAATTAAGGCGTTCTGCGCGCCATGGTGACTGTTACACTCAAGTCGTTAATCCGACATGATGATATACCATTCTAACGACATGGCTCAAGTCGTTTACACGACATGAATATTGAGTCCTAGATCGTTCACCAATTCCAGTCATTCCGTCCAGAAAGCAAGTCGCATATCGTTAGAGGAAGTCATGTCGTTAAAAGATTGGCAACTCAAGTCACATGCCGCATATTAAACTAAGTCGTTGTCACAGTGTGAAATGATTTTTATCCCGCTATGATCACGCCATAACTCATGTCGTATATATGATAAGAAGCATGGACAACCGTGTATATTTGAACATAAGGAAGCTCTGGGAGGGGCTAACTTTATTCAATACGAGAGTGGAATAAATGTGCATATTATATACAAAGGATATGTATGCTTTTGTTCACAACTTGGCATTCAAGCCGCCCGTGCAGAAGTCATGTCGTGGGACATGCATGTCGGCAAAACTGGGCACACTAAGTCGTTCAATATATTTTCATGATGTCTAGGCTATAACCCAAGTCGTGACACAAGGCTTCAGAACAAATGGCAGATTAGAATGAGATTTGCTGGTATGGGATGTAAACCGCCAGGAGCTTTCATGCCGGCCGCATATACAAATGAAACAATTAAGTCACTTCACAACTTGAGAACTCCACTTAACAAATATGCATTAGCTCATGCCACAAGTCATTGGTTACCTGACAAATAGACCCTCCAGGCATGGGTTTGGCAACTCATCACTCATGTCGTATTGGCCATCCAAGTCGAGAAGTATTCATGACGTTGCCAGGTCCAAGTCGCGGCACAATAATCATGCCATATTCATTCATGGCGTTGAGACCATATCCTACCAAGAAAAATTAGCATGCCGTTAGGAACTAACATGTCGTTGAGAGTTCATGTCGACGGTACAACTGGAGAAACCAACTCATGCCGTTGACCATCAGAATGTTGAACATATTAGTCGAGCAGCCATGCTTTTGAGAGGACCCTATGCGTTGGAGGTAGCTATCAATTGAGATTCATACTGTGAAACTATTCATGCCATTTGAATAAAGTCACGTATGAAATTGAGGATCAAAGTATGGGGAATTATGAATATAATCCATGTGTACACTAACAACACATACATACAGAGCAGGGGCGGTGTAAATAGAACACGTAGCAAAGTACTGAATGCCAGGCTGTCATACATGAGTAATAAAGCATGTCGCTTACAAGTCGTACCCTACCATGCCGCCTGCACTTAAGGTCATGACGCATAAACTCCAATCCGTTATCTTCATGGCGCAAGCAATCAAGTCGTGCGTGAGCATGACAACTATACCCATCTAATTACGAGTGTGCCACCGAGAGTCATACCGCATTTTACCATGGCGACATAAGTCATGGCGAGTTGAGTCATGGAGGAATGGAGTCATGGTGACATAAGTCATGTCGAAATTGAGTCATGGCGTTTTTCTGTATAATTACAGAATTGCCATCTGGGCTAAAATCACCTATAAATACCCCTCATAATTCACTTGAGGGGAGGACCGAAAATTGATTCTAAAGAGGAGACTCCGCCAAGCTTAAAACTCACCTACAACTTCTCTAATGGCTTCTATGGATTCAACAACACTTTTCTAACTTCATGGAGATCAAATCCATGTCAATGATCATGAGGGCTCTCTACAATTGAATCTAAGCACCTTCAATCTCATTCAAGCTACATAATAAATCTCTCAAGCATCATTCAAACGATTTCTTCTCCTCTCCAAACCTTAAATCATATGTTAATTCACTATGAAATCCATGAAGATCATGGAGAAGGATCAAAGCACTTAAGTGATTGGACATTCATCACAAAGCTAAAGGCCTCTTCATTTTTCTTCGCCAAATTCAAGTGAAGTTAGATCATAAAGAGAGTTAAAAGAGAGAAATGAATGTAATGAGGGAAAATTCATGTGTTGTAAGCTCAAATACCGTAATGAGAATTGATTAAAAGTGGATGTAGATTCATATTGAATCGAACCACTATAAAAATTCCTTTGTGTTCTTACTAATTTTCATTCGTTTATTTTGTGATTACGCGGTCCCATATTCTTATCGAATTGGTGAAGTGTAGCTTTTACATCTTTGGTGTTTGATCCCAAATTTGGAGCAAACATTTGGCGCCCACTGTGGGGTCGCGTTCACACTTCTCTCAATCTTAAGAGCCTTGCCATTGAAGTTCTAAGCCTACTTCTACCGTAGATTTCATAAGTCCTCGATCCATACTAATCGACCAACTCTCTTTCAAATTCAAAAGGTCTCTACCAAAATCCGAAGAGTTGCACGAAGTTATGCCTCTGCCGAAAAAGTACGATCATAAGTCCGCCGGATGTTCGGGAAGTGTCGATCATGAAGCTATCACCAACCCACAAGCTAATCTTTCAAATGTTGATCGATCCTTGGGATGTGGAGTGGGCATAACTCAAGATCAACTGGATACGGTTGTGGGCGACTTGAATCAACAAATGGCGATTTCACACAAAGCCTTAATGAATAAGCTTGATGTGCTTCTGGCCACTCAAACGAATCTCATATCTTTAAAAGTTGACTCGCAAAAATGCGGTAAAGTTGTAAAAAATGTCTCCGTCATTTCACAAACTAATAACCCGACTGTCGCTGAAACTTTGGAAGCTAGAATAACCCATAGCAAGTTTAAAGTTGTTGACACCGATTCCAATAAGAAAGATGAAACTTTGGTGGATAAGATGGAAACTCTTCTTGTTGCTTGAGCCAATCCAACACCTCGCAAAATTGAAACTGACTTAAATGGAAATGAACACTCGTTGGTGTTAGATCATAATCACGATCACGAGGTAAATAAAGTTGATGTTCAGTCGAATATTAGAATTGAAACCAACATTGAAGATTTCAAAACAAATCTCGAAGTGTTCAAAAAAGTCCCGTCAAAGAAAAGACACGAGAACGAGTACGATTCCCAGAAGGTTGCAAATCCTAATGAAGGGGCATTTCTTCAGACCAGGAGTACATGCCCTCATCTTGTTAGTCGTCATTGCCTGCCCGAACGAATGTCAAACAAAAAGGGCCGATGTCTGCCCCATGGAATAATGCAAATACAAGGAGCCTATCTCAGGAAATAGCATTAAGCATGTAGGAACCTTTAACAATGCTATTATGGATACTCCCGTCGATTCCCAAGCCAACAATCTAACCGCGAATGCAACTCCAAGGGATTATGTAACTCAAAAAGAATTTGTTGCCGCTATGACCAGTTTGCACCAGAAAATAGATGCTTCAAATGAGATGTTGCTGAATCAAATAAGGGCTCTCAAAACCACTCAAGCCCGCCTCACAAACCATGTAGAACAACTTGGTGTGGAAAGGAGCATGTACCTTACGGTTTCAGTTTTTCGTATAAAGAATTGTGGTCATCATGATAATAAGGAAAGCAAGTCCAAGAAACCTTCTTCCCCTACCTATCCAGTGCGCCACAAGAAGGATGTCGGAGGGCGAAAAAGAACATATGGAGACAAAGGGGAAAAAGCGAACAAGAGATTTCACTTTTTCAAGTCTAAAGAATTAACTCCATCAAATGATACCTCGGAAAACATCTTCTTTGCCACTAAAGGCGCAGGTTTCTTTCCAGAGCCACCACCAATATTAAAGATCTCAAACAAAGCAGCGACATCTGGAAGTTTTTGCCATTATCACAACCAATCTGGTCATGATACTAATGATTGCAGACATCTGAAAAGCTCAATCGAGATGTTGGTTAGGAAGAGCAAGCTACAAAAATATGTCAGGAAATCGCATACGAAAAATCCTCTTTCAACTCCACAAAAGCGAAGCATATCCGTCAAACGATCAAGCCCAGGTGGAGGGGCTCCAATGTGTAACCATGCAGAGTCAACGTTCAATATTACGGCAAACAGTTCTCGCTCAAACAATAAAAGTTGGGGGAAGATGCAAAGCTATGCAAGTTCTCAAGAGTATAACCCGACGGAGGCAATGATCCCAATGGAATTACAAGCTCCTGTTCATCCAATGATCGCCCGACACTTCCATACCAAAACTCAATAAAAGCCGGTGTTGAAATATTTGAGTCTAACCGGCAAAGGTCATATGTTATCAGCCAAGAGCATCTGAATGGCATCAACAAACTGTCGACCTTTGATGAAGTTTCAATACTGGGAATCCGAAATAACGACCGCTTGTGACAACATTCTACATAAAAACACTACTTAGTTCTTATGAAAAATTATTATGGTTCCCTTTACAAATATTAATCTCCTATGGTAAAAAGGGGAATTGAAATTGAGCAATTACTATGTCGATTTTCACATAATAAGAAGTCCGCATTTGCTGTACTTCGATTATTCCATTATATCGAAAGTCACTAAAATCGATTTAATACTGCAGGTCGCTTACTGGCTCGCGGTCTGATAAATTCTGGCGACCCTTGCTAACATACCCCATTTGGACAGTCCAAGTGTTGGGTACCGAAAGCATCATATGGAGTAAACCCGGTGATGTGAAGTGCCACTTTGCAAATCAAATGAAAAATTTATCCAGAGTCAGACAATGAAAAGCATAGTAAATGGGCACTGTGTCATAGAGCAACATATTCCATTAAAGAGGTACTACTTAAAGTTGGAAGTTGGAAACATCAAATCTCCAAATTCAAGTCATTGACCAAGTTAAATACCATGTGGTTCAAGGAATGTTGACTTCCTTGTGGTTCAACAAGTCTGATTGATATTTATAACACGCCTCGACAATGTTACTCCAAGCGTCAAGTGCAACGAGCACCATTCCGCATGTAAAGCGAATATGTAATGCATCATCCGGAAAATCGAAAGGGGAAGTCAAGCAGTGAATTTAACAAGATCGCCAAAGCCGAATTTGCTTGGTCTGATTGTGAAAAATGACGCTTAACGAGCGCTTATTCCATAGAAAATCGACGATACTTCACGACCCCTAAAAACACCAGTCCAAGTGACAAATATACCTAAGTATAAAGATAAAAAGCACTACCTTGAAAATTAGAAGAAAGTGGTTGCGAAGGGTCGAACAGTGAGCAAGTGTCACAGTAAACGAACTAAAGGGTTATAGGTTTCACTCAAAGAACATTTCTCCGAGGAAAAATACCATGGCCAGCATACTACATTAACAAAAAGCTTACCGGGGGAAAACTGAACTATCCTAAGTTGGAGAAGTTAGCATATTGTCTGCTCATTGCCTCAAAAAAGGAAAGGCCACACTACCAAGCCCATTCTATCAAAGTTCTTACCGATGAGCCGCTAAAGCAAGTTCTCTTCCGCTCATAAGCTTCGGAAGGATAATTAAAGTAGGATGTTGAGCTTAGCCAATATTACATCATTTACCATCCTCGAAGAACTATAAATGGATAGGCTTTAGCCGGTTTCATCGTTGAAGTTCACTGACAAGGGAGAAAAGAAGAAGGGAGCAGTTGAAGCAACCATCTTCTAAAAAGAACATTAACACATCTGTATCCTAGCAGAACCTGGTGACCATTGGAGCGCCTCCCGAGTGGGATAGCTCAAATGCTCACTGCTCAGTACTTAAAACATTATTCACGGCAAATGCGAAGGTGTGGAGCACAACCTGGAAAATAAGGGGAATCAGGAATTGAACAGCCAAATGATGTAACGTTCAGGTTACAAAACAAGTTGTAAGTTTCATCGAAAAGGCGCCTTCTTAATTGCAAGGTCCTTGGCCCTAGTTCTAACAAATCGTGGCAGAACCCAATAAATGAACTAGCGTCTGCCCCGTGAAACAACGCAATCCTAAACCAAAGACCTCCCCGAGGGGCAACTGGTTCATCGCCGACGCCATTAAGATATGGCTGGATAGCGATACAAACACCGGCCTTTTTAAACCAAAGACCTCCCCGAGGGGCACCTGGTTCATCGCCGACGCCATTAAGATATGGTTGGATAACGATACAAACACCGGGCTTTTTAAACCAAAGACCTCCCCGAGGGGCACCTGGTTCATCGCCGATGCCATTAAGATATTGCTGGATAGCGAAACAAACACCAGGCTTTTTAAACCAAAGACCTCCTCGAGGGGCACCTGGTTCACCGCCAACGCTATTAATATATGGCTGGATAGCGATACAAACACCGGGTTTTTAGAGACCTCTTTGGAGGCATCCGCTCAGATGTTGGATCTTCCAAATCCAGCTATTGATTCTGGGTCTTCCAAACCCATTTACTGACGGACCCAGACTTCGGAGGCATCCGACAAGTTCGGCAAGCGTCTGAATTATTCAGACTCAACGAACAACAGAACAAAGACCCCTTCGAGGGCATCTGATCATAAGCCGAATCTTCCAAATTCGGATAGTGATGGACCCAAAGACCTTCTTCGAAGGCATCCGACAAATTCTACAAGTGACTGGCTTGTTCAGTTACAACGAATAACGGATTTCCGAGAAAACCAAGACCTCTCTGGGGGAACATGTTTAAATCTAACCTCCAAAGGGCCTGAACTGTCAGGTTAGTGAGAAATATGATTGAACATATAAAATATTAGACCCCTCACGCAGGGGCACAAAAACAGAATTCATCTTTATAAAAAAGGCATGAGTAGGATCGACCAAACTGGAAGCTTTTAATCGTAATTACGTCAAAAATTCAATAATGGCAAAAACACACGATCAAGAAATTCCAAATGAAGTCGGACACACAATGCCACACCTAATCTTCAAATCCTGCGACAAATTTTGGTATGGGGGCATTGCCACCGCATTAACTGAATTAATGGATTCAACAGTGCTCACTTCTTAACACATACCACAAATTCGTCACAATTTTGAAGTTAAAGTTCGTGGCTACAATTGAAAAAACCAACTCGCCAAAAGTACCACGGAATCATTATAATAATGTAAAGCATTGCTAAAACAGATGACTTACACTTTAAAATTTGTGTTGTGAGCATGAAAAGAAAACAGGTGCGGAATGCTAAACGAAAAAGCACAACAAGCAGAACATGTTTCCATCACGACATCACAAAAGCAAGTCTTAAAAAGCTCTCCAATGGAATTTTTCAAACACTTTTTCAATACAAACTCTCCAATGGAATTTTTCAATGCAGCACTTCTATCAGAGGCCTAGGGCATCCGATGCTTTGGGCACACAACGAAAAGCAAAAATAATCCCTCGGGAGAGAAAGAATCGAGTCGGTGCAAGTAGTCTGAATTCACAGAGATATCCGTCTGCGATAAGAAACCTCTTAGTTTTATCTTGCTCATTGATAGCCTTCAAAGACTCAAGCACATAGTCAGCTACTAAATCCAAGTTTCCTAGGTGCATTGGCATGCTCAGAAGTTCTAAATAAGTCGATAAAAGCAAAATACTTTTGCCAACAAGTTAGAAGCCTCTAGTAAGATAATCTAAATCATGGAAATTTGGCAAAATTGATTGTATCCATCTTACGCAATTTGTGACAGCCTACGATAAAAGAGTAGCATGACCATACTAAGAATTGAACAATATCCGGAAGACATATCACTGGTTCACCATGACATCATAATAAACAAAAAACCCGATTTATACTCAACAAAAAGAAAAGTATACTTAGAAATACATAAGCCAAAGTGCGCAAACAACAGGAGATCCATCCTCAGAAAATCGTCAAAAAGACTTCTGCTTCAAAAAAACAGCATCCGGAAATTGCGAAAAAATTAATATTACTTGATACGTCAATAAAAGGCGACCTCGAAAGTTCAATTAGTTAAACATTGACCAGTCCCAAGGAGAAGAAAGTGTAAGTACATTGGTCAAGGTAGATCAAAAACGATGTCTTATGGGAATGAATTTCTTGGCCAATAAATCTAAAGCGCCTCAACACGAAAGCCTCTTTGACTACAAAGCTCTAATCGTATATAACTCAAAGAACCTGATAATACTCTGCTTTAAACCCGAAAATAAATGATGTTGAAAGCAATTACGCTAATATGGCATAATCCCATAAAGTGATAGCACTTGTCTAGGAATTGAAGCTAGAATCCATCAACATTGTCAAAATGAGTTATAAGTAAGGTTGAGCAATGACCATGCGCTGGGGCAAACAGATGTGAGGCGAAAATTCAAAGTTTTATCCAGCCTGGGATGATAAACTCTGTCAATAAACAACAAAACCGTAAGGTTGCAATATAAAACGGTGCTTCTCGGACTGCGAAAAGGCTGATATGGGAAAATGCAAAAGTAATGCGAGATGAAAATTTATTAATTAGCAACGTTCAAATTCCGAAAACCCAATCCCAAGACTCAAGGTCCTCAGGATGAATACTGCAAAAGCATTGTATGGAATGCTGACATAGCACAACTTATTAAGTGATGCACATAAGCTACTCGATTTACCAAAAATCCTACGGTCATGACCACCTAAGAAGATTAGCTAAGAACACGAGTCAAGCGGACTGGGGCATCACTAATAATTAAACAGGGCAAGCCAAATTCGGAATTACATCAGACAAATGGTCAGGTGCACACATTTCATAGCTATTCAATACAGGTACCCTAAAAGGTCGCCTATGCTAAGAGAGATCCTCCGATGAAATTGAGCCAGTATTACACCACCATCCACCGAAATAAGACAAAGACAACATGTATCATTATCTTGTTCAGGAGTTATGTACTGAGATTTCTGAGTCCAACCAAATTATTGTGGCAAAGCTAAAAGGCGAACAATCACAAATTCCAAAAGGACAATGGATAACCAAAAATCGGTTCATTAAAAATCCAAAAACTACACCTGTTTTAACCTTGGAAACCCAAGTTAAAGTTTCAGTCTAAGCAAAGCGATCTACTTTCCGGAACGATGACCATAAACTTTCGTCTGGTATCCACTCTGCTCATGGAACTTCATTTTTCAACAAAGTACGGATAGGAAATAGGGCATGAGGTGTTCAACTCTCAAGACATAGATGTGGATTGTTCAAGTTCTAGAGTGCTCAAATATAACGTACTTCAAAATAAGCATCGAGTATCAAATAAATCTCCCAACGACCTAACAATTAGGTCGCTCCACGACTTAAAGCCCAAATTTTTCAACAACCTAAAAGTCTTAAGTCGTTTAAAGGCTTAAAAGCTTAGGCCGCTCAAAGGATAGGTCACTCAACTATTCAAAGGTTAAGGGTGTTGCAACATTTCAAGCTCATAAGACGTTCGGTCATCTCAAGGCCCCATATCGTGAGCCGAGTAAATTGTTCAAATCACTCAAAGGCTTGGGTTGCCCCATAATTGAGGAGTTTGGGTCGTCCCGTGATTTAAAAGGTTATATTGACAAGTGAAAACTTTAAGCCACTAACGACCTAAAGCGTAGGATGCAATGACAACCTTGAATGATTTAACGACCTAAGAACCCCAATCCTGGTAGTGATCTAAAGCTTAAGATCGCGACGTCAACCCAAAGCCTCGAAGTATCTATTAAGCTAAAGCTCGGGTAGTGTGTTGACGTGAGGGAGTTCAGGACATATAAAAAGCTGCGACTGAATCTCAACACGACAAACATATGATTTCCGGATTTAAAGCAACCCAATATCAAAGCACACTGCAGATTCCAAAGTACCTATTTGTAACAACCCGCATTCTACGCATCGGAGGATCGTAGAATATTTATTTCTTTCTTATATGAGTTCATATGGTCATGTGGCTTTGGGAAACGACCATTGGGGTCATTTCCCATGTTTATAATTTTTGCCAATTTTTAAATGACCGTTTTGCCCCTAGCTGATCTTGTTTCGGCCATAACTTTTGATTGGAAATGAGTTTTGACCTGAAACCACTTCCATTGGCTTCGGATGATGGTTTACCTTTCTGTAGAGTGGTCACATATGGAAAACGGACTTATCGTTTGGGAGAAATGGCTGAAATAAGATTTGAAAGGTGAAAAACTGCTTAACCGGGCCAAACAGGGCGATTAGTGAATGGGCCCATAACCCATTTCGGGATTAGGGTTATGGGGAGGCTGAAAAGAGTTAGGGTTTCATTCCATTTCAGTTTTCTAGCCTCCACTTACCTCTTAGAAACCCTAAAAATGACCTCTAACCTCTAAATCACCTCCAAATCACTTTCTAATCAAAGATTAAGCCAACATCAAATCAAGGGAGATCTTCACCAAACCAAGATTAGAGCTGCTGTTTAGCATTGGTATTCGCGCCATATCAGAAATTTATTTCAGATCTAAGGTTTATTTATGGCTAAGGTGAGTGATTTGCATAGTTCCTCACTAATTATGGTTAATTAAGGGTAATTAGTGTTAATTAGCGAATTTAAACATGATAAAAATCTAGAAAAATACTTATAAATCCTTAAATGATCTTTTAGACCTCTGATATGAATTTGGGTTAATTGGGTTAAGTTTTGTTAATCCTATCATTAATTATGCTTGAACATGCTTAAGGGAAAATATGGGGTTTTGGCTATGTTTGATCCATTTTAACCTATCATATTTATGTTTTGGTGTTTGAGGTCACTTCTACTTGTTGCTATGACTGTATGGTATGCTTTGAGATTGATTAGAATAGATAGAATGGTCGAAAATGTCGTCGAATGGCGTAAAACACTCGCTGGAAAAAGTTGCAGAAAAATGGTGCAGGTTTTCGGATCGGATCGGGGGAATGGGCTCGGATCGGATAGTGGACCGGGCAAGGGATCAAAGAACCGAACCGAGGCTTGGCACAAGGGAAAGTATGGCAAAAAGGAAGGCCACAATGGTTGAACTCTGATCGGATCGAGCTAAAGAAGGGGGAATCAGATCGACTGAAGGGAAGAGAAGGGGGCCGGAACGGAAGAGGAAGCGGATCGGATCGGAGACCAGGAACCCGAACCGAACCGATGGAGCAAGTGTACACCGAACCAAACCAGGATGCATCTACCCGACCCGACCCGCCAGAGAGCACCCGAACCGAACTGATGTACTACGAAGGGACTTGGAGGCTACGACCCGACCCGGAGCACTTGGAAGAGACCGATCCGAACCGACAGAGAAGAAGAGCTGAGAACCGAACTGATCTAGTGATGACCAAAAACCCGAGATGCAAAGGTAGTCCAAATGGAAGTTAGAGCTCAGGATCCAGTGGGGAACCAACGAGTTCACTTCATGGTTGGGCTTTGCTGCGGGACGTGTGCTAAGGAGTTGTCGACATTCATAACTTCGATTCACCACTGAAAAGGGATGATGGGCTACGTGTCATTGCAGTAGAGTCATTATGACTCGAGGGGCAAAGTGATCGTAGTAAGACTATGAGCCAGTGCAGTGGAGCCATTGTGACTCCATGGGCAGAGTGGACATATTAAAGGATTAGTAAGGCTATGAGCCAGTGCAGTGGAGCCATTGTGACTCCATGGGCAGAGTGGACATATTAAAGGATTAGTAAGGCTATGAGCCAGTGCAGTGGGGTGTGTACGACTCCATGGGGCAAAGTGGACATAGCGAAGGATTAGTGGCTATGGATCAGTGCAGTGAAGCCGTTGTGACTTCATGGGGTAAAGTGATCATAGCAAAGTATTGGGTGATCGAAGTGGTGAATATCGTATGCTTTACGCACTGAGTGAGAGATGTGAGGATGGTTGCTATGTTTGATTTGTTTACCATCACTATGACATGCACACCCCCACCCCCATATGCTAGTACATCATATGTTAGTGGCACCTTAGAGTGTTGTACAGTATGTAGTGCTAACTCTTTGGTTGCAGGTCTAGATTCAGGTATGGTTTAGTATACCTGTTATTGTTCTTTTTAGCTGCTTATCGCTCATACCAGACTTTTTGTCTGACCCAGAATTTTATGTCTCTTCTTATTACTCTAGGTGCTCTCACGAGCAGATTAGAGACAGGTTAGCTGGTGATGCACGAGTGGCTAATCTGAAGACGAGCAGAAGGCTCCCATGTATGATATATATAGATATCCCCCCTATGTCGTTGGTGGTCACTACTTTGGGCATTAGTAGTGTACCTTTCTTGCTTTGCTTTTTGAGACAGTTTTAAAAGTTGTAATAATGTTGGCTTTGGATTATAAGCTGTATTTGGATTTTCCGCTGCTATGATAGTTTGTTTTCAGCTATGCACTATCTCACCTGTTTTATGTCAAGTATGTTGCTATTATTATATTTTGTTCCATGCGCTGTGAGACATTCTACAGGTTCTTTGTTGACTCTTCGTCTTCTTCCTTTTCTTCTGACGACCGTCCCGTGCTAACTGGACATGTGTACAGCGCACTTATGGAGGAAATGTCGGTTGGTGCGGGGCGGGCCGTCACATTTGGTATCAGAGCTCTAGGTTGCGTAGTTAACCTAGGGAAAGACACTAGGGAGAGATAGTACGTATATGAGAGTGCGTATTTGTGATTACTTTGCTTTTCAAAAGCTATATATATACACTATTAGTAGTGTAAGGATGAAGTCGTACTGCACTAGCACCACTATGGAGATAGTTAATCGTGTTCTCTTTACAGATTGAACGATGAGTCGAGACACGAGGGGTGATGGTAGAGGGACCAATAATGGGAATGCCCCTGACATGAGGACGATGTTCACTGACTTCATGAGAGAGATGCTTAGGGATGTTCAGGGAGAAGTTCCCAGTGCCGGTAATGGTGGTGGTCCAGTAGTGCAGGCGCCTAGGGTCGATTTTGCCAAGCTGTGCAAGGATTAAACTAACCTTGGTGGGAAGCCGTTCCACGGAACAGTGTCGGCCATGGATGCTCAGGATTGGTTGGATAGCTGTGATCGTGTCTTCGACGACTTGGGTATCGAGGATGCGATGAAGAGAAGGCTAGCGTCTCGTCAGCTGCAAGGGTGAGCGATGAATTGGTGGAATGCTATTAGGACAGCCACTCCATAGGATCAGGTTAATTGGGACCAGTGTAAGGCTCGCTTTAGCGACAAGTTCGTCCCAACTGCTCAGAAGTCGGAATTGTTTACGAAGTTCTTGGAGCTTAAGCAGAATGGTAGGGCAGTCTCGGACTATATTGCTGAGTTCGACACTTTGTCGAAGTATGGACTATCTCTTATTGATACTCCTGAGAAGAAGAATGAGAAGTTCATTACTGGTTTGGATGGATACTTAGGGGAAAGGCTTATTAATCACATCGATGAGACGTCTGAGTCAATTGTTGGGAAAGCTTTGAGATTAGAGAGTCTTTACCCTAAGTCGAAGACTGAGGTTGCATTTGCAGACGAGCCAAAACCGCAGGCGAGCGGTGGAGGCAAGAATAACTCTCAGAATAAGAGGAAGCAGAATCAAACTAAGGATGGCCAGAAAAAGAGCAAGAAAGATGTTGAGTGCTTCAGCTGTGGTAAGAAGGGCCATTATGCCAAAGAATGTCGGGCCAAGCCAGCGGATAGGAAGTGCTACAACTGTGGCCAAGTGGGACATCATAAGGATAAATGTCCCCAACCTCTTAAAGAAAAGCAAATTGTGAAAGCATATGCTATTAATGTTGTTCCTTCTTCGTCGAATGCCCCAACTGCGGCGGAGAAAGGAAAGAATGCCGTCATTCAAGGTATGCTTTCTATTCTTGATGTACCTGTTCGAGTTTTGTTTGATACTGGGGTTTCACGTTCCTTCATATCTAGTGACCTGGTAGATAGATTGGAACTGGAACCCGAGATAGTCGATAGACCGTTGGTTGTGACGAACCCGATTGGTGGTTCGACTAACCTTAGTATGATTTGCCAAAATTTGGTCTTATCGAGTCATGGATGTATGTTTATTTGTGATTGCTTTGTTTTGGGCTTTACTGGGTATGGCATTATATTGGGGGTTGATTGGCTCCAAAGATACGGGGTGGTGGTAGACTGTGAGGGCTTTTTGGTGATAGTTAGGGCGGATGATGGGCGGAGGGTAGTGTATGGTAGTCTACCTAGTGATGTGGTAATGGCTAGTTTTATAAATTCCCTCGACATCCTGCATGATGGGTTGTCAAATGTGCCCGTGGTTGGCCAGTACCCGGACGTCTTCGAGGAAGTGACCGGGCTTCCACCACACCTAGAGATTGAGTTCCGTATTGATTTAGTGAAAGATGCCAGACCTATAGTGATGCCACTTCGTCGTATGGCACCAAGGGAGCAGAGAGAGCTCGGGGTGCAAGTAAGCGATCTTTTGAAGAAGGGATTTATTAGAAGAAGTATCTCCGAGTGGGAAGCACCAGTTGTGTTTGCCACTAAGGCAGATGGTTCCCTTCGGTTGTGTGTGGACTATCGCGAGTTGAATAAGATGACAAGGAAGAATAAGTATCCTCTACCGCGGATAGATGATTTGTTTGATCAACTGGAAGGAGCAAGAGTGTTCTCCCAGTTGGACCTCGTGACAGGATTTCATCAGCTCCGCGTAGCAGCTGATAGTATAGCTAAAACGGCATTTCGGACGCCGTCTGGATTTTATGAGTGGTTGGTCATGCCATTTGTGTTGACCAATGCACCAGCATACTTCATGGATCTTATGAATAGGGTATTCAGAGATCAATTGAATAATTTGTTCTTGTGTTCGTGGACGATATCCTTGTTTACTCAAGGACAGAGGAGGAACACAAGGAACATTTGAGGATAGTGTTGGAAGTGTTGAGAAAACACCAATTGAAAGCGAAATTTTCTAAGTGTCACTTCTGGAGGAGGGAAGTGAGATTCTTGGGCCATGTTGTTTCAGAGAATGGTATTGCCGTGGACCCTGCAAAGGTGGCTACGGTACAGGATTGGTCTATGCCCAAGAATGCAACAGATGTAAGGAGCTTCTTGGGGTTAGCCGGATATTATCGTAAGTTTATCCAGGACTTCTCTAAGGTAGCAGCACCGTTGACTCGGTTGACTAAGAAGAATCAAGCCTTCGTCTGAGACGAAGTGTGTGAGAATGCATTCAAGAGTCTAAAAGAAAAGTTGACGCGTGCGCCAGTGTTAGTCATTCCTAAAGGGAATGAAGAGATGACGGTATACACGGATGCTTGTGGTACCGGACTGTAACACCCCGCCTCCGCTAGGGTCACTCGCAAGGGAATGCACTAGCTTTAGAGGGGCATTATTGGTAAACATGCACAGAAATATCACAGGACAGAACACATAAAATAGCGGAAGTAAAATCGAACTTTCATAAACATTAATAATTAAGGTCTAAAGCCTTTTACATCAGAGTACATCAAAACCTGTCTTGCAATAGTAAAGAAGCATAAAGACTTTTTCATAAATTATTCCCCAAATAAAACAGTAAAGTAGCCATAGCCAAGAAAAGTCCAAGCCATCCATGATGACCTTCAAGCAGAAGAAGTCCGAGCTAAACAACATTGTTTCCTCCCTGTAACCTGGAGGGGGGGGGGGGGGGAAACGGAAGAAAAGAGGCGAAACAAAACGGGTCAATCAAAAAGACTGAGTAAGTCCTATCTACTTCCAGTATAAAACAGGTAAAGGTAACATGACATACATAAACTGAAAGTAAACATAAGGATAACTACAAGATAGATAAACTAAACCAGGGTAGCCGGTTGAACTACTGTGGCAAGGTAAACTAAGGTATCATGATAAACTACGGTGTTATGATAAGTCAAGGTATCACATCGTCAGATTTCTATCGAGTACATTATCCCAAGGTATCTGCCCCGTCTAACATCCCACGGTATCTATTATGTATATTCTTCCTAGTTCTAACATGTATATTTGCTCTGCACCTCTCGTACTAGTATCCCAGCTTTGTTATGTGTTAACCATGAATGTCCCTTACTCAAAGTCGTGTAATGGTCCATGTCAACCTAATATATCGCATATATAGGTTACTCAATCATATGTTTCTTTCCATGTATATAAGTTCAGTCCTTTGCCGTACCTCGTACGGGCTTCCTCATATCGTATTATCCTTGAAATCGTTTGGACTGTCACCCTTGTTCTAGCTAGGCTCTTCCATATGAATCATCGTTTGAACTACTAGGACTTACGCCACCTAGCACCACTAGGGATTACGCTTACCTATTGCACGCTTTCGTATTTCGGTTTGGGTTAAACCACCTAGGCCACTAGGGATTACGCTAACCCTCAACCGCGCCCTTTTTCCCACGCATTCATCGTGAATCGTTTTTCTATAACTGTATGCACATGTATCACATCGTGCCATCCGAGTCCTGTCACAGGGCAAAACAAGAAATACAGGACTCGGTCGGGAGCTTTAGATTTATCTGCCGATGCAGATACTAAGGTCTGCTTTTCTACACGTGGCTATGGTCCCACGAGACCCCTCCCTCAACTAGTGAAAGGCAACACAAGAGAAAATCTTGCATGAGAACTACACTCCGGCCAGCCCACATCCTACGGCCTACCTCACCCATAATTAGATAGCAATCATGGTCTGTTGGGTGTTCCCTGCCTTTCCGTACGTACATGCTTGACTCAAGATGGTAGATGATCGACGAACTTGCTATCTCGGGCACCTTATGTATTCGTCGACTCACTGCTATCCACCCCAGTCTTTAGGTCGCTCGCATAGCAACCAAGGCATATTCTTGGTTCTTCTACCGCAGACCTCAACCTCTCGTGAGCCTAGTATAATGACCTGGCAGCTCACAGAGGGATCCCAAGAATATCCTCACGTTCCCCGAAGCCGCTGCTTTGTTACCCAGTTCGCTGGAGCCTTTATCTAAATCAGATAGCCTGCTCCTACACGTATACTTAAACGATGACCTACCGTATCGGGTTACTCATCTATCTAAGAGGTGGTCCAAATTTCCTTGGCTAAGAATTATTACTTAGTTTCTTTTAACTAAGGTTTACCACTTAGCCTTATTTCCATAATCCTTGTTAACTATGGTTATTTACCTAATCCTCCGAATTAGGGTTTATCTAATGGGTTAAGTGTCACTTAGGTTCATAACTTAGCCCGTCTACAAACCATGTCAAAATTGGCTAAGTATCCAAGTCCAAAACTTAACCCTACAAACCATGTGTCAAGTTGGTTTAAGTATATCAAGCAATTCATGGCTTAACCTTATCTAATTATCATTTTAGATTGGTTCAGTATATGTATTAACTTGACCTTATCTAATTACTGAGTCATATCGGTCAAGCGCATTCAAACGATTCGTGACTTAGCCTTATCATGTTTTCACGTTAGATTGGTTAAGTATAGGTTAACTTAACCTCATCAAATTAACGAGTTAGATTGGTAAGTATAGGTCACTTAACCTCATCAAATCATCGTGTTAAATTAGTTAAGTGTTTAACTTAACCCCATTAAATTACCAAGTTGGATTAATTAAGTCTAGGCTAACTTAACCCCATCCGATTACCATGTTTAGATTAGTTAAGCCTAATCTTAACCCCATCTAGTTACCGTGGTTAGGTTAGTTAAGTCTTAATTACTTAACCTCATCTAATTACCCAGTCAGATTAGTTAAGTGTAAATTACTTAACCCCATCCCCTAATCATCTTGCATGGTTAAGTGTCATTAAGGAAATCAAGCCCGGTCCCACTTAACCTACCCATTCGTGTCATATCGGTTAAGTGTCATTAGTCAAATTTACTTAACCTTATCATGTGGCATTAATTTAATTAATGCACTCTTAACCTCTCACATTAGACCTTGTTGTGGTTACTAGTTAAGCCGGGCGGGTCCGGGTAGATTTACACCACAACCTAGTCTAACCTCGGGTCTTAAGCGCGACATGACCAACTTCTCACATTGGGTCCTATTGTTTGCAACTACTAGTTAGGCCGGTCGGTTCCGGGTAGTTTTACGTTGCAAACTCAACCCAACCTCGAGTTGGCCACACTTATATTATCTAAGTTCATCATGTTTCCAAAACATGTTACAAGTTTTTCAAGCATTTGGGTAGACCTAACTTAATAGGTAAATTCCCAAAGGGTAGACCTAACTTAATAGGTAAATTCCCAAGCTCATGTTTTTATGCATACTTACATGTCAACTTCCATGTTATCTTTCAAGTCATATTTTCAAGTATAAACACATATCATATTCAAGTTAAGATTTCGCGACATGTTCATGTTTATCTAACTACCCAAAATCGTGTTTTCCCAACGCAAGCAAAGCGAGTCAACATAGTAGGTATACTATGGCTACATGTAGACCCCAAAACATGCACGATGCCACAAAAGGGATTGGATCCAAACATGCATGGCGTCATAAGGGGGTTTGGCCTTAAAACATGCATGATAGAGTCATATAGGGATTGACCATAAGCATGCATACTATCATATAGGATTTGGCCACAAACTTGCATAATATCATAAGGAGGTTTTGCCACAAACATGCATGAAACATAAGGGGTTTGTGTTCATATGCATGCATAAGCCCCAAGGTCAAGTATTTGCCTATGTTTCACAAGTCAAATGGTTCCCAAAGGTTCATGCAAATCTTCCATAGACAAAGATCCAAACTTGCAAGATAAACTAGGCTAAACATAACATGAGTGACATGATTAAGTTGCTACATCTTAGTCTAAGGTCATAGATCATAGAAAAGGGACAAAGTTAGGTTCACATACATGCATACTTATGCTTTATCTCATTTTATCCCATGTCAACATTAAAAATACCGTTTTGATCCAAAAGTAGCTAGAACTTACATAGGCAAGGCTTAGAAAAGGGGTCATGCATCATCTTGACGAAGGAAGGTGGCTCCTTTGAAGAAGAACCTTCATGAAACTCGCATAGCAATGTTGATTTGGCCTCTATTTGGTGTAGCAAGCTTGCACCTTTTGATTTGAACCCGATTTGAATGCATAGGCTCTAGGGATTGGAGATGGAGGCCATGATCAAAATTGATTTTGGCAGCACTTAGTTGCTAGGTTTGATTTTTAGGGATTTAGGTTAGGTTTAGGGTCTTTTTATAGAGATTAGGGTGTGTTTTAGGCCATAGGATTAGATCTAGGATAGATTAGGACCATCAGATCTCGGAAGCTTCCAGAACCAGCCCAAGAACAAGACCAGGTGAGACAAACTGGTGCGCCAGGCAACTTGCCCCGACCACCCCCTGTCGACAGGCAAGTCGACAGGGCTGTCGACTTGGTCTGGGCCCAAGTCGACAGCCCTGTCGACGTGGCCTAGGCGGGAAACTTCTCGCCTAGCCCCAGATCTGATTTTCAAAGCTATTTCCGAAGTTTAAATTTCCAGAAATCTTCTTTGGGCCTTTAACGGGTCATACGGACTCCGATTCTCGAAAACTCGGACTCTATTTCGCGTATT
Source organism: Allium sativum (assembly GCA_030737875.1). Taxonomy (NCBI): domain Eukaryota; kingdom Viridiplantae; phylum Streptophyta; class Magnoliopsida; order Asparagales; family Amaryllidaceae; genus Allium; species Allium sativum. The sequence continues at coordinate 532,905,546 of CM060915.1, forward strand.
TTTCCGAGACGAACGCAATGGCACAGACCGTTTCACTTGATTCAGAATTTATAATTTAATTCTGTCTTGATTCTTGATTTAACGTGTTGTAAAAATTCGGGTTGTTACATTCTCCCCTTCTTAAAGGATTTCGTCCCCGAAATCTCAAAGTTAGGAAGAACATATCCTACCATCCATCATCCATCTACTCAAACCATCATCCACAAGCAACCATTGTCCTTAGACGACTTCTAATGCTTTACGAATGTATGCAAAACGTGTGTGTACATGTTCCTTAGCTAATGCTAATGGTCAGGCCTGAAAAATCTTTCTAATGCAAAGTATGTTTAGTGCCATGAATCCAACATGCATGCAAATAGCCCTAGTCATGTAAATACTATATGCGTGCACAATCATTCATTCATATGCAACATCCGCATGATAACACATTCAATTTCATCCATAAGCAAGTATAAATACTCATGCATATGCAATATGAAATGTAACCGAGTTGAGCTAGTATCTAATGTAAATTCGCGCATCCACGAGCAACCACTTGCAACCATTTGCAACCATATCAACCATAACATGTTTCAAATACATGTTTACATCCATAGGGTTCTACCTAAGATTCCCTGAAACAGGGTCGAGAAGATAAACAAAACAAACTCCGTACGGGGTTTGTAACAGAGACAGGACCGAGAGGATATCCATAAAAGATAGCCTACAAGCAAGCTCAACAGAAAAACAGGGATCGAGGATATATTCCCAAAAGAGATATCATGCACGTATTTAGTCTTCAGTCTCCTGAGTCGCATTACCTTGAGCTTAGTTCCATCGTGCCTTGACCGCCCCTTTTACTTCACGATTTCGCAGCTTCTTATTTCCTGTTTCCATAACATGAGTTGGAACTCATTTCCTCGTCGCCTCCCGTTCTACTTGTACTTATTCTCCTTCTAGAATACTTGGTGCAAACAGGACTGCGTACTCATGATTCCATGCGAGCTTTCCAAAATTTACTAGTGAATCCTGGACCTTGTACCATAAGGTATTCCACGTAGAAAAACTTTCTCTTGAAAGTAAACAAGTTACCGTGCGCACTTACTAGGGTAATTCCCATAACCCATACATAATCGAAGTAAACCATCCGTCTTATTAGCGAACACCATTCGATCGGGTTTCTAATTTCCAACAAAGGCATCTAGGGATTCTAAGTAACTAATCATGACAGAATCCAAAAGGTTACGCGATACTTCAAGGGTATTACAAAAGCAAGCCAAGAGTCTAACTACCCTCCTTCTAAAACCGAGAGTGGCACCCCTTACTGGATAACCACTTCATCCCTAGAATCCATCCACAACTTATAAACATAAGCATTATTTCCAAGCTCAACACTTGATATAGACATTCTCAAATCCAAACAAGCCATGAGTAAATGGACCGATCTTCCAATAGGACTTGAGACAAAAACGGGATCCTCTATTATACTAGTACTAAGGTGCAGAGACTCAACTATCGAAGCGGACTTAAAAAGATGCGGTGATCAAAACAAAGTCCCGACGGGATGATAGAGAAGAAAAACTAAACCTTTAACAAGATCGTTACCCTCCTTCCGAGGTACCCTAGAAATGAGAGCATACTATTGCCCTCCCAATGATCTTGTCCTTGTCCCATGATACTTAACTATCCGTCCCGTTTCACCATGCCAAAGGTACCCTCTCGTCATGGGTTTCATTGTTCATCTTTCTCCCTCCTTTGAGGACTAAACCATACCAACAAGTTGCTCACCCATAAGCCCATATCCTTTATCCTCTTTCACACTATCCTTTCTTGTATAACTCTACAATGGTCTCTCGAGAACCACCTCCATCGTAGGGGAAACACTTACGTAGCTAGAAAGATTAGTCGCAGTCAAAAACCACTGTGACTACAGATGGAGTAAAGAAAGGAAAAGAGATTAAATCAAGGAAACAAGGATGATGCTAATGGCCTTTGGGGAATAGCCTTTTTCTTTTAAGAGAAAATTTTCGTGAAAAATGCTTCTTTGTAAACGGTTTTCAAATAGTTTTCAGAAGGTTTTTTTAAAAACTTTTGCCCAGTCTAGTAACCTTCTGCTCTGATACCAAATGTAACACCCCGCCTCCGCTAGGGTCACTCGCAAGGGAATGCACTAGCTTTAGAGGGGCATTATTGGTAAACATGCACAGAAATATCACAAGACAGAACACATAAAATAGCGGAAGTAAAATCGAACTTTCATAAACATTAATAATTAAGGTCTAAAGCCTTTTACATCAGAGTACATCAAAACCTGTCTTGCAATAGTAAAGAAGCATAAAGACTTTTTCATAAATTATTCCCCAAATAAAACAGTAAAGTAGCCATAGCCAAGAAAAGTCCAAGCCATCCATGATGACCTTCAAGCAGAAGAAGTCCGAGCTAAACAGCATTGTTTCCTCCCTGTAACCTGGAGGGGGGGGGGGAAACGGAAGAAAAGAGGCGAAACAAAACGGGTCAGTCAAAAAGACTGAGTAAGTCCTATCTACTTCCAGTATAAAACAGGTAAAGGTAACATGACATACATAAACTGAAAGTAAACATAAGGATAACTACAAGATAGATAAACTAAACCAGGGTAGCCGGTTGAACTACTGTGGCAAGGTAAACTAAGGTATCATGATAAACTACGGTGTTATGATAAGTCAAGGTATCACATCGTCAGATTTCTATCGAGTACATTATCCCAAGGTATCTGCCCCGTCTAACATCCCACGGTATCTATTATGTATATTCTTCCTAGTTCTAACATGTATATTTGCTCTGCACCTCTCATACTAGTATCCCAGCTTTGTTATGTGTTAACCATGAATGTCCCTTACTCAAAGTCGTGTAATGGTCCATGTCAACCTAATATATCGCATATATAGGTTACTCAATCATATGTTTCTTTCCATGTATATAAGTTCAGTCCTTTGCCGTACCTCGTACGGGCTTCCTCATATCGTATTATCCTTGAAATCGTTTGGACTGTCACCCTTGTTCTAGCTAGGCTCTTCCATATGAATCATCGTTTGAACTACTAGGACTTACGCCACCTAGCACCACTAGGGATTACGCTTACCTATTGCACGCTTTCGTATTTCGGTTTGGGTTAAACCACCTAGGCCACTAGGGATTACGCTAACCCTCAACCGCGCCCTTTTTCCCACGCATTCATCGTGAATCGTTTTTCTATAACTGTATGCACATGTATCACATCGTGCCATCCGAGTCCTGTCACAGGGCAAAACAAGAAATACAGGACTCGGTCGGGAGCTTTAGATTTATCTGCCGATGCAGATACTAAGGTCTGCTTTTCTACACGTGGCTATGGTCCCACGAGACCCCTCCCTCAACTAGTGAAAGGCAACACAAGAGAAAATCTTGCATGAGAACTACACTCCGGCCAGCCCACATCCTACGGCCTACCTCACCCATAATTAGATAGCAATCATGGTCTGTTGGGTGTTCCCTGCCTTTCCGTACGTACACGCTTGACTCAAGATGGTAGATGATCGACGAACTTGCTATCTCGGGCACCTTATGTATTCGTCGACTCACTGCTATCCACCCCAGTCTTTAGGTCGCTCGCATAGCAACCAAGGCATATTCTTGGTTCTTCTACCGCAGACCTCAACCTCTCGTGAGCCTAGTATAATGACCTGGCAGCTCACAGAGGGATCCCAAGAATATCCTCACGTTCCCCGAAGCCGCTGCTTCGTTACCCAGTTCGCTGGAGCCTTTATCTAAATCAGATAGCCTGCTCCTACACGTATACTTAAACGATGACCTACCGTATCGGGTTACTCATCTATCTAAGAGGTGGTCCAAATTTCCTTGGCTAAGAATTATTACTTAGTTTCTTTTAACTAAGGTTTACCACTTAGCCTTATTTCCATAATCCTTGTTAACTATGGTTATTTACCTAATCCTCCGAATTAGGGTTTATCTAATGGGTTAAGTGTCACTTAAGTTCATAACTTAGCCCGTCTACAAACTATGTTGTAACGACCCGTGTTCTACACATCATAGGATTGTAGAATATTTATTTCTTTCCCGTGTGAAGTTGTATGGTCATGTAACTTTGGGAAACATTTATTAGAGTCATTTCCCCTGTTCATGATTTTTGTCGATTTTTAAATGACCATTTTGCCCCTAGTCAGTACTGTTTTGGCCATAACTTTTGATAGGGAAGGAATTTTGACCTGAAACCACTTCCATTAGATTCATTTGATGGTTTCTCTTTCCGTAGAGTGGTCATAATAGCCAAACGGACTTACCGTTTGGGAGATATGGCTGAAACAAGGTTTGGAGGGTGAAAAACTGCTTAACCGGGCCAAATCGGGTGATTAGTGAGTAGGCCCATAACCCATTTTGGGATTAGGGTTATGGGAGGGCTGAAATGAGATGGAGAATCATTCCATTTCAGTTTTCTAGCCTCCACTTAGTCCCCAAGAAACCTAATAATGTCCTCCACTCTCTAAAGTCTCCAAATCACCTCCAAACCACTCCAACTTGAAGAAAAAGAGATTAGCAAGATCAAATCAAAGAAGATCTACACCTAATCAACCTTGGAGCTGCTGTTAGCATTGGGATTCGCATCAAATCAGAGAATTATTTCAGATCTTAGTTTGTTTTGTGGCTAAGGTGAGTGATTAGCTTGCTTTTTGCACTAATTATGGCTAAATTGGGGTGATTAGTGCTAATCAGCGTTTTTAAAGGAAAATAAATTCCGGAAAAATGTTTATAAAATCATAAACGATGTTTTAGACCTCTGATATGAGTTTGGGTTAATTTGGTTAAGTTTTGCTAATCACACCATTAGTTATGCTCACATATGCTTAAGGGAAAACATGGGGTTTTGGGCATGTTTGATCCATTTTACCATGTCATATTGTTGTTTTGGTGTTTGAGGTCACTTGTATGTGTTGCTATGACTCTATGACATGTTTTGTGACTGATTTCAATAGTTAGAATGGTCGAAAACGTCGTCGAGTGGCGTAAACAGTCGCTGGAAAAGTCAGTGCAGGAAATCGGATCGGATCGCCCCCTACCCGATCCGAACCGCCCATTTCCCTTCACCACGAACCGAACCGATTGTTATAGCGAAGCAAGCTGCGCCACGAGCTGAAGGATCCGAACCGATCCGAGAAGTCGTGATTCAAGGCTTGGTGATTGAAGACTCCGACCCGACCCGCCTGGAGTGATAACGACACGATCCGATCTGATCACCTTGAGGACAACGAACCGGAGACTTGGAGGAGGGCGAGGGGCTTGGAGCTATGACCAGGAGGCGTGACCCGAGCCGTTGCGTGGTGGAGAACCCGATCCGATCCAGGTGGGATTGGAAGCCACGAACCGATCCAGTGTACCATGAAGGACCCCGATCCGATCCAGATGGAACTGGAAGCCACGAATCGATGGTGCACTCCGATCCGACCCGAGGTAGCAGTCACGAACCGAGGTGATGGAGACCACGATCCCAATGATGATGGAAGGAATCCGAACCGATCCAATGGAGATCCATAACCCGAAATGCAAAGGTAGTTCAAGTGGAAGTTCGAGCTCAGGATCCAGACGGGAACCAATGAGTTCACTTCGTGATTGGGCTTTGCTGCGGGACGTGTGCTAAGGAGTTGTCGGTGTCTATGACTTTGGATCACTATGTATTAGAGGTGTATGGACCGACTCGGGCTTTGGATATGGTGCGACTAGGGAGCTACCTACCAATGGAGTGGGGTCATGGAAACGTTGGGCGTGATCCCATAGGTTTGGCGTTGGTGGTAGTAGGAATGGACATAGTCGTACAAAGTCGAGTTCTGTCGTTTTCTTGAAGGGTTATGGTGATCAAAGAAGTAGATACCGTATGCTTTACGCACTGAGTGAGAGATGCAAGGATGGTTGCTATGCTTGATTGTTTGACACACACATCCCCACCCCCGTATACTTATATTATGTGTTTGTGACATCATAGAGTGTTGTACCGTGTAGTACTAACTCTTTGGTTGCAGGTCCAGGTTCAGGTATGACTTAGTATACCTGTTATTATTCTGTTTATGCTTGCTACCACTCATACCAGACTGATGTCTGACCCAGAGTTTTATGTTTTTTCTTATTACTCTGGGTGCTCACACGAGCAGACTAGAGACAGGGATAGCTGGTAGTGCGCTTGGTAGATGGACTGAAGACGAGCAGGAGGCTCCACGTATGATATATAGTTATTCTCCCTGTGTCGTGATTGGTATCTACTTTGGGCATTAGTAGCATACCTATTTTGTTTATCTTAGAGACAGTATTTTGAAGTTGTAATAAGCTGTATTTGATATTTCCGCTACTCTGATGATGTTAGTTCAAGTTTTCAGCTTATGCACTGTCTCATCTGTTTTATGTCACGTATATGTTGGCTATTATATTTTATTCCATGCGCTGTGAGACATATTACAGGTTCTTTATTTGGTTCCTCTTCTTTCTTTCTCTTCTTTGGCGACCGTCCCATGCCAATTGGACATGTGTACAGCGTACAATTGGAGTAAACGTCGGTTGGTGCGGGGCGGGCCGTCACATTTGGTATCAGAGCCCTAGGTTGCGTAGTTAACCTAGGGAAAGACACTAGGGAGAGTTAGTACGTATATGAGAGCGCGTATTTGTGATTACTTTGGTTTTCAAAAGCTATGTATATATATATGTATACTATTAGTAGTATAAGAATGAAGTTGCACTGCACTAGTACCACTATGGGGTCGTTAATCGTTCTCCTTTTTACAGATTGACGATGAGCCGATATGTGAGAGGTACTGGTAGAGGGGCCAATAATGGAAATGCCGCTGACATGAGGGCGATGTTTACCGACCTCATGAGAGACATGCTTAGAGAAGTGCAAGGGGCAGTTCCTAATCCCGGAGTTGGTGGTGGCCCAGTAGTGCAAGCGCCTAGGGTCGATTTCGCCAAGTTGAGTAAGGATTACACTAATCTTGGTGGAAAGCCGTTTCACGGAACAGAGTCGGCCACGGATGTTCAGGATTGGTTGGATAGCTGTGATCGGATCTTCGATGACTTGGGTATCGAGGATGCGATGAAGAGAAGGCTAGCGTCTCGTCAGCTGCAAGGACGAGCGATGAATTGGTGGAATGCTATTAGGGCAGCCACACCAGAAGATCAAGTTACTTGGGATCAGTTTAAAGCTCGCTTTAGCGACAAGTATATCCCAACTGCCCAGAAGTCGGAATTGTTTAGGAAGTTCTTGGAGCTTAAGCAGAATGGAAGGGCAGTATCGGATTATGTTGCTGAGTTCGACACTTTGTCGAAGTATGGTTTATCTCTAATCGATACTCCCGAAAAGAAAAATGAGAAGTTCATCACTGGTTTGGATGAATACTTAGGGGAGAGGCTGATTAATCACATCGATGAGACGTTTGAGTCGATCGTGGGAAAAGCTTTGAGGTCAGAAAGTCTTTACCCTAAGCCGAAGACTGGGGTTGTTGCTGCATCTGCTGAAGAGTCGAAGCCGCAAGCAAGCGGTGGAGGCAAGAATAACTCTCAGAATAAGAGGAAGCAGAACCAAGCTAAGGATAGCCAGAAGAAAAGCAGGAAAGAAGTCGAGTGTTACAAATGTGGAAAGAAGGGCCATTATGCAAGGGAATGTAGGGCCAAGACAGTGGGAAAGAAGTGCTTTAACTGTGGCCAGGAGGGACATTTTAAGGATAAGTGCCCGCAACCTCTGAAGGAGAATCAGATTGTGAAAGCATATGCCATCAATGCTGTTCCTTCTTCGTCGAATGCCCCAACTGCGGCGGAGAAAGGAAAGGGAGTCGTCATTCAAGGTATGCTTTCCATTTATGATCTTCCTGTTAGAGTTTTGTTCGATACCGGGGCTTCCCATTCCTTCATATCTAGTGACCTGGTAGATAGGTTGGGATTGGAACCCGAGTTAGTCGATAGACCATTAGCTGTGACGAACCCGATTGGTGGTTCAACAAACCTCAGTATGATCTGTCGTAATGTGGTCTTATCGAGTCATGGATGTATGTTTGTTTGTGATTGCTTTGTTTTGGGCTTTACTGGGTATGGCATTATTTTGGGAGTCGATTGGCTCCAAAGATACGGGGTGGTGGTAGACTGTGAGGGCTTTTTGGTGACAGTTAGGGCGGATGATGGGCGGAGGGTAGTGTTTGGTAATCTACCCTGTGATGGGGTAATGGCTAGTTTTGTAAATTCCCTCGACATTCCGCATGATGAGTTATCAGGTTTGCCCGTGGTTGGCCAGTACCCGGACATCTTCGGGGAAGTGACCGGACTTCCACCACACCGAGAGATTGAGTTTCGTATTGATTTAGTGAAAGATGCCAGACCTATAGTGATGCCACTTCGTCGTATGGCACCACGAGAACAGCGAGAGCTCGAGGTGCAAGTTAGCGATCTTTTGAAGAAGGGATTTATTAGAAGAAGTGTTTCCGAGTGGGGAGCACCAGTTGTGTTTGCTACTAAGGCAGATGGTTCCCTTCGATTGTGTGTGGACTATCGCGAGTTAAATAAGGTGACGAGGAAGAATAAGTATCCTTTACCACGGATAGATGATTTGTTTGATCAACTGGAAGGAGCGAGAGTGTTCTCCCAGTTGGACCTCGCGACAGGATTTCATCAGCTCCGTGTAGCAGTTGATAGTATAGCTAAAACGGCATTTAGGACGCCGTCTGGGTTCTATGAGTGGTTGGTCATGCCATTCGGGTTGACCAATGCACCAGCATACTTCGTGAATCTTATGAATAGAGTATTCAGAGACCAATTGAATAAGTTTGTTCTTGTGTTCGTAGACGATATCCTTGTTTACTCGAGGACAGAAGAGGAACACAAGGAACATTTGAGAATTGTGTTGGAGGTGTTGAGAAGACACCAATTGAAAGCGAAGTTTTCTAAGTGTCACTTCTGGAGGAGAGAAGTGAGATTCTTGGGCCATGTTGTTTCAGAGAATGGTATTGCCGTGGACCCTGCAAAGGTGGCTACGGTACAAGATTGGTCTGCGCCCAAGAATGCAAAAGATGTAAGAAGTTTCTTGGGGTTAGCTGGATATTATCGTAAGTTTATCAAAGACTTCTCCAAGACAGCGGCACCGTTGACTCAGTTGACTAAGAAGAATCAAGCCTTCGTTTGGGACGGAGGGTGTGAAAAAGCATTCAAGAGTCTAAAGGAAAAGTTGACGCGTGCGCCAGTGTTGGTCATTCCTAAGGGAAATGAAGAGATGACGGTATACACGGATGCTTGTGGTACCGGACTGGGTGCGGTATTGATGCAAGGAGGTAGGGTTGTAGCTTATGCTAGTCGACAGCTAAAGCCACATGAGAAGAAGTATCCTACCCATGATTTGGAATTGGCAGCAATTGTATTTGCGCTGAAGATGTGGAGACATTACCTCTTGGGAGAAAGATTTGAGCTGTTCACCGATCATAAATCGTTAAAGTATCTCTTCTCTCAGAAAGATCTGAATCTCCGTCAGCAGAGATGGTTAGAGTTCTTGGCTTCGTATGACTTTGATATCGCGTATACACCTGGGAAGGGTAATGCGGTAGCCGATGCCTTGAGTAGGAGACATGCCAGCTTAGGGGCAATGTTTCTTGAATGGAAGCAGCTGGAGTATATCGCGGGGTTTGATTTCAGACCAAGGTGCGAATTGGATCCAGTTATGCTAGCTAGCTTGACGATCAGACCCACTTTGATAGAGCGGATTGGTTCTAGCCAGAGGAACGATCCTAACCTATTAGAAATCATCTCCAAGTTAGAGAGGGGTAGCGAAGAGGAAATGAATGTGTATGGGCTTGATCGAGATGGATGGCTTCGGAAGAATGGAAGACTAGTTGTGCCCAACGTGAATGGTTTGAGAGATGAAGTGCTTAGAGAATGTCATCACTCGAAACTGACTATACATCCCGGTGGTAATAAGATGTATCGAGACATGAGACAGACTTACTACTGGGAAGGGATGAAAAGAGACGTTGGGAAGTTTATATCCAAATGCATGAATTGCCAGCTAGTTAAAGCCGAGCAAAAGAAGCCTAGTGGGTTGATGCAACCATTAGAAATTCCCGAATGGAAATGGGGACAAGTTTCGATGGATTTCATCGATGGTTTACCGAGGACTAGATCGGGACATGATAGCATTTGGGTAATTGTGGATCGACTGACCAAGAGTGCAAGATTTATACCAGTTAAGTCGAACAGAACTGCAGCTAAGTTAGCAGAACTATATATGAAGTGGGTAGTGAGATTTCATGGAGTACCCAAAGGCATTGTGAGTGACCGAGATCCGTTGTTTACTAGTGGATTTTGGAAGAGCTTACAAGAGGCTTTAGGATCAGAATTACATCTCAGTACCGCATATCATCCTCAAACCGATGGTCAGACAGAGAGGGTGAATCGGATATTGGAAGATCTCTTGAGGGCTTGTATATTGGATTTTGGTGGATCATGGGATGACCATTTGCATCTAGTGGAGTTTGCATATAATAATAGCTACCAATCTAGTATCGGTATGGCTCCATATGAAGCTTTGTACGGAAGACCGTGCAACTCACCATCATGTTGGATAGAGACTGGCGAGAAGTTTGTGCTTGGACCAGATGTGGTGAGAGAAACTTCCGATAAGATTAAGATCATTCAGGAACGAATGAAAGCTGCTCAGGATAGGCAGAAAAGCTATGCTGATAAGAGGAGAAGAGACTTGAAATTCTCCGTTGGTGACTTGGTGTTTGTCAAGATCTCTCCGTTGAAAAGCGTGATACGATTTGGCAGGAGAGGCAAGTTGGCACCAAGATTTGTGGGTCCTTTCCAAGTTCTCGAGGAAGTTGGGAATTTGGCGTATAGAGTTGGCTTACCAGAGAAAATGGCAGGAGTTCACGATGTGTTTCATGTTTCCCAACTAAGGAAGTTCGTTCACGACTCAAACGTGACTATTTCACCTGATCAGTTAGAGGACTTCGAAGTAGAACCTGAGGCGGTTGGGAACCGCAAGCCGATTCGTATTGTGGGGCATGATACGAAGCAACTTCGAAGAAAGTCGGTGAAGCTAGTCAAAGTTCAGTGGGGCGAGGACGAAAATGATTGTGCTTGGGAGACAGAGGAGAGCATTAGAAAGGCTTATCCAGAACTCTTTGGCTGGTAAGATTTACTTTGCGATTTAGTTATTCCGCATGCTAGGATAGACTTGTTTTGCTTGTTTTGCATGTTTGATGGTTGTTTTATGATTGATAGGCATGCGGGACTCTTGTGTGTGTTTTTGATTAGGGAATTTCGGGGGCGAAATTTCTTAAGGGGGGAAGAGTGTAACGACCCGTGTTCTACACATCATAGGATTGTAGAATATTTATTTCTTTCCCGTGTGAAGTTGTATGGTCATGTAACTTTGGGAAACATTTATTAGAGTCATTTCCCCTGTTCATGATTTTTGTCGATTTTTAAATGACCATTTTGCCCCTAGTCAGTACTGTTTTGGCCATAACTTTTGATAGGGAAGGAATTTTGACCTAAAACCACTTCCATTAGATTCGTTTGATGGTTTCTCTTTCCGTAGAGTGGTCATAATAGCCAAACGGACTTACCGTTTGGGAGATATGGCTGAAACAAGGTTTGGAGGGTGAAAAACTGCTTAACCGGGCCAAATCGGGTGATTAGTGAGTAGGCCCATAACCCATTTCGGGATTAGGGTTATGGGAGGGCTGAAATGAGATGGAGAATCATTCCATTTCAGTTTTCTAGCCTCCACTTAGTCCCCAAGAAACCTAATAATGTCCTCCACTCTCTAAAGTCTACAAATCACCTCCAAACCACTCCGACTTGAAGAAAAAGAGATTAGCAAGATCAAATCAAAGAAGATCTACACCTAATCAACCTTGGAGCTGCTGTTAGCATTGGGATTCGCATCAAATCAGAGAATTATTTCAGATCTTAGTTTGTTTTGTGGCTAAGGTGAGTGATTAGCTTGCTTTTTGCACTAATTATGGCTAAATTGGGGTGATTAGTGCTAATCAGCGTTTTTAAAGGAAAATAAATTCCGGAAAAATGTTTATAAAATCATAAACGATGTTTTAGACCTCTGATATGAGTTTGGGTTAATTTGGTTAAGTTTTGCTAATCACACCATTAGTTATGCTCACATATGCTTAAGGGAAAACATGGGGTTTTGGGCATGTTTGATCCATTTTACCATGTCATATTGTTGTTTTGGTGTTTGAGGTCACTTGTATGTGTTGCTATGACTCTATGACATGTTTTGTGACTGATTTCAATAGTTAGAATGGTCGAAAACGTCGTCGAGTGGCGTAAACAGTCGCTGGAAAAGTCAGTGCAGGAAATCGGATCGGATCGCCCCCTACCCGATCCGAACCGCCCATTTCCCTTCACCACGAACCGAACCGATTGTTATAGCGAAGCAAGCTGCGCCACGAGCTGAAGGATCCGAACCGATCCGAGAAGTCGTGATTCAAGGCTTGGTGATTGAAGACTCCGACCCGACCCGCCTGGAGTGATAACGACACGATCCGATCTGATCACCTTGAGGACAACGAACCGGAGACTTGGAGGAGGGCGAGGGGCTTGGAGCTATGACCAGGAGGCGTGACCCGAGCCGTTGCGTGGTGGAGAACCCGATCCGATCCAGGTGGGATTGGAAGCCACGAACCGATCCAGTGTACCATGAAGGACCCCGATCCGATCCAGATGGAACTGGAAGCCACGAATCGATGGTGCACTCCGATCCGACCCGAGGTAGCAGTCACGAACCGAGGTGATGGAGACCACGATCCCAATGATGATGGAAGGAATCCGAACCGATCCAATGGAGATCCATAACCCGAAATGCAAAGGTAGTTCAAGTGGAAGTTCGAGCTCAGGATCCAGACGGGAACCAATGAGTTCACTTCGTGATTGGGCTTTGCTGCGGGACGTGTGCTAAGGAGTTGTCGGTGTCTATGACTTTGGATCACTATGTATTAGAGGTGTATGGACCGACTCGGGCTTTGGATATGGTGCGACTAGGGAGCTACCTACCAATGGAGTGGGGTCATGGAAACGTTGGGCGTGATCCCATAGGTTTGGCGTTGGTGGTAGTAGGAATGGACATAGTCGTACAAAGTCGAGTTCTGTCGTTTTCTTGAAGGGTTATGGTGATCAAAGAAGTAGATACCGTATGCTTTACGCACTGAGTGAGAGATGCAAGGATGGTTGCTATGCTTGATTGTTTGACACACACATCCCCACCCCCGTATACTTATATTATGTGTTTGTGACATCATAGAGTGTTGTACCGTGTAGTACTAACTCTTTGGTTGCAGGTCCAGGTTCAGGTATGACTTAGTATACCTGTTATTATTCTGTTTATGCTTGCTACCACTCATACCAGACTGATGTCTGACCCAGAGTTTTATGTTTTTTCTTATTACTCTGGGTGCTCACACGAGCAGACTAGAGACAGGGATAGCTGGTAGTGCGCTTGGTAGATGGACTGAAGACGAGCAGGAGGCTCCACGTATGATATATAGTTATTCTCCCTGTGTCGTGATTGGTATCTACTTTGGGCATTAGTAGCATACCTATTTTGTTTATCTTAGAGACAGTATTTTGAAGTTGTAATAAGCTGTATTTGATATTTCCGCTACTCTGATGATGTTAGTTCAAGTTTTCAGCTTATGCACTGTCTCATCTGTTTTATGTCACGTATATGTTGGCTATTATATTTTATTCCATGCGCTGTGAGACATATTACAGGTTCTTTATTTGGTTCCTCTTCTTTCTTTCTCTTCTTTGGCGACCGTCCCATGCCAATTGGACATGTGTACAGCGCACAATTGGAGTAAACGTCGGTTGGTGCGGGGCGGGCCGTCACATTTGGTATCAGAGCCCTAGGTTGCGTAGTTAACCTAGGGAAAGACACTAGGGAGAGTTAGTACGTATATGAGAGCGCGTATTTGTGATTACTTTGGTTTTCAAAAGCTATGTATATATATATGTATACTATTAGTAGTATAAGAATGAAGTTGCACTGCACTAGTACCACTATGGGGTCGTTAATCGTTCTCCTTTTTATAGATTGACGATGAGCCGATATGTGAGAGGTACTGGTAGAGGGGCCAATAATGGAAATGCCGCTGACATGAGGGCGATGTTTACCGACCTCATGAGAGACATGCTTAGAGAAGTGCAAGGGGCAGTTCCTAATCCCGGAGTTGGTGGTGGCCCAGTAGTGCAAGCGCCTAGGGTCGATTTCGCCAAGTTGAGTAAGGATTACACTAATCTTGGTGGAAAGCCGTTTCACGGAACAGAGTCGGCCACGGATGTTCAGGATTGGTTGGATAGCTGTGATCGGATCTTCGATGACTTGGGTATCGAGGATGCGATGAAGAGAAGGCTAGCGTCTCGTCAGCTGCAAGGACGAGCGATGAATTGGTGGAATGCTATTAGGGCAGCCACACCAGAAGATCAAGTTACTTGGGATCAGTTTAAAGCTCGCTTTAGCGACAAGTATATCCCAGCTGCCCAGAAGTCGGAATTGTTTAGGAAGTTCTTGGAGCTTAAGCAGAATGGAAGGGCAGTATCGGATTATGTTGCTGAGTTCGACACTTTGTCGAAGTATGGTTTATCTCTAATCGATACTCCCGAAAAGAAAAATGAGAAGTTCATCACTGGTTTGGATGAATACTTAGGGGAGAGGCTGATTAATCACATCGATGAGACGTTTGAGTCGATCGTGGGAAAAGCTTTGAGGTCAGAAAGTCTTTACCCTAAGCCGAAGACTGGGGTTGTTGCTGCATCTGCTGAAGAGTCGAAGCCGCAAGCAAGCGGTGGAGGCAAGAATAACTCTCAGAATAAGAGGAAGCAGAACCAAGCTAAGGATAGCCAGAAGAAAAGCAGGAAAGAAGTCGAGTGTTACAAATGTGGAAAGAAGGGCCATTATGCAAGGGAATGTAGGGCCAAGACAGTGGGAAAGAAGTGCTTTAACTGTGGCCAGGAGGGACATTTTAAGGATAAGTGCCCGCAACCTCTGAAGGAGAATCAGATTGTGAAAGCATATGCCATCAATGCTGTTCCTTCTTCGTCGAATGCCCCAACTGCGGCGGAGAAAGGAAAGGGAGTCGTCATTCAAGGTATGCTTTCCATTTATGATCTTCCTGTTAGAGTTTTGTTCGATACCGGGGCTTCCCATTCCTTCATATCTAGTGACCTGGTAGATAGGTTGGGATTGGAACCCGAGTTAGTCGATAGACCATTAGCTGTGACGAACCCGATTGGTGGTTCAACAAACCTCAGTATGATCTGTCGTAATGTGGTCTTATCGAGTCATGGATGTATGTTTGTTTGTGATTGCTTTGTTTTGGGCTTTACTGGGTATGGCATTATTTTGGGAGTCGATTGGCTCCAAAGATACGGGGTGGTGGTAGACTGTGAGGGCTTTTTGGTGACAGTTAGGGCGGATGATGGGCGGAGGGTAGTGTTTGGTAATCTACCCTGTGATGGGGTAATGGCTAGTTTTGTAAATTCCCTCGACATTCCGCATGATGAGTTATCAGGTTTGCCCGTGGTTGGCCAGTACCCGGACATCTTCGGGGAAGTGACCGGACTTCCACCACACCGAGAGATTGAGTTTCGTATTGATTTAGTGAAAGATGCCAGACCTATAGTGATGCCACTTCGTCGTATGGCACCACGAGAACAGCGAGAGCTCGAGGTGCAAGTTAGCGATCTTTTGAAGAAGGGATTTATTAGAAGAAGTGTTTCCGAGTGGGGAGCACCAGTTGTGTTTGCTACTAAGGCAGATGGTTCCCTTCGATTGTGTGTGGACTATCGCGAGTTAAATAAGGTGACGAGGAAGAATAAGTATCCTTTACCACGGATAGATGATTTGTTTGATCAACTGGAAGGAGCGAGAGTGTTCTCCCAGTTGGACCTCGCGACAGGATTTCATCAGCTCCGTGTAGCAGCTGATAGTATAGCTAAAACGGCATTTAGGACGCCGTCTGGGTTCTATGAGTGGTTGGTCATGCCATTCGGGTTGACCAATGCACCAGCATACTTCGTGAATCTTATGAATAGAGTATTCAGAGACCAATTGAATAAGTTTGTTCTTGTGTTCGTAGACGATATCCTTGTTTACTCGAGGACAGAAGAGGAACACAAGGAACATTTGAGAATTGTGTTGGAGGTGTTGAGAAGACACCAATTGAAAGCGAAGTTTTCTAAGTGTCACTTCTGGAGGAGAGAAGTGAGATTCTTGGGCCATGTTGTTTCAGAGAATGGTATTGCCGTGGACCCTGCAAAGGTGGCTACGGTACAAGATTGGTCTGCGCCCAAGAATGCAAAAGATGTAAGAAGTTTCTTGGGGTTAGCTGGATATTATCGTAAGTTTATCAAAGACTTCTCCAAGACAGCGGCACCGTTGACTCAGTTGACTAAGAAGAATCAAGCCTTCGTTTGGGACGGAGGGTGTGAAAAAGCATTCAAGAGTCTAAAGGAAAAGTTGACGCGTGCGCCAGTGTTGGTCATTCCTAAGGGAAATGAAGAGATGACGGTATACACGGATGCTTGTGGTACCGGACTGGGTGCGGTATTGATGCAAGGAGGTAGGGTTGTAGCTTATGCTAGTCGACAGCTAAAGCCACATGAGAAGAAGTATCCTACCCATGATTTGGAATTGGCAGCAATTGTATTTGCGCTGAAGATGTGGAGACATTACCTCTTGGGAGAAAGATTTGAGCTGTTCACCGATCATAAATCGTTAAAGTATCTCTTCTCTCAGAAAGATCTGAATCTCCGTCAGCAGAGATGGTTAGAGTTCTTGGCTTCGTATGACTTTGATATCGCGTATACACCTGGGAAGGGTAATGCGGTAGCCGATGCCTTGAGTAGGAGACATGCCAGCTTAGGGGCAATGTTTCTTGAATGGAAGCAGCTGGAGTATATCGCGGGGTTTGATTTCAGACCAAGGTGCGAATTGGATCCAGTTATGCTAGCTAGCTTGACGATCAGACCCACTTTGATAGAGCGGATTGGTTCTAGCCAAAGGAACGATCCTAACCTATTAGAAATCATCTCCAAGTTAGAGAGGGGTAGCGAAGAGGAAATGAATGTGTATGGGCTTGATCGAGATGGATGGCTTCGGAAGAATGGAAGACTAGTTGTGCCCAACGTGAATGGTTTGAGAGATGAAGTGCTTAGAGAATGTCATCACTCGAAACTGACTATACATCCCGGTGGTAATAAGATGTATCGAGACATGAGACAGACTTACTACTGGGAAGGGATGAAAAGAGACGTTGGGAAGTTTATATCCAAATGCATGAATTGCCAGCTAGTTAAAGCCGAGCAAAAGAAGCCTAGTGGGTTGATGCAACCATTAGAAATTCCCGAATGGAAATGGGGACAAGTTTCGATGGATTTCATCGATGGTTTACCGAGGACTAGATCGGGACATGATAGCATTTGGGTAATTGTGGATCGACTGACCAAGAGTGCAAGATTTATACCAGTTAAGTCGAACAGAACTGCAGCTAAGTTAGCAGAACTATATATGAAGTGGGTAGTGAGATTTCATGGAGTACCCAAAGGCATTGTGAGTGACCGAGATCCGTTGTTTACTAGTGGATTTTGGAAGAGCTTACAAGAGGCTTTAGGATCAGAATTACATCTCAGTACCGCATATCATCCTCAAACCGATGGTCAGACAGAGAGGGTGAATCGGATATTGGAAGATCTCTTGAGGGCTTGTATATTGGATTTTGGTGGATCATGGGATGACCATTTGCATCTAGTGGAGTTTGCATATAATAATAGCTACCAATCTAGTATCGGTATGGCTCCATATGAAGCTTTGTACGGAAGACCGTGCAACTCACCATCATGTTGGATAGAGACTGGCGAGAAGTTTGTGCTTGGACCAGATGTGGTGAGAGAAACTTCCGATAAGATTAAGATCATTCAGGAACGAATGAAAGCTGCTCAGGATAGGCAGAAAAGCTATGCTGATAAGAGGAGAAGAGACTTGAAATTCTCCGTTGGTGACTTGGTGTTTGTCAAGATCTCTCCGTTGAAAAGCGTGATACGATTTGGCAGGAGAGGCAAGTTGGCACCAAGATTTGTGGGTCCTTTCCAAGTTCTCGAGGAAGTTGGGAATTTGGCGTATAGAGTTGGCTTACCAGAGAAAATGGCAGGAGTTCACGATGTGTTTCATGTTTCCCAACTAAGGAAGTTCGTTCACGACTCAAACGTGACTATTTCACCTGATCAGTTAGAGGACTTCGAAGTAGAACCTGAGGCGGTTGGGAACCGCAAGCCGATTCGTATTGTGGGGCATGATACGAAGCAACTTCGAAGAAAGTCGGTGAAGCTAGTCAAAGTTCAGTGGGGCGAGGACGAAAATGATTGTGCTTGGGAGACAGAGGAGAGCATTAGAAAGGCTTATCCAGAACTCTTTGCCTGGTAAGATTTACTTTGCGATTTAGTTATTCCGCATGCTAGGATAGACTTGTTTTGCTTGTTTTGCATGTTTGATGGTTGTTTTATGATTGATAGGCATGCGGGACTCTTGTGTGTGTTTTTGATTAGGGAATTTCGGGGGCGAAATTTCTTAAGGGGGGAAGAGTGTAACGACCCGTGTTCTACACATCATAGGATTGTAGAATATTTATTTCTTTCCCGTGTGAAGTTGTATGGTCATGTAACTTTGGGAAACATTTATTAGAGTCATTTCCCCTGTTCATGATTTTTGTCGATTTTTAAATGACCATTTTGCCCCTAGTCAGTACTGTTTTGGCCATAACTTTTGATAGGGAAGGAATTTTGACCTAAAACCACTTCCATTAGATTCGTTTGATGGTTTCTCTTTCCGTAGAGTGGTCATAATAGCCAAACGGACTTACCGTTTGGGAGATATGGCTGAAACAAGGTTTGGAGGGTGAAAAACTGCTTAACCGGGCCAAATCGGGTGATTAGTGAGTAGGCCCATAACCCATTTCGGGATTAGGGTTATGGGAGGGCTGAAATGAGATGGAGAATCATTCCATTTCAGTTTTCTAGCCTCCACTTAGTCCCCAAGAAACCTAATAATGTCCTCCACTCTCTAAAGTCTCCAAATCACCTCCAAACCACTCCAACTTGAAGAAAAAGAGATTAGCAAGATCAAATCAAAGAAGATCTACACCTAATCAACCTTGGAGCTGCTGTTAGCATTGGGATTCGCATCAAATCAGAGAATTATTTCAGATCTTAGTTTGTTTTGTGGCTAAGGTGAGTGATTAGCTTGCCTTTTGCACTAATTATGGCTAAATTGGGGTGATTAGTGCTAATCAGCGTTTTTAAAGGAAAATAAATTCCGGAAAAATGTTTATAAAATCATAAACGATGTTTTAGACCTCTGATATGAGTTTGGGTTAATTTGGTTAAGTTTTGCTAATCACACCATTAGTTAGGCTCACATATGCTTAAGGGAAAACATGGGGTTTTGGGCATGTTTGATCCATTTTACCATGTCATATTGTTGTTTTGGTGTTTGAGGTCACTTGTATGTGTTGCTATGACTCTATGACATGTTTTGTGATTGATTTCAATAGTTAGAATGGTCGAAAACGTCGTCGAGTGGCGTAAACAGTCGCTGGAAAAGTTAGTGCAGGAAATCGGATCGGATCGCCCCCTACCCGATCCGAACCGCCCATTTCCCTTCACAACGAACCGAACCGATTGTTATAGCGAAGCAAGCTGCGCCACGAGCTGAAGGATCCGAACCGATCCGAGAAGTCGCGATTCAAGGCTTGGTGATTGAAGACTCCGACCCGACCCGCCTGGAGTGATAACGACACGATCCGATCTGATCACCTTGAGGACAACGAACCGGAGACTTGGAGGAGGGCGAGGGGCTTGGAGCTATGACCAGGAGGCGTGACCCGAGCCGTTGCGTGGTGGAGAACCCGATCCGATCCAGGTGGGATTGGAAGCCACGAACCGATCCAGTGTACCATGAAGGACCCCGATCCGATCCAGATGGAACTGGAAGCCACGAATCGATGGTGCACTCCGATCCGACCCGAGGTAGCAGTCACGAACCGAGGTGATGGAGACCACGATCCCAATGATGATGGAAGGAATCCGAACCGATCCAATGGAGATCCATAACCCGAAATGCAAAGGTAGTTCAAGTGGAAGTTCGAGCTCAGGATCAAGACGGGAACCAATGAGTTCACTTCGTGATTGGGCTTTGCTGCGGGACGTGTGCTAAGGAGTTGTCGGTGTCTATGACTTTGGATCACTATGTATTAGAGGTGTATGGACCGACTCGGGCTTTGGATATGGTGCGACTAGGGAGCTACCTACCAATGGAGTGGGGTCATGGAAACGTTGGGCGTGATCCCATAGGTTTGGCGTTGGTGGTAGTAGGAATGGACATAGTCGTACAAAGTCGAGTTCTGTCGTTTTCTTGAAGGGTTATGGTGATCAAAGAAGTAGATACCGTATGCTTTACGCACTGAGTGAGAGATGCAAGGATGGTTGCTATGCTTGATTGTTTGACACACACATCCCCACCCCCGTATACTTATATTATGTGTTTGTGACATCATAGAGTGTTGTACCGTGTAGTACTAACTCTTTGGTTGCAGGTCCAGGTTCAGGTATGACTTAGTATACCTGTTATTATTCTGTTTATGCTTGCTACCACTCATACCAGACTGATGTCTGACCCAGAGTTTTATGTTTTTTCTTATTACTCTGGGTGCTCACACGAGCAGACTAGAGACAGGGATAGCTGGTAGTGCGCTTGGTAGATGGACTGAAGACGAGCAGGAGGCTCCACGTATGATATATAGTTATTCTCCCTGTGTCGTGATTGGTATCTACTTTGGGCATTAGTAGCATACCTATTTTGTTTATCTTAGAGACAGTATTTTGAAGTTGTAATAAGCTGTATTTGATATTTCCGCTACTCTGATGATGTTAGTTCAAGTTTTCAGCTTATGCACTGTCTCATCTGTTTTATGTCACGTATATGTTGGCTATTATATTTTATTCCATGCGCTGTGAGACATATTACAGGTTCTTTATTTGGTTCCTCTTCTTTCTTTCTCTTCTTTGGCGACCGTCCCATGCCAATTGGACATGTGTACAACGCACAATTGGAGTAAACGTCGGTTGGTGCGGGGCGGGCCGTCACACATGTCAAAATTGGCTAAGTATCCAAGTCCAAAACTTAACCCTACAAACCATGTGTCAAGTTGGTTAAGTATATCAAGCAATTCATGGCTTAACCTTATCTAATTATCATTTTAGATTGGTTCAGTATATGTATTAACTTGACCTTATCTAATTACTGAGTCATATCGGTCAAGCGCATTCAAACGATTCGTGACTTAGCCTTATCATGTTTTCACGTTAGATTGGTTAAGTATAGGTTAACTTAACCTCATCAAATTAACGAGTTATATTGGTAAGTATAGGTCACTTAACCTCATCAAATCATCGTGTTAAATTAGTTAAGTGTTTAACTTAACCCCATTAAATTACCAAGTTGGATTAATTAAGTCTAGGCTAACTTAACCCCATCCGATTACCATGTTTAGATTAGTTAAGCCTAATCTTAACCCCATCTAGTTACCGTGGTTAGGTTAGTTAAGTCTTAATTACTTAACCTCATCTAATTACCCAGTCAGATTAGTTAAGTGTAAATTACTTAACCCGTCCCCTAATCATCTTGCATGGTTAAGTGTCATTAAGGAAATCAAGCCCGGTCCCACTTAACCTACCCATTCGTGTCATATCGGTTAAGTGTCATTAGTCAAATTTACTTAACCTTATCATGTGACATTAATTTAATTAATGCACTCTTAACCTCTCACATTAGACCTTGTTGTGGTTACTAGTTAAGCCGGGCGGGTCCGGGTAGATTTACACCACAACCTAGTCTAACCTCGGGTCTTAAGCGCGACATGACCAACTTCTCACATTGGGTCCTATTGTTTGCAACTACTAGTTAGGCCGGTCGGTTCCGGGTAGTTTTACGTTGCAAACTCAACCCAACCTCGAGTTGGCCACACTTATATTATCTAAGTTCATCATGTTTCCAAAACATGTTACAAGTTTTTCAAGCATTTGGGTAGACCTAACTTAATAGGTAAATTCCCAAAGGGTAGACCTAACTTAATAGGTAAATTCCCAAGCTCATGTTTTTATGCATACTTACATGTCAACTTCCATGTTATCTTTCAAGTCATATTTTCAAGTATAAACACATATCATATTCAAGTTAAGATTTCGCGACATGTTCATGTTTATCTAACTACCCAAAATCGTGTTTTCCCAACGCAAGCAAAGCGAGTCAACATAGTAGGTATACTATGGCTACATGTAGACCCCAAAACATGCACGATGCCACAAAAGGGATTGGCTCCAAACATGCATGGCGTCATAAGGGGGTTTGGCCTTAAAACATGCATGATAGAGTCATATAGGGATTGACCATAAGCATGCATACTATCATATAGGATTTGGCCACAAACTTGCATAATATCATAAGGAGGTTTTGCCACAAACATGCATGAAACATAAGGGGTTTGTGTTCATATGCATGCATAAGCCCCAAGGTCAAGTATTTGCCTATGTTTCACAAGTCAAATGGTTCCCAAAGGTTCATGCAAATCTTCCATAGACAAAGATCCAAACCTGCAAGATAAACTAGGCTAAACATAACATGAGTGACATGATTAAGTTGCTACATCTTAGTCTAAGGTCATAGATCATAGAAAAGGGACAAAGTTAGGTTCACATACATGCATACTTATGCTTTATCTCATTTTATCCCATGTCAACATTAAAAATACCGTTTTGATCCAAAAGTAGCTAGAACTTACATAGGCAAGGCTTAGAAAAGGGGTCATGCATCATCTTGACGAAGGAAGGTGGCTCCTTTGAAGAAGAACCTTCATGAAACTCGCATAGCAATGTTGATTTGGCCTCTATTTGGTGTAGCAAGCTTGCACCTTTTGATTTGAACCCGATTTGAATGCATAGGCTCTAGGGATTGGAGATGGAGGCCATGATCAAAATTGATTTTGGCAGCACTTAGTTGCTAGGTTTGATTTTTAGGGATTTAGGTTAGGTTTAGGGTCTTTTTATAGAGATTAGGGTGTGTTTTAGGCCATAGGATTAGATCTAGGATAGATTAGGACCATCAGATCTCGGAAGCTTCCAGAACCAGCCCAAGAACAAGACCAGGTGAGACAAACTGGTGCGCCAGGCAACTTGCCCCGACCACCCCCTGTCGACAGGCAAGTCGACAGGGCTGTCGACTTGGTCTGGGCCCAAGTCGACAGGCCTGTCGACAGCCCTGTCGACGTGGCCTAGGCGGGAAACTTCTCGCCTAGCCCCAGATCTGATTTTCAAAGCTATTTCCGAAGTTCAAATTTCCAGAAATCTTCTTTGGGCCTTTAACGGGTCATACGGACTCCGATTCTCGAAAACTCGGACTCTATTTCGCGTATTTTTCCGAGACGAACGCAATGGCACAGACCGTTTCACTTGATTCAGAATTTATAATTTAATTCTGTCTTGATTCTTGATTTAACGTGTTGTAAAAATTCGGGTTGTTACACGGACTAGGTGCTGTATTGATGCAAGGAGGTAGGATTGTAGCTTATGCTAGTCGGCAACTAAAGCCGCATGAGAAAAAGTATCCTACCCATGATTTGGAATTGGCAGCGATCGTGTTTGCGCTGAAGATGTGGAGACATTATCTCTTGGGAGAAAGATTCGAGTTGTTTACAGATCAGAAATCGTTAAAGTATCTCTTCTCTCAGAAGAATCTGAATCTCCGTCAGCAGAGATGGTTAGAGTTTTTGGCTTCGTATGATTTTGATATCGCATATACACCTAGGAAAGGCAATGCGGTAGCCGATGCCTTGAGTAGGAGACATGCCAGTTTAGGGGCTATGTTTCTTGAATGGAAGCAACTGGAGTATATCGCAGGGTATGATTTCAGACCAATGTGTGAATCGGATCCAGAGATATTAGCTAGTTTGATGATCAGACCCACTTTGATTCAGCGGATTGGTTCCAGTCGGAGGGACGATCCTAATCTATTGGGAATCATCTCCAAGTTAGAGATGAATATCTACGGTGAGGAGATGAATTTGTATAGGCTTGATCGAGAAGGATGGCTTCGAAAGAATGGAAGACTAGTTGTACCCAACGTGAATGGTTTGAGAGATGAAGTGCTTAGGAAATGTCATCACTCAAAACTCTATACACCCCGGTGGTGATAAGATGTATCGAGACATGAAGCAGACTTACTACTGGGAAGGGATGAAAAGAGACGTTGGGAAGTTTATATCCAAGTGCATGAATTTCCAGCTAGTTAAAGCCGAGCAAAAGAAGCCTGGTGGTTTGTTGCAACCATTAGAAATTCCCGAATGGAAATGGGAGCAAGTCTCGATGGATTTCATTGATGGTTTACCAAGGACTAAATCGGGATATGATAGCATTTGGGTAATTGTGGATCGATTGACCAAGAGTGCAAGATTTATACCAGTTAAATCGACCAGAACGGCAGCTATGTTAGCAGAACTGTATATGAAGTGGGTAGTGAGATTTCATGGAGTACTAGTGGGTAATTGTGACCGAGACCCGTTGTTTACTAGTGGGTTTTGGAAGAGCTTACAAGAGGCTCTATGGTCGGAATTATATCTCAGTACCGCGTATCATCCTCAAACCGACGGTCAGACAGAGAGGGTGAATCGTATATTAGAGGATCTCTTGAGAGCCTGTGTATTGGATTTTGGTGGATCATGGGATGACCATTTGCATCTAGTAGAGTTTGCATATAATAATAGTTATCAATCCAGTATCTGTATGGCTCCGTTAGAAGCTTTGTATGGAAGACCGGGCAACTCACCATCATGTTGGTTAGAAACTGGTGAGAAGTTTGTGCTTGGACCAGATGTGGTAAGGGAAACTTCAGAAAAGATTAAGATCATTCAACAACGGATGAAGGCTGCCCAGAATAGGCAGAAGAGTTATGCTGATAAGAGGAGGAGAGACTTAAAATTCTCCGTTGGTGACTTGGTGTTTGTCAAGACTTCTCCGCTGAAGAGCGTGATACGATTTGGCAGGAGAGGCAAGTTGGCACCAAGATTTGTTGGCCCATTCCCAGTTCTCGATCAAGTTGGAATTTGGCATATAGAGTTGACTTACCAGAGAAGATGGCGGGAGTTCACAACGTATTTCATGTTTCCCAGCTAAGGAAGTTCGTGCACGACCCAGATATGACTATTTCACCTGATCAGTTAGAGGACTTCGAAGGGGAACCCGAGGTGGTTGGGAACCGCAAGCCGATTCGTATTGTCGAGCACGATACGAAGCAACTTCGAAGGAAGGCGGTGAAGCTAGTCAAGGTTCAGTGGGGCGAGAACGAGAATGACTGTACTTGGGAGACAGAGGAGAGTATTAGGAAGACGTATCCAGAACTCTTCGCCTGATAAGATTTCGATTTAGTCTTTCCACATGCTAGGATAGACTTGTTTTGCTTGTTTTGCATGTTTGATTGTTGTTTTATGGTTGATAGGCATGCGGGACCTTTTGTGTGTTTTGGCTAGGCAATTTCGGGGGCGAAATTTCTTAAGGGGGGGAGAATGTAACAACCCGCATTCTACGCATCAGAGGATCGTAGAATATTTATTTCTTTCTTATATGAGGTCGTATGGTCATGTGGCTTTGGGAAACGACCATTGGGGTCATTTCCCATGTTCATGATTTTTGCCAATTTTTAAATGACCGTTTTGCCCCTAGCTGATCTTGTTTCGGCCATAACTTTTGATTGGAAAGGAGTTTTGACCTGAAACCACTTCCATTGACTTCGGATGATGGTTTACCTTTCCGTAGAGTGGTCACATGTGGAAAAAACAGACTTATCGTTTGGGAGAAATGGCTGAAATAAGGTTTGGAAGGTGAAAAACTGCTTAACCGGGCCAAATAGGGTGATTAGTGAATGGGCCCATAACCCATTTCGGGATTAGGGTTATGGGGAGGCTGAAAAGAGTTAGGGTTTCATTCCATTTCAGTTTTCTAGCCTCCACTTACCTCTTAAAAACCATAAAAATGGCCTCCAACCTCTAAATCACCTCCTAATCACTTTCTAATCAAAGATTAAGCTTAGCAACATCAAATCAAGGGAGATCTTCACCAAACCAAGATTAGAGCTGCTGTTTAGCATTGGTATTCGTGCCATATCAGAAATTTATTTCAGATCTAAGGTTTATTTGTGGCTAAGGTGAGTGATTTGCATAGTTCCTCACTAATTATGGTTAATTAAGGGTAATTAGTGTTAATTAGCGAATTTAAACACGATAAAAATCTGGAAAAATACTTATAAATCCTTAAGTGATGTTTTAGACTTCTGATATGAATTTGGGTTAATTGGGTTAAGTTTTGTTAATCTTATCATTAATTATGCTTGAACATGCTTAAGGGAAAATATGGGGTTTTGGCTATGTTTGATCCATTTTAAACTATCATATTTATATTTTGGTGTTTGAGGTCACTTCTACTTGTTGCTATGACTGTATGGTATGCTTTGTGATTGATTAGAATAGATAGAATGGTCGAAAACGTCGTCGAATGGCGTAAAACACTCGCTGGAAAAAGTTGCAGAAAAATGGTGCAGGTTTTCGGATCAGATCGGGGGAATGGGCTCGGATCGGATAGTGGACCGGGCAAGGGATCACCGAACCGAACCGAGGCTTGTCACAAGGGAAAGTATGGCAAAAAGGAATGCCACAATGGTTGAACTGGGATCGGATCGAGCTAAAGAAGGGGGAATCAGATCGACTGAAGGGAAGAGAAGGGAGTCGGAACGGAAGAGGAAGCGGATCGGATCGGAGACCAGGAACCCGAACCGAACCGATGGAGCAAGTGTACACCGAACCGAACCAGGATGCATCTACCCGACCCGACCCGCCAGAGAGCACCCGAACCAAACCGATGTACTACGAAGGGACTTGGAGGCTACGACCTGACCCAGAGCACTTAGAAGAGACCGATCCAAACCGACAGAGAAGAAGAGCTGAGAACCGAACCGATCCAGTGATGACCAAAAACCCGAGATGCAAAGGTAGTCCAAATGGAAGTTAGAGCTCAGGATCCAGTGGGAACCAATGAGTTCACTTCATGGTTGGGCTTTGCTGCGGGACGTGTGCTAAGGAGTTGTCGACATTCATAACTTCGATTCACCACTGAAAAGGGATGATGGGCTACGTATCAGTGCAGTAGAGTCATTATGACTCGAGGGGCAAAGTGATCGTAGTAAGACTATGAGCCAGTGCAGTGGAGCCATTGTGACTCCATGGGGCAGAGTGGACATAGTAAAGGATTAGTAAGGCTATGAGCCAGTGCAGTGGGGTGTGTACGACTCCATGGGGCAAAGTGGACATAGCGAAGGATTAGTGGCTATGGATCAGTGCAGTGAAGCCGTTGTGACTTCATGGGGCAAAGTGATCATAGCAAAGTATTGGGTGATCGAAGTGGTGAATATCATATGCTTTACGCACTGAGTGAGAGATGTGAGGATGGTTGCTATGTTTGATTTGTTTGCCATCACTATGACATGCACACCCCCACACCCGTATGCTAGTACACCGTATGTTAGTGGCACCTTAGAGTGTTGTACAGTATGTAGTGCTAACTCTTTGGTTGCAGGTCCAGGTTCAGGTATGGTTTAGTATACCTGTTATTGTTCTGTTTAGCTGCTTATCGCTCATACCAGACTTTTTGTCTGGCCCAGAGTTTTATGTCTCTTCTTATTACTCTAGGTGCTCTCACGAGCAGACTAGAGACAGGTTAGCTGGTGATGCACGAGTAGCTGATCTGAAGACGAGCAGGAGGCTCCCACGTATGATATATATAGATATTCTCCCTGTGTCGTTGGTGGTCACTACTTTGGGCATTAGTAGTGTACCTTTCTTTCTTTGCTTTTTGAGACAGTTTTAAAAGTTGTAATAATGTTGGCTTTGGATTATAAGCTGTATTTGGATTTTCCGCTGCTATGATAGTTTGTTTTCAGCTTATGCACTGTCTCACCTGTTTTATGTCAAGTATTGTGCTATTATTATATTTTGTTCCATGCGCTGTGAGACATTCTACAGGTTCTTTGTTGACTCTTCGTCTTCTTCCTTTTCTTCTGACGACCGTCCCGTGCTAACTGGACATGTGTACAACGCACTTATGGAGGAAATGTCGGTTGGTGCGGGGCGGCCGTCACACTATTTTATGAAAGGCCATTTTGTGAATCCATCTACCGCACTAAATGTCCAAAGCCGATTCCAAGCTCACTTCAGCAAATTAGTAATTCAATAAGGCTTGAGGGCATACAAGCTCAATCATGATCTCCAATTTGGACTTTGCAAGTTATCAAAATATCACCTAACTGCTTCAAATTGGAAGTATGCAGCTTTCAAATACAGACTACAAGTGTTGGTTACGATTCGGGCAGACCTAGTTTTGAACTATTACACAATGTTCAGACTATGAAAAATCAAACTCGGTCCTATTATCACAAGTCAACATTTTCCAATGTTCCAAGCCTCGAGCAGAATCCCTGAAGTCGAATCGAACAAAGTTTAGCAATACAGAAAATACAATGAAGTACAAAGGCCCTAACACAGGAAAATCTTCAACTGATGTGCATACTCGAACCAATGTATGTTCAAATAATGGGATGAGCATGCTTAAACCAGCATGTTGGTCAAGCATGACTACACGATATAGTCAAGCACGAGTGATCATAACAATTCGAGTAGACAAGATGGTAGATTGCCAGACCATGTTAGCAGGCTTCCAGATGATCAAGTTTATGAGGGAAGAATATATGAATCTCCTAACTTCCAGACTGCTACATGTAATCCGGGAAGAAGAAGACAAATCGTCAAATAGTGGCATCCAATGGAATCTCCGATGTTAGAACTAACCGACGAAGCAGGCAAACACTGAACCACAAAAATTCTTCTCATAATGAAAACGAGAGATGACCTCCAGAGCTGGGGCTCAGATAATCAAAGATTCTCCAAAGAGAAACAGAAAATAATCACAGATGCGCATTTCTCAAATGTGAAATACCATACACCATCATATAAGTTATGAAGCGATAATGTTTGAAATCCACAGTCGGCATAGTCGATTAGTTGATTTCAAGCGTTAACGCGGATTTGAATTAGAATATCGTATTTGTGCAGACAGTATTTGGCGAGTTATACACCATTGAATAAAATAATCTTGTGCAGACACTCTATTCTATTCAAGATAAAATTCGCTATGATTTATTTTTTAATAAATAACTAATTTGTTGTTGATGTGGATGGTCAATGACAAAGTATAAGTCCAAAATTGTGCGAACGCTTGTTTTAATTACAGAACCATTGACACAAAGTATACGAATTCAAAGAATGGTTCATCATAGCAAAACAAAAAGCTACAATTAGACCTCAACGCGAATTATGTTTATTTCAAAGCCTGCATTTCTCGCAAGCAAGAAATAAAAGCTTCGAGGGGCAAATGTTAACCCCGTTAGTTCAACGAGATTTAGGAAAATATTGCTGATAATATGATACGCAACGAACCAGACAACTTTGTAAAATATCGCTCTGCGCCATGATCTTAAGTCGTTTACACGACATGAAATTAAGGCGTTCAGCGCGCCATGGTGACCATTACACTCAAGCCGTTAATCCAAAATGATGACATGATGATATACCGTTCTAACGACATGGCATAATTCATTTACACGACATGAATATTGAGTCCTAGATCGTTCGCCAATTCCAGTCATTCCGTCAAGAAAGCAAGTCACATATCGTTAGAGGAAGTCATGTCGTTAAATGATCAGCAACTCAAGTCACATGCCGCATATTAAACTAAGTCGTTGTCACAATGTGAAATGATTTTCATCCCGCTATGATCACGCCATAACTCATTTCGTATATATGACAAGAAGCGTGGACAACCGTGTATATTTGAACATGAGGAAGCTCCAGGAGGGGCTAACTTTACTCAATACGAGAGTGGAATAAATGTGCATATTATATACAAAGGATATGTATGCTTTTGTTCACAACTTGGCATTCAAGTCGCCCATGCAGAAGTCATGTCGTGGACATGTATGTCAGCAGAACTGGGCACACTAAGTCGTTCAATATATTTTCATGATGTCCAGGCTATAACCCAAGTCCTGACACAAGGCTTCAGAACAAATGGCAGATTAGAATGAGATTTGCTGGTATGGGATGTAAACCGCCTGGAGCTTTCATGCCGACCGCACATACAAATGAAACGATTAAGTCACTTCACAACTTGAGAAATCCACTTAACAAACATGCATTTAGCTCATACCGCAAGTCATTGGTTACATGACAAATAGACCCTCCAGGCATGGGTTTGGCAACTCATCACTCATGCCATATTGGCCATCCAAGTCGAGAAGTATTCATGACGTTGCCAGGTCCAAGTCGCGGCACAATAATCATGCCATATTCATTCATGGCGTTGAGACCATATCCTCCCAAGAAAACTCAGCATGTCGTTAGGAACTAGCATGTCGTTGAGAGTTCACGTCGACAGTACAACTGGAGAAACCAACTCATGCCGTTGACCATCAGAATGTTGAACATATTAGTCGAGTAGCCATACTTTTGAGAGGACCCTATGCGTTGGAGGTAGCTATCAATTGATATTTATACTGTGAAACTGTTCATTCCATTTGAATAAAGTCACGTATGAAATTGAGGATCAAAGTATGGGGAATTATGAATATAATCCACGTGTACACTAACAGCACATACATACAGAGCAGGGGCGGTGTAAATAGAACACGTAGCAAAGTACTGAATGCCAGACTGTCATACATTAGTAATAAAGCATGTCGCTTACAAGTCGTACCCTACCATGCCGCCTGCACTTAAGGTCATGACACATAAACTCCAATCCGTTATCTTCATGGCGCAAGCAATCAAGTCGTGCGTGAGCATGACAGCTATACCCATCTAATTACGAGTGTGCCACCGAGAGTCATACTGCATTTTACCATGGCGACATAAGTCATGGCGAGTTGAGTCATGGCGGGATGGAGTCATGGCGAGATGAGTCATGTCGAAGTTGAGTCATGGCGTTTTTCTGTATAAGTACAGAATTGCCATCCAGGCTAAAATCACCTATAAATACCCCTCATAATTCACTTGAGGGGAGGAACGAAAATTGATTCTAAAGAGGAGACTCCGCCAAACTTAATACTCACCTACAACTTCTCTAATGGCTTCTATGGATTCAACAACACTTTTCTAACTTCATGAAGATCAAATCTATGTCAATGATCATGAGGGCTCTCTACAATTGAATCTAAGCACCTTCAATCTCATTCAAGCTACATAATAAATCTCTCAAGCATCATTCAAACGATCTCTTCTCCTCTCCAAAGCTTAAATAGAATGTTAATTCACTATGAAATCCATGAAGATCATGGAGAAGGATCAAAGCACTTAAGTGATTGGACATTCATCACAAAGTTAAAGGCCTCTTCATTTTTCTTTGCCAAATTCAAGTGAAGTTAGATCATAAATAGAGTTAAAAGAGAGAAATGAATGTAATGAGGGAAAATTCATGTGTTGTAAGCTCAAACATCGTAATGAGAATTGATTAAAAGTGGATGTAGATTCATATTGAATCGAACCACTATAAAAATTCCTTTGTGTTCTTACTAGTTTTCATTCGTTTATTTTGTGATTACGCGGTCCCATATTCTTACTGAATCGGTGAAGTGTAGCTTTTACATCTTTGGTGTTTGATCCCTAATTTGGAGCAAACAATAGTGCTGAAAAATTAACAAATAATACTGGTGTATTTGTTTAAGGCAGTGATGATCCTAATAATCATATAAATGATTTTTAAGGTGTGTTAACTCGAATTTGCAACCGACATATTTATTCATTTAGATGCAACTGGTTCAGCAATGTTCCCCATTTTGATATTAACGTGCATTCAAATTATAATCATACAGAAATTAAACAAACCTAGCGTTAAGTAGACCCTTTTGTATCCCAACAAGCCATGTAATCTTATTACGCTCCTTATCCATCTCTAAAAAGAGAAAAAGCAGATTGGTCTGCTATTTTTAAAACCAAGGCAAGGTGTACATTCGATGGAAAGAATATTCAAGACGAACAAGCCTATCAAGAAGATCTGGATGAAAATGTTGAAATACCAATTACAGACATTCAAACTGATTTTGGACCTCTAAATGATGATACAAATGTATAGTCAAAGCATCTGAGCATATAGAGGAAAACGACATCGAGCATGAAACCGAATCTGAATCAGAAAATGATGAGAGTAATATCTGGTAACTTTTACAATTATTTGCACTACATTTTTCTCTGATTAATGTTGCATTTATCCAAGTTATACAATTCTAAGGACAATAAATGTGTACTCACATACACATTATGACACATGTATCAATTTTTTTAATGGTTCATTATATCATAATTATTATGAATTGTATATGCATGTATGTGGCATGTATTATGAGTGGCTCTGGCTCTCGGCGACGTAGCTCTTACCAGTAGATTTGTGAGAGTAGTAGCGAGCCGCCAGTGCGTACAGTTGTTTACTGGAAGCCTAAGGTTGATAATGTGTAAGTATCAAAATTAGCAGCATAGCAATTTAATTTTTGTACATGATATATTTATAATTTTCGAAAGTTCTATTTTATATTTAACAAAGGGGATTTGAGTTGGAGCAAACATCAATGGTTTTGAACATTTCCAAGAATGTGTATATGACCAGGATGAGCGATTTTTGACCTAAGTGGAGCAAGATCCCCAACACCGTTAGAGAGGCCATTTGGCAATATTTTCCTGTAAATTTATACCTCTTTATAAAATGATTAAGTACAAATAAATAATTAGTAATATTTTCTCATTGTACTGGGCAAAGTAGATCTACAAGAGGCTGACATCAGCCTAGTTCAACAATACTGGAACTGGAAGATCACTAAGAACTACAGGGAGAAAATGTCAGAGATAAAAAAATTGGGGAAGAAACCAAAGTGGATGAGCATGGCTGTACGGGAAAAGTGCGTTAACTGGTGGAACACTAGTGAATTTGTAACGACCCGTGTTCTACACATCATAGGATTGTAGGATATTTATTTCTTTCCCGTATGAAGTCGTATGGTCATATAACTTTGGGAAACATTTATTTGAGTCATTTCCCCTGTTCATGATTTTTGTCGATTTTTAAATGACCATTTTGCCCCTAGTCAGTACTGTTTTGGCCATAACTTTTGATAGGGAAGGAATTTTGACCTGAAACCACTTCCATTAGATTCGTTTGATGGTTTCTCTTTCCGTAGAATGGTCATAATAGCCAAACGGACTTACCGTTTGGGAGATATGGCTGAAACAAGGTTTAGAGGGTGAAAAACTGCATAATTGGGCTAAACCGGATAGTTAGCAATTGGGCCCATAAGGGGATTTCGGGATTGGGGCTGTATAAGGGTTGATTAGGGTTAGAAAATATCCTTTTAGTCATTTTTCCAGCCACCATTTCATTTCATAGAACCCTATTAATGGCCTCCAACCTCTAAATCACTCCAAACCACTCCAAACTTGAAGAAAAGAGATTAGCAACGACAAATCAAGGCAAATCAACACCAAATCGGGATTAGAGCTGCTACAACACCTTGTCATCTTCACCAAATCAGAGATTTATTTCGGATCTTGTTTTATTTGTGGCTAAGGTGAGTGATTAGCTTGCTTTTTGCACTAATTATGGTTATTCGGGGTGATTAGTGCTAATTAGCGTTTTTAAACGAAAATAAATTCTGGAAAAATGTTTATAAATTCATAAATAATGTTTTAGACCTCTGATGTGAGTTTGGGTTAATTTGGTTAAGTTTTGCTAATCATGTCATTAGTTATGCTCACATATGCTTAAGGGAAAACATGGGGTTTTGGGCATGTTTGATCCATTTTACCATGTCATATTGTTGTTTTGGTGTTTGAGGTCACTTGTATGTGTTGCTATGATTCTATGACATGCTTTGTCATTGATTGCAATAGTTAGAATGGTCGAAAACGCCGTCGAGAGGCGTATAAACACTTGCTGGAAAGTTGCAGGAATTAGTGCAGGAAATCGGATCGGATCGCCCCTACCGACCCGAACCGCCCACTTCTTTTCACCACGAACCGAACCGGATCGCTATAGCGAAGCAAGCTGCGCCACGAGCTGAAGGACCCGAACCGATCCAGTGTGCAATGAAGGACTTCGATCCGAACCGTCACAAGAGAGAGACAAGGATCCGACCCGAACCGATGGTGCACTCCGATCCGACCTGAAGTAACAGTCACGAAACGAGATGATGAAGACCACGATCCCAATGATGACGAAAGGGATCCGAACCATGGCATGAAGAAGGCTCCGACCCGATCCGAGGACTGATGCTTGGTGGTTGAGGGCGGCACGAACCACGACACGATGGAGGGTGCGAACCGAACCGAGGTGGTGGACCCGAGCCGATCCGATGGGTGGTCACGAACCCGACCCGATCCGAATTGGAGGAAATGATGATCCGAACCGATCCGAAGGAGGAAGATCCATAACCCTAAATGCAAAGGTAGTTCAAGTGGAAGTTCGAGCTCAGAATCTAGACGGGAACCAATGAGTTCACTTCGTGATTGGGCTTTGCTGCGGGACGTGTGCTAAGGAGTTGTCGATGTCTATGACTTTGGATCACTAGGTGTTGGAGGTAGAGAGACAAACTCGGGCTTTGGATATGGTGCGACTAGGGAGCTACCTACCAATGGAGTGGGGTCATGGAAACGTTGGGCGTGATCCCATAGGTATGGCGTTGGTGGTAGTAGGAATGTACATAGTCGTACAAAGTCGAGTTCTGTCGTTTGAGTAAAGTGCTCTAGTGATCGAAGAAGTGGATGTCGTATGCTTTACGCACTGAGTGAGAGATGCGAGGATGGTTGCTATGCTTGATTGTTTGACACACACATCCCCACCCCCGTATACTTATATTATGTGTTTGTGGCATCATAGAGTGTTGTACCGTGTAGTACTAACTCTTTGGTTGCAGGTCCAGGTTCAGGTATGACTTAGTATACCTGTTATTATTCTGTTTATGCTTGCTACCACTCATACCAGACTGATGTCTGACCCAGAGTTTTATGTTTCTTCTTATTACTCTGGGTGCTCACACGAGCAGACTAGAGACAGGGATAGCTGGTAGTGCGCTTGGTAGATGGACTGAAGACGAGCAGGAGGCTCCACGTATGATATATAGTTATTCTCCCTGTGTCGTGATCGGTATCTACTTTGGGCATTAGTAGCATACTTATTTTGCTTATCTTAGAGACAGTATTTTGAAGTTGTAATAAGCTGTATTTGATATTTCCGCTACTCTGATGATGTTAGTTCAAGTTTTCAGCTTATGCACTGTCTCATCTGTTTTATGTCAAGTATATATTGGCTATTATATTTTATTCCATGCGCTGTGAGACATATTACAGGTTCTTTATTTGGTTCCTCTTCTATCTTTCTCTTCTTTGGCGACCGTCCCATACCAATTGGACATGTGTACAGCGCACAATTGGAGTAAAACGTCGGTTGGTGCGGGGCGGGCCGTCACACTTGGTATCAGAGCTCTAGGTTGCGTAATTCACCTAGGGAAAGACACTAGGGAGAGATAGTACGTATATGAGAGTGCGTATTTGTGATTATTTTGGTTTTCAAAAGCTATATCTATATATAGTATTAGTATGTTTAAGAATGAAGTCGCATTGCACTGCACTGGCACCACTATGGAGATGGTTAATCGTTTTCTCTTTAACAGATTTGACGATGAGCCGAGGAAGAGGTGCTGGCAGAG
The DNA here is from genome assembly GCA_030737875.1 of Allium sativum. NCBI lineage: Eukaryota > Viridiplantae > Streptophyta > Magnoliopsida > Asparagales > Amaryllidaceae > Allium > Allium sativum. The sequence continues at coordinate 532,941,496 of CM060915.1, forward strand.
GGGCCAATAATGGGAATCCCCCTGACATGAGGGCTATGTTTACCAACCTCATGAGAGAGATGCTTGTGGATATTCAGAGGGAGGCTCCTAATGTTGCCAATGCTGGAGGTGCAGCGGTGCAAGCGCCTAGGGTCGATTTCGCCAAGCTGAGTAAGGATTACACTAATCTTGGTGGGAAGCCGTTTCACGGAACAGAGTCGGCCACGGATGTTCAAGATTGGTTGGATAGCTGTGACCGTATCTTCGACGACTTGGGTATCGAGGATGCGATGAAGAGAAGGCTAGCGTCTCGTCAGCTGCAAGGACGAGCGATGAATTGGTGGAATGCTATTAGGGCAGCCACACCAGAAGATCAAGTTACTTGGGATCAGTTTAAAGCTCGCTTTAGCGACAAGTATATCCCAGCTGCCCAGAAATCGGAATTGTTTAGGAAGTTCTTGGAGCTTAAGCAGAATGGGAGGGCAGTATCGGATTATGTTGCTGAGTTCGACACTTTGTCGAAGTATGGGTTATCTCTAATCGATACTCCCGAAAAGAAAAATGAGAAGTTCATCACTGGCTTGGATGAATACTTAGGGGAGAGGCTGATTAATCACATCGATGAGACGTTTGAGTCGATTGTGGGAAAAGCTTTGAGGTCAGAAAGTATTTACCCTAAGCCGAAGACTGGGGTTGTTGCTGCATCTGCTGAAGAGCCAAAGCCGCAAGCAAGCGGTGGAGGCAAGAATAACTCTCAGAATAAGAGGAAGCAGAACCAAGCTAAGGATGGCCAGAAGAAAAGCAGGAAAGAAGTCGAGTGCTTCAAATGTGGAAAGAAGGGCCATTATGCAAGGGAATGTAGGGCCAAGACAGTGGGAAAGAAGTGCTTTAACTGTGGCCAGGAGGGACATTTTAAGGATAAGTGCCCGCAACCTCTGAAGGAGAATCAGATTGTGAAAGCATATGCCATCAATGCCGTTCCTTCTTCGTCGAATGCCCCAACTGCGGCGGAGAAAGGAAAGGGAGTCGTCATTCAAGGTATGCTTTCCATTTATGATCTTCCTGTTAGAGTTTTGTTCGATACCGGGGCTTCCCATTCCTTCATATCTAGTGACCTAGTGGATAGGTTGGGATTGGAACCCGAGTTAGTCGATAGACCATTAGCTGTGACGAACCCGATTGGTGGTTCAACAAACCTCAGTATGATCTGTCGTAATGTGATCTTATCGAGTCATGGATGTATGTTTGTTTGTGATTGCTTTGTTTTGGGCTTTACTGGGTATGGCATTATTTTGGGAGTCGATTGGCTCCAAAGATACGGGGTGGTGGTAGACTGTGAGGGCTTTTTGGTGACAGTTAGGGCGGATGATGGGCGGAGGGTAGTGTTTGGTAATCTACCCTGTGATGGGGTAATGGCTAGTTTTGTAAATTCCCTCGACATTCCGCATGATGAGTTATCAGGTTTGCCCGTGGTTGGCCAGTACCCGGACATCTTCGAGGAAGTGACCGGACTTCCACCACACCGAGAGATTGAGTTTCGTATTGATTTAGTGAAAGATGCCAGACCTATAGTGATGCCACTTCGTCGTATGGCACCACGAGAACAGCGAGAGCTCGAGGTGCAAGTAAGCGATCTTTTGAAGAAGGGATTTATTAGAAGAAGTGTCTCCGAGTGGGGAGCACCAGTTGTGTTTGCTACTAAGGCAGATGGTTCCCTTCGATTGTGTGTGGACTATCGCGAGTTAAATAAGGTGACGAGGAAGAATAAGTATCCTCTACCACGGATAGATGATTTGTTTGATCAACTGGAAGGAGCGAGAGTGTTCTCCCAGTTGGACCTCGCGACAGGATTTCATCAGCTCCGTGTAGCAGCTGATAGTATAGCTAAAACGGCATTTAGGACGCCGTCTGGGTTTTATGAGTGGTTGGTCATGCCATTCGGGTTGACCAATGCACCAGCATACTTCGTGGATCTTATGAATAGAGTATTCAGAGACCAATTGAATAAGTTCGTTCTTGTGTTCGTAGACGATATCCTTGTTTACTCGAGGACAGAAGAGGAACACAAGGAACATTTGAGAATTGTGTTGGAGGTGTTGAGAAGACACCAATTGAAAGCGAAGTTTTCTAAGTGTCACTTCTGGAGGAGGGAAGTGAGATTCTTGGGCCATGTTGTTTCAGAGAATGGTATTGCCGTGGATCCTGCAAAGGTGGCTACGGTACAAGATTGGTCTGCGCCCAAGAATGCAAAAGATGTAAGAAGTTTCTTGGGGTTAGCTGGATATTATCGTAAGTTTATCAAAGACTTCTCCAAGACAGCGGCACCGTTGACTCAGTTGACCAAGAAGAATCAAGCCTTCGTTTGGGACGGAGGGTGTGAAAATGCATTCAAGAGTCTAAAGGAAAAGTTGACGTGTGCGCCAGTGTTGGTCATTCCTAAGGGAAATGAAGAGATGACGGTATACACGGATGCTAGTGGTACCGGACTGGGTGCGGTATTGATGCAAGGAGGTAGGGTTGTAGCTTATGCCAGTCGACAGCTAAAGCCACATGAGAAGAAGTATCCTACCCATGATTTGGAATTAGCAGCGATTGTATTTGCGATGACGATGTGGAGACATTACCTCTTGGGAGAAAGATTTGAGCTGTTTACCGATCATAAATCGTTAAAGTATCTCTTCTCTCAGAAAGATCTGAATCTCCGTCAGCAGAGATGGTTAGAGTTCTTGGCTTCGTATGATTTTGATATCGCGTATACACCTGGGAAGGGTAATGCGATAGCCGATGCCTTGAGTAGGAGACATGCCAGCTTAGGGGCAATGTTTCTTGAATGGAAGCAGCTGGAGTATATCGCGGGGTTTGATTTCAGACCAAGGTGCGAATTGGATCCAGTTATACTATCTAGCTTGACGATCAGACCCACTTTGATTGAGAGGATTGGTTCCAGTCAAAGGAACGACCCTAATTTATTGGAAGTCATCTCCAAGTTGGAAATGAATGTCGATGGGGAGATGGACAAGTATGGGCTTGATCGAGATGGATGGCTTCGGAAGAATGGAAGACTAGTTGTACCCAACGTGAATGGTTTGAGAGATGAAGTGCTTAGAGAATGTCATCACTCAAAATTGACTATACATCCCGGTGGTAATAAGATGTATCGAGATATGAAGCAGACTTACTACTGGGAAGGGATGAAAAGAGACGTTGGGAAGTTTATATCCAAATGCATGAATTGCCAGCTAGTTAAAGCCGAGCAAAAGAAGCCTAGTGGGTTGATGCAACCATTAGAGATTCCCGAATGGAAATGGGAACAAGTTTCGATGGATTTTATCGATGGTTTACCGAGGACTAGATCGGGACATGATAGCATTTGGGTAATTGTGGATCGACTGACCAAGAGTGCAAGATTTATACCAGTCAAATCGACCAGAACGGCAGCCAAGTTGGCAGAATTGTATATGAAGTGGGTAGTGAGATTTCATGGAGTACCCAAAAGCATTGTGAGTGACCGAGACCCGTTGTTCACTAGTGGGTTTTGGAAGAGCTTACAAGAGGCTCTAGGGTCAGGATTACATCTCAGTACCGCATATCATCCTCAGACCGACGGTCAGACGGAGAGGGTGAATCGGATATTGGAAGATCTCTTGAGAGCTTGTATATTGGATTTTGGTGGATCATGGGATGACCATTTGCATCTAGTGGAGTTTGCATATAATAATAGCTACCAATCCAGTATCGGTATGGCTCCATATGAAGCTTTGTACGGAAGACCGTGCAATTCACCATCATGTTGGATAGAGACTGGCGAGAAGTTTGTGCTTGGACCAGATGTGGTGAGAGAAACTTCCGATAAGATCAAGATCATTCAGCAACGAATGAAAGCTGCTCAGGATAGGCAGAAAAGCTATGCTGATAAGCGGAGAAGAGACTTGAAATTCTCCATTGGTGACTTGGTGTTTGTCAAGATCTCTCCGTTGAAAAGCGTGATACGATTTGGCAGGAGAGGCAAGTTGGCACCAAGATTTGTGGGTCCTTTCCAAGTTCTCGAGGAAGTTGGGAATTTGGCGTATAGAGTTGGCTTACCAGAGAAAATGGCAGGAGTTCACAATGTGTTTCATGTTTTCCAACTAAGGAAATTCGTTCACGACTCAAATGTGACTATTTCACCTGATCAGTTGGAGGACTTCGAAGTAGAACCTGAGGCGGTTGAGAGCCGCAAGCCGATTCGTATTGTGGGGCATGATACGAAGCAACTTCGAAGAAAGTCGGTGAAGCTAGTCAAAGTTCAGTGGGGCGAGGACGGAAATGATTGTGCTTGGGAGACAGAGGAGAGCATTAGAAAGGCTTATCCAGAACTCTTTGTCTGGTAAGATTTACTTTGCGATTTAGTTATTCCGCATGCTAGGGTAGACTTGTTTTGCTTGTTTTGCATGTTTGATGGTTGTTTTATGATTGATAGGCATGCGGGACCCTTATGTGTTTTTGATTAGGGAATTTCGGGGGCGAAATTTCTTAAGGGGGGGAGAGTGTAACGACCCGTGTTCTACACATCATAGGATTGTAGGATATTTATTTCTTTCCCGTATGAAGTCGTATGGTCATATAACTTTGGGAAACATTTATTTGAGTCATTTCCCCTGTTCATGATTTTTGTCGATTTTTAAATGACCATTTTGCCCCTAGTCAGTACTGTTTTGGCCATAACTTTTGATAGGGAAGGAATTTTGACCTGAAACCACTTCCATTAGATTCGTTTGATGGTTTCTCTTTCCGTAGAATGGTCATAATAGCCAAACGGACTTACCGTTTGGGAGATATGGCTGAAACAAGGTTTAGAGGGTGAAAAACTGCATAATTGGGCTAAACCGGATAGTTAGCAATTGGGCCCATAAGGGGATTTCGGGATTGGGGCTGTATAAGGGTTGATTAGGGTTAGAAAATATCCTTTTAGTCATTTTTCCAGCCACCATTTCATTTCATAGAACCCTATTAATGGCCTCCAACCTCTAAATCACTCCAAACCACTCCAAACTTGAAGAAAAGAGATTAGCAACGACAAATCAAGGCAAATCAACACCAAATCGGGATTAGAGCTGCTACAACACCTTGTCATCTTCACCAAATCAGAGATTTATTTCGGATCTTGTTTTATTTGTGGCTAAGGTGAGTGATTAGCTTGCTTTTTGCACTAATTATGGTTATTCGGGGTGATTAGTGCTAATTAGCGTTTTTAAACGAAAATAAATTCTGGAAAAATGTTTATAAATTCATAAATAATGTTTTAGACCTCTGATGTGAGTTTGGGTTAATTTGGTTAAGTTTTGCTAATCATGTCATTAGTTATGCTCACATATGCTTAAGGGAAAACATGGGGTTTTGGGCATGTTTGATCCATTTTACCATGTCATATTGTTGTTTTGGTGTTTGAGGTCACTTGTATGTGTTGCTATGATTCTATGACATGCTTTGTCATTGATTGCAATAGTTAGAATGGTCGAAAACGCCGTCGAGAGGCGTATAAACACTTGCTGGAAAGTTGCAGGAATTAGTGCAGGAAATCGGATCGGATCGCCCCTACCGACCCGAACCGCCCACTTCTTTTCACCACGAACCGAACCGGATCGCTATAGCGAAGCAAGCTGCGCCACGAGCTGAAGGACCCGAACCGATCCAGTGTGCAATGAAGGACTTCGATCCGAACCGTCACAAGAGAGAGACAGGGATCCGACCCGAACCGATGGTGCACTCCGATCCGACCTGAAGTAACAGTCACGAAACGAGACGATGAAGACCACGATCCCAATGATGACGAAAGGGATCCGAACCATGGCATGAAGAAGGCTCCGACCCGATCCGAGGACTGATGCTTGGTGGTTGAGGGCGGCACGAACCACGACACGATGGAGGGTGCGAACCGAACCGAGGTGGTGGACCCGAGCCGATCCGATGGGTGGTCACGAACCCGACCCGATCCGAATTGGAGGAAATGATGATCCGAACCGATCCGAAGGAGGAAGATCCATAACCCGAAATGCAAAGGTAGTTCAAGTGGAAGTTCGAGCTCAGAATCCAGACGGGAACCAATGAGTTCACTTCGTGATTGGGCTTTGCTGCGGGACGTGTGCTAAGGAGTTGTCGATGTCTATGACTTTGGATCACTAGGTGTTGGAGGTAGAGAGACAAACTCGGGCTTTGGATATGGTGCGACTAGGGAGCTACCTACCAATGGAGTGGGGTCATGGAAACGTTGGGCGTGATCCCATAGGTATGGCGTTGGTGGTAGTAGGAATGTACATAGTCGTACAAAGTCGAGTTCTGTCGTTTGAGTAAAGTGCTCTAGTGATCGAAGAAGTGGATGTCGTATGCTTTACGCACTGAGTGAGAGATGCGAGGATGGTTGCTATGCTTGATTGTTTGACACACACATCCCCACCCCCGTATACTTATATTATGTGTTTGTGGCATCATAGAGTGTTGTACCGTGTAGTACTAACTCTTTGGTTGCAGGTCCAGGTTCAGGTATGACTTAGTATACCTGTTATTATTCTGTTTATGCTTGCTACCACTCATACCAGACTGATGTCTGACCCAGAGTTTTATGTTTCTTCTTATTACTCTGGGTGCTCACACGAGCAGACTAGAGACAGGGATAGCTGGTAGTGCGCTTGGTAGATGGACTGAAGACGAGCAGGAGGCTCCACGTATGATATATAGTTATTCTCCCTGTGTCGTGATCAGTATCTACTTTGGGCATTAGTAGCATACCTATTTTGCTTATCTTAGAGACAGTATTTTGAAGTTGTAATAAGCTGTATTTGATATTTCCGCTACTCTGATGATGTTAGTTCAAGTTTTCAGCTTATGCACTGTCTCATCTGTTTTATGTCAAGTATATATTGGCTATTATATTTTATTCCATGCGCTGTGAGACATATTACAGGTTCTTTATTTGGTTCCTCTTCTATCTTTCTCTTCTTTGGCGACCGTCCCATACCAATTGGACATGTGTACAGCGCACAATTGGAGTAAAACGTCGGTTGGTGCGGGGCGGGCCGTCACAGAATTCAAGGCAAATCTACGACGAAACTCATTAATTTTTCTAGAAACTATTAAATTATTATTCACTGTAAATTTGCAGGTGAAGTCAACAAAGAACTCAACAAACAGAAGAAGGAATTCAGTAACTCATCGTGGAGGATCTAAGTCTTTTAAACATCGGTGGAGTCAACAAAGAACTCAACAAACAGGAGAAGGAATTCAGTAACTCATCATGGAGGATCTAAGTCTGTCAAACATCACCGCGAGAACTTGGTAAATTTATTTGTTATTACATTTTCATCAATTCAGTAATTAGCGACGTGAAATTTTGTAATCTAAATTATCAATTGTAGGAACGGGCTCGTGGACATCCTGTGTCCTACATGGACATGTTTGCTCACATCCATGCATCAAGGCAAGTAGACGAGGCTTGCAACATCACATATCAGTGGTGTGATCAAGATCGGGCAACAAGTGCATATATATGCGTATTTTAAATTCTATTACTCACATCGATAAATTTATTAATTATCAGCTATGTAAAATTAAAATAACATTCTTCTTTTTTTCAACTGTAATTGTTTTTTGAATTATTATCAAAGTTTCAGGAGGCATGGATTCATGCGCTTGAGGACTCAGGTCGTGACGAGTTGACATCGAAGGAGGAAGGTATGGTATTTGACGTTGTTATAGATTCAACGTAGCGAAGTAGACGTTAAGGATTTGGGAACCTAACAGTAATTAACGCTTTTACATATATACAACAAGTTAGCATTTAGATATATAGTGATATAATATTTTATATGCTGACATAAACCTTTTGCTATCCATGATTGGGTCAATATGATAAGACAGGTAATGAAAACCATTTTGCTATTTATTTTATTTGCAGATTCGAGAAGCTTAAAAAGCCCAAGAAAAAACTAAAACAAAAGAATTTAAAATAATGATTGAGCAGCTGCAGGACCAGAATCATCATCAAGCTGTACAGATGAAGCAGGTGAATCAAAAGTTTGCGGAGTATGTGCATAATCATGGCTCTTTTCCTTCATCTTCTAGTGTTCCGAAAATGAGGAAGATGCTTGACGTATGTATGTTTTGTATTTGTGATTGCATGATGTATATATTGACTTGGAGATGGTGAGGATTGCGTGTTGATGTTGTATATGTTGATACGAAGTGGGTGAGATGGTATTTTGGATATATTTTGATGGTATGTACTTGGTTTATTGACATGTAACGTTGAAGAGTTGGTTTTCGATGTTTATATGGTTTATTTTTTTATATTGGTGTTTATTTGATTTATATTGGTTTTTTTCTTTCAAAAAGCAACATATCTATTATTTACTCAAACAAATTACAAAAGTTCAATTACAAGACTGTACAACAACAGTAAAAACCAAAAGAATTAAACAACAATACAGAGCCTATATCATGATATACAACAATGAGAAAAAAATGATAACAACTGGAATTAAGCCCAGAAAAAACTCATTCTGAAATATCATGAAAGCTACTCCATACTGTTGAGAGATCCTTCATCAAAAATAGCAAACTTCTATCCATTCTTTTGAAGCTCTCACAACACATTCTTATGAATTACTGCATACAATTCATTCAAGTTTTTTGCACCTTGACCAAAGATCCTCCTATTCCTTTCTGACCAAATTTCATAAGTGAACACCTTAAGAATTTTAATCAAACTCTTTGTCCTCAAGCTCTTCCATCTTGTCGATTTATATATATTGAACCATTCTTCTTCACTGTTCCTAACTGGTCTTTGGAAGTTGCCATTCGAAAGCAATCTTAATCAAATACAAAAAACAAAAGAGCATGAGAAGAAAAGGTGTGTATTGCTTTCCTCTTCCACTTTACAGAATTCACACAAATCATTAGGAATTAACCCCATCTTATATAGCTTCTGTTTAGTATTTAAAGCATTTGCCATTACCTTCCACAAAAGAAAATTCTTCTTTGCTGAACTACCAAAATTCCAAATACGAGCTGACCATGGAAAAGAGAAATCATCTTGTTTTAAGGCATTATAAACTATTTTGATGCTGTGAAAACCTCCCTTCCATAAAACTGGTAAACTAGTCAAATCTTTAAATTTGCATTCTCTCATAACATCCCATAATTTCCTAAGAGCAGCTGAACTTGAATAAGAAAGGCAGAGCTCACCATCCACCATAACATCATTGACCAGAGCTGTATCTGGGATACCAGAATTCAATTTGACCATGTAATCAACTACATTGTTGAGAATAAAACCACTTTTCACCTAAGGATCATGCCAGAAAGAGCAACTCATGACCAAAGGATTATATTGAATGAGAGGAAGGTAAACATCCCTCAATTTTAAGATACTCTTCCAACTCCAGCTACTGTTTTGATTAATCTGCAAGCTCCAGAAATTCTTCGAATGAATCCTATGCTTATGCATCTAAGTTGTCCATAAACTGTCATCCATGCTTAGTAATTTGTTAAAATACACAGAAATAGCAGATTTATTCCAAAGAAATAAATCAGTAATACCAAGTCCACCACTCTTTTTATCAGCATATAGCTTACTAAAAGCTATAGGAATAAGTTTTTTGGAAAAAGGGTCTCCATGCCAAAGAAATTTGTTCAAGGCACTTGTGATCATCTTAATAATCATGACAGTAAGTATAAAATGTCTAGTCCAGTAAGTAGTCATCACAGTGGCTGTGGACTGTATAATAGTTGGACGACCTGCTTGTGATAAACTAATGGAAGGCCAGGACAATAATCTACTCAGAATATTCTCAACAAGTGAAGCGCAATTAGCATTAGTAATTCTGGAGAAAATTAAAGGTAACCCTAAATAAGTCGCATTACTTGAAAGCTCAAAGAGTCCAGAACACTTAATAAACTCTTTCTTTTTAGCATCATCTAATCTAACTATTAAAATAGATGACTTACTCACATTGATTTGCAGACCAGTGATTGAATAAAACTCTTGCAATGCAGCTAAAACTGATTGAATATTCTGAATTGTAGGTTTAGTGAAGACTACCAGATCATCAGCAAACAAAAGATGTGTGATACAAGGATCTTTGCAATTTGGATGAAGCTCCAATTCCTTTTTATAGATTTATCCAGCAAAAGGCAGTTTAACAATTCCATAACCACAATGAATAAGTAAGGTGAAATAGGATCACCTTGTCTTACTCCATTAGCACCTCTAAAGTAACCGTGCAAACTACCTTTTCTAGAAATTGAATACTTTGGAGAGGAAATGCATGTGTAAATCCAAGCCAAAAAAGGTTTTGGAAAATTCATCCTTGACAAAATTGCTATGATAGAATTCCAAGAGACCGTATCAAAAGCTTTCCTAATATCAAGCATCATCATACATCTAGGAGAGATATTTCTTCTATTATATCCATACAACAATTCTTAAGTTAAAAGAATATTGTCACTAATTGACCGACCACTAACAAAAGCAGCTTGATTTCTAGAGATGATAGAAGGTAGTACCAATTTCATCCTATTAGCAATGACTTTAGTTATGACTTTATATACAACATTGCAACAACTAGTGGGTCTGAAATCTGATAGAACAAGGATTGTCCACTTTTGGAATAAGAGATTTTGTAGTGGCTGAAAGAGAAGCAGGCAAGTAATTATTCAAAAAGAAATTTTTAATTGCCTTTAAAATATCCTCACCAATTATTCCCCAGCACTTTTGCAAGAAAAAAGAACAAAAACCATCTGGCCTACCACAACTCTCAGCATCAAGACTAAAAACTGTCTCCTTGATCTCTAAATCTGTTATAAGCTCAATCAATTTGTTAGACTGACAGTTGGACAGAAAAGGTAGGTTGATTTCGAACAAGGGATTAACGTTAGGAGAGAAACCATTAGTAGAGGCTAAAATTAATGAAAAATAATTGATAAAAGCATTGTTGATTCCATCATCATCAGATTGAATTGCACCATGCATATCATGAATCATGAAAATCTCAGTAGAAGCCCTTTTACACTTCAAAGCTTGATGAAAAAACTTTGTATTCCTATCACCCTCTAAATCTCTTCTTATAATAGTTGTCTGTCTTAAAGCCTGAATTTCAGAATCTAATGCAGTTCTCAAGTTTAATTTCAGAGAGTTCTCCAGTTTAATAAGATAGTCATCATTAGGATGCTGAATTCTAGCTTATTGAACATCCATTAATTCACCTCTGATTTTAGTAGATAGCAAATTACCTTTACCAAAAACAAAAGAAGCCCGACCTCTAAGATGAAATTTGAGAGCCTTTAGCTTCTTTACAAGAGATAATAAAGGATTAAGATTACACTGATAGCTCCAAACCTACAATAAAATGCTAGCAAAAAAAGAGTGATTCAACCAAAAATTAAAAAGAGGACTTACCCACATTAATACCATCTGCAACTCCCCATTGTAAAAGCAAAAGATTGTGATCAGATAAAGTTGAAGGTAAAACATTGTTAAAAGAATTAGGCCATGAATTGAAAAAGTGATAGTTCGCAAACACGTGATCAAGCTTGCAGAAAGTATGACATCCATATTTACTTTTATTGGACCAAGTGAAAGAGGAACCAAAGAATCTTAATGTAGAAAGATTCGATGATAATAGAGATTGAATGAGAGGAGCAGTATCACATAAAGATAGAGGACAACCCCTAGATTTTTGAAGGCAGGAAGACATGCAATTAAAATCCCCTCCCACCACCCAAGGGTCAGTAGAAGGATTCAATTAATTTAAATTGTAAAGAAGAGGAATTCTAAGAGAAACAACATTATGAGCATAAACTGAAGTCAAAAGGAAAGAAAAATTCGAAGGGAGATATAAACATTTGAAATGAATATATTGATCAGAAGCAGAAAGTTTAGTGAGATTAAAAAAATTAGGGTTCCATAGAACAAGAAGCCTACCAAAACAAGCCTCTTGTAGATTATGATCAAAATGCTAAGAAAGTGAAATGTTAAAAGTAGTGGTATTTCACTTTCACCAGTAAACCGACTCCCACTTATCCTACACCTCTCAAGTCATTTCAAGTGAAGAAAAAAAATTACCATATTATTATTGATATATACGTGTTATATATATGCGTAGAATGGATTGGAAATGGGGTGGCTGGAAGGTAATAAGCTTGCTATTATAAAAAAAATTACCTAGATTTCCAACGGCTTGAAATGGTTTCCAATTGCTATTAATCATGTATTTCAAATGGTTTCCATCAACAAATGACCATCGGAGGTCGTTAGAACAGCCGTTGGAAATACCCTCATTGGATTCGTTGGAAATCGTTAAATTCGTTGATTATATTCAGATGGCTTGCAACAACCACCAATGGCTCTGAACCGTTGGAATAGTTGTGTTCCCTTATAGTGTAGAAAGAAATGAGAAATAACAAAAAGGGAAACATAAACTGTTAGAAATGGGATTAGTAGATGATAAGTCGTCGTTTTGTCCCTCTTAGTTTAGCCTAAGGGTGAGTGTTTTGTTGGTTTGGTTTATCCGATGAAGAAAATGTCAAACCGAACAAAAACTGATAGAAATGAAAACCAAACCAAACCAACCAAATTAAGTTTGGTTGGTTTGGGTGGTTTTCCGATTTAACCAAACTAAAAGTATTTTAGAACTTATGCTTGCAATATTAACTATTACTTGAAATAAATCATAAATATATGATTAGAGAATTATTATTTATGATTCTTATGTTTTCTAAAAGTAAATTTTGATACATATGTGATGATTAAAATTTACTTGGATAATTAATCTAACTTAAAGTATTTGTTATAATATCAATAATTTTGAAAATATAATTAAAGTTCAGTTAATTTGGTTAAACTGATAACCAAACTAAATATTTTTTTGAATCGGTTACAAACCAATCTAATTTCAAAACCAAACTAAACCGACCAAAATAAATTGGTTTGGTTGGTTTAACGAAATAATGTTCACCCCTAATTTAGCCAATTTACAAGATTCCTATGATTATTAATGATAATATGCAATGCATTGTTAATGGAAATAACCATTACTACCTTATCACGGTTATAACCGTGACAAAGTGAAGAAAAGAAGTGTTACAAAACACACTTTTTGGTTTTGTGTTGCATTTTTATAAAGAATGTTTTTGGTCCCTAACCCTTCAAGACACTGACAAATTATTAGTGATGAGAGCTTGACTTGAATTTTTAGGTATGTTAGGTAGCTTAGATCACATGCATTAGACGTGGAAAACTTATTCATTTGCATTTCAAGAGCAATACATATGACATTAGAAAATTGCAACTTTTTGTAATGGAAGTCATTGCTTCGTTCCATTTATAAACGTGGCTTTTTTTTTGGGAGCATCAGGTTCACCAAAAGATATTAAAGTTCTATGACAGTCATATTTATTTAATGGCATATGCAATGAAGTAGCATGTCCATGCAATTACCAGATAGAAGCTAAAGATCATTCCATGAGTTATTACCTAGTAGATGAAATATATCCAAAATGAAAAGCACATGCCCAAGTATACAAAATTTTGAATAATGCAAACAAAGCCAAATTCACCAAAACAGTAAGAGAGTTTGAGAAAAAATATTGGAAGAGCAACTGGAGTGCTTCAAGATAGGTTCTATATATTAAGAAAAGAGGTATACTACCATAATACAATGGTATTATCTGATATCATATGCTATTGGATTATCTTACATAATATGATTGTTAGGTAAAAAAATGTGGTTATGATCTTCAACTAAGAAACTATCTTTACATCACTGTGCCATTCAAAAAAAAGTATAAAGACCCAAGTACTTTGCATAATACATGTAAACGACCAATAATTTCAAGATCCACAAGCTCATCTTGATCTAACAGAAGAATTGATGGAACATTACTTGGAAAATATAGAAAAACATTAGTAAAAGTAATTTTTGGATTAATTGTGTGATATTTTTCTCTAATTGTTTCATTTATCTATTTATAGTTGACATCGACATGTTGTAATGATGTTTGTGTTTGAATTTAAATATCTGTTATACTGTTAATCCTATGTTATTTGGTTGCATTAATAAGAACAATAATAACGAGAATGTTAATCGTAAAAATAGCAATAATAATAACAATAACATCAACAGTAACTGTAATTGAAACAGAAACATTCACAATGGCAATAACACTAAAAATGATAATAATATTATTACTAACAATAACAGAACAAATACAAGATGCAATAATATAGGATATATAGTAAGAACCTAGTTTCTACAAACCTCCTTGAATTATATAATACTTCTCAATTTGTTTCTCTGTATATAACCTTTGCATTAGATTGAGTTCATTTAGGTTGCAACTTAAAAGAGCCATGTTATCAGCTCTTTGTTGTCGATGTTGTGATTTGTGATATGAAATCACATATGTTGATGGGGACGAGGCATGGATGTGATTGGCGATAGTGGAGATGGTGTAGAAGCAGAAAGAAGGCAAGGAGGAGCATTTGGTCAGACGCCCGATAGCATTTGGTCAGACGTCTGTTGTCAGGGTTTTGGTAACCCGAGAGCATGGACAGGCGTCTGACATACATTGGTCAGACGTCTGAGCGGGTTTTCGGTGGTTTTGACTTGGTCTTTCTGTGACTTGTTCTGCAAGTATTGAAGGGGAAAATTGGGAATTTGCCTAGGTCTTCTATTCTCCTATAAAAGCAGCACATAGGGTTGGATTAATGGATGATCGAATAGAGTGGCGGCGGCGTGCCTCTAGGGCTTGGTGCCCTAGAGAGGATTGGTACCTCCAATTAATCCAAGGGTTAACCGTCGTTCTTCATTGTTCTCCTTCTCCAACAAGAGTTGTAGTCATCAAGATATTCTTTCCCTTTCTCAATAAGGTTATTGATTCTTGTAGTTTGTTTATTGTTGGTTGTTGAACCAGTGAGTGTAAACAAAATTTGTTTTTGAGAATCAATAAAGAGGGTGGTTGGGTGGAATATTTTATGTTTGCGCATGTGATTTCATATCTGTGTTTGTTTCCATAGAAATCATCTTCAAGTAATTGGGTGAAGAAGATCCTGGACGCCTCCGCAAAGGCGCAAAATTTTCATAACAGTCGAGCTAATTCTTATTTTTCAAACTGTGTCCATCATTCTTAATGGTTGTTTTTCATTATGACATCGTTATCTTTTAGTTTCCCACTAAAGTCTTTATGGTTTTTTTTGATGTATCATTTATTTGCTTCTTTAGTGATCATCATACGCTCACCAATATGTTTGCAGTGTGCAGCGCAATCGACACTAATTTTTTTTGTCCCCTGCGCTTTCTTAGTGGCCTGCCATCTGTTCCAATGGCAAAGGAGGTGTCTTTATGTGTATTATGACTATCCCGACTTGATTAATTATTCATCTTTCTATAAAGAAACTACAATACCAAATGTTCTTATCGTACTCGACTCCAAGTTTTCACAGTTGGGAGTGGGTCGTAACAATGATGAACGTTGAACGGTTGATTATTATGTTCAGCCATATACGATTTACTTGATTGATTAAGTTGTAAATGATGAAATATTATTAAACATAAAACATGAAACATGATAATCTGAATTGTAAATTACACTTTATTTCCTTGAACGCAACCCTATCATTATTTCTTTTGTATATTTGCAAGTGAAATTTATCCTTTTCAATTGCATTTTCAATGAATCAATGATCCTTGGAAGATCGTTTGAACGTCAATTATTGAATAAATGACTTACTGAAATCTAAAAAGAACTCTAGGATTGGTTCATCCCTTTATTGCTATCTTTGGAGCATTCAACCTAACAGAAGGTTAATTTAGATCGCTCGTCCTACGACCATTTTTGTCGCATTGGACCATTTGGTAGTGGATTTACACTTTCTTCTTTCTTGAGTAGTGGACGAAATAAAATTCCCATAAACATCCTTTTCGACAGTTTTATCACCCTCAAATTGTGACTTTTGGTTTGTTATTTTCGAATTGAAATTCAGATTTCTTGTCAAATTTTGAGATTGATAAAACATCATTGATCGTTGTTGGCTAATGAGAGAAATCTAGTTTTAACCATAGTTGCTGATTTTGAAATGTGATATTTTGAGAATAATTAGAATTTCGAGAATTCAAGCAATGCTTCGAAATTTGGCTGAAACAACAGAAGTTTTAATTTTGTGGACAAATTTGTAGTTTGCAGAAGCAAAACAAAATTTGAATTTTCGATTTTTTTTCTTGATTATGAATTTTGAAAGTGATATTAAGTTTAACTACGCTAAACATATTCAGATTGAATTCAGTCGGTTTCTCATTATTTAATCTATGTTGTAATAAAAAGTGACATACGAAGATTTTTCAGAATTTTCTTTTGGTTTTTAGCATAACTAAAATTGTATGTACATAATTTTTTGAAGTAAATAAGAAATTGATGTGAATAGGTGATGTAAACTGTGAAATTATAAGAAGGGTGGAGAGTCAACAATAAAAAAATGCTAACGATATTAACACCCCTCATTTTGCTTTTGCCACCCTACTACAGATTTAAAAAATAAAATGATATGTTTACCCTCATTTGTTATTAAACTTGACATGTTCATTATTTAATTTTATTATGCACTTTAATCATAGTGAAATGACAAAATAAGACGAGAATAGTAAAGTCAACTAAAGAAAACAATTATTTTTTATAATAAAATGATGTTATATTTTAGATTTGATTTTTTTCTTAATATATTTTTCTCAAGAATTTGATTTACGGTTCAATCGTTTTTTTAATTAAACTAAAATACAATATTTTAGACGATGCTATTGATGGAAAAAATAAAAAAGCAATTATGAATTACAATTCTGTTGTTTTTGAGTTTCATATCTTCTTTCATTCCATTATTAGTTTTAAGTTGTTATTTTTAAGTATAAAATAAAGGGTAGTTTCAGTATTTTCTGGAATGGGAAAAGAAAAAGACAGGGTGTGATAAATTTTGTGTAATCGACGTTTGTGTGAGCCTTTCATCAGTAAGAGCTTCAATAGCCGTAAAACTTTCCATGGTCCTCTGCACCTGCGCATTTAGTTTCCATCTTTGCCCATTATTCCCGCCAAACCTGAAAAACCCTAGCTTTGTTATGACAAAAAGAATGCCTGCAAAGGGTTTCAACTTTGGCAACAAAACGGAAGTAATTTTCCAAGACGAACGATTCGAGCGCTCTTTATACCTGGCCCAGGCACACGAGCTTGTTCCCACCCTCAACATCTAGTCCATCGAGTATGAAAAGATACTCGACGACCCTAATGAAAAGCTCATAGAAACACTTGAGGCAGCCCACTTGCAGCAGCGTCCTCCTTCTCAGGATAATTTACAATTTCAAACTGGTGAATAAGTGGATGCTTTGTTTAACGATGGCCGGTGGATTAGGGAAGTGGTAAAGTTCTTTGAAGGAGGCGCCGATAGAAGGAGGAGGTTCACGGTTAAGTTTCATAGTAAAGAGAAGGACGAGGAGGTTGCATTTGGTACACCACATGAGTGGTTGATCCTAGCGTATGCACATAGTAAGCTCTTAGCATGCCACTCCGAGTTTTGAACCTGCCCCACAGTTACTCCGGGTTTCGAACTTGCCCCACGAACTACTGCTGTGGACAAATTGTTACACATTTGGGTTAAAGATAGTTGATCAACTTTGTTTGGTGCTTATCAGCCACTGATGAAATTTCTTTATTTAAAGTTTATTTATCCATCAAAACGATCTCGAGTTAACAGTTTGTAAGCTTCCAGGGAAGAACAACGGAAAGACAACAGCGATCAAATTAATAATTGGTAAAAATTTATTCAATGACAGTCCACTACTGTTTGTGGCTGTAGATGTTATTCTTAATCTTCTGGTTTTTGTGTGCTGAATACGGCATGATACTCCAATTACTTTTTCTTGTATTCTACAGTTAAATCATCTGAAGGATACTAAAAAACTAAGAGTAATATTGCGTGGTACCTGTGTATGTAAGTCTCAAACCCACAACCATCAACATGATGAAAATATTTGAATGTAACTTCTAGTGGTTTATAGACTAGACTATTCATGCACTGATTTACTCTTTTGTCTTCATCTTTTTTTTTTTTTTTAAAAAAAAAAAAAACTCTTTGAGTTTGACTGGTAATATTTAGAAATAAAAACCAAGTGACAAGTTAACCACCGCAGGCGTTTGTTATCTGGCTTGAACGCTTACCTATTTTTCTAACATTAAACTTAATAGTTGAGACGAATAAGGATACATCAGTATTTTAAACTTTAAAATAATGAATGGTCCATCCATATTTTACTAATAAGGGTGTGTTTGGCGCAAGCAGTAGCAGAGAATTTGAGCAAAGAATGTGTTTGACGCTTTAAGCGGAGCATTTAAACGGTTCATTTTGTTTTGTAATTTAATTAAAGTATGATTAAAAAATAACAGTATCATTAATGCATAATAACACAATTAACAAAACATAACAGTTCACTACATAATAATATCACATAACAAGAACACATAAACCAAAAAACGAAGAAATACAATAAATTACTAACATCCACGGGAAGTTCTCAGTTGATAACCTATATAACTAAGTAAGTCTCGATCAGGTAGCATATCCGCTACCTTCAAAATTGACCGATCCATGCAAAAAATCTCAATAATATCCCTATAAAAACCTGCTCGGAATGAGCCTAAATTTCGACTCAAAAAGGCCAATTGAAACTTAAAGTCATTCTAAATGGGTCGTTGGTT
This sequence comes from Allium sativum, assembly GCA_030737875.1. Lineage (NCBI taxonomy): Eukaryota > Viridiplantae > Streptophyta > Magnoliopsida > Asparagales > Amaryllidaceae > Allium > Allium sativum. Next base: position 532,960,243 of record CM060915.1, read on the forward strand.
CGTGTAAGGAATTACATTTGCACAGATAATATACATACACTTCGAACAGAAATCTCACAGTGGAAAGAGAAAATATAATACTGAAATAAGGTGTAGCACTTCATTAAGAAAATCACAGAATTCTAATACAACAGTCAGGATTACATCTGCTCCGTGGGAACAACAAATAATTCTTTTCCAAATTTTTCCATAAGAAGTACCGCAATAACTACTAATAATAACATAATGACTTCATCTTCGCTTTCAGCTCCCATCATGATATCGTCCATGACTTTTACCTCATCTACTGACTTGCTTGATATGTTAAGGAGAGGGGTCAGAACGTAAAGTTATATGTGATTGAAATATGGTGTTGACCCTATATTTTTTTAGCAGGTTACATATGTCACCGTATGTCTACGTAGCACACAACATTTACACAAGCACCATGTATCTAACCAATGAGGTGGATATCCCTTTCATTAGTGTTTTTAAGGTAAAGATCCAACGAGGAGGGCATTCTCGGTCACTTACGACCCTATTAAAGGTTGATTCTTATGATCTCTTATAACCCTGAGGCAGACCCCTATCCCCTTGAGACTCGTCCTAGTACATTAACATTCTTAAGTCTATACTCTCAGTTGTAATATGAGAAGTAGTATTGCGAACGTTACTACTTAACTGATATTACGGTAGAACACCTATGTCACTTAAGACTTCCCTTAGACAGTTGGTGAGCATGCAATGGCCACGTATATTTATATACCAATTATATCCCTAGTTGAGCCTTTACAAGCTTCTAGAGGAAGTGGACATCCCCCGTGAACTATCCTACTCCGTTACCGCTTATGCTTAACCACTTTTAGAGAAGGATGACCCCAATACTTACTTCAAATCTAACAAGGGTGGGTCCCATGACTTTGGTTCCTCTCCAAGGAATAAACATTCAGAGGGATCCTAGTCCTAACCACTTAAGACCCAAACTAGACAAGAAGAGAGTCGGCCACTTAAGACCTTCTCAAGGTGCAGTAAACCTGCCTATTTTCACGCACAATAAACTTATATATACACACACAATAGACCTCTTACATTAAACCATATACTGCAGATGCTGGATATGTCGGGTGGTTCCGGTCAGTCTTCTACTGCAAGTAGGTTTAACCTCGTGTCATAGTGTACTAAGTTTTGAATGACCCATGGCACCTAGACATCTCACATTAGTTGGACCTACTTATGGTTGTTGGATTTGCCAGTCGGTTCTGGGCAGACTTCTACCACAAATGGCAACTAACCTCGTGTCTACGTGTCACTATTAATATATGTAAAGTCATTCTATATGCACACACAAGCAATTGATTATATATATGATATATATGATATATATGATATATATATATATATATATGGGGAGATTTCGAATTCGAATTCTAACCTAATCACATTTATTACGTTAATGTTACGTTGCTTACGTTGATTATGGTATATTAATAGAATAATTATACCTTATAATTAACGTTAATATTCGTATGCACGAGAGAACGTTCTAACGAGATAAAATTGCCAATTTGCCTGAGCTAAGGTATAAAAGTTAGTTTTTTCATATCTTGACTGTTACAATTTAGGCATGATGGTATAAGAGCATAACAACGTATAGCAGTGAATGGAAAAATACAATTGTACATACAAACTTGAACTTTTATCCTAGGCTTATTGGGATGATTCCAATAATGGATTAAAAATAGAGTATAACATACGCCTATAATATATACATGTATGCTTGTGAGTTCTACTTTATCCAATTCACCCCTTTTTGGTGGTTTGCACATAAAAATGATTACATTTGATATACTTCAAGTATGAATACGTTTGGATTCAAAATAGAATCCAAACCTAATCAAATCATGGAACAACCAAATTTAAACTCTTTTAGGTTACAATCAAATGTTTACAAAAGGTGGATTACACAAAGTAGAAACAACAACAACACCGCTTTCATTCTCAATCCAATATTAAAATCCAAATCCATAAACTCAAATAATAATAAATTGACAATTCGTACGCAAACATAAAATAAATGATTTGTGGATTTTAGTACTGATGTTATCGATTTCCAAATCCTCTTAGGCATAACTATCAACATGTTAATCTATTAAAAAAATAGAATATGCCAAAGAACACAATATTCCACTCAGATCTAAGGGAGAACAAAAAGGGTTTCTTGTTATAGATCTAGATCTGTGCTTAATCTTCGCGACAAACATGCTTCAATCCTCCTATTATATATGTAAGAAACATCTTTTAGAATCTTATATATATATACTAAATTCCAGAATTCATACCAAAACCTATAGGAATTTAGATTAGAGAGAAGATAAGATTAAAGGTTAGAGGAATAGAAGAAATTCCTAACCTTTTTTCTAGAATTTAGCAATGGCTGAAGGACAACATGGAAGTAGAGATAAGAGAGTGGCTAGGGTTCTATTGTGTGATTTGAGGGCGTATATATAGTTGCTCGTGTGAGCGAATGCCGTTAGATTATTTAGATCTAATCTCATCCATATATTAATATATATCCCTTTAGAAGACCCTAATCAACATAGATTCATTGGGCTTGTCAACCGCTAGGCTGTCGACACCCTTTCCTAGAGGGGTAGTCGACCTTATGGTCGCTGAAACGCCCAATGAGCATTGTTGCGCTGAGGTGTTTATTTAATTAACACGTTGCTTTATATTCTTAATCTCTTTCCTTACTTATAATATTCTCTGTCCCCATAATCTTATTCTTTGTTTGAAATTCAAATTCCCCCTCTTTTATTTAAATATATTTTGGATATATATATATATATATCTTAATTAATTAAATATATATATTTTCTACCTTTTACTGTCTAATTCATTTGCATATAACTTCTTCATACATTAACCGTTTTCAGCATATTATATATGAAAACGATTTAGAATTTCGCCACGAACTCAAATGAAAGATTTCCGTAGTTAATTCCTAAAGCTACAAAATCACATCTTCCAGCCATATTATTAAATTGTTTATTATTGATTATCATTAATAATTATCTATTTTACAGGGTGTTGCACTCCCACTTTTCAACATTAATAGCGGTCGAGAGAATAGCGAAGCAACGTTCCACTGCGGCTATGAAACGATCTAATTGATATGAGGGTTTTATGGTAGGTTGTCTACTACACATGGCGTGCGACTTCTGTCTGCGTGTATACTGAACTGGTGATGGACTCCCTCCACTCAGAAAATCACGATACATAGCTGCATCGACCACTGTAAAGGGTTGTGGTGGAGGGGAAATCTGGTAACTGCAGGTGACTTTCCTTATGCAGCCCCCAAAAAGCTCGTCTTGCTCTCGAAACTTCAGAGGAGGATTTCTCCTGAACCTCTGGTAAGCGTGCAGGCCCATTCCACTAATCGTATGAGTCATCCAATCGGTCCTGAGCAACAACCCAATAACCCCCTGATATTTGAAGCAGAGCGTTCCAAACAGTCAAGAAACTCTTTAGATTATCCCATTTGTTTTTTATCTGGGTCTGCGTTAATTCTTCCTCGAACCGCTCATTGAATTCATTCTAAACAGCGATCAAGAATCTATGTGTTCCTCTAAGGTGATATTATTGATACAAATATCTTTGAAAGACTCGGTTCGCTCTTGTGGCCATGAAGCGATGGGCGCGTTAGAAGACCATAAACCAGAGGCAGAAGAGCGTGCCATTTAATTGTAAAAAAGAATAAACAAATTTTTTGGAAAATATATGCAAATCGAATATACGAACGTTTAAAATATAATATCAAAGAAAATAACCTGAAAATAGCTGTAATGGACTGGAAACTAGAAGTAGAAGAATAGGAGAAGCTGAAAACAGAGAAGCAGAAGTGTGAGGAGAAGAAGAGGAGGGAAATTTACAGGGGAAGGGAAGGGGAGGCTAACGGCTAGAAATCCAGTTGTTGGACCCGACGCGTCATGAGCCAATGGCTGGATTTCCAACCGTCGGCCCAACGGTCCAAAATGGACCATTGGGCAACGGAAGCATCCGACGCATCTGACGCGTTCGTTGTCTTAACGGTCCGTTTTGGACCGCCAAACAGGGCCTAATTCAAATCGTGTTATCTTCAATGATCAAATTGTGATAATCACAATTCACAATCCTTTTCTAATACACATTTTCTCTTCTTTGGTCCAAAGTTTCATGATCAGCTAAAATACGTACTCCACAATCCATTCGCTAATCAATTTACATCCAATCTATACCCAATTAATATACATTAATCAATAATCAAAAATCGGCAAAAATAATATTTCCATGTAAAAGTTTGATATGGTTCAAAATTAGTCTGGTTACTGATTATTTCATTTTTTTTTCATAATTAATTTTGAATGTTTTGTGTCAACTTTGAAAATACATGTTGCATGCACTTTTGTAGAAATGGAACATTAGTAAAAGAATGTAGACTTAATTGCACCTTTATCGTATGCATTTTTTATAGGAAAAATTTACATGATAAATCCCAAATTTCACGTGTCTTCTCATATTAATCTCAAGTTCGATTATTTTTAATTAATCCAAATTTTGGGTGTTTCTTCCCATATTGATCCCATTAACCCATAAACATGTTTAGCCGGTTTTATGTTTTTATTTTTCCAATTCGGTTCAGTTACTCCAGTATTGTCTTCCATGGCATCAGCTCCTTAGCCCTCTCACTTTTCCACAACCTCCACACCAATACAGTTGACATGGACGGCAATAGTGATCAGTGCATCATACTTCTAGGAATTTCAAACCGAATCCAAATCAGGAATTCCCACATCATGCTGTCACATGAGTCGGAGCTGTCCCCAGCCATGCGCGACACTGTCACGCACTTGAAAGTAGTGGAGGTGGATGACTACGACACCATCATCGACAGCTTCCATGTCCTCGAGCCTGCGTACGTGGATTACATCCACAATGTTGCTTGCCGGCGGGACTGGCTCGTCGGCTTTCTCTTCCCAGCACAAGCACAGAGCAAACAATACAACTTCACAGTGCCCTCGTCCCAGCGCAAGGCGATATTTCCACAAGCAACCACAGTGCGAAACAATAGAGTACAAGAGAAATAGAACACAGAGGCTAAGCAACAAAGAGGAACCCCCTCCCCCCAACAAAAAACCAAGATGAAACATCCACTTCACCACCAACATAGAGCCTAAATGAAAATACAAAAAAAGGAATTCACTACACACCCAGTGCATCGAGGGAACTCATACCATAACGAGAACCGAACTCCAAACGGTAGGCTACAACGCAGGAATAAGGTATGGGAGAGGTGTGGCTAGCCGTTTGGGTAAGCGAATCGGGTTTAAGTGTACAACGAGATGGAGGAGAACTCGGCATGATTGGAAACTAACTTCATTGTGGGGAGACCATGGTTGTTAAAATCGAGTTTGGAAGAGACTAGAGAGGCGCCAGGAAGGCAGACTCCATATGAGGGAAGAAGAGGAGAGAAAAAGTAAGAAAGCCATCGTGATGCAAAACGAAGCTCACAGCGGTCATCATAGTTTGAAGCAGTGGTGACTGAATTGAAGAAGGGAAAACGTAAATGAGAAAACCCTCAGAAAAAAAGGAGTAACAAAACCGTGGTACGGGAGAAACGAGAGAAGAAAATCAAGGCAGAGAGATTGAAATGGGAAAGACGAAGTCGGTTATATCTGAAGAAAAAAGTGAGAGGAGAGAGAAGGTCACAAATAAAAATAAAGGGTATTGTTATTGACACTCCAACTATTGTTAAGGGGCGTCAATATTTAAAAACACTCCACTTTTTAAAAATTTGTTAGGGGACTACACAAATATATTATTTTACACTACTCAATGTTTCCGAATTGCCCCTTTAAATTAAATTAAAAAAAACTTATTCGACAAGGGGCTACTTTCCTCGTTGGTACTCCCCTTAACAATTTTTGAAAGAAAAAGAAATTGGTCTCCCCTTAACAATATTTGGAGTGTCAATAACAACGCCCAAAATAAAAACTTAAAAACCGACTAAACAGTTTTACGGGTCAATGGGATAAATATGGGAAAAGAGCCCTCGAACTTGGGATTAATTAAAATAATCTAAATTTGGGATTAATATGGAAACACACGTAAAACTTGAGATTAATTATGTTAATTTTTCCTTTTCTATATAAAAGTGCATATAAACTGCTAATACCAAAAAAGCTAGTTAATGGCATTTTTTATTTTACCAAATGTGCAAGTTATATTTTTCCATCCATAAAAATTACATAGTGGGTATTAAGTTATGTTTTCTAAATACTACCTACAATGCATATTGAAAAGAGCATTAAATTATGGGATGAAACAAATCTTTATTGTGATTTTATTTAAAACATATATTGGATTATGTTTTTTTTGGGGTCTGCTGTTGAACTAGGAATGATATGTGGTCTATGTTGACACTAAAAATACATGTGATTTTAGACATATGCTATACGTAACGCCCCGTTAACAGTTTGAACTGACGTACCATTTTATTGTTTGCAGAGTCCGTATATTGTTCGAAGTTCATTTAGATTTTAGCAAGAGTATCCTATTTGAACTTTTTAAAACAACAAATGCACGTATGGTAATATGAGTATTTCTTTAATTTTTGGCTATATTGAATAAATTCAATTTGGTTGTTATGCTTGCAGTCTCAACTATTATATATAGGATTTTTATCTTCTTCTTTTTTGGGTGAATATTTGTCGATAGGTTTTACGCATAATACTAACCCGAACATTCAAGGTGGTTCTCAATACCAATCGCTCTGTATTCGAATTTACAGCAGAGTTTATGGCTGCAACATCCCTTAAATTTACGGCTATTTAAAATTTTAAATTTAATTTAATGTTTGAACTTGGAATGGTTTTTAAATAAGATTTATGATGCTATTAATGAACGATTTAAAATTTTATTTGTGATAAACAATAATTTATGATTTGTTAAATTGTGATTGATAATAATGGAAATTATTAAATTGTTTATGTTTATACATTTGGACTAGCTAACTTTGAACTATTGTTGAAAAAAAAAAAATTAGCAGTTGAATCCTTGATTTTATTTTTAAGGTTCAATATACGCATTAATGCGATAATTGAAAATAAATTTATGAATATTTCCAAATTAATTTTATATAGGAAGAATTGTAAGACATCGAGTGCTAACGATATATAACATACACAAATGCTAGAAGGCCCGAAGCCAGTTTTGTCAAAATGTGCGGAAAAAAGATCGGATGGCTGCTGCAAACTTTCTCCCCACATGGCTTCCCATTAATTTAGGGGCTTTTGCACATTATGACACCGTCTTTTTCGGGCCTCCTAGCATCGCTATATATTGTATGTTTTAACTATCGCAGCTAATGAAATTTATGTTAACATTTATAATACTAATATGCCATAAACTTAAATGAAAAGTTTTAGTGTAACGCCTGAAGCCACACACGTTTGTACTAACCTATGCTTTGCCTTCTACGACCCCACTAATCTCTCTCCTTCATTAAGGTGTAAGTAATCAATTAAATAAATAAATAAATAAATAACTTTATCTACGCTGTGTCTTTATGACCCTTCCCTCCATGAAAACCATTCTCGTAACATATATATTTAAAACAAAAGGAAACCTTTCATTTCAATTGCATGCATGCATAAACATTGCCCCTCTTGCCATGCATTTGGCATAATGCATGCATTTGGCATAAATGCATATGAAACAGTGTAAAAAAATGAAGTTTGAAAATTTATTGCCTTGTGAAACGGTAAAACACATTGACCGATTCTTTTGATTGAGATTCACCAACACATTCAAAATTCAAGCGCATATACCATTCCCTTCCCTTTTGTTTGTTTCCTTACATGTTGTTCATTCCTCAGAATTTCCTCCTTCCCCTTTACTTCTATTGTCAGCATAAAGAATAGTTCCCCAAATGAAATCAAGGCTCCTTCTTTTCATTTTAATGGCAGCCTCCACCGAAAAATTAAATCACCTATTTTCTTTAAGGCTTCATAAATTTCTCCTCGCTCAAATCAGTGGCCTGGTGCTAATAGGTCTGCTTCTTATTCTCTAATTAATAGCCAACCGAAAAGCAATTTTTTTCAAATCAAACGAATTCTCTCCACCGTCTTCATCAACAATCTCCGCCTTCGTCCATCCTCGCAGCATTGTCACCGGCTTCGTTTTCCTTTGTCGAAACAAGGTGAGTTTTATTCTCACGTTTAATTTTGCCTTAAGTAATTAAAATCAATACTGTGTTAATTAAAAAATGGAACCTTTGCTTGTTTAGCATATTTGAATTACCTTTGACGTATTGTGGTCGGTTACTTTTGATATAACCATGAGAATTTGGCTGATATTGTCATAATGCTGTTATGGTCGTTGCCATTTTACCATGATCCATGTTGTACGTGACCTTTTGTCTAATTGTTACAGGTCTTCTATATTTATTTTACCGTCGCTCACTTGGCATGTTAACCGGCCATGGTACCTGTAAAATCCGCTTCATTATCCTTCATTGAATCAAGGAAATATTTAACTATTGCCCATTTTTGCTTGTTTTTTTTTTTTTTTTTTTTTTTTTTTTGAAATAGTTATACACATAGGAATTTTAGTGTTAGTTTTATATACATGTTTCATGAATCATACACATACACACACACACACACACATTAGTTGATGATGGTTGTTTCATTTTATTTGCCTTGTCCATTTTCTTTGTGTGGGAAGTCACGAAAAAATTTCAGAATCAAGTTTAGGAACTTTGAAACTTGCAAACAGGAAGTTGGGTATATAATATATGCATGCAAATAAAATTCTTTTGTTAAAGTTTATGTGCTAAAACATGGAAGCTACCACTTGTCTTTAAGTCTTGGGTTTGAATACTTAAGAACTTTGGCTTTGTTTAATATGCATTACTAGAATGTAATATGTATAGTTCAAATTTATGAAACAAAGTTCATTTTTTTGTGCCTGGTATATGCGTTATGTACATATATATATATATATATAAAGAATATATGCATATGACATATTTAGTTGAGTGAGAGAACCAACATACTGCATATATTTACTTTTCTGGAATAATGTAAGTTAGATATATATTTTAATGTAAGTTGAAATACAATTCTTATAATAATATTAGGTTCAGTAATATGTCTTATGGCCTTAGTCAATTTTGTACATACTTACTTATGCATTGAATTATTTGGCAATTTTACTTGGATATATGGCCTAATAGAAATTTAATAAAATCTCATTTATGTTAGGATTACCTACTTTATTTCAGTTTTTATTGAAATTAATTTACTTGAATACAGCCTGACCTGAGTTTTTGTTTTGCTCGGGTCGGGGTCAGACCTGAGTATTACAGCTTATATTTGAAGCTGACAAAGATAAGGATTCGTGAAGATTTATGAAGACGCGCTCGCTTTGATTCGTCCTTCCATTTCATTTTTAACTAAAAATGTATGTATTAATTAAATTTTCTACTGTATTTTTTTTTTTTGTAAACTCTGATATTTATGTATAAAATTTCCATTGTGAGATATTGTAGTTTGTTTATTTTGTGAATTTGGGATGTGATTCTATTAAACCTTGTAAGCTAAATAACAATCTGTCATTTTGAGCAGTATAAGTTGGTTTAACTACCGACATGAATCGATCGAAAAGGCAGATTGTTACAGCTGGTATCAGATCTTTGGTTTATACAAAGCTTAGCTTATGGAATTTAATAAGAATCATTCACTAGAAATTACACTAGAGAGAGCGTAATTTGAAATATAAATGGTTTTCATACTAATATTTTGAAAGAGTAGCGCAACGGAAGCCTTTTGAAATTAATAAATATTGAAACAAATTTATTTTGGAATTGATAAACCATTTGAAATATATAGTTTGTCTTATATATTTGGAGATGGTGTATTCTTATAAAAAGAATTTGAGTATTTATTTGACGTCAAGGTTGGACTATTGAGTATGTAAGATTTTGAATATACGCCTAGCTAACGTATATACAAAGTCTTGTCTATACTAGATAGATATGGAATCACACTCTTGTTGCTTGGAGATGATTTTGGTGATTGTCGCGACATCACCAGTATTTATTTCCGAGTTTTGAAAGTGGGATGACTATGTGATTCCGATTGAAACATCGAGAAATACTTAGATTAATTATTTTGATATATATTTGAAAATGATTCGGATAAATTTTATTGAAATTGCTTTTGTAAAATTAATGTGAACTTAGGTAAATGATCAAAATTTAAATAAAGTTACATTATTGTGAAATATAAGTAGAATTTACAAATGAATGTTATAAAATTAAATTGTAAGGTGAATAGTGAATATTGGAAAATTTTTGTAAATTTTAAATATCTAGAACGACAAGTGAATGTTAGAATAAATTAAAAAATTAAAAATAAGGTAACTTGAATAAAATTGAAGAAAAAGAAACAAGCTTTAATTTTTACAATGACAAATGTAAATGCTTTGAAATTTGAACTAAAGTGAATTAATTAAAGAAAGTTCATAGTTATTGTTTACCCCTTTGGCCTTGAGAATAGATAGTTCCTTCATTCAATTTTGATTCGTTCACCTTGCTTTAGTAGTTGTTGTTTGACCTTCCCACCCTTGTTTTATACATGTTTGAGCTTTCATTAATACAGAACTCATGTCCTTGTACCCTTTCGTTTACCGTGCATTATAAAAAGTCTAAAACAAAGTTTAATTAATGACATAGTTTTGTATTTGAAACAAATATTTGAATGTTGAATTATGACAACAGTTGACAATTGAATTTTTGAAGTATTGTTTTTGTACTATGTTAATGGAAGTATTCAAAATGGGATGTAAGGGATAATTAAAATGGATAGAAATAGACTTCTTAATTGTTTTGAAATATATTGAATCCAATTTGTATGAAATGTGTTAGAAATATTTGATCAAGAATTACTTTGAGAAGGTTATTTGTACAAATTTATATGTATGAATTATAAGCTTATTTTAGAAGCTTTTGAAAGAGTTTATCTTTTGTGAATAATGTTCGATTTAAGGAATGATTATTGAAATCATATTATGAAATCAAAGCTAAATTCTCATTGGAATTTAGCATAAATTGATTCAGATTGGATTATCTCTTGAAGTTAGTATTTTGCTTTCCAAAACTATAAAATTAATTTATTTACTTCATTTAAACTACTTTGAATATAAACTTAGCTATCTTATCCAACTATTCTATAGAAAACCTATTTAGTTTATTTAAACTATTTTATACTAAAACATGTTTACTCTATTCAAACCTATTTAAACTACTTTATACAAAAAAAAAACTCTATTCGAACCTATTTTATATCAAGTTTATTATCTTACTTAAACTATTTTAAATTTAACTTAACTATTTTAGAGATAAGAGTGTATATTTTCAATCCGAGCAATTTAAATCTGAAATGATTGAATGTAAAGATTCAGTTGAATAATAATATTTGTAACATGCAATCTAAATTGAATTTGAAGTTTTAATGGTGAATTGATTTGTAAATCTAAAATTGAAATGATATCGAATATTTGAATCAATTACGAAATCAAACTGAATTCGGTATTGAAATGGAATTTTGCGAATCTCGATTTTTGGACACTTGATACGAAAATTTTCGAAACTTATATATATAAAAATTTAATACAAGAATGCACTGAATTCAAAATTATTGATTTGGAAGGTAATTGATATGAAATGATATCTTTTGTATAATGGAATTTGTACAAAATGACATGTTGAAATATGATTTAAGAAATCTTATATAAATGAAAATTTATATATGCCCTATATACGCGAAGTGAAATGAATATTATATTTAGCGTTATATGATTTCGAACTAAAGAAAAAGAAGTACCTTCCATTGAAAATCGAGGTCCTACTAGGAACTCTTGTTGATATTTCTTTGATTGTTGTTATCCGAACGTAATACTCATGAGTGTTTCCTTTGAACTCGGCTGCATAGCAAAATTCACAGGGCCACGAAGGCCTATGGTGACGGATGCTTCCTAGGGGAACCAGGCGTAGCCACTGTGTCTGTTGCAATCTATGGTCGTTTTACGATGGCGAAATCCACAGGGATGTGAAAGCCTACGGGTACGGATGCTTCCTGGGGGATCCAGGTGTAACCATTGTGTATCTACGGTCCATATGGTATAATTCGTAGGGCAGTGATTGCCTAAGGTTTACGGGTGATAGAGATGTGACCACCAGTGTTACTAGATGCGAACTGCGATCCATGCGATTATTTTGAGGTGTTATGGCAAAATACGTAAGGCAGTGATTGCCTAACCACCTATGGCCGCGGCACTTTGTCCTCTCGACCAGGTGATAGAGCGACCTTAGGGGCTGCGTTCCACGATGATCTCAGGTTATTCTAATCTATTTCTATTGATTCATCCCGTTGATTGTTCGTGATCACAGGGAAGAGATTTCCTACGGGTACGGATGCTTCCTAGGGGGACCCAGGCGTAACCATTGTGTATCCGCGATTCATGAATAAGTTTCATCGGTTGGTCTATTGGATGGTACTTCTTTTATCTATTTTAATGTTTTTTAAAGTATTTTCACTGGATGTTGAAATGAGTTTACTTAGTACTTCAAGATTTCTAGTTTTGCACTTGATCAGCGCATTACCAGATTCTTGAAGAACGGTAATAAACTTGTGGAAATATCGAATTATCAAAAACTATTTTTGATATAAGGTATTTTTTATATATAAAAGAATGTTTCTTCAATTTTTTTCTTATAAACTTTAAAATTGTATGTAAATGTTAGACACTTGAATTAGATAAACCGATACAAAAAAAAATTAATGAACTACAATGTGTCGATATGCGAAAACCATTCCATTTGCGGAACAGTTTTGATTTAGTTTTGAATACACGATTTTGTTTTAAAATAGAATTGTTCGCTCGATTTTCGGCAATGAATACTGATATGATTTTCTGATAAGAATCCGAAGTTCTCTATCATAGTTTATTGCTATGTAAGGAGAATGAAAGTTTCTAATCAAGAAGTCAAACCAGAAGTCTGCACTTGAGTGATCGGGTTACCAGTACTAATTGAAAGCAAAATTCTGTATTTGAACAGGAAATTGAAAATGATATGCATATGTATGGAGTATCGTTTAATTACTAGTTCTTTATTTCATTACTTTTTTAGGACAAAAAGTTCTAAGTGGGGGAGACAGTAACATCCCTTAAATTTACAACCATTTAAAATTTTAAATTTAATTTAATGTTTGAATTTGGAATGGTTTTTAAATAAGATTTATGATGTTATTAATGAACGATTTAAAATTTTATTTGTGATAAGCAACGATTTATAATTTGTTAAATTATGATTGATAATAATGGATGTTATTAAATTGTTTATGTTTATACATTTGGACTAGCTAACTTTGAACTATTGTTGAAAAAAAAAATTAGCAGTTGAATCCTTGATTTATTTTTAAGATTCAATATAAGCTTTAATGCGATAATTGAAAATAAACTTATGAATGTTTCCAAATTAATTTTATGTAGGGGAGAATCGTAAGACACCGAGTGTTAAAGGTATATAATGTATGTTTTAACTATCACAGTTAATGAAATATATGTTAACATTTATAATAATAATATGCCATAAATTTAAATGAAAAGTTTTAGTTTAACGTCTTAAACCACACACGTTTGTACTTACCTATGCTTTGCCTTCCCCAACCCCACGAATCTCTCTCATTCATTAACGTGTAAGCATTCAATTATATAAATAAATAATGTTACCTACGTTGTGTCTTTATGGCCCTTCCCTCCATGAAAACCATTCTCGTAACATATATATTAAAAACAAAAGGAAACCTTTCATTTCAATTGCATGCATGCATAAACATTGCCCCTCTTTCCATTCATTTGGCATAACGCATGCATTTGCATAAAAGCGTATGAAATAGTGTAAAATAATTGAAGTCCGAAAATTTATTGCCATGTGAATTGGTAAAACATATTGACCAGTTCTTTTGATTGAGATTTACGAACACATTCAAAGTTCAAGCGCACGTACCGTTCCCTTCCCTTTATTTATTTCCTTACGTGTTGTTCATTCCCCAGAATTTCCTCCTTCCCCTTTACTTCTATTGTCAGCCTAAAGAATATTTCCCCAAACAAAATCAAGGCTCCTTCTTTTCATTTTAATGGCGGCCTCCACTGAAAAATTAAATCATCCATTTTCTTTAAGGCTTCATAAATTTCTCCCCGCTCAATTCAGTGGCCTGCTGCCATTAGATCTATTTCTTCTTCCCTAATTAATAGCCAACTGAAAAGCAATTTTTTTTCAAATCAAACGAATTCTCTCCACCGTCCTCGTCAATAATCTCCGCCTTTGTCCGTCCTCGCAGCGTTGTCACCAGCTTCTTTTTCCTTTGTCGAATCAAAGTGAGTTTTAATCTCAAGTTTAATTTTCCCTCAAGTAATTAACATCAATAATGTGCTAACTAAAAAAATGGATCTTTTGCTTGTTTATCATATTTGATTTACCTTTGACGTATTATGGTCGGTTACTTTTGACATAACTCTGGGAATTTGGTTGATATTGTCATAATGTTGTTATGGTCATTGCCATTTTACCATGATCCATGTTGTACATCACCTTTTGTCTAATTGTTATAGGTCTTCTATATTTATTTTACCATCGCTCACTTGTCATGTTCACCGGCCATGGTACCTATAAAATCGGCTTCTTTTTCCTTCATTGAATCAAGGAAATATTTAACCATTGCCCATTTTTGCTTGTTTTTTTTGAAATAGATACGCATATAGGAATTGTAGTGTTAGTTTTATATATATGTTTCCTGAATCATATATATATATATGTATATATATATATATATACACACATATATATACACACACACATTAGTTGATGAAGGTTGTTTCATTTATTTTCCTTGTCCATTTTCTTTATGTGGGAAGTCACGAAAAAAATTTAGAAACAAGTTTAGAAACTTTGAAACTTGCAAACAGGAAGTTGGGTATATAATATATGCATGTTAATAGAATTCTTTTGTTAAAGTTTATGTGCTAATACGTGAAAGCTACCACTTGTCTTTAAGTATTGGGTTAGAATACTTAAGAACTATTGTAACACCCCACCTCCACCAGGGTGGCTCTTGCAAGCACTCTGACTTTGGAGGGGCGTTTGAATCAGGTAAACATGCATAATGATATATCAAGGCAGAACAAGAACATATGTATATATGTAAACAGAGTAAATAACATAGATAAAACAGCGGAAGATTTCAAAACAAGTCTGGTACAACATAGCTTTCCAAATAAACAAGTCTAGATAAAACAACATCAACTGAAAAACTGAAATAAATAAGTGCTATCCCCAATTAAGTGGTAACCATAGCTAGCTTCATGTCGAAACCGTACATGAGCTGAAATCCCACAAGCAAGCAATCCGAAATCCAAGCTAAGCTCCAGTATTCCCTCCCTGAGAACCGGGGGGGGGGGGGAACGGAAGAAAAGAGGCGAAAGAAAACAGGTCAGTCAAAAAGACTGAGTAAGCCCACTACAATCAATGTAAACTGATAAAGTTAACTGGCATGAGCAGCAGGGATGAACATAAGGATAACAATATACTAGCATGATGATTAACTAACAAGGTAGATAAAGGTGTCATCGCATAATCAGGATTAAGGTTTTGCACCACAGGTGTACTAGCAAACTAACATGACTTGAATAAACAAGTATTGATCCCTTGGCCCAAGCTTTGGCCCAATAACATGAAATGACCCTAATACAAGGTCCAACCAAACGGTCTAGTCGATCGGCTCCCTAAGCCTAACTCGTCACGTGTTGGTGTCAATACGGCCCAATCATAATTGTAGTCGAACTGTGCCGGGTCCACCCTTCGGGTGTATCAAGCCCTAGGGTGTCAACCCCTGGACACCATGAACATGAGTGCACAGTCCCGATCTACTGCTACCCGTGCATGTTTTCTCCGGCTACGGACTATGTGCACGACCAGAGTCCGCCCGGAACTACACCGGCGTACCCTCTGCCGTCGCTTTTGGTCACTTACCTCCAGTCCAGTAATCGTGCCCCCACCCTAGCCTAGTCCCTAGGGCCATGATGATACTAACTTGGGATTACTGCTGGAGTGGGCCCCCATTGCTAGGATTTTTCTAGTGGGTTAAGTACGGTTTAACCCTCTTGCTAATCCTGGATTAACTTGGTTAAGTGTAACGATGAGTTCACGACTTAACCCCGATTAATCTACCAAGCCCAAATTGGTTAAGTATTAAGTGGACCATGACTTAACCCTAATCACGAGGCATTAATTAATTTAATGCGCCTTAACCTCTCACATTAGACCTTGTTGTGGTTACTAGTTAAGCCGGGCGGGTCCGGGTAGCTTTACACCACAACTTGGTCTAACCTCGGGTTCAAGGTACAACATGACCAACTTCTCACATTGGGTCCTATTGTTTGTAGCAACTAGTTAAGCCGGTCGGTTCCGGGTAGGTTTACGCTACAAACTCAACCCAACCTCGTGTTGGTCACACTTATCTTTTCTAAGTGTCATGTCCATCATGTTTCCAAAACATGTTACAAGTTTTCAAGCAATTGGGTAGACCTAACTTAATAGGTAAATTCTCAATGGGTAGACCTAACTTAATAGGTAAATTCCCAAGCTTATGTTTTATGTCTTTTAAGTTTACCCAACCCCAAACGCAATCCCATCGCTTACATATCGCAATAGCGCATAAAGGATAGAAAGAGGGAACTTGGCATAATCATGACATAAAGGTATTGAAGCCACAAGCTTAACATGGTGGCATATGAAATGTTCATATGTTCATACACTTGTATATTACATTTTTAGGCCTCAAAAGCATGCATAAAACCAAACTTAGCATATTGGTGATACATGGTGCTAAATGACATGTAGAGATGGCCATAAGTTCGCATTTAGCCTCACATGCAAGTTATCATAAGAGATATGATAACTTACATGTTGCTAAAATGCAACCTTTGGCATAAAGCTTAAAGCTTTATGTTCATAAACCCAAAATAAGCTTGCATAACATGATAGCATGAACAAAATGTTCAACCCAAACTTGCATAACATAACTTGGCATACTTGCATATAAACTTGCATATCACAACATGATAAACTTGCATATAAACTTGCATATCACAACATGATAAACTTGCATATCATACATTTAACTTTAGAGTTTAAGTATGAAAGTAGAATAGGGCTTACAATGCCTAAGAAGTCACAAAAATATGACAAAGCCCTTATGAAATCAATTAAACCCAAAATGCAAGCAAAACCCTTGAGCCAAAATGATCAAGACTCTTTCTTTATGATGCAAATATATAAACTTGACTTGAATGCAAGCTAATGATGCTCATACAAGTTTGAAAACACTTGTATGCATGGAAAATCACTTAGGAATTTATTTAGGAATTTTATGAAGAGAGTGGAGGCCATGAGAGGATTGATTTTGCCATAGTTTAGTTGTATGAATGAATAATGATGATTTAGAGTAGGTTAGGGTCTTATTTATAGATTAGGCAAGTGTTTTAGGCCATAGGATTAAACCTAGATTCAATCCAAGCCATCAAAGCATGTCTTGGGGAAGAAGTCAAGTGTAGGAACTATCTAGGGCCTTTAGATTAAAGATGAACCATGAGAACCATTCAAATGCAAAATCTGCATTTGAGCGAATCGGCCCACGGGTTGACAGCCAAACACCCTGAATTAACCCCTAGTCGACCCAGCGAGCTCGGGTCGACCTCAAAAATCGGCCGGTTCGGTTATTCCCCTCTCCCAATTCGCTGTTTTGAACATTTTTGCATATTTATTTATTTAATTTTCAATTATATATATATATATATATCAATATATATATATTTCTCTGCGCAACCCATTTCACTTAATTAAGTATACTTTAATTTGGGAATTTTTCGTGAAACTTCGCGAGGCCATATCTTGGTCATACGGACTCCGATTTTCGAAAACTCGGACTCTATTTCGCGTATTTTTCCGAGACGAACGCAATGGCATAGCCCGTTTCCCTTGATTCAGATTTTACAGTTTAATTCTGCCTCCATTTATGTTATAACATGTTATTCAAAAATACGGGTTGTTACATTCTTCCCTCCTTAAAGGATTTCGTCCCCGAAATCTCCAAGTTAGGAAGAACGTATCCTACCATCCATCTACTCAAAACATCATCCACGAGCAATCATTGTCCTTAAAAGGTTATAAATGCTGTATGATCATATGCAAAGGTGTGTGTATATGTACTTATCTAATGCGAAAATCAGGAGGTTACTGATTCAGTAAACCCCCTTAATGCAAAATATGTTAGTGAAATGAGTCCATATGTATGCAAATTCCTAACATAATTTATAATCTCTACATGAGTGCACATAACATTCATCCATATGCAACATCCACGTGATAGCATAACAAGTTTTCATCCATGAATAAGCATAAACACTCATGCATATGCGGTATGAAAGTGTGTGAGCCGATCTTAGTGCCTAACGTGTATTATGCATCCACGAGTACCCACTTGCAAACACTTGCAACCACTTGCAACCATCAAGCATAACATGTTTCAAACACATGTTTCATCCAAAGGGTTTCTACCTAAGGTTCTCATGACAAGATTAACACGATAAACTAGATAAACATGGATAGCAAAGAGAAAGATATGCTAACAAAGAAAAGAGATTAAGAGTGTACCCTCAAAAAGGAATGGATAAAGCCCACGCATCTTCTCCTCGGTTTCCCAAGTTGCGTCTTCTTCGGCTTTACCCCATTGAACCTTCACCAATTTGACCTCTCGATTCCTTAGCTTCTTGGTCTCCGTCCCCAAGATACGAATCAGAGCTCTCCTCAAGGTAGCCTCTTTCTCCACTTCTACATCTTTTAGAACACTTGGCTCAACAACCTCTGCTGATTCATGTAAACACTTCCGGAGATGCGAGACATGAAAAACATCGTGTACTCCAGCAAGCTTCTCGGGCAACTTCACTCTATAAGCCATCTGCCCGATCCTCTCTATAATAGGGAATGGTCCAACAAACCTCGGTGCCAACTTCCCAACAGCTCCAAATCGGACCACATTCCGCAAAGGAGAAACCTTCACGAAAACCATATCCCCAACATCAAACTCCAAATCCGTTCTTCGCTTATCAGCATAGGATTTCTGTCGGTCTTGGGCCGCTTTCATCCGTCTCCGAATCAACTCGATCTTCTCGGATGTATCTCTGATCATATCAGGCCCAAGTATAAGCTCATCTGTAGTCTCCCACCAACATGTAGGCGACTTGCACGGCCTCCCATATAAAGCTTCAAATGGTGCCATCCCTATGCTTGCCTGATAACTGTTATTATATGCAAACTCAACAAGAGGAAGATGGTCTTCCCAAGTACCACCAAAATCCAGAATACAAAGCCTCAACAGATCCTCGAGTACCCTATTCACCCTTTCGGTTTGACCGTCCGTCTGTGGGTGATAAGCCGTACTTAGATTCAACCTTGTGCCCACAGCTTCTTGCAAGCTATTCCAGAATTGACTTGTAAAGATTGGGTCACGGTCACTGACTATACTAGAAGGGACTCCATGTAGTCTCACAATCTCACGAAGATATACAGATGCTAGCCAAGATGCGGTCCTCTTGCTCTTCACCGGAATGAAATGAGCACTCTTCGTAAGTCTATCCACAATAACCCGAATGCTCGTATTCCCTTTCCTTGACCTTGGTAGCCCATCGATAAAATCCATGGAAATACTCTCCCACTTCCATAGTGGAACGTCTAGAGGATGCAATAGCCCACCGGACTTCTTCGACTCGGCCTTAACTTGCTGGCAAATGATACATCTAGAGACAAATTCTGCCACATCCTTCTTCATCCCAGGCCAAAAGAAAATGTGCTTCATATCTTTATACATCTTATCTCCGCCCGGATGTATAGTCAACTTAGAGCGATGCGCTTCCTCAAGAACTCTTCTTACTAGATCTTCTACCATTGGAACACATAACCTTCCGTCTCTCCTCAGCCAACCCTTGTCATCAATAGAATATCGAGCGAGATGACTAGACGTCTCTCCTCGAATTAGCTTATCCATAATCTCAACTATCTGAGGGTCTTCTCTCTACGAAGCCCCAACTTGATCAAGAAGGGTAGGTCTGAGTTCCAGAGATGCTAAAGAACCAGTCATCGACTCAATCGCCAAAGAGAAATCAAAGGTTGCCACATACTCTAAATTCTTCATCTCAACGAATAGAGGACTTAGGGTCAACCTTCTTCTACTCAATGCATCTGCTACCACATTCCCCTTGCCAGGGGTATAAGCTATCTCAAAATCGTAGGACGCCAAGAATTCCATCCATCTTTGTTGCCTCAGATTTAGATCCTTCTGAGAAAAGAGATACTTCAATGACTTGTGATCGGTATAAAGCTCAGTGTAACCATGTATTTATAATGCAAAATACATGACTTGTAACAACCCGTATTTCGATAACATGTTAAAACGAGAATCAAGGCAGAATTTCATTTTTAAATTCCGAATCAAGTAAAACGGGCTATGCCATTGCGTTCGTCTCGGAAAAATACGCGAAATAGAGTCTGAGTTTTCGAAAATCGGAGTCCGTATGACCCGATTAAGGCCCAACGAAGTTTTTAGAAAATTTCAAAGTAAAAACAGATTTCAAATTCAAGTTTGAATTTGGAAATTTGGGCCAGTTTGGGCCAGGCGGGAAAATTCCCGCCAGAGCACCCAAGTCGACAGTCCTGTCGACTTGGTTGGACCCAAGTCGACAGCCCTGTCGACTTGGCTGTCGACTTGGTCCAGCCGGGCAGTTTTGCCTGGTGCACCATTTTGGGTTTGTGTTGAGCTTGGGGGTCAGATTCGGTTTTAAGGGCTGAGATTGCAACTAGGGTTTAATCCTATGGCCTAAAACACTTGCCTAATCTATAAATAAGACCCTAACCTAACCCTAAATCATCATTATTCATTCATACAACTAAACTATGGCAAAATTTTACCTCTCATGGCCTCCACTCTCTTCATAAAATTTCTAAATTGTTTCTATGAGAGATTTTCCATGCATACAAGTGTTTTCAACCTTGTATGAGTGTCATTAGCTTGCATTCAAGTCAAGTTTCTATATTTGCATCATAAAGCAAGGGTTTTGATCATTTTGGCTCAAGGGTTTTTATGTTAGAGCTTGCATTTTGGGTCTAGTTGATTCCATAAGGGCTTTGTCATATCTTTTGTGCCTTCATAGCAAGGTAAGCCCTTTCCCTACTCTTAGATATTAACTATGAAGTTAAATGTTTATGTGCAAGTTTGGGTTTGATCATTGATCTATCATGTCATGCAAGTTTATGAAGTCTTCATCTTGATCTTGTGGTCATAAAGCTTTGGCCTTTATGTTAAATGTTGCATTTTGGCAACATGAGAACTATCATACCCCTTATGATAGCTTGCATGTAATGTCATATGCGAACTTCTAGCCATCTTTCTATGTCATTTATCATCATGATTCGCTTATTTGCCAAGTTTGAACGTTATGCATGTTTTTTTGAGGCTTAAGAATGTAACATGCAAGTTAATGAACACATTATGTCTCATTTGCCACCATGTTCAACTAGTGGCTTTATACCCCCTTTTGTCATGCCTTTGACAAGTTCCTTCTTTGAATCCATTATGCGAGTTTAAAAGCGTTGGGGTCACATTATGGGAAAACATAATGACATGAACATGATTTGGGTAAATGGGGATAAACATGACAACATGTAACGTTAAATATGACATGTGTTTATACTTGAAAACATGACTTGAAATATAACATGGAAGTTGACATGTAAGTATGCTTGAAAACATAAGCTTGGGAATTTACCTATTAAGTTAGGTCTACCCATTGGGAATTTACCTATTAAGTTAGGTCTACCCAATTGCTTGAAAACTTGAAATATGTGTTGGAAACAAAATGGACATGACACTTAGATAATATAAGTGTGGCCAACTCGAGGTTGGGTTGAGTTTGCAACGTAAAACTACCCGGAACCGACCGGCCTAACTAGTAGTTGCAAACAATAGGACCCAATGTGAGAAGTTGGTCATGTTGTGCTTGAACCCGAGGTTAGACCAAGTTGTGGTGTAAAGCTACCCGGAACCGACCGGCTTAACTAGTAACCACAACAAAGTCTAATGTGAGAGGTTGAGGTGCATTAAGTAATTAATGCCACATGATAGGGTTAAGTTAATTTGATTAATGACTCTTAATCAAATATGACATGGACAAATGGGTTAAGTAATTTGATTAGGCTAATGATACTTAACAGAACATGACAAGGTTGGGTAGGTTAAGTAATTTGATTTTCCTAATGACACTTAACCATTTTTATACGACTAGTGGACGGGGTTAAGTTAACCAACACTTAATCAATCCAACACGATAACTTGGTAAGGTTAAGTAAGTTTTCTTAATGACGCTTAACCGAAAAATACAGTTAATGGATGGGGTTAAGATTGGACTCAACTAGTCTAAGCATGGAAATCGGATGGGGTTAAGTTAGCCTAGACTTAATTAATCCCACTTGGTAGTTTAATGGAGTTAAGTTAAACACTTAACTAATCTAACATGATGATTTGAGGTGGTTAAGTGACCTATACTTAACCAATCTAACTCGTGAATTTATTGAGGTTAAGTTAACTTATACTTAACCAATCTAACGTGAAAACATGATAAGGCTAAGTCACGAATCGCTTAAATATGCTTGACCGATTTGACTCAGTAATTTGATAGGGTCAAGTTAATATATACTTAACCAACTTGAGCATGATTTGTAGGGTTAAGTCTTGAACTTGGATACTTAGCCAATTTTGACATGATTTGTAGACGGGTTAAGTCATGAACTTAAGTGACACTTAATCCATTATGTAAACCCTAGTTCTGAGGATTAGGTGGATAACCGTAGTTAACAAGGATAACGGGAATAAGGCTAAGTGGTAAACCTCAGTTGAAGAATAACTAAGTAATGGTTCTTGGTCAAGGAAATTTAGACCAGTTCATAGATAGATGAGTAACCTGATACGGTAGGTCATCGTTTAAGTATACGAGTAGGAGCAAGTATCTGATTTAGATAAAGGCTCCAGCGAACTGGGTAACGAAGCAGCGGCTTCGGGGAACGTGAGGATATTCTTGGTATCCCTCTGTGAGCTGCCAGGTGATTATACTAGGCTCATGAGAGGTTAAGGTCTGCGTTAGAAGAACCAAGAGTATGCCTTGGTTGCTATGCGAGCGACCTAAAGACGGGGATGGATAGGGGATAGTCGACGATACACGGTCGTACCCTAGATAGCACTTCGTCAGGCTACCTACCATCTTTGGTCAAGCGTGTACGTACGGAAAGGCAGAGAACACCCAAAAGACCATAATTGCTATCTAATTATGGGTGCGGTAAGGCTTGGATGTGGGTTGGCCAGTGTTGTGTTCTCATACAGGATTTATCCTGTCTTGTCTTTCACTAGTTGAGGGAGGGGTCTCATGGGACCATAGCCACGTATAGAAAAAAACAGACCTTAGCATCTGCATCGGCAGATAAATCGAAAGCTCCCGACCGAGTCCTGTATTTCTTGATCTGCCCTGTGACAGGACTCGGATGGCACGATGTGATACATGTGCATACAGTCATGGAAAAACGATTCACGATGAATGCGTGGGAAAAAGGGCGCGGTTGACGGTTAGCGTAAATCCTAGTGGCCCTGGGTGGTTGAACCAAAACCGAGATACGAAAACGTGCAATACGTAAGCATAATCCATAGTAGTCTTAGGTAGCATAAGTCCTAGTTGTACAAACGATGATTCATGTTGAAAGACCCTAGTTAGATATAGGGTGACAGTCCAAAACGATCTTAAGGATCATGGAACTATGTTATAGTAGTATAGAATCTCATGGGAAAGCCCGTATGGTCTACGGCAAGGGACTGAACATTTACATGGAATAAAACATACGAGTTGAGTAACCTATATATGCGATATATTAGGTTGACATAGACCATTACACGACTTTTGAGTAAGGGTCATTCATGTTAACACATGATACGGTGGGGATACTAGTACGGTAGGTGCAGAGCAGATGTACAGGATAGATACCATGGGACGTTATACGTGATAGATACCTTGGGGATATTATACTTGATAGAAACCTGACGATGTGATACCTTGTTTTATCTTGACATCGTAATTTATCATGACACCTTAGTTTATCTGAGTTCAGTAGTTCATCCTGTTATTTTGATTTAGCCTATCTATCTCGTTATCATGCTTATGTTCATCTCAGTTTCTTATGTCAGTTAACTTTACTAGTTTTTATGCTAATAGTAGATAGGGCTTACTCAGTCTTTTTGACTGACCTGTTTTGTTTCGCCCCTTTTCTTCCGTTCCCCCTCCCCAGGTTATAGGGAGGAAATACTGTTGTTTAGTTCGGACTTCTTCTGCTTGAAGATCATCATGGATGGCTTGGACCTTTCTTGGCTATGGCTACTTTACTGTTTTTACTTGGGGAATAATTTATGAAAAAGTCTTTATGCTTCTTTACTATTGCAAGACAGGTTTTGATGTACTCTGATGTAAAAGGCTTTAGACCTTAATTATTGATGTTTATGAAAGTTTAATTTTACTTCCGCTATTTTATATGTTCTGTCTTGTGATATTTCTGTGCATGTTTACCAATAATGCCCCTCTAAAGCTAGTGCATTCCTTTGCGAGTGACCCTAGCGGAGGCGGGGTGTTACATGACTGTTGGGCTGAAATGGCACACATGCCCAATATAAGAGAATGAAATACAAAAAATAACAGTTGCGGCATCACAAGATAAGCTTATGGTAATATAATGTCATAATGTACCCGCATTCCATAAATTGGCTCACTTCTAACATCCCCTCTCAAACCTATGGTCTTGAGAAAACCCTAGATTTACGTCTAGTGAAAATTGATTTCTGATTCTTCGATTTGGCACAGTGATTAACTTCGAAAAGATAATCTGAGGGATGGTTCACTTCTTTGCTGTGTTGATTCGATGTAATATGCGTAGAATCATTGAGCTCGACAGTACTTATCTCAGATCTAAATCTCTTGAAATTAGCAGAAGAGACGGCCTTTGTTAGTACATCTGCACTTTGGTAAGTACCAGCTATATGCTACAACATTATATCTCCTTTCTGTACTAATTCACAAATGAAGTATAAATCTAGCTCTGTATCATTAGTTCTTGCATGTTGCACTGGATCTTTTGATATATATATATATATAGTGCTTTTATTGTCACACCATATTACCAGTTTGTTATTGCTTTCAAGTTTTAGTTCACTTAAAGTGACTATAGCCATTTCAACTCTACAGTAGCATTAGTTGGTTAAGATAGTGAGATTTTATATATCATCAGTTGTGCTGCCTGTAACAATGAAGTCATCAACATAAATTTGTATGTATGTTGTTGGAGCACTAATTATTTTCGTGAATAGGGAATTATTTGATTTGGTATACTTATAACCAAGTTGTAATAATGCGCTTTTCAGTCTATCAAACCAGACCCTAAGAGCCTGTTTAAGGCCATAAATTGCCTTGTTCAACTTGCAGACAAAATTTGAATTTTGTGTGTAGCTTTGTGGTTGCTTCACATAGATCTCTTATTTTATAATTCCATTCAAAAAGACATTATTAACATTCAGATGTTTAGTTGGCTAGTTTCTATGAAGTGCAATAGTAAGTACAAGTCTTATTGTGGTAGGTTTTACTACAGTAGAATTTTTTTGATTAACAACAAACTCATATTCGTGTGTAAATCTTTTTGCCACTAAATTGGCCATGTACTTATTTATTGTACCATCTGGATTCTTTTTTAATCTATAGGCCCATTTGCAGCCCACAATATTTTTATTTGATGTTGTTTTTATTAGACTTCATATCTTATTATTAATGAGAGCATTGTATTCAATGTCCATTTCATTTCTCCAGTGTTTTCTTTTGACTGCTTGATCATAAGTTTGTGGTTCAGTTATTTCAGATGTAGTAGTAAACACTTTTGGCTTGAAAATGCCACTCTTGGCTCTTGTTGTCATTGGATGACCAGTGTGAACATGTGGAGGATCAGCAGTGGTTGGTTTTGTTCAGCTGAACTTGATGTACTATTACTTTTCTGTATTCTGATCATTTGTTGCAGAGTTATTGCTAACTTGACTTTGCTCACTTGAATTTTCAGGACTATTGATGGCAGGGATAAATGGTTCAACAGATTCATTGTCTTCCTGGTTGAAAGGCAATGCACCTTGTTCATTAGCAGCCCTACTGTCCTTTGAGTAACTCCACACATCTACCCACTGAGGTACAATATGTGTAAAATGTTTTGCATTTAAAACTTTATTGGTAGTGCTGATCTCTTTTGACTTGAGTAGGAACACCTTTTCACTGAAAATAACATGTCGGCTAATGTCTATCTTCACTGTGCTATCAGTACACTTAAAACATTTTTGGTTAGTAACATAATCAATGAAATTACAAGGTGTAGACCTATAATTCAGTTTATTGTTGTTGTAAGGTCTTAGACAAGGGTAGCATAAACATCCAAACACTTTTAATTCTTTGTAGCCTTGGTTAACACCTTGTATCTTTTCTAATGGAGTTGAATTGTTAAGAATTTTGGTTGATTGCCTATTTATTAGAAAAACAACAGTATTAAAGGCCTCTGGCCAAAATTTAATAGGCACACTGGCTTGAGCTAAAAGTGTTAAACCACATTCTACTATGTGTCCGTGTTTTCTCTTGACTAACCCATTTTTTGGGAAGTGTATGGGCAAGTTACTCTATGAATAATTCCCTTATTGTTGAAATAAGTGGATAGTGGTTTAAATTCACTACCTCCATCACTTTGAATGATTTTGACAAATTTATTAACCTATTTTTCCACCATATTAATAAAACTGATTATTGCATTGCAAGTGTCAGATTTATTTTTCAAAACATAGATCCATGTAAATTTGGAACATGCATTGGCAAAAGATACATAATATTTATGACCAAAATCTGAGAAAACAAAGGTTGCACCCTATAGATCTATAGCAATTACCTGTAATGGTTCATAGTACACAATTTTAAAATTATTGAATGGTAATATGTGACTCTTCCTTAGTTGGCTATGTTCACACATATATGGCAAGTCGACACTATCAACATCAGTATGAATTTCAGATAAAACTTGGTTCACTACATTAACACTAGGATGTCCAAGTCTACGATGCCAAAGATCAAATACACTTTGAGTTTTAACATCATTATTCATATGGGACAACTTACACATTTTCTTGGACTTACCATCATTATAGCAATTAACAGAATTTAACTTGTATAGTCCTATGCTTACATCACCCTGTAAAATAACATCTCGAGTTAGAATATTTTTGATGAGGCAATAATTTGGAGAAAATTCAAAAAATACGTCGTTATCTCTTACAAAATTTGATGCACTGATTAAATATTTTTAATCTTTGGTACTCTCACCGTGTTATGCAGAAATAACCTTTTCTTGCCATTTATACATGCATTGCCAACATGAGTAATATGAATGCATTTACCATCATCCATAGAGATTGAATGCTTACCTTCATACTCCTTGCTTCCTAAGTTTAAGTTTTCAAGATTACTGGTTAAGTGGTTTGTAGTAATAGTGTCTGATACCATGCATCATCATTAATTGATCACTTTCCTTTGTCTAATTGCCCTTGTTAGCTTCAGATTGAGAACTCCTATCATTCTGAATGTTGGTAAGATTGGCAGTAGAGATCCAAGACAAGCTGGTATGCAGCAATTAGCGAGACCACTAATGATGATGATTACCTTGAAGTGGTATCCTAGTATGACTCTTAACAATTTTCTTGAAGTATTTCTTGATTCTTGGTTTTTCTTTTCTGGATTTTTGATGCTTGAGTAAGGATGGCTTGGTAATGAATGATGCAGCCTATCAAAAATGATATAGGCAAGACACATTCATATATGAGACACCCTCGATTTCTCAAATGATGAGAAAATCTCTGATGAGAAATTGATACACAAATAATGGAAATTTCCTGATGTGTATCAATGATCATACAAAATCTAATAGCGGTTAAGCTAGAGAAAGCTTTCATACAATATTCGAATTTACAATAGAGTTTTATGGCAGTAGAAATGTAGAATAATATTGTGGAGAAGGAAATGATTTTTTTTGCAAAATGAATGTAAAATGAAGTGATGATTTTATGGACATAGTGTGGCTATGTATTTATAATGCAAAATACATGAATGTTGGGTTGAAATGGCACGCAGACCCAATACAAGAAAATGAAATGCAAAAAATGATAGTTTCGGCATCACGTGATAAGCTAGTGGTAATATAATGTCTCAGTGTAGCCGCATTCTAGAATATTGGCTCACTTCTAACACTTAGCATTCAACATTCAGCACATGCAATGGAAGATCCGAATTTACCATTTCTTTAATAATTATAACTTCTTTAAACAATATCCAGCTGAAATATATTTCATAATTCTAACAAACTTGTTTTGGTTATGTTATACAAGACCCATGCAAAGGAATGACACAAACTATTTAAGTTTAGTTGCAAGTTGAGTGGTTACTCATCCCTTGTTTCAAGTGATCATAATCAAGGACTGCACATAAATAATGTTTTGATATAAAACCGTGTCTTCCTTCATTTTCATTTGTAGCTTAATTTCATTGTTTTTTGTTTTTCTTGCTTAAGGTGCTCTAAATTGTGATTTCATTGTACACTTGATGCTACTTATAGTAGATATCAATGTTTTTATATATAAAATGAATCTGATCAGTTTCTTGTAATGATCAAGCTTCTTTTTTTTCTAGAGAAAATTACAATTGGAGTTTAACGTAGATCATGTGGAAGTTGACAATGATGATGAAGAATTTCGTGGAGCCTTGTTCTCTAGAAAAATTTATTGGGTTTAGCATAATGGTTTTGTTGTATAGTATCATGACTTAAATGACGTTGACACAGATCTTTTGACCAAAACCCATAAGGTCGTGTCCTCCTAAGTCAGAGACAATCAACTTTAAATTGCTTGAAGAAGAAGTTGCATTTATATATCCCTGGTAGGCATGAGTAATTTCAAAGGTTCTTCATGGTTCAAAATACTTGGTTTATTTCTAGTCGTGGAAGGACGAGACTGAATACGGGCTCAGTAATTTAAGATATGGATCAATCGAGAATGGAGGCGTGTCACCCAAGTATAGTATCTGTTCTTCTATGTCGAAGGTTATCTGATAATACATTTTATCTTTGACTAAAACTGAAGCCTACTATCATGGATTAGAACACATTATTGTAATTTTTTTTTGGAGGAAAAATCTATACAATGCTCTTATTTTTAGGATTTTAAGTTAACTATGCATCTAGACCTTCTATCTTACTAAAAAAAAAATCAATTCTCAAAACCAAAGTAAATGAAGGTGGGATGGCAAATATTTCTGATATGTAGATTTTATTTAATTGTTTAAATTTGTCTCTATTTTCTATCACTACTAAATTCATAGTAATTAAAATATTTCTGATGAAAATCAAATAAAAATATCATGGTATTCACAAAGCTATATAGTAATTTTGTAGACTAAGATAATTTTTATTTGATACATACATAATCTAAAATTGCAATACTTAAATAAATTTATCTGTACTAAATTTGAAACTAATAGGACTACTAGCCAAATTTTGGCATAGCATCCCTAAACGATAGGTAACAAAGTGATAACAATTTCATGGTGTAGAATTGATCTATGAACAATAAATTCATAAGAAAATGTAAATTTGAAGAATGGAAGTAAAAAAAGCAAAAGAAGCCAAGTTTATAGTGGTTCGGGTACGACTATCTTCACTTTATCACATGATTCACCTGTAGATATGTTGTTTATTCAAATACAATTAGAGATTCAAACCTAAAATGGTAATGACAAGGTCTCTCCTGGATATGAATGAACAAACATCCAATAGCCTTTTTTCTATTACACGTAGCCTCCTATTTATAGCTAAGGTAGGTTGGAATTGGGCTTTTGAGTCATTGGATTATAACAAAACATTCAAATTAAAAGTTGAAATACTAGGAGGAAACTGACCAATTCCCAAATTTTGATGGATCGGTACTGATCCGTTAGAGGATTGGTGCTACTCCATAATCTTGGTTTAATTCTTGTGTTTTCTTCTATATTCCTCGAGTCTTGATGCTTCTTTTCTCAAATATGTGTCTTCCTTTAATACTTCAAAGCTTGTTATTCATACATTCATTTAGAATACTTTCTCCATGAAATGAATTTATTGATCAGTACCAATGTATAGATTTATCCAAATTTCTCTGCTTTCTTTCCTGATTTCGTATCTTTGCCACCATTTTGAACTAGAGAGAAACCATGACAATATTATCGACTCATGGAGGTTTCCATTCCCTATTCTTTTCCTATTAGCTTTTGTGCTTGGTTATTTTCATTTTTCTAACTCATTACTTCAACATTTTTAGTTAAATTCGATCAATCTGTCGCTTATGAAAAATACCGAATAACAACTTCCTTCTCAAGTATTTTTTGTGAATGCCAAGCATGCTATGAAATGA
Organism: Allium sativum; assembly: GCA_030737875.1. Taxonomy (NCBI): domain Eukaryota; kingdom Viridiplantae; phylum Streptophyta; class Magnoliopsida; order Asparagales; family Amaryllidaceae; genus Allium; species Allium sativum. Next base: position 532,990,977 of record CM060915.1, read on the forward strand.
TATACACGACCAGATCCATATTTGCATTAATACATGCATTACTCACGCTGCTTCGATTGAATGTTGTGTATCACACAGAAGGCTCCCTCATCCTAAATTTGTGCACTCCTAAGTCTGAGGTAGTCATCTTTAAATTGTTTAAAGAAGAAGATGCATGCTATAATGTGCCCGGTTGGTATGAGAAATTTCAAAGGTTTTGATGGTTCAAAATACTTGGTTTATTTCAACATAAGCTGTATTTTTTATTTTATTTTGGGGAAAATTTGAGGAAATTAGGATTTTGAGTACCTTTCAATATAAATTTTTCAATGATTATTTTAAATTTTGTTAAAGGGACTCCACATTTTGTTAAGGGGGATCAATTTTGATTTAGGGTATAATTGTTATGGGTGGTACACAATAAATTAGCCTCCTTTTAAATATATAAGTTAAAATTCTAGTATTAACCCATGTAATTCTCATTAATATAAACCATAAACCTAAACCATAATTATGCTTACAATTTATTGTTGCACATAAAAATAAAAAATGGATATAGTTAATGTAATGGAGACACAAGAAAGTTCAATGGGCGAACGAAAGGCATTAGATCAGGTAATTAATCATAATTTCATATTCAAATTGATATGGTTAATTTAATGACGCAAGTGTTCTTTTATTTCTAGAAGTATGCATTTGATATTTGCGCTGAATTTAGCACGTTAAAGTTTAACATAAGTGATGAGTCAGGGGCAATTAAGTCTCGTTTTCTTTCTGTTTTTTTAAATAATCTAGACCCCCTTTAACAAAAAAATTAAGCTGAAGTCCCCTTAATATTATCTTACCCTTAACCAAATGTGGAGTCCCTTTAACAATCCTTTTTTTTCTTTTTTTTGAAGTTATGCAAAATTTGAAAGTAGTCCTAGGCTTTAATAATTTTTGATGGAATTTGGATGAAAGATGCATTTTTCCTTTTCTTTTGATGGAAGATGGATTTTGATAATTAGTATCTATGCCAATTGCAAGTAAAGTAATCTGGAAATAACATCATTTCAAAACGTCCATAAATTACATTTTCGCTCTTTTACGAACCCATAATTAATAAATTTTGGGTTGATGAAAACTGTTCAATAGAACATTTCACACGTACAACTCTCTTAACTTTAAGGTTCAACCGGAGAGTGTCCAGATGTTTAGCATGCCATTTTACAGTGCTTGCAACTGTGTGAGTCATAAACCCTATAAAAATCTATCTATGTTGGGGGTCTAACCGGATCTATTACTTAGAAGGCAATTATCCTAACCACTAGACTATAAATGCTTGGATGCAATGTTTTTGTGACTTTCATCCTTTAAAACTTTTTAAAAAAATTACATTGTATTTTGTTGGAAAATTTCAACATGTGGACCACATATGTAAAAGGGTGTTGTTATTGACACTCTATTTTGGATACGGAGTGACTTCATTTTTTTTATTTTTTGATAAGGGGTGGACTGATAAAGATTACCACCATTTAAAATTTAATTATAGAAGGATAAAAGTACCCCTAACATATTTCACTATGAGTTGATTACTGCTGTAATAATAATTATAACCCTAATTCTCCAAAGAAGATAGTAGACAACCTGATTTGCACTCAAGAGAGTGAACGTGTTGTACCCTATGTTCAACACCAATTTGACAAGGTTTGTAATTCAACGTTTTTTTAATTTTGATTTGCCGATCAAAAGAAGCAGGGGATGTCACGTATCACACATATCACATATAAACAACAATGCATAGCCGTATTCATGAACTATGGTCGACGTCGTTGTTTTATATGGTTAAGGGGAAGAAGTAATCTTTGAGTCAATAAGGTGAAGTCTCACCGATTTAGTTGAATAGTTACAGTATGTACTTGCCGTTTTTTAAAATATGTTTCTGATTTCATACTGCCTTTTTTTTATATTTTGGTTTTTTTATTATTGTTGTAATGGATTATTTTATATTTGTTTGTACAGATCCCGGAGACTGAATCAGAGAAACAGGCATATGAATATGAGTATTGCTTATTGTTTGATAAGGTGATAGGAACGAAACTGAAACATTGAAGGTGATGACAATGAAGCAGTAAACGTTGAAGGTAATTGCAATGATTTAGAGAATGATGATGGCAACAATAGTCAATATGAGAATGTGGACATGTCATACGGCGATTATGCCGATTTAACAACTCAATTTATGATGTTAATCCTTGTAGCTAAAAATCATTGTTTGATGGTGCAGTTGTTTGATTCAAAAGAATCCTTAAGATACGGGTGCATGAATCGTGGAATTGGCTCAAATTGTATTGTTCTTATAAAAAGAACAAGAATGAGAAATAGGAAAACTAATGGAAAGGGATCGTGGATGTGCTAGCATGTGAAAGAAGCAGAAAGGACATTGATCATAAGGAAAAGGACCATGAAAGAAAAGGATCATGTTCCTAAAACTCGATAAAAAAGGTGACGAATGGGAAGTAGGAAGTGTGGATGTCCATTTGAGTTAAGCGCACATTGTGGTAATGACGGATAAGGGACACTGAAAGTCTAGAATGGACGACACAATCACATGTACCCTAAAGTATTAACAGGGAATTCATATGTGGCGAGGTTGAAAGATGTTGAAGTTAAGACCGTGGAAACAATGTCAAATAGTAGTGTTAGGCCGCACAATATTCTAACAACTATTAAAATAGACCATCTGAAGAACCAATCTACCATAAGGACTATTTACAATGCGAAAACAAAGCTCAATATCCAGAAAACGGAAGGTAGATCTATTATGCAGCAGTTCATGAAAATGGCTACTAGTCATCATTATTCAGTGTACCATAGAGTTGATGATACAACTAACGAAGTTTGTGACTTATTCTTTAGTCATCCTAGATGCATTGTTCTAGCACAATGTTTTCGTCTAATATTGTTCTTGGACTGCATGTTTAAGACTAATCGATATAAGTTACCCTGTTTTCATATGTTCTCCCAAAAAACAACTGTATCAACCTTTACATTTGCTTAAACTTTTACCGGTCGAGAGACAGCAGAATCATATATTTGAGCCCTTAAATGTGTTTGAAACTATTATCGAGAAAAGCAATTCCAAGAGTAATCATTACGGATGCCAAAATTGCTCTTACAATTGCGATGACTACTGTCTTTCCATCGGTTCGACACATTGTTTGTACATGGCATATTTCGAGGAACATTCAAGCAAATTGTAAACCAAATTTCAATTTAAAAAAAGCACGTGATGATTGGAGATAAAGAGGTGTTATAAGAGGATAAGGAAGGAAAAAAGGATTACGAACATTTTTGGGATGGTTGGGTAGATGTTATAAATTCATTGTTAGAAGAAGAATACCATAGGAACTTGAACTCGTTTCGTGGTACATGGGCTGGAAAGCAAAAAATATATCAGTTTATGTATGTAATGAAAAATTGGCTTAATAAATTTATGGAGATCTTTGTGTTGGCTTGGACCAATAAAATAAAACACTTAGGCAATATGTCAACAATAATAGTTGAAAGTGCACATCATTGTTTGAAATTATATTTTGACTCCACTGCATGTAGTTCTGTACAGTGTTGGACAAGTACACATCTTTGCTTTGAAAATGAATTAGTAGCGATAGAACACGCGTTTGAAACAAGCGCATCACAGACAATGCAAAGATATCGAATGGAACTAACGTTTAAGAAACTTTTGGGATTCGTTTCTCATAAAGCACTAGGTTTACTGCAAAATGAATTGAGCAGCATTTCAAATGTTGGCTTGAGTATACAGAATTGTGGTTGTGTTTTATGGCAAGTTAATGGAATACCATATGCAGAATGCTTGTTGATTTCAGACATTCACATGGTTTTCATACCGCTAAATGTCATAGATCCTTATTGTAATCAATTATAGTGCACTCCACCAATGTTGCATCGTGCCACTATTGAATTTCTAGACCTGCCCAACCTACATGCTTTGAAAGCTATGTATGATGAATCTTTGGATAACATTCAAATTGTAATGCAGCAGAAGTTAAGAGTACTTGCTTTCCCTCAAACAACAACTATTTTAGAACCACCAGTTGTCGCTCATACCAAAGGTAGCTCGTCGAAAAAAGAAAAGCCGACTAAACGTGATCCTTCATACTTTGAAATGTCGAAGCATCTTTGTCTTATAGCTCAAGTCTAACTCCAGTTAGTCGATACCTAAAGAAGTTTGGAATGAAAACTAAGGCGAATGTGACCAATCAAGTGGATGTGAATTATTTATCGCAAATGCCAAAATGTATGCGACTGTACGTAATGGAAACTGAAGACATGCCTAGTGATGAAAATTGCGGTTATTGGGTTGTGGTTAAGCAACTGAATCTCCATAGTCGAAGACTAGATAATCCGTGCAAGTTTGTATGGGAGTCGATGGTTGACAATTTGTTGCTTCACTCGGATATGTACAAAAAATGTGGGATGAATGTGGGTTTAATGAAATGCTCAGCAGGATACATTGTGAAAATATGGTTGGTTTAAGCGAGTGGATGAAAATGTAAGAATCCGAATTTATACTTGCGGAAACCTTTGGCACATTTGTAGTTTTATTAAATGAGCATATTAGTTGTACATTTGTACCTCCAACAGTTCAGGCGAGCATTTTTAAATCGATAGGATGGTAAATGTGACACCCCACATCCATTAATGTCATTCATTAAGAGAATGCATTAAGTTTTGTGAAGCGCTATAGGTAAACAGAAACAGAAACATTACAAGATAGATATAAAATAGCAGTGGAATTAAAAACTTTTATTAATCATAAAGCATAACTTTGTGGTTCAAAACATCATGAGTCTAAAAATACATAAACCCAGTACATCATCTTAAACATTTCTGTCTTGTACTTAAAATATAGAGTACAATAAATAAAGAAGCACGATTCCCCAAACATAAACATAGCCATAGTAGAAAAATAAGAGATCGAGCAATATATCTAGGAAACTCTAAGCGGATGAAAGCCGAATCCTGGTCAAGCTTGAGTATTCCCACCCTGAGAACCTGGGGGGAAACGGAAGAGAAAGAAGAGGAAACAAAATGGATCAAACATAAAGTCTGGCGAGTCCAGTTACTTTTAGCATATAAATAAGTAAAAGTATCACGACAGACATATAAAATGGATAAGAGAGATAACAACATAAAGGCAGGTACGACAAGGTAAAAAGGACAAACATGATAGAGTATACTACGCTTCTCTAATGGTTTCTCTGCTCTCTACACCAACACTGGTGTCTTATTAATAAGATCACTACAAGAAAAGTGGTTATCCACAATACTAGAAGACAACATTTTGGGCTCAATGTTGTTGTTGAACCTTCAATAAATTGAAAAACAAAGTGAAAAAACAAAGACAACATGCAAAAACGCTGAAGTCTTCATGTCCAAAATTTAATAATCCTTCCTCTAAAAATTTCATTGCTGTGTTCTTTCCCTTTTATTTCTCCCGCTTCACGAATTTTCCTCAACCCTAAGATTTTGTCCACTACTCTTCAGATTTTAATCAGATCTGTCGAAACATCTTCAAACTATCGATCCGAATGCCCTAATCTGTTCTTCTATTAAATCCCATTCCAAACCTACTTCATGTTTTGATTCAGAGAAGGGGTTCGTACAATATCGCACTTCTTCTTCCTATGCCGATTACTGCATATCTGTATTTCTAATTCGATTTAGGGATTACACTGTTGAAGTCAATAGACATTTACGCTTTGATCTGGTAAAGATTTGGGTAAGTCTCCATAATCGATTATGAATATTTAAAGTGGCGAATTTAGGATTTCATTTGATCTGTCCATAATCGATTATGTTGCTTCTACCTCTTTTGGTGTTTTTGTCTTCTCATTATCATTTAATTTTTAGGGATGCTGCAGGAGTTTACCTGAATATCATTTTATCCAAGTATTTATTTGTTTATCTTTGTCTTTTTTTAAGTATTACATGCATTAATGTAGATACTGTACAAAGATTGGGGACACACACATGCTAATGGGGAAAGGTTGTTGAAATATGTCAAGTAAAAGCTATCAATTGCCCCAACCTTGTCCTCACTATCATGAATTTATGATATTGTGATGTGGCATGAAAATAGGAAGATATAATTAAAGAGCCGACTTATTAAATGTGGATATAGCATAATTCCATAGGTTAGATGATTATCTAGCACACATATATAAGCAGTGTGTATAGACAGTGTCCATGATAATATTAGCTAGCTGTTGCAAAAAATATGCAACTGTGAAATGAGATCGGGTCCTCTTTTGTCATGTGCCATGTATATCTAGTCTATCACAGCCAATCATTGTAAACTAAATATTTTAGTCAATTTCTTGATTTATTTAGGTGGCTGTGATTTTATGGGGTGGAGACACTGGGCAAATTGGATATCCCATTTGGTGACAGGTGATCTCGTCCCTGTGAATACTCTTTTCTTCTCAAATGCAAAAAAAAAACAATGTAACTGCCTTTTCAGCACAGAAATTTATGTTGAAAGTTATTTCTGAATTTTTGTTATCATATGTATGGCAATACTAATGTGCATTTGACTTTAAAAAATATTGATATATTCAGGCCATTGATATCAGTTTGACATCGATACTTTGTGTCCAAACACAAATGGGTTTAAGTTACTGATATCAACTATGGTTTCTTTGAAATGGATGAATAATATTGTTATAAACTTGAGTAGCTTCCTAAAGATGCTAGTGCAAGTGGTGAAAGCTGGTACTTTTGAACGGTAGGGTGTAAGCTGAAGCAAGAGCACATACTTGCAGAACCTAAGCCGAAGCATGCTTGGTCCATTTTAAGTGTCAATCTCCATCGGTATAATTGTTTAATTTTATAGGTATATTTTAATGTAAATGGATTTTTTCAGATTTGGTCCTGTCCGGTGTCTTGTTTTAGTAGCCATTTTCCTTTGAATCCAGATCTCGTTCGTATCCAAATTTGTAGCGTTATTACTTATTAATTTAAAATGGCTTAGTAAATAAAATATTTGTTGTTAACGAATACTAATCAAGTTTTAGAAAACTATACCTGCGATAAGAACTGTTTTTTTTTCTTTCTTCTTTTTATTTTCTCATATATAGTGATATAGCAGAAGGCATGACTCATCGTGATCATTCTGATGTATCGAACTAGGTCAGTATTGCATTTTGTATGCATGTGAAACCATATTATCACCTTTTCATTTTAATGCTCATATTAACATAATGCCATATATATTTCCCAGTTGTATGCTAATTATGCAATTGGAAAGGAAGTGCAAGCAATAAAATTAGTTGGATAAGTGGCACTCTGCTCCGAAGATCTGGTCTGTTTCTCTCTACTGCTTTCACAACTAGTTATGCATATATTTCTTCATTTCGTACGACTAAACATGCATATTTTATTATTAGCACAATAACTAAAACTGTACATTGATATATTGATACAAGTAGCATCCATAACTGCTAATTCATTCTCCTATTCGGATTGTTTAACTGTAACACATAATATTTAATCATAAGGTGAACTACTTGAGCAAGCTTGTTGCACTGAAGCCAGGAGAGGCTGTCAAAAAAATGATTACTAATGTAATGGAAGGTAAAGATGAGGGAGCTGATAACAATGACGATGACAAGGGGCATACATTAAACGGAATAGCAGGAATGGTGAGTTCTGATTTTCATAAATGCTTAGTTTACTTTAGCTATTTGTTGGTTTACATTTCCTCAGTTTGACTCGAACTCTCTCGGTTTTGATACAAACCTAAGCATCAACTCAGTTGTATCAAAACTGAGATAGTTTTGAGTCCAAACAGAGTTAAAGACATTTCCTCAGTTGCATCACTAACAGAGGCAAAAATGGGAACTTTTTTGTTTAACTGCAAAATATATACGAAAAGACTAACAATGAGCTTCAATATCATGTGCCAAATTTTGTATTTTGAAAAGCTTTGAAACATTATGGTATAATATTGGCTGCGGGGATTATGTGTTTGTAGTGTATGAGTCGGTAGTTTGGTACTATGGTGTATATCAACAGAACAGTGTATGAGTCGGTAGTTTGAATGTAAGTTATGGGTTTTTAATTTGCATTAGTTTTGACATGCTGAGTTACACTTTTATCAGTAATGCGCTTAGTGCAACTGCACTGCATTCGACCCAGTACAGCTCAAAAGTTAAACTCAGTGCATAGGAACAACAACAATTGTATGCAATCCTATTGTTACTCATAAGCATGCAATTGCAGCCAGGGCTTATATTAAAATTGGGTTGATAGAAAAGGTAATAGAGTATATAAAGAAGGAAGAGAAGGTGATTTGTGAAAAGGACGGTAGAGTATATAAACCATAGGTGTAAGTTTCAAGTGGATATGTTTGTCTATGTTCGTGATTTATGAAGATTGAAATGTACATAATGGATTTAAAGGAATATTTTGACTCGAACTCTCTCAGTTTTGATACAAAACTGAGCATCAGCTCAGTTTTACCCAAACTTAGATAGTTTTGAGTCAAAACAGAGCACATTTTTCTAGTTTATTTGAAAGCATGTACCTTAGTTTCTTCTGATTCATAGTTGAGCAACCTTTCATGGCTTTGATTTTTAGAACACTTGTTCAGAGATTGGAAACTGTGAATCCAAGAAAGATGATAAATGGGGAAAGGCTTGCTTTCTGGATCAACATACACACTGTTATGCATGTAGGGAGCATCTGGTTATGCAAAAAACACTCCCCCTTATCAGCATTCACTATTTTATGTTTATGCGATCAACATTTTTTGTTATGCCATGGAAATCAATGCCTTGGTCCATACGTTCTTAGTTAATTCTGATTTTAATAAATCAACATTTCCTTTAGGAAAGTACTTGGGTGAGCTCAGTTCATTTGCTTACTGATAGCAGTGGCCGTTTGACATGGAAGCCTTACCTGCTAACATTAATCAGAAGGTAATTTCTGGACAATTTTTAAACTGTTATTTTGCATATTTGTTGTTAGCATATTTGCCAGGCAATTTCAATGTTGTTAGCATATTTGCAACAACTCTTACTGAATTGCTCAGTTCAGGTAATTAGTTTCTTTTCAATCAATTAACTCTTGCCGGCCAATTGGATTCTTTATTTTATGTATCTGCATTAACTAAAACCATTTTTAGCCTAAGTACATCATATCAGAGTAGGTCAGACGTCTGAAATAAATTTCAGATGTTTGAATCAGGTCTAGAAATTGCCCGAGAACATTTTTAGATGTCTGAAATAAATTTCAGACGTCTGAAATGGCCTCAGGGCATTGGCCGAAATCCATTTCAGACGTTTTCAGATGTCTGAACCAAGTCAGACGTCTGAAAATAGGTTCAGACGTCTGAAATTTGTTGTTGTTTCTAGTTTTCCTTCTATCGACCGGTTGTTTGTATGCTACGTCAACTTATTACTTGATTTTCTTGTGCAGCTTATGACCCTTTTGTTAATGAGACATGCCTTGAGTCTTTCCAATGGTGACGATGCTTATACATATTTTCTGCAAGTAATTATATTCATCATACTACATGTTCATGGCATTCACGTAGAATTAACAAAGCAAATAAAAATACAAAACATAAGTAAATTTCTATAATAATAATAACAATAAGATTTATAATAGTAGTAAATTAACTAAGATTTATAAAAGAAAATAAACGTATAAAAATTAACTAAGTATTATGAAAATTAACTAAGTATTATAAAATTAACTAACTATTATAAAAAATTAATTAAGTTTACTAATTTTATAAAAATTAACTAACTATTATAAAAATTAACTTAGTTTACTAATTTTATAAAAAAATTAACTAAGTATTAACTAAGTACTATAAAATTAACTAAGTATTATAAAATTAACCAAGTATTATAGAATTAGCTAAGTATTATAAAAATTAACTAACTATTATAAAAAATTAATTAAGTTTACTAATTTTATAAAAATTAACTAACTAATATAACAAGTAACTAAGTATTATAAAAATTAACTAAGTTTACTAATTTTATAAAAAATTAACTAAGTATTATAAAATTAACTAAGTATTAGGTATTATAAAATTAACTATGTATTATAAAATTAATTAAGTATTATAAAAATTAACTAACTATTATAAAAAAATAATTTAGTTTACTAATTTTATAAAAATTAACTAAGTATTATAAAAATTAACTAACTTTACTAATTTTATAAAAAATTAACTAAGTATTAACTAAGTATTATAAAATTAACTAAGTATTATAAAATTAACTCAGTATTATAAAAATTAACTAACTGTTATAAAAATTAACTAACTAGTTATAAAAAACTAACTAGTTATAAAAATTAACTAAGTTTTATAAAAGTTAACTAAGTTTACTAAATTTATAAAAAAATAGAAGTTTAGTTTATAAAAGTTAACTAAGTATATAAAAATATAAAACACTACGAAGTATTCTATAATAATAATAGCAATAATTAAAAAATATGAAAGCATGACCAATTGCTAACATGAAGACATGTGTATAGGTATTGGAGATGGGCATTGTTGTGCATTCGGCTATAATCAAAATCTCGTTAGGCGCTTCTGAAGACACCTCAATAAAAAGGCCGCTTGTGATATCTGATTACGGAGAAAGCGGTAACTTTTAGATATTCATTTTGTTGGTATTCGACGCAAACTTGCTTTATGGAAATTTTGTTTTATTTGTAGATATCGTGACTTTGTTCGACGGATATTGTGTATGAATGTTGTATTATGAAATTAGTTGTTTGATATATATTTACTTGTTGTTGATACGTTTGTGCATGAATATTTTGATACTACAATATGTAAATGCTATGATAGATGCAGAAAATGTTGTGATATGTGGCAAAACGTTGTGCTAGTAAAGAACATGTAAACTTCCAGAAACGTTGTGATATGTGTCAAAACGTTGTGATAGGAAAGAACTTGTAAACTTCGAGAAATGCTGTGACATGTGGCTAAACGCTGTAGAAAAGGGAAGATAACAACATATCTGGAACAATATAAAACGCTGTATAAACATAAGGACAACACCATTTGAAACGCTGTAATATGTCAATTTTCTACAATATTTTTGAAAACCTGTAATATATTCAGGGATCTATAATAGTACGTTGTTAGACAACGTTCATCAAAACGTTGTTAAAGGCTATAACAGCATTTTTTTCAACGTTGTGAATATACATATTTCTTATAGCGGATGATCCCCAACAAGTATAAGATAGTAGATTTAGGTGTACTTCCAGTGAGAGGTTTTCACCCCATACAATCAACAGACAACCCAACATACTAGAGTTACCCCTATGGGAATTAACGGGCTCCCAACATGCCAGAGTCTAAGTGTACCCTAATTACTACCCTAATCGATCGGCTCCCTACTCCGTAGATACCCTGTGCTGGCCCCATAGTAGGGTGTATCAGTCCCTAAAGTGGCAACACTTCGTTTTTCGGATGTGCATAACCATATCTACTGATGTCACGACATCTTATTTTCCTCTGTCCGGACCCTGCATGCACATGACTCGGTCGGTACACGCCGCCCACACCATCCCTCACGTTTGGATCTCTTACAACCAACCCAGTAAGCACGCCCTGACTCCGACCTAGCTCGGAGTACTCGTTTGATACCTATATATGGGTTACTAAATGAAACGGGTCCCACACACAAGATGATGCAAGCTCCCCCATTTGTTTTGCATCCCCACTAGGTTTTCCACAGATTATGCCTACCTACAGTTGTCATAAAATTGCATAATCCCAACAGGTTAAGTTTGTGGGCCTATATATAAATATTACCCATCAACCCAAGATTTACTTAACCCACCCGCTGTTTCAAACAAGTTTACTTAACCCCTGTTCAATTTGTCATATTCATTCAATCCCTATGGATTCGACTAGGTTAAGTATTCAACTTCATAGCCATATTCATTTATGGTTATAATGTACTAGACCTCCCACATTAAGCCTACCACTTGTGGATGCTGGATATGTCGGTCGGTTCACGACAGACTTCTTCCACAAGTCGGACTTAACCTCGTGTCTTAGCACGTCTCGTGTTTATGCACTTAGACCCTCACATTAGATTCACTACTTGTGGTCGCTGGATGTGCCAGTTGGTTCCGGGAAGACTTCCACCACAAGTGTAATCTAACCTCGTGTCTAAGCACGGTTACAGTTTCTAATTACTGTAGTCATAGGCATTTCAGTTATTAACCAATTGTTATTATGTCATTATAGGTTTTCATGCCCCTTTCCTAAGTTATGTTCATAATGAACCATATGCCCCAAATTAAGGTCTTTAATCCCAAATTGATTTATGTCCCTAACTCCATGTTTATATATTTCATCCAAGTTAGGCCTAAAATTCCAATTACAAGTTATGCCCCAATTTTATCGTTTTCCCCTCGTTCCCAAAATAACGCATTCGCATATTTCAGTGGCGTGCCTAGGCTCGAAGGTAGCCTGGTTATATATAATAAAAAGGGAAAGGGTAGAGGAAAGAGGACATAAATGATCATACTAACAAGGTGGACATATAATGGCAGAAATAGGCATAAACATATAGTGACATAATGACAAAATAGGCACATAGGAACAGACCTGATAAACATGTGACAATAGAACAGATTCTAATATTATAGGGGCAGACATGGTGAAATCTAAACAATGAATTAGATATCCAACTAATAACAGATGTGATTTAGCCACAAACATAATAGAACAGTCATGAGGTGATCTAAACAGTGAATTAGATCTATAAGCAATGGCAGATCTGCCATGATAAATTTGTATAGGTTCAGACCTAGTTTCATAGTCATGTCAGAATATCTTAGATAAACAGGTTATAGCAAATCTGATATGATTCACATAGTTACAGGCATAGATCCAAATTATAGTCATGTCAATATTTACTATTTAATTATTTAGGTCTAAAATTAACACAGACTCATAGTGTTTGGATCTAGAAAAATAGAAGAAAGGAATTGCTAGCGTTGAATCACAAATCTCTAAGCTTGAATAACTTGATTGCAGAAGAAGAAAAGACTTGATTTAATCTGGGCAGAGGCAGCATCTAGTTCTCCATTATTTTTTGTGTGTAAAAATATGATAAATGAGGCCATATTTATTGCCGACCCAAAAATGCCAGATCTGTCGCGGGGAGATCGACCCCCCTTATGGGGTCGACCCATGGGTCGCCACCCCCTTGAGGGGTCGATACCCCTAAGCAGGATTTTTGCTGCCTCCCAAAATTTTGAATTTCAAACTGGGTTTTGAATTCTGGATTTAATTATATATATATATATATATATATTCTTGTGCGTATACAAACTTCAAACCTTAATAACTTCTTCATACGGTGTCCGTTTGATGCAAACCAGGTGTCTATTCTGACCATAATTCCAAGACTAACGCAATGGAGCAGTCCGTTTCACTTAATTCTGAATATTTAATTAATTATTCTTTAATTTATCATCTTTAATGTTGTTAAAATTATGGTGTGTTACATTCTCTCCTACTCAAAGAATTTCGTCCCCGAAATCTCCGAGTTAAGAAGAATGTATATCCAACCATCAACATCCATCTACTCATGAACCAATCATAGGCATCCATTATCCTTAAAAGATTTCTAATGCTAATATGAACATATTCAAAGGTGTGCGTATATGTTCCAATACTAATGCGAAGATTAGGTTGTCTATTGATTCAGTCGACCTCCTTAATGCAATATATGTTAGCGCCATGAATCCAACATGTATGCAAATAATCCTATAGTAACTTATAAATTCTATATGTGTGCACAATCATCGTCCAAATGCAACATCCATATGATGATACATCCATTTCCATCCATAAAAATAAGAAAAATGCACACACATCCATATGTAGTATGAGAGTGATTGAGCCGATCTAATGCCTAATGTGTGTGTATATGCATCCGTGAGTAACCACTAGCAAACACTTGCATCCATCAAACATAACATGTCTCAAACACATGTTTACATCCATGGGATTCCTACCTAAGGGTCAAAGATTCGATCGATAGGATATACTCAAATGATAGAAACAAGTATAAATAAAAGCTTTGCAAAGGAAGTTAAGAACATACCCTCGAAAAGAAAAGGGTACAAAGCAAAATTTTTGTCTTTGGTCTCCCAAGTTGCATCCTCTGGGTTATCTCCCCACTGCACCTTCATCAATTTGACTTCTCTATTGCTAGCTTCTTAACTTCTGCTCCAAGAATACGGGTAGGAACTCGTTTGACTGCCGCCTCCCATTCCATCTCTACTTCCTCCAATATGCTCGGCTCAACTACTTCCGCAGTATCATGCAAGCACTTCAGCAAATGAGAAACATGGAAAACATCATGAACACCAGACAGTCTCTCTGGTAGCTTTACTCTAGAGGCCATTTGGCCAGTCCATTCTGTTATAGGAAATGGTCCTACGAATCTTAGTGCCAATTTCCCTACAGATCCAAAGCGAACCCCATTCCTCAAAGGTGACACTTTAATGAAAACCATGTCTCCCACCTCAAACTAAATGTCAGTCCTTCTCTTTTCTGCATAGGACTTATGCCTTTCCTGAGCTGTCTTTAGTCATCTTCGGATAAGATCAACCTTTTCGTACGTCTCTCTAACCATACCTGGTCCAAGTTGTTTCTGTAGATTCCCACCAACAAGTCAGTGATCTATAGGGTCGTCCATACAATGCTTCGAAGGGTGTCATGTCAATGCTAGCTTGATAACTGTTGTTATAGGCGAACTCCACTAAAGGAAGATGCTCTTCCCAAGTCCCACCGAAGTCTAGGATACATAGCCTTAAAAGATCCTCAAGAACTCTATTCACCCTTTCTGTCTGCCCATCGGCCTGAGGGTGATAAACGGTGCTCAAACACAACTGTGTACCTAATGCTTCCCGCAAGCTCTTCCAAAATTCACTGGTGAAAATGGGGTCACGATCACTTACGATGCTAGAAGGTACTCCATGAAGACGGACTATGTCACGAACGTTAACTGGTGCCAATCATGCTACCGTCCTCTTACTCTTAACTGGAATGAAGTAGCGCTCTTAGTAAATCTGTCTACTACAACCCAAATACTGGTGTTTCCTTTCTTTAATCTAGGCAAACCATCTATGAAATCCATAGAGATGCTCTCCCACTTCCACTGTGGAACCTCGTAAACCACCGGGCTTCTTTTTCCCAGCTTTAACTTGTTGGAGAATCGAACATTGAGAAACAAACTCCGCCATATCTTTCTTCATCCTAGCCTAAAAGAAAACCCTCTTCATATCCCTGTACATCTTATCGCCACCTAGATGAATAGTCATCTTAGAATGATGGGCTTCCTCTATGATTGTCTTCAAAAGACTCCTAGTTTGGGGAACACAAAGCCTCCCATCCCATCGCAACCACCCTTTATCATCTATGGAATATCTACTGAGGTGATCCTTTCGCTGTGAAGCTCCTATCTGATCCATAAGAGTAGATTGCACTTCCAATGATGCAAATAAGCCAAACAAAAACTCGGTGGAGGGTCTAAAGTCAAAAGCTGATATAAACTCCAAGGTTTTCCTTTCCACAAACAGAGGACTTAAGACCATCCTCTACCTACTCAGTGCGTCTGCCACCAAATTACTCACGCCAAGGGTATAAACAATCTCTAAGTCATAAGATGCTAGGAACTCCATCCACCTTTGTTGCCTTAAATTAAGATCCTTCTGAGAGAACAAGTACTTGAGAGATATATGATCGGTGTACAACTCGAACTTCTCTCCAAGAAAATAATGACGCCACGTCTTAAGTGCGAATACTATGGCAGCTAGCTCTAAGTCATGGGCAGGTAGTTCTTTTCATGAACTCTTAGCTGTCTACCCCCGTAAAATACTACATTTCCCTCTTGCATCAGAACCGCACCAAGCCCTGTACCACACGCATTGGTGTAAACTGTGAACACTTTGTTTCCATCGGGCAAGGTCGAGACTGGGGCTGTTGTCAGAGCCCTCTTCAATCGCTGGAAAGTAACATCACAATATATATCCCACGAAAATGTCAAATTCTTGTTCGTCGGCATGGTGAGTGGGGCTGATATCTTTACGAAGTCCTTAATGAACTTCCTATAATAGCCTGCTAACCCTAGAAAATTTCTCACCTCTATTGCATTCTTAGGAATTTGCCCACATCCCCTAGAAATCTCACCTCTTTTCTCCAAAAATGGCATTTGGAGAATTTTGCCTTAAGCTAATGCATACACAGAGTTTTCAAAACCTCTATCAAATGTTGGGCATGCTCTTCCTCGCTCTTTGAGAAGATCAAGATATCATCAACAAAGACCACGGCGAACTTATTTAGAAACTCCCAAAATACCATACTCATAAGATCAACAAAGTAGGTGGGTGCATCCATCAATCCAAAAGGCATAACGATCCATTAAAAGAAACCATCTGGAGTTCTGAAAGCGGTCTTGTCTATATTGTCCTCGACCACCCTCAACTGATGAAATCCCGTAGCCAAATCTAACTGAGAAAAAACCGATGCCCCCAACGAGCTAGTCAAACAGATCATCTATCCTTGGGGGTGGGTGCCTATTCTTCTTTGTGAGTTTTTTCAACTCTCTATAATCCACACATAAGCGAAGCGAACCATCCGCCTTAGTTGCGAATACCACCAGAGCACCCCATTCAGATATGCTTCGCCTAGTAAACCCTTTCTCAAGTAGCTTCCGTTTTGCTTACTAAGCTCCCTCCATTCTCTTAGAGCCATAGGGCGCATAGGTAATGCAACTAGCTTTGCATTATCTACCAAGTGTACACGAAAGTTGATCTTGTGCCTCGGAGTCAAGCCCCGAACCTCCTCAAAAACATCAGAATACTCATGGACTGCCGGTACAGATTGTAGATCATCGATAGATACATTCAGAGACTCTAGGAAACTAAACATGACAGACCCCTTAGGATCACAAGAAATTTTGAGGGTCATCCCATGGCAAGTCAACAGTCTAACAACTCTCCTCTCACAATCTAGAATAGCACCATACTTGGATAGCCAATCCATCCCTAGAATAAAATCATAGCCCATAAAACCGAGCACTTATGCGTCGCACTCAAACTCAACGCCTGACATAGATATTCTCAAACCCTGACAAATCAAGGACAAATGAGCCGATCCACCAATGGGGTTTGAGACAATAATGCGATCCACTACCATACTAGTATTAAGGTACAGAGACTCAACCATAGAATCAGATATAAATGAATGTGAAGCACCATAATCGAAAAGAGTTCTAATAGGATGATTGGAGAGAGAAATCAAACATTCCATGGAAACTTTCCTACCTCGATTTGGAGCGCTGATCGCGAGAGCATGCACTTGCCCGTCAGAAGTTCTTGCCCTTTGACCTTGTCCTTTCTTCTTCGGGCACTCCTTAGAAAGTGTCCGACCTCTCCACAACTGAAGCAAGCATTCTTCCTTCTTTCACAGTCCTTGATCAAATGACCCTCACGTACGCAATTATGGCACATCCTATTATCCTTAGCCTTGTCATTCTTTCCACCTTTCTTTTGTTATTGTTGCTGTTGTTGTCCCTTCTTTGGCCATACTTTCTTGTTTTGTATTTCCTCAACCTTAACTTCCTTCTTGTCGCTTTTGTCTTCCTCATGCATTAAGGCCATATCAATAAGCCTTTCAAAAGTTGCACCTATTGGAATATGAGACATAGCTAACCCATGAAGGGGTTCATTCAATCCTCTAGCAAAACACAAAGCTTTCTTATGCGGAGTATCCACTAGCTCCAACCCAAATCTCGCTAGTTGGTTGAATTTGTTAACATATTCTTTGACAGTCATGCCCCCTTCCTTGAGCGCTAAGAACCTTTCCATTTGCATGATTTTCTCAGCTTGAGAAAGAAACTTCATTTCAAACCTTTGACGAAAATTATCCCAAGTGTCCACTGGATGCCTTGCTTGCGCCACTTCCCACCAGAACGAAGCTTCATCTTTCAGTAGCCAGGCTGCTAGCTGAATCTTCCTACGATCGTCCACTTTGAAAACTCCAAATAGATCCTCTGTCTCTTTGAGCCAATTCCTTGCCTCCACGAAAGTCTCGGTTCCACGGAATGGCTTTCCTCTCATAGCACAAAAGTCTTTGCAGATCATAGAGAAATTATTTGCATGCGGAGGAGGAGGAACAACGGGTGCAACTGGGGGAGGATCGTCTGCTTCAGGATAGAAAATTTCTTTTTGAATAATAAAAAAATGCATTGGTTTTGGAAGAGAACTGAACTTGCAGAGTTTTCTTTTGTTTTTTATCGCAAGGTTGATTTTTTTTCTTTTGTGTTTTCCATTTCTTTGATTAATATAATGTCCAAATGTCCGTAAATTTTTTTTTTGTGCAATTCTCTTACTTCTATACTAGGAAAGGGATTTAGACAAAGGATCAAAAGATATTACATATAGCTTTGGGGAATATATTTTCCAAAACAGGCTTTTCTTTTGAAAATGCTCCCTTTTTAAAACCTTTTTGAAAATAATTTTCAAAAACTTCTATATGATCTAGTAACCTTCAGCTCTGATACCAAGTGTGACACCCCACGTCTGTTAATGTCTCTCAATAAGAGAATGCATTAACTTTCATTAAGCTCTATAGGTAAACAGAAATAGAAACATTACAAGACAAATATAAAATAGCAGCGGAATTAAAAACTTTTATTAACCATAAAGCATAACTTTGTGGTTCAAAATATCATGAGTCTGAAAATACATAAACCCAGTACATCATCTTAAACATTTCTATCTTGTACTTAAAATATCAGAGTACAATAAATAAAGAAGCATGACTCCCCAAACATAAAGATAGACATAGTAGAAAAGGATAAGAGCTCGAGTAATACATCTAAGCAGCTCCAAGCGGATGAAAGCAGAACCCTGGTCAAGCTTGAGTATTCCCACCCTGAAAACCTGGGAGGGAGTCGGAAGAGAAAGAAGAGGAAACAAAATGGGTCATACATAAAGTCTGGCGAGTCCAATAACTTTTAGCATATAAATAAGTAAAAGTATCATGACAGGCATATAAAATGGATAAGAGAGATAACAACATAAAAGGCAGGTACGACAAGGTAAACAGGACAAAGATGATAGAGTATACTATGCTTGTCTAATGGTTTATCTGCTCTCTGCACCAATACTAGTGTCTTATTAATAAGTTGATCCCCAACAGTGTAAGATTGTATATTTAGGTGTACTTCCAGCGAGATGTTTTCACCCATACAATCAACGGACAACACAACATACCGGGGTTACCCCTAAGGGTATTAACTAGCTCATAACATACCGGAGTCTAAGTGTACCCTAATTACTACCCTAATCGATCAGCTCCATACTCCGTAGATACCCCATGCAGGCCCCATAGTTGGGCGTATCACTCCCTAAAGTGGTAACCATTCATTTTCGGGATGTGCACAACGTAGTGTCACGGCATCTTATTTTCCTCTGTCCGGACCCTACACGCACATGACCCAATCGTTACGCGCCGCCCACACCGTCCCCCATGTTTGTATCTCTTACACTCAACCCAGTAAGCGTGCCCCAACTCCAACCTAGCTCGGAGTACTCGTTTGATACCTATATATGGGTTACCGACTAAAACAGGTCCTACACACAAGATGATGCAAGCTCTCCCCTTTGCCTTGCATCCCCACTAAATTTTCCATGGATTATGCCTACCTACCGGTGTCATAAACTTGCATAATCGCAACAGGTTAAGTTTGTGAACCTATATATAAATATTACCCACCAACCCAAGATTTACTTAACCCACCCACTATCTCAAACAATTTTACTTAATCCTTATTCAATTTATCATATTCATACGATCCCTATAGATTCAACTAGGTTAAGTATTCAACTTCATAGCCGTATTCATTTATGGTTATAATGAACTAGACCTCCCACATTAAACCTACCACTTGTCGATGCTGGATATGCTGGTCGGTTCCGGGCATACTTCTTCCACAAGTCGGACTTAACCTCGTGTCCTAGGACGTCTCGTGTTTATGCACTTAGACCCCTCACATTAGATTCACCACTTGTGGTCGCTGGATATGCCGGTTGGTTCTGGGAAGACTTCCACCACAAGCGCAATCTAACCTCGTGTCTAAGCACGGTTACGGTTTCTGATTACTGTAATCCTAGGCATTTCATTTATTAACCAATTGTTCCTATGTCCTTACAGGTTTTCATGCCCCTTTCCCAAGTTATGTTCATAATGAACCATATGCCCCAAATTAAGGTCTTTAATCACAAGTTGATTTATGTTCCCAATTCCATGTCCGTATATTTCATCCAAGTTATGCCTAAAATTCCAATTACAAGTTATGCCTCAATTTTACCGTTTTCCCCTCGTTCCCAAAATAACGCGTTCGCATATTTCAGCAGTGCCTAGGCTCGAAGGAAGCCTGGCTATATAAAATAAAAAGGGAAAGGATAGAGGGAAGAGGACATAAATGATCATACTAACAAGATGGACATATAATGGTAGAAATAGGCATAAGCATATAGTGGCATAATGACAAGATAGGCACATAGGAATAGATCTGATAAACATATGATAATAGAACTAATTCAAATATAATAGGGATAGGCATGGTGAGATCTAAACAATGAATTAGATATCCAACTAATAACAAATCTGATTTACCCACCAGCATAATAGAACAGTCATGATGTGATCTAAACAGTGAATTAGATCTATAAACAATGGCAGATCATACATGATAAACATGTATAGGTTCAGATCTATTTTCATAGTCATGTCAGAATAAATTAGATAAATAGGTTGTAGCAGATCTGATATGATTCATATAGTAACAGGAATAAATCCAAATTATAGTCATGTTAATATTTACTTTTTAATTATTTAGGTATAAAGTTAACATAGACTCACAGTGTTTGGATCTAGAAAAATGGAAGAAAGGAATTGTTGGCATTGAATCACAGATCTCTAAGCTTGAATAACTTGATTGCAGAAGAAGAAGAAAATTGATTTAATCTGGGCAGAGGTAGAATCTATTTCTCCATTATTTTGGGTGTGCAAAAATATGAGAAATGAGGCCATATATATAGTCGATCCCTAAACCCTAACTTGCCAGATCTGCCACAGGGGGGTCGACCCTTGGGTCGATACCCCCCTTGAGGGGTCGACGCAGGGGTTGAAACGACTGAGCGAGATTTTTTCCGCCTCCCGAAATTTTGAATTTCGAACTGATTTTTGAATTATGGATTTAATTATAATTATAATTATATATATATTCTTCTAGTGCATATACAAACTTCAAACCTTAATAACTCCTTCATACGGTGTCCGTTTTACGCAAACCAGGTGTATATTTTGACCAAATTCCGAGATGAATGCAATGACACAGTCCGTTTCACTTAATTCTGAATATTTAATTAATTATTCTTTAATTTATCATCTTTAATGTTGTTAAAATTATGGGGTGTTATAGTAGTTATGGGTTATGTAAACAACTCTCATTTTGTTGGTATTAGACTAAAGTCTAACTCTCCTTTGCCACCACACCTCAGTTTTTATACTTTCAGCGAATATACAACATCGATGCATAAGATTGGGTAAGACCACATGCAAAAAGAATAAAGAAACACGTAGTCCTGACAGATGATCATGAGGAGGAAGGCATAATAGATTTAACTTAGCTAAGCATCAGTCTGCTTCGTCTACGGTTAAAGCACGATGTAAATGGTTAATTGTTTAATGTATTACATGATTACATCTACTATTTTGACAAAGTTTAATGTAATACTTGTTTGACAACCGATCTTTGGTTGCTTCGTGTACGTATTAACCGAAGTCTAATGTGGTAGTTGTTTGAAAAACCTTGATTAGTGAAAATATGCTCTTACGGAGTTTGATGAAGTTCAAAAATCAATGGAAATCTAGTTGTATTTGCCTCTGTTTATCAACCGTTTACATGTACATTTTCTGCTGACATGTTTATACATAATGTTTACATGCTTATTGATCTATTATATTAGCTATCTATGTGTTTATTGCATATGTACTTGCATTCTTACAATTATATACATTTATATTTGGATCCATATATTTTCTTACATATATATTAAAACTTTAAAATGCATGTTACATGCTTGCCTGTTTCTAAGTTTATTTTATGCCTCCTGAAGTGTATATGTTACTGAGGCAACAAATATCAATATGTGATTAAATATATACATGCTACTTGGTATTATATTGCTACTAACATGATGATATTTATACAAATGGCCATTTCCTACCATTTTATAAAGCATAAGTCGACATACATATGCCGCCTATGCAGGGATCAAGAATCAAACATTTTTCTACAATTTTGTATCCATGGGTCATCATTTAAATATTTTAAAAAAGCAGAGGCCTACCATTTACAATGACGAAATATAATTTTTAGAAATACGGCGAAAATATATCATACGTACAAGTAATGATCGATAGGTCTTGGTCGTTTTTCTTGAACAAAAAATATAAAATCTTAAAACAACCACAGTGTAATGTTTTCACAAATTAATATCGGTCGTACATAGCCGACTGTGCAAGGGATAATTCTCCCCTAATTTCCTGCAACTTTGCATCCCTAGGAGCACCGTTTAAATTTTTTATAAACGGCAAGGCCCCAATGTTTTAATTGAAAAATTGCGTTCGTTACAACTTTGGCCATAATAAATTGTTTTTCATTTCAAAACGGAAATGCTCGGACATCTTTTCTGAAGACCTAAAACGTGAATCATAAATTATTAAAACAAACACAATGGAATGTTTTCGCCAATTAATATTGGTGATATTTGGCCAACTGTGAAGGGAAAAAAAAATTCTCCCCCAAGTTCCTCCAACTTTGCATCCCCATGGTCACCGTTTATACATAATTAAAACGACGAATCACACCATTTACAATCAGAAAGTATAACACACAAAAAAACGGCCATGGTCTAGCGTTTTTCGATAATAAATACGGTGGCTCTCCACCAATTTTGCAATATTCCTATGTTCTTATACAGTGTTTAGAAGTAGAAATTCAAGTTTTACTTCTCATTTGTCATATCATCAAATATAACGATGCACCCATTATGCTAACAGAAGGATACACAACACAAAAAGCTTTTTTCAATCAAAAAATCAATAACTAATCTAAAAAACTAACAAAAAAAATCAATAAAAGTTGAGAACACAAAATTGAATTGAACCAAATGATGACTTCTCTGAATCTGGGTATCCAAAATTTAGATAACCAATTTAAGATGAGGCTAATGCTTATAACATTAGTTCAAAACAAACAATAAAGCATTACAGAAAAATCAAGCAGTGTAAACTTAACTTGGATAAAGTAATTATACTACTATACCAAACTAAGTCAGTATACTTTGCCAGTCAAATGCAAACCAGAATAATGCACCAAAATAATAGCATATACAATACAACACCAAATACACAACAAAAGTTCAATATCAACGACTGTCAAACTCACCAAAATAAACATCTAACCAAACCCCACTAATAGACCATCCCAAAACAAATCACCCACTATGTCAAATTTTCTTTTTCTTACTAGCAACTTGCTTGTTGAAAACTTTAACTTTCTTTCTAGGCCTTCCTTTTCCTCTTCATGTGTTCTCTTTTGAAGCTTCATTAACTTGTTCTACTTCCATGTTCTGTCAAACAGTTCTGATAATTCTGGTTCCTCAATTTTTTCAACCGTTCTAGTACTTGAGTAAGTGACTCATTGGGGCACAAGATCAGATAAAATTAGCAATTTGTACTAATCGACATTTCTGAAAATTAAAAAAATGAAATTAATGTAACATAATAGCAATGTGTCCAAGACCACATTCGTAAACAACTAGCAGGATCTGTAACAACCTAAATTTTGACATAAATATTTTTTTTTTCAAAAATTCCAATCTGCTGAAACTCGAGTTGGCTTGTATGGTATCTTGCAGAAAAGACAGAGATATAAAATATATCTGAGCTCAGAAAACATCTCACAACGGAATGGACTAAAGTATATATAATCAAATATTGCCTTAGCAAGGTAATAATATTTCCTAGCCATTATTCAGAGCTATCATATCTCTGCCGAATGCCTATCCTGCGGGTATATTATGAGGACGGGTCAGAACACAAGTTTTGGTGACTAGACTTAAATTAAAAATTCAAAAACGCCCTACATATACCATTAAGTTACATTTTCTTGTTTATTAGGTCGTTTTGGGTTAATAGCACTCAAGGATTTACACACACGTCATACTCATCTACCTCCCATTAGATTAACATAATATAGTGTATATGTAGCTACCCCCAATGTTATGGTACTTCCCATGGTACCCTTCTCGCACGGTCTCCACCATCACGCCATAGAAGCGTATGCAACCTTCATCCTACGACGGAGCGATGTACGGATCTCTATAAAACTACATCACGTATGCAACTCTTATCCTACGCTGGAGCAACATTCAAATCTCCATATCCAAGTTTCTCGGTCAATCTTGGTCTTAACACGGAGTAATGCCCTAGCGTCTACGATACACCACCCGGTGCGACGTGCATGTATCTAGATCCTCACACCGATGTACTATCTATTGTATCTCGAGTTCCCTTATAGGGTCGCATCTGAATGCATGGAACTCGATCGGGAGCCTTTTCCATATCTGTATAGGTCTGCTAAAGAGGCATGAAGTATATATATCTAAACTATGGTCTGTATTTCTATGGTGGCTATGGTTCCACCTCAGACCCTCCCTTAACTAGTGAAAGATACATCAAGAGCTAATTGACATGGCCCTAGCAAACAATATACATCCAAATGGCATGTCCCGCAACCAAAGTCTCGATAGTGAAAGATTGATGGTCTATAGGTTTAGCTCTAGTCTTTCCGTGTCACATTGACTGCCGATAACAGATATCCGACGATTACTACCCTATGTTGGTCGTGACCCAGCCTATCTGTAGGTAAAATTGTCGATTCGCCCAATGCCACCCAACAGCCTTTTGACTGCCAAACTATCGTTGCGGTCAAGGTATACCCACTAGGTGGTTTTGCATAGACCCAACCCCTGCAAGTACAACCTGAGTGCTGCTGCTGCACAGGGGACCACCACAGAGTACCCTGCTACATCCCTTGGAAGTCGCGTGCTTCCTTCCAGTCCCACCAAACTAGCAAGCAGAATAATCAGATGGACATGCTCCCCTCGTGCCTCTAGACACCACGATGATCCACTCTGTTGGGTTCTTCACCTTCAGACGTGCGGACTGGTCTTAGCGCATCACGCTAACGTGTTATTTAGACCTTATGTCTAAACGTTTAATTACACACTTGCTTTACCTCATTAGATTTCCAATTAACTTGGTCATTTCCAATCATATTAACTTCTTATTCAATTTAACAAGTTTTCTCCGTGCCTCTTATATCTCTAAGAAATGAACCCCTCTCGCTTATGAATTAGTTATGTAACTTAACACATTTAAATTTATTAAGCCTATAACATGTTATTCCCTAGGTTGTAATTAACGACGATAATTTACAATCTTCTTACATTATTACCATGTCATTCGTTGTCCAATTTTAGGTTTACAGGTTATAATAACATATTCTACCTAATGTATAATTAATTATATCTTATCTCAATCAGCAGAATTCACTTTAACATGTTACATAATATATATCATTAAATACCACTCATTTCATTTCACTGTTATCTCGGGTTACCTGATTCATTTGCGCACAATTGGCTACTTACTTCTTTCAATTCTATGCCGCCTGAGTGGGCTTCTACTTATTATTAATTTCTTTTATTAGACTTCATAATTGTCTTTTATAAGTCTACTAATAATAAGCCTTCTTCATTCTTTTTCATTAACCATGACTTGGTTTAATACAACCTCTTGTTGTTATTTACTTATTTCCTTAGTTCTCTTGACTATGGTTTATCAATAAGTTTCTTTCCATTTATTATACCCTTCATTATAATTTCCAGTTGTCCCTAGGGCAAGCTTACCTATTGTATTCCATTCTCATTAATATAATTAATTATAATAGGTTATATTCCTCGTTCATCACATTTTCCTTGGTTCTTTAACATTAACGAAACCTTTACTGTTGTAACATCCATTCATTACAATTAATGGCATTTATTTATTTCCCATTATACACATATATTTATATATGTATGTTTATGCACCAGACCTCTCACATTAAGCTGACCACTTGTGGATGCTGGATTTGCCAGATGGTTCCGGGCAGACTTCTACCACAAGTTAAACTTAACCTCGTGTCTTAGTGTAGTTATTTACGTTTTTCCAATTACTATACATTTTCCGTATAATTATGGCATATCTATTCTTTAATTACTACTATATACATTTCCTTTATTTTAGGAAAACCTTTCACGCACCTCATTAAAATGATTTATTTCCATAATGCACATCAACTTATATCCATAGTTGCAAGCCATTTTCTTTATTTTAAGTGTAGATATATATATATATATATATATGTATATATATATATGCACTTTATTCAATTAGTATGCAATACGGTAGAAGAATACCTATTTCATACTAATCCCTTTTTCCTTTTCTTCTCTTACGACAACATCCTCAGTAATTTGTGGTTATAGAAATATATCATTTTCCCAAAATTCAACTAACTCAGTCCACTACCAAATTTTCCCTTTTTATTTATGACTTGGATATTGAATTCCTATTCCATATACTGTTCATAGTTACTGTAAATGTTCTTTTCCAGTTAGGCAAATCGATTCTCAAGAATATACTCATGATTAATTCAAGTTCCACAATGTCAGTGTTTATAGTAATTCCCAAATCATATAGAATATCTAATGGAAATAGGTTTATACAATACTAACAATTTCAACATGTTCTAAACAAGTTAACAGCCAATTTCCACAATTATCAATTGTTCAATGTATCAAATATAATGGGGAATGCGAACGATAGATATATCGTTATTTAAAAAGGTATAATTTAACCCACTCACCTAATAGCTTTCCAATCCATGAATATGATCCAGATTTGTTGTTCCGTGGTATTCCTAACTGAATTCATTATCAAAAATACCCACGGATTCACAAATCTGATACTAAAGAAGAGAGAAAGAGAAAGAAACTTATATAAACCAAATTCAAGGACTTACCTTACGTTGATCAGAATTCTAAACACTTATTTGTAGATTTATACTGTTTTATCTTCGATCTTGACTCAGAATTACCTAAAACTAATATCCTAATTTCTAAAAAGATTTGGGGAGAAAAGAGAACGGCAGAGCCTGGAAGCACCTTAGAAAATATGAGATTTAGGCTAGGCCCTACTAGTCTATTTATAGGTGCATGAGAAAGTCTGAACCGTCGGATTTAATTCATCAAATCTGAATTGCACATGTCCATGTTTAAAATGAATAAAAGAAATAAAATTTATGTGTTGAATAGAAAAATATATATTCATATGTTGAATAGAATTTAATTCATGTGTTGAATAGAAAAATATATATTCATGTGTTTAATAGAAAGAAAATTCATGTGTTGAATAAAATATATATTCATGTGTTGAATAAAAATATATATTCATGTGTTGAAGAAAATATTCATTTGTTGAATAGAATAACAAAGTTATTGAATATAAAAAGCCGTGTTGGTTAGATATGCGTCATTTTGACGTGAACGATATTTATATCGATTTTATTCGTTTTTTAAAATGAATATAAAAAAAGAAGTGATTTCAAAATATAATATTTTGAAAATATTATCATTTATATATCGATGATGTGGAATATTCAATTTTGATTTGAAGTTGAATATGAAGTTGAAATCGTTTTGAAAACGAATTTAAAACGATTTATAAAATACGTTTTGAAAGGAAATCGACGAAATATATATATTATATATATTAAATGGCCTGAATAGAACGTGCCACGCCGCGGCAGTTCGCGAATTTCAACCATTGACTTCGAATGGATATTACGGGAGATCAGAACGTTGGATTCTTCTAAAATCGAAACCGTTGGGTTCGTATCGAAAAGAGCTTTCTAACGAATATTAGAAATTAGAAATCTAATGGTTGGATTTGGAATTATGTCCAAATCAAATTTGGAAAAGATCGCTGTAAGTGCAGTTCGATGGCCGTTGATGGAAATCGATTGTACGGGCCCTGATAAAATTATTAAAAATATCAATAATTAGTGTAAAATCATAAGAAATGATTTGTGAAGAATTAGAATGAAAAATTCCATATTTGAAAAGATAAAAATAATTTTTTTATCAAAATGAACTAGTTTTGAACTAGAATTATAAGTCTATTTATTTTTAAAATAAATGTAGTGGATTTGAAAGGGTTTTAAAAGTAACCAGAATTTCCAATAATTTAATTGAATTGGAATGAAATGTGATTTTGGGTTTATAGTGAACCGTGTTTTAAATGACTTTGGTTCTTTAACCCAGTTAAAGACAAGATATGATTTCCCAAGTTAAATAATCATTGATATTGATTTTTGGGAAGGTTAAATCTAAGTGGAGTTTTAATGAATCTTTAATTAGATTGAAATGATGGAGAATGGAGTATCACCAGTTTTGCTCCAGGCGATAGTTAAATCTTTAATTAGATTTGAACGTGAAATGGTAATTGAATTTACCGATAACACCGTGGTGTTAAATATGAAGTATCACCAGTTTTACTTCATAGGACGAATAGGTTGGGATTGGGAAATAAAATAAATGATTACTTTGGTGTGGTTCGCTAATCCCGACTAGTTTGAATTGATATTCAAAAGAAGATTAAAGAATAAATTTAAAGAATTTATCTTTGATAAAATTAATGGGAACCTTTCCCAAAGTATAAGAATATTTGAATAAAAGAATATTTTGAATTGGAATGATGCGTATGTTGTGTTTGTGTAACACTTGTTTATTATATAAGCGAGTTATTCAGAAAGACCAGGTTTATCCCATTCTGAATAACTAATTCGACGTGGTGTCGAGAATGAAGACGGTGGTCGAAGACCGAAGGTCTTCACATCGTTTGGGTGATTACTGATGATCTTGATTGGGCTGTACACCCAAGAGGAAGAAATCAGTTGGTGATCGTCCAGACGTACTTGAAGATCGATGGATATGCGAGGTACAAGGTGCCCCCGGTTTCGTTCAGACCCAGAACGAACTTGTAAATGGACTGTGTGTCTAACATTGGATTTTAGTCTGTGTGATTGATTTCTATTAAATATATATATATATATATATGTTTAGCGGCGGAGAATTTATTATCTTGCTTAACGCCCTTCTCTGAGACGTACGAGCTCAAGGGTTATATATTGATGGATATCAATTGCATGGAGTGAATTGCCTGTGTGGCATGCCTAAGTGGCAATTGATCGAGGCTTCTGTTGAAAAGCAAAGTCTTGTGGTTGATGATCGAAGCACTGCCTGTGTGGCATAGCCTTGTGTAGCGTTGATTCGTGGGCCTCATACCTCGGTTGTGAACCAAAAACGGGGGAGGACCTCATGGAGGGCATGCGTTTCCTTCTAGCTAGGGTGGTGTCAGTGACCTACCAGCCTTGGCATTTATATTATTTTCACCTGTGTGGTAGTTGCTATTGCGAGGCGCCTCAGATATATCAGTGACTGTGTGGAGCCGATGGAGTCATTTGGCTCATTGACGCCCCAAAGGGCGGGGAAACGCAGTGTTCAGGTATTTTAATCTACATCGGTGGACCGACTCTGTCGCTCCAAGGGCCCACCTGAGTCTGGGTCCTGAGATACGGGCTAGAGCTTCTCGAATCGATGAGAACTATCTTTTGCCTCGGTTCACAGATGGAAACCCAACTTCCAATACGTGATATTTGCGGTTTTGATTGTAGAGCCTAGTATGGCGACATGATATATGGTACCTATGCCGTCTATGATTGATACTTATGATTGAAATTTTTTTGACACTGTACACTTATAGTAATAATAAAAGATCAAATTTAGCGTATCAAGCATTCTTTGGCTATTATAAGGTAAAACCCTATCCTCCGGCTTGTGTTGCATTGTGTGATGGGATCTGGGTCTTATAATAGCTTCATTGTTCTTTATTTAGCATTGCGCTAATGTTTTATGCACTGGTATTCTTGGGAGGAAACCCGTTCCGTGTTATACAGCGCGGTCCCTTGATTTACCTAACTTTAAAATAAAGATTAATAACTGTTTTAGTTCTCACACCAGTCACATGACTGACCTGGAGTTTATTGTTTTAACCTAAACTCTGGGTGCCCTTATTTTAACACGAGCAGCTAGTAGTTTTGGTTTTGCAGATTTATATTCACAGGATCCTGATTTACACCTAAAGCGGTATTCGGAAAGCTCTGTATCCGTGTATCTGTTTTCAGTTGTGCTTTGTATTGTTTTTCCGCTGCGATGTATTTAATTGTAATTTAAATCTTTGATATTTTCTATGTAATATTTATTCATACTCTGCATATTCTTGTATTCTGATGGAATTGTTGTAATATACAATGAAATGTTCTTCTGTTTGCGTTCTGATTTGTCGTGTTCTCAAAGCAATCAAGGGTTTCGAACGGTCTTGGTCGGTTTAGCGACTGATTCGGATCGAGCGAAATTCCCAATTGTTACAGTTTACCCATCACAAAATGCACCTAGACCACGCTTGGGTCGACCCCTAGGTAGACCCCTTTGTCGGTGGGTCGACACAAGGGTCGACCTTGCACAATGGGGTCGACCCATCTGGGTCCAGGCGTGTTTGTTTGACCCCGTTATTCGTTGTAGTTAACGTTTCTAATTAAACGTTTAATTACTTGCTTCTTTTTACTTCCTTTGATTTATTTTATACCTCTTTTGCATCATTACTAAATTTGTATTTCACTTATATATGTATATATATACGCACACATCTTTCCAATTGTTTATTTTATTGTTATCTTATGCATACTTTCTCTGTTATAGTCATGCCATATACAAAAAAAAATCAGAAAATCACCATTAACAAATTGGTAAATCTTTCGAGGTCAAGTTCTAAAAATATAATCTTTTATATTTTCCTTTTTATTATTAACATAAAATTAAGGGGTGTTACATGATCATACTTACAATGCAAACAAGAAGCGACTTATAGTCATTTGCATTCACAGGCACCGTTATTCTGTTCGTTGGATTTGCAACAAGTGGATGAGATGCATTTTTGTACCAATCCAAGCAGGTTTCATCACACTCCCATGGATAAACAACTTCTTTTGATGTCAAAATGTCGCTTAAGAGTTGATTTCGCCATTCATACCATCCAAGTTCCGATGCATAATTGTACATAGCCTTGAACCCCCTTGACCATGACTTATACTTCTTGTTTAGCGTGAATGGAGTCGTCGGTATAGGCTGAATGAATCCAAATCGATGGAGAAATCGTTAGGTGGAATATAATTGTTAAATTTTGAAGAAAATAATAGGACCATTGTAAAGCGAACATTACTGGAAAGGGTACAACCGCTGCTTCTCTGTAAAACAATTCCATGTAACCTCACTTATTTAAAGGTCATTAATCGATTCTCTAATTGTAACCAAATTAGAAGCTAACTACATACCCATTTCCTTTGCAAAATAGAAAGCTGCTCTAAATTCAGCATCATCTACACCAACACAACAATTATATTGTCGTAGAACTAAAAAATGCTCATATATCCACTCCTACAACAATGATACAAATGAATATGTTAACGAATGCAATACACAATTTATATGCATTATGATTATATAAAGTGCATACCTATAGTAACGTCATGTGACCAGTCATTTGGTGTACATCTTTCTGACTAGCTTGACCTAGAGCATGCAACAACCAACTCAAACATGTGGTTTCCTACGAATAATTGTTGACTTCTTTTAAATCCTTAAGACATTGAAGAAAATGAACAGACACTTTATTGCCAGACTTGTCGCAGCAAACTGAATAACCAATCGTATAAAGAAGGAAAGTTGTAGCATAATGTATCCTTCATTCATCATCATCTGACACCTTTAATCCTTCATAATGAGTTCATAACCATTCCAACCTAATTTTCTTACCCTGGCCAACACAAGAACAACAGTATGTTTGTCAATCCCTAGAAACTTATCCAATAGCTTATACACTTCATGATAGGTAATACCCCTTGACCCCCAAGCGATCCTGTGATTGCGATCCTATCAGCAGGAAGGCTGGTAATATGCACAACTTCATCGAGTTATTCCCATTTCTCCAAATGGAAGATAGGAAGTGTTTGATTCTAGATAGAATCTTTCCACAAATACATTGATAAGAACCTTATCGAGTTTTTCATGAGCATACAACACTAGTCAATATAATCCTAACTGAACTACCACATTTTGTACAAATGAACATTCGTTTCTACAGTCCCACGTTCTTTGTGTACCAACATGGCTGTGAACTTTATGATTCTACTTTCTCCCCGTGGTTCCTATGTAATACAAATACAATAATAAATACACATACGTAATATTTTTATATCTCGTCTATATATATATATATATATATATATATATATATATATGAAATTAAGAAAACTCACAGTTGAGTTCCATGTTTTACTAGCAATGTGGTCTTTGAATGCAAACAATAATGATGGTTAATCTTCAACTTCCGATGGTTAAGGCGATGCTTCCTTTCTCGCTAGTTTACATGTCTTCTTTTTACTTCTCATTTCAACTTCAGTAACCAACTCCTCTTGACTCTCTTCGCATTCGGAATGGACAATGTTGCTTGTTTTCTTGTCTTCTTTTTACCACTACTACTCGTTCTTTCATCTTTAACATTATATTCTTCATCCTCACCTGATTCATCCTCATTACTTTGTTTTCCCTCTTCATCTTCCTCATCATCTGCATTATCATCTTCGTTATTAGTATTATCATCAACTTTATCCTCCTCCTCATCACCGTCATCATTCTCTTCTTCACCATTATCATCCTCCTCATCACCATCATCACCCTGCTCACCTACATTAACCTCATCGTCTTCATCAACTTGGTGATTGACATTTTCCTCGGCTTCGTCATAACTGTGACTTGAACTTTCCTCATTCTCACTATCTTTAGTTTCAGCTTCTGCTATTATCTTTCCCTTTTGTTGTTGCAACATTTTCCGTCTTTATAAAGCTAATTTCCCTCTGTTTGATGTCGTGGGAGGCACACGACCAACCCCAGGTGCACTTTGTGTATTGAAGTAGGAAAAAAGCAAAGTAATTATATATTAGTTACAAAGTGCCCAAAAAAATAAAAAAGGTAGGAAACCACCGAAAAATGTGAACGATTACAGGTGTAGACTCGCAAATTTACACCAACCAGGAAGTATAAAAAATCCGCAAAAGTGAATGATAATTGCTTTTGCGCAAAACCTAACCATTATTGTGTAATATAAGTCTTCTTTTGAAAAGCGGGTATCAAATAACCGAAATATACTAAACATGCAAAATTATTTCATACACTTGATAACAGGAGGAAAATTATTCTAGAATTTCAAAACACAGTAAAACAAAAAATATAAAAGCAAGAAAAATTTGTAAAATATGTAATACTGGAATTTCATACGCTTGGCAATCTCATGAAGCACACCATTAAATGAAAGGATAACATTGGATTCTGTTGTATAACAAACAATCAAAAATTATAATGGCTTCATCATATAGACATATGAAAAGGAAGAAAATCCAAACATGGTAGTCCATGTCATTTGATAATTACCTCTAATTATGATAGAAAGCCCACTCAACAAAGCATGTTGGAAAGAATAATCAAGATAACAAATCATGAAGGAGAAGTCAGTTTTTATACTCAAGGTCATATTATGTTACACCTTTTAACAATTACCTTTACCATTTCAAAATATTCACCTATATATCAGAAACAATAGCAAGAGTAACAAAAGTAATGATGTGCATAACATCGGTTCAACTCTAAATGGCATCACTCAATCCACAAATGAAAAATCATGCTCATAACCAACACTGGAGTTCACCTTTCTAAAATTGTTGATGTAGCACTTGGTGAGTTAATTTATCCATAGAAGCCGCCTAGAATAAAAATTTCGCAAAAAAACCTAAATAACATTTTTAATCTTCCCACTGAAGGGAAGAAACAAATGATTATGAAATCATGGAAGCATATTAAGTAGCAATATGGACCATCTAACATATATAAAGATTGACAAATTTTGTGCAAGAGGCTAGTTCATTAACCATGTACAATGGTCTTAACATGTCGTATTTTTTATAGATATGCATCAGCCTTTTAACATGAAA
The DNA here is from genome assembly GCA_030737875.1 of Allium sativum. Classification (NCBI taxonomy): domain Eukaryota; kingdom Viridiplantae; phylum Streptophyta; class Magnoliopsida; order Asparagales; family Amaryllidaceae; genus Allium; species Allium sativum. The sequence goes on from CM060915.1 coordinate 533,025,365, forward strand.
AAAAAACTATTATGGTCTTATTAATGCACTGATATAACGTGACTTAACTGTTAATTAAGTTCAGTGCTTCCACCAGGATAGCAGTATTCGTACTGCACCTGCACATTATTTTGTAGTACAATAGTATTTGACTCACTTTATACATAGTTTTTACTACATTTATTATTACCTTTTGTGTTTATATTTGATTTCCTGTTTAAAATAACAGTAAATGATATAAAAAAATTCAGGACATTGCTATACTATCGCAAACTTTAGTATTAATGTCAGCATGATTCATTTAGCCATCATATCCATCTGCATGTGGTAGTTGTGTTTGATTAAAACATTATAAATGTCTGGTACAAATAGGTAATAAACCTTGAAGTTTCATGTAATTTTAGTGTAGTTATACATCTGCTTGTATATTTTTTGAAATGTCACACCAATAAATGGGTTTTAACAATTTTTATCTGAGTGGATGAGAGAAGGAATTTTTACAGGGATATAATGATTTTTCCTTAACTAAGTTGTCTAGAAAAGAGAAAAAAATGTTGAAAAGAAAAAATGGGAATGAAATTTCTATATATTTAGCTTTTTATATGTCAATCCAGTGCATTGTTTCATACAAGTACATGTCTTGAACCAAAATATGGACTTGTCTCTATTTTTTTTCTAGATCCTATCAAACTACTATGGTGCGTGAAAGCCAAAATACTATAACCAAATCTGCAAATAATTGTCGCTTTTATGGTTTAACCAGTTTTTCCCTTTTTCGGCAATTCCCTACTGAATATTTATGCTATGTTCGTCCCCCCTCCCCCTCCCCCCCCCCCCCCCCGCCGGTTGTTTTTCCCATCTTCTCCACCCAAACATTTCGCAACCTTAATCACTGCCCATTCGCATAAAATTTACATCGACTTTCATATTGAGCAAAAAAAATAAACCACGGTATCCTAACCTTAATGTATTAACCCAAAATTCGAATCAGTTCACATACCTTTGCTCCTTGATTATGCTTTCAGTCATCTTCCTCTGCATTTTCTTGTACCGAACCATGGTAATGGACCATTGCTTCTTTTGAACTACATCACTTGCTACAAAAAGTAGGCATTGTTGAAACCCTAATCACGAGCAAGTTTAAATTTTACCGTGTGTTTTTTAACCAAATGTAAATATAGAGGGTAATTTTAGTGCCCGTAATTTAACAGTAAGATACCCCTTAGTAATTCTATTTTGTTACGGAGTCCCCTTAAAATTGAACACCCCTTATCCAAAAACGGAGTGTCAATAACAATACCCATGTAAAATAAAATGTGTTACACTATTTCTGTGTAAAGCCTAATTAAACTGATCAAATAGTAATTGTCATGGAAAGAATGCGTAGAGACCGGAGTGATTTTAAATTTGTTAAAGGGCCAAATTGAGAATATCACACTATTATAGATAATGTGTTGTGGTCCCCAATTACATAAGCACAAGTTATTCTCCTATTCTCTTCTATGGGAAATAATTCAGATATAGGTTTATGTCAATTTGGAAGATCATATCCAATTTATATCCTTTAGATTTGTCTTTTCTCTTAACAGTTGATGAAAGAAGCAACCATCAATTCAGATCTAAGTCTTGTATAAGGTTTGAAAATAAAAATCATATCTTAACCAGGATAATCTTCTCTCTGTAAACATACATGGATTCGGGTATGACTTCTGCTAATTCATTTACTTTCTCTGATTTATTTTCAGTTAAATCAATTTGGGTCATCTATTTAAATAGGTATTTCATGATTTGTCAGTCAAAAAGTGTATAGAAATTCCAACAAGTGGTATTAGAGACACCCATTATTGATTTCAATGGGAAAGTTACTTTTTTTTGGTGAAGATTTGGATTTGATTTAGTACCTTTCTTTTTTTTAAATTGAAAATTATAAGATGACTTATGATTTTTTTTGGTTTTGAAAGGTAGATCTAAATGATTAAAATTTTATAGTCATTAAATTTTTAAAAAATAACCCGAATCGCTCTAAATTTGGAAAAAAACTTTTGTCAGCCATAACATTACAAGTTATTGCATATTATACTGAATTAGTTATGAATTCCAATATGAAAGAACATTATTGATATGTTATGTATAATTGTTTTCCTTTAATTTATTGACGTCATATGATGATTTGAATAATCTAGAACCATTTATGTAAGGAAATATGAATATGGCTCCTTATTTTGAGTAATTTGGATATATATATATATATATGGGGTACTTGAGATATTCTAGAAATTTTAAATAAAGTGTGCTCTTTTTGACATATTTATGCATACCTAAATCAACTATGCTCTTTTTGACATATTTTAAATAAAGTTGTGATTTGTGATATTCAATCATATATGGAGAAGACGGTGTGTGAACTAAAGTTTGAAGGGAGACTGTGCAGCAGTTCAAAGAGGGCACCAGAGCTTCAGCTCAGACATCTGACCCCTATATGTCAGACGTCTGAGTTGTCGGAGATTTATTATCCTAAGGACTTGTACAGACGTTTGACCATCTAGGTCAGACGTCTAAGGCAAAATTTCTGCACTTTGACCGAGTTTTATGAAAAGAGTTATTTTTAGATATTTTAGGGCCCAATTGGGTGCTGAACTAGTCTTTCTATTTACCTATATAAGCATCTCATTAGAAATAGATCTATATGTATTTAAAAGGAGGAAAAACTTTCTTTGGTTTTAGGGATTGAGATATCTTCTCAATTTTAGGTCTTTCTTTGTAATTAATTGGTGGATTAGTAAAGGTTTGTTTGGAGGAATTCGTTTGTCATTATTTTTCTTCTTCCCTCTTTTAACATCTAATAGTATAGAGATCTCATGAAAACCCTAACAATTGCTATCAAAACCTTCTACGCAAACTTTTTGAAGAGGTTTTGAATATAGATAAAATAATTATTGAAAAGCTTAATAGAAGAAATTAGGGATTATGGAAGGCGAAGATGGAAGATTTTATTTATTTTAATGATCTTCATTAACCATTAGATAATAATGGGGAGAAACCTTACAATATATCTGAAGTAAATTGGAAGACTTTGGATAAGAAGGTTGTTGCATCTATTCGATTTTTTTAGGATAATTCAATATTTCATAGCATTGCTAATGAAACATCTGCTTATGCAATATGGAAGAAATTGGAAGGGATTTGTGCAAAGAACTCTGCAACAAATAAGGCTCTTCTTATGAGAAGATTGGTGAATCTAAAGCTTAAGGAAGGTGGATCAAATGGAGAGCATCTTAATGATTTTCAGGAAATTTTAAATCAATTGGCTGTCATGAATTTCAAGGTGGATGATGAAAAATCTTAATGATGATGAGTTCATTACCGGGAAGTTAAGAAAGACTTTTGGTTGCATTGAATAACTCAAATTCAGATCGCGTTGTTTCAATGGGGTCGGTGGATAGTAGTTTGCTTAATGAAGAGATGCGAAGGAAGATCCTTATGAAAGAAAAAGATAAGGAGGCAACGGAAATTGAAACTCCAATTGAAAGGGATTTTATTGCAAGGAGGGTTAATCATCAAAATATAGAAAGACAGTTGAACAGACCAGACATGAAAAAGAAATATATTTGTTCTTACTATGACAAACCTGGACACTAACCAAGATTTTGTTATAAGCTTAAAAGGGATAGGGAGAAGATGAACGCATTGGAAGAAGAAGAGTCGGATGAACAAAATAATATGATATTGAGGTGAATATTAGTAAGGAACTTGAGGGCAATGCTTTATGTGTTAATGAAGGAGAAAGCAAAGATTGGATACTTGATTCAGGAGCTTGTTTTCATGTATGCCATCGAGAGGAAGCATTTATTGATTATGAAGAACAAACTGGTAAAGTAGAATCTGCCGATGGTCGAGATTTGCATATTAAAGGCATAGGTTCGATTCTATAGAAGATGAATGATGAAAGGTGGTGAAGTTAACCGGATTTAGGTACATCCCAGAAATTAAGAAGAACCTTACTTCAACAGGGCAGTTAGAACAAAAGGGTCGTAATCTTTCGACTAAAGGTGGAGTCATAAGGGTTTGAAGGGGTAATGAGGAGCTTCTGTGCGCAAGACAAGAAAATAATAACATATATAAATTTCTTGCAAAAATGGTGGAGAATGTCATGAGCTCTCAAATTGGATTAGGAGACGCGAGTTCGTCTGAATCAAGGTAGAGCCATCAACGTTAAGCCACAAAGCTTACATGGGGGGCATTATGGTATTACAAATAATTTTGAGACTATTTTTTAGTGGTGCATCTCATGTGGGAGATGCATCACTTGTAGGTGGTTTTTGGTTTGTGGATTTGTTTTGAGATTGGTGATTGTTGGAGTGATTTCATATCAAGGTGGAGTGGTGTGATTTGTGATATATGTGGAGAAGACGGTGTGAACAAAAGTTTGAAGGGAGACTGTGCAGCAGATCAAGGAGGGAACCAGAGCTTTAGCTCGGATGTTTGACCCATATATGTCAGACGTATGAGTTGTTAGATATTTTTTATCCTAAGGACTTGTACAAACATCTGACCATCCAGGTCAGGCATCTGAGGTGGAATTTCTGGATTTTGACCGAGTTTTACGGAAAGAGTTATTTTGAGATAATTTAGGACCCAGTTGGGTATTGAACTAGCCTTTATATTTTCCTATATTAGCATCTCATTAGAGATAGATCTATATGTATTGAAAAGGAGGAAAGACTTGTTTTTGTTTTTAGGGATTGAAATATATTCTCAATTTTAGGTCTTTCTTTGTAATCAATTGGTGGATTAATAAAGGTTTGTTTGGAGGACTTCATTTGTCATTGTTTTCTTCTTCCTCTTTTAAATCCAATTGTGTAGTGATCCCGTGGAAACCTTAACAGATGAATGATATCATTTATTTGGTTTATATATTTGTAACTAAATCAATTTGCTGTAATATTGGTTTACATTTTGTGCCACATAATGGACAATTGCATTTTTTATATATTATAATTGCATTAATTGTGGTTGTTATGGTAACATCATAAATGCATTAAATGCTTTGGTTATGGAAAATAAATGATTCAGCTTGTTTTTATTAGGAACAAGAAAAGATATTTTTTCATGCATTTATGTTTTATAGATACATATGTTTTTTATATATGACACATGTGAAAGACATGTTGCACTTTCATGTTTTGGTCGACATAAAATAAAAGGAGCAACAGTTTGCATCTTTATTTAAACTACATCATTTTTGGCTTGGTCTAGTATTCATGTAATAAACCAAAGGTAAAATGACATAGTAGCATTTTATGTAGCTATATTACGATCAGTTATACGCCATAGTAATTATGTTCATTAATGTTATTTTACTCGACATTTACTATGTCATTTATATGTAATTTTATGTGCCGTTAATTTATAACATTTGTTATTTGATTTATTTATGATATATTACCATATTTATTAAGGAAATGTCTATAGCCACCACTACACCATAATGGCCATTTGGCAACCTTTTTTTCAATTGCCAACACTTATTTATGTTATAAGTTAGTCACACTAATATACATTGCTACGTTAAAAATGTGTTACCAAAAATACAAATTTATAAGTTTTTTTATTGCCAATGCTTATTTGTGTTGGTAAGTCTGGTTTTCGAGGGTAAAAACGTAAACCGGCTTATACTTTCCGCCATAACCCTATCTTCCTTGCTATCAACGCTTTTAGTTTTTATTGGCCGCTAAATAAAAAACTATGAATCCATGCGAATCGCAAATCTGAAGTCCTTGTAGTTGATTTTCGTGATTGAAGACCTTGCAAATTTGAAGAATCAACTTCGAATTTCATTTCATAGTTGATTTCGCAAATTTAGGGATTGAAGAATCGACCTCGCAAATTGGAAGCATCCCAAATTTGAAAACTTCGTAGTTGATTTCCATATGAATTACTTACACCCAACACTTAAGTGCATGTTTTGAGGCCACTGGGTGCTTACTGAAAGGTATATGCTTCAATGTGTATACTAATTCAGATAGAAATTTGTTTTATGTAAGCTTTTGGAAACATATTTATGGTGTTTGTTAACTGCTACATGTAGGAAAGAGGTTTGTTGCATTTTTAGCATAGAGTTACTGGTTCTAACTTTTATCACTGACCATTGTCCATTCAACTGCTTGAAATACGGTGTTATTATGAAAATGAATGACATGATGAAGTTGTTTTTTAAAAATAAAAAAATAAAAAGAGAGGGAGATTATTTTGATTACGATTCCTTGTTTGTTATGATGACACAGACAAACCCAGCAAAATGCACCACAATCACCAATGATTAATGCAAATAATCAATAGAACAAGAGATAATAATAAAGTAAGAACACACGAATTTTTAACGTGGAAAACCTCTTCGATGTAAAGAGTAAAAACCACGGGGCCAATGATGGGGGTCCTCCCAAACTTCTCTTACTATGATAACGGAGTGGTACACAAATCCAAAGCCAAGTTACAAAGTGGATACACAGATCATCCAACAATAGCTAGCAATAACAGCATCAAAACAAAAGCGAGAAAAGTGAAAAATATCACCGGGAAATAGAGCTTAGAAAAGCTGAGAGATCTCGTACAAACACTCCAGCAAAGGGCAATCTCAAAGTAGTAGAAGCAGCCCACAAAGTCTTGGAGAAACTGACAAAGTTTTGATGTTGTGTTCTTGTATCTTGTGTGTGTATTTGCTACCCAATAATGGATGTATATATAACCACCAAAGAGGCACCTTGAAGTCTCCATTCTACCACCATAATTAATAAGGTTACTATTCCCAACAAGGTGCAAATACCAAGGCACACTAGAAGGTCAAATAGTTACATATTCAAACAAAAGCACGAAATACCGTAGCAACACTTATTGCTCCAATCAATTAAATATTAGTTTTTCCACATAGGAAGGGACCCATTCCCAACAAACCTCTCCCTCCCGACAATGTGGAGGTGGTTGCCATTCCGGCAATTGAAAAGCAAGTCTCAAATTTGTCTTTTACCAAAGCTTTAGTCATCATGTTGGAACCATTGTCATCGGTATGAATTTTCTCAAACTCAATTAACTTATCATCAAGAACATCACGTATCCAATGATATCTCACATCAACATGTTTCGACTTTGCATGAAAAGTGGAATTCTTAGCAAGATGGATTGCACTTTGATTATCATAATACAACACATACCTCTTTTATGTAAATCCAAGATGACGAACAAACTGCTTCATCCACAATAACTCCTTACATGCCTCTGTCGCTGCAATAAACTCCAACTCAGTAGTAGACAAAACCACACATTTTTGTAGCCTAGATTGCCAAGACACTGCTCCCCCTGCAAAAGTGATCCAATAACCCGAACTAGATTTTCTCGAGTCAATATCACCTGCCATATCAGAATCTAAATAACCAATAAGACAAAGCTTGTCACTCCCAAAACAAAGCTTCATATCAGCAGTACCCTGTAAGTATCTCATAATCCACTTCACAGCATTCCAACGCTCTTTTCCTATATTAGAAAGAAATCTACTAACCAAACCTACAACATGAGCTATATAAGGCGAGTGCAAACTATTGCATACATCAAACTACCCATGACGGAAGCATAAGGAACATGCTATCGTCTTCTCCTTCTCTTCAGTTGTGGAAGGACACTGTTGAGAATTCAACTTAAAATGCATAGCAAGTGGAGTACTCACAAGCATTGCTTTCTCCATATTGAACCTTTTAAGCACTCTGTGAATATATGCTTCTTGTGATAGCCATAACTTCCGAGCCTTGCGATCACGAATAATTCTCATTCTTAAAATGTTCTTCGCCGGACCAAGTTCCTTCATAGAGATTGTCTTGCTCAACTGTTGCTTCAAACAATCAATCCGATCTACATTTTGCCCTACAATAAGTATGTCATCAACATAAAGCAGCAAAATTATAAAATCATCGTTAACAAATTTCTTCAAGAAAACTTAATGATCATTATATGTCTTTTTGTAGCCTTGCTCCCCCATAAAAGAATCAAATTTGTGATACCATTTCTTTGGAGCTTGTTTTAGACCATACAAATTCTTCTTTAATTTGCACACATATTCTTCCTTTACTTTAACTTTGAAGCCCTCTGGTTGTTCCATGTAAATGTCTTCTTCAAGATCACCATGAAGAAAGGCGGTCTTCACATCTAACTGCTCAATTTCTAAGTTCAAATTAGCAGCAAGACCCAAAACAACTCTGATGGAAGATATCTTGACAACCAGTGAAATTGTTTCTTCAAAGTTAAATCCCTTTCTTTGGTTGCATCCTTTTACAACAAACCTTGCTTTGTACCAAAGTGTCTTTGCATTTTCATCTTGTTTAAGCTTGTAAATCCAACGATTCTTCAAAGCCTTCTTTTCCTTTGGTAGTTTAACTAGATCAAAAGTTTTGTTATCATGCAACGACTTTATCTCTTATTTCATTGCATCCAACCAAAGTTGTTTATCATCGTTGTCCATAGCTTCCTTAAAGGTCTCAGGTTCTCCTCCGTCGGTTAAGAGAACATACTCAGAAGAAGGGTACCTAGTGGAAGGACGTCGTTCCCTGGTAGATCGCCTTACAAAGGTTGTTTGAGTTCCAGGAAAAGCATGATGATCAATTTCAACATCTTCATCATGGGGATCATCTTCCTCAAGTACATGACCTTCATTGTCATTTTCTTGTACTTGTTCAGCTGGAGCTGGTGCAGGAGTTGTAGGAGTCAAAGGAGGAAGATCTAGATCAACCAGATCATAGCCACTATGTGATGCAGCTTCTTGTGGTTTCTGAATATCTTCAATTGTTTGGTCTTCAACAAAGTGTGCATCCTTGCTATGAATCAATTTCTTCTCTATAGGATCATAAAACCTATAGACAAACTTGTCAAGACCATAGCCTACAAAGATGCATTGGCGAGTCTAGGAATCCATCTTCGATCTTTCATCATCAGGCACATGCACAAATGCCTTACACCCAAAGATGCATAAATGACTGTAAGAAACCTCCTTGCCAAGCCAAAACTTATCTGGAACATCACCATTCAAAGAAAAACAAGGTGACAAATTAATCACATGTGTAGCTGTAAATAAACCTTCACCCTAAAAGTGTTTTGGCAACTTAGCCTCTTAAAGCATGCACCTCATTCTCTCTAACAAAGTCCTATTCATTCTCTCTGCTACACCATTCAGCTGTGGAGTCTTCTTTGGTGTAAACTGATGCCGAATACCTTGAGCCTTACAATATTCATCAAGTGGACCGATGTACTCACCACCATTGTCAGAACGTAAACACTTTAGCTTTTTACCACATTGCCTTTCAACCAAGGCGTGAAACTGCTTGAAAACATCAAGTACCTGATCTTTTGTTTTTAAAGTATATGTCCACAATTTCTTTGAATAGTCATCAATAAAAGTAACAAAGTAAAGTGCATCACTAAAGGTCTTAACTTTTAATGGACCACAAACATCAGAATGAACAAGGTCAAGCAAACCTGATTTTCTTGAAGGAGGATGTCTCTTAAAAGAGACCCGATTCTGCTTTCTCGCAAAACAATGAGAATATTTGTCCAATTTTACACACTTCAAATCAGGTAGTGCATTTTTCTTCATCAAACAACTTATCACCTTTTCACTTGTATGGCCAAGTCTTCTATGCCACAATTTTGCAGGATCGTCATTTGCCACATTTACAGAATCAGTGGGAATTGAGGGTTGTAGTAAGTACAGGCTTGTGTGCTTCTTCCCACGAGCTAGCACCATGTTTCCTTTAGTAAGCTTCCATTGACCGCAATGAAAAGTATTGCAGTAGCCATCATCACCAAGTTTTCCAATAAAGATCAAGTTTAATCGGATTTCTGGAACATGTCTTAGATTTTTATTCATGAACTTTGCTCCAATGTTGGTCACCAAACATACATCTCTAATGCCCACAGCCTGAGCCACACCATCATTACCCATCTTCAACACCCCAAAGTCACCAGGTGTATAAGATGTGAAGAATTCCTTCCGCGATGTCACATGTAGTGATGCTCCACTGTCAATGACCCAACTCGATTCATATTTAGTAAGGTTCACATAGCTCGTACAATGATAAGATCACCGCTAGTTGCAGTAGCAGCTCTATCATCATTACTGTAATCTTTTTGATCTTGCTTCTTATCTTCCATGCCTTTACCACCCTTGTTGTCTCTTTTCCACTTGTAGCAATATTTCTTTATGTGACCGGATTTATCACAATAATGACACTTCATATTTGCGTATCTTCCACGAGATTTGCTTCTGCTTTTGTATCTAGAAACTGGACCTTTACTCTTGCTTCTTCCTCTGTTTTCAGCAACGTATGCTTCCTCGCATGAAAAGGACACACCATGAGATTTCTTTCCGCATTAAAAATACCAACTTTGGCAATATCCAGAGTAACTTTGCCATGTGGAGCTGAGTTGCAAAGTGTCATTCTAGAAGTGTCCCATGAATCAGGAAGAGTGCCAAGTAACAAAATCCATGAATTTCATCATCAAAATTTATATCCATAGCTGATAATTGTTGAATAATGCCATTAAAATCATTCAGGTGATCAGAAAGGGACTTGCTTGAATTGTACTTCAAGCACATCAATTGCTTGATAAGATACAATTTATAGTTTTCAGACTTATTAGCATAAAGAGATTCAAGTTTTTGACATAGTGATCTAGTATGAACATCATCATTTATATGATTCAAAACATTATCATCAACCCACTGATGAATAAATCCACACACCTGTTCATGTTCAAATTGCCACTGTTCATCAGTTTTACTTTCTGTTTTTTCATCACTAAACACAGGTAAATGCCAACTTTTGACATACAACAAGTCTCTCATTTTTCTCTTCCAAATATGATAGTTAGCTCCATTCAAACTAATCGTTCTACTAGTGTTGATACTACTAGAATCCATCAGGGGATATTACAAATTAACCAACCTTGCTTTGATACCAGTTTGTTATAATGACACAGACATATCCAGCAAAATGCACCACAATCACCAATGATTAATGCAAATAATCAATAGAACAAGATATAATAATAAAGTAAGAACACACGAATTTTTAACGTGGAAAACCTCTTCGATGTGAAGAGTAAAAACCATGGGACCAATGACGAAGATCCTCCCAAACTTCTCTTACTATGATAATGGAGTGGTACACATATCCAAAGCTAAGTTACAAAGTGGATACACAGATTATCCAACAATAGCTAGCAATAACAACATCAAAACAAAAGCGAGAAAAGTGAAAAATATCACCGGGAAACAGAGCTTAGAAAAGCTGAGAGATCTCGCACAAACACTCCAGCAAAGGGCAATCTCAAAGTAGTGGAAGCAACCCACAAAGTCTTGAAGAAACTGACAAAGTTTTGATGTTGTTATCTGGTATCTTGTGTGTGTTTGCTACCCAAGAATGGATGTATATATAGCCGCCAAAGAGGCACCTTGAAGTCTCCATTCAACCACCATAATTAATAAGATTATTATTCCCAAAAATGTGCAAATACCAAGGCACACCAAAATGTCAAATAGTCACCTATTCAAATAAAAGCACGAAATATCGTAGCAACACTTATTGCTCCAATCAATTAAATATGAGTTTTTCCACATAGGAAGAGATCCATCCCCCACAGGATATTTATGGATATGAAGTTAAGGAAAGAGCTTTAGAATTGCTTGATGTGGCCGATGTCAAAGTTGGGACAGTAGAACAATTTGAAGGTCAAGAGAGAGAAGTTATAGTGGTGTTCGTTGGATATTACTCCAACTGGTTGGGACTGATTTATAGTAGTACTGCCTTGACTTTGTAGGGTAACTTAGGCTTATTATGGTGTTTGAGTCCGAGTTTTGTCCTCTGTTAGGGGCAGGGTAGTTGTTTTTACATCCATTGGTAATCCTACGTTGAATAATTGAGGCTTGGCTCCGCTGAAATGCGAGCTTTTGTTATTGAACCTATATAGCAAATTGACTGGTGATTTGTGGTGGAAGAAATTAACAATGATTTTGTTGTTCAACATCATGTGCTTTGGTTAATTGTTTGCACAAAACAGAGTTGTTTTATCTCTTTCAGTCTTAAATTCCCCATTTTCACCCTTTCTATATGGAAAATTAACAAAGATTATATAACTTTTGCGATGCACCAAATATTCATTTTGTCAGTAACGTATTAAACATCGATTTTCATGGTGTTAAACTAGTGTCACCATGGGAGGTTGACATGCATATATAGTCTAAGATATCATATTGGTTACGATTCTCTATCTTGGACAAAAATTAACTACTTTGATTCTAATATACCAACATGCATGATTGGTTCATAACCGCTATTGCCAAGTATAATTATTCCTATGCCTATAGTCAGTGAAAATAGATATACCATAAATGTAACTGACATGCTACACAAGTTTATCGAGGACGATAAAGACATAAATTGCAAGGTACTAACCCTATATGCCAACATCAATGGTAAATTCATGGTTGACTATTAAAAAGAAACATTTGCCAATTAGGAAAACTAACTGTTGAAGAAAAAAAATTTGAGTTGGGAAAAAAGCTTTCGATTGTTGTAACTGCCATGAAGCTACAAAGCTTAACATGGAGCTTGCTGCTTATCATGAGTTATTTTTTATTATTCATTAGGGTGTCATATGAGAGGGACATACGAGAGGGATTATCATTCAACTAATATTTGAATTTTCTTTATGTCGTAGCTTTATTGATATGATACATGTAGAGATGTTCATATTCTTTATTCGTACATTTATTTAACATACAAAAAACTAAAATGATGCATTTGGTCTACTGCAGCAGTACAGAGCATGTGTGAACATCATAGACCTATCTTACTAATAATTTTTATCTAATATATAGATGCTAAAATTTTACCATATTCAAAACACAAAAAAACCGTGTCCTTTTCTAAAGGTGTAAAATTCAAAGTGTAAGCTCCAATGATGTTTACCGTTATATGCTTAAACATACTAACCCTAATGCACGTTGCTATTGAGCATAAATAACTAATTATATGAAATTTAAACCTATATTTATCAATTTCAAATTATGTTATAATAAGTTTATAATATTACTTGAAAATACTTTTATATGAGTGTTATTTCTTTGTTATATCGAGCATAAATGGATAGAAATTGGGTTTGATGGGAAGAAAGATAATAAAACGATGTATACTTTTGATTCATGTTGGTTTCTGTTTTTGGATACTGAGCTGAAGACTGTTGTATTGGCAACGATGTATTTTAGTTTGTACTGGAATATATGAGCATGCACATAGTTTATCAGATGTGCCAGTTATATGTTATTCATAGAAAATCTTAGTCACATCAAAGCCACAAACACAATGTTTTAATATTCGTTGGCTTTAACATGTGTGCCATTATCAAAAGTAAGTTACTAATGCACTAGTTGCAGTCACCAGGATTATGTGCGTGATCTTTCTAATCATAATAGAAAAAGAATAGAATTATTCTTTATAGCATCTGTGTAATAAGTCCGGAATATCTTATAAAAATTGATGTAGATAAGTTTAATTACTATTGGCAGGGTAAGAATAATTGTGCATGATCATTCCTGAAGCTATGTTGACGTCATACCCAAATATTACAACCACAAATCAGCACAATACAACCCAATTTAGTTCCCTACGTATGAATAAGGCACGAGTTATTATTGGATAATATATAACTGAATATCGCGCTCATGTAACCAATGAAAAATAGAGTGTTGCTTTGCGCAATGCATGAACACTACATACAGCGGATGGTTTTGGGTGTTTTCCTAGACTGAGGTATGTGGCATAGCTACTTTTAAATATGATGAAATAAAGTTGATTGGAGTTTTATTCCTCAACTTCTATACCAAATGGTGTTAGACCAAAAAGTGGTTCTAAGTAAGACCCAATAGACTACGAATTGCAAAGAATTATAACTCAAAGCAGGATAAAAAGAAGTAAACACGCATGCTTTAGGGTGATTCGGCATTAACGAGCTTACATCCACTTTATATGTTTCTGATTGACTAATTGATTACAAGTACAATAAAAATATCCACTCAATCTTACACTTACAATGAAACATCTCTCGAAATCTATCAAATTATACTCAGCAATTTGGAGTAAAATCTGAGTAAAACAAAGGAAATATTATAATGGATAAAATAGAGTATTTTAAGTGTTAAAAAGATCCCAAAAATGACTAGTCTTGGACTATTTATAGGCAGAAACTGCAAGCGGGTAACGGGATGCTGTGGCGCTCATCCCTGAAATTTCGGAGCAGAGGTGGTTACAAAAACCATTCGTGACACGTGCTCTTCGGTCCATGATTCCCGGTTAGTGGGGGCGAACATGGGATTGACCACATTTTCATTTCCTCTTCGTATGGTAGGGATCGGGTCACCATGCCTTGAGACGGGCCGATGACTATGTTCGGGATAAGTTGTCTCCTCTATGTGCGAGCGGGTGCCCCCGACCCAATGACTATAAGCCAACAATCTCGACCTGATGACTGCAAGCCGAATCAACCATCCTGAAACCATGAAAGTGCGAACCATTCTTCTGACTCGAGCATGTGTACTCATACCCTGCATGGTCTGGTCACGGAGCAGGCCAACATTTTGCCCTGCGAAGTACGTTTTATTGGAGATGAGACGTGCTTCGAAAAATTCAATCCATTCTCGAATTGGTAAACGTCAATAGTCATGTTTGTTTGTGTAGTCGCGATGCTTTATGAAATCGTACTTTTTGATTTCTGAAATAAGTATAAATACAGAATTAGATTTGCAATTATTTTGGAAATGTCCAACAATCTCGAGTGTTTAATTGGATTATTAACAACTTCTCAGGTAACTCATTCAACTTCCACTATATTAAAAGCTTGAATTAACCGACGCATTGTTTTATCGATTTCTCTTCACATAAGCATGCACCATTTTCAATAATTTTAACCGATTTCACTTGATTCTGCTCAATTCTGAAACCTTTCGATTGAGTCGGATTGAGGGCTCTCAAACTGTCGTCTTATGTGAACCGCCACAGCCTTCGTGTTGTAGGATATTGCGACGTTTCCTATACTGGGCCTTCGGGTCGATTTGCGTTGTCACATCATTAGGAATACAGACAGGCCATTGGAGGAGCTATATAAGTTGATACTCTACTTTCTATTTTTCACTTTTTACTGTTTGTAAAACACCATGTTGCTTCATTGAAACCCTAATTCCCAATTCCACTCGATTAATCGAATTCCTAACTTGATTTAATAGGTAATCACGAATTGAACGTCAGTTATTTCAATCACTGTATTTGAGTCAAGTGGTAGGAGCGTTGAAAGAGACACTCGTGTTAATTTCCTTTATTTTCCATCAGTAATCTCGATGGTGTCCTCCTTGTTGTCGATGACGTCAGTCACTCTCAAGTGATAGTGGAAAAGAGGGGCATCTTTAGGTTTAGGAGCGAGTTTGTGGTAAAGGTACTTATTTGAGGGATGAGGAGAAGATGAAGGGGTGCTCACGGTCATACATATGCTTAAGATTCGGTTGTGGTACTGGAGATGAAAATTTGGAAAGAAAGTGTACTCTGGTGGGAACGATTCGAGAAGATGATGGGTGATAGCATTGGGTCGGGTCGAGCTTCAGCGACCCGATCCCAGTGTATGGCTTGGCTGAAACGTGCGAGCCAGTTCAGAGTGCGAGCCCATATGAGAATGCAACCCATCCCAAATACGCGAGTTAAACCTTTCCTGCGAGTAGGCTTTGAAGTGCGAGATAGTAGTGCGAGCCGACTCTCGAGTGTGATTCGAGGCCTATGTGCGAGCCGACCCCATGTACATGAGTCAATGGTTGACTGTAAGCTTGCTTAATGCATGAATCAACTTTCCAGCATTGAGCCGACTCTAACTTGTGAACTCAACCATTTTAGTAGCTCAAATCCACTTAACATGCTAATACACATCTTGAATAATGCTGACTGTAACTTAAAGAATTGATGGACTGTTAGGATAAAGCCTCTGAACTGGACATTCTGGACCCAACAAACATATAAACCCATAACATATTTAGATTAATTTCATGCTTATCTGCTTACTTCATGTTTCCTCCTTTCAGTACTACACACAATGGCACACACTAGAACTCATACACACATGGGGGTCACAGCCAACCATACTCTAATCCTTGATGTTTACTCAATAGTACAGCAAACATGTCCGGCAAACGTTCGACAAGATTATATGAGAAAAATATAGCTCCAAGTCTTCCAGCTACTTTAATCCTAATGTATTCCCATCAGACTCAGACCGGGAAAACTCAGGTTTATAATTTTAAGTAGATATCCATGAAAAAGCAACATCATCGGGAGAAGTATCATTAGATGAAGAAGAGGAGGGGGCGTTGGAGACACTCGAGCTCCTGACGAATTTGAGAGTGTTGTCATATTAGACAACCCTACTGACTTGGTGGATTCGACACTTGATGAAGTAAAGCTTAGAAGGGTATGCTTAAGACATGGAATCCCACTGTATGAAATTAAAGCAGTAGATGGCGCGGATATACCTCATTCTCCTCCAGATGGGTATATGGATGACAGTAAGATAATGTGCTAAATAGGTTCCATTACTCCGTTCCCTCCATTCATCGTCGAATTTCTGAGACGGTTGCATATAACCCTAATGCAACTCCACCCCAATGATTAGCTTATTTAAATACTTTATACGTGGCATACATGGAAATTTTGGGTACATAGCACACTTTCGAAGATCTGAATTTCTTCTATCACTTCAAGCGCTGCTCAAAGGGAACTCTGTCCTTTGTCTTCTTTGAATCTACATCAAACAAGAAAATCCTTACTGAAGGACATAGCTGTTAGAGTTTATGCCCTAGAGGCAATCCATTTGATGTGATTAATAACGTTATTATTTTATCTGGAATAAAAATATTTTGCTATGTTATATTTACTGCGTAATATAAATAATAATTTAATAGAAGTCCTTAGAATAATAATAAGGAATTATTAAGTTCGAGTAAGATTGAACTTGGGATTATATAATGTGATAAGTATTATAATTCTTAAATGTCCCTAGTTGAGTTTTATTGTTTATATAGGACAACAATAAAGCGTTGATACTAGTATATTGATTGAATGATGATTACATCTCATTGATCATTAATATACGTGATATTAAAGTCAAGATATAAATAGTATTGGAGAATAGCGTATTGGGCTGACCCACCGTGAGATAACTACATAGAATATAATCAACAGTACCATAAGTTATTCTCATAGTGACAGTGATGTAATGGTCCTCAGACCTGAAATCATTATAATTTTATTCGAGGATATTTGTGTTTTGATATCTTCTAAAGTTATTTCGTAACAGAGTAATGATAACGGTGATTATTGGATATATCTCGAGTCAAATGAAAATTATGAATGATCTAGATGGAATTTAACCCTATGATATATTCGTAATGATATCCATGGGCCTCTTGATTGAGTGAGACTGTGAAATGCATGGGCGTGCTCAAATATTGATTTGTTTTAAACAGTCTACTCATCGATCAAGAAAATCAGATTAAATTATAACGAGGATGATACGATCCATGCCTCTAGTTTAATCATGGATATATTGGTTAAAAGGATTATATTACATTGATACACTGGTCACCGAAAGGTTGTATTGAATCGTTGATCTTATTATAACTTGGGTAGCAGTGATGTATTACTTGATGTCGCTCACTGTTTACAGTTTAAATTATTGCCAACGTCATGATAACCTATAGGGTCACACATAGGAGAATTGTATGGGGTAAGAATTGTTCTTAATAAAAGAAATCAAAAGGTTGATTTTTCTTCCTTTTGAATGGTTGAACGGGTATGAGGGTTATAAAATATCTCGTTAATCAAATTATAAAATAAGGGCCGGCACCTCATTTTATCGTATCATTTTTGACGAGAAAAATAAAAACTCTAGATCCCAAAATAATTTGGCTAGTACCGACTCACCTTTCCTCGATTCATGTTCGAGGACGATGCTTGTGGACATCCATAGAGGCTCGCTGCTTTGGGAGCTATGATTCGAATCAAACAAAACTTTAGTCGATTGTGCGAAAAAAGGATGGAGCTTTTGTCAGGTATGATTCTCGATTTATAGATTATCATGTAGATCCAGTATAATTTGGTTGAAATTGTTTTTATTTGACATGTATTCGAACCGAATTTTCCTTCAATGGTATCGAAGCTTAGGGTTCATGATAATCTGTAAATTGGGTTTAATTAGGGATTCGATCTATTCGATTTGTAACAGAATCGACAGTATTATGCACACAGGTTCTTAGATAATTTAACATAAATCCAGTCAACAATGAAATTGTTTAATTGGAGATGCTTTCTATGTCATATGAATAGTAAATGAATTTCTGGATTAAAATAGTTGTTTCATATTATGGTTTAAAATGTTTAAACCATCGTATGTTAATTCTGATATGATATAATTTTAAGAATAAACCCAGATTTTAAATTGTTGTAAATCTGAGATCTTAAATTTATATTATATTATATTATATATATATGATATTAAATTAACTAAGGCCCAGATCTGGTTTATCATATTGGATGATATAAGATATGTTAATATCTAGTTTAGAAATTGGCTTTGTATGCTTTTTTAAACAAAATTGGGTACATTTTAATATTATATGTATAAATACTATACTTGTACTATTTTACAAGTATACAAAAAAAATATGATTTGTTTGGTTTATGTCTTGACAAATATGATTTGTTGGGAAGAATTATTTAACCAGTTTTATATTTAAACTTTTGTTGATTACATTTATCACAATCGTAAATATAAATAAATAAACAGATATACTTTTAACCAAAAAGAACAAATATGATTGAATATGAGATTCATTGTTGATTTCCTTTTGTTTTTACGTTTTGAAACATTGGTCATGAACACATGATAACTTTCAGGTTAATGTGTATATATAATGATATATGTATATATTTTATCGCGATTTTTATCTATGAATACAAAGAAAGTTCTTTTATAAAGGTTAACATCTAATATATATATATATATATATATATATATATATATATATATATATGTTATATTAAGATGTAACAAACCATAAGTATCCACTGCATATTGAAGCAGCCGATGATTTATCTTAAATATTTCATTAAAATGTTTGAAATGAAATAAATTAAGAATAAGTATGACTTATATTAATGTTAAGATAATTTGGATCATTGAATCCAGTTTGTGAAAAACTAATATAGTATGGATCCTTGTTATGATACAACATATGTAATGAGATGCGTGATCTTAAGACTTTATTTTGGTTTAATTAATTTATAGCAGAAATTGTACTTAATTCAAAAATAGATTTATGATTTAAGTACTGCTACTATGTTGTATATAACCATATGCAAATCTGATTTGCAAAACTCAATTTTAGGTATATATATATATTCAATTGTTAACTGTGAATTCTCTTGATTGTTTGGCAACTTAATTTTGCCGTGAAAGTTGTTTCATAATAAAGATGAATTAACAATAACTGTTAGTTGCATCATCCTGCAAATGTTAACGATTAACATATGGTTTAATTTGTTAAACATATATGTGTTTAATTTTAGTCTGGGTTATATAACATACACAAAATTTGTGGACCTTAATCTTATAATAGACTTGCATATATGGATGCATAAACATAATTTTTTAACAGGTAGTCTGATTTGTTGTAAACTTATAGATATTAACAGTATTCTGAATATTGATGTAAATTTAAGATGGAATGTATTATTTGTAAATGAAAATGGATCAAAATTTATGTTTATGTATATAATAAATTCTATATTTGATACAGAAATTTTGATATATATAAATTCCATGGTTAATTTTGAATTAACTATGTATTACAAATAACATCTGTGCACTGTTCGAATCCATGAACATGGTTTAATTTGTAAGCTATGTAAATGTATTCATATATGTTAGGATCTTTATTTTGGTTGACTTATGATAATTTAGTAATAACTCTATTTTCTTTAATACTGGAGCAATTTTGTTGCTCGAATGATCGAACCCAATTAGAAATTATTACTGGATCCTGAATCTGTATATTCAGATTATATAAATATCATCATGTTTCACTAGCCTGTGGCAAATTGATTCCATTAATATATTAAAAAGGTTGATCTGTTTAGTAATAAATTGTTTATTATACCCTATTCATTCTAAACTACAATCGTTCCGCTGACATGAACTGAAATTGCTGAAGCCACCTTTACGTTATTTAGACATCTGCTTATGAAATGGGTTTCTAAAATGGTCACATACCAGTATTGATTAACTGCCCTCACATCATTGTGATGATACACTAAATTATGAGACAGTAAATAGTGTATGGATGTTCTGTGTTATAACATACATGAGTATGAAGCACAGAGTGCCTTTCAGTAACCTTGAATATTTATATAAGAGTTAGATATAGATTATTGATCCTAGAATCTATATATAATTGTCTGTTGGTAAAATTAAAGATACATTGTGTTAACTATATTTGTTTATATATGCAAATCTGCATATTTTAAAACCATGACATATAGAATATTCACATTTAGTTCTATCTATTTGATTCTACCACAAATTTATGTTGACATGCATATGATTGAGATATACATAATACAGTTTTGTATAATTGAGCAAATATGGGTTGATGAATATGTAAATTTCTGCATATTCATAAAAAGCCATTCTATGTTTATATTAAAACTTGTTATACGGGGTCACAGTATCAGTAAGATCAAATCTTTCAGTAAGATCAAATCTATGCAAAAAACATGCTACTTATATATATATATATATATATATATATATATATATATATATATATATATATATATATATGAGGAGGGTTCCGCTACACCTCTTATATTGCACGTGAACTCTCCCCCTTAATCTCCACCACCCATTTCCCCACTCATTCTCTCTTCCTATTTGAATATTATTTCTTATTGGGAAGAGAGAGAATGAGGGGGGGAATGGGTGGTGGAGATTAAGGGGGAGAGTTCACGTGCAATATAAGAGGTGTAGCGGAACCCTCCTCTCTCTCTATATATATTATATATATATATAAGTAAATATGTTCTATTCTTTATTATATTTGCAAACTGTTTGCACATTGATAGATTATGTTTCTGGAAACATGTTATGTTTACAGCGAATACTTGTAAGTTGTTGACAGTTTGAAATCATGCAATTTGCGTACATTTTTTTATGCCAACAATATGTTTGATAATATTACTGTGTGACAAATGATATGCCTACAAATCGATAATATTACTGGTTGAGAATATGATTAGCTGAATACATATATTAGAAGTATTTAAGCTAATACATAATCGTTAAATACATTTGATGTATTTATATTAACTCGACCCTCTGATTAAAATTGTTTTGAACAAAGGGCTACCTAATTAACTTGGAATTGTTTCAAGAGAAGAAGGGCAATGCATCAGGATGGGCCAGCAAAAGAGTCAGCAGTTTTGTAATTTTGAAAGAAAACAAGTGTGACCTGTTTGTATTCAAAATGTGTGCATATAAATATGTATAAATAACCGTAAAGTATGTATTTTGTTGTACGTATATATTTGTATAAGCAAGCTAGAACATGAGGTAAAGCCTTATTTAGATTAATCTTATCTGATTTATGCATGTTAGCATGTAGTAATATTCTGTTGTAAAGTACTTAATAGAATTAATATCTTGAATTTTCGTGGGCATAGTGAGATATTTAACTATTTAAATATTAATTGGGCCTTAGAATAGGGGTCCATGATTTATATGATGATTGATTATAATAGGCTTGGGTTTCATGTAGCAAACCATGTGATCTAATTTTATATGCATTTGAACAATGAACTATTCACGCATATATATTGAAATGTTCAATACAATATATATAAGCTAAAACGTTCAATATCATTTATATTAAATGTTCAAGACTGCTTATATTGAAATGTTCAATACAATATATACATGCTGAAATGTTCAATACCATTTATTTTGAAATATTCAAAACTGGTCATATTGAAATGTTCGAGACCGTTTATATTATGATATATACATATATTAATGACATTAAATATAGGTATGTTGTGTGTGTGTGTGTACACATACACAAGTGAATTTAAAAGTTTTATATATTTTATTCAAACACAGTTGATATTATGAACTTAAAATACATATATTTTGATATATGTAAATAAAACTAATATTGTTCGCCACTACGAATTATAAATTCCTTTTATTGCAAATTTTGTTATATTAAGTCATGGTGACGTCTTCCAATAATATACTCATCACTGTCCAAGATCAATGGTTGTAACTAACGCCACAACGTTGTGCACCTTTTATTTCGGTTATATGCGATGGAGTAAAATGTGATGCTCTAACCTATTATTGGGTCTCACTTAACTAGGCTGCATAATAGGATTATGGCCTTAGAGACAAAAGAATGAATTATTCTATATATTTTGAGCAAATGAATAATACTGAACAAACTGTTCAACATGCGATCCAAGAGTTATATAAATGATATAATTGATATAAGATGTCTACCTAAAAGGTAGTGTTTTGGGTTTAGCCAAAGCTGGTTCAAGGCATGACTAGATATGGACCATGGAACACCATTATATGTATATATTGATATACATATATAAACAGAGGGATGTTAATTTGAGTGGGAGCATATTTTAGTTTAAATTACATATTTATGTTAATATAAATTTTGATTGTCAAAATTTTGTGATTAAATAAATATTACATAATCAGTTATTATTTTATCTAATGTAGATATTAAATAATAAATAACTCGATAATTTAAATTAATCCTTAAGAAGGATATAAATTGAATTAAATCAAATTTCTTGACCAACATTGAAATTTGAGGATTGTCCTCAAACAAATCAAATGTAATTATTCTAACAAATATAGAGGATCTTAAACCAAAGTCAAAGTATGACTTCAACTGAATAAGATATAAATGTTATAATAATCTACTTATACATTCCTAGTATTAGATACTAGATATGAATCACATAAATGTATGTTGATTTAAAGAAATTGCAGAATAAGTAGAAATCTAATAAAATGACAAGTGGACTTACGAATGGAAATGAAACAAAAGTTGTTGGATTATCCATAGAAAGTTGATTCTTGTTGTGTTTACTGGCTTAATAAAATAAATAAAATAATTGTTATTATGAAATTCCATTTAAAATAAATGTTATAATATATATTGTTCAGACAAGTTTGAATTTCATTTGTAACAAAAGAATAATTGTTATTCATTTTATTTAAATGAAATATCGTATAGAATTTCACGAATAGTAAATGATCTTTGTAAATCCTTAACTATAATGTATTTGACATTAATAATGAGTGGATTAAATTTAGTGATTTAAATCCAATATACCTTTAGTATTGCCGATTAGCCCAGTAAACAAGAAAGTATATCAAAACTCCACAATGATGAAATTTTGAGATCATTTGATTTTGAATTATATGAAGAATGCAAATCTTGTTTATCAGGCAAGATAACTGAATCGTCTTTCACTTGACATAGTGAATGAGTGATAAGTATTGGGTCTCGTACATAATGATGTATATGGAGCAATGAATACATAAAATAGCGGTAGGTTTTATTACTTCATTATATTTACTGATGATATCAGTAGATGCAGATATGTGTATCTTATGAAACACATATCAGAATCCTTTGAAAAGTTCAAAGAATTCAAAATGGATATAGAAACCAATTTTAATAGAAAATAAATATTTTTCGAACAGATCGAAAGAGAATATATAAGCCAATTATTTAATGACTATCAAGTCGAATTTGAAATTGTTTCACAACTCACTCCATCTAGAACACCATGATGAAATGGTGTGCCTAAAAGGAGTAATCACACACTGCACCAGCACTACAGGTCACAATACTTATGCAATATGTTAGTTTTCAACTCTAATTTTTTTTGTGCTATTTTGCAGGAAGGATGCATCGTTGGAATTACAATCTCAAGAATGTTCATTCAAGCTTACCCAGATATGGCTCCGATACCAAACATAATCAACGTGAAAACTGTGGGAGAGATGACAGGAGACGTCATCAACCTCAACACCAATCGATCCTTCCACTCTCGGTCTCCTCGAAATCAGATACTGACAAGCATAAGAGCCATAAGATCATCGTGAGGGGGATAAGCTATAACACCCCGCCTCCGCTAGGGTTACTCTCAAAGGGAATGCACTAGTTTTGGAGGAGCGTTATTGAGGTAAACAAACACAGAAATATTACAAGACAGAACATAAATGAAACAGCAGAAGAAATTAAAAAGCAAATCTTATTACTTTCAAGAATAGAGTCAAAACCTCATATATTCAAAGTACAAGTTGTCATTGTTCCATTACACCAAGTTTTAAATAAAGAAGCATAAACTTAAAATAACAAAAGTAAATTATTCCCCAAAAATAGCAGAAGTGCAGCCATAGCATAGCTCAAGACCAAACCGTACATGAGCTAATGGAAAGCAAGCTAAATCCAAGCTAAGAGCTAGAGTTTCCTCCCTGAGAACCTAGGGAAAAAACAAAAGAAAAAGAGGCAAAAGGAAATGGGTCAGTCATAAAGACTGGTAAGTCCAAGTGACTTTCAGCATAAAAACAGGTAAAGGTAACATGACATGTATAAACTGAAAGTAAACGTAAGTATGATGTCAAGATGGATAAGATAGACTAAGATAACATGATGAATCAAGTATAGGTCAAGTATAGCATCGCATGTTCAAGGTTCGCTGCACCAACTGTACTAGTAGCCCAACCCATGTCAAGTGTTAATCATGAAATGATCCCTGGGCCCAAAATCGTGAGTGACCCATTACTAGGTCCAACGGAACGATCCACTAATCGATCGGCTCACTACAAGTTCTAACTCGTTGTGTTTCTGTGTCATACGGCCCTATCTCGAATGTAGTCACCTGTTCTAGGTCCACCATAGGGTGTATCAAGCCCTATGGTGCCAACCACCAACATGAATCAAGCACGCACAGATAAACCTACTGATGCCCAATGCCTGCTTTTTCAACTCCGGACCGCTTGCACGACCATAGCCCGCCTGAACCTACACTGGCGCACCCACACAGCCGTCGTTCTGATCGCTTACAATCAACCCAGTAATCGTGCCCCACCCTGCCTAGTTCCAGGGTACCATGATACATCTAGTGGGTTACTTCTGAAACGGACCACATAGCTAGGGTTTCCGTCCAATGGGTTAAGTGTTGTCATTTAAATTCGTGACTTAACCCGACTACGTGTCATGTCTAACTTGCCTAAGTGTTGTCATTCAAGTTCATGACTTAGCCCTACAATTCATGTGTCAAGTTGGTTAGGTGTTGTCATTCAAGTTCATGACCTAACCGTACCAATCATGTTTCAAGTTGGTTAAGTGTTGTCTTTCATGTTCATGACTTAACCCTATCATGTGGCGTTTAATTCATTAATGCACTGCAACCTCTCACATCAGACCTGTTGTTGTGGTCACTGGATATGCCGGGCGGTTCCGGGCAGATTTACACCACAACTTAGTCTGACCTCGGGTCTCAAGCGCGATAACCAACTACCCACATTGGATCCTATAGTTTGCAGTAACTGGATTTACTGGGCGGTTCCGGGCAGATTTACACTGCAAACTCAACCCAACCTTGAGTTGGCCATTTTCAAGTTCATTCTAGTGTCATGACCATGTTTAAGTTTCATGTCAAGTTCATGTCAAGTTTCATGTTTCAACTTATGCCTATTATCAAGTTCATGATTCATGTTTATAACCAGTTCATGTTTTGCCTAATCTACCCAAATCGTATTCCCATCACATGTAAACGTTAATCAATCTAAATTACAAGCAAATCTAAATCTAGAGATAAAGGGAATAACATCAAAACTATGATAGGAAGAAGGGATAAGCAAAAAGCGATTAAAGAGATTACAAGATTGGCATGATATAACTTGAGATAATCGGTTACAACATCACTGGTATATAGAAATTAACAGGGTTTCAAATCTAGCAAAATAAGGCGATAGTCCTGATAAAAACTTGACATAAAAGAATAGGCATGCAAAAGCAAGCCAAATACAAGGATAATGGGTCAATGGTTTTTGGTGTACATAATAACGAATAAACTAAGCAAGCCACACCCTAGGTATGGGATCCAACTAAATGCCAATTCGGTGTTCAACATGGTTTTCAACTATAGTGTTATGAGCAATCAACTATAATAATCAATTAACCACAATAGTTATACAATAGTCATGGATAATTATCCAAAAGAGTTTTTGACAACTACCCTAATAGTCATAGGCAATTAACTGTAATAGTTTCAAAGTCATGGTTATAGTCTTATGTTCATAATCATAGGCAGTAATTCATAGTGACGAGTCATAAGTGATTAACCACAGTTGTCCTTGTCATAGTCATAGGCAATGGTCTTATGTCCTCAGTCATAGGCATATGCATAGTCTTATGTTCTCAGCCACAGTCCTTGGCCATTAACAATGGTTTCAATGTCATAGGCATGATAACGTTTGATTTTTAATGCGAGTAGGCCCAAACTTATTTCAAAGCAATATTCCTAAATGTCAAGATCCAAGAAGAATAAGAATAGATATGAATCATACGTATATCAAATTCCAGTTTATAACATGCCCATATCAAGTTTATAGTTTTCATCTAAAAGTAACTGGAACTTACAGTGCATGGATCGAGAATTAGAAAGCAGAATTTGATTGTTGAATCTCTATTTGATTGATCGTGTTCTAATTGAAATCCCCCAATTTGCAAATCTCTAAGCGTAGACTTGATGGAGAAGAAGCAGTCCTTTTTCTTCCTTTTTATCTTATTATTTTGATTATCTCAGAAGTAGCATAAGGACAGAATGAAATGGTGTGGAGAGTATGAGGCTAGGGGTGAGTTTACATAGGATTAGAGTCACGAATATGGTCAGAAAATAGGTCTAGATTCAAAAAAATACAAAAAGACTAGGATCAAGAAAAAGGGGCCAGATCGACCCCCAGGTTGACTCCCCAGTCGACCTGGTCATGGGGAGGTCGACACCCCAGTCGACCTGGTTGGGGGGGGGGTCGACTCCCCAGACGACCTGGGTATATGGGCGGGAATTTGTTGAATATATGATTTTTTTTGTTTGATGATAACAAATAGATTTTGTTGATGTGTTTGATAGTGAAATAATAAGTATTATTGCTTAATAATGCTTTACATAGAATACAGGAAGTTTACACAAGCATTTGTTATTCAATAATATTTATTTTATTTCTCAAAACAATTATATACAAGTTTCTCTTTGAACACCCATTCATTTACATGATTTTTTTAACAAATGAACTCAATGCAGATGATTTTACAACTCTCTTTACATTTCATACACAACTCTCTGCTAGACAAATTCTGCTCTGCACACTCTTAATGTCCCAGTTTCTGTTCTGCCTTTTGCTGCATAATCCTGAAACCTGTCACACAAAAGAAAGTACACACAGTACACTGGAACTAAAATAAACACTGAACAAATAGAATTTTATAGATTTT
This sequence comes from Allium sativum, assembly GCA_030737875.1. Lineage (NCBI taxonomy): Eukaryota > Viridiplantae > Streptophyta > Magnoliopsida > Asparagales > Amaryllidaceae > Allium > Allium sativum. The sequence goes on from CM060915.1 coordinate 533,053,062, forward strand.
GATTCTTTTTTTTGTCTCAGTTTCCTGTGTGTTTTTCTCATCATTTTTCAGACTTGAACAGCCACGCCGTAACCATACTGGTTTGCAGATCAGAACCCGCTGATTCTGACCAGCCTCAACACAGTACAGTTTGACTGCTGTTTTTTATTTCTTTGTGTTTCAGGACAAGGTAAAAATCAAATCAAATAAAATAAAAAGAAATGGAAAAATACTTTGATTCATCAAGTTCAAACAATTCAGCATATTTCACAATGGTCAAGATGGTAATGTGCAACTCAATGGACAGCATTCACACACAAATGGTAAACAGCAAGCAAGTCTCTTTTGGTTCAAGCATAAATACATGCTCAGCAATTCAAAATGGAGATTTTTCAAGTATGTACATAGCAATGGTGCAACAACATGGAATGCAAGCCAGCAAATACTCATGCCAAAGGCAAATGATATTGGAGTGCAAGTGTATAAACCCAAGTTCACGTGAATGATTGGCAAGTTCAAACAAATCAGGATGGTCGAGCACATAGAAGAAGTCAGCCAAATGGATACACAAATGCAAGAGACAAAAGTGCAGCATACTCAAGTCAGCAAGCAAAAGTGTTACATGGACCAAGACAAATATACAACTGCATGTTAGCCTGGATCAAAACAGTTTTCAAGCAAGTGCCAAGTGGTCACGCACATGCATAACAAACCATGATGTGCAAGGCAGTATGATGATGCAGTAGAAGTAAAGTAGGTTACATGATGCATCACAAATCAGGGGACAATATACATGTATACGTGGAAACAAGAAAGTGACACAGCATTGTGAAGAACATATGTACACAGTTTACACTGGCATGACCAAAGCAGAAGGCATGTACAAATATCAGTGCACAAAACATGGATACAAACAAATGATAAAGCAAGGCACAATGTGTGTACAAATTTTTAGGTGCACGGTCAACATAAATGAATGATCAAATTATGGGATGACATGAATCATGGTATACATAGTGTACCAGCACACAATTGCAAAGCGATGTTGATGCAGATTTTTTTTTGGAAATAAAATCAGATTTTTGGAGGAATCACAAACAGTTTTTTTTGGCAAAAATCCTTTCCAAAAATACAAGCAACAAATTGGAAATTGAAAGAAATCAATTCGGCATAGGTTTGTAAATGAAAAATCAGGGAATTTTGTGTAATTTGCTTTCAATTATATTTCCTGTTTTAAAGTCTCTGATTAAAGCACAAATTGGAAAAACTTTTTGATTAAAGCTGTGACCTGGCATATTGTGTTTCAAGAAATAAAATCGGATTTCATAAATTGGAAAGTTTTTCTAATCAGGAAATAAAATTTCCAATTGACAATGAAAAAGGATACAAAAAAAACAGAAGGGAACAAATCAAGCAGCATTCTTTTCTCTAAGGAAATCAAAAATCCCTTCAAATATTCCAAAGATTAAATCGAGCAAGTCTTCAATGGAAATCAGAGTACTAGGGTTTCTAAACCCCTATATAAACACACCATTCATCATCGACAAAGACATCGAATGCTCACACAGAAGAATCAGAACCACAAACAAATTCCAAACGAAAGAAGTGAATTAGAAAAACTCACGTTTCTTCTAGGTTTCGATCAACCTCATCCCAAATCAGTTATGAAAGAACGTCCAAGAAAATCCACAGATTCAAAGCTTCGGAAAGGATCTCTGATCAATCACAAAGTCGATCGTTTTTGGGTTTAAAATTTCAAACCCTAGTTTTTATTTTTTTTTTCTTTTGGCCGCCATTTTTAATTTCCAGAAGAAGGAGATCGGGCTAAAACAATGAAGGGTGAAACAATTACAAAAGAGTCGACCTATGTTGGTTTGGCTAAGCCAAGTCATTAAAAAGGGGAACTATTTGCTTTTGCTCTTCTTTAAATTCCTTTGTATTGTTTTTGTTGTTATTCCTTAACAAAAATCTATTCTTTTACTAGTTTCTTTGTGAAACTAGGATATACAGATTACTGGCCTGTAGTCTGGGAAAATCTGGTCTAGAGTTCACAGGCCAGTCTATGATTTTAAGCTTAGGGTTAGACAGGAGCAGGAGTTGCAAGTTTACATAGGATTGTAAGCGGGATCTGTTTGTAAATCCTAGTAGAAATCTTAGAAAGGCAGCAGTAGGCACAGTTTGCCGAAGCTGGGTATCTCTGCGTGTGATTTTCCTTAACTGCATATTTTATATCTCTGTGTTTTTTTTTGTTTTTTTTAAAACCATATTCACCCCCCTCTAGGGTTATTATCGATCCTACAATTGGTATCAGAGCAGGTGTTTAACCCTAGAATCATGACTTCAATGAACAATGCCTTTTCTGAAGGACAATCTATTGTTAGACCACCCATGTTCAATGGTGGTGATTACGCGTATTGGAAAGCTAGGATGAAAATTTATCTTGTGTCTGTCGATTACGACGTCTGGGATATCATTGAAACTGGATATAAACCCCCTACTGAAATTGTTAATGGAACTGTAACACCTAAACCAAAAAGTAGATGGGATGCGAATGATAAGAAACTATACTCTATAGATTCTAAAGCTATGAATGCTCTGATTTGTGCTCTTGATAAAACTGAATATAACAGAATCTCTCACTGTAATACAGCCCAGGAAATTTGGCATACTCTGGAAGTCACGCACGAAGGAACTTCTCAGGTTAAAGAATCTCGTCTTGCCATGTTCAGCAATGAATATGAAAACTTCATCATGCAGAAGGACGAGAGCATCAAGGACATGTACGGTCGCTTCTCTGTGCTAGTCTACAATGCTAGAGCTCTTGGAAAGATCTATACAGAAGTGGAGCTTGTAAGGAAGATTCTGCGTGTTCTGCCAATGAACTTTGAAGCAAAAGTCACAGCCATTCAAGAATCTAAAGATCTGAGTAAGCTGAGCATGGAAGAGCTTATCGGAAATCTAATGACGTATGAAATGGAGCTAAAAGCAAGAGAAGATCGCAACAATTCAGATCTGAAGAAAAAGTCAATAGCTCTGTCCAACACTGTCACCAATGATGGTGAAAATTCCATCGAAAAGCTTGCTATGGCTGTCAGACAACTCACGAAGTGGAGTAAGTTCAAACCTCGAAGAAATAAACCGAAGCCCAACAATTCAGAAGACGAACTACTCTGCTACAACTGTCATAAGCCTAGACATCTAAAACCAAACTACCCACTTCTCCAAAACAAAAGAAATAAGAAGAAGAAGAAAGCTTTTGCCATAACTTGGGATGACGAGGAAGGAGAAGAAGACTCAGACAGCAGTGAGGAAGAAAGTAATCTGTGCTTCATGGCAGAGTCAGATCTAGAAGATACCAACGACGAAACCACTGAGGTATACAGTTATAATGATCTAGTATTAATGTGTAAGCATCTTTCTGAAATTATTGACACATTAGAATCAGAAGCAGAGAAACTGAAAGCAAAAAACCTTGATCTTGTTCACAATAATAAGAAGTTGGAATCTGAACTTGAAAATGTTTCAAAAACCAATAATCTAGATTGTGAAATTTGTAAGGTTGTGAATCTAGAGCTCTCAACACTCAAGTGCACCATTGAGAATCTTGAAAAAGTTAATTTGACTCTAAAAGAAGATGATGACACCAAAAGAAAGAATTACATTAAACAATGCACTTCACTTGTGAATGAGAACACAATCTTAAGAACGAGAGTTCAAGATCTTGAAGTTACTTTGAACAAGTTTTCAATTGGTCAAACATCTTTTAAAATGTTACTTGGAAACCAACTGTTTGTAAATAATAGAAAAGGACTTGGCTTTGGAAAGATACAAGAAAAAATGACTAGGATTGACAATGCTAAAGGTAGAAGCATCTTTCCCAAATGTGTAAAATGTGGAGTAATTGGTCACAGTCATGAAAACTGCAAGAATGGTAATAAAATTCAAAAGTTCAAAAGGGTTTGGGTTCTTAAACACATGACACACAACTATTGTAATGATTGGAACACGAATAAGGGAAAAAAATCAAATCTGGGTTCCAAAAGAGTCTTATGATTATCATTTTTTACTACTGATATGCTTGGACCTAGAAGATTCTCTAGGTTATCCTCTTCTCTGTTTGTATAGGTATGTTGGCGGGCTAAGGAGCAACATAAATGGTATTTGGATTCAGGTTGCTCCGGACATATGACAGGAGACAAAAGACTATTTCTTAGCCTTGAAAAACATAAAGGTGGAAATGTGACTCTAGGTGACAACAACAAATGTAAAATTATTGGTAAAGGAAAAGTAGGTAACAGTACTTTTGCCTTAACCGATGTCTTATATGTTGATAATCTATTTCACAATCTTATCTCTATCAGTCAACTTTGTGATAAAGGAATGAATGTTGTGTTTGATAGTAATGTTTGCAAAATCATTGAAATATCCTCTGGAAAGGTTGTTTTTACTGGGAAAAGAAAAGGAAATGTCTACACACTCTCTTTCGATGATGTAACTGTTTCTAGGTGCTTGGTAGCAACAGAAGAGGAGGCAACTCTATGGCACAGAAGGCTGGCACATGCAAGTATGGGTCTTCTAGAAAGACTGGAAACAAATGAGCTTGTCAGAGGTTTACCACATCAGAAGTTCAAAAATAACAAAGTGTGTAAAGCCTGTACCATGGGAAAACTTAGTCGTTCATCTTTTCGTCCAAAAAATATTGTTAGTACTTCACACGTGCTTGAGTTGATTCATATGGATTTGTTTGGACCTACTGACACTGCTAGCTTAAATGGTAAACGTTATTGTTATGTATTGGTTGATGATTACTCTAGATTTACATGGGTTTACTTTCTAGCCAAAAAGTCTGAAGTTTTTGATTATTTTTTAAAGTTTTCAAAACTTGTTCAAAATGAAAAAGGAGTTTCAATTAAAACTCTGAGAAGTGATCATGGAGGTGAATTTGAAAATTTAGACTTTGAAATTTTTTGCAAAGAAAATGGTTTTAAACATAAATTTTCCGCTCCTCGAACACCTCAACAAAATGGGGTGGTTGAAAGGAAAAATCGTACATTACAAGAAATGGCTAGATCTATGTTATGTGAATATAATTTGCCTCAAACCTTCTGGGCTGAGGCAGTAAATACTTCATGTTATGTAATGAACAGAGTTATGGTTAGACCAATACTTAATAAAACGTCATATGAACTTTGGTCTGCCAAAAAGCCTAACATTTCATACTTTAGAGTGTTTGGATGTCCTTGTTATATTTTGAACACAGGAGAACAGCTTGGGAAATTTGAGTCAAAAACGATTGATGGAATTTTCATGGGTTATTCCTCAAGAAGTAAAGCTTACAGGATCTTCAATAAACAGTCAAGGACAATTGTGGAAACCGTCAATGTAAAGTTCAATGAAACAAATGTCGATATGATCTCTGAAGATGATAAAGATGATGGTGGTGCACAAGAAGGTGAACAAGAAAGCAATGATACTGAAACAAACAAAGAAGCCACTCAAGCAGCAACAAATGTTGAAAGACTGAAATTCAAGCCCAGTCATCCTCCAGATTTGGTAATCGGAAGCCCAACAGCTGGTGTTCGTACACGTTCCTCTCTCAATAAGGATGTTTGTACTTTTTGTATTCATAATGCCTTTGTATCTGAAATAGAACCAGGTTCTTATGATATTGCTCTTAATGATGAATTTTGGTTGTTAGCTATGCAAGAAGAACTTAACCAGTTTGAGAGAAACAAAGTTTGGAACTTGGTACCTAGGCCAAAAGACTATCCAGTAGTTGGAACAAAGTGGGTGTTTAAAAATAAGCTTGACGAGTCTGGAAATGTAATTAGAAACAAAGCTAGGTTGGTTGCTAAGGGATACAATTAGATTGAAGGCATTGACTTTGATGAGACGTTTGCCCCAGTAGCTAGGTTAGAAGCAATTAGAATCTTGTTAAGCTTTGCATGTTTTAAAGGTTTTAAATTAAAACAAATGGATGTGAAAAGTGCTTTTCTGAATGGAGAACTAAAAGAAGAGGTTTGAACAACCCCCTGGTTTTGAGAGTCACGATTTTCCAAATCATGTGTATAAACTAGAAAAAGCATTGTATGGCCTTAAACATGCTCCTCGAGCTTGGTATGACTGTCTCTGTACTTATCTTTTGGAAAACGGTTTTAAAAAGGGGTGTGCTGACACAACTTTGTTTCTATTACATGACGGTGATGATTTTTTTATTATTCAAATCTATGTTGATGATATCATATACGGTGCTACTAATGATGTCTTGTGTAAAAAATTTGAAAAAGTTATGCAAGACAAATTTGAGATGAGCTTGGTGGGAGAACTGAAATACTTTCTTGGCTTTCAAATCAAACAGAGCAGCAAAGGTATCTTTATCTCACAAACAAAGTATGTGATGGAGTTACTGAAGAAATTTGGAGTTGAAGATGCAAAACAGATGAAAACACCAATGAGTCCAACAACCAAACTTGACAAAGATGAAAAAGGTGTTGCTGTTGATCAGAAAAAATATCGCGGTATTATCGGTTCACTTCTTTATCTTTCTACTTCTAGACCCGATATTATGTTTTCTGTTTGTTTGTGTGCTCGTTTTCAATCTAATCCAAAAGAATCTCATTTAAAAGCCACAAAACGAATTCTGAGATATCTGGTACACACACCAAATCTTGGTCTATGGTATCCTTCTTGTGATAAATTTAATTTAGTTGGGTTTACCGATGCTGATTATGCTGGCTCACTCACTGATAGGAAGAGTACTAGTGGAACTTGTTTCATGTTAGGTCACTCACTTGTTTCTTGGTCAAGTCGTAAACAAAACTGTGTTGCTTTATCCACCACTGAGGCTGAAAATATTGCTTTAGGAAGTTGTTGTGCACAGATTTTATGGATGATGCAGACTCTATCTGATTTTGGGCTTTGCTATAAACGAGTTACTTTAAAATGTGACAGTAAGAGTGCAATAGATTTATCAAATAATCCTGTACATCATTCACGCACAAAACACATTGATGTAAGACATCACTTTCTTAGAGATCATATTGCTAGTGAGGACATTTGTATTGAATTTATTCCAACAGAATCTCAGCTTGCTGATATTTTCACAAAACCCCTTCCCGAAGATAGATTTTGCAGATTACGATTGGATTTGGGAATTATAGAAATAAATTAATCTCTTCGCATTTTTGGGTAAATTTTCTCTTAAGATGTTCTTTTATCAATACCATTTTCTGACAAATAATCCAATCTTCAAACCATCAAGAAAAGAACAGTTTTTATTTTGGACGTTTTTGATAAAATTGTGACTGTATAAGATTTCAGAATATGAGATGGTTAAAAGTTTGTCTGCAACTCTGATGTGATTAAATATATTTTATAATATGAGTAAGTTAGGAATTTTTTTTCATATCCATCTCTGTCTCTATCACCCTTCTACCATCCATCATTGTTTTATATATATTAAGAGGATTATTAATAAAAAAAAGGAGTATACTAATAATTTATATATATATATATATAAAGTAGTTCTCTGACCTCATTTAAAAATCCAAGCTCTGGTCATGCACGGTTATGAGTTTACTTATTTTCATGCTGCGACTAATCCCATTTAAAAATCCAAGCTATGGTTATGAGTGGTTAGTGTGCTCTTGAAGTATATATATATATATTCTTCTTTTCTTTATAGATTTGATAAAATCCTCCCTGGTATATATTAAATAACTTTCCATTCCATCCTTTGTTTTGTGAAATGTGTCCCTACTTTATGAATTATTATGATTTTTTTTTGATTACTCGGGGTTTACGGCTCTGATTCTGTCAAATGGCTTGATTTCCAACTATAGTCCATGTCTTTTGCAAATGTTCAGAACTGTTCATCTTTTGATGATTACAAAGGGGGAGAAGGAGTTAAGATTTTGTGTTGGTGTACAGACATTTATAGATTTTATTTTGCCATTAATGCTAAGTGTATAAATTATTTTCTATTTTTTTTCAACTTCTTATCTTATGTCTGTTTACAATTGGTAGGGGGAGCACAAATATAGGGGGAGTTCATTTCAAACACATCCTGTTATCTTCAAAAAATCTTAAGTCTGTTTGTCATCATCAAAAGGGGGAGTTTGTTGAATATATGATTTTTTTTGTTTGATGATAACAAATAGATTTTGTTGATGTGTTTGATAGTGAAATAATAAGTATTATTGCTTAATAATACTTTACATAGAATACAGGAAGTTTACACAAGCATTTGTTATTCAATAATATTTATTTTATTTCTCAAAACAATTATATACAAATTTCTCTTTGAACACCCATTCATTTACATGATTTTTTTTTACAAATGAACTCAATGCAGATGATTTTACAACTCTCTTTACATTTCATACACAACTCTCTGCTAGACAAATTCTGCTCTGCACACTCCTACTGTCCCAGTTTCTGTTCTGCTTTTTGCTGCATAATCCTGAAACCTGTCACACAAAAGAAAGTACACACAGTACACTGGAACTAAAATAAACACTGAACAAATAGAATTTTATAGATTTTGATTCTTTTTTGTCTCAGTTTTCTGTGTGTTTTTCTCATCATTTTTCAGACTTGAACAGCCACGCCATAACCATACTGGTTGCGGATCAGAACCAGCTGATTCTGACCAGCCTCAACACAGTACAGTTTGACTGCTGTTTTTTATTTCTTTGTGTTTCAGGACAAGGTAAAAATCAAAAAAAAAAAAAAAGGAAAAATACTTTGATTCAGCAAGTTCAAACAATTCAGCATATTTCACAATGGTCAAGATGGTAATGTGCAGCTCAATGGACAACATTCACACACAAATGGTAAACAGCATGCAAGTCTCTTTTGGTTCAAGCATAAATACATGCTCAGCAATTCAAAATGGAGATTTTTCAAGTATGTACATAGCAATGGTGCAGCAACATGGAATGTAAGCCAGCAAATACTCAAGCCAAAGGCAAATGATATTGGAGTGCAAGTGTATAAACCCAAGTTCACGTGAATGAATGGAAAGTTCAAACAAATCAGGGTGGTCGAGCACATAGTAGAAGTCAGCCAAATGGATACACAAATGCAAGAGACAAAAGTGCAACATACTCAAGTCAGCAAGCAAAAGTGTTACATGGTCCAAGACAAATATACAACCGCATGTTAGCCTGGATCAAAACAGTTTTCAAGCAAGTGCCAAGTGGTCACACACATGCACAACAAACCATGATGTGCAAGGCAGTATGAAGATGCAGCAGAAGTAAAGTAGGTTACATGATGCATCACAAATCAGGGGACAGTATACATGTATACGTGGAAACAAGAAAGTGACACAGCATTGTGAAGAACATATGTACACAGTTTACACTGGCATGACCAAAGCAGAAGGCATGTACAAATATCAGTGCACAAAACATGGATACAAACAAATGATAAAGCAAGGCACAATGTGTGTACAAATTTTCAGGTGCACAGTCAACATAAATGAATGATCAAATTATGGGATGACATGAATCATGGTATACATAGTGTACTAGCACACAATTGCAAAGCGACGTTGATGCAGATTTTTTTTGGAAATAAAATCAGATTTTTGGAGGAATCACAAACAGTTTTTTTTTTTGGCAAAAATCCTTTCCAAAAATACAAGCAACAAATTGGAAATTGAAAGCAATCAATTCGGCATAGGTTTGTAAATGAAAAATCAGGGAATTTTGTGTAATTTGCTTTCAATTATATTTCCTGTTTTAAAGTCTCTGATTAAAGCACAAAATGGAAAAACTTTTTGATTAAAGCTGTGACCTGGCAAATTGTGTTTCAAGAAATAAAATCGGTTTTCATAAATTGGAAAGTTTTTCTAATCAGGAAATTAAATTTCCAATTGACAATGAAAAAGGATACAAAAAAAACAGAAGGGAACAAATCGAGCAGCATTCTTTTCTCTAAGGAAATCAAAAATTCCTTCGAATATTCCAAAGATTAAATCGAGCAAGTCTTCAATGGAAATCAGAGTACTAGGGTTTCTAAACCCCTATATAAACACACCATTCATCATTGACAAAGACATCGAATGCTCACACAGAAGAATCAGAACCACAAACAAATTCCAAACGAAAGAAGTGAATCAGAAAAACTCACGTTTCTTCTAGGTTTCGATCAACCTCATCCTAAATCAGTTACAAAAGAACGTCCAAGAAAATCCACAGATTCAAAGCTTCGGAAAGGATCTCAGATCAATCACAAAGTCGATCGTTTTTGGGTTTAAAATTGCAAACCCTAGTTTTTATTATTTTTTCTTTTGGCTGCCATTTTTAATTTCCAGAAGAAGGAGATCGGGCTAAAACAATGAAGGGTGAAACAATTACAAAAGAACCGACCTATGTTGGTTTGGCTAAGCCAAGTCATTAAAAAGGGGAACTATTTGCTTTTTCTCTTCTTTAAATTCCTTTGTATTGTTTTTGTTGTAATTCCTTAACAAAAATCTTTTCTTTTTCTAGTTTCTTTGTAAAACTAGGATATACAGATTACTGGCTTGTAGTGTGGGAAAATCTGGTCTAGAGTGCACAGGTCAGTCTATGATTTTAAGATTAGGGTTAGACAGGAGCAGGAGCTGCAAGTTTACATAGGATTGTAAGCGGGATCTGTTTGTAACTCCTAGTAGAAATCTTAGAAAGGCAGCAGTAGGCACAGTTTGCCGAAGCTGGGTATCTCTGCGTGTGATTTTCCTTAACTGCATATATTATATCTCTGTGTTATTTATTTATTTATTTTTTAAACCCTATTCACCCCCCCCTCTAGGGTTATTATCGATCCTACAGAATTTTCCCGCCAGCCTTCTCTGGGTTTGAATTTCGAATTTCTGGCTTTATTTTTGAGCTGTTTTATTTTATTTAAATTCCTGAAACTTCTGAGGGTCATAACTTGGTCATACGAACTCCGATTTTCGAAAACTCGGATTCGATTTCATGCAAAATTCCGAGATGAACGCAATGGCGCAACCCATTTCCCCTGATTCTTATTTTAAGATTTAATTCTACCTTGATTTATGACTTTAACATGTTATAAAAATACGGGTTGTTACATTCTCCCCTCCTTAAAGGATTTCGTCCCCGAAATCTCTAAGTTAGGAAGAATATATCCTACCATCCAATCATCCATCTACTCAACCATCATTCACGAGCAATCATTGTCCTTAAAAGATTTCTAATGCTATATGAACATATGCAGAAAGTGTGTGTATATGTTCCTTATCTAATGCAAATGATCAGGCATGTTTGATCTTCTTAATGCAAAATATGTTTAGTGTCATGAATTCAACATGTATGCAAATAATCCTAGTCACATAAACACTATATGTGTGCACAAACATTCATCCATATGCAACATCCACATGATAACACGTTCAATTTCATCCATAAACAAGTATAAACACTCATGTATATGTAATATGGAAACGTGTCTGAGCCGATCTAGTGCCTAATGTGTGTTATGCAACCACGAGCAACCACTTGCGACCACTTGCAACCATTTGCAAACATCAACCATAACATGTTTCAAATACATGTTTCCATCCATATGGTTCTACCTAAGGTTCTCATGATAGGATCGAGAAGATAAGCAAGATAAAACAAAGCATCAAGGAGAAGTTAAAGATGTATCCCCAAAAGGTCCTACTTGCGGGGCTTGCCCTTGCTTCTTAGGGAAGTTCTTGCTGATATGTCCAGTATCACCACACTGAAAGCATGCTCCCATCTTCATCTTCTTCTTTCTACAATCCTGGACTATATGCCCCTCAATACCACATAAGTTGCATTTTCTTTTCTCAGGTGTCTTGTTGTCATTATTGTTGTTGTTGTTGTTCTTGACTCCTTTCTCGGAGTCTTTCTTCTTGTTTTGAGAATCATTCGCCTTAACCTCCTTCTTGCCATTCTCGTCTTCTTCGTAAAGTAGGGCCATATCCACCAAGCTCTCAAAGGTCGCCCCCATGGGTACATGATTCATAGCAAGGCTGTGTAGCGGCTCATTCAAACCTCTAACGAAGCGAAGAGCCTTCTTGTGTTGGGTGTTCACTAAATCCAGCCCAAATCTGGCCAGCTGATTAAAATGATTGATGTACTCACTGATCGTCATGCTTCCTTGCTTAAGAGTTAGGAACTTATCCATCTGCAGGCTTCTTTCAGCTTGGGAGAGAAATTTCATCTCAAATCTCATCCAGAAGTCTTCCAAAGTTTCCACTGGCCTCTCAGCATGGGTAATCTCCAACCAATACGAAGCTTCATCTTTAAGCAACCACACTGCTAGCTGTATCTTTTGCCTATCGTCAACTTCGAAGATGACGAACAAATCTTCGGTCTCCTTCAGCCAGTTCCTCGTTTCCACAAAGAATTCAGTCCCATAGAAGTCCTTTCCACCCATAGCCTTGAAGTCTCTACACGTCTTTGCGAAAGCATTTCCACGAGGATGAGGAGGACGAGGAATCGCTGCAGCTGGAGGAGGAATATCTGCTGGGCCTGCATCGTTGGCCCTAGCCTCTAAGTACCTCCTGAACCAGCCAGGTATTGGCACGCCCTCTGGAAAGTTAAGATTCCCAGACATGCTGAAAAACGAAAAGATAGAGATTCAAACGAGGAAACAAAGGAAAGTGCTAATGGCTTTTGGGGAATAGCCTTTTCAAAATAAACTTTTCTTGAAAAATGCTTCTTTATAAACGGTTTTGAAAATAGTTTCAGAAGGTTTTTAAAAGCTTTTGCCCAGTAAGCTTCTGCTCTGATACCTAATGCAACACCCCGCCTCCGCTAGGGTCACTCTCAAAGGGAATGCACTAGTTTTGGAGGAGCGTTATCGAGGTAAACAACATAGAAATATTACAAGACAGAACATAAATGAAACAGCGGAAGAAATTAAAAACCAAATCTTATTACTTTCAAGAAAAGAGTCAAAACCTAATATATTCAAAGTACAAGTTGTCATTGTTCCATTACATCAAGTTCTAAATAAAGAAGCATAAACTTAAAATAACAAAAGTAAATTATTCCCCAAAAATAGCAGAAGTGCAGCCATAGCATAGCTCAAGACCAAACCGTACATGAGCTGATAGAAAGCAAGCTAAATCCAAGCTAAGAGCTAGAGTTTCCTCCCTGAGAACCTGGGGGAAGAAACGAAAGAAAAAGAGGCGAAAGGAAACGGGTCAGTCGTAAAGACTGGTAAGTCCAAGTGACTTTCAGCATAAAAACAGGTAAAAGTAACATGACATGTATAAACTGAAAGTAAACATAAGTATGATGTCAAGATGGATAAGATAGACTAAGATAACATGATGAATCAAGTATAGGTCAAGTATAGCATCGCATGTTCAAGGTTCGCTGCACCAACAGTATTAGTAGCCCAACCCATGTCAAGTATTAATCATGAAATGATCCCTGGGCCCAAAATCGTGAATGACCCATTAGTAGGTCCAACGGAACGATCCACTAATCGATCGGCTCCCTACAAGTTCTAACTCATTGTGTTTCTGTGTCATACGGCCCTATCACGAATGTAGTCACCTGTGCTAGGTCCACCAAAGTGTGTATCAAGCCCTATGGTGCCAATCACCGACATGAATCAAGCATGCACAGATAAACCTACTGATGCCCAATGCCTGCTTTTTCAACTTAGGACCACGTGCATGACCATAGCCCACCTGAACCTACACTGGCACACCCACACAACCGTCGTTCTGATCGCTTACAATCAGCCCAGTAATCGTGCCCCACCCTGCCTAGTTCCAGGGTACCATGATACATCTAGTGGGTTACTGCTGAAACGGACCGCGTAACTAGGGTTTCCTTCCAATGGGTTAACTGTTGTCATTTAAATTCGTGACTCAACCCGCCTACATGTTATGTCAAATTTGGCTAAGTGTTGTCATTCAAGTTCATGACTTAGCCCTACAATTCACGTGTCAAGTTGGTTAGGTATTGTCGTTCAAGTTCATAACCTAACCCTACCAATCGTGTTTCAAGTTGGTTAAGTGTTGTCTTTCATGTTCATGACTTAACCCTATCATGTGGCATTTAATTCATTAATGCACCCCAACCTCTCACATCATACCTGTTGTTGTGGTCACTGGATATGCCGGGTGGTTCCAGGCAGATTTACACCACAACTCAGTCTGACCTCGGGTTTCAAGCGCGATATGACCAACTACCCACATTGGATCCTATTGTCTGCAGTAACTGGATTTACCGGGCGGTTCCGGGCAGATTTACACTGCAAACTCAACCCAACCTCGAGTTGGCCATTTTCAAGTTCATTCTAGTGTCATGACCATGTTCAAGTTTCATATCAAGTTCGTGTCAAGTTTCATGTTTCAACTTATGCCTATTATCAAGTTCATGATTCATGTTTATAACCAGTTCATGTTTTGCCTAATCTACCCAAATCGTATTCCCATCGCATGTAAACGTTAATCTATCTAAATTACAAGCAAATCTAAATCTAGAGATAAAGGGAATAACATCAAAACTATGATAGGCAGAAGGGACAAGAATAAAGTGATAAAAGAGATTACAAGACTGGCATGATATAACTTGAGATAATCGGTTACAACATCACTGGCATATAGAAATTAACAGGTTTTCAAATCTAGCAAAATAAGGTGATAGTCCTGATAAAAACTTGACATAAAAGAATAGGCATGCAAAAGCAAGCCAAATACAAGGATAATGGGTCAATGGTTTTTGGTGTACATAATAACGAATAAACTAAGCAAGTCACACCCTAGGTATGGGATCCAACTAAATGCCAATTCGGTGTTCAACATGGTTTTCAACTATAGTGTTATGCGCAATCATCTATAATAGTCAATTAACCATAATAGTTATACAATAGTCATGGATAATTATCCAAAAGAGTTCTAGGCAACTACCCTAATAGTCATAGGCAATTAACTGTAATAGTTTCAAAGTCATGTTCATAGTCTTATGTTCGTAATCATAGGCAGTAATTCATAGTCACGAGTCATAGGTGATTAGCCACAATTGTCCTTGTCGTAGTCATAGGCAATGGTCTTATGTCCTCAGTCATAGGCATAGGCATAGTCTTATGTTCTCAGTCAAAGTCCTTGGCCATTAACAATGGTTTCAATGTCATAGGCATGATAACGTTTGATTTTTAATGCGAATAGGCCCAAACTGATTTCAAAGCAATATTCCCAAATGTCAAGATCCAAGAAGAATAAGAATAGATATGAATCATACGCATATCAAATTCCAATTTATAATATGCCCATATCAAGTTTATAGTTTTCATCTAAAAGTAACTGGAACTTACAGTGCGTGGATCGAGAATTAGAAAGCAAAATTTGATTGTTGAATCTCTATTTGATTGATCGTGTTCTAATTGAAATCCCCTAATTTGCAAAACTCTAAGCGTAGTCTTGATGGAGAAGAAGCAGTCCTTTTTCTTCCTTTTTATCTTATTATTTTGATTATCTCAAAAGCAGCATAAGGACAGAATGAAATGGTGTGGAGAGAATGAGGCTAGGGGTGAGTTTATATAGGATTAGAGTCACGAATATGGTCAGAAAATAGGTCTAGATTCAGAAAAATACAAAAAGACTCGGATCAGTAAAAAGGGGCTAGGTCGACCCCCAGGTCGACTCCCATGTCGACCTGGTCATGGGGAGGTCGACACCCCAGTCGACCTGGTTGGGGGGTGGGGGGTCGACTCCCTAGTCGACCTGGGTATATGGGCGGGAATTTTCCCGCTAGCCTTCTCCGGGTTTGAATTTCGAATTTCTGGCTTTATTTTTGTGCTGTTTTATTTTATTTAAATTCCTGAAACTTCTGAGGGTCATAACTTGGTCATACGGACTCCGATTTTCGAAAAATCGGACTCAATTTCATGCAGAATTCCGAGACAAACGCAATGGCGCAACCCGTTTCCCCTGATTCTTATTTTAAAATTTAATTCTGCCTTGATTTATTACATTAACATGTTATAAAAATACGGGTTGTTACATAAGCCATCGTCTAGAGCTCCAATTCCTCTGAAGGAAACACATTCTCAGGGGCAATCATTACCCAAGCACTCAGGCCCTCAGGACAAAACCAAAGATCTAGGCAAAGAGCAAGAGAAAGCAAAACAGCTCTTACGCCCATGAGGCAGCGTAATATCGATATTACTACAACGAGGTCCGTGATACTTGACACCAAGAATGTGGCTAAACAAAAGGTTTTGAGGAAGGAATTTCTAGATCACCATTTCCGGAACATGCATTTCGTTCCAGCTCTCGAGCCGGTATCTTCGGATCGGGCAGAAGAAGTCAAAGCCAAGGTCGACTTTGTAGACAAAAAATACAAGGAAATGCGCAAGTATTCACAGAATCATTCCAAAATTTTCCGAGACTTGCTAGCCGATATAAGTCATATGAAGGGGATGGATTAATATGACGAGAAGGCCATAAAAAATAAAGAGAAAGAGCTTGAGGATGCATAAGCCCAACTTGCCTTAGCACAGCTTGACACCAACCGCTACAAAAAGCAATATGAAGAGCAACAAAAGCGATACTATATTGAGCTTGATTCCCACAGCCAGGAGCGTACAACTTTGAAAAAGGAGGCCGAGGATGCTAAGTCGGGTATCATCAAAGCAAAGATGTCTTGATCCCGCCTTGAACAAGAGAAGGCGGAATTAGAAAAGAAGAATGCCATCCTGGAGGACAAGCTAGAAAAAGTAGAGACAAGGGCGGTCTTAACTGAGGAGAATACCAATATCGCCATCAAATGTGTTGCTGATGCTAACGCACAGCTTACTAAAGCCCAGAAGGAGTTGGAGGTCTATAACAAGCTTATGATTGAATTATTTTCTCAAGTGCTTCGAAATCGCGACATCTCTTGGATCAAAGACTATTCTATATCCTTAGTCGATGTGTGGGATCAGATTGTTGACGATGAAAAGAGACGGCTGATGGGGAGAAGCTAACGGAGACATACTTAAGGGGTGATGAACCAGAACGGCTAGCTGAAGGGCATAAGCTAATTCAAGCGACTATAGAGGAGGAGAGGCGCCGAGCTAAGGGGAAGGAAACTATTAAAGGTGGTTCTGGTTCTTCTTCTGCTATTCCTAGGGCTATTGAAGTAGAGGGGTATGGTCCCGAACATCCAGGAATCCTTAAGGCAACTTTCCTATCTCCAGTTGTGAAGTTGACCCCTGACACTTCTGCTACTCCTGCCGACAAATCGTCTGAAGGTATTTCCACCTTCTCACCTATATTTGTTAAAGCTATTGTCGCCTGTCGTCGCATTGTAGAGCAAATGGTTGAAAAATCCACTTTCTCTCCGGAGCTAATAGGTATTGCTTCTCGTTCTTTAGGTGCAAATACTACCAAGGAGACTAAAGAGAAGCAAGAAGAGGGTGTTGACAGAGCCATCATGTCGTCCAGTGATGAAGATCCTAAGGACGACGATGTGATAGATGCTTTAAAAGACATCGATGGCGATGTAGATGGAGGAGACGACGATGTTGTTGTGACTAGGGATTCAGGCGAGACTGAGAATATGACTTTAGCGGAAAGAAAGGCAAAGAATGATGAGCTTTTAATAGCCAAAGTCGAGGAAGAATCTGAAGAACCCCTCAACATCGATCCAATCCAAGCGGTTACTCTTGGGTCTATGTTGATTGTCAAGCTCTCCTCTCGATCCATCACGGGGGAGTTAGCTCAGAAATCCTATGTCGATCCAACTACAACTCCCACATACAAGAAAAGGAAGAAATGCATCCTCAAGAGAAAGAAAAGCTTAAAGCCACCAATAACACTAAGTCTTCCCCAAAACCCAAGTGAAACGCAGTCCAGTTTTTTTTTCATTGGCCCTAGGTTATTGTAACGAGTATGGCCCTCGCGCTTTTGACTAGTTGTTTGTATAAATCTGCATTTTTTGTAAATAAAGTTGTTTCCTACAATGTAAAATATTCGCAAACTTGTCATTTATTTTAATCGAAGGCAGTTATAATCGAAACATTAATCTATATAATACATAATAAATCACATCACAGATTAGACAAAGGTTTCAATTCAGCATCCCTGCAAACAATAAACTCTGGAATAAGGAATCATTACTAGGCTAAGTAATAAACAACAGGGAGTGTGATGTGTATGTGTATTCGCCCATTCAATCTTGAGTAAAATGTCTGGCCAGGGCTTTTTTGGGATTGATTAGGATCGACATTAGATTGCCCCCAATCCTTCTATAGGGAGTGCGGGTTCAGCTTTCATTCTTTCCCCCCAATCCTTCAGTGGGGTAGGAACCCATTTTCATTGGCACTTGCTCTTAGCGCCTTTATACTCTCTTGTCTCATGCCTAGGTTAGAGTGTGGTAAAGGCAGTCTTTAATGATGGCGCACCATCACGCCCTGTGGAAATCATCTTCCCGTCCTTTATACTCTCTCTGGAATCACGAGAGTTAGAGTTGATCACACAAATGATCATTCCGTTAGTTTTGGCTTCCCTTCTGCACCTTATTTCAAAGGGTGGGATCCCTCCGGTTCGAGCACCATTATCGCTCTTAATTTACTTTAAGTCCTATGTTTCAAAACATGATCAAAATAATTATAGGATATAAAGAAATGAATGTAAGAAAAGTAAATGACACGCGATATTTTTATAGTGGTTCGACCAAATCATAACCAACGTTCACTTTATAATCTTTTGTTAATATCAACCAGACTGTTCTAGGCAAGTCATGCCTTTTTACATAGATTATAAAACAAAAGAATTAGTATGATCTCAAGTCAAGTAATGCCGCAAGTGCTAGGCATTTCACGCTCTAGGGACTTCATTGCCATCTATGGTCCTTAGCTTGAAGGCTCCTTTATCAAGTTTCCGTTGGATGACATATGGTCCTTCCCATTTCGGACCTAGGAACACGGGGGTCGGGAAGATGCGCTTCAAAACAATGTTTCCCGGTTCAAAGGTTCGGGGCCGAACCTTTCTGTTGTAATATTGAGCGACCTGGTGTTTGTACCTTGAGGCATGTAAATCTGCTTCATTTCTCTTTTCTTTAATCAAGTCTAAGGACTCAAGGAGAAGTGCCTTGTTCGTCACTGGATCATAATCTGTTGTTCCGTGAGAGGGGATTTCCAACTCCACTAGAATGACGGCTTCTGATCCAAATGAAAGTGAGAAAGGAGTATGTTTAGTTACCGATTTGTAGGTCGTTCTGCAAGCTCATAGTGCTAAGGGTAGTTCATCGACCCAAATGGTTTTTGCCTGTTTCAATCATTTTTTCGGAATGGACTTAATAATTTTGTTTACTGCTTCATCTTGCCCATTCGATTGGGGATGATCTACTGCAGTGTGTCTCTTTTCAATTTTGTATTTTTGACAGAAATCTTTGAATTTTGTACTATCGAACCGGGTTCCATTATCGGTTATGGTGGCCTTGGGAATCCCAAATCGACAAATTATGTTTCTAACAACAAAATTAATCACCTGCTTTGTCGTGATCGTTGTCAATGGCTCGGCCTCTATCCATTTGGTAAAGTAATTTACGGCCACGATTGCATACTTCTCCCCACCTTTAGGAATTGGTAGGCTTCCAATGATGTCTATTCCCCACACGGCGAATGGCCACGGGCTCACCATTGAATTGAGTCGGCAGGGAGGTGCTTTAGGAATTTTTGCAAATTTTTGGCACCTATCACTGCATCGTGAATAGTCAGCTACATCACAATGTACGGTAGGCTAGAAGTAGCCGTGCCGCAATATTTTCTTAGCCAACGTTTGACCTCCAGTGTAGTCTCCACACTCACCTTTGTGTACTTCTCTCAGCACTCGTTTGACTTCATCGTGTTGTATACACCGAAGGAGGGGTATTAAGGAACCTTATCGGTAAAGAACTTCACCCTGCATAATATATCTCGAAGCTTTGCGAAAGACAGCTCATCTTTCACTCTTTTTTGTCGGGAGTGTTCCGTTCTGCAGGAAGCTCCTTATTGACGTCATCCATGAATCTTTTTTCGATTCGGTTTCCATCACCAGATCAATTTTCATCTAATCAATGCTTAGAGACTCTAGTACCTCGATTGGGACTATCCCGGTGTCTTCTAGGTTATCAATGCTCGCTAACTTAGTCAACATATCCGCTTTCTGATTCTCTGTTGGCGAAATGTGAGATATCCTATAATGCTCCAGATTGTCCAGTAACTCCTCCGCCTTTTCTAGATAGACAGTGAGTCGGGGTCCCTTCGTCTGAAACTCCTTCCGAACCTAACAAACAACACTTTTAGAGTCACAAAAAATGTTCAATGTCGCTACTTCCAATTCCTTAGCGATTTCAGCCCGGCAATCAGGACCTCGTATTAAGAGTCATTATTAATAGCGGAAAACTCTAATCACAAAGCACAGTAAATAGACCATCCTTCAAGAGTAATCAAAACAACTTCGGCACCGGACCATCGATCATTTTTAGCACCATTTGTATATAGCTTCCAGGGGCTAAGTTCTAGCTGCTGTCCTGAGGGGCCAGCCTCTTCATCTAACACATCCTCTTATGGGATCGTGAATTCAGTGATGAAATCGGCTAATGCTTGCCCCTTCTTGATTTTCTAGGTTGAAAATTTAGATCAAACTGGCTCAGTTCAATATTCCACTTGAGCAACCGTCTAGATGCTTCCGGTCGCTATAGGACCCGTCAGAGTGGTTGATCAGTGTATACAACCATTGGATGGGATTGGAAGTAATGGAAAAGCTTTCTGGAGGCAATCAATAGGCTGTAAGCGAGTTTTTCTATCTTTGAATAGTAGCGCTATGCTGCCGCCAACTTCTTACTCACATAATATACCGGTCTTTGAACTTTGTCCTCCTCACGTACTTAGGCTGAGCTAATCATATGAGATGATAACGCCAAATATATGAACAAATCTTCATAGCCCACTGGTTTAGATAATATCAGAGGTTTCTCTAAAAAAAAACAGTAGGTTTTGGGAGTCTTCTATGCAATCTGAGGTCCACTGGAAGTTGCATTTTCCACATTTTATGAGATCGAAGAAAGGAACGCACTTTTCTGTAGCCTTGAAAATAAATTTGCTTAATGTTGCGACCTTCCTTGCTAAGCTATAGACATCACTGATCTTTTGCGACTTTCTAATGTTCCTGATTGTTGCAATCTGATCGAGATTAATATTGATTCCGCGAGAGCTGACTATGAAGCCAAGGAATTTTCTTGATCCAACCCCAAATGGGCACTTCAGAGGGTTTAGCTTCATTCTGTATCGTCGTAGGATTTCAAACATCTCTACTAAATCTGTCGTGTGGTCGGACGATCGCTTGGACTTCACATATCATCCACATAAACTTCCATTGTCTTCCCTATTTGATTATAGAACATTTGATTCACTAAGAGTTGGTACGTCGCCCCGACATTCCTCAATCCGAATGGCATCACCACATAAAAGTACAATCCTAAGTCTGTGACAACATTGGTATGTTCCTAATCTGGAACATGCAGGAATTTGATTGTAGCCCGAACAGGCATCCATGAAAGAGAGAAGTTCATGTTCTGCCATTGAGTCCACCAATTGATCAATCCTGGGGAGTGGGAAGCTGTCCTTCGGGCAGGCTTTATTCATATCTAAAAAATCAATACATGTACGCCACTTCCCATTGGCTTTCTTAACAAGGATGGGTTTTGATATCCAATAAGGATATGTCAAGTCTCTGATGAATCCGTTATCTCTTAACTTCTCCACTTCTTCTTTCAAGGCGGCCGACCTCTCCGGGCCTAGCTTACGCCTTTTTTGTTTCACAGAAGAATGCTTTGGCTTTATTCTTAGTGAATGACTCATGATTGAAGGGGAAATTCCACACATATCAGCATGGGTCCAAGATAACACATCCAAGTTTGTTCACAGGAAGTCTATTAATTCCTGATATACATGTAAATGTGTAGATTTTATCTGCTTATTTATCTTATTTTCTCTTTAAAATAATTGTGTATTTATAGTCGTGTTTTCAGATTATTTAAAAAGAGTAGATTGATGCACATAATTGTTGAAAAGCTTGAAGAATTGGCGCATGAAGAGTGTTGATTTTTAGAGCTGGATTAAAGCATGAAGACGTGAAGAAATGTTGTTGTTCAACCACCTTATGCTGCATATTTTAAAGTCAAGATTCTATGCCTTTTCATAAAGATCGCTTGTCTCAGATGTTATGGAGTAATTATTCATTGAAGTTGATTTTGTTTAACGCCCGCAAGCTATTTTTCCTGCCCATTCACTTGCGTTCACATTGGTCTATTTGTTATTTGGGCAAAGCCTTCTGTCCCGCATCTTGTAATTGGCTACCTAGTCTTGGTCATGACAGCTATAAATACACTTGTATCTCTTTCTTAACATTTACATTGGGTTTTATTCTGTAACTCTTCTCTTGGAATAAAACTATTCTTCTCCTTTTCTCTTTAGTTTTTTATTTTATTTTATTTATGTTTGTCCTTTTCTTCTTTGATTTGTCTCATTTAGCTATGTCTATCTAATCCCCTTTAATTTGGGGGTGATGACCCTTATAGATTAGATTCAGTACGAATCACATAGCCAAATAGATTAGGACTTTATGCATATACATTTGGATCTGAACCAAGAGTTAGATCTGAACCTTCATATTCTGTGTCGTTTAAGAGATATGCTCCTTCACAGAGTATATTCGAGTTCGATCTAACGATTTTCATATTTAGATCTAATTTTTAGGGTTTTAGAAACGAAGTAGTGAATCTATCTTGATAGCCTATGGTTGTTTAAGATCTTAGCTCCTGCATAGGCTATGCTTGTCGTTATTCACATATTTGTTTCAAAAAACCTAATTATCGTTGATTCATATTTGTGACAGAAACATGAGTTAGATCTGCATTAATCTGTTTGGCTATTGATGATTATTAATCTAGTTTATGTCATTACTTCCTAATTACTCTCATTTACTATTAAAAAATCTCTTTTTATTTATTTTCTGTTATTCAGAAACAATCAAACTTTCATAATAACCTGATTGGATTTATTAATAAAAAAAATTGGTCCTAGAATTCGACACCCTTTTCAACAATCTTTGTTGTTTAGGAAAATCGAACGAATTTAATAATTGTTTACAATTGTTCAATTTGTTTGCAAACAAATTTTAGCGCCATTGCCGGGGATCAAAATGATTTTTATTAGTAGATCCTTCGGGTTATAATTTTATTTTTTATTTTTTTTCATAAAAAAAACAAAAAACATTTTTATTTTATTTCTTTCTTTTTTTCTTTCATATACAGAAGAAATTCTTGCTTAGACGATTTGGTATTAAATTATTGATACTGTAATCAACTAAACCAAGAGAAAAGAAATCTTGCCTTCCTTTTCCGATCTCTTTCCCTTTTTGATTTCTTTTCAAATTTTTTCCTTTTACAATTGATTACAAGCTTTAAAAAAAAGAGTCAAAAATTCTTGTTTCCTTTTCTGTTTCGCCTGTTTTGTTCTTCAGCAGCCATCAACAATCCGACCACCGACAGATCACAACTCTCATTATCATCCACCTTCATTCACCACAAAACCAAGTCACCTTCTACATTTACCACCCATTTTCCATACAACTTCGACTCATCCATCACCATCACAAAGCACCACAAACCCATACATACAATCTCCACCCAGGCATCGATGATCTGACACCAAAAAACCAAAGCCTACACCTCCCTGAAACAATCGACATCCTTCCTGAAGAACCCGTACCACAATTTCTCCTCCACCTGGATCGAAGCCCACCTGAATTCACACCCCATTCAATGAATTCACGTTCACCATCATAGATTAGTTTCCTCAAACCAATACCCATGTTCAAGCCTTCACTTATACAAAGCATCTTGCTACTCTGCACCAAACCGAAACTCATGATCTCCCAACCCTACTCAGAAAACCAGTCAGATTTTACACTTCATAAATCACGCAATCAGTCTTCCAAATTCGATCAACTACCATCCTGCTTTGAACATCATATCGTCACAACATCACTGCCAATGTCCATCCTCTACAAAACTCACCAACTTACCTTATTTCCATAAACAGTCGAAACAAAAACCATCGGTCACTACACTCGCAAAGCCATAACATCGCCACATCACACAAACAAGTTTATAGCGATCATCCCTCAACATTCACACCTCATGTCTATCGGTCGTTCCACTTTCATCACTGAAACTACCAACCGCAACCTCAGACATTCCCCTCCCAATCACCAGGTCTCGTATCAACTCGAAATTGAAGCCTTAATCACCCAATTCACAAGATCAAATCACACATAAACCCGAAAACCCCTGAATCGAATCTCAAAAAAAAAGGAAGGAGGAAAAGAGAATTTTTATTTTATTTTATTTTTGACCTGGTTTCCTTATTTGAGTGCGTCATATTTTTTTTCTTTCTATCTGTTGATTGGGGCAGCAGGTTCTATATACTGGGGAAAGAGGAACAGGGTGAGAATTATTTCCTGAATTCTTTATTTGTTTCTGGTTTTAAGGGTTTCCTGATTTCAAACAGAAAGGAATTGTTTTGCCTTAGGCTTTTGATTACTTTTCCTTTTGAGTATGGCAGTGTAAATTTTTTAAAGTGTGTGGTTCATGTTTTAAACCTAGTTCATGTTTTGTAGTGCATGCCTAGTTCTTGTTCAGCTTAGTTCTTTTGATCACATTTGCTTAGTTTTTATTTTTTTTGTTAAGCTTACTTCTTAATTTGTAGTTTAGCTTTAGTCTAATTCACTCAAGATCGGAAGAAGCATAATTCAGTCAACAAACAGGAATTTCGGAAGTCAAACAATTTGCAATTAGCAGAATTTGAATTGTTGGAGCGGTTGCACACCAAGTGGGGTGTGAACGTGCTAGCGGTGCTCAATTGCATTGGACGGACTGCTGGTCTAGGTGAAAATTTTCTACAATCAACGGGGACTGCTGCTGCTTAAAAAAAATATAAAAGTTGCCTGTAAAGATTTCGTGCAGGTGCCACGACTTTCTTGTAAAAAAATTATTTCTGTAGTTTATTATACTGTGGATGTTCTATGATTGATTAAAATATTTCAGAAAATTGCATTCATAGCTGCATTAATAAATAAAAATTGTAGACTCTGGACTTAAGAGTGTCACGTGCTCAATTATGGTAAAGTTTATTTTTCTTAATAACTAGGACTATACTAGCTAACTCTCCCAGTGTCTAAGAAAGGGTGGAGATTCGAACTCAATCAAGTTCTTAGAACTTTAGCTGCATTGTTACAGTGATTTGTGGTTCATTGATAAATCCTGACAAGATCTGGATGAGACTTGTTACTCGTGTAGTTTGAAATTATTAGGTTTATAAATTTCGGGTTAAAAGCTATTAAGGACAGAAAATTTTATTGTTGCTAATTTCTATGTTTTTGATTGTTTTGTGAATTGCAATTAAAAAAAATTCATTGAAAACATTTTTTAACTTCGTTTTCTTTTTGTAAAAATTCAACTTTTCTTTCTCTTAAAAAAAGAATTTCAAAACAATTCTCATTTTGTAAAAAAATCCGCTTCTATTCTCTTTTCAAATTTGTTTTTTCTCCTCTTCTCTTATTCTTTGCGCTAGTGCATGCGCAGTTGGACTCGTGATCCTTCAACCAATCATTTAGTTCGAAAAAACAGTCCTGCAACCATGGTCGAATAGAATCCCCCTTTAACTCTTATGGATAGAATATTCCCTGATCCAATTTCTATTCCTTCTTGCAACATGTTGCCTGCCCTAACGGGTAATCACTTTGAAAATCATTCAAATCACATAAATACTCTTCCAAAATTCGGCAATCTTGAACGTGATGATCTTTATATTTTCTTAACCAAATTTGAACAAGTTTATGCAACCATGAAATTTCAACAACTAAGTGACAATGGAATCAAACTTAGGTTAATTCCATTTGCGCTTACCGATTATGCCGAAAAATGGTTGTATAGCTTGCCTTTAAATACGACTGGAACGTGGGATGAATTTATGGAAATTTTTCTAATGAAATTTTACCCTTCGGAAAAACATCCAAAATTCAAAACGAAATCGTTAATTTTCACCAACTCGAGGGGTGAGTCCTTTGCAAAATATTTCGAAAGATTTAAAGAACTTCTAGTCAAATGTCCACATCACAATTTCGAAAATGGACTCTTTGTCAAATTTTATACTATGGACTCAAAAATAACTCTCGAACCATGCTCGAATCGATGTGCCATGGAAACTTTCTAGCCCAAAATCACGATGTCACTTGGCAATTTCTTGAAAATTTGGCCAAAAAATTGGCTCAATGGGGAAGATCTAATGAGAAGTCCATTTATTCCCGATCAAACGCTCATTCGATAGGATCTTCAACATCCTTAGAAGCGAAAATAGACGCGATGTTAACCAAATTCGATGATGTCCTTTCATCAACTCAAATAAATCAAGATCAAGCGTCTCAGCCCTCATGTTACAAATGTAACGATCCTAACCACATTTTCAATCAATGCCCACATTCGTAAGAATAACTCAACGCATTTAATAAATTAGAAATGACCCATTCTTCCCGACGTACAATAAGGATTGGAGAAACCATCCTAACTTCTCTTGGGCCCAAAAAAATGCAATTTCGAATTTGGTTCAACCCCATTTTCAATCATTTTCAAATAATCCTTCGAATACTCCCTTTCAACAAAATCAATTCCAGAATCTTGCGCCACCTTCTCAAAATCAAGCGCAACAATCTTTTGTTCCTCAAGAACATTGACGTCACTTGAGAAAAGTCTCGAAGCGTTGACTAAAGCAATGACTCAAAATCTCCAATAGAACTGCAATCTGCAAAATTTATTGACTCCGCACATGTAAAAACGAGTCAATCGATCGCTAAACTTGAAATGCAAATGAGTCAGTTAGCCACTTCGTTAAGTGAACGAGAAAGAGGCACTTTCCCGAGTTTACCCAATCCAAACCCCAAGAGTCAAAATCCTAATCCAGACCAAGCTCATGACATCTAGGATAGCAATCTAACTCAATTGAATGTTATCACGACTTTATGATTTGGTAAGAAAATCGATAATCAAGTTGAAATCCAAATAACTTACCGAATGTTCCTCTCGACTCTTCTAAAACCACGAATGATCTTGATCCAAACTCTGAATCTAATTCTTCTCCAACACAAGTAGAACGACCAACTGAGTTTCGCATTCCATTTCCTCATCGTCTTGGACCAAAGAAACATTCCGACCAAATGGAAAAGATTTTGGAAAATTTCAAACAAGTGAAAGTTAACATTCCTCTTCTCGACATCATTCAACAAGTCCCAACCTATGCTAAACTCCTTAAGGACTTGTGTACCCAAAAACAACACACTCATGTATCCAAGAAAGTTTTCTTAGCCACCGGACTTAGCGAAGTCTTGTCCCAATCAATGCCAGTGAAATACAAAGATCCTGGATGCCCCCTAATATCATGTACTATTGGGGATAAGAAAATCGACAGATGCCTGCTGGACTTAAGTGCTAGTGTTAACTTGCTTCCATATTCCGACTACTACCAATTAGGACTAAGATAACTGAAAACCACCAAGGTTACCCTTCATCTTGTTGACCGTTCAATTAAGAGACCTGTGGGCGAAATCAAGGATGTATTAATAAAAGTAGATGAATTCATCTTTCCAGTTGACTTCATTGTCCTAGTAACTCAACAAGTAAGCAATCCTGCGAACCAGATTCCTTCTATTTTAGGAAGACCCTTCTTAGCAACCTCTAATGCGCATATCAACTGTAGAAATGGGTCTATGAAACTTTCTTTTGATAACATGACCATCGAAGTAAACATCTTTAGAACTGAAAACTCTCCTAACTCTTATGTGGGCCTGTTTTCTGAAATCCATGATGTCGACGATAATGAACCTGAGCTCGACCATCTGAACAACGAAATTGAATCGAATTATGAAACTTTATTTCAAGATATCCCTGTAAATATCTCTGAGTCAATTCCTGTGGATCCTCTCACAATTGAGTCTATCCCTCAACCAATTTCTTTGGTTGAGTCGTCTCCCAAATCCAAACTCAAAGTGCTTCCAAGTCATGTTAAGTACGCTTACTTAGGAGACAATGAAATTCTTCCTGTCATTCTGACCTTACTATAGAGCAAGAACAATTGCTCCTTCCCATCCTTAAGAAAAATAAGGAAGCAATTGGTTGGTCCATGGCTGATATTAAGGGGATTAGTCCTTCGATAGTCCAACATCGAATCCACCTTATAGATGATGCCAAGCCCACTCGTGATCCCCAACGTCGAATAAAACCCATCATGGTGAAATCCTTAAATGTCTTGGCAATGGAATCATCTACCCGATTTCCGAAAGTTAATGGGTTAGTCTGATTCATGTCGTACTTAAAAAATTGGGGATAACCGTGATCCAAAATGAAGCTAACGAGCTTATCCCAACCCGCACCCAGACGGGTTGATGTGTTTGCATTGATTATAGGAAACTTAACGCTGCAACATGTAAGGATCATTTACCTCTACTATTTATCGATCAAATGATAGAACGACTAGCCGGTTACGAGTTCTATTGTCTACTTGACGGGTACTCGGGCTGTAATCAAATCCTTATCGCCCTTGAGGACCAAGAGAAGACCACTTTCACTTGTCCTTTCAGTACATTTTCGTACCTTCGTATGCCTTTTGGTCTTTGTAATGCACTTGCAATCTTCTAGAGGTGCATGTTTAGCATTTTTTTCTGATATGATCGAGCAATTTTTGGAAGTTCTCATGGATGATTTTTCCATCATTGGGGACCCTTACACTGATTATTTACATCACCTTGATCTTATTCTTAACCGTTGCAAAGATAAACACATAACTCTTAATTAGGAAAAATGTCACTTTGTGATGACCTCCCACAGCCCCCGCACTAAACAGGAGGAATAATGCGCTGAAAGGTGTGCCAAGCTGCTTTGGACGATCATCGGAGTAGGTAAACACATTAGAACCTATCGTAGAACTCACAACGCAGGGATATAATATAATAGAACATATACAATAGGTAATAGCAGTGAAGCATCATATAGCAAACTTTACAAACTTTCACAACATCCTGAAAGATTATTCCAACATCATAGGAAATATCAAGTATGTACATAAGGCCTCACTACAGCACTCATAAAGAAACTCAAACAGCGGAAATAGAAATACTAGATAGTACTAAAACTGGTATGTGAGCCTCCTGCTCGCCATCGATTAACATCATCGTCTTCACTAAAGCATCATCTGTCACCTGCTACTCAGTTTGCCCGTCCACAACCGGATGAACAGCCCAAGGTAATTAGAGGAAGCATAAAACCTTGAGTCACACCACAGTCTTAGTGAGCGATAAAATAACTAACAAACTTCATCAATAAAGTATATGAGAATGGGTAGATTTACCAACCACTACCCAACGTCAGAGAAGAACTAACACCCGTCTTCCCCACATCCGACAGTGATAGCCTTTACAATCCATAACATCCAAAGAAACAACAATTCACTCATGGAAACTAGAACATCCATTCAATCATGGTAAGCACTCATAACATCCAAATTACATAGGTCTCACACAGATAATCCTAATCGAGTTTAACATCCCTCAAGCACTCTCCCCATAGGCCTAAACCAATATCAGTCAAGCACTCAAGGAACATCTCCCTCGATTTTGGATAATCTACGTGAGATGATGCAAACAGAACAACCAATCATCCATAATTAACTCTGGCTCTCACCGCCAATTCCGCCTTGAAACCATCATTAATCGTATGATGACCAACCTTGCCATATGTCAAGGGCTAATGGTAACCCTAGTTCTAGCATAAACTCCATATGTCCAACCTTGACAACTAGGCCTTTCGCCAAGACCCGGGGTACTCGACCTACAACCGGTCTTTTAGACGTCTCTATTGTACTCCTTCTTTGAGCCTGCTAGACCTTACGACAATGATAATCTCTCGTCCTTCACATCTCTAGTCATCCAACCTGACGACTTTTCATAGCTCAAGCAACCATCATCCACCAACTCACGACCCTTGAGTTTTCATCTCATTCATTGCCTTTCAATGATCAAGGAATGTCACCCATTACTTTGAACATTCCCACTTGAATTTGCATCGAATCTCGACCAACCTGTCCTCCCTGACAGACCGTTCCTCCATGACGGACCGGTCCTCCATGACTGACTAATCCTCCCTGACTAACCGATCCTCCCAGACCAACCCAAGACCGATCAGACTAACCTAGGACCAACCAGACCATCTCAGAACCGACCAGACCACCTTAGGGCAGACCAGACCACCTCAGGACTGACCGGTAACTTGTGCGTCTCCATTTCAACTCCGATTTCGACCAAAATTTCGCTAAACAATGCATTCGACGAAATCAACTCATCCAATATGACCACAAGCATGATATGAAACAACTATCATCATGAAAATGACAAATTATCATCAAACGAAAATTAGGCATACATCCCTAAATGCAAACTTAATTAGGCTCACATCCCTCCTATAGTTTACATGTAAACACTCCCCCTATTTTTGAAGTTCTGCCATTTTCATTTTCTAGGCCAAAGTTTTGGCGCTACCAGGTAAAGAATAAAAGTTCTAAAATTTGGAGATATTCTCGGAAGTCCACAGAAATTAAAAAAAATTACACATATGTATGCAACTTTTGATAATCGTTGCGTACATGCATGCAACTATTGCATACATTGTTTTCTGCTGAAATTCTGAACTGAAACTTGAATACATGCGTGCAACTATTTGGAATACTTGCTCCTAAGTATGCAAGTATTTCATGAAGGAATTTGAACTGATATGTATGCATGTGAATTTCTGCACACTTGTGTGCAAAAATTACGCAATACCTGCATAGATGTATGCAAGTAAAACAAACACAGATGCATGACTCGAAAACATGCACAAATTTATGCAGTAAAATACAAATATGTGCATACTATTATGCATTTAACTGCATTTTCGTTATTTTCCTTTTTTTGGGTTTTTATGCCTTGTTTGATGTTTTTTGATCTATTTTTTGTTGATAGCATGTTTCATTTAAATATTAATTTACATTTTTTTTTATTTTTTTTATTGTTTTACTGAATTTTCGAAAAATAGGGACTAAATTTACAATAAGTTTATGACCGGATGTGAGCCTAACTTAAAAAGTTAATGGGGATCTGTAAAAAATGCACCATATTATCAAATTATGCAAATTCACCAAAAATCATTAAAAATGAACATATGATCAAAATGATGGATCTAACTTGCACATTCACATGAATTATCATAGAAATTACTTATCTAAACTTGCTAAATCAGATCATAATGTGATTTATATGAACATGGACTTATCAACGCATAGATCTATGGAAAAACACTTGCATTTGATGAAAAACATGGACGATCACTCATACACTTCATTGGATCCATGTGTGAGATGCATATCACTCACCGATTCTCTCGAACAAGCAAAAATCAATGAAATAGGAATCCGAACAGCAAGAACCTTGCACCAAACACCTTGATCCGATGAATTCTTGCTTCAATTGATGAAGATCTAGCCTCCAATGGTGTAGATCTATGATTTCCCTCTTTGGATTATGATTTTTAATGGTGGAAGGTGTTCGAGGAAGGAGGAGCTCAAGGCCACCAAATAAGAGAATGAGAAACTAAACTATTTCCCATATCCCTCACCCCCTATTTACAATTTCCACCAACCAACTAAGTGGGCCTTCCCAAATCAGCCCATTAGGCTCCCAAAACCTAGACATCCAACTGAAAAACCTTAAAACAGATATTTCTCCCAAACCACTGAGCCAAATCTTTAATGTAACCACTCTACGAAAAGGCAAACATCAATTCCTTTTCGATGGCACAGGTCTCACCCTCTGATTCAACCTGAATCGAAGTTATGCCTTGTACAAGACTGATAGGGGTAAAATGGTCACAAACAAAATCAGTAAAAATTATGGACATGTCTCACATCCCCATAAGCAACATATTGAAAGATGAGAATGATCCAACCCTCAGGGAATAAAATAAAAATATTTTAGGATCTTCCGATACGTAAAATGCGGGCTTTTGCATTCTCCCTCTTAAGAATTTCGCCCTCGAAATTCCAAGCAAACACAAGCAACCACAACAATTCCGCATGCCTATAATCCATGAGAAGCCAATTCTATCACCCAAACTAGCAACCATCAAGTCATGCATCCACAACCTTATCCTAGCATGCTGAATTCTATCAAATAAGATACAATGATATGGTGATGATACAATATCAAAAGTTCCTACCGACGGAGAGTTTTAGATGAGTCGACCGCATGCTCTCTTCCGTCTCCCATGTACAATCGTCGCCATCTTCACTCCATTGTACCTTGACCAGCTTGATCATTTTCCTCTTGAGCTGTTTCGTGTCGTTCCCCACAACCCGAAGTGGTTTACGAGGTCTCACAACTGCGGTCTCTACTTCTAGGTCTTTATACTGCTCTGGAGATACGACTATATTCGAATCATGCACGAACTTTCGCAGAAACGACACATGGAACACATTATGCACACTCGACATCTTCTTGGGTAACTCCAATCTATATGCGAGCTTTCCTATTTGCTCGACTATGGAAATGTTCCAACGAACCTCGGAGCTAATTTCCCTTTGCTCCCGAATCCAACCACATGCTTTAATGGAGAAATATTCACGAAAACCATGCCGCCAATATCAAATTCCAAATCTTTTCGACGTTTATCAGCATAACTTTACTGAGGATCTTGGGCTGCCTTCATTCGTTGCCGAACGATCTCATCTCAGGCCCAAGTACTAACTTATCTCCAGTTTTAACCAACAAGATGGAGAATTGCATGGCCTCCCATACAACGCCTCGTATGGTGCCATCCTAATGCTAGACTGGTAGCTATTGTTATATGCAAAATCAACTAGATGCAGATGGTCTTCCCATGATCCCCCAAAATCCAACACACAAGCTCTTAGGAGATCTTCCAAAACTCGAATGACTCTCTTGGTCCGACCATCAGTTTGAGGATGGTATGTCATACTTAAACACGACTCGGTTTCCAAAGCTTACTACAAACTCTTCTAAAATCCATTCGTGAACAATGGGTCTCGGTCACTCACTATACTCTTTGGGATACCATGGAACCTAACTATCCATTTCACATAAAGTTCAGCCATTTTCGATGTCGTCCTAGTCGATTTGACAGGAATGAACCATGCACTTTTGGTTAAACGATCCACGTTGGCCTAAATTCCTTCGTTTCCCGCCCTTGTTCTAGGTAGTCCATTGATAAAATCCATCGATACTTGCTCCCACTTCCATGTATGAACTTCCAATGGCTGAAGCAAACCACTCGGCTTCTTCTGTACAACTATTAGCTGATAGTCATGCACTTGGAAATGAATTCTCCAATATCTCGCTTCATTCCTTCCTAGTAGTAGACTTGCTTCATGTCCTGATACATCTTATTACCACCGGGACGAATCGTCGACTTCGAGTGATGACATTCTCTCGGAACCTCATCTCTCAATCCATCAATATCAGGAACAACTATTCTCCTTTCTTTCAAAGCCAACCTTCTCGATCAACTTCAAACTCTTTATCCTTTGGTTCCAATCCCTGGATAAACTCGACAAGCTTAGCAGCTCGCTTTTGGCTTTCGCCAACTCTTTCGATAAGTGTAGGTCTTAATGATAAGCTTGACAATATCTTAGGTTCCAGTTCGCATCTTGGCCTGAAATCGAACCTTGCCAAATACTCGACGCTCTTCAATTCCGAAAACATCGCTTCCAAACTCGTGTTTCTTCTACTTAACGCATCTGCAACTGCGTTATTCTTGTCGAGAGTATAGGCTATACCAAAATCATGTGATGCCAGAAACTCTAGCCATCTTTGCTGCCGAAGACTCAAATCCTTTTGGGAGAAAAGATACTTCAACTACTTGTGATCCGCAAACAGCTCGAATCGAACTCCCAATAGGTAATGTCTTCACATCTTCAGAGCAAACACAATCGTTGCCAACTCCAAATCATGAGTTGGATAATTCCTTTCATCTGGCTTTAGCTGTCGACTTGTGTAGGCCACGACCTTATCCTTCTACATCAGCACTGCTCCGAGTCTAGTACCACATGCACCCGTATACACAATCATTTCTTCATTCCCACTTGGAATGGTCAAAACAGGAGCACTTGTTAGTCTCTCCTTCAGGATTCCAAAAGGTTGCTCACACTTTGCATCCCACGTGAACACTTGGTTCTTCTTTATCAATCATGTCAATGATGCAGCTACCTTGGAGAAATCCTTGATAAATCGTCGGTAATAACCAGCCAACCTAAGGAAACTCCATACATCCTTCACATTCTTCAGTCTTTCCCTATCCTGGATTGCTGCTACTTTAGCGGGGTCAACCGCTATCCCATTTCCAGAAACAACATGGCCTAAGAACCTCACTTCACTCTTCCAGAAGTGACACTTTGAAATTTTTTTCTCTTTGCTGATGCTTTCATAGGATTTCCAACACTACTTTCAAGTGTATCTTGTGCTCTTCCTCATTCCGAGAGTAAACCAAAATGTCATCCATGAACACAAGCACGAACTTGTACAAATGGTCTCTGAAAACCCTATTCATAAGATCCATAAAATACACTGGCGCATAAGTCAACCCGAATGGCATCACCAACCATTCAAAGAAACCAGATGGTGTCCTAAAAGCAGCCTTTGGCACACTATCCTTAGCCACCCTCAACTGGTAAAATCCCGTTGCCAAATCCATCTGAGAAAAAACCTTGGCCTCGTGAAGCTGATCGAACAAGTCATCAATCCTCGGCAACAGATAGTTGTTCTTCTTGGTCATCTTATTTAGCTCACGATAGTCCACACATAATCTTAACGAGCCATCTGCCTTAGTTGCAAACACGATAGGTACACCCCCATTCAGATACGCTCCTTCGAATGAACCCTTTTCTCATACAGTCACGAACATGTACCTCCAACTCTCGCTGTTCCTTAGGTGCCATCTACATAAGAGGTATAATGATTAGTCTAGCACCCTCGACCAAATCGATCCTAAACTCGATCTCACGATGCAGCAACAACCTTTTAACCTCGTCAAAGACATCCTCATACTCATTTGCGATCAGCACAGATGACAAGTCTTCCTGTGGAATCCCAAGCGAATATAGGTAGCTCACGAAGACACCCTATGCGCACTTACATCTAATCAACTCCTTTCTCCCTTCCATATCCCCGACTGTCACCTCTAGCTTCTCGCAATTCACCCTTGCCGCATACCTCTTGAGCCAATCCACGCCTAAGATGATCCCAAACTCAGTGAAGTTAAGAACAAAGAAATCATACACAAAAGAACAACCATGACTCGACAATACTATACCACGGAAAATCATGCAAAGATTGGATGAACCCCCAACTGGATTAGTCACGATCAACAGTTTATCACAAATCTTAGGTTCCAAACCCAAGTGGCTCGGGTTCCAAACCCAAGTGGCACAACAAGCTCATTGCAAATGAAAGAATGTGATGCTTCAGTATCGAACAACACACGAATTGAAACACCATTAACTGAAAGAGTACCTTGAACCACGACACCCTTTCCCTTCTCCTCTACAGTAAGAGATCCTGAAGAAGTTGGCATGGCTTCCAAAGCATATGCCTTCACAACCTGCTTGACCTTAGCTAATTCTGGACAGTCTTTCTTCTCACGCCCAGGCTTTCCACACTTGAAGCACTTCTTCTCAGCTTTGGGATTCTTGCACTCATTCGATTAATGACCCTTTTGTTGGCAATTAAAACAAACCACGTCACTCTTAGGATTTTTTTGGCCATCCTTTCTTTTTGTTGTTGCTTTTTCCTCTTCTTATTATTACCACCTTACCGTGGTTTCTGAACTTCTTTGGTTGTAATGACAACTTTTCCTTCCTTAGGAAACAAGCTCTCATGGCGATCAGCTTTTTTCATAAGCTTCTCAAAGGTATCATCAAGGTGATCCACCAACGACCTTCCAATGTAGATAACCAGCCCCATAACAAACATCTCGTTCTTCTGATAAGGTGTATCAATGTATGAACGAGCGTATTTGGACAAGGCCTCGAAATTAGAAACATAATCAAGCACAAAATGACCATTCTGTTTTAGCTCCATGAACTTCTTGAATACAATAAATTTTTGAGCTGTGGAGATAAACTTTGCTTCAAAATTAGCCTAGAATCGCTCCCATGAAATTTCTTCCTCTGGAGTCTCAAGTGTGACTGAATTCCATCATTCCATGGCCCTGCCTTGCAGTTGCCTTGATGCAAGATTTCTCTTGGTTGCACCATCCAAACTGAAGTATCCAAAGATATGAACACAAGAATCCATCCACCTATGAACCTCTTCAGCTGGTTCAGATTCTTTGAATTGTTTTCCTCCGAGAGATATATAATCTTTGCATAGCTTCGCAAAGTCCAAAGCTCTAGGCAATTGAACTCCTACGTTTATCGCGGCTGCCACTGGAGCGGGGACCCTTCGCATGAATGCCTCCATTATGGCTTCAAACATGGTAAGGTAGTCTTGTTCACCACCATTTCTCCCTCCAGTATTAGCTTCCATAGCAGCATGTCTTGTTGTTCTTCTACTCATTCTACATCTGCAATTTAGAATAATTAGTCACTTTCAAGAGAAACTGCTAAAGGAAAACAACCGCTACTACTATATATGCTAATATATATAGTAAGCATCCAATTGAAATCTATGAGTACGTCTCTCATACGTAATTAAATGTTCGAAATTTGGCAAAAATCGTTAACCAGAGCTCTAATACCAAATGTGACGACCGCCCACAGCCCCTATACTAAACAAGAGGAATTATTGCGCTGAAAGGTGTGCCAGGCTGCTATGGATGATCATCAGAGTAGGTAAACACATCAGAACATGTTGTATAACTCACAGCACAAAGATAAAATATAATAGAACAAAGGCAACAGGTAATAGCAGTGAAGCATCATGCTAGGAAACTTTCCAAACTTTCACAACATCCTAAAAGATTATTCCAATATCATAGGAAATATCAAGTATGTACATAAGGCCTCACTACAGCACTCATAAAGCAACTCAGACAGCGGAAACAGAAATACTAGATAGTAGTAAAACTGTAACGTTAGCCTCCTGCTCGTCATCGATCAGCATCATCATCCTCACTAAAGCATCAACTGTCACCTGCTACTCAGTATGCCCACCTACAACTGGATGAATAGCCCAAGGTAATAAGAGGAAACATAAAACCTTGAGTCATACAATAGTCTTAGTGAGCGATAAAACAGCTAACAAACTTCATCAATAAAGTATATGAGAATGGGTAGACTCACCAACCACTACCCAACGCCAGAGAAGAACTAACACTCGTCTTCCCCCACATCCAACAGTGATAGCCTTTACAATCCATAACATCCAAAGAAATAACAATTCACTCATGGAAACTAGAACATCCATTCAATCATGGTAAGCACTCATAACAACCAGATTACATAGGTCTCACACTGTAACGACCCGGGTTTTCGCGATCCTGGTTATCGACATAAACTCTATGTTGACTATTCAAGCATCGGAAATACCAGATAGTTAACGAAAGAAAATAGAGGGTAAGAATAGATAAGATAGAAAGTTAGAATAGAAGAAGAAGAACATACAACATCAGAGTAAACACGAATATCACAGCGGAACAAACAATATATAATAGATACATAAATTTGAAATAAAAATCAGTATATGTATACAGTAACATTATTAGAGTATGACACTTGCAACACAGCAAAAATAAACAATAACTATATGTTCCTGAAGCCTCCTTCTTGAAGCTCTCCAAGTATATCTGTAAAACCTAACTACTTGACTACCCGTACAAATTTGGACACCCAAGATTTTAGGGTAAGACAAAACAAAATAAACTCTGGGACAGTAATGGGACTAGTGTGAGTAAAACAACTTAAAACAGTTTGAGAAAATAAACAATATCTCATAAGACCACGACGTATAACACGGAACGAGTTTTTCCTTTATGAGAATCCAAAACACTTGATTCAACATTTCAAAATCTTTTTGAATGAAATGATAAACTTTATATCAAACTCATTTGATATTATAATAGTGTCTATCAATCACAACTAAATAATCAACTAGCAGAACGCTTTCATCTCACGTTCTACACACATAATATACAATCAAAAACCGCGGGCGCTTTTTGGGTAATGAATTCCAAATGGCAAGGTATGGGACCACCTTCCGACAGTGTATCTTTAGAGAGGAATACACCGGGTTCAACAAGAACATCTTGTAACCCGGGCTAAACATGACCGGTCACTCATTTCGCTTGAGTGTACCGAACGTATTATCACCAACGGTTGGATCAGCAACCGTTTCCTGAAAGGGACAGCATCGAAATAGGTTACGTTGTAGAAGTAAATGGAATTTCTCTAGATCAGGTGACAATACACCCTAATTGGCAGCTAACCACTTAGCCATGCGACCTACTCGATTTTATACCATTTCCGGTTGTGAGGCTAGAGGCCATAACGTATCCTTTACAAACCACATCTTCATTCACTTTGAATGTCACATCGTCATACCAGCTAAATCATAAATTGATTCCTCTAACCATATCACGGGTAAACAGCTAAGAGAAACGAATTCCTCCGCCACCAAACGTAAATACGTTTGAAGAGATCAACTTACACGATCTATTAAATATACTTCGTCATACATTCTTCCATACAGGTTGTCCTGGGACTGGACAGACCGAAGGTACTATTCTGTAAATCCATCTTAGGCAATTTCTACCTAGGATTTACTGAACATCACTTGCATAACTCCATTTTCAATTTTCTTCATCATATTTGATTCGCAACGCTAATGCCATATGGAGTGGTCTTCAGATAATATATCTGATCCCGATCTTTCCGTATTGACAATGGAAATGGTCAAAATCTTTGATAGTCGGTGATTTAACTATCAAAGGAAAACATGTGTACAAACAACGGTCGTATTCCCAAATGGAAATCTTACCGATCAATAATCATTTCATTTCCCAATTTCCCATTTATCGTTTCCATATATTCATAAATTACTTATTTTTTAAAATTAGAAAATATACGTTATTAACTTGGGAAAACTTTTCATTTCTGGTTCACGCATCAATATCTTCCTACCTCTATCAGTCTCTAACTGTAAACTAGTAAGAGAACAACTTCCTAAGCATAAACCCCGAAGGCCGAAACCAACATCAGATCGATACCCAGAAAGCCATTCAACTCAACTAATTTCCCGTTAGTTTCTAATTTCAGTAATTCCATTTAAATTCCTACTTCAACTCAATTTCTTTTATAAATATTTTACTTGCAAAATATTTACTTTAAATACCTTATTTACATTAAATGTGAAAAATATTTCTTTTATCAAATCAAAATAGTTTGATTTCGTATTTAAAAACAATATCTCAAACCCAAATTCTATTTATATTTTTATTTGTAGAATTTTATATACAAATATCCTTTTTATTTCTAACACTTAAATCTCATTTATAATTCCCTTTATATAATTCTATTTATTCTAAATAAATCCTTTTATATAATTCTATTTATTTTGTATAAATCCTTTTATATAATCCTATTTATTTTATGTAAATCCTTTTATATATTCCAATTTATTTTATATAGTCCTATTTATTTTATATAAATCCATTTATATAATTTTATTTATTTTATATATAAATATTTCATCTTCAATATTCACTTTGAAATTTTCCTTTTTAAATTCCAGTATTTCATATGGTATTTAAAATACCAAATAACATGACCAGCGTCATCATAATCAATCACAGATTATATATCACATCATATATCACAATATATGAAAACAAATAGTATTATAAATATTGAGGAATCCAGTTGCATCCCTCCAACCTGTTTCCCTGCATCCACATATGTTAAACAATATAATTAACATCAACTTCATTTCAATATGAAATATTCTGATAAACAAAATCAATATTTGATTTAACGATTTATATATATAGTTATCTATAATTTCAACCAATCAGTCAGCAGTTCATCCAAACAAACAACAGACAACAATCAACCATCATTTATTAGTTCTAAAAATACGTTATAAAAATATAACTGTGCAGAGTTAGTGAGTTTTACTCACTTCGTTTTGCAATTGATGATTCTGCCTTTATTCCATTTAAAATCAAACAAACGTCTGATTTTATCTCAAAATTCCTACAACTCTGTTTCCAGCTACATCAGTTCCATAATGTAAATCTCATCGCTACGATTCCAAGGGATTTGGTCGCGTTCAATCTGCTTACATACGAATTATATATCGAACGTTACAAGTTTCCATTTGATTTAAATACTACATAATTACCTAATTATTGTTAACTTTTAATTACCATAATTAGTCTCTTTAAATCATGTGTTCTGGTTATAGCAACTTATTTTGCCTCGCCTTTTGCCCAAAACAGAGAAAGAAAAACGCAGCACCTTCAAACTACCATCCACTAAGATTTTGATAATTGGAGTCACCAACCGAATGGCAGACGCCTCGGTCACGACCACCAAACCTAGCTCCCCTTCCAAACATTGATCAACACCACGACATTGGTAACCCATTTTCTTCACTAACCAATACTTCACGTCTCCTGTGTAATATCCCATTCCAGCGGCCATGAACTCACACTCCCTTCTCAGTCCCTCTGTCCATACCAATACTTTCCAATTCTCACACCACAATAAACTCCACACTCTGCCATTACTACTGTCCTTTCACATCCAGTTTCATCATAACCGAATGTTGAATCATTCACCACTGCTAATACTTCCTTCTTCTTCCCTGTAAGACTCAAACTCCAGAAAATACATAGGCCACTTCAAAAACATCGATCACCATATCTCCTTCCATGACCCAAATTAATAACATTCGATCATCTAACTTCAATCCATCGCGCAACAGCTTCACGCTACATCAAAGAAAAAGTCTCGACATAAATTCTCATCAATTTCTCCAGAAAATGGTGACTGGA
Organism: Allium sativum; assembly: GCA_030737875.1. NCBI lineage: Eukaryota > Viridiplantae > Streptophyta > Magnoliopsida > Asparagales > Amaryllidaceae > Allium > Allium sativum. The sequence goes on from CM060915.1 coordinate 533,094,152, forward strand.
TGCTAAATTGTATGTAGGAACCAAAAACAACATCGAACTCGAGCAACTCTTCTTCATTCTGGAAAAACCCCAAACCCTAAACTCATGCCTGCTAAAACCATTGATAGAGAAGCATGTCGATCTAAGCAAAATGCATATGAGGTTGTAGAGAACTTCGACGAGAATCCAAATACACATGAGTTTTAATTTATAGAATTTTGAATGAATTTCTTTTGATTTTTGGAAGATCCATTTTCTACATTTTGGGTTTTAGTAGTGGCGGCACATTTCTATTGATCGTGGAAGTAAATAACTTAGGGTTAGAAGGTGGAGTTATATTCATAGGTAATTTTTAATAGATTTTATTAATTATTATATTCAATTTAAATCAGCTACTATATGTATTTACTGTTTAAAAACTCCTATGATCACACATCACATCCAAAAATCACGACCAACGAAACTTATTTCGTCGAATTCCGAATCCGTTTGCTCACACAGCGTATTTTTAAAGTCAAATTATCGACTATTTTTCACATTAAAATCCCAAACTGCCACATACTGACTCCAAAAATCACGAAAATTGGAATTTAACAATAATTTAATATTCCAGATCCAACAAAATTAGTTTCGTCGAAAACGGAGCTCGTTTGCAAAAATGGATATTTTTAAAGCTCTAAATAAACCCATTTAAATATTAATATATTTAAAAATAATTAAATTTAATATTAATAAATTAATATTATCATATATATTCACATAGAATATCATACAGCTCCAAAATATTCCTATCTGAATTTATATATCGATATTCCGAATCCAGATTAAATCAGTATTCAATTTATATTGAAAATCCATTTATAATATAAATAAATCGTTATAAATTATAAAGGAATTCCATAGCGACTTTTCGAAAATTTGATTTGATCATAAATTAAAATCTACACGGCGAAATCCTGATTTTTCTCTTCCATTAGAAATATATACTTCACCAGCTCCGAACGTTTCTTATTTCATAGAAATCCAATTTAAAACGGATTCTATATATTCGTTTAAAGTTCGAATTGCCAAATTACAAACTGCCACACCATTTCAAACTAGATTTTAATTATAACATAAATTATATGTTCAACTGACATTTATAAAATATATTCGTTATTATAATTCAACTCTAAACTAAAATATATATTATAAATGATCCAATTCACACAATATTGTGAATTCCACTTTTTCCGACTATTTTAAAAATTAAATATTTATTTCAATTATTTATATTAATTAAATATTCAATATTTTTTAATTAAACAACCACTTTATATTAACAAACCATTATTAAATAATTAAATAAATTATTTATTATCCGTAAAAATATGGGTCGTTACATTCTTCCCCCTTAAAATAATTTCGTCCTCGAAATTGCTAAGGTAGAAAACAAACCCTATTAGCTAGGCTAAAAATTATTTGTTTATCTATTATCTTCAGTTTCAACAGAACCAATAAATTTTAATTAAATAATTAGTTTATTCCGTCTAACGAAAATTCTAAAAAATTTCTAACACCCTAAAATTCCGAAAAATTTCACCAGCACCTCCTTTGTAAGGATTAATCGGTTCAACCACAACTCGCCTCTGTAGGCCTTCTCCAACCCAAAAGAAAATCAAATAACCAAGCGGCTAGCCAAACATGCTCATAAATCACCCAACTCATATAAAATAAACTTGTACCTTTTTGTCAAGCATATCATTATATCCTTTCCATTTGCTATCAATTCGGCATATACGAATATCATTCCAATCAAACTCCGATCAATTTATTCTTACCACAGTTATTGGTTTTATACCCAAACCAAATTCCAGTCCAACTCATGTTCCATCCTCGATTCCAAATTCTTAACTCATCCATCCAATAACATTTCAAATTCCTACATCATAGATCCAATGTTTTTGGATATCATTGTAATACAATTCAATTTCCATTTAACGCACTTTAACTCAATTCCAATTTGTTTTTCACAAATTCCAATTTAATATGTTTTAATTTCTAAAAGTCCTTTCCTTGGAGTTTTTAAACAGTTTGGACTTTCTAAAATCAGCAAATCCAATTCAAAATTCACACAACTTGTTTTTCTTAAAACAATTCAAAACAAAACCAGTAATCCGTCACTTAGAACTCGAAAATGAACACCGATGATGTCTGGATCATCATCGGAATTATTTTCCAGTGACGGAAGTGAGTTCAATACTATATCACTGTAACAACCCGAATTTTTATAACATGTTAAAACAAGAAATCAGGGCAGAATTAAATTTTAAAATAAGAATCAAGAGAAACGGGTTGCGTCGTTGCGTTCGTCTCGGAATTCTGGTTGGAAACTAGTCCGAATTTTCGTAAATCGGAGTCCGTATGACTGAGATATGGCCTCTAGAAGTTTCACGAAAAATCAGAAAACGAAAACAGATTTTCATATTTCGAATTTAGCCCCAAACAGACTGGGCGGGAAAATTTCCCGCCCAGCCCCAGGTCGACTGGGGAGTCGACCCCCCCAGGGACTAGCCCGATTGGGCAGTTGACCTGGGTGTCGACCTGGGGGTCGACCTCCTTGGTCGGGCCAGGTTGGCCTGGTGCACCTGCTTGCTCCTTTGGGTCTGTTCTGTTAGCCCATGACGAGAATGGATGGTTCAGATCTAAACTAGGGTTAATCTAAGGGCCTAAACTAGTCCTAACTTCTATAAAAACACCCTAAGACCTAGCCTAATTCACTACAAACCATCCTAACAACAAAGTGCTGCCCAAATGTCTCTTGATCATGGCCTCCATCTTCAACTTCAAGGGCTTAAGCATGCAAACTAGATTCAAGTCAAAGGAGCAAGCTTTCTACATCAAATCAAGGAAGAAGAGCATCATCTCAACACCGTTCTACGACAAATGCTTGCTCATAAATCTCTAGCCACGCTTTGTAAGTTCTAGCTACTTTTAGATCTAAACGGTAGTTCTAATGTTGACATGAAATAAAATGAGATGAAACCTAAGTATGTTAGTCTATGTTAATCTAGTCTTGCCCCTCTCTTGAACCTATGACTTTGGGCTATTTCTTAGTGATTAAATCATGCCACTCATGTTGTGTTTGACCTAGTTTATCATGCAAGATTGAATCTTGACTTGTGGAATGTTGGCATGAACCCTTAGAACAATTTGACTTGTGGAACATTCATATGAACTTGACTTGGGGCTTATGCATGTAAAAGAACCTAAACCCCTGATGACCATTTACATGCCTATGATGATGAACCTAGTGTTATGCTATCATACATGTTTGAGGCCAATCCCTTTATGCTATCATACATGTTTGAGGCCAATATGGTGTCATATTATTCCTACTATGTTGACTCGCTTTCACTTGCGTTGGGAATACGCCTTGGGTAGTTTAGGCAAACTTGAGATGGGCTATGAAACTTAACATGAATTAAGTAATGGGACAATGGTCATAAGTGGAAAACGTGGACTTTGTCATAGCCTAAATTTGACATGAACATGACAAGTAGAAAAACATGAAAGTGGCCAACTCGAGGTTGGGTTGAGTTTGTAGCATAAATCTGCCCGGAACCGCCCGACAAATCCATTAGCTACAGACAATAAGACCCAATGTGAGTAGTTGGTCATATCACGCTCAAAACCCGAGGTTAGACTAGGTTGTGGTGTAAAGCTGCCCGGACCCGCCCGGCGTAACCAGTAACCACAACAAAGTCTAATGTGAGAGGTTAGGGTGCATTAATTTACTTAATGCCACATGATAAGGTTAAGTTAGTTTGACTAATGGCACTTAACCAATATGACATGAATGGGTAGGTTAAGTAAGACCGGACTTGATTACTTAAAGACATTTAACCATATAACACGATTAGCGGATGGGTTAGTTTAACCTAAATGGGTTGATAACACCCGACTGGGATAACGCGATGCGTGGTATGGTTAAGTAAACCCACAAGAATGATACTTAACCATTATAAATACGACTAGTGGATGGGGTTAAGTTAACCTACACTTAACCAATCCGACTCGGTAATTTGATGGGGTTAAGTTAACTTACACTTAACCAATCTGACTTGATGATTTGATAGGGTTAAGTCACGAACCTCTTAAATATGCTTAACCAATCCGACTCGATAATTTAATGGGGTTAAGTTAACCTATACTTAACCAATCCGACTCGATAATTTAATGGGGTTAAGTTAACCTACACTTAACCAATTTTACTCGATGATTTGATGAGGTTAAGACAACCTATACTTAACCAATCTGACACGATAATCCAGGGTTAAGTCATGAACGTCTTGATATACTTAACCAACTTGATACATGTTTTGTAGGGTTAAGTCTTGAACCTGAATACTTAGCCAATTTTGACATGATTCGTAGGCGGGGTAAGTCATGAACTCGAATGACAACACTTAACCCATTAGACAAAACCCTAGTTCAGGGGACTAAGGGGAAAATCGTAGTTAATAAGGATAAAGGGAAGGGGAAACTAAGTGATAAACCTTAGTTAAGGATAACTAAGTAATAATTCTTAGTCATGAGAATTGGACCAGTTCACAAATAGATGAGTAACCTGATACGGTAGGTCATCGTTTAAACAAACACACGAGGAGGAGCGAATGTTTATCTAACTTAGATAAAGGCTCCAGCGAAATGGGTGATGAAGCGGTAGCTTCGGGGGACGTGAGGTTACTCTTGGTATCCCTCTGTGAGGTTGCAGATGATCCGCCTGGGCTCACAGAGGTTAAGGTCTGCGGTAGAAGAACTAAGGGTATGCCTTGGTTGCTGTGCGAACAACCTAAAGACTGGGGTGGATTAGCGTGGAGTCGGCGATACTTAGTTTAGCCCTGTGATAGCACGTCGTCGACTACCTACCATCTTTAGTCAATCGTGTACGTATGCGGAAAGGCAGAGAACTCCCAACAGACCATATACTTGCTATCTAGTTATGGGTGAGGTTGGCCAACAGGAAAGTGGGGGCATGGATGGCCGGAGTATAGTTCTCGTGCATGATTTTATTGGATTACCTTTCAGTAGTTGAGGGAGGGGTCACGTGGGACCATAACCACCGGTAGAAAAACAGACCTTGATATTTGCATCGGCAGATAACCTAAAGCTCCCGACCGAGTCCTGTATTTCTTGATTAGCCCTGTCACGGGACTCGGATGGCACATTGAGATACATGTGCATCTAGACATGGAAAACGATTCACGATACATACGTGGGAAAAAGGGCGTGGTTGACGGGTAGCGTAATCCCTAGCGGTCCTAGGTGGCTTAAACCCAAACCGAGTTACAAAAACGTTTAGTAGGTAGCGTAATCCCTAGTGGTCCTAGGTGGCATAAATCCTAGCTGAACATTCGAGAATTCATGGTAAGAAAATACAGCTAGATCAAGGGTGACAGTCCAAACGATTTCATGGATAATGGAACTACGTTGAAGTAGTATAGAACTACGTGAGGAAGCCCATAGGATTTACGGCAAAGGACTAAACATATACATGGAAAGAAACATACGAGTTGGGAAAACCTACATTAGGTTGACATGGACCATTTCATTGGGCAAGGGACATTTTGTAGCTAACACATGACACGGGTTGGGATACTAGTACGGAAGGTGCAGGGCAAATATACGTGATAGAACCTTGGGGTGTTATACTCGATAGAACCTTGGGATGTTATACTCGATAGAACCTTGGGATGTTATACTTGATTCACAGTGACCGTAGTTTATCTTGATACAGTAGTTCATCCTGTTACCTTGGTTTAGCTTGTCTATCTTGTCATCATCCTTATGTTTACTTTCAGTTTATGCATGTCATGTTACCTTTACCTGTTTTTATGCTGGAAGTAGATAGGACTTACCAGTCTTTATGACTGACCCCATTTTCTTTCGCCTCTTTGTCTTCCGTTCCCCCCCTAGGTTTTCAGGGAGGAAATACTGTTATTTAGCTCGGACTTCTTCTGCTTCAAGGTCATCATGTATGGCTTGGATTTTTTTTGGCTATGGCTTCTTTACCGTTTTACTTAGGGAATATTTTATGACTGTGGTTTTATGCTTCTTTAACTATTGCAAGACAGGTTTCCAATGTAATGGCTTTTAAAGGCATTTTGATGTAAAAGGCTTTAGACCTTATAATTTTATGAGGTAATTAAATTTGGTTTTTCTTCCGCTATTTTATATGTTCTGTCTTGTAATATTTCTGTGCATGTTTACCTAGACAACGCCCCTCCAAAGCTAGTGCATTCTCCTGTGAGTGACCCTGGCGGAGGTGGGGTGTTACATTTGGTATCAGAGCAGAAGGTTACCAGACTGGGCAAAAGTTTTAAAACCTTCTGAAAACTATTTGAAAACCGTTTACAAAGAAGCATTTTTCAAGGAAAGTTTTATTTTTAAAGGCTATTCCCCATAGGCCATTAGCATTATCCTTTGTTTCCTTGATTGAATCTCTTTTCCTTTCTTTCCTCCACCTGTAGTCACAGTGGTTCGAACTGCGACTAATCCTTTTCTAACTACGTCAGTGTTTTCGGTACGATGGAGGCAGTTCTCGAGAGACCTGTTACCGCGTTATAATATAAGAAAGGATAGTAAGAAGAAGGATAAAGGATACAAGCTTAAGGACAAGCAACTTGTTGGTATGGCTTAATTCACAAAGGAGGAAAAAGGTGAATGATAAAACCCATGACAAGAGAGAGTATCTCTAGTAGGGTAAAAAGGGAAAGATAGTCAAGTATTATGAGACGAGGACAAGATCATTGAGAGGGCAATTGTATGCTCTCACTGTTAGCGTACCTAAGAAGGATGGTAACGTTTCTGTGAAAGGTTTAGCTTTTCTTCTCTATCATCTCGTCAGGACTTTGCTTTGATCACCGCATCATTTAAGTCTGCTTCGATAGTTGAGTCTCTGCACCTTCGTACTAGCATAGTAGAGGATCCCATTTTTGTCTCAAATCTTGTTGAGGAATCGGTCCATTTGTTCATGACTTGTTTGGATTTGAGGACGCCTATGACTTTTGGGAATAATGCTTATGCTTTTAAGCTATGGGTTGAATTATAGGAATGGAGTGGTTATCCAGTAAGGGTGTCATTCTCGGTTCTGAAAGGAGGGTAGTTAGGCTCTTGACCTGCCTCGTTAATACCCTCGAAGTCTAGTGTAACCTTTAGGGTTCTGTCATGATTGGTTACCTAGAAGCTCTTGATGCATTTGTTGGTAATCCGTTCGAGTAGAGTTCGCCACTAAGGCGGATGGTTCATTTCGCTTGTGCATGAGTAATGGAAATCACTCTAGTAAGTACACTTGGTAATATGGTTGGCATCTGTTTGTTTTCAAGAGATAAGTTCTTCTGCGTGGAATGCCGTAGAGCGAGTAAACGAGATCCATGATTCACTAGTGAATTTTGGAGAGCTTACATGAAACCATGAGTGCATGGATATGGTTGAGCCAAGTATACTAGAGGGAGAATAAGTAAAAGTGGAATGAGAGGCGACAATGAAGTGAGTTCCAGCTCATATTTGGAAATAGGAGTTAAGAGGCAACGAAATCATGAAGTTAAAGATGGTCAAAGCACAATGGAATTAAGCTCAAGGAAATGCGACTTAGAAGATTGAAGACAAGATACGCGCATCATATCTCTTTTTAAGAGTATATTCTTGATCCGTGTTTTCCTGTAGAGCTTATCCGCATGCTATCCTTTATGCATATCCTCTCGGTCCTATTCTCGATCTTATTTCTGTTGCAAACTCCATAGGCGGTATGATTCATCAGTTAATAATACATGTCAGGGTTTGAAGGTGTCCGTTAGGTTGACTAAACCTTTTGTGCTTTATAGGATATGGGTTGGGTTTAGAAAGGGATTTCTTGTAATCCAAAATGGAGTTTATCTTGTATATCTTCTCGGTCCTATCTTAAGGACCTTAGGTAGAACCCTGTGAATGTAAACATGTATTTGAAAACATGTTATGATTGATATGGTTGCAAGTGGTTGCTTGTGGATGCGCGAATACACACTAGGCACTAGATCGGCTCAGTCACATTTCATATTGCATATGTATACGTGTTTATACCTGTTTATGGATGAATTTGAATGTGTTATCATGTGAATATTGCATATGGATGAATGGTTGTGCACACATATAGTGTTTATGTGACTAGGACTATTTGCATACATATGGATTCATGGCACTAAACATATTTTGCATTTAGAAGATCAATCAGGCCTGATCATTTGCATTATATAAGGAACATATACACACACTTTCTGTATATGTTCATATGGTATTAGAAATCTTTTAAGGACAATGGTTGCTTGTGGATGATGTTTTGAGTAGATGGATGGTAGGATACGTTCTTCCTAATTTGGAGATTTCGGGGACGAAATCCTTTAAGGTGGGGAGAATGTAACAACCCGAATTTTTATAACATGTTAAAACAAGAAATCAAGGCAGAATTAAATTTTAAAATAAGAATCAAGAGAAACGGGTTACGCCGTTGCATTCGTCTCGGAATTCTGGTTGGAAACTAGTCCGAAATTTCGTAAATCGGAGTCCGTATGACCGAGATATGGCCTCTAGAAGTTTCACGAAAAATCAGAAAACGAAAACAGATTTTCAAATTTCGAATTTAGCCCCAAACAGACTGGGCGGGAAAATTTCCCGCCCAGCCCCAGGTCGACTGGGGAGTCGACCCCCCAGGGACCAGGTCGATTGGGCAGTTGACCTGGGTGTCGACCTGGGCGTCGACCTCCTTGGTCAGGCCAGGTTGGCCTGGTGCACCTGCTTGCTCCTTTGCGTCTGTTCTGTTGGCCCGTGACGAGAATGGATGGTTCAGATCTAAACTAGGGTTAATCTAAGGGCCTAAACTAGTCCTAACTTCTATAAAAACACCCTAAGACCTAGCCTAATTCACTACAAACCATCCTAACAACAAAGTGCTGCCCAAATGTCTCTTGATCATGGCCTCCATCTTCAACTTCAAGGGCTTAAGCATGCAAACTAGATTCAAGTCAAAGGAGCAAGCTTTCTACATCAAATCAAGGAAGTAGAGCATCATCTCAACACCGTTCTACGACAAATGCTTGCTCATAAATCTCTTGCCACGCTTTGTAAGTTCTAGCTACTTTTAGATCTAAACGGTAGTTCTAATGTTGACATGAAATAAAATGAGATGAAACCTAAGTATGTTAGTCTATGTGAATCTAGTCTTGCCCCTCTCTTGAACCAATGACTTTGGGCTATTTCTTAGTGATTAAATCTTGCCACTCATGTTGTGTTTGACCTAGTTTATCATGCAAGATTGAATCTTGACTTGTGGAATGTTGGCATGAACCCTTAGAACAATTTGACTTGTGGAACATTCATATGAACTTGACTTGGGGCTTATGCATGTAAAAGAACCTAAACCCCTGATGACCATTTACATGCCTATGATGATGAACCTAGTGTTATGCTATCATACATGTTTGAGGCCAATCCCTTTATGCTATCATACATGTTTGAGGCCAATCCCTTTATGCTATCATACATGTTTGAGGCCAATATGTTGTCATATTATTCCTACTATGTTGACTCGCTTTCACTTGCGTTGGGAATACGCCTTGGGTAGTTTAGGCAAACTTGAGATGGGCTATGAAACTTAACATGAATTAAGTAATGGGACAATGGGCATAAGTGGAAAACGTGGACTTTGTCATAGCCTAAATTTGACATGAACATGACAAGTAGAAAAACATGAAAGTGGCACACTCGAGGTTGGGTTGAGTTTGTAGCATAAATCTGCCCGGAACCGCCTGGCAAATCTAGTAGCTACAGACAATAAGACCCAATGTGAGTAGTTGGTCATATCGTGCTCAAAACCCGAGGTTAGATTAGGTTGTGGTGTAAAGCTGCCCGGGCCCGCCCGGCGTAACCAGTAACCACAACAAAGTCTAATGTGAGAGGTTGGGGTGCATTAATTTACTTAATGCCACATGATAAGGTTAAGTTAGTTTGACTAATGGCACTTAACCAATATGACATGAATGGGTAGGTTAAGTAAGACCGGACTTGATTACTTAAAGACACTTAACCATATAACACGATTAGCGGATGGGTTAGTTTAACCTAAATGGGTTGATAACACCCGACTGGGATAACGCGATGCGTGGTAGGGTTAAGTAAACCCACAAGAATGATACTTAACCATTATAAATACGACTAGTGGATGGAGTTAAGTTAACCTACACTTAACCAATTCGACTCGGTAATTTGATGGGGTTAAGTTAACTTAAACTTAACCAATCTGACTTGATGATTTGATAGGGTTAAGTCACGAACCTCTTAAATATGCTTAACCAATCCGACTCGATAATTTAATGGGGTTAAGTTAACCTATACTTAACCAATCTGACTCGATAATTTAATGGGGTTAAGTTAACCTACACTTAACCAATTTTACTCGTTGATTTGATGAGGTTAAGACAACCTATACTTAACCAATCTGACACGATAATCTAGGGTTAAGTCATGAACGTCTTGATATACTTAACCAACTTGATACATGGTTTGTAGGGCTAAGTCTTGAACTTGAATACTTAGGTTGTCTTGAACTTGAATACTTAGCCAATTTTGACATGGTTTGTAGGGCTAAGTCTTGAACTTGAATACTTAGCCGGCGATACATGGTTTGTAGGGCTAAGTCTTGAACTTGAATACTTAGCCAATTTTGACATGATTCGTAGGCAGGGTAAGTCATGAACTCGAATGACAACACTTAACCCATTAGACAAAACCCTAGTTCAGGGGACTAAGGGGAAAATCGTAGTTAATAAGGATAACGGGAAGGGGAAACTAAGTGATAAACCTTAGTTAAGGATAACTAAGTAATGATTCTTAGTCAAGAGAATTTGACCAGTTCACAAATAGATGAGTAACCTGATACGGTAGGTCATCGTTTAAACAAACACACGAGGAGGAGCGAATGTTTATCTGACTTAGATAAAGGCTCCAGCGAACTGGGTGACGAAACGGTAGCTTCGGGGGACGTGAGGGTACTCTTGGTATCCCTCTGTGAGGTTGCAGATGATCCGCCTGGGCTCACAGAGGTTAAGGTCTGCGGTAGAAGAACCAAGGGTATGCCTTGGTTGCTGTGCAAGCAACCTAAAGACTGGGGTGGATTAGCGTGGAGTCGGCGATACTTAGTTTAGCCCTGAGATAGCACGTCGTCGACTACCTACCATCTTTAGTCAATCGTGTACGTATGCGGAAAGGCAAAGAACTCCCAACAGACCATATACTTGCTATCTAGTTATGGGTGAGGTTGGCCAATAGGAAAGTGGGGCATGGATGGCCGGAGTATAGTTCTCGTGCATGATTTTCTTGGATTGCCTTTCAGTAATTGAGGGAGGGGTCACGCGGGACCATAACCACCGGTAGAAAAACAGACTTTGATATCTGCATCGGCAGATAACCTAAAGCTCCCGACCGAGTCCTGTATTTCTTGATTAGCCCTGTCACGGGACTCAGATGGCACATTGAGATACATGTGCATCTAGACATGGAAAACGATTCACGATACATACGTGGGAAAAAGGGCGTGGTTGACGGGTAGCGTAATCCCTAGCGGTCCTAGGTGGCTTAAACCCAAACCGAGTTACGAAAACGTTTAGTAGGTAGCGTAATTCCTAGTGGTCCTAGGTGGCATAAATCCTAGCCGAACATTCGAGAATTCATGGTAAGAAAATATAGCTAGATCAAGGGTGACAGTCCAAACGATTTCAAGGATAATGGAACTACGTTGAAGTAGTATAGAACTACGTGAGGAAGCTCGTAGGATTTACGGCAAAGGACTAAACATATACATGGAAAGAAACATACGAGTTAGGAAAACCTACATTAGGTTGACATGGACCATTTCATTGGGCAAGGGACATTTTGTAGCTAACACATGACACGGGTTGGGATACTAGTACGGAAGGTGCAGGGCAAATATACTTGATAGAACCTTGGGGTGTTATACTCGATAGAACCTTGGGATGTTATACTCGATAGAACCTTGGGATGTTATACTTGATTCATAGTGACCGTAGTTTATCTTGATACAGTAGTTCATCCTGTTACCTTGGTTTAGCTTGTCTATCTTGTCATCATCCTTATGTTTACTTTCAGTTTATGCATGTCATGTTACCTTTACCTGTTTTTATGCTGGAAGTAGATAGGACTTACCAGCCTTTATGACTGACCCCGATTTCTTTTGCCTCTTTGTCTTCCGTCCCCCCCCCCCCCTAGGTTTTCAGGGAGGAAATACTGTTATTTAGCTCGGACTTCTTCTGCTTCAAGGTCATCATGTATGGCTTGGATTTTTCTTGGCTATGGCTGCTTTACCGTTTTACTTGGGGAATATTTTATGACTGTGGTTTTATGCTTCTTTAACTATTGCAAGACAGGTTTCCAATGGTAATGGCTTATAGGCATTTTGATGTAAAAGGCTTTAGACCTTATAATTTTATGAGGTAATGAAATTTGGTTTTTCTTCCGCTGTTTTATATGTTCTGTCTTGTAATATTTCTGTGCCTGTTTACCTAGACAACGCCCCTCCAAAGCTAGTGCATTCTCTTGTGAGTGACCCTGGCGGAGGTGGGGTGTTACAATCACCTTCAAAACCATTTCTAAACATTTCCATTTTAAAATACATTTCAAAATATTATTCGCAATGCTTATAAAACAATTTAAAATCTCCCAGGATTTTGAAATTCTTATATATTAAATCCAAATCCATCTACAAACACCTTTCCAAATTTACATGGTTTTAATTTCAGTTCTGATTTAAATTCAAATTTAATTCATTTCGTAACACTTATACTAACCGTTTCAATTATAATCTTATCTGATCATAATCACAACCAATCATATCCAATATACGATAATACTTCAAATATTTATACTTTCTTTATATCAAAATATAATTTGGATAAAATTATCTCATTTACCCTCTTTTCAAACCATACTGTGTCAGTCCATCATATTCAAGTGTTTATAAACCCCTACCGAAACAATGGATCAAACTGATCGACCAGAACTCATAAACAACTCAACCAATAAATCACCACAATATAAAACAATATTTATAAATTCTACACATACGCTCTCTCGTATATATACACTTAACTCAATCTAGGTCATTACTAACCCCATCTCTACTGATTTACACCACAGAGACAAGGTAATCACTTAACCTTCAGCTCTGATACCAACTGTAACGACCCGGGTTTTCGCGATCCTGGTTATCGTCATAAACTCAATGTCGACTATTCAAGCATCAAAAATACCAGATAGATAATGAAATAAAATAGAGGGTGAGAATAGACAAGATAAAAATTTAGAATAGAAGAAGAAGAACATCAGAGTAAACACGAATCTCACAGCGGAACGAATAATATATAATAGATACATAACTTTGAAATAAAAATTAGTATATGTATACAGTAACATTATCAGAGTATAACACTTACAACACAACGGAAATAAACAATAGCTATATATTCCTAAAGCCTCCTGCTCCAAGCTCTCCAAGTATATCTGTAAAACCTGACTACTTGACTGCCCGTACAAATTTGGGCACCCAAGAGTTTAGGGTAAAACAAACAAAATAAACTCTGGGTCAGTCATTGGACTGGTGTGAATAAAACAATTTAAAATAGTTTGAGAAAATAAACGATATCTCATAAGACCACCTCGTATAACACGGAACGGGTTTTTCCTTTATGAAAATCCAAAACACTTGATTCAACATTTCAAAATCTTTTTGAATGAAATGATAAACCTTATATCAAACTCATTTGATATTATAATAGTGTTCATCAATCACAACTAAATAATCAACTAGCAGAACGCTTTCATCTCACGTTCTACATACATAATATATAATCTAAAACCGCGGGCGCTTATTGGGTAATGAATTCCAACTGGCAAGGTATGGGACCACCTTCCGACAGTGTATCTCTAGAGAGGAATACACCGGGTTCAACAAGAACATCTTGTAACCCAAGCTAAACATGGCCGCTCACTCATTTCGCTTGAGTGTACGGAATGTATTATCACCAACGGTTGGGATCAGCAACTGTTTCCTGAAAGGGACAACGTCGAAATAGATTATAGAAGTAAATGGAATTTATCTAGATCAGGTGATAATACACCCTAATTGGCTACTAACCACTTAGCCATGCGACTTACCCGATTTTATACCATTTTCAGTTGGGAGGCTAGAGGCCATAACGTATCCTTTACAAACGACATCTTCATTCACTTTGAAAGTCACATCGTCATACCCGCTAAATCACAAATTGATTTTTCCAAACATATCACGGGTAAACAGCTAAGAGAAACGAATTCCTCCACCACCAGACGTAATACGTTTGAAGAGACCATCTTACGCGATCTATTAAATATACTCCGTCAGACTTTCTTCCATACAGGTCGTCCTGGGACTGGACAGACCGAAGGTACTATTCTGTAAATCCATCTTAGGCAATTTCTACCTAGGATTTACTAAAAAGCCCTTGCATAAATGCGTCTTCAATTATCTTCATCATATTTGATTGGCAAAGCTAATGCCATAGGGAATGGTTTTCAGATAATATATTTGATCCTAGTCTTTCCGTAATGACAATGGAAATGGTCAAAATCTTTGATAGTTAGTGATTTTACTATCAAAGGAAAACATGTATACAAACAACGGTCGTATTCCCAAATGGAAATCTTACCGATCAATCATCATTTCATTCCCATTTTCCCATTTATCGTTTCCATATATTCATAAATTCCTTATTTTCTAAAATTAGAAAATATACGTTATTAACTTTGGAAAACGTTTTCGTTTCTGATTCATGCATCAATATCTTCCCACCTCTATCAGTCTCTAACTGTAAACTAGTAAGAGAACACCTTCCTTAGCATAAACCCCAAAGGCCGAAATCAACATCAGATCGATACCCAGAAAGTCATTCAACGCAACTAATTTCCAGTCAGTTTCTAATTTCAGTAATTCCATTTAAATTCCTATTTCAACCCAGTTTCTTCTATAAATATTTTATTTGCAAAATATTCACTTTAAATCCCTTTTTCACATCAAATGTGAAAAATATTTCTTTTATCAAATCAAAATAGTTTGATTTCGTATTTAAAAACAATATCTCAAACCAAAATTCTATTTATATTTTTATTTGTAGAGTTTTTCATACAAATCTCCTTTTTATTTCTAACACTTAAATCTCATTTATAATTCCCCTTATATAATCCTATTTATTTTATATAAATCCTTCTATATAATCCTATTTATTCTATATAAATCCTTTTATATAATCCTATTTATTTTATGTAAATCCTTTTATATAATCCTATTTATTTTATATAAATCCTTTTATATAATCCTATTTATTTTATATAAATCCTTTTATATAATTCTATTTATTTTATATTTAAATAATTCCTTTTCAATATTCACTTTGAAAATTTCCTTTTTAAATTCCGGTATTTCATATGGTATTTAAAATAACAAATAACATGATCAGTGTCATGATAATCAATCACAGATTATATATCACATCATATTTCACAATATATGAAAACAAACAGTATTATAAATATTGAGGAATCCAGTCGGATCCCTCCAACCTGTTTCCCTGCATCCACAGATGTTAAACAATATAATTAGCATCAAATTCATTTCAATATGAAATATTCTGTTAAACAAAATCAATATTTGATTTAACGATTTATATATATCGTTATCTATAATTTTAACCAATCAGTCAGCAGTTCATCCAAACAAACAACACAAACCAATCTACCATCATTTATCAGTTCTAAAAATACGCTGTAAAAATATAACTATGCAGAGTTAGTGAGTTTTACACACTACGTTTTGCAGTTGACGATGCTTCCTTTATTCCATTTAAAATCAAACGAACATCTGATTTTATCTCGAAAATCCTACAGCTCTATTTCCAGCCACATCAGTTCCATAATGTAAATCTCATCGTTACGATTCCAAGGGATTAGGTTGCGTTCAATTCTGCTCACATACGAATTATACATCGAATGTTACAAGTTTCCATTTGATTTAAATACTATATAATTACCTATCTATTGTTAACTTTTAATTACCATAATTAGTCTCTTTAAATCATGCGTTCTGCTAATAACAACTTATTCTGCCCTGACACTTCCTTTTGCTCCGAACAGAGAAAGAAAAACACGACACCTTCAACCTACCATCCACTAAGCTTTCGATCATTGGAGTCACCAACCGACTCGCCGACGCCTCGGTCACGACCACCAAACCCAGCTCCCCTTCCAAACATTGATCAACATCACGACGTTGGTAACCCATTTTATTTACTAGCCAATACTTTATGTCTCCTGTGTAATATCCCATTCTAGCTGACATGAACTCACACTCCTTTCTCAGTCCCTCTGTCCATGCAAATACTTTCCCATTCTCACGCCACAATAAACTCCACACTCTACCATTACTATTGTGCTTTCCCATCCAGTTTCATCATAACCGAATGTTGAATCAATTCACCACCGCTAATACTTCCTTCTTCTTCCCTGTAAGATTCAAACTGCAGAAAATACACATGCCACTTCAAAAACATCGATCATCATATCTCCTTCCATGACCCAAAGTAATACCACCCGATCATCTAACTTCAATCCGTCTCACAACAGATTCACACTGCATCAAAGAAAAAGTCTCGACATAAATTCTCATCGATTTCCGCAGTAAATGGCGAATGGATGCTAAATTGTATGTAGAAACAAGAAACAACATCGAACTCGAGCAACTCTTCTTCATTCTGGAAAAATCCTAAACCCTAAACTCATGCCTGCTAAAACCATCGATAGGAAAGCATGTTAATCTAAGCAAAATGCATATGAGGTTGTAGAGAACTTCGGCGAGAATCCAAATACACATGAGTTTTAATTTATAGAATTTTGAATGAATTTCTTTTGATTTTTGGAAGATCCATTTTCTACGTTTTTCGGGTTTTAGTAGTGGCGGCACATTTCTATTGATCGTGGAAGTAAATAACTTAGGGTTAGAAGGTGGAGTTATATTTATAGGTAATTTTTAATATATTTTATTGATTATTGTATTCAGTTTAAATCAACCGCTATATGTATTTACTATTTAAAAGTTCTATGATCACACATCACATCCAAAAATAACGAAAATGGACATACACCTTCAGCTCGACATTACGGACCCAACGAAACTTGTTTCGTCGAACTCCGAATCCGTTTGTTCACACAGCGTATTTTTAAAGTCAAATTATCGACTGTTTTTTACATTAAAATCTCGTACGGCCACATACTGGCTCCAAAAATCACGAAAATTGGAATATAACAATAATTTAATATTCCGGATCCAACAAAGTTAGTTTCGTCGAAAACGGAGCTAATTTGAAAAAATGGCTATTTTTAAAGCTCTAAATAAACCCATTTAAATATTAATATATTTAAAAATAATTTAATTTAATATTAGTAAATTAATATTATCGTATATATTCACATAGAATATCATACGGCTCCAAAATATTCTTATCTGATATTTCGAATCCATATTAAATTAGTATTCAATTTATATTGAAAATCCATTTATAATATAAATAAATCGTTATAAATTATAAAGGAATTCCATAGCAACTTTTTGAAAATTGGATTTGATCATAAATCAAAATCTACACAATGAAATTCTAATTTTTCTGTTCCATTAGAAAAATATACTTCACCAGCTCCGAACATTTCTTGTTTGACAGAAATCCGATTTAAAACGGATTATGTATATTTGTTTAAAGTTCGAATTGCCAAATTACGAACTACCGTACCATTTCGAGCTCGATTTGAATTATAATATAAATTATACATTCAACTGACATTTATAAAATGTATTTATTACTATAATTCAACTCTAAACTGAAATATATATTATAAATGATCCAATTCACACAATATTGTGAATTCCACTATTTCCGACTATTTCAGAAATTAAATATTTATTTCTATTATTTATATTAATTAAATATTCAATATTATTTAATTAAACAACCATTTTATATTACCAAACCATTAATAAATAATTAAATAAATTATTTATTTTCCGTAAAAATGCGGGTCGCTACACACGCAGACAATCCTAATCGAGTTTAACATCCCTCAAGAACTATCCCCAGAGGCCTAAACCAATATCAGTCAAGCACTCAAGGAACATCTCCCTCGACTTTGGATAATCCACGTGAGATGGTACAAACAGAACAACAATCATCCATAATTGACTTGGCTCTCACCGCCAATTCCGCCTTGAAACCATCGTTAATCGTATGGCGGCCAATCTTGCTATATGTCAAGGGCTAATGGTAACCCCAGTTCTAGCATGAACCCCATATGTCCAACCTTGACAATTAGGCCTTTCTCCAAGACCTAGGGTACTCGGCCTACAACCGGTCTTTTAGACGTCTCTATTGTACTCCTGTTTCAAGCCTGCTAGAACTTACGACAACAATAATCTCACGGCCTTCACATCTCTTGTCTTCCAACCTGACGGCTTTTCATAGCTCAAGCAACCTTCTAAAGCAACCATTATCCACCAACTCACGATCTTTGAGTTGTCGTCTCATTCATTGCCTTTCAACGATCAACGAATGTCACCCATCACTTCGAACATTACCACTTGAATTTGCATCGATTCTGGATCGACCGGTCCTCCCTGGCAGACCAATCCTCCCAGACCAACTCAGGACCGACCAGACCACCTCAGGACCGACCGGTAACCTGTACATCTCCATTTCAACTCCGATTTCGACCAAAATTTCGCCAAACAATACATTTGATGAAAGCAACCCATCCAATTCATCAAATATGACCACAAGCATGATATGAAACTACTATCATCATGAAAATGGCAATTATCATCAAATTATGCAGATTCACCAAAAATCATATAAAATGAACATATGATCAAAACAATGGATCTAACTTGCACATTCACATGAAATATCATAGAAATTACTTATCTAAACTTGCTAAATCAGATCACAATGTGATTTATATGAAAATGGATTTACCAATGCGTAGATCTATGGGAATACACTTGTATTTGATGAAAAATATGAACAATCACTTATGCACTTCATTGAATCCATGTGAGAGATGCACATCACTCACCAATTCTCCCGAACAACCAAAAATCAATGAAATAGGAATTCGGACAGCAAGCATCTCGCACCAAACACCTTGGTCCGATGAATTCTTATTGATGTAGATCTAGCCTCCAATGGTGTAGATCTATGATTTCCCTCCTTGGATTATGATTTTTAATGGTGGGAAGGTGTTAGAGGAAGGAGAAGCTGAAGGCCACCAAATGACAGAATGAGAAACTAAACCATTTCCCATATCCCTCACCCCTTATTTATAGTTTCCACCGGCCCACTAATTGGGCCTTCCCAAATCAGCCCATTAGGCTCCTAAAACCTGGACAGCCAACTTAAAACCCTTAAAATAGCGATTCCTCCCAAAACGCTGAGCCAAATCTTTAATGTAACCACTCTATGGAAAGAAAAACATCAATTCCTTTCCAATAACACAGGTCTCGCCCCCTGATTCGACCTGAGTCAAAAGTTATGACATGTACAAGACTGATAAGGGCAAAATGGTCACAAACAAAATTTGTAAAATTTATGGACATATCTCACATCCCCATAAACAACAAATTAAAATATGAGAATGATCCAACCCTCAGGGAATAAAAAAAGTATTTTACGACCTTCTGATACGTAAAATGCGGGCTGTTACACACTTTATGGTCAAACATGGCATTGTTTTAGGACATGTCATCTCTAATAAAGGAATTGAAGTAGACAAAGCCAAAATCAAAATTATCTCTAATCTTCCCATTCCCAAATCCGTTAGGGACATCTGATCCTTTTTAGGTCATGCTGGCTTTTATCGCGATTTATAAAGGATTTAAGCAAAATCACTTGGCCTCTGACTGATCTTCTTGGTAAGGATGTTTCTCTCAACATCAACTCTGACTGTATTTCATCTTTTGATTATCTCAAAAATGAACTTTTCTGTGCCCTTATCATCTGCTCTCCCAACTGGAAGCTTCCTTTGAAATCATGTGTGACGCCTCGAATTTCGCTATAGGCGCTGTCTTAGGACAACGTATCAATAAAATTCTTCATGTCATTTACTACGCGAGTAAGACTTTGAAGGACGCTCAAATTAATTATACGACCATTGAAAAATAACTTTTGGCAGTCATTTTGGCTCTAGAAAAATTCAGACCTTACCTAGCTAGCTCACACATCACAGTTCATACCGATCACTTCGCACTTAGGTGCCTTTTCTGTAATAAGAATGCTAAGGCTCGTCTCATTCGTTGGATCCTTCTACTTCAAGAATTTGACATTACCATTAAGGATAAAAAAGGATTCGACAACGTTATTACGGACCACTTGTCTTATCTTTCAAAGTCGTCTTCTTCTCTTTCGATCGATGAGAATTTTTCGGACGAACAACACTTTTCTTTATCCACTGATCCTTGTTTCACTGACATTGTCAACTACTTAGTCACAAAGCAGACCCCTTCTTTTTGGTCCAAGCAAGACAAACAAAAATTCGTATCGCAAGTGAAACATTTTTATTGGGACGACCCTTATCTTTTCAAGTATTGTCCCAATCAAATAATCCGAAGGTATGTTCCCGACACTGGAACTCGCAATGTGCTCTCTTTTTGTCACGACCAAGCCTGTGGTGGTCACTCCGGTCCCAAAAAGACAGACAAAAAGGTTCTCCAATCGGGTTTCTACTGGCCCAACCTTTTCAAAGATGCTTATGAATTTTGCAAAACTTGTGATCAATGTCAATCCTTAGGGAAGATAGGTAAACGATATATGATGCCCCTAAACCCCATTGTAGATGTTGAATTTTTTTACGTTTAGGGTATAGAGTTCATGGATCCTTCCCTAATTCTTTTAGGAATCTTTATATTCTCTTAGCTGTTGATTATGTATTTAAATGGGTCGAGGCTGTTCCATGCAAAACGATAACAAGGTTGTTGTGCGCTTCTTAAAAGAAAACATCTTTCCTAGGTTTGGCATTCCTCGCACAATAATCAGCGACAACTGAACACACTTATGTAATCGTTTTTTTTTTGAAGCTCTCATGAGAAAGTATTTGATAACTCACAAGTTATCCACTCCTTATCATCCTCAAACTTGTGAGCAAGTTGAAGTATCGAATAAGCAGATTAAACAAATCCTTGAAAAAACTGTGAATCGAAATCGTAAAGATCGGTCCCGTAAGTTAGCTGATGCTCTTTGGGCTTACAACACTGCTTTCAAAGCAAACTTAGGTATGTCACCCTTATAGGTTGATTTTTGGTAAGCCACGTCACTTGCCAGTTGAACCAGAACATAGGGCGTTATGGGCAATAAAAACTTTAAATCTTGACTTAGAGCAAGCAGGTGAACATAAGAAGCTTCAACTTAATGAACTTGAAGAAATTCGAAATGATGCCTATGAAAATGAACGAATTTATAAGGACAAAACAAAAGTTTTTCATGATAAATCAATTTTACGTACAACTTTCATGTTAGGTCAAAAAGTTCTTTTGTATGACTTGAAATTGAATTTATTTCCAGGTAAGTTAAAATCTAGATGGACAGGACCTTACACTATATGGACCGTTTTTCCATATGGTGCGGTAGAAATTGAGAATCCAAGCGATGGATCATCCTACAAGGTCAATGGTCAACGCCTTAAACCTTACTTAGAACCAATACCAAACCTAGAGGAAGAGCTCGTGGTCCTCCATGAGCCACATCACATTCGGTAAGATGCACTAACCCTCTTTTGTACATATGTAAATATTCTCTTGTTAAATAATTTCCTTTCACTAAGATATGTTTGATTAATGATTGCGAGGACACAGTCATACTCAAGTGTAGGGGGTAATTTACATTACATCAGCAATCAAATTTTATGAACTAGGTTATAACACCTTGGTTCTTTATTGATAAGTTGAATTGTTGGGTGATGGGAATAAACATTAATTATTCATTGAGTCGTAATGTGTTTTTTTAAGATGCTAGCTTGAGAATATGCAGACGTCAGACGTAATCTGGAGTAAGCTTATCAACACTTGTTATACATGTTAGAATGAGCAAGTAAAAAATCATTAAAAAAATCAAATAAAAATGATTATGCACCTACATTTGTTGGATTTTCTAAGTTTGTTTAAATGCATAATATTTTTCACTCAAAATTTTGAACTTGTAAGATCTAAATTTCACTTAGCCCACTTAAGGAGAAATGACTCATTGTAGCGTTCTTCTTCGATACCCCACATTATTCAAACCCAAGTTTTAATCCATGTACATCCTTGTTTCGACAAGTTTTTCTTATATTGATATACTTAAGAACTTTTTCACTAATTTATTCTCAAAGGTTAAAAAACGTCACTTTTTATACAAATATTACACTACCCACTCCGTACTTGTTTAAAGGTAGGATAACCATATACCACATCATATTTTATATGGGTTATCTATCTTATGAAACTTTGTTTATCTTTCCTTTCAGCTTTTTATATAACACAAATCTAGAATTGTGTGTGAATTAGGGTTACAGAAGTAGAGTAATTAGGGCATAAAACTTTCCTTTCATGAAGTGTTGGTTATGATTCGCTTAATAGAGGAGGAATCAAATGAAATAATGTACGGTATCAATCCATCTCCACTCATCATTCATCATGCAAAAAGAAAAAAGAAAAAAGAAAAAAAAGAAAAAAAAGGGGAGAATGCAATAAATAGAAAAATCTAAGAATAAAAAAGTTATTCATCATTTTTTACTATAAAGCATTCACTTCCATCCACATCCATCATATCGTACTTAGAAGCAACGATTGTAGTAGAGGAGATAAAAGGAAACAAAAAGTCCATATGTGCCTTAGTATTACTTTATCTTTTGTAGCTTGAATTTCAACTAATACACTTGCCCTCTTGTCAATAATATTTTTTAGAACTTATGAAAATTCTCCTTCATCTATGCATAACTCACATCCAATACATTACAGTTACAATGGTGTAGAATTATTCAAAAAAATGATTGGGTGCACATTGTCAATGTGTAGAACTTTGGTTAACACCATGCTCTTAATCTTCAAGGCAATTATAGTGTTATCAAGGAATTACCATTCAGCTTCAAATTTTTTATTCATTTTTGCACCAATAATGGTATGGACAATTTAGGACTAAATCGCTATTGTTGAAGTTAGGTAAAGTCCTTGGAATTTGAATGACCCTAAATATATTATCTGATTAATCCGCGTACATAAGATGCTTTGGATTTTGTGGGTAATGTCCGCTGAAAACCCTCAGGAGACAACAACACTCGTCCTACTAGGGACATCTAAGGGTTTAACGGTTTGTTGCATAAGCTAAATGCAATCATGTTTCCTACGAAAGTGCGACATATCTTAGTTTAGTTTATTCGAGGACGAATAAAAAGATAAGTGGGGGGGGGGGGGGGTATTATTGATATACACGTAAATATGTATATTTTATTCGCTTATTTATCTTATTTTCTATTTAAAATAATTGATATTGTGTATCAACAGTTGTGTTTTCAGATTATTTAAGAGGAGAGGATTGATGCACTTAATTGTTGAAAAGCTTGAAGAATTTGCGCATGAAAAGTGTTGATTTTTGAGCTAAATTAAGGCGTGAAGACCTAAAGAAATGTTGTTGTTAACCACCTTATCCCGCATATTTTAAAGTCAAGATTCAATGCCTTTTCATAGAGATTGCTTGTCTCAGTTGTTATGGAGTTATTATTCATTGATGCCACAAGCTATTTTTCCATGACATTTGCATGTCCATTCACTTGCGTTCACATTGGTCTATTTGTTATTTGGGAAAAGCCTTTTGTCCCACATCTTGTAATTGGCCACTTAGTCCATGACAGCTATAAATACACTTGTATCTCTTTCATAACATTTACATTGGGTTTTATTCTGTAACTCTTCTCTTGGAATAAAACTATTCTTCTCCTTTTCTCTTTAGCTTTTATTTTATTTTATTTATGTTTGTTCTTTTCTTCTTTGCTTTTTCTCATTTAGCTATATCTAGCTAATCCCATTTAATTAGGGGGTGATGACGCTTATAGATTAGATTCAATATGAATTACATAGTCAAATAGATTAGGACTTTATGTATATATATCTGAATCTGAATCAACAGTTAGATCTGAACCTTCATATTCCATGTCGTTTAAGAGCTATGCTCCTTCACAGAGTATATTCGTGTTCGATCTAATGCTTTTCAGATTTAGATCTAATTTTTAGGGTTTTAAAAATAAAGTAGTGAATCTGTCCTGATAGCCTATAGTTGTTTAAGAGCTTAGCTCCTACATAGGCTATGCTTATCATTATTCATATATTTGTTTCTAAAAACCTAATTATCGATGATTCATATTTGCGATAGAAACATGAGTTAGATCTATAATATTTTTTTTGGCTATTGATGATTATTAATCTAGTTTATGTCATGACTCCCTAATTGCTCTCATTTATTGTAAAAAAACTCTCTTTTTATTTATTTTCTGTTATTTACAAACAATCGAACTTTCAGAATAATCTGATTGGATTTATTAATTAAAATAATTTAGGTCCTAGAGTTCGACACCCTTTACAATAACCCTTGTTATTTAGGAAAGCCAAACCAATTTAATAATTATTTACAATGATTCAATTTGTTCACAAACAATTCTCTCGTTGGAGGGGGTCCAAGTGGGATCTGATCTTTAAGACCTTCATTGGGTCGTTAATCGTCGATCGAAATGTCCACAGTTTCTTTATTAGGTGTCGCTTTCCTGCATCCTGGTTCTCCGTCCTCTCTAGGATCGATGTCCTCGGGCTAGTCGTCAGGCGACTCCTTCGGCGGTATTCTCTTTACTTGCTATGGTGATCCCTCCTCAGTAGGAGGGGAAGCACTCTTAGGCTCTATGTCTTTTCCATTGCATATCATCTTCAATTTTTCCATATAACAAGCTCTGCTAGTGATCTGGTCGTCGCGAACCATTCCTACCCCAGCCTCAGTTGGTAATTTCATCAATAGGCACCAGGGTGCGATGTAGGCCATGAACTACGCAAGGACCAATCAACCTAAAAATGCGTTGTAGTGCGAATCAATATCCATAATTACGAATGAAATTCTTACTCTTCAGCGATATCCCTCACCTAACTCTACAGATAATTCCACCATACCAATCAGAGCCGTTGATGATACATTAAAGCCACGTATCTAGCCTCCACAAGGCTTTATATCCTTATTTCTAACTTCATTTGGTCAAATGCTTTTTTAAACAAGATATTGATAGAACTTCCACAACCCACAATAACTTTTCGTACTAAGGCAGGTCTGATGTTATTGGTTATCACCAACGGGTCGACACTTGGTGTTTCTACTCCTACACTTTCTCTGTCTCGGAAAATAACATCATCTGTTGCTATCTTTTGCTATTTCATGGGCGCGGTATCTTCAAGATTACTGCATTCTCCTACTTATGGGTGTTTGGCGGCGTTAACATACTATTTCATTGCTGTATTGCTAAATCTAGTTGGATGTGGTCCACCAACCACAGTATTGATGACTAGGTCATTCCCTTTTTGTTGGGCAGTAGGCTTAGGGGCAGGTTGGTTTTGATTTGGAGTATGTCCTCCTTGCCACCTATCCTTTAGGGCGGCCTTGCAGTCATCTAGCTTCCCTACACGATGTAACTTTCCTACAACATCCGTCAAATGGCGACACTCATTTGTAGAGTGGTCATAAGTTTTATGAAACAGACAGAACTTCCCAGTTTCACGCCCCTTTTCAGTCAAATCTCTGGGTGGAGGTTTCTTGTATTGGACGACATTGTAAGTATCCAAATAAATGTTTTCCATAGTATCTCTTTATGACGTATAATTCTCAAAAGACTTAAATCGAGGCCTCCTTTTGGAATCGTTTCTCCGATTCCTATTTCTCTTGCAGTCATTCCTGCCTTGGCGGTCATTTTCTTCATTGTTATTACCGACATTCACTTCGACCTTTCCTGCTCTATAACCAGACTACTTGATGGCAACTTATCTCTGAATATCCTCTCTCGGGATTTCATCAGACTTTCTCTTTCGGTTGGTATATATCTCCTCCCGACGCAGACGAATGTTGGCCTTTTCATAAAATAGCTCTCTAGTTAGCGGTGGTTTTCAGGCCAAGTATCTTCCGAATTCAGTATCTTTATCGACTCCTTCGATCTGTGCCATCAGGATGGTCTGCTCATGTGGGTCACTCACTTCTGTTACTGCTAGATTGAAGCGATCCAAGTATAATTTTAGAGTTTCGCCAGGAGTTTGTTTGCTTGTAGATAGCTCAATGATGGTCTTGGATTTTCAGGCATAGAGTTGAAACTGGGTCATGAAGCTCTCGCTCAACTCTTTGAAAATGGAGATCGATCAAGGCGGAAGTCAGGTGAACCACATTAGAATGATATCTTCTAGGTATATCGGGAAAGCCTTGCATTTCACAACATCAGGAGCTGTTGATGCATTCATATACCAAGAGTATCTCATCAGATGCTGCCTTGGATCAGTTCTCCCCCCTATCTGTCCATTGTGGGTAAATTAAAATGCAGGGGAAATTGGAAATCTAAAACGCTGTCAGTGAAATGTGTGTGGCTGCGATCATTGCTCCAATCTTCATAAGTGTAACCCCTGCTATTAGCCATAATTTGGCATACCATCGCTTCCACTTCAACATTGGTTAGTACAGGTTCTGGGTCAGCACTTCTTGTGAACTTCTAATAGTTCCAGTTCCTGCATCAGGTTGCGTCCTCTGACTCCTTGCAGGAGCGGACCCTTGCCCTCCATGGTCCCAGTCACTCACAGAACAGGTAGGCTGAAGGAGTTGTCGCCGAGTATGATTAGTAATGTTGGGATCCCAGGGAAGGACATGAGATCCCTGCCTCGGTAGCAACATTGGCTCCCTCAAACTGGGATCATTAGGTCATAAGACACGGGCTTTGCATCTTCGCGGGATCCTAATGATCTAAACGTCATCTTTTTAAGGTTTTTAGGCCTCTCATATGGCTATCTTTGAGGTCTTACATTCTCTTCTTAGGAGGAAGAATTATCTACAGCAAGGCGATGAGTCGGAGAAGGCGTTCTCTGTCTACGAAGCTCTTCTATCCATTTATTCATCGCATCTATGTTCTCTCGAATCGCAACACTATCACGTCTTTGGGTCTCTTAGGCATCATTAGTTCTATCCAACATATCGAGCAAACGTGAAAAATCCATCTACGAGACGAATGTAGAAGCAAGGAGTTGATGGCTGATAGTCGCGCGCAGCTGGAGTTTGAGCATTTAGATCAGCTCGAGTAGGAACATCAATATCAGTATATGAGCTCGGGTCGCCCCCATCCGGTCGAGTCGCAACCTGGCGTTTAGAGACATTCTTCCATCTGCTACCAGTTCGGGTCACTTCAACTTCCTTGGCTCGGGTCGCCTCCAGCGAGCCGGTCGCTCGTGCATCCGCTCCTAGATTTTTGTTCGTCTCATTTTCCTGGGAAGTTTGCGGTTCTTTATTTCTCTTTGGAGCCATGAAACCGATTAGTTGAATTCAATGAAATCTTCAAAAATGATGAAAACGTGGACTATCTCTTTGAACGTAGAAATCCAAAGAGTAGAATGACAATCCGAAATGCTTAGAATTCGTTTCTCTGTGGAAGCACCAAAATGTTAGAACAAAAAGGGGTTCTAACACCCAATAGACTACGAATTGTAGAGAGTTATAGTTCTAAGCAGGATAAAATGAAGCAAACACGCACGATTTATAATGGTTGGGCGTTAACGAACCTACATCCACTTTATACGTTTCTGAATGGCTGATTGATTACAAGTACAATACAGTTGTCCACTCAATCTCACACATACATTGAAATATCTCTCAAAATCTATCAAATTATTCTCAGCATTTTGAAGTAAAATCTGAATAAAATAGAGGAAATACTATAATGGAGAAATTAGAGTAATTTAAGTGTCAAATAGATCCCAAAAAATGACAAGTAAAATGACAAGTGTTAGACTATTTATAGGCAAAAACTTCAGGTGGATCGCGGGATGATGCGGCGCTCATCCCTGAAATATCGGAGCGGTTCATGAGTGAGGGGAGAGGTGGTTACAACAATCGTTCGTGATGTGCTCTTCGGTCCATGATTCTCGGTTAATGGGCACGAACGTGGGCTTGACCATGTTTTCATTTCCTCTTCGTATGGTGGGGACCGGGTTGCCATGCCTTGAGACGGGCCGATGACTATGTTCGGGATAAGCTGTCTCCTCTAGGTGCGAGAGGGTTCCCCCGACCCAATGACCATGAGCCAACAATCTCGACCCGATGACTGCAAGTCGAATCACCCATCCTGAAACCATGAAAGTGCGAACCATTCTTCATACTCGAGCATGTGTACTCATACCTTGCGTGGCCTAGTCATGAAGCAGGCCAATAGATGGGATCATTGATGTATGGATTAATGGGTGCATATTTGTGCATGGTACGTTGAATATCAATGAGACTTCATTATATATGTAGTTTGTCATACATAAGAGACTAAGAAAAAGGCAGCAGGGATGTCAACTCCTCTAAGATGCCAGTGCATCTATTGCCATTGCAACGGATATATCATAAGCTTAAAACTTATATCAAATATTTGATGTATGATTTTGTTTGTAGTCAGAATAGGAACATAATTGTTGGTAAATGACTTTAAAAGTGATATAAACCACTACTTTACAACATGACACATGTCTTCCATACTTCTTATGGTCAGCTGGCATCTTAAACACATACGATTTGAACACTAAGCTTGGTAATCCTCCTGTCAACCATTTGACATGGATAAAGACTGCGACACTAGGGTATGTTCCTCTTGAAGTTTATAGCTATATTCAACAAAATAAGCCAATTTTGGCACCATCATATTATCTTTTCATTTAACAAATACATACTGAGGATAGTTTCAAACGCATTATGGGAGGATTGTTCTCATATATTCAAAATTCAGATGGGCTTAGTATTGCCATTTCCCAGTGTTTTGTTGGGATTTTTATAGTAGTTGATTCAGACTTTGAATTTTAAGAAATTAACTCGATAATCTGGACTTTGTTTGCCGATAACAGTGTGCATTCTAGGGATCATGATTATGGGTCTATAATTATTAGCTTTGGAGATCTCTACATTATTCAACTACATGTGGTTAATACAGTCTTTTTTCTCTTCATTACTCGTGTTTACGGAGTACTATCATCATAAAAGTATTTTATTTTTTCCCTTAGCACTACAACTATCCAACATAAGATGCATAGTTGTCCTTAAATGTATTGAAAAAGTGGCACCAGCTTGAACAAAGATTTGAGTTCTTATGGGCGACAAGATGGAAACTGACATCAATACATATTTCTGTTATAATAGAGATTGCTATTATTTTATTAGGCCTTTTCTTTCACTGGAATACACTGAAGACCAACTTTTGAAGTTGCCCAGCATGTCGTAATCTGCTCGTTTGACATCACAAGGAATATCAAAACATAGAGCTTCATTACATGTTCATTGTTCCTTTTGGGTTTTCAGTATTTATTATATATAAGATGGCAATCAGTGGCGGAGCCAAAAAAATACTGAGGAGGTCACGAGATGCATGTATGATTACTCAAAAAATAGAAATACTATAAACCATAGGGTAGAAAAGCAAAAGTACTGTATTGTAATGATTTGACATGCAAAAATAATACTCAATCACCTTTTTTCCATTCTCGGTTTTCATATTGCAAAGCAAATTTATATCAAAAATACTTTAAATCATATGTAAAAAGCATTCTTATCGCCAATATTTTTCTAATATCCTGTTCATATATTTTTGTTTTCCTTGTTTTTTGTGAAAATGTTGGGGTGGACGCGTGCCTACCCCATTTGCAATGGGGCTCCGCCCCTGATGGCAATTATGTCATCTCTTGTGCTAAGTTTTACATTATTTGTTGGACTTAAAAAATAATATGCTTACCTACAATTGCTGGAATAATCTTGAAATAATCTGTAATTTTGATCTGGATTATTCTAGATATGTCTACAATAATAAATCCACCCTATGTTACATATTCATGCTTATATGGGGATCAATTTTGTCGACGAATGTTGGAATTCATTAAATATCAGTTAACTGAGCCGGATGGCTCAGTTTCAGATCAGTTTAAACTGAGCCATGTAGGCTCAGTTTACTGAGCCATCAGGCTTAGTTAAGTCTAGATTAGATATGTCTTATGTGTTTTGTGCTTCACGTATGCATATTATTGCCTCTATTGTTTACTGTTCGCATTGGTACATTTGTTCTGAATTGGCTTGGTATGTTGATTTTGTGTGCCATGTCATTCCATATCATTATATTGATTTTGAGTGATATTCATGCCTATCATATTCATTTATGTACTCTCCTTTTTCTTAAATACTTTTGGTGTATTAGCTAGGTTATTTTCTTTGATGCCACTTTGGCATTCAGTATTGGTACAGTCTTTTTTAACAGATTCAGTTTCTCACTTACTATTATTATAATGTGCCTATCGGTACAACACTTATTTTTTTTGGTTTTTAACAAGGAACTGAAAATTTCAATAAATGAATGCTGGCACTATTAGAGGCAGCGGAAGAACAGAGGAAATTGGATGGTAGTTCTAATGGCGCAGTATAAGATCTTGAAAATGATCCATTTGCAGAAGTTTTAGGTTCTGATATGAAGAAAATTTATTGTCGAGCAATTAATTCTACTTCTTCTATATTCCTTTTACCCTTTCTACTTGAATTATACCACCTTCCAATAAGGAATAGTAAGACAACAAATTGTTTGCTCTTGACTTCATAAATCTAATAACTTTTGCAATTAAGGGTTATTCAACCTTATTACAATTGAATATTCTTATAATATTATAAAGAATATTGGAAGGTGGTATAATTCAAGTAGAAAAGGTAAAAGGATTATATGGTAAAGTATTTTAGAAAATTAGTTTCAAGGATGTGCTATATATAAGGATAACTAATTTTGATGAGTTATTTATTGAGAATGGAAAGCACTTTATGGAAACAATAAGGGAAAATAAGCATAATTTTGTTGTGCTTGATACATAAAGTCAAAGTAAAAGAAACATAAATGAGTATTATATAGAAAATCTTGCTTCAAAAGTTAAATCACACAAATTATTATTAATTTTTAGTACAATGGCTATTTTAAGAATCTTATTATTGTAAAATAATAATTTAAGAATAAAGTGTTCTCTAATTAAGTTTATTTCGGTTTACGGTAAGAATAAGATATATGAAGCATGCTAAATTTGGAAGTACTCATTTGACATACATTGTAAACAAATGTATAAATAAAGATAATGAAGTCGCTAACAATCTAGAAGAAAAGAAATAACATATAGGTATATTTATAGTTGTTTCTTTGATGAAATATGCAGACATATAAGGCAAAGTACATTAAATAATTCTTTAAGTAGTTGAATTCTTGAATTTATTTGATTTTTTTATATTGTCATTTAGACAGTTTTCGATTTTCTATTTCTAATACGGACACAATTGGTTATCATTGTTTATTAAGAAGTAAAAATGTTGATTTATGAATAAATTCGTCCATTTATGTAATTAAAGCTCCTAATATTTGATATATAAGTTATGTCTGCTTATCTTGAATAGATTTTGTAATAATATCTCCAATTTTGTTTTGGTGACTGATATAACTATATATTTCGGCTTATTGAGGTATTCTAGGCTAAGATATCGAGAAGGTGGAAAATTACTTTGTTGATATTCTAAGTGAACTTAATTTTATGAACCCACGCTAATGAAAAGTTTAACGATGGGAAATGCAATAATTTCTTGAAAATGCTGAATTTGGGGGAGAAATAAAGTATAATCATTGTCTTTAAAGAGAATCATCTTTGATTCAACTATAGTTACTTCTTTGGATAATGTGATTTGTTTCATTTCATTAACAAGAAATGAATTAAGAACTATAATTAAAAAATGTAAACAGATTTTCCATAAAGTATGAAACATTATTTTTTTTAAAGAGAATCATTTTTTTTTCGACTATAGTTGCATCTGATAATAAAATGTATAAGGTTTGTATCCCTTTCATTAACAATAAGTAAATTAGAAAGCATAACAAGACAATGCTAAAGAAAATTTTCTTCAAATAAGGTTTACTATTTCTAGAAAACAGACTTAACAACCTCAAAATGGAAGATCGCTAAGGAAATCCACTTGAAAGGGAAGAAATGCTATTCAAGATGATTATGTTGTACTTCTCCATAAAGAAAAATAATGGATTGATATTTTATGGACTTACTTTAATTCATATGAGGTACTAATTTAAAATGTGGATTTAAGATATGAACATATAGCGTAAATCTATATGGATAATAAAGTTTGAAATTTCCCTTTAACTTAAGTAACAAGATCATTGGTTATGAATAACTATTCAAAGTCAAAAAGGGATAAAGTAGGTAATATGAAATTTTACAAGTCACTTTTATTGGAAACATTACTCGTAAAAGGAAATTTTGGTTTCTTTAAAAATTGTCTCATTCTAAGCACTTTGGATCTTATTGCATCATGTGCATTTAATCATTATTTGATGAAGATTAAAGTCGTGTTTCTCAATAGAGACATTGATGTAACTACTTAAGAAACCCCCTTGTGGATTAGCCTTTTGGTATTTCTGATTCAAATATATCATTATTGTTCATGCGGTGATATTTGGATAATTTAGAAGAATTAGGAAGATAATTGCTTAAAAGGCTTAGTATGTGAACCGCGATTCAGTTGATTCTCTTCTACCAAAGCAGCATCCTTGAAAATGAAAGAAATGCAAAAGATTCCTTATGTATTTGTGATGTGAATTCTAATGTATGCTAAGTGGATATACACATATGGATATTGCGTGTATTATTTGGCAGACATCTTATTAAAATTGAAAGTAAATCACCGGTTAGTTACCAAAATGGTTATGAGGTATCTTTAAGGAACAAAATAAAAGATTATATGCTCATAGATAAAAGATCGGATCAGTTGGAGATCATAAAGAATTACAATTCGAATATTTTTGGATGTCATTACTGCAAAATATTCACTTAAGGTAATGATAATATAGAGTGGAGCTAAATAAGAAAAAGTGTCATGCAAACACTTATAGCTTCCACTACTATAGAAATATTGTTTATGTTTATTTACAAGACATCCAACAATGGAAAATAATTATAAAATTCTGTCATAAGACTGTGGGTTATTGTTAAATAATTGAAAAACAATTAAAGTAACATTGTGACAGTAAAGAATATATTATTTTCCGATAAGGGAAGAGTGCAAAAGTATATTGTAATTCATAGAGCGTAATTGGACAAACTCCATTATGGCTGATCCGCTTACAAAAGGATTATCACTTAAGGTCTTTCATGAGCATATAACTCAACTAGTGTAATTTTTTATGTAAGGATATTTTGGTAAGGATATTTTGGTTCAGGATGAGTTTGTATTTGGTATTGTCGTATGATTCATTGCTCTATACTTCGGCTATATACATATACATATACATACATATATACATATATATATATATATATATATATCAAGTTCTTTTTCAAATCAGAAATAAACTAATAAAATTTTCTTTGCATTATAAGTTGTTCAAATATTGAACATTTAATCTTACTAAAGAAGGACCAATTGAAAATAGACGTGTATAGGTCACATTTCATGTAATTTACATGTTATGCATCCATGGTTTATCTATGTCATCTGATTGTATTGATATAGTTGACCATTGATGGGTCTAATAACGATAAATGTGACGAAGATCGCTTTGATCCTTTGTCAACACAGTCAATGGACAAGATTGTTTTAGATACACCATGTATTATAAATAGCAAATATTGGAGCTCATAAAGGTAAACATGTTTTTAAAGTTATTACATATTTGGCCCAAGGGGAGATTGTTGGAAAATTTCAACATGTGTTCCACGTATGTAAAATAAAATGTGTAACGCTATTTTAGTGTAAAGCCTAATTGAAGAGATCAAATAGAGTAATAAAACAAAAAAGGCTTAAAGATTTAACTTAAAGATGTAACTGTCATGGAAAGAATGCATAGAGACCGAAGTAATTTTAAATTTGTTGAAGGGACAATTGTAAATATCACACTAATATAGATACTGGGTTCTGGTCCCCAAATTACATAAGTTCTAGTTATTTTCCTAATCTCTTCTATGGGAATTTCAGATCAAGATTTATGTCAATTTGGAAGATCATATCCAATTTACATATTTTAGATTTGTCTTTCCTCTTAATCAGTTGATGAAAGCAGAAACCATCAATTTAGATCTAAAGCTTATTTCAGGTTTGAAAATAAAATTCATACCCTAACCAGGTTAATCTTATTTCTGTAAACATTTATAGATTCAGGTATGACTTCCGCTAATTCATCTACTTTCTTTGATTTCTTCTTAATTAAATCATTTTGGGTCATCTATTTAAATACGTGATTTCATGGTTTATCAATCAAAAAGTATATAAAAATTCCAACATATTTATGTTAATATTGAAACATTGACCTGACAGGAGTTCAGCTACTTATTATTATTTGAATTATTCTTAGGAGTTCAACCTTTATTATTAGAGAACAATTACCCTAACCGTTTTGACTACAAATGTTATGTTGTTGCATCCGATAATTTTGTTCTATGAAATAGACAAGTAGTTTCACCTGAACAATTTGACCACAGGTGCAGCGTATTGACTTGGAGCTGGAAGAAAATATTTCCGCAAAACGCACAGGCTATTTTGCCTATTTGCGATGATTTTTGCACATGTTTCCTACATTTCTAAGTATATCTATTGGCTATTTTGATGAATTTTGAAGTGCATTATGTGATGTTTTCGTAGGTTTAGTCTTTTAATATATAAGCCAATATTACTACCAATTTGAACACTAGATTGGTGAAGATTTTGATGGTTTTCATGATTTATTTCATGAGATTTCTATCACTGTTCACGATTTAGAAAACGGTTTGAATAAGGAATATATATATATATATATATATATGTATGTATGTATGTGTGTGTGTGTGTGTTTATCTATATATATGTATATATGTATGTATATAACTTTGAGATAAAGAATTCCAAAGGTTTGTTTTATAAAAAATATAATCGTCTCAAGGTTATATTATATACAATATTTTCCGATATACAAAGATTTTCAAAGAGATAAATCAAATGATTCTAAAATTGTTTTATAAACTTGTTTTCTCAAATCCAAGTATCATATATATATATATATATAATCACATTATTTTGCACCCTTCAAGAAGGCGAGGTTGTGATTTAAACGATGTATTAAACCGTGTAGTATGTGACATATTCGTTCATTATATCGGTTAATCCTAACCCGTCAATTGAAATTGTTGTTTTCTAGTGTGAAGTGGTTGAATGAAAACAAATCAAGTAGTGAAAATATATGGTATGATACATACCATTTTCATTGTACGGATTACTATTTTGGAGTCTATGACATATATTGTGGATGTCACTACCAGTACTTAGACCGTTAGATCTTATAAACATATATAAAGCTATTGGGTTAATTATGGACGGTTAGGTCCTATTTGAAACTATAGGGTCTCCTATAGAAAGTACTTGGTAAGTTGTTGAGCCATTTACTAGATTGTTCAGTCCTTTCTACATCTATATAGCTGTTGGGCTATTATTTGGAATATTGGGTCCTATTCTTTATATTATTGCTTTTCTAGATTCCTCTATATTGATTTCTAGAACTCAAATGATTTATGAAAGTTTTCGCTATGGTTTATGTTGTTGATTTATTCCTTTAGCCTGAGCGCTCTTATATTGTTTATTTATGGTGATTTCATTGTTGTTATTTAAACCCTTGAATGGGTTTTACATGATGTTGCGGTTGTGACAAATTCTATCCTATTTACGTATGTTAAATGATTACACATCATTAGCTTATCCTTTATGCTTATATATAACTTTGGAAACTCTTACACCTTGTATAGTAACATGTTGAACGTACTCTTTTTCTGTTTGAGAAAAATTATACCTTATGACACTATGTTCCCTTATCATGATCTACTGATACTGTTTAAATTAGACTGACCCATGTATTTTATACCCGGGTCAGACCAAGTTGCAGACTAGGCTGTTTTTAGTTACTTAGTTATATCATCACACGAATACCTCTATCGATCTTTTGGACTTTTTACTTATAGTTTTTATGTAGTTCACTCTATAGTGTTAGCGCACACTGACATTTGTACATATTCTTTTATGGGGGAGATGATGTTGTACATATCGTGGATTGTATATCCACTTATGTATGTTAGTCTGTGTTGTACTTGATGCATGTATGTATATATATATATATATATATGATTATGTTTGTTGTTTTTATCATCTACATTATTTATTTTAGCTGTGTTTTGTTCTGAGTTAATCCATTAGCCACCGTAGTATTGTATTAGGCAATAATTAAATAAGTCGAGTCATTGAGAAAAAAGACGAGCACTTTATCGATATATTTGATACTTGTTTAATACATGGCTTACGGATGGTCGCTCCTAACCAGCCTTATTCTCCGCATTAATAGACAATGTTACTCGTTAATGCACTTTGTTAATATGGGTCTCGGGTGCGGCGTCACAACAATGCAATGTTGATAAGATTTTTGATGTAACTGGAAGGTGCGTCATTCTGTCTCTATTAACCCAACATGCATGAAGAATTATTCAATATTGCTGTTGCGTTTGACATAACCAAACACTGTGCTATCATGTCTTCATTAATCTTGCTGACAAGTGTGGAGAATAGTGATACATGGCTATAATGTATTGTATGATCGTACATCGTGCCATTCAGTCTCCATTAACCATGTTGGCATGCTTGGAGAGTAGTGTAATGCGACTATAGTGTTTGATATGATAAGTCAATATGCCATTTTGAACAAACACATAATCTCCTTAACAAAACCATAATCCACATTAAGTTCTTATAAAACTTATTAGTGACATGTGGCAGGGATTCGAAATGACTAAGCAAAGGTATCTAATAAATAGAGCCAAAGGCTTAAAGTAATATACTCATTCAATCTTCTAAATTCATCATCACAAGTCTTCTAGGTATATTATATGAATAGCCTAAAAACATTGGGGTGCTCCTCATCATCGTCTTCAGATGATTTCATCGAACATTGTATTATATTTTGGGCAGTTAAAGTGCTTAGTGGGTTTCAATGTGATGGAGGCACAAAAAGTTACAAAGAGGATAAAGCAGAGAAATATCAGGAATACAGTAGACGTTCCTATAATAGCATATAAATCTCATTCTTAATATTTTATACAAATATATTAATGATAACAATTTAAAAATTAATAATAAATTTAATTATAATTGGTACATTCTAAATTTTAAATAAAATCATGTGTAAATAAATGTAAATTTTTATTTAACTTAGTTAAATTTAATATAATATTAGAGTATTTTTGTTTCAGAAAATATATGTTAAAAATTTTAATTGAAAAACTAATTTCATAACTTTTATAATGTATAAATTTCATTTTTCAGTCCATTTCTTTCATAAAAGATATAGCGGAAATAATGAAATGCAGTGGAAATAACAAGATATATAGGGAATAACAGAATATAGTGCGGCTTGAAGCTTAAAAACAATTTTAGAGTCTATCTTAGAAAATCATAGAGATAGAAATCAACTATAGAAGATAACAGAACTATAACATGGTAATAGCATAGATTAACTACATATGTACTGTTCAACAAAAAAATATTTGTTGCCGAAGTGATGAATTTAATGGCTTTTGAAAATGTTGAAAACTCTTCTTCAGCGCAATGAGTTAGTGTTGTCGAAAGGATGGACTTGCGATAGGGAAGAGACTATGCAAGTCACAATCAACTTCATGCATTATTTCTTGGAAAACTCGGTGTAAGGGGATGTATATTTATGACGAAAATTTTGTATGTCAAAGACAACTTTTAATCGAGTTCTCAATAAATTTGCAACAATCGTCTTTTTCACTAATAGAAAGAAAAATAAAAATCAATGAATTAAGAGTTCCTTCACTATGCAAGGTTATGAGTGCGTCTCGCATGATATCAAATGAAACTTCTAGTGATTCGTAAGATAACAAAGTAAGGATAGAAGACTTAACGACAATCTTATGTACGAAAGAATTTTGCAAAATCATTGTTTTACATTTTGATAAAGAATATTTTTGGTTTCTAGCCCCTCACGACATTGACAAATTTTTTGTGATGAGAGCTTAACTTGAATTTTTAGATATGTTAGGTAGCTTAAATTACATGCGTTAGATGTTTGAAAACTTGTTCAATTGAATTTCAAGGCCAGTACATATGCCATTACAAAATTGCAACTTTTGAACTGGAAGTTGTTGATGCGCCTTTAGGACAGCCCATCGAGGCTCAATGCCATGGGCTCGTGCCTTGGATGCCCGAAGTGGGTAGCCAAAGTCAAGAAGTGGGTCGACCGATGAAGCCCGTCACTTAAGTTTATCTCCCACGCCAGGCGCGGTCCAAGAGAAGCCCGCTGTGATTAAGCATACTTAGCCATACCGCACCCAGCTATAAGCTAGAGGCTCGCCTGTAGAATAGCTCATGCCCGACCTTACCCGTTCCAAGCTATCTGAATCATACGGATCAATGTCCATCTATTGCCGATAATTCGAGGAATACCAATTCCTTAGGAAAAAAAATACTTCTTCATGCTTAACTACTCTTTTGGATCTTACAACACATGCTCAAGCTGGTTCAAGTATTGTATCACCTGTAAATGCCCCTTCTGAACTCAGAAGAAGGGACTTTTTGGAGTTTGGAGACACTAGCTTTCAAGTATTTTGTTGATCTCTTGTTGTATCGCCATTGTAACTATTCTGTTTAAAAGTTGAAAGAGCATATAAGAGATTATAAAGTGGACGTAGGCACATTAACGCCGAAACGCTATAAATTTTTGTGTGATCTTCTCTATTTTCAGTTTTTACGATCATTTATCTTCATTTATTCTCTACATATCCCTTTCTTCGGGTGTTGTGCCAATTTTGTTGTCAACACTTTGGTGCTTTCACTCAAAAGTGATATTTTCGGCCTAATACAGTTTTTTGCTCTACTTTCGGATTACCAAGTCTGAGACGAAAATCTTACCTTCACTCTTACATTGTTGAGTTATAGCTGGAAAAGCAGCTTGCAATACCAGAAAACAACTGCAGGTTGGGACATCTGCTGAAGCGGTTGGCGGATCGGTTGCACCCGAAACTGCTTCGGATCAACCTGTATTGCCCCCAGCAGTAGATCCAACTCCATCCTCAGCTTTTTCCACCCAAGATAAGTTTATGACTATATTAAATCAGCTCCAAGAAACTACAGATGCCTTAAAAGTTCACGCTCGTAAAAATGCTACGATGCGACAGGATATGAACCACATGTCGAGGCAATGGGAGGAGTTCAGGAATCAGCAGACTCGGGGGGTCGAGGACCATCAACTCCCTCCTCCCTAGTTAGACCATATTTCGAAGAACCTGTCATCGTCTGGGGGAAGTAGGGATCCATGTCAATCTCGATGTCCATTAGAAAGAACCCAGAATGTCCACCAATTACGTCTCGAGGGACATCAAGACCAGCTAGGGGCAGGCGACCAAACTCAGGTCGACCAAGTCGAGATGGAGACCGTCGGTCCCGTAGCCCCACAAAACCGAGAAGCCTCCCCTCCTTCTCATCAAAATGCTACCCGGGAAGATTGGTCCCCTATTCATCCCCCCTCCCCCCGGAATCTTGTTATCGACCAAGATACCCGAGAGGAAAGAAGGACTGCCCGGATGGCAAGTCAGGCTACGTTATCCGATGAAAGAACCAGGAGAGGTAGGTCTGTCGAGGAAGCCGATCGAGACACAATCATTCCACTGAATCCGGCCGCCATGGTACGACATATCATAAATGACAGTCGAGGACGTAGGAATAAGCAGTGGGGAGTCGATCGAAGCCATACACCATTCACCGATGACATCTTATGAGCAGAATTCCCCAGGAGATTCAATATGCCCCAGATAACCAGTATGACGACACCTCCAACCCACAAAAACATCTGATGAGGTATTCGTGGCACATGGAGGTGGCAGTAGCTCCCGACACTATCAAGTGCAAATCCATTCCAGTCTTTTTGAGCGGAGTAGCACTCATGTGATTCGTGCGCCTGCCAGTAAGGTCGATCCCAAGTTTTAAAGATTTGAATGAGAAATTCTTGAATTAATTCCATCTCCACGCCACCAAATCGAAGCATGTCATGGATCTTTCAGCAGTCAAGCAGGGGATGGGCGAATCCTTGAGAAAGTATCTTAATCGATTTAATCGGTCTGCCACTGAAGTGAGCAACCCTAATCACGAAACCGTCCTATAGAGACCCTGAGTGTACCGAGCATTGAACAAATGGAAATCGATCAAGCTGATACTGAACCTGAAGGGGAATCTTGGATGAATCCCATCAAAAACTTACTCCTTCATGGCACATTACTAGAAAAGAGAAACGAGAGACGAGCCATCATGCGATAGGATTCCAGGTAAGTAATTCTACAAAACCAACATATATAAGTGGTTTCTCCGTTCCCAAGTTTTGGTGTGTGGCCAACGATGACGTCAAGAGGATATTAAGAGAAGTACAGGAAGGAGAATGCAGAGCGCATACTAGGGGATAAACCCTGGCTAAGAAATTGTTGCGATATGGGTACTTCTGGCCGAATGTCAACAAAGATGCTGCTAACTATTCCAAAAGATGTGATAAATGCCAGAGATTCGCACAAATCCCATGAGCTCCTCCGATAGAGATCACACAAATGGCTAGCCCTTGGCCATTCGCCATTTGTTAGACATCATCGGAACATTGCCCATTTCGGAAGGAGGCCAAGCAGATGACCACAATCACAACAAAATGAGTCATCAACTTCATCGTAAGAAATATTACATGTTGGTATGGGATACCTCAAACCATTATCACAAATAATGGAACTCATTTCAACAGCCTGGAGTTTAGTGACTTTTTTGAGAAGTATCACGTCGAGAAGAAGTATATTGCAGTTGCACACTCCCGATCTAATGGTAAAGTTGAATCGGTTAATAAGATTATTAAAACCATCATGAAAAAGCGACTAGAGCGAGCTAAGGGAAAATGGGTTGATGAATTGCCTCTAGCCCTTTGGGCATATTGTACCACTCATAAGACGGCTACTTGCCATACTCCTTTCTCCCTGTCCTACGGTTTGGAAGCAGTTCTTCCAATAGAACTCGTGGTCCTTTCTCATTGAACGAC
This sequence comes from Allium sativum, assembly GCA_030737875.1. Lineage (NCBI taxonomy): Eukaryota > Viridiplantae > Streptophyta > Magnoliopsida > Asparagales > Amaryllidaceae > Allium > Allium sativum. Next base: position 533,135,687 of record CM060915.1, read on the forward strand.
TTACTATGACCCATTGTCTAATAAAGCACTTCTCTTGACATCGCTAGACACGATTGACAGAAAAAGAGAAGCAAACCTTCGTGCAGAAGCTCATAGGCGAAGGATTGCACGATACTATAACAAAAAGGTCCGGCCGAAGACTTTCGATATTGGCAACCTTGTCTTGAAATGGGGTTTTCCAACTCTCGTCCATATGGGCCCTAAGTGGGAAGGGTCATACGTCATTCAACGAAAGCTTGATAATGGAAGCTTCAGGCTATCGAATGTTGATGGCGAACCTTTTCAAAGAGCATGGAATGCAGAAAACTTACAACCTTATCTTTCTTAGAATTTCTTAGTTTCTTTACTATTTCATTTGCTTTAGTATTGTAATAAGAAACCATTTATTGATTGCAGTAGTGTACGAATAAAAGGCTCATTGTTATAAAAACTAAATGTTGTGATTCGACCAACTGTAGCTTCGGCCCGGGACAAAGAGGGCCAACACCATTGAAAGAATAAAAGTTCAACCAAAGCAGGGATATCGATCCTAAACCTAGACTGATCAATCAGCTTTCGACTCCTACTTTATTGACTTAAAGTAAGGATAATACCTAACCAAACATATCTACTGGCTGTTTGGGCATAACTCTAATCCCCACCATTTGAGAAAGAGTATAAATGGCGGATGAGCGTGAAAGGTGCACCCTGATAAAAGACCGCTTGATCCTTAAAAACTCTACCCCTTGCCAACTAGAGGATGAGTATGAAAGACTAAAAGCGCTACTACTTAAGGGTGTCTGACCCCCGATCTAGGTCAAATCCACTTAAGCATGATTAGAGGACTTGTTATCCAAGCAACTTACCCCGACACCGAGGGCAAGAGGGTCGGTGAATAATTCAGATTAGGGTAGCATCCGAGTAATCCTCAAAGGATGGAATAAGACTGGAAACCCGAATGGTGTTTCCATTCTTGACATATTCAACACATAATTGACACAAGTACTTAAAGACAAGTAGATTTTCATTTATGATAATTTGGCATGAAACAAAATTTTGTTGTATGACAGGTACGGTTTAACCATCATTTACAAAGGTACAAAGTCCGATAATAACAACAACTCAAGGGCCGCACTCGCACGAAAATTCCAAAGGGCCTAAAAGAAAATTTAAAACAAAAGAAAATTAAAACAGAGGTGTCATATCCCCACGCTCGATCATTTCTGCCATCTCTTTCTGCTTGACCATTTCCACCGCTACCCCGGTGCTCAATATGTGTCTTGATCCCCCAAGTGTGCTTCCAAATGAATGGGGAACTGGTGCTGAGACTTGTTGGTTGGTGGAGTCTGCGAATGGAGGAACCTCGACCGAAGAGAGGATGGTCAGAGAGATAGCTTGGATGGGCTGAACATTCAAATGATCTTCGGATGGCTTGGGCTTCGTGGAAAGAATATCCTTCTCACTCTGAGCTCTGGTCTTGGCCATGGATGGATGATCGTCCCTCTTGGTCTCCCCGATAATCTTGACGTCATCACTCCGATGCTCATTTATCGATTTTCTTCTCCATCAAGACTTCGGTTACATTCCCAGCGCTACTTTTCTCTCCGGCAATAGTCTTTGCCTCAACACTCTCCTTCGTCAATGAGGCACCTACAACAGTAAACATAATTCAAGGTTGGATAAGTAAACTTAGGACTAGTGGATGATCTTACCTCCAATATCGGACTCCGTCGGCCGCTCTTTCATGATCCTAGCTGGCTCGGGTGGAGGGATTGATGTCGAACCCATCTCAATATTTGCAGAAGGGAAAGAGAGGGATACTATGGTCCGACTGCCATCAACTTCTTTCTCGGGGACCGACTTCCCCTTCATCCTACGACATTATTGGAAATAATCTTGGATTTTCAGGAAAAAAATTAATTGTATTGTTAAATTAGCAATTGTATTAATGAATTGAATAAAAGGGAAAATCTAGAATTCCTATTTTAGATACTCTAGATAATGCAGTCCTAGAATACTCTAGAGAATGCACTGCATTATAAAAGTAAGGCAATCAAGCTGATGTATGATGCAATCAAGATTTGTAATCAAAAGGAAAGCAATGAAAATTTCCTCCTCATTAAAATAATTCTCTCAAAAATTCCTTCTTCTTCTCTTAAAAATACTCCTAACAGTGGTATCAGAGCACTAGATCCTTGCAATTAAAAAAAACAAAATGCAAAGTAATGGCTTCTCCAAGCAATACTTCAGCAAGCATCAACTCCACCTATAGCAATGTCCAAGTTCCTTTATTTGAAGGAGAAAATTATGATTTTTGGGCAGTAAAAATGGAAACTTTGTTCACCTCTTTGGATGTCTTGGAGTTCATCAAACAAGAATATGAAGATTCAACAGCTACGGCAGAACGTACAACAACCCAAACTGAAGTATTAAAAAAGAAAAGAATCACAGATGCTGGAGTCCTTGGAATGATTAAAAGAGGAGTGTCGAACACCATATTCCCAAGAATTATGAGACCAAAACAACAAAGGAAGCATGGGAAATCTTGCAACAAGAGTTTGAAGGGGATTCAAAAGTGAGAACTGTCAAACTTCAATCTCTAAAGAGAGATTTTGAAAATGAAAAAATGAAAGGAAATGAAAGTTTGAATGTATATTTTAATAGGCTGTCCAAATTAGTGAATCAAATGAAGTATCATGGAGATATAATTGACGATTGTAGAATCGTTGATAAAATTTTGATAAGCTTAACTGAAAATTTTGACCGTATGGTGGCTGTTATAGAAGAAACCAAAGATTTGTCAAACATGACCGTTCAAGGCTTGATGGGTTCACTTAGATCCTACGAGCAAAGGTTGTTACGCTGTATAGAAAAGAAGGTTGAAAACGCGTTTCAGTCCAAACTCACCACTCAATTAAACAATGACAAAAAAATAAAGCAAAATAATGGCGAGTCTTCTAGAGGAGGCAGATTTGGCAAAGGAAGAGGAAAAAATTCACGCGGAAGAGGTCAAGACACCTATTGAGGAAGAGGAAGTGATGAAGGAACAAATAAATGGTGTGGAATTTGCAAAAAAAGCTCTCATGAAGAAAAGGATTGCTGGAACAAAGGAATGCCACAATGTCATAATTGCAAAAGGTTCGGGCACATTCAAACGGACTGTCGCCTTGGTAAGCCACAAAACACAGCATTTGCTGGAGAGGAAGATATGGAAGGGAGCTTGTTCTTTGCTTGTCAAAAGGCTACTGAAGAATATAAGAATATATGGTACCTAGACAGCGGATGTAGCGATCATATGACAGGAGACAAAAATGCATTCATTGACATAAATCCTTCATTTGGTTCGAAAGTTAAACTTGGCAATGGAGAGTATGTTGAAGTTGAAGGCAAAGGCAGCATTGGAGTTGCAACAAAGCAGGGAAGTAAAGTTATTCATGATACCTTTTATGTTCATAAATTAGATGAGAATTTGTTGAGCATTGGACAACTTTTGTAGCATGGTTATTCTCTTAAATTTGAGAATCGAGAATGTAAAATCTTTGATTCAAAAGGAAAAGGAACTGTTGTAATAAAAATGACAAACAACAAAAGTTTTCCCCTTCATCTCAATTATGAGAAAAATCATAGCTTCATGGCAAAAAAGGAAGACAACACTTGTTTATGGCATAAGAGACTTGGGCACTTAAACTACAATAGTCTCACATTGCTTTCACAAAAGAAGATGGTGTACGGGTTGCTAACAATAAAAAAAGAAGAACATGGAGTATGTGAAGGATGTGTACTTGGTAAACATCATCGGCAGCCGTTTCCTAAAGAAGGATCAAGGAGAGCCAAAGAAGTGTTGGAATTAGTACAAACGGATGTATGTGGTCCTATGAGCACATTATCTCATGCTCAAAACAGGTACTTTATTTTATTCATTGATGATTTGACCCACATGACATAAATTTATTTTATGAGATAAAAATCTGAAGTGTTTGTTATATTTAAGAAGTTAAAAGCTTTTGTTGAGAAACAAAGTGGCGGGTCCATAAAAGTTTTGAGAAGTGACAGGGGAAAGGAGTATAACTCCAATGATTTTGATAAATTTTGTGAAGAAGAAGGTGTGGAAAGGCAACTAACTGTTAGGTATACACCTCAGCAAAACGGTGTATCCGAAAGGAAGAATCAAACAGTGATGGAGATGGCTAAATCAATGTTGTTTGAGAAAGGCATGCCTAAAGAATTTTGGCCCGAGGCTGTAAATACAGCTGTGTATTTGCTGAATAGATGTCCAACAAAAGTTGTATGGAATATGACGACGTTTGAAGCGTGGAGTGGAAGAAAGCCTTCAGTGAATCATCTTAGAGTCTTTGGGAGTATTTGCTATGCTCAAATTCCTAAAGAAAAAAGGACAAAGCTTCAAGAAGCAAGTGAAAGATGCATTTTTATTGGCTACAGTTCTGTGTCAAAGGTCTACAGACTTTACAACTTGAAGACAAAGAAAGTAATCATCAGTAGCGATGTTGTATTTGATGAGAAGACATCTTTGAATTGGCAAAAGGAGAAAGTGAAGGATAAAACCGTTCTAGCAGTATTTTTAGAACAAAATCCAACAACACTGGCAAATAACCAATGTGATTCATCTACACCAAGTTCTCCATCTAGCACTTCATCCTCAGCAAGCCATAATTCGTCATCTCCATGCTCAACCCCAATAAAAATGAGGAGTTTGGATGATATTTTTGCTAGGTGCAACTATTGCGCAATGGAACCGGAAAATTTTGAAGAAGCGTTTAAGGAAGATGCTTGGAGGAAGGCAATGCAAGAAGAGATGGATGCACTTGAAAGGAATAAAACATGGATGTTGGTTGATAAGCCAAAAGACAAAGAAACCATTGGAGTATAATGGATCTACAAAGTGAAGCATAATTCAGATGGTTCAGTTCAAAAGAACAAAGCGAGACTTGTTGCAAAGGGCTATTCTCAACAGCCCGGTATTGACTACGAAAAGACATTCGCTCCATTGGCACGTCTTGACACCATTAGAGCTTTAATATCACTTGTAGCCCAAAAAGGATGGAAATTATATCAGCTAGATGTAAAATCGGCATTCTTGAATGGAGAATTGAAAGAAGAGGTTTACGTGGAGCAGCCTCAAGGATTTGAGATTGAAGGACAAGAAGGAAAAGTTTACAAACTAAAGAAAGCGCTTTATGGGCTAAAACAAGCACCACGAGCATGGTATAACAATATTGAAAATTACTTCATGGAGAAAGGCTTTGAGAAGAGCAAGAATGAGCCTACTTTGTATGCCAAACGGCAAGGTATGGATGATATTCTAATTATTGTACTTTATGTAGATGATTTAATTTATACCGAAAACAATTTAAAGTTGATTGAAGATTTTAGAAAAGAAGTGATGAAGAAATATGAAATGAACAATCTGGGTTTGCTGCATTTTTTCCTTGGAATAGAAATCTCTCAAGGTGATGATGGAGTTTTTATTGGTCAAAAGAAATATGCTGAGAAAATATTAAGAAAGTTTGGGATGCTTGGGTGTAATCCGGTTGATACACCGCTAGTTGTGAATGAAAAACTAAAAAAAGAAGTTTGGGGAAGGAAGATTGATGCTAGTTACTATAGAAGTCTAGTTGGTAATTTATTTTACCTTACTAATACAAGACCTGACATCTTGTTTTCAGCCAGCTTACTTTCTCGTTTCATGAATGATCCAAGTCATATCCATCTAGGTGCAACAAAAAGGGTGCTAAGATATATTCAAGGCACTTTGGACTATGAGATCAAATATGAAAATAATGTTGAAACTAATTTAATTGGGTTTTGCGATAGTGACTGGGAAGGAAGTGTAGATGATATGAAAAGCACTTCTGGATATGTGTTTTCTCTTGGATCAGGAGCATTTTCTTGGTGTTCGAAGAAGCAACAAACAGTTGCTCAATCTTCTGCAGAAGCTGAATATATTTCAGCTGGTCTAGCTACCCAACAAGCAATATGGTTGAAGAGAATACTAAATGATTTTGGTGTGAAACAAGAAGCTGTGACTATCCATTGTGACAACAAATCATCCATTGCTATAGCTAAGAATCCAGTCCATCATGGAAGAACAAAGCATATAGCCATCAAACATCATTTCATTCGAGAAGCAATTAAAAATGAAGAGGTACAGCTGAATTTTTGCAAAACAAATAATCAAGTTGCTGATATTTTTACAAAAGCATTGAAGCCTGATAATTTTAAAAGATTGCGAGATCTTCTTGGAGTTCAAAAACCAAGCTTACGGGGGAATATTGGAAATAATCTTGGCTTTTCAAGAAACAATTAATTGTATTGTTAAATTAGCAATTGTATTAATGAATTGAATAAAAGGGAAAATCTAGAATTCCTATTTTAGATACTGATAATGCATTCCTAGAATACTCTAGAGAATGCACTGCATTATAAAAACAAGGCAATCAAGCTGATGTATGATGCAATCAAAATTTGTAATCAAAAGGAAAGCAATGAAAATTTCCTCCTTATTAAAATAATTCTCTCAAAAATTCCTTCTTCTTCTCTTAAAAATATTCCTAATAGGCGTTCAGCTTCATCCGCCTATAATTTAAGGAAATTTCAAAGATTCTTGGTGGTTCAAAATACTAGTTTTATTTTAACATAGGTTGTGTTTTTTATTTTATTTTGAGGAAAATTTAAGGAAATTAGGATTTTGGGTACCTTTCAATATAAATTTTGCAATGATGTATTTATTTTTCCAATTTTTTTTTTCTTTTTGAAATTTTGCTAAATTTGAAAGTAGTCCTAGGTTTTGATAATTTTTGATGGAATTTGGATGAATGATGCATTTATCCTTTTCTTTTGATGGGAGATGGATTCTGATCTTTAGTATCTATGCCAGTTGCAAGTAAAGTAATTTGGAAATAACATCACTCCAGACAATAGATTTCATTTTTGCTCTTTTACAAACCCAAAATTAACGAATTTTGTACCATTTTACAGACATGCCTAATGAATTTTGCCTATAATTCGTGATGTTCGATCTCTGGCCTGGTAATAGGATTAGTGATTCTATCGGAGCAGTCTAGTAGTCATTATTTCGAGGTTCAATAAAAAAAGTTAAAAGAGAAGGTGCATCCATAGCAATCATTATAATTGGTTAGAAGTCAATTATTATAGTAGCTGGATTGCAAATGCTTGAATGTAATTTGTGAACAAATATGCCATTTAAGTTGTGAAGTTGGAAAGATGACGAGACTCATTTCCAAGGCTCTCACAATAATGCTGCTTGAAAAAAAAATCCTACGTTGGATGCCAAAAACTTGAATAGCTGGTTATTTGTTTATAATTTACTGTTTTAGGATATACTTGTTTATTTGTTCTTGCAAAGTGTAGCAAGTAGAGTACAGTTGGAATGAAATGTGTTCCATTAATGTTTGACTTGGTATATACTTGGTATATTGAGAAATGGGTTAACAAGACTGCTGCATTACAAATTCTATGATGCATTGTCTGTAAATTCATGATTCTTTGAAATTGTCACCTGTTTTGCAGTGAAAAAAAAATATGAAGTTGATTTTTTTTCTTTCTAACTGTGTGTGTGTATATATATATCTGTGTGTGTGTATATATACATATATATGTGTATATATATATATGTATGTGTGTGTGTATATATATATGTATGTATATATATATATATATATATAAAATAAAAACCTGTTAACAAGGTCTAATCAGATACGATATTGTAACCATTGACCAAGTGTGAAATCATTGGGTGATGAAAGGAAATCTACCTATGAAAGTCAAGTGCAAAATCAGTAGTTTATTAGAACTGTTCAGTAAAACATTTCATAGTGTGTACAACTATCTTAGCTTTAAGCTTCAGCTGGGGAGCTTCCAGCAGTTCAGCATGACATTTTACAGTGTCATAGTTATGAACTACTGCAAAAAGCTGCATCTGTCGGGAGTCAAACCCGGATCTATTGCTTGGAAGGCAATTATCCTAAACCGTTGGACTACAAACGCTTAGATGCCATATTTTTGTGACTTTTCTCCTTTAAAACTGAGTTTTCTGAAAGTTACAATTTATAAATGTTGATGTTGAACTGTCGACCTGATAAGATTCAGACTCAGCTACTTAGGGGCTGTTCAGGGGAGCTTTCTCTCTCCGTTTTCTAACTAACGCCTCAGTTAGAAAACAGGGCAGAATACCCCGTTTGCTCATTGCGCCATAATTGAGCTGTTAGTTCTCAATGGATATGCGTTTTCTTTAATTAGGTTAGTTAATGAATTTTAGTTAGTTAATTTAGTGTTTAATAGATTTTAAAATTTAATAACTTGTGCAAATGAGATCCGCTTGAGACGTAGTTCTTTGTCTTACGATCATGTCGAAATGCTCTACGTAATGAGTCGGTTTAAACTAAACTGGAGTAATTTATAATTTTTCTATTATACTAAACACCCCGTTAACATTCTCCGCTCAAATGATCTGCTTAACGTGCCAAACGCATTCTCCGCTAACTCCAATTTTCACTAAAATACTCCATTGATATACTCCCCTTGCGCCAAACAAACCCTTATTACTATTATTTGAATTATCCTCAGCAGTTCAACCTTTATTTATTAGGGAACAATCACCTAACTGTTCTGACTACAAATGCTATGTTGCTGCATCCGACAATTTTGTTCTATGAAATAGACAAGTAGTTTTACCATAACAGTTCGACCACAAGTGCAGTATATTGATTTGGAGCTGGAAGAAAATATCTCCGCACAACGTGGGTTCTACGTGAAAGAAAACTATTTCCACCAGGCATGTAATCTTCTTCGGTTCCCCCCTCTCCCCCCTTCTTTCTCTTCCTTTTAAATTGTAGTTTTGTACGTGTAACTTTCTCTGTTAGGCGTGTAATTAGTCTTTTATTTTCAAAGTAGCAGTTTCTTTAATGGATGTTAATGACAATATGTCCATGGGTAGTAAAAATGGCTCTATTTGCTGGATGCTCAATCTGGCTGCCATACTTAACAATCTCCACTGTTATTTCTCCATGAAATTTGTTTTGGTATTTGTGAGCAGATTTACCCATCCTACTAAATCCTCATGAACGTTATTAGAGCATCCCCAACGCGGGGTCGGTTGAAAAACAACCGACCCCCAACACGGGGATGAAAGGGGGTCCAGGGTTGCTTTGGCAACCCTGGAGGTTGCTGGAGCAACCGAACGGTTGCTCCAGCAACCGGCCATAGCCGACTTCTAAGAAGCCGGCCATGGTGGGGGAGTTAATTTATCTCCCCCCACATGGCTGGCTTCTATGAAGCCGGTTTAATTTTTTTTTATTGATTTAGCCGTTGCATATTATAACCGTTGCATATTATGACCGTTGCATTATTTTACATCTATATGTACAACACTCCTTTGTACATTATAACATACAACATTTCTACATCAAACCACACCTCTATTCCTTCTTCAATTTCTATTTAACTTATTTGCAATGTCAAACATTGGTAAAGGAAAGAAGGGTGTCTCCAAATTTGCACAGAAGCAACACACTAATCAATCAGACAACAATCAGTTTTCTATCCATTTGTCGTTCCAGCAAAATCAACAATCCAGTTATGGTACCTTCCCGAATGTTCCGAACTATAATTGTCCTCAACAGAGCCCGAATTTCTATCAATCCCAGCAAAACTCCAATCATTCTCATAGTACCCAAAATTCTGGTTCCGGTCAAAACGCGTATTTTCAGCAAAACTGCAGTGAGCATCACTACGCTTCTCCAAGCAGCCAACAACGGTTAGTCCTGCCTGAAACTTCTCCAAATCTATCAAGAAATTTGAATTATATGTTTGGAGATTACAGTGGCTTGAATGAATAAATAGAAGTCGATGGTACTGAAAATCCAGATGTTTTTCCCACCACACAACTAAGAAGATCAAACAAAATAGTGAAATGGTCTCCAGAAGAACAAGCAGAACTAGCATTTTGTTGGGTGGAGCGCTCCAGAGACAATCTTAAAGGGACTAGTCAGTCCGATAATTCATTTTGGAGTTCTTTTTCAAGACTATTTAACGGCCGTAGTCCCGAAAACCCACCGAGAACAGTCGACTCTTTGAAATAGTCGTGGAAGAGAATCAATGCTAACTGTTAAAGTTGGAATCAGATTATGGCTGGACTACAAAGTAGACAGCAAAGCGAGACGGACTTGGTAAATTTTGATTAGTTAAATAATGGTTAATATGTTTTACTATATAATAATACCACCTTACGTTTCTTCAACACATACAGCTAAAGAGTGCGAATGAAGCTTATATGGCATAGCACAAAAATCAACCATTCAATTTGCATAATTGCCACGCCATCTTATCTAGAGAGGAAAAACAGAGCACTATACGCCAAGAACATTCTGCAGCGCGATTTATGCCAAGAAGGCCAATGGAGGAATCAAGCCCGGGAAGTCCAGATCCTCAAGAAAACACACCATTTTCTACAAGTTCCGATGGTAGGCCTCCTGGTAAATACAAAGGTAAGAAAAAAACCGTTGCAGATTACAGTTCGTACTATGAACAACTACACAGTCGAATGGTAGCTTCAGAGGAATCAAACCGACTTTTGGCGGAAGCGAGGGAAGCTAAGAGAGATGAGAGATCCAAGGAGAAGCAGCGTAGACACGAAGAACTTCAAATATCAAGAGAGCGTGAGTTGGATGTTAGGGAGCGTGAATTAGCTCGCCTTGAACGAATTGATGACAGGGCACTAATGACTGTCAATTTGGATACATTAAATCCAATGCAACGATTGTTAATGGAGCAAGAACTAGAAGCGTGCCGTAGAAGATGCATAGGATAGGATGTATTTATGTTTTGATCGTTTCCTTGTGGTTGTTTGTTGCTATGTCGTTATTTAGTTTTTAATTACTAAGTACTAATGTTGTAGGAGTAAAAGATTATTAAATGAGCGTGAATTTCCTTTTTTAATTGTCACTAGCACTCTTGCAAGCATGAACTTGTAATACGAGAACATTAACGTAATATTTCATCACTATGGAAAAAAAGGTACATATAAGCATTAAGGAAAACATATAACTAAACAACGAACGTAATTTAACTTAAACATCTAGATAGAGTTCACCACTTCCTATTGATTGCCGGCATGCTCCCAATAGTGTTCGACTAATTCGTCCCTTAATTGTAGATGTGCTTGGGGATCTCTAACGTCCTGGATACGCTGCAAGTACTCGGCAAAAGTATTCGGGTCCTTGTACGGCTTATTTCTTAACCCCACTGCTATATCCAGGTAGTTTTTAAGTTGCAGTTCGAATCCCCCTTTCTTCTTCAACTATCATATAATGTAGTATAATACAACAGTACATGATATCTGATATAACTGCTTGTTCGTAATAGTGCACCTCATTTCTTAAAATATGAAACCATCCCTGTAGAACTCTAAATGATCGTCCTACGTCTTTTCTCAGACTATCGTGATGTTGCGTAAATTTTGCCTCTTTGGCATTGTTCGGATTTTTAAATGCCTGCACAATTGTCTTCCATTTCGGGTATATACCATCAACCAAATAATAACCAACAAAATGGTCTGTATCACCAATTTTATAGTTGCACGGCGGTGACAGATCGTTGTACAAATCATTAAACAAGTATGATTGACGAAGAACATTAATATCGTTTAATGATCCAGGAACACCAAAAAATGCGTGCCATATGTACAAATCGAAAGAAGCGACCGCTTCCAACACCAACGTAGCCTTTTTTGTGTGACCTCTATATTGGCCTTGTAGTGCAACTGGACAGTTTTTCCACGTCCAATGCATACAATCTAAGCTGCCCAACATACCCGGGAAACCACGTTGATCTCCCATTTTTAACAATCGTTCGACATCGCGTGCAGTGGGGGATCGTAGATACTCTTCACCGAAGACACGAACAACTGTTTTGCAGAACTCTTTCAAGCATAGAATTATCGTTGATTCACCAATTCGTAATTTATCATCTAACGAATCAGCTGAACTTCCGTATGAAATCATACGAAGTGCTGCTGTTACTTTTCCGAAGACACGAACAACTGTTTTGCAGAACTCTTTCAAGCATAGAATTATCGTTGATTCACCAATTCGTAATTTATCGTCTAACGAATCAGCTGAACTTCCATATAAAATCATACGAAGTGTTGCTGTTACTTTTTGTAGCGGTGAAATTCCTAGTTCTTTGACAGCATTTCTTCGGTGAGTAAAAAAAGCATTGGACTCAGAAACCTTGTTGAGAACTCGATCAAAACTGTTCACGACATACAAAATCTACGACGAAAGTAAACGTCGCCATATACTGGGTTTGGCACAAAGTAGTCCTTCATCAACTGATTGTGCCCCCCCGGATAGTCACGTCCGTAGCGTATATCTATTCTACCCACTTGGCTGCCTCCTTGGGTTGATTTGGAGCTCTCTGCTATATCACGTTGCATCGCGTTTAAAGTTTCTCGTTGGTACGTTAGCCGCTGTTTGTTGTAGTTTTCTTCGACTTCATCTGAACTAGAAGACGAAGATGTTGAGGAATTTGTGAAGCACCATAATCGCTTTAAACCATTCATGGTGTGAACGATGATTTCAAAGCAATGATAATTGGATGAGTTAGAAGAACAACACTACGGTTATTATAAAGCAAACCCAGGGTTCCAGCACATGACATAATTGGACTAAGTAAAAAGTGTAGGAATTTTGGCTACTTTTTTATGTTTGAAGAAGTCACAGGTGAAGAAGAAATGTTAAAGGTAGGGGGCCTACAGAGGATGGTTGATAAAGTAAAAATGTTAACTAGGAGACGAAACATTGATTTGTTTTATATGCCAGTGTATAGTGTATAGTGTGGATTCATACAACATGAATGATGGCGTTACTTTATCTTTAAGTCACTTTATTGCAAAGTTATGTTGTATCACTGTCATGAAGGTAACACGGGTGTACAGAGAGAAGATAATTACTCACTAGAAATTGCAACAAATCATTGTACATGAAGTATGCCCTTTCAATGTCCATAGTTATATAGTGAACACTGCTGCCTACTGTTAGTGAACAATTTGGATTCCATCAACCAGAAATATGGATTCACTTCACCTTTCTGTCACTTTATCATGTTTCTCCAGAGCTTGGACCAGTCTTTATTGGAATTTGATACGGCAAAGTTTACAATTTCCAATAATATTGGAATTTGATACGGCAGAGTTTGGATTCCATCACCAGTCTTTATTGGAATTTTGTACATGTAACTTTCTCTGTTGGGCGTGTAATTAATCTTTTACTTTCAAAGTAGAAGTTTCTTTAATGGATGTTAATGGCAATATGTCCATGGGTAGTAAAAATGGCTCTATTTGCTGGATGCTTAATCTGGCTGCCATACTTACAATCTCCACTGTTATTTCTCCATGAAATTTGTTTTGGTATTTGTGAGCAGATGTACCCATCCTACTAAATCCTCATGAACGTTATTAAGGTTGTAATAAATACGTACAACCCAACATTCAGGCATGCATGTGAAGATCCAAAATTTACCTTCTCTTTTGAGGACTACACATTATTAATGTTTTGATATAAAATTATGTCTTTCGGCTCCATTTGCAGTTTTCTTTTCATTTTCTTTTCTCTTTCTTGCTGAAGGTGCTCTAAATTAAATTGTGGTGTCATTGCACATTTGATGCTAGTTGATTTTGACATTAATGTTTTTATATATAATGAATTTGGTTAGTTGCTTACCACAGACACACTTCTTTTTTCTCAGAGAAGATTATAGTTGGAATTCAAAACAGATCATATGGAAGTTGTCAATGATGATGAAGAATTTTGTTTAGCCTGGTTCTCTGGAGCATTTGTCTGGTTCAGCAATAATAATTTCACTGTAAAGTACCATCACTTGAAAAACGACAATGATATTGCTTTTTTTGCTAAAACCATTGATGTATCACACATAAGGCTGCATCATCCTAAGTCTGTGCCCTTCTAAGTCTGAGACAGTCAACTTTAAATTGTTCGAAGAAGAGGAAGATGATGCATTGTATAATGATGCCTGGTGGGTAGGAGAAACTCCAAAGGTTCTTGATGGTTCAAAATACTTGGATTATTCATGGAAGGATGAGACTGAATATAGGTTTGGTGATTTGAGACATCATCGCGGGTGGATCAAGGGAGAATAGAGGCGTGCTTCCCAGATATAACGTTTGTTCTTCTCTATAGACGGTAATATGTATTTTCTCTTTGGTTAAAACTAAAGCCCACTAGTTGGGTTTCTAATAAAACATATTTTGCATGAATTAGAACACAAAATATTAAAGATGTTTTAAAAATCATGGCAAAGTTACCGTCCTTGCAATGTACAATACTTGTTAGAAAATATGTTGTTGTTTGATCCTTCCAAAATTCATGGCAAAGCTACTTAGTATAGTTTGAGAAATAGAACTCAACATTCATATTTTGAGTAATGGTAATATGATTATTGATGCTTGGTTATATGCTATTGAACGTCATTGTAATTTTCTTTAGTGGAAACAACTATCTGATGTTATTGTTTCAATTTTTTTTTTTAAATTTATATACATCTAGATCTTCTATCCTTCAAAAATAGAACTGATTCTTAAAACCGTAGTAATTTGAACGGAGTGGAAAAGAAATCCTGTTTTGAATTGAACCATGGATCACTGTTCCAAAAAAGATTTACCCCAATAATTTATGGTATAAAATATAGGATGCATATGTATATGAGATTATGATTACATAACACGATGAATGTAGTCAACTAAAATAATATTATGATGAAGTGCATCCAATTGCTTAGACTGTGGCAAGCTATCTGGCTTAAGATTTTGTTAGAGAAATTGGGTTTAAATTCTTGCATATGCGACAACACCATGTTTTAAAAAAGTTATCATATTTTCTAATGGCATGACCCAATCATCATTAGCACTTTATCTAAAATTGATGCCCCTCCATTGATTTTTCTAATTTATCCTTTGCCTTTCTCCTATTGCATTGTTTTTTTTAGTTGTGTATGTGTGTGTATAGTTTATAAACACGCACGTCCCGCATTAAAAAAATAATTGTATATTATTATCAATTCCGACTGTAAGTAAACAGGTTGAACTCTAAATATGAAGCACATCAAAAGTTGATTATTTGTCATATGTTGTAATATTTTTGGAAATTTGCAATAATACCAAGTTTTAAGGGTGTTTTGTTGCTTTTGGTGGAATTTGTGTGAGGATAAGTTTTGATTATTAGGTTTTTTTTCCTTTACAAATGTCTAGGTAGATGTGGACTTCTCTTATTTTTCAAGAGTGTCTGGGTAAATGATGGGTTTTGATTAATATTGATGGCAATTTATATAAATATTCTTAGTATTACCTATATTTATACTTTCAATTGGATACATTTAGATACGAGGTCTTACCAAAATCTATAGTTGTTATCTAACCATGTCTTATAAATCCATAGTTAAATAATGATTATCCCTTTTTCATAAACCAATGTTTTTCCTATATGTTTCTAATTCATCCAATGTCTATTTTCCTCCTATGTGGATTTTTCATCTTTTCTTTTTCACTTACTGTTCAAGTACATAAATCATAATCAAATCTGGAACTGGATATAACAAGTCACTTTTTGAGTACAAGTGCTCAGACCAAGCGCTTATCATGAACAATGAAGACAAAATGAATCTTCGACATAGGCCGTTTTTTTGGGACTGCTGAAGGAAATTAAGATTTTGAGTACCTTTCAATATAATTATCACAATGATATATTTATTTTTCCAACTTGTCCTTTTGGAGATTTTGCAAAATTTGGAAGTAATCCTAGGTTTCGTTAAATTTTGATGGATTTAGGATGGTTGATGTTTTTTCCCCCTTTTGATGAGAGATAGAGTCAAACACGGATTTATTGCTTGGATGGCAATTATCCTGACCATTGGACTACAAACGTTTGGATAACATATTTGTGCGACTTTCATTCTGTAAAACTCTTTTTTTTTTAAATTTACAATGCATTTACATTGATGCTATAAAACTATTGACCTGATGGGGTTTCAATCTTTTTTTTTTTGGAATAATGCCCAGGTGTTCCACCTTTATTTATTTGAGAACAATTACTCTATCGGTTTGACTACAAATGCTATGATGATGAATCAAATGATGTTTCTGTTTCAATTTCTGTTGTTTCTTCTTTCCTCTGAATTAAACATTTTCTTGCCATTAATGTTCAAATGGTTTTACCTTAACAGTTCGGCCACAAGTGCAGTATATTAACTTGAAGTTGGAAGAAAATATTTCCACACAACTTAAACCGGGCCTCTGTTTGGAAGAAAACTATTTTCACTAGGTCCGTATTCCCCTTTTTAGCAGTTATTTTGCATGTACAACCTTTTCTATTACGCATGTAATTATTCTTTTATTTTCAAAGTAGCTATTCTTTTTTATGGAATTTAATGAAAATATGCCCATGGATAATCAAACATGGGCATGTTGCTGGATATTAAATTTGGCTGCTATACATAGTGCGTACAGTCACAATTATTATTTATTGGTGGAATTTGTTTTTGCTATTTGCGACCAGGGTTTACACATCCTGAACGTTATTGAGGTGGTAATCCATACGTACAGCTCCACTTCAGCACATGCGTGTGAGAATCCAAAATTTTCCTTCTCTTCTCAGGACTACACATGATTTTTGCTTTGATATAAATCTATCCTTCAGTTCCATTAGTAGTTTAATTTTCTGTTTCTTTTTCCTTTTTTCCTTTTCGTGCTGAAGATGCACTGAATTGTGATGTCGTTGCTCACTTCAGTCACTCGATGCTACTAGATTTTGACATCAGTGTTTTTATATATAATGAATTCGATTAGTTGCTTACCACAGTCAAACTTTTTTTTTCTTCCTCCAGTGAAAATTAAAGTTAGAGTTTAAATTAGATCAAGTGGAAGTTGGCAATGATGATAACGGATTTCGTGGAGGCTGGTCTTCTGGAACAATTATCGGGTTTAGCAATAATGATATCACTCGGTACCGTGACTTGGAAAACAACAATAATATGGATTTTTCTGCTGATACCATTGTTGTATCACATTAGACCGCATCATCCTCAAATCGAGACAGTTAACTTTAAATTGCTTGAAGTAGAAGTTGATGCATTCTACAATGATGCCTGTTGGGTTGGAGAAATTTCTAAGGTTTTAGATGGTTTAAAATACCTGGTTTATTTCAAGTCAAGGAAATAATGGGCCCGGTAATTTGATACATCATCGTGAGTGGATCAACGAGGACTGAACGTGTGGTATAATGTTCGTTCTTCTCCATCAAAGGTTATCTGAATGTACATCTTCTATTTGGCTAAAACTTAAGCCCACTAATTGGCCTTTTTAAAACACAATTTGCATGATTTAGAACAGGCAATATTGAAGATATTTTCAAAAATCATAGCCAAGTTGCTATCCTTGCTGTGTTCGAAACCTCGTTAGAAAATATGCTATTGTTTGATTCCTTTCAAAAAGCATGGCAAAATCATCTGGTATTATTTGAGAAAACATTGAAGTCATATTTTGAGAAAAGAAAACATGATTTTTGGTGCTTAGTTATATGCTATTGAACATGGCTATAATTTTTTTTCGAGGAAACAACTATCTCATGTTATTGTTTCAAAGAATTTAGAATTAATTTGCATTTAGACTCTCTATCGTCCAAAAATAGAATCAGTTCTTAAAACGGTAGTATATCAAAATGGAGTGGAAAAGAAATCCACTATCTTGAATTGAACCATATTTTGCTGTTTTGAAGGAGATTTACCCGACAAATTATAGTATAAACTGTAGGATGCACTTGTATACGAGATTATGATTACAAAATGAACATAGTCAAAACTAAAATAATATTATGATGAAAGTGCACACAATTGCTTAGAATGTGGCAAGCTATTTGGCTTAAGATTATGCTAGAGAAATTGGGTTTGAATCCTTGCATATGTGACAACCTTATTTTGAAAAACAAATCATATTTCTAATGGCACGACCAAATCATCGTTAGCACTTTGTTAAAAATTGTTGCCCCCTCCTTTGTCTTTTCTAATTTATCCTTCATCTTTCTCCTGTTGCATTGTTTTGTAAATTATGTGTTTGTATGTATACATTGTTGAAATTAACGATTCAAATATTTTTAGAGAAGGAAAGAAATTGTTTGATTGTCAATCAATTAATTGACTCATATATGGAAAGATATAAGAGGAAGTTTTCTTTTGTGGAAGAAAAATAACAGGCCAATCAATTAATTAATGAAGAATCAATTTACTCAGGGAAAGAGATTGATACCATGATTGCACCAACCATTTATGCTCCAATCAAATCAAGGAAGATATTTTATTTATTTATCTTCATTTAGAAACTTCTCTTATTTGTCTCCAAGAAATCTCTCTATATAAATAGGGGTCATGTTATTGTATGAACGCAAGCATTCCACCATTAATCTTCTTTCTATTGTAATCTTGTGTACTCATTTCTTAATTGAGAAATAAAAGTTGTTGAGTCTCCGTGGACGTAGGATATTCATATCCGAACCATGTTATATTGGTGTGTCATTTCCTTTCTTTTCTGTTTTTGTTCTCTCTATAATTTGTGCCACTTGATTTTAATTTTTTTTGGCATTGTTGAAATTGTTGACAGACTAGATCATTGGGTTTATTTGTTTCCCGCTGCTCAAATCTCTGATTCTGCACTACAGATTGGTATCAGAGCAAGTTGTCCTGTTCAAAGACTTTTTCGACCTTGTCAAATTCCGCAAAGAATAACGGTGGTAGAAGCGCTACAAATTATGGAGTTGCTAGATTTGATGGAAAAGGGGATTTTGGCACATGGAAGATGAAGATGGAAGCGGTGTTGAAGAAAGAGAGGACATTTAAGGTTGTCTCAGATCCATAGAAATTGAAGAAATTAGCACCATAAGAAATAGAAGAATTGGAAGAGGATGCTCTTACTACCATCCAACTTAATCTTTCTGATGAAGTACTTAGAGAGTTTTCTCATGTGAAAACTGCTAAGGAATTTTGGGATGCTCTTCAGAGAAAGTTCTACGACAAGTCTCTCACCAACCGCGTCATCTTACAGCAACAACTTTATTCTTTCAAAATGAGGCCCGGAACATATGTATTTGCTCATATAGATGCCCTCAACACACTTGTCATGAATCTTCAAGCAGTTGATGTAAAGATTGATGATGAGGCGTAAGCTGTTATTCGTTTATGTTCTTTACCGACATAGTATAACACTTTTGTTAACTCTATGATATATGGGCGTTTGTCTATTTGCTTGGAGGATGTGAAGACAAATTTGCATAACGAGATGTTGAGAGGAAAGTTAGCAAGCATGAGCACGGAGAATGATTCTGAAAGTCTTGTTGCACAGAAAGGAAGAAGTAAAAGTAGACCCAAATACGGTGAAGATAGAGCTAAGTCTAGATCTCAGTCAAGAGGAGCTTGGAAGGGAGTTTTTCATTATTACAGAAACTTGGACATTATATTGCAAGTTGCCCCAAGTTGGAGAATAAAAACAAAGTTGTTCCCTAGAAGGCTTCAACATCTACAGCGGAGACATCAGATTCAGATAATGATCCTGGCATTTTTACACCTTCCGCCTCTCCTATGAAGAGTACTATGTGGATTATTGACTCGAAAGCATCCTATCACATGTCACCTGATAGACACTCTTTTTCCACTTATTGTCGGGTTGATGGAGGAGAGGTTCTCATGGGAAATAATGCTTCTTGTCGCATGATTGGTATTGGAACAGTGAAAATCAGGATGTTTGATGGTGTTGTTCGTACTTTATGTGATGTTAGGCATGCGCCTGATTTAAGGTGTAGTTTGATCTCCATTGGAGAAATGTGCAATTTTGGCTTAAAGTGTGTAATAGAAAAAGATTCATTAAAAATTACAAATGGCTCATTGATAGTAATTAAAGGGGTAAAAGCTGGAAATCTATATTTGCTGAAAGGTACAACTGCTGTTGTGGAGACTGCTTCGGTTATTGATTCAGTGGATTTCGATTCTACCAGATTGTGACATTTTCGTATAGGTCACATTGGAGAGCGCAGTTTAGAAGTATTGAGTAAGCGAGGCTTGATTGACGATGTTTATCATTCATAACTCGACTTTTGTGAAGGATGTGTACTTGGAAAGCAGACGAAGGTTTCTTTTGGCATTGCAGAGCATAAGTTTAAAGATGTTTTAGAGTATGTTCACACTGATGTTTGGGTTCTCGCACCATGCCTATCTTATGGAGGAGCCAGGTATTTTGTTTCATTTATGGATGATTTTTCTAGAAAAGTATGGGTTTACTTTATGAAGTCCAAAGACAAAACCTTTGATAGGTTTCAAAGTTGTAAATCTCTTATTAAGAAGCAATCTGGAAAGAAAGTGAAGATTCTTCGTTTAGATAATGGTGGTGAATTCATTTCTCAAAAATTCATCAAATTTTATGAGTCCGAGGGAATCAAAAGACACTACACCACACCAGGAGACCTTCAGTCAAATGGGGTTGTAGAGAGAATGAATCAGACTTTGTTGGAAAGAACTCGTTGCTTACGGCTGACTGCGGGATTAAATAAGAGATTTTGGGCAGAAGCATTATCTACGGCGGTTTTCCTTATCAACCGCACACCTTTTACCGCCATAGATATGAAGATTCCTGAAGAAGTGTGGAAGGGAGAGCCTATATCATATTCCTTTCTCAGAGTGTTTGGTTGTCCAGCTTATGTGTATGAGAACAAAGGGTAGTTGGATCCAAGATCGCGCAAGTGTATTTTTCTTGGATATAAGAAAGGAATTAATGGTTGTAGGATGTGGTGTCCAACTACCCAGAAGATTATTACTAGCAGGCATGTCACATTTGATGAGAAGGCTGTGTTGAAGGTGGAGCCTTCTTCTTCTTCAGTTAATGATGATGTTGAGAGGACAAATTTCAGAATACCAAACATAAGGCAGATCATCAGACTTCCATATGAGTAAAAATGGTGATTCCGGTGACACCGTGGTAGATAGGGAAAAGATAGAAGATCAATCTCAAGGTGGAGCTCATATTCAAACTCGACCAACGAGAGAGAAGAAAAGACCTACATGGCTTGATGATTTTGTTGGATTAAGCATTGAAAATATTAACTTTGATGACATGGCAGTTTATGCATTAAGCATATTTCATGATGAACCAAGAGACTACAGAGATGCCATTAGTTCAGTTGATAGCTCCAGTTGGCTAGTAGCAATGGAGGAGGAGATTGAGTCTTTGCACAAAAACCACACTTGTGATTTAGTGCCACTTCCTTCCGGAAAGAGACCAATTGGATGTAAATGGATCTATAAGGTGAAAGATGGCAACAATGTTGACTTAAGGTACAAAGCAAGATTAGTGGCAAAGGGTTATGTTTAGAAGAAAGATGTGGAGTTTCGTGATATTTTTTCTCCAGTTGTTAGACACACTTCCATTCGCATTCTTTTGGCATCAGTTGCTTACTTTGACATGGAGTTGGAACAACTAGATGTCAAGACAACATTCTTGCATGGTGATCTTGAGGAGGACATTTACCTACGACAGCCAGAGGGGTTCATTGATAGCAGCAGGGTAGGTCATGTTTGTAAACTTAACAAATATCTTTATGGCTTAAAACAGTCTCTTAGACAGTGGTATAAGAAATTTGATAAGTTTATGATCTCACATGGTTACTCTAGAAGTTTTAAGGACCAATGTGTCTATTTTAAAAAAATGTAATGATGACATCATCTATTTGTTACTTTATGTTGAAGATATGTTGATAGCTTCTAAGAGCATGTCTAAAATTTCAGAGTTGAAGATGGAGCTCAGTAAGAAATTTGAGATGAAAGATTTGGGAAACGAACAGAGAATTTTAGGGATGGAGATTCAGAGGGATAGAAATCAAAGAGTTTTGAGGCTGACTCAAATTTAATACGTCGAAAAAGTCCTATCTTGATTCGGTATGGAGAATGCTAAACCGGTGGCTACTCCATTAGGCTCTCAATTCAAGCTATCCAGAGATACGTGTCCTACATCGCATGAAGACAAAAGGGATATGCGTAATATACCTTATCCTAGTGCTGCTGGTAGTCTCATGTATGCAATGGTGTGCACGAGACCAGATTTGGCCCATGAAGTTGGTGCTGTTAGTCGATATATATCTAATCCAGGTAAAGAGCATTGGCAAGCAGTGAAGTGGATACTCAGATATCTTCGTGGCACTTCTTCACTTGGCTTGTTATATGGTGGAGTAGATGGAGACATCTCTCTTAGAGGATATTGTGATTCAGATTATGCTGGGGATAGAGATGGACGGAAGTTGGTGTCGGGCTGTGTTTTTACACTTAGCATAGGCTCGATTTCGTGGAGATCAAAGTTGCAGTCTATCGTAGCATTGTCGACTACCGAAGCAGAGTTAATATCGATTGTGGAAGCAACAAAGGAAGGATTTTACCTACTTTAGTTGTTGGATGATCTTTCAATGGCGCAGCAGACAGTGGAGCTATTTTCAGACAGTTAGAGTGTGATTCATCTTGTTAAGAATCATGCTTATAGTTCACGGACGAAGCACATTGATGTTAGAGGTTTCTTTCTTATGCTTGAGGAAGAAAGAAGCAAGATAAAATTATTGAAGGTGGGTACTTCGGATAATCCTTCATATATGATGACCAAGTCACTTCCAAAGGACAAGTTTGAGCATTACTCAAACTTGATTAGTTTGCTTCCTGTTACTTGAGCGCCATGGGGTGCTGGGCCCAACAACTTCTACGTTGATTATTGAAGATGAGATGATCAAGAAATATTGTCATATTTGAATCAAGGTGGAGTGTTGAAATTAATGATTCAAATATTTGTAGAGAAGGAAAGAAATTGATTGATTATCAATCAATTAATTGGCTCGTATATGGAAAGATATAAGAGGAAGTTTCTTTTGTGGAAGAAAAGTAACAGGCCAATTAATCAATTAATGAAGAATCAATTTTCTCAGGGAAAGAGATTGAGACCATGATTACGCCAACCATTTATGCTCCAATCAAATCAAGGAAGATATTTTATTTATTTATCTTCATCTAGAAACTTCTCTTATTTATCTCCAAGAAATCCCTCTATATAAATATGGGTCATGTTATTGTATGAACGCAAGTAATCCACCATTAATCTTCTCTCTATTGTAATCTTATGTACTCATTTCTTCATTGAGAAATAAAAGTTGTTGGCTCTCCGTGGAAGTAGGATATTCATATCCGAACCACGTTATATTGGTGTGTCCTTTCTTCTCTTTTCTGTTTTTGTTCTCTCTGTAATTTATGCTACTTGATTTTTTTTGGCATTGTTGAAACTATTGACAGACTGGATCATTGGGTTTATGCGTATTCCGCTGCCCAAACCCCTGATTTTAACCTACATACACAACGTCCTCCCTCCCATATTTAAAATCATAATTGTATATTATTATTAGTTTTGATAACAAGTAAACGGATTGTGCTCTAGAAGGACATCAAAAGTTGATTATTTGACTTTTTTGTAATATTTATGAAAATTTGAACTAATATCAGGTTTTAAGGGTGTGAGTTTATAGGAGGATAATTTTCGATTATTTTCTTTTTTTCCTCTACAAATCTCTAGGTAGATGTGGGCTTCTATTTTTTAAGAGTGTTTTGATGAATGATAGGTTTCAATTAATATTGATGACACCTTAAATAATTATTCTAGAAAAGTTCCATTTGGAATCATTAATAAATTACAAATTTTACTTACCTAATCACTAGAACCATCAGTTTTCGTCTATAATTTCGAGAATGTTATGCACTTCCGTTGGACGCATGCAAAAAAATCGAAAGCAAATTCAGTTATTATTGGATAATGATCGTGTGCGTAGCTGCATATATAATGCTTCACACAAATAAAAATGTGAGCTAACTTCTGAAATAATATGAGCAAATGCAGATAAAGCAAATGCAGACAAAACTCATTCCTATATTTTCGTTCATCAATTCAATTTTTGTGTAAATAATAAATGGGAAAAACATAATGCGAGATTTGCATTTTATTCTTTTTTATAAGAATATCCATAAGCTTATGATAAAATAATTTTATGTGGTAATATTATACTACCAAATTTGAGGGCATTGTAGGCATTTGATTAAGGGAAAAACAAATGTTTGGCCTCTAAAAGCAATTAATTAGGGGCATAATTACGGCCATGCCTCTATTGACGTCAATAAAGGCAGATTAACGTGCCTGTAACCTATATCTTAATTAATATAAAAAAACAAATTCATTTAGGGGCAAAAGTTGCAAAATAAAAACGACTGAAATATGATATGCGTCACTTTATTAACTTTCCCAAATTCATCTCTTTTTTGCTATCTTCTAAAAACCCTAGAATGGACGCCACTATCACTTGACTATAAACGATTGTGATAACAAAAGAAATCACTGATTTAGGAGCTACTATGGTTAATTTACTGGCGACTATTAGGATTTGAAGCGATAGTGGTTAATTTGTTTACATCCATTACATACAGCGCAGCCAAGTAATCCCTTTCCTATTTTCTCTTCAGTTTCATCATTTGACCATACGAATTTATTTTATGCTTCCTAATCTGTATTAAGTAGGTTACCTCGTTATAGAATTTATATGCAATTTGATGAAATACTTTTTCGATCTACACTAGTGCTTTGAAATTTCAAATTTTGCAAATGTTAGCCTTAGTTGGCAAAATTTAGTTGATTAGTTGTTTTATTATCATTAAAAATGCGGAACATAGTATTTCTGATTTCTTTCTCCTTGACAATGTGAAAAATGAAAAACATTATTCAGCGCCATCTATTTTTTAACCGAAAGTTCTTTTCACTTGCAGAGGATAAAATTACATTATTTTCAGTTTGCTTTTGTGAATCATTTCTATTGGATGATCCAATTTCTAAATCCAAAAATAAACTTGTACAGTTGGCTAAATGTTCTCCTTTTTTTTAGTCAAATTGCAATGACTTCATAGTTATCTTTAAGAAGATCTATGTATAAAAAGGGTGATTTTAATATCAAGAATGAAGGATAGCAAACCATATCTAATATTTCCAAATTATTTGGTTTGTACGAAAGTGAAATCTCTGTTCTTTTTCTAGTTACATGTTGTTTGTAAATGCGGTTCTATAATTCATTTGCTTGTTGCAATAATTTGGCATGTTAATTTTTTTATAACCTTCCATAATACTTTTGCATGATCATTTGCATTGAAAATGGTTTTACCAGGATTTTTTGACATAAGCTTATGTAAAAACATTGAGCAATTGCATAATAAGCATAGTATAAGTTATTTTAGTTGTAAAAACTTGTAAAAGGTGATAACAAATTAGGATTTTTATATTATTTATCCAACTCAATTTTTTATATGTTTATTTAACTAATATAATGAACATGGTTATATTTCATAAAGAACAGTGCTGGTATGTACAATCATGTCTAGCAAGATCCAAAACATGCAGTTCAAACTAATTCTCGAGTAAATATAAATATTTTTCTGTCATTCTTAACAGTTATGTTAAGTTAAACCCCATCATGTATGCATAGTTAGAATATTTATTCATTTAAAGACCTTTAGTAGTAAGTTTGCTACATATTTGTTTGCTAGATTTCTACAATTAGAATAGTGCAATGCTTTGATATTGCAATGGGGCTGGGACATTTCTAGATATAAAAATGGTGTAAGTGCTTTAATAAAAAAATGTTATATTATATTTAAATTATAGCTTTACAAAAGATTAACTCATTATTTGCTATCTCAAGTAGAGTACCTTACCGTATTACCGGTATAAAGATATATTTGATGCTATAATCATAGAATTGTAATCAAAAGGAATGATCAATTCTAAAATAATAAATTTTATTATGCACGTGACTAACATGACATGTGAATATGATTATTGTGTATATATATATATATATATATATATATATATATATATATATATTATGTATGATTAGGTTTAACTTCACAGATGTTCTGCTGCTAGCCTTTCTACTTTCATTCACTATGGCAATCTTGCTAGTGTCCATGCTAAAGTTAAAGACATGAGTGATGCTGCATTTTTGTTGAATGCATAAGTTTACTTGTACTCTCACCACATATTTATCAGTGTATTGAGATGAAGTTGGTAAGTTTTAGTTATTTATTCTTACGTTAATTATTGTTATGTTCAGCTCTTCGAAAAAGCTGTCCAACTTCTGTTTTGTTTCAATTAGTCCATCTATTAGGATGCAAAAATCAACACACTTCTCATAGTTTTCATTCACAAGGTGTACAAAGAATTCTACTTGCAATAGGTGTTTCTTCACGAAGCAATGTAGCCCTAGTGTCATCCAACTTAACTTTCACTCATACAGGAGATACCTAATCTAAAAGCTTTTTACATGTAGAGTTTTTTTTTCCAAGTTGTATTTCCGTACATTCAAACGCCACATTTCATGTTGACATCAGCTAATGATGTATTTTAGGTAATTAGTTGTATGTCACTAACAACTTATATTGTTCTAACAAACTAATATACAATAAATATATATTAGGTGCAATATATATTTATGATTTTTATGGTTCCATCGTATACTTGTGCTGCCTTTTGCTTATCCTGGTGGGCAGTAGATGCCATTGCAAATTGAATCCTGCAACTTGTATAACAAAACAAATCAAAGCACTTCGTGGTTAGTTTATTTTATCCTTTTTACTTATCGTAAGAGTGGTACTTTGCTTAAGTAGTGCACTCATTTTTATTCATGTATAAAATTAAAGCCTAAATGAGCTGTCAATCTTGTGTCAATTTGTTTATTATTATTATTTTTAGCCTCAAGTTTTGAAATAATTGCCTGCATGTCAAGGTACATCTCATTTGCATATCTAATACACTGAAATGGCCAAATGTCAATGTACTTAGTAACAAATACAAACTCATATCAGTATGAGTTACCAAAAACAAAATTCTGAGAGTGTCTTTAGGAACAACTTCGACCATCATTCTACAACACTAAGTCCTTCTGCTTGAGCTTTTCCATTATCATGTGGGCTATAGACGGGAATCCCTCGGCACACGCTTGTTGAATTGCAATTCCTGTAGGAACCATCTTTCTCCTTTTCAAACAGAATGAGCTATTGCAAATCCAATATGGATTTATTCCTTTCTCCCCTATGCAATGTGGGCACATCTAATCCTCTTTACTCTTCACTTCCTCCATTTCTTCGCCATATCTAACTTTGAGACAAGCCCAACACAAAAATCCATTTGTAGAACGACAGACGGAACACTCAGTCTTTCCAATGCATGGCTGATTGATGTCCCTATTCCCACAGTGTTTGCAGTCTTCTTCTCTACATCACTTCTTCTGCCTGCAAAAATGGAAATAAATGCCAATGACAAGATCATATATACTTCCCCTAGCTTTACTTGCACATCGCTTAGACATAGGATATTTTTTCCTATCCACAATGTCTACAAGCTCTTCATCACTTTCATATGACAAAGCATTGAGAGAAGAATGATCCGAGCCAGAACTTGTTCTTTTCAAGCGATTTGACCTACGAGATGGCACTGATACTTCAGTCTTCCCTTTCTTAACAGCACTTGATTTGCTCTTACTTTTTGAAGAAGTTTTTGGAGACATAACAGTTTGCATTTCCCTAAGTCTAAGTGCAATGCCAAGTGCTTCAAGTCTAGCCTTTCTGAGTAGTTTCGGGAGGGAACACTAAATTTTCAAGCACTCTAATGTTATTACCAAGTCCAATTGATGCCAATACATCCTTGTTCTCTGAAATTCGAGCAAGTCGTGTGCTTTCATCTTCTGTTGTTACTGCAACAACTTCCTCTATTTTTTCCTCTTCTTCGACATGGGAACAATTCTCCACAATTTCAGGATTGTTTTCTTGCAAAATCGAAGAATCAGAATCATAATGTTTTTTCATCAACGCTCTTTCAGATTTGCGTGGTGGAGTTCCTAATTCCAACCTCATTTTCCTCTTCTTATTTTCATTACTGCTTTTGGTACTAAGTTCAGTACTAATTCCATTCTCTTTAGCCTTGTTATTTTGTTCAATTTCGGAACTTTTGGAATCTTTTTCAGTTTTAACGTTCTGGACCAAAGAAATTTATTTTCCATTCAGTCGTCCAGATCTACATCTGGAGTCGATGGGTCCAAAATCGATCTCTTAACTTTTTTCGTACAAGAATTAACAGCCAAGCTACATAAAAGTCAGAATTTTTGTTGCTATCAGATTTCACATCGGATTCCACTCTGTCCATGACTATCTGAAACTTCTCTCACTGTGTTTGGTTAGAGAAGAAGATGCGTAACGGCTAGTTTATATTATTTTTTTTGGTCAATTTGTTTATATTAGGATACAAATAGGAGATGTCATCTACATTGAAACCCATTCAAGGCTCTTGTAAATGCGTATATTCAATTACATGTGTTTTGCTCATTATCACAGTGAACCTCAAAACACGTGGTTTGTGCCAAATTCTCCAAGAATAAATAATAAGGTGGATGTTCTAAAATATGTTTTTTAGTTCAAACATAAGTTTATGTTATCGTTTTTACTTGTTTCGATTGACTGTTATAGAGCATTGCACTCATTGTTTATTCATGTATAAAATTAAAGCCTAAATGTGCAACTTTTAGACTTGTGTCAAATTTGTTTATATTAGGATGCAAATTGGAGATGCCATCTATATTGAAACCCATTCAAGGCTCTACTAAATGCGGCATATTTAATCATTAGTTCATTATCAGAGTGAACCTCAGAACACATGGTTTGCGCTAAATTCTTCAAGAATAAATAATAAGGTGGATGTTCTAAAATATATTGATTACTTCAGATGTAAACATATGTTATGGTTTTTACTTTTTTCAATTGAATGTTGTAGAGATTGCAAAGCCTATGTGTAATTGATACTTTGGAAGAAATGTGTATTAAGGAAGAGTATTGTTCTTCTTCATGAGATATGACTTGCCAAAATCTTCAATGTGGCGTCTAGGTACTTATCTTGTTGCATATATTCCTATATCTATAAAGAGTTATTTTACAATATACTGGTAGCAATTAGATTATCCTCAATGTTAGATTTGTGCAACATCTTTACGGACACATGAAGTAAGTCAAGGAATGTGTAGGAAGTTCTCTTTAAAGATTTCTAGTATCTTCTTTGTATTTCAGTAAGGAAGAATCATGGCCTATTTTACACTGAGATTTTGTACTCTGCTTCCAGTGTAGTTTGGAATACAAACATAATATGAGCAATAAGTAATGTTGTGTTGGTACGTCACACAGATAACCAGTTTAGAAGCTTAGCATAATGCATCTACAAATCGGTTTCATGGCCTTTTGTTGAAGATGTGTTTTTTTAAGTACTTTTAACTTTCTGTTGTTCTATTTCTCCAGGACCTGTTAAATGTTGATATTTGTACATGTAGGAGAAATTGGTTAGAGTAGAGTGGTGGATTAGGAAAAACGAATGTTGAAGAGATACTTGACACATTTTTCGTAGTTTTGATCGAATATGGAACTTCTTTTTCTTGTCTCTGCAGGTCAACCACTTTTCTTCCTTTTTTTCTTATATCTTTGAGGCATAAGATCAAAATTTCTGTTTCATCGTTACTAAATTGTTAATATCAATATATAACGTATAGTAATCTTAGCATGGATTGGTGGCTCACCAAGAACCATTTTTGATTATGCGGCATTCTTACAGATATTGAGCATCTTCATTAGTGGTATACTACCAAAATCGTAAGTATTGAGGGTGTTACAATAGAGGCAAACATCTCAAATGCCTCCAGTGTTATTTGCATAGAAACTGTATGTAACTGGAAGTATTTTTTCATTACTGCTAGTGAGATTCTTGTTTCATATGTATTGATCTTATCTAGTGAAATTTTTCCCTGAACCCTACTTTCGGCACCTAGGTGTTGATTGTTTTGTTAGCGAAGAGGGGATCAAAAAGCATCTTGACGGTTTGTCGTTAACACTCATCTAAAGACTAATGGCACATCTGCATCAGCTAAGGTCAAACATGCAATTGATGGTACTTACCTTGGACTGATTTTGAAGTATCAAGGTCCTTGGGTCCTAGAATTTGAAATGATAAAGAGTATTTTTTTTATTGTTAATTGATATCTCAAGGCTGTTGAGTAAATAATTTTATTACTGTGTTGAAATAGGTTTTCCTTGAAATGTTTGAAGACTTATATCAATGACATTATTAGGAGGACATCAGTTTTAGAGAAGAGTGAATATTTGGACTGGAGTTCCACTGAACTATGAAAGCATATCCCAAGAAGACGCCAAAAGCTCTCAAAGATATGCAGGGATGGTAGCGGTAAATACGACTTTTTAGTAGTTTATATAGATAAGTATGTGGTGGTTATGTGTATATGTATCTGAAGGGCATTATTTGTTGTTATAATTAAATATAACATTGTGTATCTAAATGATTTGATATCTGGTTGGTTTTATATCTGGCTGGGTATTTTATTCAGTAATAATTTATACTTGTTGTACAATAAACTGTTTATGCAATGTTTAATATATATGAATGCGTATGCTGATTTGGGATTTTTTTTTAAATAATGCAATTCATAATAGGGGCGGCTGTTAGTGCCTCAACTTCTCATTTTATTTATTTATTCATCCTATGTGGCAGGTAAATATTAGAGGAAAATTTACGGTAATATTTGCCCTTAAATATTATTAGGGACTCTGTTTTCAGGGGCAGATGTTAAATTGCCCCTCATTCATTTAGAGGTAGAATATTTATATTTTTTTGCCTCAAATTGAAATAAGAGAGACAAATCTATTTGCCCCCAATATTGAAAATTTTAGAAATTCATAAATTTAAAATGTAAGCATAAAAGGATGTTATCTGATTTACTTGGATGTTTTGTAAATTTTTACCAAACTATAATGATATGATTCACAAACTAATTACCTCGCGCGAAGCTCAATGTGTTTGAATATTAAGCACCATGATTCATGTACCTTATTTATTTTTTATATTCCACTTGGTAAGCTCCTAGACAATCTCGAACACTCCACTATTTAATTTAAATTGCATTAGAATTGTACTTTTTATTTTATGAATGAAAAGAAGACATGCAATTCATGCATATGGTGATGATTACGAGTAAGAAAAAAAATTAAATAGAAGATGAATGATAACAAAAGTGAAGAATTTATTTAGCAAAATGAATAATGAAGGCATGACATGGGAATAATTTGTTAGGACAAAAAAAGTCTTATTTACCAGATTCAAACTATAATGAAGGCATGACTTGGGTATTCATGGGAGTAAACCCGTTCCATGTCATACGGCACGGTCCCTTGATTTACCATATTTTAAAGTAAAGTATTAATAACTGTTTTAGCTCCCACCAGTCCCATGATTGACCTGGAGTTTATTGTTTTCGCGTAAAGTCTGGGTGCTGATATTTTCCACATGGGCAGCTAGTAGTTTTGGTTTTGTAGATATATATTTAATAGGATCTTAGTTTACAGCTGGAGCTATATTCGGAAAGCTTTGTATCCGTGTATTTCTTTCAATCGTGGTAGTTGATGTATTTCTGTGGTGCATTGTATTTATACATTTTTATTTCCGCTACTATGTAATTTAAATCTCTGATATTATTATTCCACTATGTAATATTTATTCGTACTCTGATATTCTGGTACGCTAATGCAAATTGTTGTAATAGCAATGAAATGTTCTCTTGTTTGTGTTTTGATAAGTCGTGTTCTCAAAACAATCCGGGCTCCTCCGTCTCCTCGGGGATCGGGGAAGCCTGGGTTGTAACAATGAGGCTTGAGGTCATAACGTATCTTTTAACAGATCACACCTTTGTTTATTTTGAATGCCACATCGTCATACCCGCCAAATCACAAATTGATTTCCCTAAAAATACCATGGGTATAAAGCTAAGAGATATGAATTCCTTCACCACCAACGTAAATACATTTGAAGCGATCAACTTACGTGATCTATTAGATATACTATGTCAGACATTCGTCCATACACGTTGTCCTGGGACTGGACAACCCGAAGGCACTATTATGTAAATCCATGTTAGTCAATTTCTACCTAGGATCGCTAGAACAACCCTTGCATAAACACTGTCTTCAATTATCTTCATCATACTTGATTCGCAATGCTAATGCCCATACGGAGTGGTTTTCAGATAATAAATCTGATCCCGGTCTCTACGTATTGACAACAGAAAACGGTCAAAAACTTTGATAGTTGGTTATTTAACTATCAAAGGAAAACATACATACAAACAACGGTCGTATTTCTAAATGGAAATATTACCGATCAAGTAATCAACACTGAGCCCCATTTTAATAGATTTATCATTAAATTATCCATTTTCCCAATTTCCCCTTTTTCATATTTCTCAAACTCATTTAGCCTTTCAGGATTCACGGAAAAATATTTCCCTATATCTAAAATTTCTTATATTTATACTTAGAAAATATACGCTATTTAAATTTGGAAAACATTTCCATTTCTCATTCACGCATTACTAACCTTTTACGTCCACCGATCCCTAACAGTAAACTAGTAAGAGAACAACTCCCCATGTATCAACCCCGAAGGCCGAAACCAACATCATATCGATACTCAAAAACCTGTTCAACATAACTAATCTCCAGTTAGTTTCTAATTTCCTTAACTCCGATTTTAACTTCAAAATCATTTCATTTTCTATACTTAGAAAACATTTCTGGTTATATTTGGAAAACATTTCCAAATTATTTTATACTAATTATTCCATTTCTAGTTATTGTTTATAAACCCAACTTCTTGTTAATTAGACCAGGTTTATAACTGAATCTTGACTATATATTCAATTATAAATTATTAGTTTTAAATAAAATATTACTTTTCTTGTCAAATTCTAAACTATGTAATATATAATTCATAAAAAAAAATCGACCTCGTCGAATTCTAATTACAAATCCTTATGTTTTTCTTTTAGTTCCTTCACATTTTGAATATTTAAATAATTTCATCATTTTTTTCTAAACGATTTGCCTTTTCTTCATTTCTTATATTTTTAAATTATTTAATAATAATTATTCTATTTTATTTTTAACATCAAACTACTTGTTTTAATATAATTCAAACAAGTTATTATATTCTAATCTATTCGAAATTCATTTTCTATTTAAAAAAGATTATCCTTTTTAAAAACCTAATTTCTTTTACAATGTATTCGAATATATTTTACGGTGTAAAAATGTAACACCCCGTGAATTCTATAACATTAAGCTTCATAAATTAAAGTGTAACTAATTCTGAATTAAAGAATTAAGGGAAACGGGTTACACCATTGCGTTCGTCTCGGAATTCTGCTTGAGATAGAGTCCGAGTTTGAGTGAATCGGACTCCGTATGAAGGAGTTATAACCTTCGGAAGTTTCAGAGTAAAATTTAAAATTCAAACAGCTCAGTTTCAAGTTCAAAATTCGAAAAACAAGCTCAAACTGGGTTGGGTGGAAAAATTCCCGCCTAGGGACCAGGTCGACCATGGTGTCGACCTGGTCACCCCATATCGACCATAGTGTCGACCTGGGTGTCGACCTGCCAATCGACCTACCTGGTCGACCTGGCTGGCTGAGTCTGGCTCTGGCTCAAATTTCTGTGGCTCGGTGTGTTATTAGGGCTGACATGTCACCTCTTGATTGGCTCTTTGGACTTTTTATGGTCTAGATTCTTCCTGTCTTCATCTGACGGCTCAAAACAATCTAAAAATCTATATATACACCCTAAGTCTCAACTAAAATTCACAAAAAAAAATAAGATTGGAGTCATCATGCTGCCAGGAAGGAATTGAGAGTAGCCGTCAAGAGAGAGGAGCTTAGAGACGAATTAAAATTAAGAAGAAGACTAAAGCTTAATCAAATTATTCAACGCAATGTTAATCTACCCAAAGGAACGCATTTCAATTTCAGAACTCAGAATCCAGAATTCAAGATTCTGCATTCGTTGTAAGTATAGTGATCTTTCAGAAATGAATAAAACTGTGACGTGATTCGATGTAAATGAAAATAGAATTGTGTTATTGTATAATAATGATATAAATTCTGTGTATTGTAATGATTCTGTCATGACTTGTGCATTGATATTTGTGGCCTAAACTGATTGATGCAAGCCTATTGGACAATTGTATATGAAAATAATAGCACTTGCAAGTTGTGGCAAAAACTAGTAATTGATAGCTTTATGTTTATGTCGATGGCATGGACTATATACATTCCCTAAGTCTAAGTTAAAGCTTATGTAAACATGTTCTAGATTTGAGACCTTTTATGCCTACATGACCCAAAACCTATGAACACATTCTTATGTTTATTTGCAAGTATAATTGGATCTATGTTAAGTACCGTTTGGGTTACATAAACTATGCAAGTTCATGTTGAAATAGGCTATATGATTAGATGTTAAAATTGGACATTTTGGTGAATATACAACATGTTAGTTTTGTTGTTGACATTATGCCAAGTTAAACATGTTTAAACCCAAATTTGTATAAGCCTAAACTATGCCATTTCATATGACACTTACTTATTTATACTCTGATTTGAATGCAAGTTCACATGACCCATAATTTATGTTAGTTGAATCGCTAAATTGCAAGTTCATGCGCCACACACCTTTATGTATTGTAAAATATTACATATTCTTGATTTCCCAATTTCTCACGTTTATAAAGTTGGGCTGAATTGTGTCGAGCCCAACATTTGTTATAATGTTGCGAACGTACAAACGAGGGTAATAACGTTGGGTGAAAAACATGAAAAATATATGTTGGCATGGTTGGCACATGCCAACGACAATGACATTTAAGCGGTATGAATTGTTATACCCAAGAATAAAGGATATGACATTTGAATATAAAATTGAGAAGTGATAAAATATGTAAATTTAGGAAACACGGTATGCTTAACCCGAGGTTGGATTGAGTTGTGACGCAAACCTGGCCGGACCCCCCCCCAGCGGTCCAGTAGTCACAACAATACCTATCCAATGTGGATGGTTAAGCATTGAGCCCAATAAGGACCCGAGGTTAGACTGAACTATGGTGTAAACCTGCCCGGAACCGACCGACACATCCAGTAATCGTAGCAATATCCATCTAATGTGAGTGGTCGGTGCTTTAAGAGGCTAAGACAGATGGTAGGGTTAAGTCAACTAAAAACACTTAACCAATTCAACATGTTAATTAAACTGATGGGTGGGGTTAGGCAAATATAGACACTTAACCGCTTAACATGTTTGACTGGAAAACCCTAGTGACGGTCACCCATTTCAGCAGTAACCCAATTAGGTATCATGGTACCCTGAAACTAGGCAGGGTGGGGCACGGTTACTGGGCTGATTGTAAGCGGTCAAAGCGACGGCGGTGGGTGCAACAGTGTGGGTTCTAACGAAGTGCGGGCGTGCACACACTTCGGAGCAGACAAACAGGGCACTGGGGGCACCAGTAGTATAACCTATGCATTCTAAGGTTTGTGTCGGGGCCGCCACCATGGGTCTTGATACACCCCATGGTGGGACCAACATAGGTATCTACAATCTCTGGGGGCCGTATGACACATATGTTTACGCGAGTAGGAGCTGATCTTTAGAAACGGGAACACTTCACCCTCAGCATAGGGTGCATCTTTAGAAACAGGATCACTTCACCCTCAGCATGGGGTGCCAGTTAGAATAAGCTCAAGTAGGTGCAGCGATATAGTGTGGGTGCGATAGTACATTCGATACTAAACTACAATTCCTTAGCTTGTGATACCTTCCTGTTTTCAGTTTATATCTATCATGCCCTTTTTTCTTATTCACATACTGAAGAGTCACTAGATTTACTCAGGCTTTATGTCTGACTCTATTTTCTTTTCACCTTCTTTTCTTTCGTCCCCCCTCCAGGTCCACAGGGAGGAAACAACCTAGCTTAGTCAGACTCTTTGCAAGCTTCAAGACCGAAGATGTATGGTTTGGATTTCTTTTGCTCGGACTATGGCTTTGGATATCACTATGGGGATTTTTGTTACTTTATTTATGTTTTATGCATCTTTAATAATCAAGACAGTAATGAGGTTGTAACGTTGGAAATATTTTGAGACAGTTATGGAAATGTTTTGTATGAACACGTATTGATGAAATAAAAGCCTGTTTGTTTTCCTCTGTTTAAAATACGTGTATTTATAACTGTCTTGTGTTTATCTGTGATTTTTACTTATAAACCTCCACCAAAGTTAAGGCATTCCCTTTGTGAGTGACCTTAACAGAGGTGGGGTGTTTCACTTGGTATCAGAGCATAGGTTTACCAGATAAGATAAAAGTTTTTGAAATTGTTTTCAAAAGAAAGTTTAAAGAAGCATTTTTCAAGAAAAAGTGTTATATTTTTAAAAACGCATAAGTCCCCCAAAGCCATACGCACTATCTCTCTATCCTTTTGTCTTGAATCTTTCCTTTTCGTTTCAGCATGTCTGGGGACCTTACTCCCCAACTACAGACACTTTTACTCCTCCTCCTCCTCTACGTGAAACAACAAGCGGAAGAATCGCAGAACAAGAAAACGGATAATAGTCAAGGAGGAAAGGACCACAACAATAATAACAAGGCACGTGAGAAAAGGAAATGTTATTTCTGTGGCATTGTTGGGCATATAGTCCAGGATTGTAGAAAGAAGAAGATGAAGATAGGAGCATGCTTTCAGTGTGGTGATATTGGACATATCAGCAAGAATTGTCCCAAGAAGCAAGGGCAAGGCCCGCAAGCAGGACCTTCCGGGGGTACCTCTTTAACTTCTTCTCCTAGATGCTTTGTTTTATCCTGCTTATCTTCTCAATCCTATCTTGAGAATCTCACGTAGAAATATTTCTGTAGAAAGCTTAATTTATCTTTTTGATCATCCAGTTCGCACTCTCTTTGATTCTGGTGCATCACACTCCTTTATTTCATCTGCTTTAGTAGAATCTCTGCACCTAGATACTAGTATGGTAGAAGGTCCCTTGGTTGTTTCGAATCCAATTGGGGGCTCGGCTTATTTATCGATGGTTTACTTGGATTTGAAAATCTCTATTCTAAGTGTTGAATTTAGATGTAGTGCCTTTGTTTTGGGCTTCTCAGGATATGGTTTGATCTTAGGCATGGACTGGTTATCCAGTAATGGTGCCATTCTTGGTTGTGAGAAAAGAGTAGTTAGACTCTTGAATCGGCTTGGTAACACTCTAGAAATTTCTTGTAATCCCTTGAATGTTGTTATGCTTAGTTATCTAGAGTCGCTTGATGCTTCTGATGAGAATTTGCAGTCAGTTAGAGTAGTCCGGGAATATCCGGGTGTCTTTGAGGAGGTGAAGGGCTTACCTCCGAGGCGGGAAATAGACTTCCGCATATATCTTGTGGATAATGCAAAGCCTGTAACTTTACCTGTCAGACACATGGCTCCAAAGGAGAGAAAGGAGCTCAGCAAGCAGGTTAAAGAACTTCTCAAAAAGGGGTTCATTAGAAGGAGCATTTCGGAATGGGGTGCTCCAGTGGTGTTCGCAACCAAAGCGGACGGTTCGCTTCGCCTTTGTGTCGACTATAGGGAGTTAAACAAATTGACCAAGAAAAATAGGCACCCTCTTCCACGAATCGACGATTTGTTTGATCAGCTTGTAGGTGCGTCGGTCTTCTGCCAACTTGATCTGGCAACTGGGTTCCATCAGTTAAGAGTAGCTGAAGACAGCATTGATAAAACGACGTTCAGAACCTCAGACGGTTTCTTCGAGTGGCTTGTCATGCCTTTCGGCTTGACAAATGCACCTGCTTATTTCGTAGACCTAATGAGCAGGGTATTCAGAGAATTCCTCAATAAATTCGTGGTGGTCTTCGTAGATGATATCTTGATCTTCTCAAAGAATGAGGAAGAACATGCTCAACATCTGAAAGAAATCATGGAAACTCTTCGAGTTCATCAGCTAAAAGCCAAATTCTCCAAGTGCCACTTTTGGAGAGAAGAAATAAGATTTCTTGGGCATATAGTTTCCAAAGAAGGGTTGGCGGTGGACCCCGCGAAAGTGGTGGTAGTGCAAGATTGGAAGACACCAAGAAATGCAACCGAAGTCCGAAGCTTTCTTGGGCTAGCAGGTTTTTACCGAAAGTTCATTAGGGATTTCGCGAAAATCTCAGCTCCACTCACAAGGCTAACAAAGAAGAATCTAGCATTTGTTGGGATTTGGACTGTGACTTTGCCTTCCAACGCCTAAAAAGGGCTCTTACAACAGCTCCAGTTCTAACTCTGCCAGACAGAAGCAAAATGTTCACAGTATACACAGATGCATGT
This sequence comes from Allium sativum, assembly GCA_030737875.1. Taxonomy (NCBI): domain Eukaryota; kingdom Viridiplantae; phylum Streptophyta; class Magnoliopsida; order Asparagales; family Amaryllidaceae; genus Allium; species Allium sativum. Next base: position 533,174,097 of record CM060915.1, read on the forward strand.
GGAACGGGACTAGGCGCTGTTCTAATGCAAGAAGGAAGGGTAGTATGTATGGTGGAAGACAATTGAAAGTTCATGAAAAGAACTACCCAACCCACGATCTTGAGTTAGCCGCCATCATCTTTGCACTTAAGTCTTGGGGCCATTATCTCCTAGGTGAGAAGTTCGAATTATACACTGACCATAAATCATTGAAATATCTCTTCTCGCAGAAGGATCTTAACTTGAGGCAGCAAAGGTGGATGGAGTTTCTTGCCTCATATGATTTTGAAATTTCCTATACTCCCGGCAAAGACAACGTAGTAGCAAACGCATTAAGCCGAAAGAAACTGATCTTAAGCCCTCTCTTTGTGGAAAGGCAAAGCTTGGAGTATATAGCCAGTTTTAACTTTAGGCCCCCCTTGGATTTTGTACTGGGTTTGTTAGCATCTCTCGAAGTACGCCCTACTCTCTTGGACTCAATAGGGGCTGCACAACATGAAGACCCTCGGCTTGTTGATGTGATTGATAAACTTATTAGGGGTGAGACTTCTAGTCACCTCAATAGATACACCATCGATGATAAGGGTTGGCTGAGGCGAGATGGAAGATTATGCGTCCCACAAGCAAGGGAGTTGACAAAGAAGGTTCTCGAGGAAGCGCATCATTCCAAGATGACTATACACCCTGGTGGTGATAAGATGTACAAGGATATAAAAGGAACTTTCTTTTGGAAGGGCATGAAGAAGGACATGACAGATTTCGTTTCTAAGTGCATGACCTGCCAACAGGTCAAGGCGGAACAGAAGAAGCCTGGAGGACTACTTCATCCTTTAGAGGTCCCACAGTGGAAGTGGGATAGTATTTCAATGGACTTCGTTGATGGGTTGCCTAGGTCGAGAAGGGGCAATACTAGCATTTGGGTAATAGTGGATTGGCTTACAAAAAGCCCCCACTTTTTACCTGTCAAGAGTACAAGGAATGCCTCATCTCTTGCGTCTCTTTACATTAAGGAGATAGTTCGACACCATGGGATAACCTCCAGCATTGTTAGTGACTGAGACCCAATCTTCACGAGCGAGTTTTGGCGGAGTCTGCAAGAAGCTGTAGGCACACAGTTATGTTTGAGCACGACCTATCACCCCCAAACTGATGGCCAGACGGAAAGGGTGAATAGAGTTTTAGAGGATCTTTTAAGACTTTGCGTTCTTGACTTTGGAGGGACATGGGAGGATCACCTTCCTTTAGTGGAATTTGCCTACAACAACAGCTACCAAGCTACCATAGGCATGGCACCCTTCGAAGCCTTGTATGGAAGACCGTGCAAATCACCAACTTGTTGGTGGGAGTCTACAGATAAGCTTATACTTGGTCCAGACATGATCAGAGAGACCTCAGAGAAAGTGGAATTAATACGAAGAAGGATGAAAACAGCCCAGGATAGACAAAAATCCTACGCAGACAAGAGAAGGACCGACCTTGAGTTTGAGGTTGGGGACAAGGTTTTCCTTAAGGTATCTCCTTTAAGGAACGTCGTTCGCTTTGGATCCACAGGAAAGTTAGCACCGGGATTTGTAGGGTCGTTTCCTATCATCGAGAAGGTTGGGAAGATGGCCTATAGATTAGAGCTACCCGAGAGACTGGCCGGAGTTCACAACGTCTTTCATGTTTCTCACCTCCGGAAATGTTTGCATGAGTCTGCGAAAGTGGTGGAACCTAGCATTCTAGAAGAAGCCGAAGTGGAACGTGAAGCAACTGTGAGGAGAGTTCCAACCCGCATCTTAGGAACTGAAGTGAAAAAGCTACGCAACCGCGAAGTCAAACTCATTAAAGTTCAGTGGAGCAACGCCGAGGAAGACGCGACTTGGGAAACTGAGGACAGAATACGCGCTGCCTACCCTTTTCTTTTTGAGGGTACATCTTTGATCTCTCTTTTTCCTTAAGTTATGCTTTATCTATCTTTTTAGGTATGTCTCCTCGGTCCTTTTCCTAACTCCTTAGGTAGAAAACAAATGGATGCAAACATGTATTTGAAAACATGTTATGGATGATGGCTGCAAATGGTTGTTAGTGATTGCTAGTGGATGCATATACACACACACCCTAGGTTTTAGATCGGCTCAGTCACTTCATATTGCATATGCATATATGTATTCTCATTTGTATATGGTTGAAACTTGATATGCTATCATATGGTTGTCACATTTGTATGAATAGTTGTGCACTCATGTAGAATTATGAGTAGGAAGAATTTGCATACATAATGGATTCATGACACTTACATGATTCGCATTAAGGAGGTCAACTGAATCAGTAGACCGCCTGATTTATGCATTAGATGAGGACACGTACACACACTATGCATATGATCATGAAGCATTAGAGGTCTTTTAAGGACAATGGACGCCTGTGTTTGTTGGTTGAGTAGATGGACGGTTGGATGGTAGGATATACATTCTTCCTAACTTGAAGATTTCGGGGACGAAATCCTTTTAAGAGGGGAGAATGTAACACCCCATGAATTATATAACATTAAGCTTCAAAAATTAAAGTGTAATTAATTCTAAATGAAAGAATTAAGGGAAACGGGTTATGCCTAGCGTTCGTCTTGGAATTTTGCTAGAGATAGAGTCCGAGTTTGCGTGAATCGGACTCCGTATGAAGGAGTTATGACCTTCGGAAGTTTCAAAGTAAAATTTAAAATTCAAACAGCTCGGTTTCAAGTTCAAAATTCGAAAAACAGGCTCAAACTGGGTTGGGCGGGAAAATTCCCGCCCAAGGACCAGGTCGACCCTAGGGTCGACCATGGTGTCGACCTGGTCACCCCAGGTCGACCATAGTGTCGACCTGCCAGTCGACCTAACTGGTCGACCTGGCTGGCTGGGTCTGGCTCGAATTTCTGTGGCTTGGTGTGTCATTAGGGCTGACATGTCACCTGTTGATTGGCTCTTTGGACTTTGTATGGTCTAGATTCCTCCTGTCTTCATCTGACGGCTCAAAACAATCTAAAAATCTATATATACACCCTAAGTCTCAACTAAAATTCACACAAAAAAATAAGATTGGAGTCGTCATGCTGCAAGGAAGGAATTGAGAGTAGCCGTCAAGAGAGAGGAGCTTAGAGAAAAATCAAAATTAAGAAGAAGACTAAAGCTTAATCAAATTATTCAACGCAACGTTAATCCACCTAAAGGAACGCATCTCAATTTCAGAACTCAGAATCCATAATTCAAGATTCTGCATTCGTTGTAAGTATAGTGATCTTTCAGAAATGAATAAAACTGTGACGTGATTCGATGTAAATGAAAATAGAATTGTGTTATTGTATAATAATGATATAAATTCTGTGTATTATAATGATTCTGTCATGACTTGTGCATTGATATTTGTGGCCTAAACTGATTGATGCAAGCCTATTGGACAATTGTATATGAAAATAATAGCACTTGCAAGTTGTGGCAAAAACTAGTAATTGATAGCTTTATGTTTATGTCGATGGCATGGACTATATACATTCCCTAAGTCTAAGTTAAAGCTTATGTAAACATGTTCTAGATTTGAGACCTTTTATGCCTACATGACCCAAAACCTATGAACACATTCTTATGTTTATTTGCAAGTATAATTGGATCTATGTTAAGTACCGTTTGGGTTACATAAACTATGCAAGTTCATGTTGAAATAGGCTGTATAATTAGATGTTAAAATTGGACATTTTGGTGAATATACAACATGTTAGTTTTCTTGTTGACATTATGCCATGTTAAACATGTTTAAAACCAAGTTTGTATAAGCCTAAACTATGCCATTTCATATGACACTTACTTAGTTATACTCTGATTTGAATGCAAGTTCACATGACCCATAATTTATGTTAGTTGAATCGCTAAATTGCAAGTTCATGCGCCACACACCTTTATGTATTGTAAAATATTACATGTTATTGATTTCCCCTTTTCTCACGTTTATAAAGTTGGGCTGAATTGTGTCGAGCCCAACATTTATTATAATGTTGCGAACGTACAAACGGGGGTAATAACGTTGGGTGAAAAACATGATAAATATAAGTTGGCATGGTTGGCACATGCCAACGACAATGACATTTAAGCGGTATGAATTGTTATACCCAAGAATAAAGGACATGACATTTAAATATAAAATTGAGAAGTGATAAAATATGTAAATTTAGAAAACACGGTATGCTTAACCCGAGGTTGGATTGAGTTGTGACGCAAACCTGCCCGGACCCCCCCCCCCGGCTGTCCAGTAGTCACAACAATACCTATCCAATGTGGGTGGTTAAGCATTGAGCCCAATAAGGACCCGAGGTTAGACTGAACTATGGTGTAAACCTGCCCGGAACCGACCGACACATCCAGTAATCGTAGCAATATCCATCTAATGTGAGTGGTCGGTGCTTTAAGAGGCTAAGACAGATGGTAGGGTTAAGTCAACTAAAAACACTTAACCAATTCAACATGTTAATTAAACTGATGGGTGGGGATAGGTAAATATAGACACTTAACCACTTAACATGTTTGACTAGAAAACCCTAGTGATGGGGACCCATTTCAGCAGTAACCCAATTAGGTATCATGGTACCCTGAAACTAGGTAAGGTGGGGCACGATTACTGGGCTGATTGTAAACGGTCAAACCGACGGTGGTGGGTGCAACAGTGTGGGTTCTAACGGAGTGCGGGCGTGCACACACTTCGGAGCAGACAAGCAGGGCACTGGAGGCGCCAGTAGTATAACCTATGCATTCTAAGGTTTGTGTCGGGGCTGCCACCATGGGTCTTGATGCACCCCATGGTGGGACCAGCATAGGTATCTACAATCTCTGGGGGCCGTATGACACATATGTTTATGCGAGTAGGAGCCGATCTTTAGAAACGGGACCACTTCACCCTTAGCATAGGGTGCATCTTTAGAAACGGGATCACTTCACCCTCAGCATAGGGTGCCAGTTAGAATAAGCTCAAGTAGGTGCAGAGATATAGTGTGGGTGCGATAGTATATTCGATACTGAACTACACTTCCTTAGCTTGTGATACCTTCCTGTTTTCAGTTTATATCTATCATGCCCTTTTTTCTTATTCACATACTGAAGAGTCACTAGATTTACTCAGGCTTTATGTCTGACTCTATTTTCTTTTCATCTTCTTTTCTTTCGTCCCCCCCAGGTCCATAGGGAGGAAACAACCCAGCTTAGTCAGACTCTTTGCAAGCTTCAAGACCGTAGATGTATGGTTTGGATCTCTTTTGCTCGGACTATGGCTTTGGATATCACTATGGGGATTTTTGTTACTTTATTTATGTTTTATGCTTCTTTAATAATCAAGACAGTAATGAGGTTGTAATGTTGGAAGTATTTTGAGATAATTATGGAAATGTTTTGTATGAACACGTATTGATGAAATAAAAGCTTGTTTGTTTTCCGCTGTTTAAAATACGTGTATTTATATCTGTCTTGTGTTTATCTGTGACTTTTACTTACAAACCTCCACCAAAGTTAAGGCACTCCCTTTGTGAGTGACCTTAACAGAGGTTTGGTGTTTCAAAAAATACCAATTATTTCAGGTCAATGTTGTTCAACATCCCAAACACACGATAATCAATCACAGATTATTTGTCACATCATATAATGCAATATATGAGAAACAATGATGTAATTGTTGAGGAATCCAGTTGGATACCTACAACCTGTTTCATTTCATCCACAGATGTTAATCAGCATAAATAACACTAATTTCATAACAATACGAGATATTGAAATAAATAAATTTAGTATTCAATCAGCTGTTTATATATATAACTGTGTATATATTATTTCAACCAATTAATAAGAAATCATCCAAACAACCATCACACACAACATTCAATTATTTTTATTAATATTAAATAACGTTTATAAAATTATAAAACTGGATAGAGTTAGTGAGTTTACTCACCACCATCACACACAACATTCAATTATTTTTATTAATATTAAATAACGTTTATAAAATTATAAAACTGGATAGAGTTAGTGAGTTTACTCATCTTGGTCGTTAATCATTGAATAACAATTAACGATTGATCAATCCAGTCAGACGTTTAATTTTACCATAAATTCAAACCAGTTCCAAACCGGCTTCATAACGTAGCTTGCCTCCCCACGATTCCAATGTGATAAGCGGTTCGTAAAACTTCGTATGAGATAAATATCGCTTTAACAAAATATTATACTAATTAAATTAATTTGATTTATTAAATAAAACGGCCTCACTCTTATTACTTATGGGACCATTTAAAAGCTAACCTGCCCCCGGGCCGTACCCCTTTTGAATTGCATGAACAATTTTGTGGTCTCCCTTTCAATCCAGTGTTCACGCCAATGCCATATCATCCCATACCCATCAGTTTTCTCTTTTTTTTCGTTTATTAAACTGGGCTTCACCAATTACTTGAACGACCTACTTTTCAAACCCAACCGTAACAGTACATCATCCCTCCCCTTGAAACAAGACGCGAACTCCAGTAATAAGCCAACCGCCATTTTGGTTTTTCACGCAAGCATCTTTCTACTCCAAACCAACTACGAACCCGCGTGTTCCATTACCTTCCCCAAAATGCAACAGTATCCCCTTCCTTTTTAAGATTCCAGTCGCCTACTCCTGTACACTCCATTTTCACAACCTCTTCTTTCGGTTGACTCCCCCATGTACAAACGAAGCCACTCCATCATTGACTCCACTTTGAATTCTCCTCCTAGCCATCATCATCTGGCTTTGTTTCAAATCACCCACTCCAAGTTTCCGCAAGCTTCCCTCCATTCCACAACAGTGAACCAACTTCCCCCTTTTTCTTCGTTACTTGCATGCTAAGCTCTCAACCAAATTTGTATACCCGTCGCCAGATATACGCGAGCTCCTCATCCACCCTTTTACAGTTTGCATATATATATATATATATATATATATATATTCGTGCTTCAAATTGCTCCTATATTTCACGTTGTCTCTCCAAAATCCAAAGCCTGTGCGTCGCTGACTCGTTGTACACAAAACTAACGTATAACAATACATTTGAACCCATATATATACTAATGTGTATGCTCGCATTCTAAAGTGATAAGGAAGTTCACATCTTACGTTGCTTCAAGCGGTGAGAAGGGAAAAGAAAATTTTGTTCATTGATTTGCGGGATGATACGAAAGAATGGGGGTTGGTTTTCATTCGCTTTTCACGCAAAAGAGAGAAATTTAGGTTAAATGCGGTAGTCGTTGTACTTATAGATTTGAAGTTCCTTCGTGATCAAGGAATAGCGTATGGTAGGGGTACATCCCCCAACCAATAGGTTTGTAGATTTATAAAACTTCGATTAGCCAAGACACAAGGGATTAAATAGCTTTGGTAGTCTACATTAGGTTGGCAGATCTTTGATTTGATAAAGCAAGTTGTGTACTTCTTGATGCTTCATCCTATCGCCTGTCTAAAGAAAAGAGGGTGCAATCCCTTAGCAACCAAGGAAAATATATTATGTGTATTTTATATTATATTGTCTTTATATGATACTTACACATGAAGTAATGTGCAACACTACACTATAAGAAAAGTACCCTATTGCAACTAGCTATTTGCAACAGACCTCAAATGCCAGTTGCAGTAAATGATATTTAGCAACAAACCACTGGTAGCTGTTGCAATAGATAAGATTTAACAACAGGCTTTTCCTTCCTGTTGCGAAAAGCATATTTTTCGCAACAACGCTTTCATGCCTGTTGCGAAAACATACTTTTAGCAACTGCTCTTTCATTCCTGTTGCAATAGACATATTATTTGCAACTACACTTTCAAACCAGTTGCAAAAATTATATATTTAGCAAATGTTTTCACCAGTTGTGATTACTGTAAATCTTTTGCAACAGGTAAAGCCACTTGCGAAGAACGTACTTTTAAAAATTATTTTTTCCCCAAGCATAATAGTTAATATATATATATATATATATATGTACACATACACACACACACATACATACACATATACACACACACACACACATATAAAGGATTACCACCATGTAATTAGATTAAGTTGATTACATGTTTATCTAATCTGATAATAATTATTTAATATTATTATATCATATATCACTTTGCCATGTATGATACTATGCTATGTATGATGTGTGTATGATATATATACGTATATTAAAATTTGTTTCATTTTTCATAGTTTTTATATATATACGTATACACACACATATATATAACCTATCTAATCAGATTTTAATAATTGACAATAATATTAAATAATTATAAAGTAATATTTTATATATACTAATTAACTATAAATAATGATTAATTAATAACGACCATTAAAAAATTAAGAACTAATAATTAAAACAAATATTTAATAATTTATAATTAATATGAAATATTAATAATTAAGAAGCAACAACTACGATTTAATATTTTATAATTATATTTAATATTTACTATTTTAATTATAATAGTTGATAATTATATACCATACTTAATATTTAAAATTATAATTAATAATTACTAGATAATAAAAGTAATTTTATACTTTAACAGATCTATAATTGCGTTCTCAACTAGTAGCGAATTTTATAATTTTGTATGATAAAATATTATAGGTTATCTATAAGCACCAAACCTCGTCCTTTAACTTATTTTTATAATTTTTGTAATTTTACAATAAAGGATTTTTAACAACTTGTATTTTTTTAATAGTGGCAATAAAGAGTTTTTAACATCTATTACAAGGTCGGTTGAAATAACAGCAGAAAATTTTCAATTTTCCCGCTTTCGTTTTTGTCCATCCGCCGTTTCTACTAACTAAATTTTCAAAGTTCCGCCTAAAAGTCACCTACAACAAACAAACACCGCACTTAAATCCCAAATCAACAAACCCTAGATCTAACCACATATGCTATAATTCAAACAGAACTCAATCAGATCTGTAATCTCCTTCATTCTCGCTCTCCTCTAGGGTTTAAGATATGAAATCCATATTCCGTAAAGATCCCCACTGTCTAACTCCACAATCTTCTCAGAAGCAGAGGACGCCTCGATCAGCCAAGGAGAAAGCGGATCCGAACTCTATGACAGTCGAGCCGAACTCAAGTTCGTTCGATCAAAGTTTTTAGGATTCAAAAGCAAGAGCCCATTGCCACCTCGAGCTCCAGCGAATTCAAATGCTTATCCCCTTAAAAGGAAGCTGAATTTGGAATTAAGTTCCGGCGAATTCAAGTTCGGGTTCGTTTGATTCTGGCGTTCAGGTAATTGTATTTGTTCGGTTTTGGGATTTTATTTTCGGCAGCTTCCAGCATTTCTTCATTTTAATTTTTCATCTTCTTGGAATCTGAAATTGCCAATGCTTGGTCGCGGTAAAGGGTTAGCATTGTCCGAACCATCTGAGGCTTCATCTTCACTGATGATAACAATCGCCTAATCCGAGCGTCCCTTTCGGTTTTTAACGTTTGTTTTTCCTTTGCTCAACTGCTACGTTTTATGAAGTCATAATTTCAAGCTTTTGTTTTCTTTTGATTATTTTGAAGAGATTCACGCTGCTACATTTTATCCTAATCAACAAAATCTATTTAACATCCCTTTGCGAGGTTTTTTTTTGTGAATGAAGGAATCTATTTTTGTTACTGTCTATGCGTTAGTGCATAAAATAATTATTTGCCTACAGATCTGATGAATGGTATTATTTTTTGGTTAACATTATAACTGTCCATCATTGAAGTTTTGAAGAAAGAAGAGGAAAAGAAGGCAGCTGGTGCTAATCTTGGACAGAAGAAAAGCATTTGTATGTTGATCATCTAGCAAATCGCAAATTAAAAATAGAACAAACATGTCTATATCTGTATTTTTGTGATGCTTACATATTGATCGTAAAAGGAGTATATTTGTATGTATCCTTTGTAAAAATTTGTTTTCTGATGTTGCTTAATATATATTATATAAGCTGGCTGCCAAATAAAGTCATGTTCGCCAACACTTGTTTTCAGTTTAATCTTGGTTCCAGTTAGCGAAATTGTACCATTGTTTGCCTTTTGGGTTTAATAGCCAAAGCGGTTGGTAGATAATAGACTAGGAACCTGAGTTAGTATGGCATTTGGATCCATGTAACTAATCGAGTCCTATTACTTTTATTCACTCCTAGATATAGACTGCTTCGGTAAGCCATGTAATCAGAGTTAATATCAGAACCATGTTAAGAAAATTATCTAAAATAGAATCTTTTTCTTTAAAACAAATTCATATTTTCAAAATGTTTGTAAGACCCAATATGTACCACATAACGTCACTTGCCTAGCCATTTGGATGAGTTATCTGTATTAATTTTATAGAGAAATAGAGGTAATAATAAGATTGTAACATTGTTATCACCTTAATAATATGGTTTTTTATAGGATGTTTCAAAAATCTTATCCATGTATCATATTCCTTCCATTCTTGTTATTTATTTATTATCATATCATTGGGTGCTTGCACAGCCAAACTGGTATTTGATGCACCTGTTTAATCATTATGTATGTTTTTTTTACCTACATTTGTTTAATCAAGGTACGCTCATATTTTGAAGCATCGCATGGAGGTTGTTGGTGCTTCTACGAGGTGCACATTCTTTATGGAAATGATGATCGTTTTGGTTAGCAACAGCATTCTTCTGTACAAGATGAAGGACAAATTCAGTGCAATTGATTTTGGTCCCCGCCAGGTAATTTACTTTCTTTTTTTGTTAATAAAGCATCATAGGTTTGTTGAAACAAGTAAGTTAAAAAGTTGGATTTTGCGGTATTGCGCATCAATGGTTTGCAAGGAAGCACAGAATGTGTTGTCAGTTCTAGTCTTTTATTTGATGTAGAGTTCGTTGGAATGACATCCATATTCATGGATTGGCATGTGCATGATCGACAACTAACTTGGAGCATGAACGGTAGATTTGTTCTAGTGAACTGATGATATTTATTCTCTTGTTATAGTATATTTATGATAGAGTAGAAATATAATTAGAAACTCTTCGAAAAAAATGTGTTGTGTGAGAGAAATTGTTATACATGAATAGTGTATGAAAATTGTAGAAATTCTTGTTGCAATTTTTGTACTAGTAAAAGTTTGTTAAAATAAAATTTGGTTTGTTTATTTCATTCTGTGACATACTATTACTAAAACGAATACATTTAATATGTAGTACCTATATGCTGTATTTTTTTTTTTACAAATTTATAAATCTATTGCAATGGGCATATACTGTTGCAAAAGGATATGTTGCAACAGCAAAAGCCTGTTGTAAAAAAGTATAACGCAACATCCTATTGCAATAGGCATAAAATGTTGTGAACTTTTTGTAACTTCGGCTATACCAACAGGCGTGGGTCTGTTGCAATTGGTCTACTGCAACAGATTTTGCCAATTGCGAAAAGTGTTTTTTGTTGTAGTGCTACCACATACGAGTTCTACGGGAAAAAAATTAAAAATATTGTTGTGACGAGAAATGTACCCCGGTCCCAAAAACATAATAAAATAGACAAGTTAGTTTATTCTGTGAAATACGAAAATGCTGATATAGGGTGTAAAAATACTTCAAATAAAAAATTTCTTATTTCCCAAAATAAAAATTACTGAAAATTCTATAAACTAAATTAACAATACATCTTAAAAATATTATCCAAATTTGAAACCAATATGTTATTATAATTAAATATATCATTATGGTTTATAAACGATTCTATAGCGACTTTCTAAAATTTTGATTTGGAGATAACTTGAAATTTATAAGATGAAATATCGATTTTTCACTTCCAATAGAAAAATACAGTTTAACTGATTCAAACGTTTCTTGTTTCACATAATTCCGACTTAAAACGGATTCTGTATAATCAATTGAAGTTCAAAACTCAATATTACGAACTACCATGACGTTACGAGTTCATTTATAATTATATTATAATTAATACGTTCAACTGTCATTTAAAAATATATTTGTTATTATAACTCAAATATAAACCCGATTAAATAACTTAAATTATCCGATTCACACAATATTATCATTTCAGCTATTTTTGATTGTTTCGCAAATTAAATTTATTATTCCACTATTTATTATAATTGAATAATAAAAATTATTTAACTTAAGTTATCGATATCTCCAAATCAATATTTAAATAATTTTATTATTCAATCGCTAAAAATACGGGGCGTTACATTCTTTCCCCCTTAAAAGAATTTCATCCCCGAAATTACTAAGTCGGAAAATGCTATAAACCTTATTAACTAGATTAAAATCATTTGTTTTCCCCTTTTAGTTTCAACTGAACCAACTTGATTCCAATTAAAAAATTAATTAACTTATATTGACGAAAATTTTCTAACACCTTAAATTCCCAAAAAATCCAATAGCGTCTCCTTTGCACGGCTCAATCGGCACAGCTACAACTCGCCTCTCTAGGCCTTCTCCAATCCAAAAGAAAATCAAACAGCCAAGCAGCTTGCCAAACAGGCTCGTAAATCTTATACTCAATATAAAATATAAACTGGTACCTTTTGTCGGGCATTCAACTCTATCTCTTCCATTTGCTATCAATCTAGCATATACAAATGTATTCCCAATTGATTTCTATTCAATTCATTCTCCATCCAAATCATTTGCTTATAACCAAGTCAAATTCCATTCAACTCAAGTTTCATTCTCGATTCCAAACTCATAATCAACAATCCAGTTCCATTCCAGATTATATCAAATCGAACCCAATTTTATTTAAGTTAGATTAAGTTATATTCTAATTTATTTATTCATTTTTACCATTTTAATCTATTCAACTTCATATGTTAAATTTAAATTTCAAAATTCAAATTCCTGAGTTTTATTTCAACTCTATTTGGAATCATATATATTTACATATAGTAGTAGCAATTCAAAACATTTGAATTTCTAAACAACTTATTTCCTTAAAAAAATTCAAAAACAAAAACTTTGGTAGTAATCCGTCACTTAGAAACTCAAAAATGAACACTGATGATGTGGACAACATCATCAAAGTTATTTTCCAATGATCGAAGTGAGTTCAATACTATATTACCTTCAAAACTCATTTTTAAACGTTTCCATTTTGAAATTATTTTAAAATTTCGTTTTCAATGCTTAGAAAACATTTCCAAATTCCTTGTAGGATGTAAATGATGATTTTGGTTTAATTTTAGTTTGATCCATCTGATTTTATATATTACACCTATACGATTTCTAATTAGTTATATATATAATCATCTCAATTATAATCTTATTTGATTATAAAAATGACCAATAAATCAAATATAATAATTCCAATGTATATACTTCTTTACATCAAAATATATTTTGAGCAAAATTATTTCATTTACCCTCTTTTCAAAACATACTGTGTCGGTTCATCGTATTCGAGTGTTAAGAAAATCATAATCGACCTTTTGGTGTCCTACTGTCGACCAAAATTCATAAGCCACTCAACCAATAAATCTCCACAATATAAAACCATTTTTTTTTATACAAAACTTAATCTAGGGTATAACGGAACTCATCTATATTGAGTCACTCCATAGAGCCAAGGTAATAACTTAACCTGGCTCTTATACCACTGTAACGAACATGGATTTTCGATCCTTAAAATCAACAGAAAACTCGTCTTGACTATACAAGCATCGAGAATACCGGATCATTAATAGAAAGAAGTTAGAGGGTGAGAAATAGAAAGAAAGAAAGTTAGAATAGAAGAAGAAGATCACAACACAACAGAATCAAAGTAAACACGAATCTCACAGCGGAACGAATAAAATATATCATATAACATTACTTTGAAATACAAAACAATATTTGTACTTACATATATTCATCCGAGTACATCACAAATATATATCACCGCTAAAATAAACGATAGCTATAAAAATACTAAAGTCCTGCTTCAAACTCCTCTAAGTGTATCTGTAAAATTCCGACTACTTGACTACCCGTACAATTTGGGCACCCAAGTGTTTAGGGTAAAACAAAACAAAATAAACTCTGGGTCAGTCATGGGACTGGTGTGAGTAAATCCAATCACTAGGTTTAACTTTTAAAAATCCTTTCAAAAGAAATGATAATCGGAATATCAATCCATGCATAAAAACGGATGGTATTTAACTTACGATAACCCAAAATATTTTTTAATCAGTACTTTCCGATATTATAGTAGTGTATAATACAAGTAAATAACAATCTAGCGGAATACTTGCATCTCACGTTCCATATATATAATACAATCAAAAATCATGGGCTCTTATTGGGGAATGGATTTCCAACTATGATATGGTATGAAAGCACCTTTCGATCAGTGTACTCTAGAGGAGATACACTAGAGTTCAACAAGAACATCTTGTAACTCAACCACACATGACCGGCCATTCATTTTGCTTGAATGTTTCAAATATATTGCCACCTTATGGTTGGTATACCAACATAACCATTCTCGGGAGATACATAATTGAAAGAAGTAACAAATATGAATATTCTCTAGATGGCGACAATATACCCTAATAGGGGGCGACCTACTTAGCAAAGCTACCTGCCCGATTTTTGTCATTTCCCTGTTGATGAGGCTTGAGGTCAAAATGTATCTTTTAATAGATAACACCTTTATTTACTTTGAATGCCACATCATTATACTAGCCAAATCACAAATTGATTTCCCCAAAAATACCATGGGTATAAAGCTAAGGGAAACGAATTCCTTCGCCACCAATGTAAATACGTTTGATGTAATCAACTTACGTGATCTATTAGATATACTCTGTCAAACATTCGTCCATGCACGTTGTCCTGCGACTAGACAACCCAAAGGCACTATTCTCTAAATCCGTCTTAGGCAATTTCTACTTAGGATCGCCAAAACAGCCCTTGCATAAACTCCGTCTTCAATTGTCTTCATCATATTTGATTCGTAACACTAATGCCCATATGGAGTGGTTTTCAGATAATAAATCCGATCTCGGTTTCTCCGTATTGACAACAGAAAATGGTCAAAAAAACTTTGATAGTCTGTTATTTAAATATCAAAGGAAAACATACATACAAACAACGGTCGTATCTCCAAAAGAAAATATTATCGATCAATCAATCAACACTGAGCCGTATTTAAATAGATTTATCATTAAATTATCCATTTCTCAATTTCCTGTTTTCTATATTTCTTAAACCCGTTTTTCCTTTCATGATTCATGGAAAAACATTTCCATATATCTCAAATTTATTATTTTCTACACTTAGAAAATATATGCTATTTACATTTGGAAAACATTTCCATTTTTTATTCACGCATTACTAAACTTTTACATCCATCAGTCCCTAACCGTAAACTAGTAAGAGAACATCTCCCCAAGTTTCTACCCCAAAGGTCGAAACCAATATCAAATCGATACTCAGAAAGCTGTTCAACATAACTAATCTCCAGTCAGTTTCTAATTTCGTTAACTCCAATTTTAACTTCAAAATCATTTCAGTTTCTATACTTAGAAAACATTTCTTGTTATATTTGGAAAACATTTCCAAATTATTTTTTATTAATTATTCCATTTCTAGTTATTGTTTATAAACCCAACTTCTTGTTAATTATACCAGGTTGGTAACTGAATCTCGACTATATATTCAATTATAAATTACCGGTTTTAAATCAAATATTAATTTTCTTGTTAAATTCTAAACTATATAATATACAATTCATAAAAAAATCGACCTCGTAGAATTCTAATTACAAATCCTTATGTTTTTGTTTCAGTTCCCTTTACATTTCGAATATTGAAATAATTTCATCTTTTTTCTTTCTAAACGATTTACCATTTCTTTTTAAATAATTTCATTTCTTATATTTTCAAATTATTTACTAATAATTATTCTATTTTATTTCTAACATCAAAGTACTTGTTTTAATTTAAATAAAACAAGTTATTACATTCTAATATATTTGAAATTCAATTTCTACTTAAAATAGGTTATCCTTTTTAGAACTCCGATTTCTTTTACAATGTATTCGAATATATTTTACAGTATTAAAATACCAATTATTTCAGGTAAATGTTGTTCAACATCTCAAATACACAATAATCAACCACAGATTATTCGTCACATCATATAATACAATATATGAAAAACAATGATGTAATTGTTGAGGAATCTAGTTGGATCCCTCCAACCTGTTTCGCTGCTTCCACAGATGTTAATCAACATAACACTAATTTCATAACAATACGAGATATTGAAATAAATAAATTTATTATTCAATCGACTGTTTATATATATAATTATGTATGTATTATTTCAACAATTAATAAGAAACCATCCAAACAACCATCACATACAACATTCAATCATTTTTATCAATATTAAATAACATTTATAAAATTATAAAACTGGACAGAGTTAGTGAGTTTACTCACCTTGGTCGTTAATCGTTGAATGACGATTAATAGTTGATTAATCCGTTCAGCCGTTTAATTTTGCCATACAATACATAAACAACATTAAGCCGTTAAACGTGATAAGAGGTTCGTAAAACTGAGTTCGCATGAGATAAATATCGCTTTAACAAATTAATATACTAATTAAAACAATTTTATTTATTAAATAAAACGGTCTCACCCTAATTATTTTTGGGCCCATTTAAAAGCTAACCTGCCCCCGTACCTGTAACAACCCGAATTTTTACAACACGTTAAATCAAGAATCAAGACAGAATTAAATTATAAATTCTGAATCAAGTGAAACGGGCTATGCCATTGCGTTCGTCTCGGAAAAATACGCGAAACAGAGTCCGAGTTTTCGAGAATCGGAGTCCGTATGACCCGTAAAAGGCCCAAAGAAGGTTTCTGGGAATTTGAATTTCGGAAACAGTTTTGGAAATCAGATCTGGGGCCAGGCGGGAAGTTTCCCGCCTAGGCCATGTCGACAGGGCTGTCGACAGGCCTGTCGACTTGGGCCCAGACCAAGTCGACAGCCCTGTCGACTTGCCTGTCGACAGGGGGTGGCCGGGGCAAGCTGCCTGGCGCACCTGTTTGTCTCACCTGGTCTTGTTCTTGGGCTGGTTCTGGAAGCTTCCGAGATCTGATGGTCCTAATCTATCCTAGATCTAATCCTATGGCCTAAAACACTCCTAATATCTATAAAAACACCCCTAAGCCCCCTCCTAAACCATCATAAATCACTCTCTCCACGAAGTGCTGCCCAAATGCCAAGTGACCATGGCCTCCATCTCCAATCCCTAAAGCCTAAGCACTCAAATCAGGTTCAAATCAAGAGGAGAAAGCTTGCTACACCAAATCGGAGGGAGATCAACATTGCTATGCGAGTTCCATGACGATTCTTCAACAAAGGAGGCACCTTTCTTAGCCAAGATGATTCATGCTCCTTTCCCTAGGCCTAACTATGTAAGTTCTAGCTACTTTTAGATGGAAACGGTAGTTTTGATAATGACATGGGATAAAATGAGGCTAAACATGATTATGCGAACCTATATGAACCTTACCTTGCCTCTTGTGTTCATGTTTATGATTTTAGGCCATGTGAGTGACTTAATCATGCCTCTCATGCTATGCATAACCTAGTTTAACTTGCAAGTTTGGATCTTTATGCATGAAATGCTAGCATGAACCTTTAGGAACCACTTCACGTGTGAAACATTGGCTAAGACAAGATTTTGGGGCTTATGAACCCAAACCCCTTATGCTAACATGCAAGTTTGTGGCCGAATCCTTTATGAGATTATGCATGCTCGTGGCCAATCCCCTCTTTTAAGTTGTGCATGTTTATGGCCAAACCCTTTTTGATAATATGCATGTTTGTGGCCAAATTACCTTATGACACTATGCATGTTTATGGCCAATCCCTTTATGATGTTATGCATGTGGAAGCCAAGCCCTTTTTGGCATCATGCATGTTTTGAGACCAATATGTGACATAGTATCCTTACTATGTTGACTCGCTTTGCTTGCGTTGGGAAAACACGATTTTGGGTAGTTAGATAAACATGAACATGTCGCGAAATCTTAACTTGAATATGACATGTGTTTATACTTGGAAATATGACTTAAAATATAAGCATGGAAGTTAACATGTAAATGTGCATAAAAACATGGGCTTGGGAATTTACCTATTAAGTTAGGTCTACCCATTGGGAATTTACCTATTAAGTTAGGTCTACCCAATTGCTTGAAAACTTGACCATGAACATGACACTAGGCTAAATATGAAATTGGCCAACTCGAGGTTGGGTTGAGTTTGTAGCATAAATCTACCCGGACCCGCCCGGCTTAACTAGTAGCTACAAACAATAGGATCCAATGTGAGAAGTTGGTCATGTCGCGCTTAAGACCCGAGGTTAGACTAGGTTGTGGTGTAAATCTACCCGGACCCGCCCGGCTTAACTAGTAACCACAACAAGGTCTAATGTGAGAGGTTAAGAGTGCATTAATTAAATTAATGCCACATGATAAGGTTAAGTAAATTTGACTAATGACACTTAACCGATATGACACGAATGGGTAGGTTAAGTGGGACCGGGCTTGATTTCCTTAATGACACTTAACCATGCAAGATGATTAGGGGATGGGGTTAAGTAATTTATACTTCACTAATCCGACTTGGTAATTAGATGAGGTTAGGTAATTGATACTTAACCAACCTAACCACGGTAATTAGATGGGGTTAAGTAATCCACACTTAACTAATCTAAACACGGTAATTCGATGGGGTTAAGTTAAACACTTAACCAATTTAAACTTGGTAATTCAATGAGGTTAAGTA
This sequence comes from Allium sativum, assembly GCA_030737875.1. NCBI lineage: Eukaryota > Viridiplantae > Streptophyta > Magnoliopsida > Asparagales > Amaryllidaceae > Allium > Allium sativum. The sequence continues at coordinate 533,192,893 of CM060915.1, forward strand.
ACCAATACTTAACCAACTTAATGTGATAATTTAATGGGGTTAAGCAACTTATACTTAACCAATTATACATGATGATTTGATGTAGTTAAGTGACCTAAACTTAACCAATCTAACTCGTTAATTGGATGTGGTTAAGTGACCTATACTTAGCCAATCTAACTCGTGAATTTATGGAGGTTAAGTTAACCCATACTTAACCAATATAACGTGAAAACATGATAAGGCTAAGTCACGAATCACTTGAATACGCTTGACCGATTTGACTCGGTAATTTGACAAGGTCAAGTTAATTTATATAATTAACCAATCTAAAATGATAATTAGACGAGGTTAAGTTATGGATTGCTTAATATACTTAGCCAACTTGACACATGGTTTGTAGGGTTAAGTCTTGGACTTGGATACTTAGCCAATTTTGACATGGTTTGTAGACGGGCTAAGTTATGAACTTAAGTGACACTTAACCCATTAGATAAACCCTAATTCGGAGGATTAGGTAAATAACCATAGTTAACAAGGATTATGGAAATAAGGCTAAGTGGTAAACCTTAGTTAAGGGAAACTAAGTAATAATTCTTAGTCAAGGAAATTTGGACCATTTCTTAGATAGATTAGTAACCCGATACGTTAGGTCAACGTTTAAGTATGCGTGTAGGAGCAGGCTATCTGATTTAGATAAAGGCTCCAACGAACTGGGTAACGAAGCAGCGGCTTCGGGGAACGTGAGGATATTCTTGGGATCCCTCTGTGAGCTGCCAGGTCATTATACTAGGCTCACGAGAGGTTGAGGTCTGCGGTAGAAGAACCAAGAATATGCCTTAGTTGCTATGCGAGCGACCTAAAGACTGGGGTGGATAGCAGTGAGCCGACGAATACATAAGGTGCCCGAGATAGCAAGTTCGTCGATCATCTACCATCTTGAGTCAAGCGTGTACGTACGGAAAGGCAGGGAACACCCAACAGACCATAATTGCTATCTAATTATGGGTGAGGTAGGCCGTAGGATGTGGGCTGGCCGGAGTGTAGTTCTCATGCAAGATTTTCTCTTGTGTTGCCTTTCACTAGTTGAGGGAGGGGTCTCGTGGGACCATAGCCACGTGTAGAAAAGCAGACCTTAGTATCTGCATCGGCAGATAAATCTAAAGCTCCCGACCGAGTCTTGTATTTCTTGTTTTGCCCTGTGACAGGACTCGGATGGCACGATGTGACACATGTGCATACAGTTATAGAAAAACGATTCACGATGAATGCGTGGGAAAAAGGGCGCAGCTGAGGGTTAGCGTAATCCCTAGTGGCCTAGGTGGTTTAACCCAAACCGAAATACGAAAGCGTGCAATAGGTAAGCGTAATCCCTAGTGGTGCTAGGTGGCGTAAGTCCTAGTAGTTCAAAAGATGATTCATATGGAAGAGCCTAGCTAGAACAAGGGTGACAGTCCAAACGATTTCAAGGATAATACGACATGAGGAAGCCCGTACGAGGTACGGCAAAGGACTGAACTTATATACATGGAAAGAAACATATGATTTGAGTAACCTATATATGCGATATATTAGGTTGACATGGACCATTACACGACTTTGAGTAAGGGACATTCATGGTTAACACATAACAAGGCTGGGATACTAGTACGGAGGGTGCAGAGCAAATATACATGTTAGAACTAGGAAGAATATACATAATAGATACCGTGGGATGTTAGACGGGGCAGATACCTTGGGATAATGTACTCGATAGAAATCTGACGATGTGATACCTTGACTTATCATAACACCGTAGTTTATCATGATACCTTAGTTTACCTTGCCACAGTAGTTCAACCGGCTACCCTGGTTTAGTTTATCTATCTTGTAGTTATCCTTATGTTTACTTTCAGTTTATGCATGTCATGTTACCTTTACCTGTTTTTATACTGGAAGTAGATAGGACTTACTCAGTCTTTTTGACTGACCCGTTTTGTTTCGCCTCTTTTCTTCCGTTTCCCCCCCCCTCCAGGTTACAGGGAGGAAACAATGCTATTTAGTTCAGACTTCTTCTGCTTGAAGGTCATCATGGATGGCTTGGACTTTTCTTGGCTATGGCTACTTTACTGTTTTATTTGGGGAATAATTTATGAAAAGGTTTTTATGCTTCTTTATTATTGCAAGACAGGTTTTGATGTACTCTGATGTAAAAGGCTTTAGACCTTAATTATTAATGTTTATAAAAGTTCGAATTTTACTTCCGCTATTTTATATGTTCTGTCTTGTGATATTTCTGTGCATGTTTACCAATAATGCCCCTCTAAAGCTAGTGCATTCCTTTGCGAGTGACCCTAGCGGAGGCGGGGTGTTACAGTACCCCTTTTGAATCGCATGAACAATTTTGTGATCCCTCTTCAATCCTATATTCAGGCCAATGCCATATCATCCCATACCCATTACATTTTCTCTTTTTTTCTGTTATTAAAATGGGCTTCAATAATTACTTGAACGACCCACTTTTTAAACCCAACCGTAACAGTACATCATCCCTCCCCCGAAACAAAACGCGAGCTCTTGTAATAAGCCAACTGCCATTTTGGTTTTTCACGCAAGCATGTTTCTACTCCAAAACAACCATGCACCCGCGTGTTCCATTACCTTCCCCAAAAGAAACAGTATCCTCTTCCTTTTTAAGATTCCAGTCGCCTGCTCCTATACACTCCATTTTCACAGCCTCTTCTTTCTGGTGACTCCCCCTTGTACAAACGCAGCCACTCCATCATCGACTCCACTTTGAATTCTCCTCCCATTCGTCATCGTCTAGCCTTGTTCGAATTCACCCACTCCAAGTTTCCGCAAGCTTCCCTCCATTCCACAATAGTGAACCAACATCCCTCTTTTTCTTCGTTACTTACATGCCAAGCTCTCAACCAAATCTGTATACCCGTCGCCAGATATATGCGAGCTCCTCCCCTACTCTTTTACCATTTGCGTATATATATATATATATATATATATATATGTTCGTGCTTCAAATTGCTCCTATATTTCACGTTGTGTCTCCAAAATCCAAAGCCTGTGTGTTGCTGGCTCGCTGTACCCAAGACCAACGTATAACATTACATTCGAACCCATATATATACTAATGTGTATACTCGCATTTGAAGTGATGAGGAAGTTCGCATCTTCCATTGCTTCAAGCGGTAAGCAAGGAAAAGAAAATTTTGTTCATTGATTTGTGGGAAGATATGATAGAATGGAGGTTGATTTTCATTCTCTTTTCACTCAAAAGAGAGAAATTTAGATTGAATGGAGTAGTCGCTGTATTTATAGATTTGAAGTTCCTTCATGATCAAGGAATATCGCATGGTACGAGGTGCATCCCTCAACCAATAGGTTTGGAAATTTATAAAACTTCGATTAACCAAGACACACGGGATTTAATAGCTTAGGTAGTCTATTACATTAGGTTGGTAGATCTTTGATCTGATAAAGCAAGTTGTGTACTTTTTGATGCTTCATCCTATCACCTGTCTAAAGAAAAGAGGGTACGATCTCTTAGCAACCAAGGCAAACATATTATATGTATTTTATTATTATATTTTCTTTATACGATACTTACACATGAAGTAATGTGGAACACTACTACATACGAGTTACTATGGGAAAAAATAAAAATATTGCTGTGATGAGCAACGTACCTTGACCCTAGAAACATAATAAAATAAACAAGTTTATTTATTCTGTGAAATACCAAAATGTTGATATAGGGTGTAAAAATACTTCAAATAAAAAGTTTCTTATTTCCCAAAATAAAAATTAACAAAAAATTCTATAAATTAAATTAACAATACGTCTTAATATCTTGTCCAAATTCGAAACCAATATTTGAATATAATTAAATATATCATTATGGTTAGTAAATGATTCCATATCGACTTTCTGAAATTTTGATTTGGACATAACTTAAAATTTATAAGACGAAATCTCAATTTTTCACTTCCATTAGAAAAATACAATTTAGTAGATTCAAACATTTCTTGTTTCACAGAATTCCGACTTAAAACGGATTCAGTATATTCAATTGAAGTTCAAAAATCAATATTACGAACTACCACGATGTTACGAGTTCGTTTATAATTATATTATAATTAATACGATTAACTGACGTTTAAAAATATATTTGTTATTATAACTCAAATATAAACCCGATTAAACAACATAAATTATTTGATTCACACAATATTATCAATTCAGCTATTTCTGAATGTTTCGGAAATTAAATTTATTATTCCACTATTTATAATAATTAAATAATCAAAATTATTTAACTCAAGTTATCAATATCGCCAAATCGACATTTAAAAAATTAAATAAATAAATTATTCAATCGTTAAAAATACGGGACGTTACACATTTTGATTGAATTGTGGTTGACATATTTTACAGTAGGAACATTTGGATTATTAGAAAATTTTGAAGAGTTTTCTAGTGCTCATAGAAACTATCCTTAGAAACTAGTTTAAAAAATTAGGTTTAGAAAGTTCATCGAATCTATGGATTTTTCATCACTTGAAAACCTAATGAGGAACTGAAGGAGTAACATGATCTTGGAGGATTTTTGGAAAAGCTTATATCATGGATCTCTTTAGATATTAGGAATAATATTTATCTTTATAGAATTATCGTAGTTACCTTTTTGGTTAGTTGCTGTGGATTTCTTGAAGCATTTCAAGAGGCCATGCAAACCACCAAAGTATTGGTGGGAAACCGTCGAAAGATTTCTACTCGAACCAAGTTTGTAATTAGCAACTTTAGAAAAAAAAATCAAGATTGATTTTGCTTTTTGTAAAGGTTAGAAAAGTAGACATCATATTTATTTGGCCTTCCAAATACTAGAGAAGTAAGAAAATTGTTGTTCGTTGAAGCCCTTTTCATTTTTATGTTGTTATATTTTTGATAGATACCTTCATAGTATGGCTTTTTTAATAGGGTCTAATCAGAAAATAGATACTAAGATGGGACACTTGACATTCTGTCCCATCACAGATATTGTGAATCATGTAAATAAAAGGCTCTACAACAATAGGTTAGATTGGTTTGAGTACTTAGATAGAAAAATCTGGTGAAAGGCACGAAAAATCATATTTTAAGCCTTTCTCCTACAATCTTTTCTCTCTAAAATTAGGATTTTTGATTGCATTATGGATGCTAGATTAGATGATAGGAACTGATTGATACATTAACTCACCAATGTAATACACTAATATTGAAATTTCATGCATAAATAAGGTGTTTTGCATACATATAATATCACATATTATACTTTCATGCTAGGACCGGCCTTATCTTAGTATGTCTGTATCACACAATCACATTAAAAGTTGGTTGTTTAATAGATGTATAAATTAATTACTTGGTGGTATAACATGTTTGTTGGAGCGAAATTTTTGATAAAGGGGAGAGAATGTAACACCTCGTAAAATATATCTTAAACAGACGAAGAAAACTAAAATAATTAAATAATAATAATAAGTCAAAATGCAGATATTTAAAATTTATGGCATTTTCGATGAAAGCTATATCATCACATTTTTGGCTATATTGTGATCCATTTCCATGCATAGATTGCTGAAAATGAAGTCCGTGTGAAAAAGATATAAATAAATGAAGATTTAGAATTTAAAATAAATAAACTTAGAAATTAGAATTTAAAATTACTAAGATTTGAATTTGAATTAATGGATAACCATGAAATAATATTTCATATTTGAACTTGTATGTATGTATATATATATATGTATAAGAATGATCAAGGACATTATTGGGGTTTCGAAGGGCGAACTGCCAGTTAAATACTCGGGAGTCCCTCTGTCCACTAATAAGATTACGGATAGAGAATGTGCAATCTCGGTTTCTAATATTAGAGATAAATTGCAGGGATAGAGTTCAAAAATATTACTTTTTGTAGGAAGAGTTGAACTGGTGCATACTATCATCCATCCAAAAATTATATTTTGGATGTAGACATTTCAAATACCAGAGGCATCGATTAACAAAATAGAAAAGGTTTGCGTAGATTTTATCTATAAAAGGGGAATGAACTGTATTAAATATCATGACCAATGCAAACCTAAAAAAGAAGGTGGAGTAGGTTTGTGAAATTTCAAAGATATGAGAAATGTTTTTATACTGAAATGGGGTTCGAAATTTTAACAGTCTAATTGCGCTTTTGGGCTAGTTTGTTGAGAAGAAGATATATCAAAGGTAAATTTTTGCACGTCCGTTGATAATAACTCTTCCACCAAGTGGAGGGAAATTTTTTAATCCAGAGACATGTTAGAAAAAAAATATGGAAAGGAAATTGCAAATGGAAAGGAGATGGATTTATGGAGAGATCCATGGATAGGAGGAGAACCACTAGTAAACATAGTGGGATGGGATACATATTCAATTTTTGGGCACCCAGATAATAAAGTGGAGGAGATCATGGACCGTAACATATGTAAGTATGATTGTATTCCATGTAGTTCAGAATACTAGAATAAAATATGCGCCATGCCTTTATATTTCGAAAGAGATCAGGACATATGGAAGTAGAAACACTCAAAAAAGGGGTTTAATACAAAATTAGCTTGGGAATTCATAAGAACTGGACATAATAAAAAAGATTGGAGCTCGATAGTGTAGGATAAGTTGTATGCCCTAAAATGGCCCACTCAACATATAAAGCAGTGCTACAACGACTTCCTACTAGAGATTTGTCAAATAATTGGGACATTGCCAATGAAAGTATTTGTGTTTGTGTAATTCGACCACTGAAAACTACGCTCACCTATTTTTTTGAGTGTGAATTTGCAAAGAAATCTCTGGGTCAATGCCGTCAAGTGTTTGGTGTGCGCATAAATAAAGTCTACTTTAAATTAGTGCTTTCCCTCAATTAGCATGCAGTAAATTTGGAATCCAGATTGGAAAGAGTAATTATTGCTACGGCTGTGTGGATGATGCGGTGAGAAAAGAATCAACGGATTTATGAGTACAAATCCAGAGTTATTACTTCAATTTGTAGATTAATAGTGAATGAAATCAATATTTCAAGAAAAAGGGTGAAAGGCCTTACAGGAAGCTGGAGATGTACATATGATGGGTTTGTACGAGGTGATCGTCAAGAGGAAAGGGAAGAAATTGCTCGAACCAGCTATGATAGCATGGTAATGGAGACGCCATGGCTATTGAATGAAGGAGAAACACAGAACTGAAATGTTTATTAATTTAGTTTTTTCCCACTTAGAGTTGTATTTAATTCTTCTTGTGTTTAATGTACTATGTGAGACAAGTCATGCCACGTGGCCTAGTGCCAATTGTGAAGTTTTTTGGCATTCTTACCTAGTAAAATTTAGCAATTTCCGTATATATATATATACATGTATATATATAAGAAGAGTCTACGTTAAAAGACATTAAATAGCATTAACTAATAATAAGTTAAAACACGTGAATATAATTTTAGTGCACCCAAAGCACGAAGGCGGTCGACCACTATACCCTATAAGGGTCGATCGTCAGGTCGACCGCCTTATATAGTGTAGATCGACCACTTCTTAGTGAAAATTGGATGGCAGCTAGGGTTTTCTAGGTTATTTTTTTAGGGTTTAATGCTACAAGAAGTTTGGATTTTATCATTTAAATCTAACATTTCCTATTTATTCTAGCATCTATAAATAAGACCCCAGATCGTCAGTCACAATTCACATTCTTTTATGGTTTTGTTCCTCATATCTATCTCTTTTTAGATCCAGATTTAGTGAAAGGTTAGAATTCTGTTTCTTCTTCCCTCCTTGTTTTATTTTTATTTTATTAGCCTGGACCTAACTTATATATATATATATATTATTCTTCCTTGATTATACATATGTAATACAAAAGAGAAAAGCTTTAAACTTGATTCGTGTGGTAACAAAGAAGGATTCTAATTAAGGTTGAACACAATTTTCTTATCCAAAGGCTATATTTGGGATCTTTACAGTGTTCTTTTTGTTTACGTTTTTTAGTTTGGAAATATGGATTGTGCATGATTAAGAGATTTGGGAACTACGAAAATGAAAATAAAACCTCCTCAAATCTCTACATAAAATGGAAATGTCATTCTATGTTACTTATGTGGGTTATGGATGCAAGTTAAAAGGGTTTTGTTCTTATTTTTGAATCTCAAACAAGTTCCAGATTTTTTTGGTATATCTTCGAGGCAAAGGCACAAGGATAGATTACAATTTCTCGATGTAAAACCTGAGATGCCCGGACCTCAGATCCTACCGATGTTTTGGACTAGGTAGGGTTATTTGCTTTAGTCTGTCGGTGTGGAAATAGAGATAGTATGGTAGAGTTCTCTGACGTAGAACCCCCTGGTGCCTTGATAGAGTTGGTGATCCAAGTGTTGAGCATCATCTATTCGATGAATTGAGTGAGTGCATGCGAGGATGGATGATGATTGCTTATGTTTTCTTATTATTACACTATCACGTACACAGTATTGACGCTCAGTGGCAAGATAACCTAAGAGTATAGTACATTATTATATTTGCTAATTCTTTGGATGCAGTGACTAGTCAAATATGACTCTTTATACCTATTATGTTATCCTGTCTAGTACTTAAGATTACCATCTCTCACACCAGACCTTGTTTGATCTGAGGTTTTAAGCATTGCTTCTTATTACTTTAGGTGCTCTTAAATGAGCAGACTAGTGATAGGTCAGCAGTAAGCATGGTTTACTGATCAATAGACGGGAAGGAGATTATTCCATGTATTTTTTACGTTTACCATGTTATTTTTCGTTGTTTACTACTTTTGGGCTTGGTAGTGCTTTATCTTAGGGATAGTTATTTTTGTGTTATTTGCACTTATATGACTCTGTTTATGAGAAGTTGTATTTTTGATCTATTACTCTGATGTTTACAGTTCATTATTCGCTATTTACTGTCTTGCCTATTTTATATCACTTATCTGTTACTATCTTATTTTATTCTATGCACTTTGAGATATACTATAGATGGTTTTTATTGTTTCTTCTTTACTTAACCTTGATAATCGCCTTGCATTGGCCGACATCACCACATCGCACTATCATGGATGTCAAGATGTAGGGTGGTGGTCGCCCACTTCCTATCCTCTCTAACACTAGAATTGAAAGACAAATTTATGTGTTAGTTTCCTTAAATTTTCAAATCTTATCACACTGCGCAATAAATAAACTTTGACAAAAGCAATCTCTAATTTCAATGTTTAAATCTAATATCCTATTATTTATCCTATCATTCTTATACAACCATCATTCTTTTACTTATGAGCTCTAGTCTCTCTACGATTATCTCCAAGCAACTTTGGCTTTAAGCAGCCTTATCCATAGACTCCCACCAGCACGCAATGGCGGAACTAGCATATTAATTAAGGTGGGACATATTTGTTCTTTCTTAAAAAATGTAACAAAATACCTAAAAGAAGTAAATCTTTGTTAACTCCAAAAATGGCGATAACACTTGGCCTATTGCGAAAGCACCCCCCATGATGGGGAAAATAGAATATAACAGTAAATATAAATGAAAAAGGAAAGAAATGAAAAGCAAAGAAGAAGAAACACAATTTTATAGTGGCTCTGCTTGATATCAAGCCTACGTCCATTTTGAACACTTTTATTATTATCCTTGCTAAGCTAAATACAACGAATTACAGATGATTACAACGTTCTCCATGTTGAGGTTCATAATAAATCATAAGGACCAATGATTATTGGAGTAGATCTCAATAATTAACCTAGGTGACCTAATATTGATATCTATGGAGATGAAGTCTTACTGTTGGAGATCAACAATGGCTGTTAGAGATGAAGATTCATTTTGGCAGCACTTCGACAGGGCAAGGAATTCAATCCCCTTTTCATGTTTGGGCATGAGGGGGGGGAGGGTATTTATAGGAGTTGCTGATATACTTGGGCCAAGCCCCAATGCAGAAAGACTCGGAGTTGTGCTAAGAATCATCTCAAAAAACCAGGACTCAAAATACTCTATCTGTATGGATCAGTACCGGTCCATGGATGATGGACCGGTAACGATCCATGGAGATGGTGCTTTTTTCACTTTAGATTTCAGAAATTCCATCTACATGTTGCCTTTAACTTTCGGGTATAATATGGCTTTAATTGGACTGAGTGTGATAATGTGTCGAGCTTTAGCGCTTCATTGCGCTCGCATTCCGTTTGATCCATCAAGTACTTACGTCAAAGATGATCATCCAGGCATCAGACTTTGTCATTGGGCTCAATAAGAGAATAGAATCACTTTAGCATAGGACAAATACCAAAATACCCAAATACCATGGATCAGTACCAGTCCAAGGATCCATGGACCGGTACCTGTCCATGGAGATAGATTATTTAAGGCTCAAACTTTTTGTGCTACTTAATTTCTATCTCTAGTTTCTTTCTGCAAAGTTTCATCTGATTTGGGGGTTGAATGATCTTGTTTCTTACTTAGATTCTGCACATACTTCTTTCAGGTTTATAACCGGGTTAACAATCTTCATGCAGGAGACTTGCAGTTTATATACTTCTATTATAGTCTACATACTTGCAGCTTACAGGATTACAGTGAAAGCAAGGATAGTGTGAAGGGAAAGTTAGTTGAACAAAAATAAACTGCACAAAGGAAAAGTCGGATAGGGCATCGTTGCTACATTTAGGTAGAGCTTGCAATTATTTTGTCTTTTTTTTGAAGAAAATACATATATAAATACCAAAAAGGAGAATTACACAGCCCTATCTGATGTATATGTACATCCGCCCTTGCCGACTCGAACATGATTTACATGGCCTTCCTTACGAAGCTTCAAACCTTACCATGGCTAACTAGCTTCATCGCTATTGTCATATGAGAAATCCATGGATGGTAAATGGTGAGACCCTCCAAAATCTAGTAAACAAGCCTCTAACAAATCCTGTAGCACATTGTTTTATCTTTTTGTTTGTCTGGATGAATCATTGTGCTCAGTTTCAACATCGTCTGTAGTTATAAGAGAAACTCCAACAGTCTTACGAGACATAATATTACGTATCGTAAGATTAAGGGGAGAATCAGTAGATTCTTCCAGCAGACGCACACCTAATTTATCGGCGCACGCCGAATTTATCGGCGCCTTACGATAAGGCGTCGATAAATTCAGCGCCCGTTTTAGGGCGCTAATAAATAGCGCCCTAGGCCGAATTTTTTTCAAATCCTAATAATTTTCCTTTTAATTTTTTTTAATTCGAATTTTACGTCGTTATGCCGCTGCACGTTATTAAGATCGCTCGATGCACCGTTCGAGTATAGCCAGACGAGCCAATGAGACCTGTGCACACCCCTCCCACGCCTGAGACGACGATTCCAGACCTATGGATTCTTCATGATTTACCGTAGGGTTTCACTCACTATATGTTCATAGCTCTTGACACCGTTGAGGTAAACTTTCTGAATTTAACATAATTTTTTATTGCATAACTTAATTGTATACCAATGTTTGTAGATAGTATGTAGTGTTATTTTATAGTATAATAACCAACAACAAATTTCTATTTACTAGTCTCGCAACATTAGCGTTCATGGTAGTTAGTAGAAGTTTATTACACGTACCTTTAATGTACTCCCTCATGGTATTCGAGAGAGGCTACTTGCTAGTCTGTTTGGTTGTTTCTTAGAGATTAGACTAGCTCAGTTCTTCGATTAGCCATTGCTAGGTGCCTTAGTTGAGAGATGGTGGCCTACCACGCATACTTTTCACTTTCTAGATTTTGAGCTAAGTATGACCCCAGCAGAATTTTATATGCTTACGGGGATTGAGATAGGCATTACTAATAGAGTACCATACACTTTTGACTCTAGCTATGAGTCGCCAGAGTCGTATTTGTTTTATTTTCCCTATTTTGTCGTCGATCATATATCCTGTGGAGCCGTTACGCTTACATATTTACATGAGTATATTATAGCACATATGGATACCGAGGCTATGCAGGTGTTGTATTCCGGGCTTCCCTTTTATATCTCTTTGGCTCGACATACTTTTTGAACCAAAAGAGTACGACTTGATTGGGCCACCTAGCATCTCTTGCTGATCTAGAGCATCTCCATATGATTGGCCGAGGCTCGGCTATTTTGGGATGTCTATACACTGCACTTGACTCATATGCTTTTAGAGAGGTGGCGGGGATGTTTGCTTTTTTGTGACATGATGTCGTGTTGGTACTATGAGTACACGACCAACATACATCCACGCATTGTTGAGGCCGCCAGTCATGCCGCCGAGTCTTATTTCCCACGCATGCGTCGATGGAAGAATATCCACGTAGTCCAGCGTACTCCTACTGGTGTCAGATATAACCTAATGGAGGCCCGATCTTAGATCGATCTGAGGTCCAGGACCAACATTTTACGAACACTATGGGCGTCTTATTGGATTGCTCTTACACACGAATGCCAGGTCGGTGATGCACACCCGTTGTCCATTGCATATCGTTTATTTCTACGACGTGTCGTTTTGCTCCAACCAGCCTACCTTCATGTTAGGTACTTGGGAGACCGGTGTTATTTTAATGGGACAGGTGAGTTGCGTGTACTCGTATATGCACTATCATCTGATGATATGTTCGGGATGCGTCGTACTATCGGTGGACAATGCATACAGGATCTTAGACAGGGAGGGTGGGTGAATATACATATTTTTTTCTTACTTGGAGCTGATTTTAATAGTTATTGGCATAGAGTTGCTCCTCGACGGTACTTGTTGCCAAATTACAATCTGGGTGTGAATTCCAATAACATAGGATCATGAGTGGCTACAGGTAAAGTTCATCCACAACCATTTACTTTTGATCCAACCCCATCACATTACTCCGATTATCCTATAGATTATGATCTTGCTAACTCATTCAGGGCATATGATCTTAGCGGTACATTGACAACCCAACCTATTGTTTGTCCACCTAATCACATGGTTGCTGGTATCTCCACCGCGGGACTGTGTCTTACGCATGAGGTAATATTCATACTTGTAAATTTGCTTCCTTATACATATTTAAGATATATTGTAACGAACCAAGATTTTTGAAGTTTAAAATTATGAAATTATTTTGAATTCGGTATTTAAGAAATTTATAATTGCTTGTAATTTTGAAATTTGAGTCTATTTTTATTTTAGTTTTGATTTATTTTGTAGGTGAAATTTAATTTTGATTCTATATTTGAATTTATGAATGGTTTTGTTTAAATTAAATGTTAAGTAATATTTTTAACTAATTAAATTATAATGTTTATGAAATTAAAAATATTTAATTTTTGATTTAACTTGAGTTTTATGTATAATTTATTTTTAGGTTTGAATTTTTTAAAGAAAAATTAATTAAGACTTGTATTGGGTAAAATATAAATAAACATTAGCAATGCTTTTAATAAAACAAATTAAATGTAAACAAATTCATTTAGAGTAGAATTCAGTATTAACATTTACATGAAATTTATTTGGGTGTAGTAATCAAGAAATTTATATTTGTTTATAATTTTGAAATTTAATCTATTTTATTTTGATTTTAAAATTTATTTAAGATTATAATTGAATAAATTCGTTTGATTAGATTTGTTTATGTATTGTATTTGGAAAATATTGTTCTTTGGATTTTGTATTTTAGAAGTTGATATTTGTTTATGATTTTGAAATTGTTTGGAGTTTCGAATTTAATCTATCATAACTTATTTTGAATTGATTGTTAGAAGTGTGAATTTAAAATTTTAATCTTTGAATCTGAGTGGTTTATTTAAATAAATCGTTATTCGTATTTTAATATAGTTGTTTTAATATTTGTAAAATTTGATTCTATTTTATTTGATAAGCCATAAACCAATTTATTTTATTTAACTTGGAAACTTATTTTACTTTATTTAGTTTGATTTTGGTTTTGTTTGATATTTATTTTGATTTATGTAGATTAGATTGGTTTTAATTTAGGTATTGTTTTGGGAAATTATAAATACATTTTGTTTGTACTTTGCATTGTATATGCACTTAGAATTATTTGTTGATAAGTTTGCTACTTGAAAATTTTACTTTGAAAATATTTGTTTAAAAATTGTGTTGCCACTTGTTATTGTATTGAGATATTTGTACAGTTGTAAGCGCTGTGCTGGAATGTTTAACGCATGTCCCCGTCCTTATATTTTCACCGTGACCTGTTACCTTCTAAATTACCGGCCTCTTTCCCTTATTTCCTTAAGAGCATCTCCAACCCTAATTAGATGTAATGTCTTTAAATGCTTATGTGTCAATATCTAATACACGATGTGGAACATATAAAACATACTTTTATAATAAAATTTGAATTTGTTCTCCAATGCAGATGTCTAAAAACATACAATTTCGAACATGTGTCATTTTAGGAATATTTCAAAACTAAATAAATAAAAAAGTAGTGGCTATATGTTATTCCACATTGTAGACTACAATGTCTACTACTAGACATTGTGTTTCACAATGTCATCTAATTGTCTTGACACATCATCTTCACACTTCATTCAAGAAAATAAATTTAATAAAAATGTTAAAGGATGATGTGTCATTAATTTTACATTCAAATTAGTAAAGCATTGAAGATGCTCTAAGCTAGAAGTAATTTGCCCAATTCGAAATGGCTTCAGCTAAGTGAAAAAATGGCGTCTTTCCCCAAATTGTTTCCTCCATCCGCCGTATTCAGCTCCGCAACCCAAGCCTACCGCGTGTCACCGCTCTGCCGCCTTCTCTCTATCCTCCTCTCTAATCGATCACCCTCTTCCTTTCGTCCCTTTCGCCGCTCCATTGCTCCAGCGAAGAATTAAATTGCACCACCTCTTTGTCTGAGTCACCGTTCAGCCTCCCCTATGTTCCCAACGTCCGCGCCTCCAGCAAATGAAGCACCGTCGACACCGAAGCGTCCCTTTTGCTGCCTTGCACCTCGTTGAGCCAGCGCTTCCTCTGTCCGTTTTGAATCGAACGACATCTCGCTGGAAACCCAGAACCCGCGGGCCGAGTCGCTGTTGTCTCCTTCGTTCAACATTGCCACAAAATGTAAGTTTAACTTACGATTTGAATTTGTTGCTAGCTGTCTACTTTGTTGGAATTTATTAATCCCCTTATTATCACAAAACCAATTGGCTATGTGATGAGGAATATCTTAGTTTATATCCAGGATCTTTGTTCAGTATTTCCTGATGTGCTGGGTTGTTTGGCTACTGCCTTTCCTTCTCTGATTGTCATTGATTCGGGTTTTGTTTACTTGCCGCATCGTTTAAGTGAATGCATGTCTTTAGGTAGTGGTTTGGCTTGATTTAAATGAGTACAAATTTCGTGCATGCTTTTATATATATCCTGCTTCGTAAACCATACTTGGTTCCTGACCTTCTGATTTCATAATACATTTAACTTGATTCTACCTTTGTTGTTATTTTGGGTTATTATTTGCATGTACCCAAATTGCGTATAGAAACTGGTACGGGTGAACTGCGTATGTGTGTTAGTGTATATGGGTCAGTGTATACATCTACATACGTGAAACTGCATTTGTGCGTAATGCACGTGCCTGAGGGTGTAAATGCATGAGTACAATTACAAAATTTGCATGTGAAAGTTTATTTCCTGAAAAAAAAACTACACTTTTGGATCCTTCTGTGTTGGTTTAGTTGATCAACACAAGTAAACTGTCAATATATACATTGATAGTTTCGGAAAAAAAATATATAAAAAAATCTTTTCTATCATTTGTCTTACTCATGTTATAGATGAACCTATTCATTATTTTCTTTTGCTGAAGCTTTCCATTGTTGCCATGCATGCTATGTATGTTTGCATTTGCGTTTGTTTTCACCAGCCCTCATCCGTAATTTTGCTTGTGTTTGATTTTAAAATAAAGAATCCAAGCCAATATGTGGCAACCTGTTGAGTTCCCCATGTTAAATTTTATGTGCACTTGTTGCATATTCTAAGTTTTGTTTGACTATATTTTAGTTTTACTGTCTTTAAAGTCCAGCATTTCTAGTCATCTCAATTATTTGAATTTGGGTACCATTGTGAATCTGCTAAGACACTCTTGTGAGATTTTGTACCTCCTAAATAAGTCCACCTTAATGTCATTTGTGCATTTTGTAAATTGGGTATTATTTGGGACTGCCAAGTGCAACTGTCTAAGTTTGAATTTGTTTGTGCAACTGTATGTTAGTTCACTCCATGAAATGTTTAAGTGTATACGTATGTAAGCTTCACTTTTTAGACTTTACACCCTATGTGGTGATTTCGTTAGTAGTTAGTTATTCAGACTTAATAATAAAAAATAAAAAATAAAAAAAGTTTTATGGGAATGCATTTAATTCTTTTGGTTCAGCATGCATTGTTTCATTCGGTATATTGATGCATCAAATTTAGACACATTATTTACATGCCTGATGTCACTCTCCGCTACCACCATCTTATTTTGTCGCATGCAAGTATCTCAATGCTCCAGGATACATTCTGCGTTGTCTTTCATGGGATATTATTATTTAGTATATGTTATTAGGATTAAACTGCTTTAGTGTTTCTCGAAGTTTGCTAACTTGAAATAAGTTTAATCCTGACTCGGGTGTTTTGTGTATTTTGCATGAAACGCTCGGGTCAGGTCCTAAGTGTTCCAGATTTTAAAGATTTCAGCTTGCAATCTGCAGAGGAACTTGAAGATGCATACGAGCGCGCAAGGCTGGACAAAACCGTAAACATTTTATTCATTTATAATTCTTGTGTATAATTTATTCTTCTGTTGTATTAAAAATAATTTGTAAACTCTGATATTATTATATAAATTTTATTTCCGCATCAAACTGTTGCCTTTTGTGATTCTATGTGTGATTTCTATTTAAACCTGTATAAGTTAAATAACGAATCACCATTTTGAGCGTCTTGAGTCGGTTTAATTACCCATTCGAGACGTTAAAAATAGCGAGTCGTTACATATATAAAGTGAGTGTAAATAGTCTTCTATTACAGTTTGCACTCAGGCTAGAGCAGCACCGAAGACATATAGCTGTTATTCAGCATATGGTACTGCTACATTCGGGGTCATTGTAATAGTAGCACCAGGCGGTAGTGCAGAGTTTGCAGGGGCAGATCGATGACCTACAGGCTTGATTGGTGGCGTTAGGTAGTGATGCAGGAGAATCAGGAGGTAGTGGTGGTGCAGGAGGATCAGGTGGTGTAGGAGAATCAGGAGTTAGTGGTGATGACAACGATGATGAGGATGATGATGTTGATGTTGGAGAATGGAATGTTGATAATGTTTTGATCATAAAAACCTTGTTTCAATCATTATTATTATTGATTATAAAATATCTACTAACACTTTTATCCAGAATATATATATATATGTATGTATGTGTGTGTGTGTGTATATATATATGTATGTATATGCAGGTAATAGATATTGAAGATTGTACAGTTAAGAGATTCAAGATTTCAAAGGAGAATCAAGACTGATGAGTGTTAAGATATCAAAAGTTTAAGAGTCCAAGACTTTCAGGGTAATAGAGTCTAGATATTATGTAAAACTCTAAATAGCACTCAAACTTTGTTTTCAATTTATCTATTTTCAAATTGATTTTAAACTATTTTCAAATTGATTTCAAACTTCTCTCAAAAAGATTTTAATCATCCATGGATTTCAAACTTATGATTTCAAATATATATATCCTAATTTATAAGTTCCTTATTTTTATAGTAGTTCGAGTAATCTATAATTGGTTAAGATTTCCATAAATTCTTTAAAACACTATTCACCCCCTCTAGTGTTTGTTTTGTCGTAAGATCCTTGATCCTCAAACCTAACAGTTGACATGGACGAGGATGACAACGGTGAGAATTCCGAGGACGACGCTAACGATTGTGATGCTATGGATTTGCGATGACGTTGAAGAGGATCACGATGGTGATGTTATGGATTTTTTATCACGATCTATTACGTATGTTATTCCAATTCCATGATGTATATATGTATCTGTCATGTTGTACTGGATTATATGTTCTTCTGTCATGTTTATATGTCATATTTATTCATGTTGTACTGGATTATACGATCTATCTGTCATGTTTATTCATGTTGACCTCTTTGTTTTATGATATTTTGTGTTGTCGATCATTGTATGCTACATGCTATTTGTAACGACCTAGGGAATTCAATTTATTAAAATTCCTTTCGTTTTGTTAAATAAATAGTTATAGTTCATAAACGATTATACGACTTTTTGAAAATTTGAGTTTGACATAACTTACAATCTACAATACAAAAATTCTATTTTTCTCTTTCATTAGAATTTCATGATCAAATAGATCCGAAAGTTTCTTAATTCAAAGGATTCCGACTTATATTGGACTCTGTACATTCAATTGAAATCAAAACGTATAACTACGAACTACCGCGACGTTACGAGCTCGTTTTTAAATAATTTATAAAGTATACGTTCAAACATCGATTAACTAATAAATTCCTTTTATATTTCCTATACAACATTGAAGACAAATTTAAATGTTTGAGATTAAACGTCTAAAATATTTGGATCCACATTTAACACTCCAAATCAAAATCCTTCTGTGACGACCCCAAAACCCCGTACGACGGCGGCAAAGGTAATCTTTGGAATATAACACATAAACAGATAATAGCAGAACAGAAATAAATAAATACACCAGATAATGTACAACAGAATATACTGGATATAATAAACATCAGAGTTACACAGTATACAGGATCATACTTAGTACAAATACAGTTCAACTGTACATAAATGTCTACAGCGGAAAACAGAACATAATATGTACAATAGGAGATGAACAACATAAAAAGAGATAAATGATAGAATCCATCTTCAGCTCTAGCTATCCAGAAAGAGCCTGCTAAAACCTGAATACATGGCTGCCCGTGTAGAAAAAAGGGCACCCGAGTTTGCAAGTGAAACAAACTACGAGTTAGTCATGGGACTGGTATGAGAAATCTACTTAACACATTTTATAATATGGCTAATCACAGGACCACGCCACTTTCGCAGAACGGGTTTACTCCATTGGATTGCCAATGCTTTAAAACATGTAAATCTTTTAAACATCGCAATGCTTTTTATAAAAATGAAGCCGATATAAGACTCAAGTCCCATCACACAATGCAACGCAAACCGGAGGATAGAGTTTTACCTTATACCGACCAAGATATGCTTAATGCGTGTAAAGTAAAATCACTTAAAATGTAAATTTTATCGTTTAATTTTTAATCAGACTCTAACCGTAAATTAATAAGAAACGATTCTCTAAGTATTAACCCCGAAGACCGAAACCAACATCAGACCAATACCTAGAGAACCACCCATCTTAGCTCGTTTCCAGTTAGTTTCTAATTTTATATACAATCATAAATATCAATCATAGACGACATAAGTGCCCCATACCACTATGTCGCCATATATAGGTATACAATCAAAACTGCACGATGTCGTATTTGGAAATTGGATTTCCGTCATGAACCAAGGCAAAAGATAGTCCTTACCGACTTCGAGACTCTCTAGCCCGAGCCTCCGGAATAGCCGCTACTGCACCTTGGAGCGACAGGGCCGGTCCATTCGATGTGGATTATAGTGCCTGAACAATGCGTTTCCCCGCCCTTGGGGCTGTAAATGAGCCAACGAACGACTCCATCGGTCCTGTATCGAGCGATAAAACCGAGGCGCCTCGCAACAGCAACAACCACATAGGTGAAAAATAGTATAAATGTCAGCCAGTTTAAGCACTGATACCACCTTTAGCTAGAAAGAAATGCATGTCCTCCCTGAGGTCCTCTCCTGTTTCTGATTCATACCGGGGTGTGAGGCTCGCGAATCAATGCTATACACAAAGCTATGCCACACAGATCGTGCTTTGATCATCAACCACAAGACTTTGCTTTTCAACAGAAGCCTTGAACATCTGCTACTTAGGCATGCCACACAGACAATTCACTCTATGCGACTGATTTCTATCGATATATAACCTCTGAGCTCGTACGTCTCAGAGAAGGGCGTTAAGTAAGAGAATAAATTCTCCGCCGCCAAACAGATATATATTTAATAGAGATCAATCAGCACAGAACAAAATCCAATGTCAGACACACAGTCCATTTACACGTTCGTTCTGGGTCTGAACGATACCGGAGGCACTATATACCTCGCATACCCATCGATCTCCACGTACGTCTGGACGATCACCACTCATTATCCGTATTTCGGGATGCCTCCCAATCAGGACATCAGTTATCATCCAATCGAGGTGAAGATCTCCGGTCTTCAACCACCGTCTTCATCATCGACTTCTTATCACCGATCAATTATTTGAAATGAGATTTAACTCGGCCTATTCAAATAATTCACATATATTTAGAATTTAAATCAATTCATTTCAATGGCTAAATTATTCAACACCAACAATTCTGTTTTTAAATGTAATTTTCGCGCCAAACACATTCACCCATCAAATATATAATAGACCGGGTAAATTCGGTTTCCATTCCATATCGTTTATAATATTTTATAGCGAGTTATCGCTATTTTTATTCAATTAAAAATAGCCAATTCATTCAAATGACGCTTCAAGCCATAACGTGGCCGTGGCCGTGGCGCCGTTTTTCTTCAGATTTAATTTACACATATCTGAAAATCTAACCGTTGGATCTTCACAAATTTTATATCATTAGAAAGATCTTTTCAAAACGAATCCAACGGCTTCAGTTTTGGGAAAATCCGACGGTTGGATCTCCCGGTACGCTCGTTTGAAGTTACGATTTCAAAATACGAACTACAGCGTCGTTATTCGATTTAATTTAATTATATATATATATAATCGATTCTGGCGCTGTTTTTCTTCAGATTTGAATTAAGCATTCCATACAATCCAACCGTTGGATCTTCACAAAGTGGGTGTCGTTGGAAAGATATTTCCCGGGCGAACCCAACAGTTGCGGTTTCGGGAAAATCCGATGGTTGGACCTCCCGCACTAATCGTTTGAAATCACGGTTTCAAAACACGAACTGCAGCTTCGTTATTCGATTTATTTTATATATATATATATATAGTTCATTCTTCGATTTCAAAACCATATTCACTTCATATATTTGATAAAATTGATATTTTTATCCCACTGATATTTATTTCAACACATCACCATTTATAACACTTCGTATTCACAATAAAAATGCATATTTTATTGTTCAATCTATATATTCAACACATGAATGTTTTCGACTTCACACACACAATAAAAATATGATTTTTATCGTTCTACTCCTTTATTCAACACATGAATATTCTCTATAGTTGGTATATATAATAAAAATGTGATTTTTATTGTAAAACAATTTATTTCAAAACATGATTACTTTATATAAGGTAAAAATGTTATTTTTAATGTAAAACAATTTATTTCAAACCACGATTATTTTATATAGTTTATATATAAGGTAAAAATGTTATTTTTACCTTTCAAAGAATTTATTCAATACACACACTCCATTCAACACGTGAATTTTATTTCAACATTCAACACATGAATTTTATTTCAACATTCTACACATGAATATTATTTCAACATTCAAATTTAAATTAAACACATAAATATTTCAGAAAATTTCGGCAGCATAACGGCAGGGTAGTTAAAACCGGGGCCGTCCCTAGTACGTCTCCTCGCTCTACCTTAAAGCCGCGCTGCTTTTGACAATGGGGATTTTCAATATCTATTTCTCACGCAGGAGAATTTTCCTCATATACTAATCCTATTGGGATTTCAACCACAATCATTTATTTCAAATCAACCAATCATGATATTCACCAAATTTCCACATCAACCAATAATCCAAACAACATAACAACCAATATATATCGTCCATGGTCTGTGGACGAGGGGAGTGTGTGTGTGTGTGTATATATATATATATAGAGAGAGATACGTATATAACTATATCTCGATTTCATTTCAATATCACTTCAATTCATTTCAATGCATATATTATTTTTACAACGCATATATAACTTATACATCAAACATATAACTTATACAACGCTTGTACATGTGGTATACAACGCTTATATAACTCTACTTTGACTATATAATTTATACATCGTTGTTTTCCATATTGTTTATAATTCAGAAATCTCACATTGCTTATCGTGTTGCCAAAAATTGTAGAAGGCTCAGAAAAATATCCGGTCCTCCTCTAGAGTGTAGATGACGACGCTACGAGTCCGATGTCCCCTGTTTCATCGAATTTCGTTATCGTATGAGAAAGATACAATTTTTACATACAATAATGGATTTGCAACGGATTAAAAGTGTCGCAAACCTTTTATATATATATTCAGCCGTATACTTCAGAAAACCTTCGAAACTAGGTTTCGATTTCCTTCCCAATCTGTTGCGCTTTGAGATGATCCAACCCTACCATGTTCAAGAGCCTTGAAAGGCGCATCAGAGGGTACCCTTTCTGATGAACTCACGCGCGCCTAGGAGGTGGTAGAGGGCTTCGAGCGGCGGAACTTGAAGGGGGAGATTCACACAGAATATTCAACGAGGGGAGATGAAGTTTGTATGGATTTGAAGAGCGAGTGGAGAGCTACAAAATTCCCTGAAGGAGCATGCGATTTTACTGTGTGGTTTGTGAGGAACCGACGAGGGAACGTCAGAGCTTTTATCGCCATTCGCAGGTAAGAGGCGGCCCGAGTTTCTTAGCGATGAGGGTTTAAGGGAAAAGGCCTCTGATTGGCCAATTTATTAAAATTATTATTCTTTTTTTTCTCTAATCCCAAAAATACCCTTTAGACCACACGAACTCCAAATCAAATCCAACGACTGTCGCCCCTAGCTAAATACCCCCATTCCGAACATAATGGGATATGTTTCGTAGACCCATTCGACTGTTTCAGTCAGTTTCTCTTCAAATTAAAATATAAAACATTCAATATTTGATTTGAACGTACATTTCAATTTATCGGGGCCACGTACTGATCCTAGAAATTCCAGAAAAATAAATCTAGCTATGTTTTGATGATACGGTCCAAACAAAACTAGTTTGGTCGGATTCTGAGACCGTTTGAAAAATGGCCTTTTTCTGGTCGATCCAATTTAACAGAAATCGACCAAATACATTTTCCTTTGCCATGCTCACATACTAGCTTCAAAAATTATGAAATTTGAAACCTAGCAATAATTTGACATCCTGGATCCAACATATGTGGTTTCATCGAATTCTGAGGTCGTTTGAAAAATGGCCATTTTCATGGGCTATATAAAATTTATAGCGACCTTTCTGAAAATTCATTTAGCCATAACTTTTGCTTCCCGCTATGAAACTTCGATTTTTCAGATTCGTTTGAAAGATATTCACTAACAGATTTAAATATTTTTGGTTTCACTAAAATCCGTTTTGTTTTGCACCCGGTACAGTCAGTCAAAGTTCGAATTCAAATTTTGAAACTACCGCGCCATTTCAGGCCTTGTTTATAATTAGAAATAATTATATTTATTTTCAAACGTCGATTCAACCACGCTTTTCGTCGTTATTATTTAAAATAATTTATTTTAAATATTTAAAATCCACTAAAATAGCCAATTTAAAATTTTCAAACTGGTTAAGATCTTCCGGGTTGTTACACCTTCTTTTGACATGCATGCATAGTGAAAGAACATAAACCATGGAGATACAGCTGGTGCTAAGCATAACGATACAAATGATAATAAGCATAAAGATACAGCTGCTCATAAACATTTTTGACCGACATCACATAAAATATTAAACATCTAATTTAAACCATGTCAAATTCGGTAATTTGCATGACTAATGTCGTTGACTTGAGCTTTCTTATTTCTTCTTCAAATTCCAAAGTATACGTAATAGATCTAGAAGGAAAATGATCGTCTACCTATACGTACTGAACAACAATACTATCGACGTCTGACGTCTTTTCTACGTCGGATAACAACAATAATATCGACAAAGCTGCACATTAACCAATAAAGCTACACACAAAACATGACTAATGTCGTTGACTTGAGCTTTCTTATTTCTTCTTCAAATTCCAAAGTATACGTAATAGATCTAGAAGGAAAATGATCGTCTACCTATACGTACTGAACAACAATACTATCGACGTCTGACGTCTTTTCTACGTCGGATAACAACAATAATATCGACAAAGCTGCACATTAACCAATAAAGCTACACACAAAACGATAACGCTACACATCAATCAATATAGCTACACACAAAATGATAACGCTGCACATTAATAATATCTTCATCATTTGTTTTATCGAACTCATCAAGAAGGTTTTCACCTTCACATTGAGAATGTTTCGCTAATGACTCTCCGGGACTAGATGAATAAGTAGATTTTGAAGTTTTGTTCCATCCCTTTGTAGAAGTTTGAATGTGACAAAAAGGAATTTCGCTCGATCCGAATCGATCGCTAAACCGACCAAGACCGTTCGAAACCCCTGATTGTTTTGAGAACACGACAAATCAGAACGCAAACAGAAGAACATTTCATTGTTAATTACAACAATTCCATCAGAATACAAGAATATACAGAGTATGAATAAATATTATACATCAGAGAAATATCAGAGATTAAAATTACATTTAAATAGCAGCGGAAAATAATACAATACACAATACGGATACAGAGCTTTCCGAATATCATTCCAGCTGTAAATCAGGATCCTTTGAATATAGATCTGCAAAACCAAAACTACTAGCTGCCCATGTCAAAATAAGGGCACCCAGAGTTTAGGTTAAAACAATAAACTCCAGGTCAGTCATGGGACTGGTGTGAGAACTAAAACAGTTATTTAAAGCTTTACTTTAAATCAGATATATCAAGGGACCACGCCGTATAACACGGAACGGGTTTCCTCCCAAGAATACCGGTGCATATAACAAAACAGCGCAATGTTTTTTGGAAAAATGAAGCTATTATAAGACCCAGGTCCCATCACACAATGCAACACAAGTCATAGGATAGGGTTTTACCTTATAATAGCCAAAGAATGCTTGATACGCTAAATTTCATCTTTTATTATTACTATAAGTGCATAGTATTAAAACAATTTCAATCATAAGTATCAATCAAGAACGGCATAAGTGCCCTATCCCACTATGTCACCATATATAGGCTCTACAATCAAAACCGCAAAGTCACATATTGGTAGTTGGATTTCCATCTGTGAACCGAGGCAAGGGATCGTCCTCTACCGAATTCGAGACACTCTAGCCCGTGCCTCAAGCGAGTACTCAGTCAAGCCTTTGGATCGTCAGGGCCGGTCCACCGATGTGGATTAAAATGCTTGAACACTGCGTTTCCCCACCCTATGGGGTGTCAATGAGTCCAATGACTTCATCGGCTCCACACAGTCACTGATATATCCAAGGCGCCTCGCAACAGCAACAACCACATAAGTCAAACTCGTCAGGGCGTGTCAAACCACTGACGCCACTTCTAGCTAGAAGGAAACACATGTCCTTACTGAGGTCCTTCTCCCGTTTCTGGTTCACAACCGGGGTATGAGGCTTGCGAATCAACGTTACACAAAGCTATGCCACACAGGCGGTGCTTTGATCATCAACCACAAGACTTTGCTTTTCAACAGAAGCCTTGATCAATTGCCACTTAGGCATGCCACACAGGCAATTCACTCCATGCGATTGATATCCATCAATATATAACCCCTGAGCTCGTACGTCTCAGAGAAGGGCGTTAAGCAAGAGAATAAATTCTCCGCCACCAAACAGATATATACTTAATAGAAATCAATCACACAGAATAAAATCCAATGTCAGACACACAGTCCATTTACAAGTCCGTTCTGGGTCTGAACGAAACCTGAGGTACCTTGTACCTCACATATCCATCGATCTCCAAGTACGTCTGGACGATCACCAACTGATTCCCTCATCTTGGATGTACATCCCAATCAAGATCATCAGTAATCACCCAAACGATGTGAAGACCTCCGGTCTTCGACCACCGTCTTCATCCTCGACACCACGTCGAATCAGTTATTCAGAATGGGATAAACCCGGTCTTTCTGAATAACTCGCGTATATAATAAACAAGTGCTACACAAACACAGGATACGCCTCATTCCAATTCAGAGTATTCTTTTATTCAAATATTCTTATACTTTGGGAAAGGTTCCCATTAATTTTATCAAAGATAAATTCTTTAAATTCATTCTTTAATCTTCATTTGAATATCAATTCAAATTAGTCGAGATTAGCGAACCACACCGAAGTAATCATTTATTTTATTTCCCAATCCCAACCTATTCATCCCATGAAGTAAAAATGGTAATACTTCATATCTAACACCACGGTGTTATCGGTAAATTCAATTACCATTTCACATTCAAATCTAATTAAAGATTAAACTATCGCCTGGAGCAAAACTGGTGATACTCCATTCTCGATTATTTCAATCTAATTAAAGATTCATTAAAACTCCACTTGGTTTTAATCTTCCCAATAATCACTATCAATGTTTATTTAACTTGGGAAATCATATCCTGTCTTTAACTGGGTTAATGAACCAATGTCTTTTAAAACACGGTTCACTATAAACCCAAAATCACATTTCATTAATTATCGGGTTAAAGAACAAGTGTTATTTAAAACACCGTTCACGATAAATCCAAAAATCAATTCAAATTCAAATCCAATTAAATACCATTTAATTGGTACACTTCATTAAATCTAAATAAAAAGATTTAATCTTTTTCTCAACTGGGTTTAAGAACAGTGTTAATGAAGATACCATTCACGACAAACCCAAATCCCATTTGATATTAAATACAAGGCTCTGAATAGAAAATATATCGGCTTATATTCAATATCAAATTCTACGACCAACAAATATCGTATTGGAAATAACGATATAAATATCTTTCAAATTTCCATAACAATATCTGTATAATTACGAAATCCAACATCGAAATATTCCAAAGACAATTTCGATTCAAATCCATTTCCACTTTATATATTGGAAATTCTGGTTATTTTCAAAACCATTTCAAATCCACTTTATTTATTTTAAAAATAAATGGGATTATAATTCTAGTTCAAAACTAGTTCATTTCGATAAAAATCTATTTTTATCTGTTCAAATATGGAGTTTTTCATCCCAATTCTTCACAAATCATTTCTTATGATTTTACACAAATTATTACTATTTTTAATAATTTTATCAAGGCTCGTACAGTCGATTTCCATCAACGGCTATCGAACTGCACTTACAACGACCTTTTCCAAATTTGATTTGGACATAATTCCAAATCCAACCGTTTGATTTCAAATCTCTAATATTCGTTAGAAAGCTCTTTTCGATACAAACCCAACGGTTCCTGTTTTAAGAGAATCCGATGGTCGGATCTCCCGTAATATCCGTTCGAAGTCAATGGTCAAAATTCGCGAACCGCTGCAGCGCGGCGCGTTCTATTCAGGCCATTCTCTATATATAATATATATATTATATATATTTCATCGATTTCCTTTTAAAATGTATTTTATAAATTGTTTTAAATTCGTTTTCGAAACGATTTCAACTTCATATTCAATTTCGAATCAAAATTGAATATTCCACATCATTGATATACAAATGATATTATTTTCAAAATATTATATTTTGAAATCGCTTCTTTCTCTATATTCATTTTAAAAACGAATATAATCAATATAAATATCGTTCGCGTCAAAGTGGCGCATATCTAACCAACACGGCTTTATATATTTCAATAACTTTGTTATTCTATTCAACAAATGAATATTTTCTTCAACACATGAATATATATTTTTATTCAACACATGAATATTTATTTTATTCGACACATGAATTTTCTTTCTATTCAACACATGAATTTTCTTTCTATTCAACACATGAATTTTCTTTCTATTCAACACATGAATGTTCTTTTATAATATTCCTTATTTTCCAAATTGGAATGAGGCCCAATCAATTACCATATAATGTTAATTATATGGATTCCATACAACACATGTATATGATAGCAACGATAAATAATCAACAATCATCCAAAGTGCACCACACAACTGCATAAGCATTAAATATAAATAATTAACGCTTACACAGTCTGTCGATCAATCGATCGACATACAACTAAATAATTGGGATTAGCGTACGCCAAATATCATCCCAACACGCGTGTAGGGTTTCAAACAAAGGTTTTATTTGTGTAGTTGGGCGATGTGTAAAATTTATCGCCCCAATCAATATCAGTCAAATGCGTGTACATAAACAAATCGTCCGATTTGTTTATAAATATTTATTTTATATACACGTTAAAAATTATATTTTTAACTATAAAATATTTTCCACTATAAAATATTTTATTTCATTCCACATCACACAATCAACTTTCACAACACATCAATCAAACAAACAAGCCATCCATGGTCAGTGGACGACGGTTGTCGGGTGCTGCTAAGCACCGTCTACATCCTAGTATATAATTCTAACTAGAAAACAAGAATTAAAGTGAGAAGTTCTCACCGACTAACCAATCCACCACGACCCTTCATATGTAGGAAATCTTCATCACGTCTCCAACGAGATCCGTTTCATGCGGTATGTGTTAAAAATTATATTTTCAACAACGCTACTTCCTATATAAAGATTATATTTTTATATCGCCACTAATATAAAAATCACATTTTTATTATCACTATATGTACATAAAAATCATATTTTTGTTTCCACTTCATATATATAAAAATCGAATTTTTATCTTCACTATTACAACTATATAAAGATTCAAACTTTCCTAATATAAAGATTCGAACTTTTCTAATATAAAGATTCGATTCTTTTCTTGCTTAAAATCAAACTTTTCAAATAAAATAAAATAAAATCCAACCTTTTACATTGTTAAAAACCATACCTTTTTCAATTAAAAATCGCATTTTTTATTATTAAAAACAAGTAAAAATGTAAATAAAAATCAAAACTTTTCGCTATTAAAAATCTAAGCTTTCATTCATTAAAGATCTAAACTTGATTTCAATAAAAATCTACATCAGATTTCATATAAATATAAATAATAAAATAAATATATATAAAAAAAACTTATAGTTAATCGTTGAAGGGGGTTTGTGCTGTAGTCTGAAGGGGGGGCTCGCTGCAGCATCAGAGTGGCAGTCGGAGGCTGCTCTGGCCGTCGGCGCAGGTGGGTTGCCAGTGGCGTGGGGGAACTCGAGGGGACTGGCGGCGGTTTCAGAAGAGGGAGGGAAAGAGGGAAGAGAGGGGAGTCGGAGGGGGTTCCCTCCGATGGTGGCGCGGCAGCCGAGGGAAGCGGCGACGGGTTTTAGCTAGGGTTTTTTTTCTATTTCTGCGTTGACCGGTTTCTAAAGAGAGGGGAGGGCTTAAGGGAGATTATATAATATATATTTAATTATTTAATGTTCTATGAAGTCTCTTTTCATTCTAAATCTAAATCGAATCCATCGACTGTTGTCCCTAGCTAATTACCCCAATTTCGAACACAATGAGATATGTATCATTAGCCAATTCGACTGTTTCGATCAGTTTTCGTCAACATCAAAATATAACTCTATATATTGAATTTGAATGCACATTTCAATTTACCGGGGCGGCCTACGGACTCTAAAAATTTCTGAAAAATTATTTCTAGCTTCGTATTGACGATACGATCCTAACAAAACTAATTTCGTCAAATTCTGAGACCGTTTGAAAAATGGCCATTTTCTGGTCGATCGAAATTGACTGAAACTGTCAAAACACGTTTTCCTTCGCCATGCTCACACATTGATTCAGAAAATTATGAATTTTGAAATCTCTCCATAACTTGACATCCCGGATCCAACAAAAGTGGTTTCGTCGAAAACGAAGGTCGTTTGCAAAATTTCCATTTTTAAGGACCAGAATTCCATAGCGACTATTCTGAATTTTCAATTGGACATAACTTTTTATTCCCGCTATGAAATTTTGATTTTTCGGATTCGTTGGAAAGATATTGTCAAATAGATCCAAATATTTTTGGTTTCGCTAAATCCGGTTTATTTTGAATCCTGTATATTCATTTGAAATTTGAAATCGAATTTTCAAACTACCGCGCCATTTTTAATTCCTTTTATAATTAAAATAAAACATTTATATTCTAACATCGATTCAAATAAATATACATGTTTTATTTCTATTCAAAATAAATTCCTCGTCGTTATTATTTAAAATAATTCATTTTAAATAATCAACATTCACTAAAATTGCCAAAATAAAAATTTTAAATTGGCTCAGATTTCCGGGTTATTACATTGAACATCGTGTAGGCTCTTAGTAAGACCAAAGTTACATTTTGGTTGGTTGGTAAACAGATCATAACAATTCAAAAACTGAGAATAATATGTTTTTTGCCCCATTTTCTTTAGCGAAAATCTTTCTGAACTCCTTGTTTGCCATTCGTTTCTAATAAGAAAAAATGAATATGATTCATAAATAATAATGATGAAACCACTAACCTACATACTAAAGAAAACTTACCACATGTTCCTCGCCTCCATTTCCACTAGGATTAACTTTATTTTATAAACTTGTGATTCGTAAAACGACGTTTGACGACTTATTTTCCCGAACTGACTCTGAATCGCCGATACCGTTCGTATGCCTTCAGGATGCTTCTCAGTGAATGCAGTCTTTATTTTTTTCCAGAATTAATGGCTGATTGGTCTTTCCCTATAACCGAATCCTGTGAGAAATGACAGTAGATGTTGCATAGATTGAAATACTCCTTGCTTGTCCACAGAAGAGTTGATTGTTTGCTTGGAGAAGTAGCTAGGTCGCAGTCGGTGTTGTCTTAAGAAAACTGGCTTCTGGCTATCGTCGGATGCGAAAATTCTCCAAAAGTTGAAAACATTATTTAGTTTAAGTTACTTCGGGATTTATTAGACAAAAAGGAAGAGAAATTTTGTTGTGATGTGGATGTAAGAAAGTTGGTAATTTATAATTGAAAATTGTTGTAAAATAATAAAGAACAGATAATAAAAGAGAAGGCATTACAGAACAGATAATAAGAAGAGAAGGCATTACAGAACAAATAATAAGAAGAGAAGGCATTAGAAAGAACATAAGAGATAAGGGAGAGACCTTTTTTATTTCTCTTGATTCAGTGTACATAATTCTATTACATTGGCTCCCTTATATATTGGCTTTGGAGCTGATGTTAGCCTTACTCCCAAAATGTGAGACTAAATATAATATGACAAACGCATATTAACTTATATGTATTACAACACTCCCCCATGAATATGCGTATGTAAAGATGATAAGATTAATTGCCTCATTAAAAACCTTTTTATGAAAAACCCTGTGGAAAAAGTCATAAACAAGGAGAAGAGTACAATTTTTATTTCATCTTCAGGAAACATATTGACAATGTTCCAATGAGGGTTGATACTTCTGGATCAAAATAATGCCTCGTTAAAAACCTTACTAATAAAAACCCAGTGGGAAAAATATTAGTGAAGGAAAAGGGTGCATTACAGCATAATATATGCTCCCCCTGATTCGTAACGCATTATTCAAATAGTTTGGTGATGCATGCGGCGCATACCAATTTTATATATCATCTTCTGCAATGTTGATTTTGGAAGTGCCTTTGTGAATAGATCTGCTGGATTTTCTTGAGATTGGATTTGCTTCACTTCTATCTTATTGTCCTTTTGAAGCTTATGTGTGAAAAAGAATTTAGGAGAAATATGTTTTGTCCTATCACCCTTGATATATCCTGCTTGAATTTGAGCTACACATGCTGCATTGTCTTCATAAATAATAGTTGATCTTTCTGTAGTTAAGGGAAGTTGACACGTGCTTCGAATATGTTCAATTAATGACCTTAACCAAACACATTCTCGACTCGCTTCATGTAGTGCTAGAATTTCAGAATGATTGGATGATGTTGCTACCAATGTTTGTTTTGTAGATCTCCATGAAATAGCAGCATTGCTGTTTGTAAACACATATCCAGTTTGTGATTTTGCTTTATGTGGATCAGAGAGGTAATCTGCATCAGCATAACCAACTAGATTCAAATTATTGCCTATGTTAGAATAAAACAAGCCTAAATCTGTGGTTCCTCGCAAATATCTCATGATATGTTTTATACCATTCCAGTGTCTTTTAGTTGGTTCAGAACTATATCTTGCTAGAAGATTGACTGAAAATGCAATATCTAGTCTCGTGCATTGCGCTAAATATATTAATGCACCAATTGCACTGAGATATCGTACTTCTGGACCAAGTACATCTTCATCATCTTCTTTTGGTCGGTAAGGGTCCTTTTTGATATCTAATGATCTGACAACCATAGGCGTACTAAGTGGATATGCTTTATCCATTTGAAAACGCTACAGGATTTTCTCAATGTAATTTGATTGATGGATTAATATGCCATTTTTACTGTGCTCAATCTGTAGATCAAGACAGTATTTGGTTTTGCCAAGATCTTTCATTTCAAATTCCTGTTTTAGGTAATCTATTGTTTCATTGATCTCTTCTGGAGTTCCAATCAAATTTATATCGTCAACGTATACCGCTAAGATAGCAAATCCCTTTACCGATTTCTTTATAAAGACACATGTGTTTTTGTACCCAGCTTTTACTAAATATTCACTAAGACGGTTATACCACATTCTTCCAGATTGTTTCAAACCGTATAGTGATCGTCTCAATTTAAATGAATACATTGACTTTGATTTTGCTTCAGGCAGTTTATATCCGTCTGGGATTTTCATGTAAATATCTGTATCTAATTCACCGTATAGATAAGCTGTTACAACATCAGTCAATCTTATGTCAAGCTTCTCAGAAACTACAAGGCTTATTAAATATCAAAATGTTATGACATCCATAACAGGAGAATATGTTTCCTTGAAGTCAAAACCTGGTCTCTGCAGGAAACCTTGTGCAACAAGCCTTGCTTTGTATCTCACAACTTCATTTTTATCATTTCGTTTTCTAACGAATACCCATTTGTAACCGACAGGATTAACACCTTCTGGTGTTTTCTCTATTGGTCCAAATACACCATGTTTTTGAAGTGAATCTAACTCAACCTGAATATCATCTTTCCATTTTGGCCAACCTTGTCTTTTTCGACATTCATTTATGCTAGTTGGTTCATTATCATTATTCTCATTATAGTTATGTCTTTCAGTTATTTCAGTAGCTACAACGAATGAGAATACATCATCAATTGTTATTTTACTTCGATTCCACATCTCTCCATAATTCGTATAGAATATTGAGATCTCATTATTATTAGGTACCATTTTGTTTTTGGAAGCTTCTATTATTTCTTCTGGGATAACAGTTCCTTCACTGATTTTTGGAGAATTGGAATTTTCTTTTGAGTTATCCTTTGGATCATTTATAACCTCTTCGGGAGGTTTGCTAATTGATGATTTTTCATTAGACTTTCTTTTTCTAGGCGCCAAATCTTTTGAACCTATCGGTCTTCCACGTTTTTGTCTAGCTTTAGATTCATTTGCTGCTATTGGTCCTTCGGGGACTTCAATTCTAGCTGGTGTATTTGCTGCTAGAATATGAGATTTAGTTATTTTCACAGCATCATTAAATGCATCTGGCATTTGATTTGCAATATTTTGAATATGCAAAATTCTTTGTACCTCGTATTGATATTGTTTGGTACGTGGATCCAAATGAAACATAGAGGGATTATTCCATGAAATTTCACGCCTTTCTACTGGAACGGTCTTTTCTCCCCCTAACAGCAGGAAATTTGACTCATCAAATTTGCAATCTTCAAATCTTGTAGTAAAGACATCACCCGTAAGAGGTCCAAGATAACGAATTATCGAAGGTGAGTCAAATCCCGTATAAATTCCCAACCTTCTTCGAGGACCCATTTTATTACGAAGTGGGGGACTAATGGGTACATGCACAGCGCAACCAAATTTTCGTAGGTGTGAAATATTTGGTTGGGATCCAGTTAAAAGCTGTGATGGTGAAAATTGATGATAAGCCGTTGGTCTAATTTTAATCAATTTGGACGCATGCAAAATTGTATGTCCCCAAGCTGCGACATGCGACTTTGTTTGCATAAGTAAAGGTCTTGCAATAAGTTGCAAATGCTTAATTAATGATTCTGCCAGACCATTTTGAGTATGAACATGAGCTACTGGATGTTCAACTTCAATTCCCAGTGATAAACAATAATCATCAAATACTTGAAAAGTGAATTCTCCTGCATTATCTAGTCGTATTGATTTGATTTGATGATCGGGGAAATGTGCTCTTAACTTAATTATTTGAGCTAGTAATTTGGAAAATGCCATGTTTCTAGTAGATAGCAAACATAGTTGATGCATCAATTAGCACCATAAAGTATCTAAATGGCCCGCATGCGGGATGAATCGGATCACATATATCACCTTGAATTCTTTGCAAAAATGCTGGAGATTCTGAGGTGATCTTACTATATGAAGGTCGAGTAATTAATTTTCCTTGTGCACAAGATGTACATATGTAATCATTTGGTAAATTCAACTGATTTGGTAAATCATGCCCATTTGAGTTCTTAGCAATTTTACGCATCATAGTTGATCCAGGATGACCTAAACGATCATGCCAAAGAATCAATTTCTTTGTATCTGTGAGCTTCTGGCTCATGTTTATAAAATGAGATTCAACTATGCCAATTTTGGTAAAGTATAATCCAGTTGAAATTGTACCAAATTTTTCTAAAATAAGCTTCTGGCTTTTAATTTTAGAAATAACACAAAGGTATTCTTTATTGTTTTCATTTATAGTTTCAACACGATATCCATTCATTCCTATATCTTTGAAGCTAAGCAAATTTCTTTTAGAATTGCTTGAATATAGTGCATTTTGAATGAATATATGTGTACCATTTGGTAACACTATATGGGCTCTTCCGGACCCTTCAATTATATTGGTTGAATCAACTATACACTACACCAAAACAGTGGATTCCCAACAAGTATATGTGTTACAAATAATTTCTGTAACACTTTTATGTGTCACCAACGACATGTGAGGAATTTCCTGTAACACTTATAAGTGTTACGAACAGTGTACCTGCTAACACTTATAAGTGTTACAAGCATATTCATTGCTAACACTTATTAGTCTTACAAACATATTCATTGCTAACACTTATAAATGTTGGAACCATAAGATATGGTAACACTTATAAGAGTTACAAACATATTCTTTGCTAACACTTATAAATGTTGGTACCATAAGATATGGTAACACTTATAAGAGTTACAAACATATTCATTGCTAACACTTATAAATATTGTAACCATAAGATATTGTAACATTTATAAATGTCAGTGTCATAATCCTACTAACACTTGTAAATGTTGGCATACATAAATTGCTAACACTTATAAGTGAGCAACATGTCTTTATGATTTTTAATCACATATACAATTCAACATATCAATTCAATATAAGATTTGACACACTTTCATATTTCAAATTCAACAATGTCACATTTGCATAATGCTCAAATATTTGTTACATGCTTCTAATTTCAAAATACTATAATATCATGTTCAAATTATAAAAAGCAATACAAAGTTTTACTAAAGATACATGGAATTTTAGATAATGTGAAGGCGAAACGTGGACCATATCACAAAGCCTCCATCCGAAAATTCACAAAGCTTGTAATGTCCGTTTTGAGGACCATCGTAAATCGGTGCTTCCGGATCCAAAACTTCTCTTATCCAAACAACTTTCTCAACACATATTTGCTTTCTCGTTGCCATTACATTCCAAATTCTGTTTTTTTCCTTCTCCTCCACAAGTGCCTACAAAACATAAATGCAATCATTTTTACAGAAACAACAAATAATTAGTAGCTTATCCCAGGATTGTTCCAATAGTTACTATATAACCAATTGTCACTGTTAAAAAAATTCCCATTTAAAAATTTTCGCAAACTGAGCCTCGGCTCAATTTTAAAATCGACTCATTTTGCGTAAGTAAATTATAAACTCAATTTGCGCAACTGAGTTTGCAACTCGGTTTGCGCAACTGAGTTTGCAACTCGGTTCGCGCAACTGAGCTTGCAACTCGGTTCGCGCAACTCAGTTTGCGCAACTGAGTTTGCAACTCAGTTTGCGCTAACTGAGTTGAGTTTGCAACTCAGTTAGCGCAATTGAGTTTGCAACTCAGTTCGCGGAACTGAGTTGCAAAATCAGTTTGCGCGCAGAGTGAATTTTGCAACTCAGTTGCGCAAACTGAGTTGCAAGAATAATTAAGCAAACCTTTCAATTTATGCACTTACATCAATAGAACAACCCCTCTGGAATAACATGGAAATAAATTCAGTGAGTACAGATTTATCTTCTAAGTTCTAACCAGGTAAGTAAGCAAATTGCCAAATACAATGTACTACTACAAAGTATTAAAGTAATAGAACAACCCCTCTGGAATACCGCTCATGTTTCCATTTACCGACTCATTTTCAACATCATATGATTAGTTATTTTCAACATCATATGATCAGATATATCTTGCTTCTTTGGTGCACTTCTGACTGGTGTTACCACAGAGGATGTTGAAGCATTCTTATCACTGTTCAGGCAGGTAAATGGGTTATGCAGTGGTATATCAACTTGTTTTAATGTAGTTCCCTTCCCTTTTTTAATAGATGGTCTATATTGTGTGCCCACATTTGCAATAACTGCGTTTTGCAATCCAGTTGATAAATGTACCCTGTTCTTATTTTTATCTAATTATGTCTGAGTTGCCTGGCTTTCTATTTTTCCAGTTTCCACTTTAGCATGTATTGCTTCCTTTTTGATTTGTTGTTTATCCATTTGTGAAACAGATGAATCTCGTACATTATATGAAGTACCATAGTTAATTGTATTCTGATCCTTGGATTGAGCGTTTGAAAGTTGTTGCTTCGATTGCCCAGTTTTTTCGGAATTGGCAGAATAGTTTCTTGTATTATGCCCAAAGACCTTGCAGTTATCACAAGGAATGGGTTTATATTCATATGAAAATTGGATGCTAAGTTCTTCACCATTGAAATTTAAACCACTAACCGAATGGGGATATGAGAAGTTAACATCAATTTCCACCAAGATCCTAGCGTAGTTTAACCGAGTTTCTTTTGCTGTAGTTGAGTCCATCCGGATAGGGTTACCAAGAGTTGATGCAATCCTACAAATGGCATCTCGATTCCATAACTCTAAATTTAAATCATGTAGTTTAATCCAAATGGGAATTGTTGAGAAATAATCCCTGTTCAAATTCATACCCGGAAACCAGTGCTTGATGATAACTATCTTGGAGTTATATGTATGAGGGCCA
Source organism: Allium sativum (assembly GCA_030737875.1). Lineage (NCBI taxonomy): Eukaryota > Viridiplantae > Streptophyta > Magnoliopsida > Asparagales > Amaryllidaceae > Allium > Allium sativum. The sequence goes on from CM060915.1 coordinate 533,230,336, forward strand.
GTTTTTAAAATACGAAAACAATCATCTTCAGTTTCAAATCTAACTACAATGAAACCACTTGATTTGTAGAATACATCAAAAGATCCACTGGGTTTCCATGTGTTTTGAACATATTCAACGAAATGTTTGTAAAGGGGTCTGCTGCCTAGTACATAAAGGACTAGCGAATTTTTCCACTTCGCAGTTGCTAATTGATTATTGGTTTCAGGGATGTAAAAACGAGAAATACCATTTTCACGAAGAGGTTGAACGAATTGCAAATCAGATCCGTCGATTTCCTCTTCCTGATGATTTATTCCCTAAACCGCCTGTGCCCATGATTTCTTCCATGTAGTTGAAGACCAACTGACAGTAGGCGATGGTGGATCAGGAGGTTTTGGGGGGATATCACGGTTGGTAACTGCTCCCGCGCCGGACGCCTTGTCCGCCTCCATTGATAAATAGCCAAACTAATTATTTTTTATATGTGCTTCATATGAAATTGGTTAACAACAGAACCTCGCTTGTGGTTAAGAAACCTTTGATAAATAGCCAAACATATCCTTCTTTTAATCCTTCAACTATTTACAGTGACATTGGGCTCCTTTTCTGTCATTTTCTTCACAATTTCCTAAACAGTAGGAATACGTGTTGATCTTCCCACTAGATTTACCTCACTGAAATATGTAAATGATAGTTCTGCATCTCTTAAACATTCTCAATAGGCATTTTAAGCCTTAAACAAAATGAAAAAAAAAGTGAAGGATTTAGAAAATATGCTTGTTACTCTAAACAGTACCAACAACATTATCAATGTAATACCTATCAAGAGCATCAACATAAAGTTCCTCAAAAGTTTCCCTTGTAAGTGTTTGTGTCTATCAATAGTAGCCTAATGTAATACCTATCAATAGGATCAAAATGGAGGAACCCTCGATTCTTTTTACCTAATGTTTGTCTGGGGTTACGTTCACAACTCCATCTTTTCCTTTTCAGCAGCCTCAGTTAGCCTTTGAAGTGATTTCTTAAAGATCAATGCCTTAAAGTTTCTTGAATTCTAAAGCAAGGCAGTCAACTATTTTTTGCATAACAAATACTTGGAAACCCATATACAGAGCTATGGCGAGCATTATATTTTTTGCATAATTTTTTTACAAAGTGCCAATTAAATAACAATGAATATGGCAGCTGTAAACATGCAATCACAAAAGGTATCTAAGCCTCAAAATTCATAGTAAATCTATCTGAAATAAGCGTAACAAACAAATCAATCGTACGTTATAATTTTGATCTACATAAGCAAAAATCTCGAAATGGAGAATGAACAATCGAAGATTGGAAACAATAAGAACGAATCGAAGAGGAAAAACATACCTTTGTCGAAAGTATTAAAGAAAACTCAGCGTTTTGGATGAACGAAGAAACGTAGAAAATCGCCTCCAGACAGAAAAACCTAATTTAAAAGAACGCGGCTTGGAAGGAATAAGTGTTGAGGAGTATGCGTTGAGCATCCGATTAGGTTATGTTTGGCAACTTACCCTTTTGCCCTTAAAAAATAAGAGTTGACCAAGCATAACAACACATAAAAGTGTTGGCACATTTTTGGTGACACATTTTTGTTACCGCAACACATATAAGTGTCAGTAGTCTACAACACATATAAGTGTTGGCAGTTGAAAAAAATAAGAGTTGCCAATTGGCCATTATGGTGTAGTGATAGTTGAAACTTTATATGAAATATTTTCAGATAATTCTGAGAAAAACTTCGGGTTTTTCAATATCGTATGAGTAGTTCCACTATCAACCAGACATATATCATCACTTAAACACTGTCGATCCATACCTTTAGAATAAAAAAAAACAATACAGCTAGTTAATAACTGAAATAACTTATAAATACAGATAAATGTCCATGAGAATAAACTACTTATCATGTCCAACATTACATATTATTTCAGCAATTCCATAAACTAAAAAGACAGGAAAATAAACAAAAGTTTCAAATGAATACATGTAGAAAGGAAGTGAAACAAAATAAAAATCACATAGTGAGATTCAGGCTACTTATTGGTTGGTTCGGTCATATCTTCGAATATTGCATTCAAATTTTCACCGCTGAATAAATTTCCATCATAATCTTCAAAGAAATCATCTAACTTCAGGTTAGCATTATCGGACAATCCCTCGGTATTGTTTGTCTCGATATTTTTTGATTTATGATATTCTTCTACCATTTTCTTTGATGATCTGCAAGTACGTGACCAATGACCAGTGCGTCCACATCTATAGCAAATTTCCTCATAATGCTTTTTATTTTCAACAGCTGAATTGTTACTGCTTTCAGGCTCATTTTTCTTTTGCTACTTTTTGAAATCAGTAGTTTTGTTGCCCCCAAAACCATTGTAACCACCTCTGCTGGGGTTGTACCCACGTCCACGGCCACGTCCTCTACTTCTGCCTCTACCACGACCTCTTCTGGGGTGGGCAAAATTAGCATTAACTTCTGGTAATGCGGCTGAACCAGTTGGCCTTGAGGAGTGATTTTTAAGAAGTAATTCATTGTTTTGTTCAGCAATCAACAAATATTCAATGAGTTCAGAATATTTTGTAAAATGACGCTCTCGATATTGCTGCTGCAGCAGCACATTCGAGGCATGAAATGTTGAGAAGGTCTTTTCCAACATTTGCGCATCATCTACCTTTTCTCCACATAGTTTTAGTTTAGAAGTAATTCTAAACATAGCGGAATTGTATTCCCTTACAGTTTTAAAATCTTGAAACCTCAAGTTCAACCATTCTTGCCTTGTATTTGGATGTATGAACGTCTTCTGGTGGTCATAACGCTCCTTCAGGGAGTTCCATAAGTGGAGAGGGTCTTTTTCAGTTAAATACTCTGATTTTAGATCATCGTGGATGTGGCGTCTTAAAAATATTAGAGCATTTGCTTTGTCCTACTGGGACATATTATTACCATCTTTAATGACATTCTCTAAGTATTGAGATTGTAAGTTGATCTCGGCATCTAGTATCCATGACAAATAATTGTCTCCAAAAATGTCCAATGCTTTAAATTCAAGTTTAGCAATATTTGTCATTTTGCGAACTACAAAAAAAAAAAATTACATATGCTTAATTAAATAAAATTCACATATTAGTATACATGTTCTATAATTATCAAAACGAATTAACAAATTAACGAACAGACAAAACAATGAAACTATAGTACTGTTATTTCATAAAAAAAATGCGGATCTCATAGGACCGTAGACATGCATGTAATAAATTGAATATATTACGGCACAGAATCATAAAAATAATATCCGAATTTGCAAGTCTTTCTGTATACATTTACAATGAACTTATTACAATAATGAAAACAATACCGACCGTTAAGGAGCCATAGACCATGTTAGATAACAAAAATAATAGCCACAGTAATACATATGTTGGCTAACAAGCAACTTGCTTGTACTGGGAGATGAAAAACATATAAAAGTGAGCCATACATGGAAATATAATTCTACATATTTAAAACATCTCATCTTGCGAGATGAAGCATTAAAAAAAAAAAAGAGAATAGGTAGTCTATTATTACAAAGTTAAAGCTGTACAGCAAGCATTAGATTAAATAAATAGCAGCCTGCAGTTTACATATATGCATACCTATTATCAATGGCTTCTCTGTTATTGAAGAGATAAAGTAGCAAATGAAGATTATTTATGTATGGCGTAGGGGGTAAAAGATCCATATATAATATTATAAAAGGAAAATGAATGGATCTTCCTAAAAAATATATTTGGTATACCATAATACCAAATCAAATATGAATAGGTGTATATCTAAAAACCACTAAGTTAAAAATAATTAGATCTAAAAAGTTAGATCAACTGGAACATAATCTAGATCTACAAAAAAAGTATAGATCCATAAGTCAGATATTCTCCAACAGAGAAAAATAATAATTGTAGAACAAATATAGGGATCCACGAATTGATATTCTCAAATAAAAAGCACTTTCATGATAAATTCATAAATGTAGATCTAGAAGATTTCAAAAAAAAAAAAAACTATAATGGAATATCGTGCTGATAACGTGTTGTAAAATAATATAGAAAATATAATAAAAGAGAAGGCATTACAGAACAGATAATAAGAAGAGAAGACATTACAGAACAGATAATAAGAAGAGAAGGCATTAGAAAGAACATAAGAGATAAGGGAGAGACCTTTTTTATTTCTCTTGATTCAGTGTACATAATTCTATTACATTGACTCACTTATATATTGGCTTTGGAGCTGATGTTAGCCTTACTCCCAAAATGTGGGACTAAATATAATATGACAAACGCATATTCACTTATATGTATTACAACAAAAATATAATTGTTGTAGCTGTATTTTGGCCGTTTTATTGCCGTTGGAAAAGATATGATCATTCTATAGTCGCTGAAGGAAAATATGATCGTTTTGTAGTCGTTAAAGACATAAAAACGACCAGACTGCAGCCTTGGGAGGGGGCTTAGAGCGCCGAAATTATGGCCGCTTTATGGTAGCGCGCTGAAATTTTCAATGCACGCCGAAAATATCTGTGCTCTACCATAGAACGGTGGTAATTTCGGTGTCTGGGATCAATTCCGAATTGAGAATTCACCGCTGAACATTACAATTTTGAAGGCTCGTTGGATAACATTTTATTCTTTTATTCAGAGTTCAAGATTGTAATCCTCCATTGTTGGGTTGCTCTAGGTAAACTTCTTCGGAATTCACACATGAAAAGTGGATCCCAAGTGCCCAAAACAGTAGCTGGAACTCCATGTAATCGTTATTTTATACTTCAATTTCTTGAATTCGAGTCGATCGTGGAAATTTGTCAATAAGAAATTATTTTATTAATCTTTTTACAGATTAAAAGGTACAAGCCTCTCTAAGTCTAGCATTGTACATTGAATCTGAAAATAGACCGCATGCCTAACCTTGGCAGGACCATTGACCTGGTATTTGCGCACAAGTAATCTAATTTAATGCCTATTAATATTCGTTTGATCATTGCTTCTCGGTCATCGACAACCTCTGCACAAGTTAGTTGTTTTTTGTTTGAAGTATTGATATTGGCTGACCCATGTGGAATGCACTGATGATTGATTGGTATGGAAAATTACGCACTTGGAAACAAGAAAATTGCCACTAGTACTAGTTTTTTATGTTTTATAAGGAAAGTCCATACAGAAACGAATATGTAAATTTAGTTTAGTTGCAAGTAATTTCTCACAATTCAAACTTGAGAATGGGCAACTTCAACTATCAATGCACTTTCTGTCTGTTTATAAAATATTGACGAGCAGTTGACTAATGTGGTTGCAATAAAATATTGGCAGACTGTGTCATGGTTTGAAAGTTGAGTGCATATGTATTAACCTGACTGATCTCCATCAATTCAATCCTCTTGGAATTCCTTACAGCCAATATATCACTGTACCTAAAGGAAATGGAAAGATTGTTATTCATACTGCTGATTCCTTTGATTCTCATCGTAGCTGAAGCTGGATCGGTTTGCAATGAAACATGTGGTGAATTTTCTATTGAGTATCCATTTGGAATTCGCGAAGGATGCTACCTTGATGGCTTCAATATTTCTTGCAATCATACTAATGGCATCTACAAGCCTTACCTTTATAATACAGAGATTATTGGCATTTCAGTTCATCCACCTCAAATACGCATCTACAATCCAATTAGTTATGCTTGCTATAACATCAGTGGATTGCCTTTGCCTGATCGCAGCAAAAGATATAGTCTGAACTTCAAAAATACAATATATCGGTTTTCAGATGCTGATAATAAATTTACGGCCATTGGATGCAGAACACTTGCATATATTCAGGATTATTCTGATGTCAATGATCCATATATGAGTGGCTGCTTATCATTATGCAGTAGAAATAGCAGTGCCAATATGGATAAGGCTCCATGTTCAGGAATGGGTTGCTGCCAAACTTCTATTCCTAAAGGTATGACGTACTACGATGTAAAATTCACTCGTGGGTTTAATCACAGCAGTATTGTGGATTTTAGTCCATGCAGCTATGCATATCTTGGTGATCAGGACTACATTTTCAATTCATCGGACGTTTACATGGATGAGTTCAGCAAAAGGAATGAGAAAGGCATGCCTATTACGCTTGATTGGGCTATTGGAAACAATGGGTGTGCAGAGTCAATTCGTACTGGGGATTATGCTTGTGTTAGCAAGTACAGTTATTGTGTGGATTCTGTTAATGGACCAGGTTATACTTGCAATTGTTCGGCTGGTTTCCAAGGAAATCCATATACACCAGGAGGATGCAGTGGTTAGTTTTATTCCTTTGAATTATCTTCCCTAATTAAGAAAACTAATTAGACAGAAATGTCATGCCCTAGTAAATTTAGCTAAGACTTCCACTTTAATGTGAATCTGGATATGAGCGCTTGATTGCAAGAAGATCAAATGGCTTGATAAGTTGAAAATCAATGCTTCTTTAAAGATATATATCTAATTCATGTTGGAGCATGTGGGATTATAAATTCATAGGTTGCTATGAACTTAAATAGACTGTTATGCTAAATTGGTAATTGATCATTTGTGTGAATAATGTGCAAAACAGATATCGATGAATGTATAAACAAGGCACAAAATAACTGCTATGGAGATTGTCAAAATACCTTGGCAAGTTTTACGTGTAACTGCCCATCTGGACATGAAGGAGACCCTTTTAAGCAAGGAGGTTGCCGACCAAAACCGAAATTGTTACAACAACTGCTACTTACAGGTTTTTTTTCTGGCTAAACTAAATTGATGCTATATTTTCTGATTTAATATGTAAAACTGAAATGATCATAAGTGAATTATGAAATCAAATGATCCTAATCAATGGATGTATTTCCATACTTTAAAACCGTAACAAGGCTCAAATGCATCAATTGCTAATGATTACAGATAAAGTATTTTTCTTAACAAGAGTTGCAAAATATAAATGCACACGTATAAGTAACTCATGTTCCCTTTTTCTTTTCTTTTTTGGAAAAAAAAAATGTGCAGGTGCACTTAGCGTTTTCTTGATCACTGCTGTTGTTTATCTTGTATATGAAAAGGCGAAATTAAGCAGAGCTAAACGAAACTGTTTTAGGCAAAATGGAGGTCTACTATTGCAGGAACAAATCAGTGCACATCAATGTGTGCGGTTCAAAATATTTCCAGCGGAAGAAATATACAGAGCTACAAACAACTTTCATGAAGCTCAAATTGTTGGACGCGGAGGCCAAGGTGTTGTCTATGATGGAATTCTCGATGATAAGAGAAGGGCTGCTATTAAAAAGTCAGTAATGATCGATGAGAAGAAAAAGAAAGAGTTTGCCAAGGAAATGTACATACTTTCTCTCATCAATCATAAAAATGTGATTCAGATTTTGGGCTGTTGCTTGGAAGTTGATGTCCCTATGTTAGTATATGAGTTCATATCAAGAGGCACGCTTTACGAACTTATTCAAAATAAAAATCAGCCCATGTCGTATAGTCTACGACTGAAAATAGCCGCGGAGTCAGCATCGGCGTTTTCATATCTACATTCAGGTGCTTCCCCTTCAATTGTTCATGGCGATATAAAGTCTACGAACATTTTACTTGACGATGACTATAAGGCAAAAGTTTCTGATTTTGGTGCTTCATTTCTGCCTCTAGATTATGTAAATGAATCCGGTGTGCCTGGTACTTATGGTTACCTCGACCCAGAGAGCTTGCTAACTGGTCAGCTGACTGAAAATAGCGATGTTTATAGCTTTGCAGTCGTAGTTTTAGAGCTTCTAACAAGGAAAAAGGCTGTTTATACAGATGCACTAGGTGAAAAAAGAAACCTAGCACAAACATTCATAGTTCAAGGTCTCGAAAAAATAGTAGACGAAGAAATCAAGTATGAAATGAGTCAGAAGCAAATTATAGAATTCGAGCGAATGTTGAGGTTGAGTTTGAGAGAAGTTGGAGAAGAAAGACCCACAATGACTCAAGTGGTGGCATTTCTTCGTAGAATGAAGGATTCCAATAGCTCGGTATCAGCGGAAAGAAACTTTGAATATGTGAAGTATGTGGACGGCGAGTCGAGTTTGGACACCACTCATACCACATCTGCATTTTGTAGCTCGGATAGTCAACCAGGTTTTCAATTTGATTCTAGGCTTACTAGATGATACAGATGCATTATGTTCATCACAGTATGATCTCAAAAGGAGATGAAAATTTACTGAAGAACAGAGGTTGAATTTACCACCATATGTTGCAATGCAAACTGCATCCTTATTGCGCATATAGATGTTGGTAGCTGATATAAACGACATTCTTATATTGGTGCATGTTTATTTTTGTGTTGTTATGTACTTTCTGCTTTTCAATTTTAGATATACAATTTAAGAAACGTAACGATGCAATGGTTAAGAAATCGAAGTTGTGAGAGTGAGTGCCCTGCATTTGTGCATTTGTGAAACGCAGAATAAACCAGATTGCACTGCAGACTGCACCGTACTTGAGGAAACTAGCGTCAGATAACGGCTAATTCTATTTATACACCCGTGATTCCTTACCACACACCGTAAAATGAAATTAGATAACATACACCAAAAATTCCTTTTTATACACCATGTCTTTAACAAAATTACTCTTTTATATTTTCATCATCTTTTCTCTCTTTAATCTTAAAATCTAAATTACATAAAACTGGGAATTTATTGCAATATATTTACTTAAAATTAAAAAAACTTTAATTTTTAACATTAGTATTTTAAATTATTTAACTGTTTTATTTTTAAATCACTTTTAATTTTAGATGATGGAAATTTGAACTTATTTTTTTAAATATTAGAAAGTTAAACTAGTTAAATTTTGGTGTTAAATTTAAACATGATTGAATTTGAATCAAGAATTGAAGAATTTAGTACTCCGTAAAACATTAATATTAGTAGTTAGTTTTAAATTTTTAGATTATTTAATTAAAGCGGAAACTGTTAAAATTGACTGTATATAAATGATGCTTGTAACGACATGAAAATATTTTAATCCTCAAAAGAAATATAAATTTAATTTAACCAGTGATATACATTAATATATAATTTACTAACTTTATAAGAGAAATTATATTGAATATACATAATGCTAACAAGGGAGAATTATATATATTTTCGTTCTTTAATATTGATTCTTTTTTAATAAGGTCATTTTGGTCTAAAATTTTATTTAAAATCTCATGGTGTAAGTAAAGCAATTTACGGTGTTTGAATAGAATTTGCCTTGGATAACATTAAATATAGTAGTAGAAATCAAACGATCTTATTCAATAATACTAATATCTTTTATAAGACTTTTATATCCATTGTTCCATCAAAAATAAAAATAAAAAATAGTCTGATGAAGAGAGTATCCCGTAAATAATCCTTAGACAGTTAGTTGAAAGTGAATATTTGTTTCAAGGACACATTTTAAAATAAAATTAGATCCAAGGATAAGCGATTTTCGCAATGTAAATCAAGAACAACTGATAGAGTTTCTAATAGTATGAGGAATTGTAGATAAGATACAATTTTGTAATCTTATTCATGGATCCATTGATTTACATTACAGTGCTTTATATACATGGAGTACATGCGGTTAAAACGAACAATAACAATTTTCCTTTAATAAGATATAAAGAAAAATAATATAAGAGGGAAGCATTAAGTGTATGAGTCAGCATGATCCATATCCTGTGAATGTACGAGTCAGCATTATCCTTATCCTGCCTATGACGCAGATATCATTAAGTGTATGAGTCAGCATGATCCATATCATGTGAATGTATGAGTCAGTATTATCCTTATCCTGCCTATGATGCAGATATTTACATAAATATACTTAACACTCCCCCTCAAGTTGGAGCATGTAAATTATAAATGCCCAACTTGCGCAATAAAAATGTAAATTGCTGACGTCCAAGAGCTTTTGTCAATATATCTTCCAATTGATGACTCGTCGGAACATATGCCGTAGAAATATTGCCAGATTGTAATTCATCACGAATAAAATGGCAATCAGCTTCAATATGCTTCTTTCGCTCGTGAAACACTGGATTCTTTGCAATATGAAGAGCAGACTGACTATCACAGAACAGTCGCATTGGCCTAGAGTGTAGTACACCGAGAGAACGCAACAACGATTTTAACAACTTAAGTTCACAAGTAGCAACTGCCATAGCGCGATATTCTGCCTCTGCAGATGAACGTGCCATTGTAGGCTGCTTCTTTGTCTTCCAAGAAATAGGAGACCTACCAAGAAGAATATAATAACCTGATAATGATCGGTGAGTTCTGGGACACGCCGCCCAATCACTGTCACAAAATGCATTCAGTTGCATATCACCAGGTTGTAAAAAAATACCTTGACCAGAATTTCCTTTAATATAACGCAATACACGAATAGCAGCATCCCAATGAGCAACCTGTGGATTGCTATGAAACTGAGCCAGAGTATGAACTGAGTAACTCAACTTTGGACGAGTGACAGATAAGTATACCAAATGACCAACCAAACGCCTATATTGATCTGGATGTTGATATGGCTCTCCTTCAACATTAGAAGACGATGATTTTGCTCCATTGAAGTATCAATTGGCTTACAAGCCAACATTCCTGCTTCTGTTAGTATATTTAATGCATACTTTCTTTGGGAAAGAAATATCCCTTCATCACTATGAGCAACTTCAATGCCCAAGAAATATTTTAGCATACCAAGATCTTTCATGTGAAAACAAGAGCTCAAATATTGTTTGAGTTGCAAAACCGCATTTTGAGAGGAACCTGCAATAATAAGATCATCCACATAGACAAGAACATACAAGGAAACATTACCCCGTTGATAAGGAAACAGGGAGTAATCTGCATATGATTGGGCAAAACCAAAACTTCTCAAAGCATCAAATAATTTAGCAAACCATTGTCGAGGAGCTTGCCGTAGACCATAGAAAGACTTGTGTAACCTGCATACCTTCCCTGGAATAGGACTACGGTACCCAGGAGGTAGTTGCATATATACTTCTTCTTCCAAATCACCATGAAGAAACGCATTACAAACATCCATTTGATGTAGCTTCCAATTTTGTGTGACAGCAACAGATAAGAAAACACGAACCGTTCCCATTTTGGCAACTGGGGAAAACATCTCATTATAATCTACACCCTCGACTTGTCGATTTCCAAACACCACAAGACGTCCTTTGAAACGTTCAATATCGCCGTTAGCTCAATATTTGATTTTGTAGACCCATCCACTACCAGTAGCCTTCTTTCGGAAGGTCAGTCTTCCAAAGTCCATGTACCACTACATTCAAGTGCATCAATCTTCTCTTTCATAGCTTGTCTCCAATTTGAATTTTTGACCGCCTTTTTGAATGAAGTCAGCTCTTTACCTTTAGTAATTGCTGCTAAAAAAACTTTGCTGAGTTGTTCGCTCTCCCTTACTAAAGAATTCTCTCCTAAACGTAGAGGAGTAGTAGTGTCATAAGGAAAAATACCATAAAGCTCATCACTGCTTAGGGACATTGGTTGCACAACACCATCATCATCCATCAGATTTATAGCCCTACCATCCTCTTCTGTATCTTTGTCACTATTGACCACTCGAGTATCCTCTTCCAAAGGAGGTTGGTGCAGATAGGCCTCCCTTTGCGCATTATCATTATCACCCACAGTATCCGCAAATGGAAAAATATTCTCATAAAATTTTACATCTCGGCTAACAAAAAATTCATGAGTTTCCAAATCATAAACTCGCCACTCTTTTTGACAAAAAGGGTACCCTACAAACATGCATTTTCTACTACGAGGTCCAAATTTGTCCTTTACACGAGGACGAATTGCAACATAACATAAGCACCCAAATACACGTATATCAGATAGGGGTGGTTGTTGCTTAAACCAAACTTCATACGGTGTTTTTCCGTCTAAAACTGGGGTAGGGGTCTTATTAATTAGATGAACAGCAGCTAATACACATTCACCCCAAAATTCCATTGATAAATTAGCCTGAAATTTTAAAGCACGAGCAACTTTCAAAATATGTCGATGTTTGCGTTCCACCCTACCATTTTGTTGAGGTGTATCGACACAAGAAGTTTGATGTATCATACCATTCTTTGCATAAAAAGATTTCAAAACAAACTCTTGTCCATTATCACTTCTCAAAATTTTCACCTTTTTATTAAATTGAGTATTAATCATGACACAAAATTTTTGAATCAAATAGCCAACCTCATACTTTCCAGCCATTAAGTTTATCCACACAGCACGAGAACAATCATCTACGATGGTCAAAAAATAATGTGCACCACAACTTGAAGCGGTATTATAAGGACCCCAAATGTCACAGTGAATAATATCAAATAAATCATTGGCTTTACTCATACTATTTGGAAAAGAAGTGCGCGTTTTGCAAGATAACATACTTCATAATTGTCAAAACAGTTCTTACTACTACCATCTACACCAAGTAAAGGAAGCAAAACTTTTGATGAAGGGTGCCCCAAGCGTCGATGCTATAACACTGTCAAATCTGCTGCTGACACTTTATTTACTTGAAAACTATGAATTGGCTGGTAAAGATAGACTCCATTACTCTGCACGCCTGCTCCAATCAGGTTCCTCAAAGTGTGGTCCTATATAATACATAGCTTGTTAGTGAATAAAATAATGAACTTTTGCTTTTTCAAAAGTTGAGACACAGACAACAAATTACAAGTAAGAGCAGGGACAAATAATACATTTTCTAGGATCAATTTTTCATTTAGTTTTATTTGGCCTTCTTTAGTAGCATTTGTAACTTTTCCATTTGGTAAACCAACAGGAGAGGAAGGTATATCATGCAAGTGGGTGAACGTCAATTCAATATTACCAGACATGTGATTTGAGGTCCCAGTGTCAATGATCCATTGATCATCGTAGAATTTCTTACCATGCAATTTTGAAGTAGAGGGTGAGAATTTGTGTTGATTGAGAGTAGTTATCAAGATATTGAATTGTGCATCACTCAATGTAGGAACATATGCTCGATCACCATCGACAACCTCTTGTGCTACATCTTGGTTATTGCTACTCACATTTGCGGTGAAATTACTACTACGGTCACAACCTCTACCAAACTTGATTTCTTCCATAGCTTCAGCTTTCTATTACCAATAGTAGGCGCTAAAAAATAGCAATTATTAGCAATCCCTAATTTAGGGAAGCTCTAATACCATGATAGATTTTCTAATAGTATGAGAGATTGTAGATAAGATACAATTTTGTAATCTTATTCATGGATCCATTGATTTACATTACAGTGCTTTATATAGATGGAGTACATGCGGTTAAAACAAGCAATAACAATTTCCCTTTAATAAGATATAAAGGAAAAATAATATAAGAGGAAAGCATTAAGTGTATGAGTCAACATGATCCATATCCTGTGAATGTATGAGTCAGCATTATCCTTATCCTGCCTATGACGCGGATATCATTAAGTGTATGAGTAGCATGATCCATATCCTGTAAATGTAAGCCTATGACGCAAATATTTACATAAATATACTTAACAACAACTTTTATGATTTAATTGGAAATTGTCCAAATATTGTAAACTAAGAACACACGTTGACATTTCACAAATAATAAAAACTAATATAAAAATGCTTTTTTTGTGATTATAAAATTAATTATGAAATGTTTTTCGTATCGTAAATATGGGAAAAAATGAATATAAAAAAATTCAGGATGGAAAGTTATATGCATATAGCTTCGTTATTTACGATATAGATTTTTTATGGTGCAAATGAGAATAGCTTTAAAATGACTTAATTTTGTATTTGGATGATACAATATAAAGCTATATTTTTAAGTAATAAAGCTATATTTTTTAAATAGTAAAGCTATATTCATTTAGCTTTCCGAACTGATTATTTCAATATGTTTATAATAATATTAATCGACAAAAATAATTTGAAATCGCTTTTTTTCCTTTTAGTTTTAAGGGCAATTTTTTATTTTTTAATTAATTTAGTAATATTGATAAATTAAAGTGAACTTCATGTTGATATAATACAATTTAGTCTTTGTCCTTTATTTAATTATTAAACTTTGTTGTCCTTTGATCTTATTTTTTTGGGGAATGTGTCCTTAAAACTAAATACCCTTATTGGAAACCAGTGTCAACCCTATATGCATAATGAGTGGATGTATTGATGACTCAACTTGTAGTCATTTTTCAGTAGTAAACAGTAAGATATGATATTTTATAATTATTCCACTAAGCACCCCAATGTGCAAGATGATGTTTATTTAACCACTGAGGCATTGAGTGCACAACTTAGGGCCCGTTCGTCCCTTCAAAACAAACATTGGGTCAATAGACGTGTCCGTTACCCAACGGTTCATTTTGAACCATTGAGCCAACAACTGGAATTCCAGCCGTTGGCTCTATAAAAAATCACCCCCTCTCTTCTTCCTCACTTCTCCTACGCTGCTTCGTTCTCCTCCACTGCTTCGTTCTCCTACTTCGCTTCCAAGTTTTGGTAATTTTTTTTAGATCTTTCTTATATTTAGCTTATGTATTTTTTTTCCAATTTTTTTGTTTATTCTTTTTTCAGTAAAATGACACATTCTTCTGTCTCTGTTTCTGGGCCTTCCAACGCCGCTTCATGGCCTCAGGATTGAACTGAGGCTTTCATAGACATTTGTCTCAACGATATTCATCTTCGAGGAACCAATAGATTCCTGACCGCTGTGCAGAACGAATTAAACGAGAGGTTCGAAGATGATTTGACTCGGACCCAAATAAAAAACAAGTGGGATAATCTGAAGAGGGTCTGGACTTCTTGGAATGCTCTGTTATAGATTCCTAGTGGTTTTTGGGATGCTTCGTAGGACCGCTTGGACGGATCATACGATTGGTGGCATGGGCCTGCACGCTTGTACCAGAGGTTTAGGAGACAACCACCTCTGAAATTCTGGGAGCAAGACCAGCTTTTTGGGGGCTGCATTGGCACATGAACCTGTAGTTGTCAGATTCCCCCTACACCACAGCCCTTCACCCCGGCCGATGCAGCTATGTACCACGATATTCTGAGTGGAGTGAGTCCACCGCCGGTTCAGTCTGCACACAGGCAGTCGTCTGCACGGAGGAAGTCGACGTGCGCTACATGTAATAGGGCATCTCCTCCAGAACCTGCCTTCGTTCAGGCAGATCGTTTTTCGAATGCGGTGGAACAATATTATGCCCTTCTCTCGACCATCACTAATGTCGACAAGTGGGAGATCATTGAGATTTTTCGCCTAGACCGGTCTACTTTGGAGGTGGTGGAGATCTTACCTAATGGAGAGTTGCTGGGGTACATGAGTTACCATCTTACAAGATTCTGCAGACGTTACTAGTTTGTTGTATGTTTTCGTTTTATTATTATGTAGTGAACTGTTATGAAATATTATTATGTACTGAATTGTTATGTTTTGGTTAAATGTGTTATTTTGCATTAATTATATTGTTATGTTTTAATCATTAATTAATTAAATTACAAAATAAAAATAAAATACTCCGCTCAAATTCTCCGCTTAACGCGCCAAACACATTCTCCGCTCAAATTCTCCGTTTCTGCTTGCGCCAAACACACCCTTAATTTTTTAAAGCCCAAACACACCCTGCTTAATTTTTTAAGGCCTATTAATGTGGTAGTTGCATAATGTCATCTTGGTTTATTTCCACAATGTTGCCTAAAGTGCAATGTGAAGAACCGTGGATTGCATAGCCAGGTATTATATGGCTCTTTAATGTGAAAATGGATTAATTTATGGCTAAATCTATTCACACCTCATCTATTGTCTTTCTCACCCCCACTATTTAACCAAATATATCACATCCTATATATTTTTTTCATCCCAGAAAATACAAAAACTACCCTTTATTTTATCCTTTAAAAAAACAACTTAATATTAATAATGGAATGAAAGAAAATGTGAAATCCAAAAACAACAAAAATGTAATTCGTAATAACTTTTTCATTTTTTTCATCAATAACATGATCTAAAAAAACTATATTTCAGTTTAATTGAAAAACGTTTGAATTGTAAACCAAATTCTTAAAAAAAAGCTCTTTAGATAAAAAAATCAAATCTAATTTCTCTGTATATCATAATTGTCTTCTTCAACCAACATTGTCATTCTTGTCTTATTTTTCTATTTTACTATTATTAAAGTGCATAGTAAAATGGAATGATAAATATATTAAATTTAATAACATATGAAGGTAAATAGGTCATTTTATTTTTTAAATTTATAGTGGGGTGAGAAAGGCAAAATGAGTTTTTGAATTAGCCTTTATTATATTATACGAAAGCACAGTGCTTTATCGCGATCCTTTCGGTTCTATTTTCTTCAAAAAATCACGATTTCGCCACTTGTACACCCCCAAGATCGAACGGTTTCCATATCCCATCAATGTCCTCCTCTTCCCTCTTCCTTTTCCAAAAGCTGCGAAAAGAAAAGCTCTGCTCAACCACTATCCCTTCCTTCTCCACCTGCCTTCCTATATCTTCTCTTTTCCTTCAATCGTGATCGCAGATGTCCATCCCCTACTTCTTCCCAATTTACCTTTGGACTTTCGACGTTAAAACCATCGGTCGATTAAGGTTCTGATTCCACGAGCCCAGCTCTTTGCTCTTATTTGCAAACGGTTTCATCACCAATCATCAACAACGCTTTATTTATGCAACTAAAGTATTTTTACTATTTGTAACAACCCGGATTTTCAGAACCAATTTAAATTTTTTATTTTAGCTACTTTTATGGATTTTGAATATTCAAAATTATTTATTTTAAATAATAACAACTAAAAATTTATTTTAAATGAAGTTATAATGAATAAATTTATTTTAATTATAAAACGAGCCAGAAATGGTGTGGCAGTTTGAAAATTCGATTTCAAATTTCAAATAAATGTACAGGATTCAAAATAAATCGGATTTCAGTAAAATCAGAAATATTTAAATCTGTTTAATTTTATCTTTCTAATGAATGTGAAAAATCCAGATTTCATAACGGGAATAAAATGTTATGTCCAATTTAAAATTTGAAATAGTCGCTATGAAATATATATATTATATTATATATAGCCCTTAAAAGTAGCCATTTTGCAAACGACCTCCATTTTCGACGAAACCACTTTTTTTGGATCTGAAATGTCAAATTATTGCTAGATTCCAATTTTCATAATTTTTGGAATTAATTTGTGAGCGTGGTGAATTAAAACGCGTTTGGTAATTTCAGTTTGAATTAAATCGACTGGAAATTGACCATGTTTCAAACGTTCTCCAAATTGGACAAAATTAGTTTTGTTAGGACCGTATCGTCAAAACATGTTAGATTTATTTTTCTGGAATTTTTGGAGTCAGTATGTAGCCCCAGTAAATTTAAATGTACGTTTAAATTCAATATATATTGATTTATATTTTAATTTTGATAAAAACTGATTTAAACAGTTGAACTGGCTTACGAAACATATCCTATTGTGTTTGGAATAGGGGTATTTGGCTAGGGACGACGGTCGTTGGGATTCATTTGGAGTTCGGATGTGAAAACTGGTATTTTTGGAATTAAAATAATTAATAAAATTATATTTACGATATAAAGTAAAAATCGGTCAAAAGCTCTTACTACTTTTCAATACGGTCAACTCCTTAAACCGCCGTCTCCTATCGTTTTAGGGCAGAAAAATTTTCAAATTGAAATCTCCCAAACCAATTCACCTCCTCCACTGATCGACGACCGTGAGCCACCACTTTCAGCGCCCCCATTCGATCCTTCACCTCGCCCACTTCCGTACAACGCAGCAAAGCCTCGTCCCTCTCCATCTTTCGCACACGTTCTAGAGCAGTTGGGGAACCATCGAGCCTCGCGAGTTCACTAGAGGTGGGTGGTGTTGTTGCGCCCATCGTTGGATGGAGGAGGGCCAGAAGCTCCTGGAGGCGGCGTCAACGATCTGTTGGTGTCAAGCAAGTGGGTTCCGTTCAGGGAAAGTTATACTGGAAGAAAAGAGGTGATTTTTTAAAAATGAATTAGCATTGAAATATATTTCTAGATTTTTATATGGAAAATTATTGATGGAAAAGAAAGAAAGAAAAAATGATTTTTATTATGGAAAATCATTGAATATAAAAATATGATTTTTATATAAGTAAAGCGGTTTAAAAAATACAATTTTTATATAAATAGCATTGATAAAAATCTTGTTTTTAAATATTCATAACATTGTTTTTAAATTTTAGATTTTAATAAATATACCATTGTTTAAATTACATATTTTTATAAATAAATATGGCATTGTTTTAAAAAATAAAAAAAAGGATTTTTAATTTAAAAATAGCATGGTTTTAGAAATGAGATTTTTAAATATGGTTTTTATATATTCAATTTTGGAATAAAATGTGTGATTTTTTTATAAATAAATATCAGTGTGTTAAAAATATGATTTTTAAATTATATACATTGTTTTTAAAATATATATAGAGTTGATAAAAAATATGATTTTTATATATGTAGCGAATTAAAATATGAAGAGCATTATAAAAATATGATTTTTTTATATGGATAGCGTTATAAAAATGGGATTTTTAAATATATATAGCGTTGCTAAAAATATGATTTTTAATATAAATCACGTGAAACAAATCTCGTTGGAAACACGATGAAGGACACAACGCGCTGAAACAAATCCAAATCCCAACCGTTAAATTAAAGACCGACGGAGTGGAAACCAAAGGTGAGAACTCCTTCTCACTTAATTTATTTTACAATTAAAAATATTTTAGGTTGCAGATGGGGCTTAGAAGCCTCCGACACTATTTATTGTACAAACCATATTATGTGATTTGAATTATATGGAGTTCAACACTCGAATTCGCACAATCACATAATTGAAAGCGATGTACAGATATTACCAACACACGGATTTCATACTCCGCGGATAGCCACTTATGGCGCCGTAAATGGCATTTGGGATTGTTGAGTATTTATTTAATTGGATGTTCTGCATGATTTGATTGTGATTATAAAATTTGTTGTGGATTAATTGTGAATTGATTGGAATTGGTTAGTGTATGGCACGAGCTAGTATTAGGCGAGGGGTAAGGCTAGACCATTCCCGGTTCTAGTATCGTGCCGTTATGCTACCAAAATTTTCTAAAAATATGTTAGAACAATAAAAATATCATTTTTATTGTATAAATGAACTGTATAAAATTTTCATGTGTTGAATAAAATATTTTATCGTTAAAAATATAATTTTTAACGTATATATGAACGACATAAAATTCTCATGAACTGAAAATAAGTATTCATTTACAAATCAGATGATTTGTTTATGTACACTCATTTGACTGATATTGATTGGGGCGATATATTTTACACATCGCTTAACTGCACAAATAAAATCTGTATGTGTTGATTGAAACCCCACACGGGTATTGGGATGATATTTGACATACACTAATCCTAATTGTTTAGTTGTATGTCAATCGATTGGTTAACAGACTATTGTAAGCGTTAATTAATTATATTTAATGCGCTTATGCAGTTGTGTAGTGCATTCTAGATGATGGTTGATTGTTTATCATTGTCGTCGTATGCATATGATGTATGAAATCTATATAAATAACATTATATGGTAATTGACTGTGTCTGATTCCAATTCGGAAAAAACGAATATTATAAAATAACGAATATTTTAAAATAAGGAATATTTTAAATTAATATTCAATAAAGGATTAAAATCTGATTTTAATGTCCGATTTTGGATGGACATAAAAATATTAAAATATGTGAAGCAGTATTGATTAAATATACGCCATTTTGACGCGAACGGTTTTTTTATCGATTTTATTCTATTTTTGTAATGAATATCGAAAAGGAAATGATTTCAAAATTTGATATTTTGAAAATATTATCATTTAAATAATATAATGATAAGGAGTATTCAATTTTGATTTAAAATTGGAAATGAAGTTAGAATCGTTTTAAAACGAACTTATAAACGATTTATAAAATATGTTTCAAATGGAAATCGACGAAATATATATAATATATATATTATATATATAGTTAATGGCCTGAATAGAACGTGCTGCGTCACGACCGTTCGCGAATTTCGACCATTCACTTCGAATTCACATTACGGGAGATCCGACCGTCGGATTCTCCTAAAATTGGAACCGTTGGGTTCGTATCGAAAAGAGCTTTGCAACTATTATAAGAGATTTAAAATCTAACGGTTGGATTTCGAATTATATCCAAATCAAATTTGGAAAAGATCGTTGTAAGTGCAGTTCGGTGACCGTTTATGGAAATCGACTGAAAGGGCCTTAATAAAATTATTAAAAATATTATTAATTTGTGTAAAATCATAATAAATGATTTGAAAAGAATTTGGATGAAAAATTTCACATCTGAAAAGATAAAAATATATTTTTACCAAAATGAACTAGTTATTAACTAGATTTGTAATCCAATAATTTTTAAATAAAATAAATTGGATTTGTGAATGGTTTTAATATAACCAGAAATTTCCAACAAACAAATTGGAATGGATTTGGAATGGAAATAATCTTCGGAATATTTCGATATTGGATTCCGTGATTGTACGGATATTGTTATGGAAATTTGGAAGATATATTTATATCGTTATTTCCAATATGATATGTGTTGGTTTCAGAATTTGATATTGAATATAAGCTGATATAATTTCTATTCAGAGCCTTGTATTTAATATCAAATGGGATTTTGGGTTTGTCGTGAATGGTGTCTTTATTAACACTGTTCTTAAACCCAAGTGAGAAAAGAATAAATATTTAATTTAAGATTTAGTGAAGTTTTCCAATTAATTGATATTTAATTGGAATTAAATAAAAGAATTGGATTTTTGGGTTTACAGTGAACGATGTTTTAAACGACATTTGTTTTTTTTACTCGATTAACCGTGAAATGTAATTTGGAATTTATAAATCTTTTATTAAGATTTAACGGGAATTTTCCAAAGTAAAGTTTTCCAATTTAATAAAATAAATCTGAATGGAATGGATTTGGTAACAATCGATGTGAATTTCTATGGAGGAAGACTGTTACTATATATGGAATTAAAAAGGCTTTGCCATTATTCCATTTGTATTATTGGTTGGATATGGAAGTTTATATTGATTGTGTATAGGTTTATCGCAAACTGTGTTTTAAATGACATTGGTTCATTAACCCAGTTAAAGACAGGATTACATGTCTAACATTGTATTTTGAACTATATCGGTTATCTCTGCTAAACATATATCTGTTTGGTGGCGGAAAATTTATTCTCTTACTTAACACCCTTATCTAAGACGTACGAGATTGAAGGTTATATATATATCAGCATAAATCAATGGTATGGTGTAGATTGTCGATGCGACATGTTTGATTTCCCAAAGTTAAATAATCATTAATATTGATTTTTGGGAAGATTAAAACTAAGTGGAGTTTTAATGAATCTTTAATTAGATTGAAATGAGAATGTGATAATTTAAATTATCAAATTCGAGAAATGACTGAGAATGGAGTACCACCAGTTTGTTGGCATTTTTTTTAATAACTTTAGAGAGCTATATAGTTTGTTCACAAAACCAATTGGTTAATGTGAACTATAGCCTCTTAATATTTATCTAGGATCTTAGTTGATTATTTCCCGATGTGGGACTATTATTTTCATCACCCCCCCTTCACGTGTGGCGTATTTTATGTGGCGTATTTTGAGCCATCTACGTGAACATAGTATTTTGGATGGAGTGGGGAACGTATGGCGGTTAAGCACATACGTATTTTTTGCATTGGCTCTAATCCTGAGCTCTGATACCATGTTGGCATTTTTTTTATAACTTTAGAGAGCTATATAGTTTGTTCACAAAATGCCAACAGTGGTATCAGAGCTCAGGATTAGAGCCAATGCAAAAAAAAAAAAAATATACGTATGTGCTTAACCGCCATATGTTCCCCACTCCATCCAAAATAGTATGTTCACGTAGATGGCTCAAAAATACGCCACACGTGAAGGGGGAGTGATGAAAATAATAGTCCCACATCGGGAAATAATCAACTAAGATCCTAGATAAAAACTAAGAGGCTATAGTTCACAACAACCAATTGGAACAAACTATATAGCTCTCTAAAGTTATAAAATAAAAATAAAAATGCCAACATGGTATCAGAGCTCAGGATTAGAGCCAATGCAAAAAAAATACGTATGTGCTTAACCGCCATACGTTCCCCACTCCATCCAAAATACTATGTTCACGTAGATGGCTCAAAATACGCCACACGTGAAGGGGGAGTGATGAAAACAATAGTCTCACATCGGGAAATAATCAACTAAGATCCTAAATAAATACTAAGAGGCTATAGTTCACATTAACCAATTGGTTTTGTGAACAAACTATATAGCACTCTAAAGTTATAAAAAATAAAAATGCCAACACAGTTTTACTCCAAGCGATAGTTAAATCTTTAATTAGATTTGAACGTGAAATGGTAATTAAATTTACTGATAACACCGCGGTGTTAGATATGGAGCATTACCAGTTTTTGCTCCATGGGATGAATAGGTTGGGATTGGGTAATTAAACAAAAGATTACTTCTGTATGGTTCGCTAATCCCGACTAGTTTGGATAAACCTTAATTTGGTTTGAAATGATATCCAAAGGAAGATTAAAGATTAAATTTATAGAATTTACCTTTGATAAAATTAATGGGAACCTTTCCCAAAAGATATGAATATTTGAATAAAAGAATATTCTGGATTGGAATGAGGCGTATGTTGTGTTTTTATAACACTTGTTTATAAGATACGCGAGTTATTCGGAAAGGCCGGGTTTATAGCCATTCCGAATAACCGATTCGACGATAAGTCGACGATGAAGACGGTGGTTGAAGACCGGAGGTCCTCACATCGTTTGGATGATTACTGATGTCTTGATTGGGCTCTACACCCAAGACAAGGTAATAAGTGGTGATCATCCAGACGTACTTGGAGATCGACCGGATATGCGAGGGTCTCTCTCCTGTATTGGACATATGGGACGAGAAATAACACTACAAGAAAAACAGCATATAGCAGCGGCAGTATCCGCTTCTAATCCGTCGCTAAACAGGCCTCAGCGAGGGATTTCCTACATAATGTTGTGGTCGGTAAAAACCATGACGGTATCTGTGTCCGATTTTTGCGATGGAATTTAGCATGAATTTTCCGATAGTTTTCCGTCATTTTACTAATTATATAATAAAAATAAAGTTTTATTTATTAATTTAATTTATATACTGACTATTTACCGACAGATAATTAATTTATAATAAATTATTATTTATAAAAGGCGTTGGTAAATCCTTACTAATTGCCAAGGGATTAGCGACGAAAATTAAATTGAGATAAACTTAACCTCCCTTTTTTGTTGGTAATCCGCTGCTATTCCGCTTCTGAACTGCATATATGTATATGTATATATATGTGTGTGTGTATATATATCACATAATACACAATCCTAATGTAAATATATCACAATTAATATCAACACACACATCTCATAATCAAACATATTATATTAAGGGTGCGTTTTTTATAGGTCCCTATTAACTTTCAAAATAAAATAAAAACCCGCGCATACTTTCCAATACAATTCCGGTCCCTGTTTTTGAATGTGCGCCTCCTACATTAGTGCATCCGCTTCCACCTGTCATGTCACGCTCAGGTCCATTATTTGTTTCGCTCCTACGTATTTTTCCAAAAAAAATAGTGCGGCCATGACCAAAAAAAAAAAAAATTGTAAAATCTGGAAATAATCCCAGAAGTCCACGCCAAAAAAAAAAAACTTGCATATATGTATGCAAGTATTGCCTATACTTGCATACATGTATGCAATTATTGCACAAAGGAAATTATGCTATAGTTTTGCCTGCATATATGTTGCACGCAAATGTGCATGTTTCATATTTAATTGCACACTTGAATGCAAATAAAAAAGAACTAATTCAACAACGGATACAAACACTGGAATAATTGCACATATATACGCAGGAAATTGAAATTATTGCATGAAAAAATGCAATTAACTGCATTTATCGTTATTTTTTTCAGTTTAATTTTATTTTTTGCATGTTTTTGAATTTTTTTTAGTGAATTTATGGTCGAATGAATTATTTATTTAAAAAATAATATTCGGATTTTTTTTACTTTTTTTTCCACTTTTTTCGCAACTTTTGAAAAATAGGGACCTAATCTATAATAAGTTTATCAATGGATGTGAGCCTAATTAAGTTTGCTTTTAGGGACCTAAGCCTTATTTTCACTTATATATTAATTACTCATCTCATAATCAACATTCAACATTACATTTTTTTTTTCAAATAGAATATTTTCTAATCTTATTCTACTCTCGTTAATTTACATATGTTATAACAAGAAAATCAATATCATCAATTCATCAAAACAAATCCACTACTTCACTATTCATAACCTTCCTTCACCTCAAACTCACCTCAAACATATTCTCCAATCATAGCAACTTCTGCATGTTTCCTCTTCTTTTCGTCCATTTTCTGCTTCTGTATGATCTTTAACAGCCTGTCGTTCTCCTCCGCAACTTCTTTCTTCTTCATACTATGTATGCATTAAAATCTCCTTATTACGATCACACAATGCTATATTTTTTTTGTCAGCGTTGAATCAAAAACTTATGACTGGAAAAAAAAGATAAATGCATTGCTGTAATCAGTGAAACAAAAATCAATAGTAAGCAGGCCAGTCATTAAAATCTCCTTTAATAATGCAGTTGCAAACGCATTCGAGTAAAGTACATCAAAATTACCAGAAGTTGCATCAGATTTGGCAAATTTGCAAATGATTGGAGAATATTCAGTATAAATTTTGTATTTTTATTGTTCTTTTGTATTTTCATATTCAAGATATTGATGGTAAATTTCAATATATCTTTTGTATTTCCATTGTTCTAAAATTTAAATCAGAATATAAATTTATTTATAATTCAATTCCAGTCAGCAAGCTAACTGAACATGCTTTCCTGTTGTTCACGAACAGTGACAAAAAACAGGTCCACATTCATGGTATTTCTGGATGCAAAGAAGACTGGTGCACTAAACTAAAAATCTCTTATGAATAATATAAGGTTGAGATGTACAGCTAAATATGCAAGAAAAGATCTTTATCATTATATAATAGTATGTTGCGGTTATGATATCATGAAGAATATAAGGCTGATATGAAAACTCACTGGCCTCCACCCGCATCAGCAACCATCTCCTCAACAAAATGCAGAAAGTCATCACTGCATCATCAAAGCAATCCTGAGCCAGCTCAAATCCCATTCCAAAAAATTACATGTTCTTATGTGCCTATTATATTGTATTATCTGGAAACTTTAGTTTCAATTTAAAAAACAAAGTCAGTCAAAGAGTATGGGAAAGAAAACATGGTAGCTTATTGCTCATACTCACCCTCTTCCTCCTTTTCAACTTAGCCCAAACTAAACACACGACAAATGACAAAGTAAAAACATACAAATATATTGCTTACCACCTTTGATAGTTTGACGAACCAAAATGTGTAACAGGAAATTAGTAATAATATCTGGATGCATTAGCATGTGAGATATAACAAATAAAAATTGAGTGCTTAAGGAGAAGATGTTATATTTCCAAAAATAAAAGTCCTAACCTTGTTAATGATGTGCCTAAATTATGTAAACCATTATTTATCAAATTGTCAGTATGACATGCGAACAATGTAAGTCATGTATTTGTTTATAGTGGCAACAAAAATATTATGAAGGTCATCAAATATACATTACCAAACAACGGTTGCTGTTAGAAAGAGTATTTGAACATGAATACATCAACAAAGTCGGTGTAATTGTTAGCCTCAAACATAAGCTTCATTCTTTGCTTCAACAACATAGACATCAAGGAGACGCCCTTAATATTCCAATGCATCCATGGAGGTAACACCCTTTTCTAATTAGCAAGAGACTGACAGGAAAAATGTCAACAAAAGGTATAATCGCTGACCATGTTTGAAGATAAAATTATTAACAGCTGGCAATGACATATGCTCATTTGTGAGAGTGAATTCAATTTATTTCATACAGTGAAAAGCTGATTTAATAACCATTGCTACTTGTAAAAAAATCGAAATACTTGGTTTTGAAAACATACAAATAATCAAACTCAAATGGCTCGCATACGAGGATAAATCAACCGGTTTCTCCCGTATAAAAATATAATTTTCTATCTAATTAAAACTAATCAAATAAAGTATCAGCCTGCTTTTACATAACCTCTGGATCTAAATTTTGATTCGTGGAGGCAGATCAATCCAAAAATACCATGCTTACTGTAGCAATTTCTGCTAATTTACAAAGTCTGCCGTTAACCTGATGAAGGAGGACAATTCTTTCGCATACCCTAGACTTGAATCAAATTTCTGCAATCAAGCAGAAAACGATTAAATAAAACATTCAAATGCAATAACCAGTAAATAAAGTAACAATTTTTAAAATATGTAGATCCAAACCATTTGGAGAATTGATGTCAGTTGGTGATGGTTTCTCTAGAGAACCGTTTGGAGGATTGGATTGTAGGGTTTCCTAGCCAGGGCATCGATTATGGTCGGAACTCAATGGAGAGGCGTCAGGAAGAGGCCGGGGAATTGTCGGAGGCTGCGGCGGACTTGGAGAAGGTGGAGACGGGGGTTTTAATGTAAGCAGTGGACGCGCTTCTGTTTGCCACGAAAACTTTTGCAAGGTCTCCATTATTGACTACGTGAGGAAATGAAAGGAAGACTGCGCGAGGGGGCTAAAGTTACTACGTTATTACACGTGACTTACTTTGGAGCGTAATTTTCATTTGTCCCGCCTAAATTTCATGCTTTTAAGTTAACATTTTATGGCATGTCACCAATTTTAGACCAGCGTTAATTATTAATTATTAGACTTGGTTATGGATCATTAATTATTTATTAATAACTATTAATTATTAATTAATAGTTATTATTTATTAAATATTAATCCGTATCATGATTATTAATCATTACTTGTTATTAATTAATTATTTATTATGAGTAAAAAAAATTAAATATTGATTACTATTTAATGGTATTATCATTTACGTCTATTATTATTATTATTATTTATTATTTGAACAAATTATTTAATATTTCAAATTAATTATAAATTAATATCCATTATTTGATTAATTATTAATATTTAAAAATAATAATTTTTAAATTGATCATTCATTATCACTATTTGGTTATAATTAGTATTTATTATTTATTAATTATATTTCCATAATGCCTCAGTCTTAATGAAGAATTTACATTTAAAAATTACTGGAAGTAACAAATTTCGATATTCATCTCCTAATTTTCTATCTTAGAGAAATATCTTTTTATATTGCATGATACTAACACTTATCAAATGAGGCTAATGTTGAATACTTTTTAAAATCTTTCTTTCTATTTAAGCTATGTACCTATAATTTTGACGATTTAATCTTCAAAAATGTCTTTTTTCTTCTACACTCAAACCTTATTTAAAGTTCAACGTTTTTGAACATTCGTATTTTTTCAAATCTTACATTATAGTGTTTCTATGATACAAATTTCTACAAAGATTTGAAATTTCCACAAATCCATTACTTTTAGTGATAAACATTTTTTTGAAGTCTAAAGTTTTATGTTATTTAACTATTTTTAAAAGGATATTTTAAGGCAGTGTGAATATTAGTGAAGCATACCTCCTTACAATTGGAAAAATATATTCTAACCTTTTAGACATTCGTAATAATGCTTCTTTTTTTTGTAAAATAAGTTAATTTCATAACACTCTTTCTTTTTGTTAAATCAAATATCTTGTTTTTTTAGTTTGCTATGAAAATATAGTTTTAGGGTAAACAAAATGCGTCGTTTAATTACACTGCAAAACAACATTACATAAATGTTGTTGAGGAAAGTTATCTTTTATGACATATATTAAAGATGAATTCAAATTTTTAAAATTTTCAAAATATAAAATATAATTATTAACTACAATTATAAAATATAATTATAATTACAGTTAAATACAATTATTTAAAATTAATTATTGAATACTAGATATCATTTCATAAGTATTAAATTTTATTATTAATTATTACATAATTATTATAATGAACTGATATTTTCATTATTTAGTATAATAAACATAAAAGAACAATTTAAAATTTTAAGATTTAGCGTAAAATATAATGGCATACTGATTGAAATTTGTGATGAAAACAGAGAACTTAATTAAGAATTTAGTAATTACATCGGTTATGAGCAAATATTATTTTGCTAATTCTAAATAAGCAATTATCATAATTTATTTATTATAGAATGTAAATTATTATTTATTACTACTTGAAAATCATTAATAGAACAAATTAATTATTAATTGTTGAAAATTTTAATAATTATTAAAAAAATAGCACAAAATTTTATCTTAGAAAAATAATATAAACATATCTTGCAAATCTGTTGGAATTCTGCTGCAAAATAGCTTCTTTTAATATTCGTCGGTAATCTGCTTGTATTTACAGCAGAAAATTTCTGTCGGTAATTTGACGCAATTTGCAATGGATTAGTGAGGGATGACAAAATACGATGGTAATAAATAAAAGAAAAAAAGTTTAAAAATACAAAAAACTATCCCTTGCAAATCACATGGAAATCTATCGCAAATTAGCGATGGAAATTTCCGCTTCTAAAAATTTGACGCTAATTCAGTGTTTTCTTGTAGTGTAAGGTGCCTTCGGTTTCGTTCAGACCTAGAACGAACTAGTAAATGGATGTGTGTCTGACATTGGATTTTATTCTGTGCTGATTGATTTCTATTAAATATATATCTGTTTGGTGGCGAAGAATTTATTCTCTTTCTTGACACCCTTCTCTAATACGTACGAGCTTAGAGGTTATATATCGATAGACATCATTCGCATGGCGTGGAATGTCAATGTGGCACGCTGAGGTGCAAGTGATCAAGGCTTTTGTTGAAAAGCAGAGCCTTGT
This sequence comes from Allium sativum, assembly GCA_030737875.1. Lineage (NCBI taxonomy): Eukaryota > Viridiplantae > Streptophyta > Magnoliopsida > Asparagales > Amaryllidaceae > Allium > Allium sativum. The sequence goes on from CM060915.1 coordinate 533,259,500, forward strand.
GGTTGATGATCAAAGCACGGCTTTAAAGAGCATAGCTTTGTGTATAACATTAATTCGCGAGCCTTACACCTCGGTGTGAACCAGAAACGGGAGAGGATGGCAGGAAGGACATGCGTTTCTTTCTAGCTAGAAGTGGTGTCATGGTATGGAGCCCAGACATTTTTAATTATGTGGATGATGGAAAGCGAGGTACCTCGGATATATCGGTCATTACGGGCCGATGGATGGATATGGTCGACATATTGACCAGATTTACGTCCCATAGGGCGGGGAAACGTATTGTTCAGGAATTACTAATCCACTAACATATGTGTGGACCGACCCTGCTGCTTCAAGGGCTTGACTGAGTACTTGCCCTGAGGCACGGGCTACAGTGTCTCAAATTCGGTAAGGACAATCCCTTGCCTTGGTTCACAGATGGAACTCCAATTTCCAGTACGTGACATTTCGGTTTTGGTTGTAGAGCCTAGTACGACGACATGATATATGGTACCCATGCCGTCTATGATTGATACATTTATATTTGAAGTTGTTTTAAACACTATGCACTTATAATAGCACCAAATAATTTGTTTTAAACATACCAAGCATGTTTGGCTATTATAAGGGAAAACTCTACTCTCCGGCTTGCGTTGCATTGTGTGATGGGACCTGAGTCTTATAATAGCTTCATTTGTCGAAAAAGCATTGCGCTATTTGTTTTATGCACTGGTATTCTTGGGAGGAAATCTGTTCCGTGTTATACGACGTGATCCCTTGATTTACTTTGTTTCTAAAGTAAAATTTTAAATAACTGTTTTAGTTCTCACACTAGTCCCATGACTGACCTGGAGTTTATTGTTTTAACCTAATGTGACGGCCCGCCCGGGACTAGCCGACATTTCTCCGAAATGCACTGTACCGATGTCCAACTAGCACGGGACGGTCGTCGAAAGAAAAGAAAAGAGAAGAAAGGCATTTGAAGCTATGAACTAACAAGGAACCTGTAGTATATCTCATAACGCATGGAATAAAATATAATAATAACATAACTTTGACATAAAACAGGCGAGACAGTGCATAAGCTGAAAACTAAACCATAACCATCATAGCCGCGGAATCCAAAATACAGCTTATGATTCAAACCATTATTACAACTTTAAAAGTACTGTCTCTAAAGAAAGAAAGGAAAGGTACACTACTAACGCCCAAAGTAGTGACCAACAACAACACAGGGAGTTATATGTAAATAATACATAGAAGCCTCCTGCTCGTCTCCGAACAACTACTCGTGCATACCACCTAACCTGTCTCTAGTCTGCTCGTTTGGGAGCACCTAGAGTGATAAGAAGAGACATAAAACTCTGGGTCAGACAAAAGTCTGGTATTAGCGATAGGCAACAAAACAGAACAATAACATGTATAATCCAATCATACTTGAACCTGGACTGGAAATTAAAGGGTTAGCACAACAAGATGTACAGTACTCTAAGGTAATACTAACATAAAGTGTAAAAGAAATATGGGGGTGTTCATGTCATGACGATAGCAAACATCAAACATAGCCATCATCCTCACATCTCTCACTTAGTGCGTAAAGCATACGATATCCACCAGCCGATCACCCAATCCTTTGCTACAATCACTTTGCTCCATGGAGTCACAATGACTCCATTGCACTGATCCATAGCCACTAATCTATCTCTCAATGGTGAACTAAACTTATGGATATCGATAACCCATTTGCACACATTCCGCAGCAAAGTCCAACTCATGAAGTTAACTCGTTGGTCCCTTTTGGGATCTTGAGTAATAACCTCTCATTTGAACTACCTTTTCATCTCGGGTTTTGGTCATCATCCCCGTTCATCCTTCAGTTCAGTTCGTGATCCTCCATATCGACTCGTGGTGCTTCGAAGCTCCAGTTCATGATCATCTTCCTCGGCTTGTGGTTCGTCCCAAGTACAGCTCGTGGTTCCTCCTTCCGCTCGTGACTCATGACACCAAGGATCGGTTCGTGGTCTGCTCCAGTTCGTGACACGTGGTCGGATCGTGGACCACCTTCGGGTCGTGGGACCCACTCATGATCCCTATCTTGGTCGTGGTTGTCTGGCTTGCCATCATAGGGGTTGCCCTTGTAACGACCCGAATTTCACCCGACCCGACCGATCGCTAGATCGACCAAGACCGTTCAAAACCCAAATCCATTAACTCTGGGAATACAACACATCAGAACAAATAACAACAGACTTTTATAAACATTATAATAATGTTACATCAGAGTACAGAATATATCAGAGTACATTGACAAATAATACAGTGGAATATTTAATTACAACAAAACTAATACAATGCAGCGGAATAATTAATTTAGCACAGCGGAAGACCATCAATGCTCTGGACACAGCTTTAAGCTTCGATCCAGAATCCTGCTTAATATCTGCAAAATAAGCTACTCGACTGCCCGTGTAGAAAAGAGGGCACCCGAGTTTGCAAAGTGAAACAAACTACGGGTCAGTCATGGGACTGGTGTGAGAAATCTTTATTTAACTTAACTAATAAGGAGGCTAATCACAGGACCACGCCGCTATCGCGGAACGAGTTTACTCCATTGGATTGCCAGTGCATAAATTTAAATAAAGTAAATCGTTAAAACAACGCAATGCTTTTTAGAAAAATGAAACCATTATAAGACTCAGGTCCCATCATACAATGCAACGCAAGTCGGAGGATAGAGTTTTACCTTATAATGGTCAAAAATGCTTGATACGATAAAAACGAATTTGATATTATTATTAGTGTATATATGTTTTAAAAACATTTCAATCATAATGTATTAATCATAGACGGCATAGCTACCATATACTATGTCGTCGTACTAGTTCTACAATCAAAACCGCATGATGTCGTATTGGAAATTGGGTTTCCATCAAGAGTCAAGGCTAGGAACGATCTCCTGACTGATTTGAGACACTCTAGCAATGTCTCAGGATTCGGACGCTGGCGAACCGTTGGACATAGCAGGGCCGGTCCCCCAATAGTGCAATGGGTTGGATTGGCAATTCCTGAACTGATTGACATAGAAATGTGTTTATTTTATGCTCTTATTTCTTATCTTTTGTATATAAATAAATATTACTTGGGTATTGTTTTGTTACTTTTACAGATATTCCAACCCAGCCCGCATGCAACCAGAAAAATAGAGAAATGGAGATCAAATTGGTATATATTTACATTTTGAAGAATTGTAGATGAAGATCTCACATTTAGTTGCTGTTGGACAAGAAAATGATTGGTAGAAAGACCAAGAATTTCTCAAATCAAGGGAAGCTTGTCAAAGAACCAAGAGGAAAAGAAGAAAGGCCAAAAATTTAATAGATTTAACTAAGGCCCATTTGAAACTCTCATTGTAAACTCTTTTGTGAATTCCCTAAGGCCCATCTATCATTGTATTAGGGTTAGGGTTAGGGTTTGGCTATCTATCCTATAAATACCCTTGTAATGTCATTGTAGCCACCATCCATTATTCTGTATTCTCTTCTCCATTAATAAAAGTTCTTCCTTTTTACTATTTCTGCATTTTTCTTTCTTAGCAATAGGTGTTGTCTTCACAATTAGTTTTGGAAGAGCACCAATTGTATTTTACATTTGTTTCATTAGTGATTAGTCGTTTGATTAGTTTCAACGACAATCCTAATTTTATTTTTGTTGTTCTTCTTATTCTGCACTTTTATTTTCTGCATTGTTGTTCTTGTTTTGCAATTTACTTTCTTTAGTGATTAATCGTTGATTAGATTCAACGATAATCCTAAGTTCGCAATTTCAGTTTGTTTTTATTTCAACAAAATCTCCAGGCTTTGTCTAACTCGCCCAAGAGATTAAATAAATAATTTGATTTTAATTTACCTCCCTGTGTTCGACCTGTATGCTACACACCTGTGCGCTTGCAGAATTTTATTACAATATCGCGCTTTTCTAATTCATAGGAAAGCGACGAACAAGTTTTTGGCGCCGTTGCCGGGGAGGTAACAATTGAATTTTATTATTTATTTAATTTCTGATCCGTGTTAGTTTTTTTCTTTTTGTTTGATTTTGTAAAAAAAAAACTTGCCAAATTTTCTTTTATTTTCCTATTGTTTTCTTGTAGATATATATAGATAAAAATCTTGATTAGTTGATTGTGTATCACATATTGATATCATAATCTCTAAGACAAGGAAAAAAAATCTTGCCACTTTTTCTTTTAATTTTCCTTCTTTTTTTCATTTATTTCTTTCCTTTTTTTATTTTGCATTTCTTCCAATCTAATTCCTTCAAGAAGAAAAAAAATATATACAAAAAAAGAAAGTTGCTAATTTTTCTTTAATTTCTTTCCATCTTTCTACCACCTTGCTGATTTTCACATTTTTCTTTTCCTTTTCCTTTTCCTTTTCTTTTTATTTGTTTCCATCTTTTGTCTACAACTTTCTAAAAAAAAAACTTTTGCAATTTCTTCTCTGTCTACTTTGATTTCTTTCTTGTTTTTGTCTGCTTTTATTTCTTTCCTCAATTTCTTCTACCCTCCATCTCTACTCAAAAAACCTTGCTTTTTTCTCTTATTTCCTTCCTCTTTTATTTTTTTTTCCTTTTTTGTTTGGGTTTTTACCATTCATTTCTTTCCCTTTCTTCTTGTTCAAATTTTCATAAAAAAAAACTTGCATTCTTTTTTTAATTTTATTTCTTTCCAATTGCATTTCTCATTCACCTCCTACAATCTCTCTTTCCATTTTTTTTTTCATTTATTTCTTTCCGGCTCTCTCCTTCATTGAAAAAAAAAACAACTTTCAATTTTCCTTTATTCTTTCCATCTTTCCACTTTCTTTCCAATCATCTGCATTCTTTTTCTTTTTACAAATTTCAAAAAAAAAAAAAAATAGATTCCTCTTTTGCAATTTTTTTCCTTTCTTCTTTTGTCTTTCTTGTTCTCAATACATTTGATTTCTTTTCTTCTCTTACAAATTCCCTTTCTTTTCAAAAAAAATCCTCTTCTAATTTAACAACAATAAACAAAAGAAAAAAAATCTTTCTGTTTTTGTCTTCTCTTTTATTGTTTTCCCTTCTCAATTTCTTTTCCAAATCTTTTACAATTACTTTCCTTCCTTTACAATTCTCTTTCTTTCCTGAAATCTCTCTTCCCTTTTTTTATCATTCGTTTCTTTCCTATTTGTCCACTTTTTCAACAATAATAAAAAAAAAGGAAAGGTCATAAAAAGATTCATTTTTTTTTTCAATTATTTTTCCCTGCTTCATTTCTTCCCTCTGATCAAATACCCCTTCCTCTCACATAATCTCATTTCACCACAGTTTTTTTTTCAATCCACACTTCAGCACCATCTTCTCCAAAAAGTTAGCTTTTTTTTTAATTCCTTTGTTTCTTTTTCTTGTGTTTTTTTTGTTATTCAATTCATTCAAAAAAAAAAAAGATTTCAAACTAAGGACAAGGTGACTGGAGTTCAAGCAACAAATCAAGATTTTAGAAATCAAAAGAAATTGCAAATAGTGAGATTTCAATCATTGACGCTACTCATTTTTTCTGGATGGACAGCCATACCCCACTGTAAATTTCTTTTAACTCTACAGGTGCTCTGCTGCAAAGAAAAAAATATAGACAATTGTTGTAAAAAAATTCTGCAGGGGCAGCGGCTTGAATGTAAATTTTTTTAATTTCTGCAATTAAATTGTGTGATTGTTGTTATTTCTGCACTTTTTATTCATTCTGTTAAGGGAAATACCCCAATTCACATAAGGTGAGGGATTTCATCACCCTTTCCTTAGCCCACAAATTGCATTTCATCGTAGAATCTGACTAATAATAACGGTTAGACGTTGGACTTAAGGGAGTCACGGGCTCATCTAGGGCTTAATTGTATTGTGATAGTTGATTCATTTGGAACGAATTATTTCTTGGTGTCTAGACTACGGCAGAGAAATAACCGTTTATAAATATTACGGTGATTCGTAAATATTATATCGGTTGTTACTCTGAAGGTACTTAAACCTTCGGCTGCATTGCTAGGGTGATTCCTGGTGCACCGATAACTCCTGTCCGTTAACTGGCTAAGAAATCTTTTGATCTAAGTAATCAAACGTGTCACTATATAATTTTGGGTTAGGAGCTATTAAGGACAGAAAATTTCATTGTAGCTAATTTCTGTGCGTGCATTTAACAACAATGAGTGAAAAAAGTGTGAGCCAACAAAATTCTCCTAGGGGTTCTCGAATCAACCAAAATTTTCCAACCGAATTGGATCAAAATCGAGTGAATCACAACTTTCCAAACTTTGGGGATCAAAATCAAATAAATCAAAATTTTCAAAATCTCAATATCCAAATGGATAGACCCTTGTCTCTTTGTGATCGATGTTAACCAACTAGAACCGTTCAACCTTCTGTCATAGTACTTCCACCAGTTAAAGGAAATTTTGAGCTTAAACATTCTTTTATTCAAGGGGTACCAAAATTTACTGGTTCTGAAAATGCTTATGAATTTTTAAGTGAATTTGAATTGTATTCATCCACAACTCAAATGCAACAATTATCTAATGAATCAATCAAGCTAAGGCTAATTCCATTTGCACTACTTGAAAGCGCTAAAAGATGGCTAAATTCTCTTCCCAAACAGTCAATAAGAAGTTGGGATGAATTCGTCAGCGTATTCTTGAAAAAGTTTTTTCCTTTTCACAAAACTCTGAAAATTCGAACTGAAATAAATCAATTTTCTCAAAATGAGGGGGAAACTTTTTCAAAATACTTTGATAGGTTCAACCAATTACTGTATAGTTGTCCTCATCATGGAATCATAAAAGATTACTTATGTCAAATTGTATATGAGGGTCTAAACTATCAGACTAGAACTCAACTAGAATCAATGTGTGGGGGAGATTTTATGTCTAAAACGGCCAATGAAGCTTGGAAATTCTTAGAGGATTATTCTGAAAAGGACATGCAATGGGAGTCCATTCGTGTTCCCATCCGTGCTTCCACTAAAGGAGTGCATGTCGTGGATACAATTCATATTCCCTTAGAGACTCAAACTCCTCAATTCAATGGACTACCCCAAGACCAAGTCAATGTCATAGCTCAAAATGGTCTTTACTCATCCACATCTGACCCTAGTTGGAGAAATCATCCAAATTTCTCATGGTCTAATTCAAATAATGTCGCAAATCCATCTCACATGATACCGAATTCATTATACCAAGCTCCATTTTCTTCTAGTCCTCAAACTTCTCATGTTTCACCTCAACCTGATCCTTCGAGTGAACCTTATAGGCACCCCAACTTTCAATCATCAAACCAATCCTCCCAATCTTCTCAACCGTCACAAGATATTGTTCGATTAGAAAAACAAATAAATAATCAAGATGTTAAACTCGAACAAATGATGAATATGATGAAGGAACTAATGAAAAGTAATGAGCGAGGAAAGTTGCCTAGTCAACCCGAGGTGAATCCAAAATATAACTCCCGTACTGTGAATTCTTGTGAGGATGGAAATAATTCGGTTAACGTTGTCACCACCTTGAGGTCTAGAAAAATGATTGACAATAATGTTGGCAATCCCGACAACCATTCGATTTCAACCCCAATTGAAAAGCTTGACACTCTTGCGATGGCAACCAATGCCAACTCCTTGGAACCTTATGAAACCCCATCTTCTTCGAATGTTGGCAACCCCAACATCTCTTCTTCTAATGTCAGCAACCCCGATAATAATTCCTCCTCTAATGTTGGCAATCCCAGCATCCCACCTTCTATTCCTGTACCTCAATCACTTTCCACATCGAAACCTTTTTCTTCGAACGATCAAATTTCTGAAAGAGTCTATAAACCAATAGCCCCTTATCCTCACAGGCTTAACAATAAGAAGAAGGATGCAAATTTTGAAAAAATTCTTGAAATCTTCAAACAAGTTCGTGTCAATATTCCACTCTTAGACACCATCGAACAAATTCCTCAATATTCCAAGTGTCTCAAAGAGCTATGCACCCGAAAACGAGCCACTAATGTTCCTAAAACTGCCTTTCTAACTGCGAATACAAGCTCCATTCTTTCGAATCCTGCCCCAGTCAAGTACAAGGACCCCGATTGCCCTACAATTGATTGCAAAATAGGAAACATTCACATATCTCGTGCCCTACTTGATCTCGGTGCAAGTGTAAATCTTCTTCCTTACACTGTTTATCGTCAACTTGGATTAGGGGAGATTAAACCAACAAACATCACTCTTCAGTTAGCTGATCGATCTTTTAAAAAACCATTGGGTATAATTGAAGACGTTTTGATTCAAATTGAACAATTTTACTTCCCTGTCGATTTCATAGTTCTAGAAACCGAGCCTGTTTTGAGTCAGGGTAGTCAAATTCCATTGATTTTGGGTCGTCCCTTCTTAGCAACCTCAAATGCTATCATTAATTGTAGGAGCGACCAACTTCGACTATCGTTTGAGCACTTAACCATTGAATTGAATATTTTTCATCAACCCAAAGAGATCGAAATAGGAGAAGTTGACATAATAGAAACAGTTTTAGATGGCACATCTGAATTATCTCCTCTAAAAACTTCATTTTCCTCAGTTGACGTGTGCACTATGTCTTTTGAGGAATTGTTCGAAGATGAGCTTAAACTTTTGAATGACGAGGATGGATATATGGAATGTCTCAAACATAATCGTAATTCCATAGCATCAGAAGAAATCATTGTTAAAAACTCAGGCTTATGGGACTATAATAATCTTCAGTTGATTGATTTAAATCATTGGCACGACAAAAATTTTATAGGAAGGATTTTGATTTTAGATCTCACTGACATGCCTTTTGTACCTCAAAAATCAGATACGAAATCATCATCCATCATTTTTGATAGAGGCAAGTGTGGAGGGAAAGAAAAATCTCATTTTTCACATAAAACTCACCGTCATTATAAATTTCATTTTGTATATAATTGGCATTCGCATATAGTGGTTAAATTGCATTTCATTTTACAAATCATTCTGCATTTGATACACCTTTGGGTACTATCTTTCAATTATAGAAAAAAATTACAGTGTGGACACTGTTTAGTTCTAGTGTTGGGGGGGGAGTCTGCATTTCACTCATTTTCGTTTTTTTATTTTTCTTTCTTTTCATTTTCATCATTTAAATAGGACCATCATGCATTTTAGACTGTAGTAACATGCCATTTTTTTAGACTGTAATAACATGCCATTTTTTTTTGAAATACGACTCATTTTCAATTGATACAACAAAATAAGTTTACAATTTTTAGCCAGTTGATAGTATTTTTCTCTCTCAGCTAAATTCGAATTTGAAATATAATGAAAAGTTTAATTTTGAGGGATAATAGTGTAACCGGTACATAGGGAGATTCTTAGGTGATGGCCATGAAATCTATTCTATATTGTAGACTTTGTTTAAATAAGTGGAGGACTTAAAATACTTATATTGGATTTTCGAATCTTTAAAACTAAGTTGTGTTAAGTTGAATTCGCATAACTCTCTTTTGTGCTTATAATTTCAATAATAATAATAGTAATCCAAGGGTATCCAACATTGCTTGTATATCTAGCGTTGGTGTGCAAACCCGCCAAGCTCTATCCGACATGTTGTTGACAAAGTCAGCGTTGGAATATCTTGGTCTCATTTTATGAGATTGGACACCTAAGGATTACCGACACGTTGTTGACAAAGTCAAAGTCGGCCTGCATAATCCGCCAAGCTCTTTACCTACTCTCCGTTAGTCCGCGAGGTAGTGCATGGGTGGTAAACCTTGGTCTTCTAAGTTAGGTGTATGTACTTGAACATAAATTTTAAAATTTTATAGAATAAAGAATAAGCGATGATGCCCAAACACTTCTTGACCTTATTGATTTGACTAGCCATACATGAGAAAATAATAATACCACTTTGCAAACTGTGCCAAGCAAACTAAGAATTTATTTCATGGCTGCACTATGTTATCGACCGAACTAACTGGCCAAACTGGAATTTAACATTTGAAAACTTGATTTATATTGAAAATTTGTGACAAGTTGAGGTATCTAAAATAAAATCAACTGACTATAAATTGTTAATTTAATTTGTTGTACCACTTCAGAAACAAGTCTTGTTTTCATTTTTGCTTTTATTTTGCATATGTCCATTGCATTCATGTGGTTTCATTAGAATCATAGCATACTGCATTTGGATTTTGTGGGTAGTATCCGCTGAAAACCCTCACGAGACACCACTCGTCCTACTAGGGACACCTAGAGGTTTAACGGCTTGTTGCATACGCTCAATGCAATCGTGTTTCCTACGAAAGTGTGACCTATCTAGTTTTTTCATTTCTTGTTTTACTCGAGGACGAGTAAAAGATAAGTGTGGGGGTATTTGATTGACATAGAAATGTGTTTATTTTATGCTCTTATTTCTTATCTTTTGTATATAAATAAATATTACTTGGGTATTGTTTTGTTACTTTTACAGATATTCCAACCCAGCCCGCATGCAACCAGAAAAATAGAGAAATGGAGATCAAATTGGTATATATTTACATTTTGAAGAATTGTAGATGAAGATCTCACATCTAGTTGCTGTTGGACAAGAAAATGATTGGTAGAAAGACCAAGAATTTCTCAAATCAAGGGAAGCTTGTCAAAGAACCAAGAGGAAAAGAAGAAAGGCCAAAAATTTAATAGATTTAACTAAGGCCCATTTGAAACTCTCATTGTAAACTCTTTTGTGAATTCCCTAAGGCCCATCTATCATTGTATTAGGGTTAGGGTTAGGGTTTGGCTATCTATCCTATAAATACCCTTGTATTGTCATTGTAGTCACCATCCATTATTCTGTATTCTCTTCTCCATTAATAAAAGTTCTTCCTTTTTACTATTTCTGCATTTTTCTTTCTTAGCAATAGGTGTTGTCTTCACAATTAGTTTTGGAAGAGCACCAATTGTATTTTACATTTGTTTCATTAGTGATGAGTCGTTTGATTAGTTTCAACGACAATCCTAATTTTATTTTTGTTGTTCTTCTTATTCTGCACTTTTATTTTCTGCATTGTTGTTCTTGTTTTGCAATTTACTTTCTTTAGTGATTAATCGTTGATTAGATTCAACGATAATCCTAAGTTCGCAATTTCAGTTTGTTTTTATTTCAACAAAATCTCCAGGCTTCGTCTAACTCGCCCAAGAGATTAAATAAATAATTTGATTTTAATTTACCTCCCTGTGTTCGACCTGTATGCTACACACCTGTGCGCTTGCAGAATTTTATTACAATATCGCGCTTTTCTAATTCATAGGAAAGCGATGATCATGAACACACGCTTCCCGATCCTATTGGATCTATAAATTGGCCATTGCGGCCAATAAAAATCCGAGGCGCCTCAAAATCCATCAACCACATAAGTAAAATGTTGGGCCGTATTAAACCCAAACACCACTTCTAACTAAAAAGAAATGTGTGCACTCCCTGCATTCCCTTGCTCCGTTTTTGACTCATACCGGGGTGTGAGGCTCGCGAGGCAACGAAATACACAAAGCTATGCCTAAATAGGCTATGCTTTGATCATCATCCACAAGGCTATGCTTTTCAACAAAAGCCTTGAACAATTGCATCTTGGCATGCCACATTGACAGTACATACCATGCGATTGATCACTATCAACACACAACCTCTAAGGGTGTTAAGCAAGAGAATAAATTCTCCGCCACCAACGGTTGTATATTAATAGAAATCAATTTACATAGAACGAAATTCAACATCAGACACACATCCATTTACAAGTCCGTTCTGGATCTGAACAGAACCGGAGGTACCTTATACCTTGCATATCCGAACGATCAACAATACGTCCGGACAACTACCACTGGAACCTTTTCAAGGCAGCAAATCCAATCAAAGGCATCAGTAGTCCTCATCCATTCGATGTGAAGATCGCCGGTCTTCAACCACCGTCTTCATCTTCGACTTTTAATTATCGTAGTAATTATTCAGAATGGGTTAAACCCCGTCATTCCGAATAACTCGCGTATTTTTATAATTAAAAATCAAGTGTTATAAGGATACATCCAACGCCTCTTTCCAATTCAGAATATTCTTCAAATAAAATATTCATATTATTAGGGAAAGGTTCCCATTAATTTTATCAAAGATAAAATCTTTTGAATTTATTCTTAAATCTTATTTTCCAAGATTTGTTAAAATTCCAATTCAGTTTTAATATCAAAAATCACTACTTTATAATTATTCCAATTTAAGAAGTAAATCTTATTTCTTAACTGGGTTAAAGAATCAACGTCATTTAAAAACATTGTTCACGATAAACCCAAAATAATTTTCCAATAACTAAATATAAATTGAAATACCAATAATCTTAATCGAAAGATTTATTCTTTATTTAAAAGAAATCCTTTTTTAAAAATGTTCTTTATATAAAACATATTCTGAATCGGAAAGCGACTCAATCATTTACCATACAACTTTGGTTATATGGATTTCATACAACGTATGTAAATAACAACAATAATAATTAATCATCAAAACATCCATTGAACATCCAAAGTGAAGTTCTCAACTGTGTGAGCATTAAATGAAATAATAACGCTCATCGCAGCCTGTTAATCTATCGATTGACATATGAATAAATATTGGGACTAGTGTATATCAATTATCATCCTAATACCCATGTGGGGTTTTCAGCCAACAACAATACATATAAATAAATAATTTATTAATTAATTTAACCAATTTTAATACTATCAACATGTTGATAATGATGGACAAGAATGATATTTTATTCCTAATGTCGAAAATAAAATATATTTTTGACTCGCATAATTTCTTTGTATATTTCTAATATTTAATAGAACGTGATTTATTTATATGCCATTATTGTGGATGACAAATAAAAGGAATTTTTTTATTATACTTTATTTGTATGTAATTATTCTTAACATAAAAGAAATAATCTCATTTGTATATATTTTAAGGTATAACTCAACACATAAAATGTTTATTTTAAATTGCATACAAATTCTAATGTATGAATTAACATATAATGATGTCACCTTACCTCACTTATACATTCTAATGTATATTTTGACCAATAATATGATTCTTATAATTGAATATAAGTTCCAATGCAAGTTTGCAAATAAAAATGAATTTTATATTTGCATATAAAATCTATTTCAACAAAATATATAAGAAGAGTGATACCTTCATTTGCCGACAATTCTATTTTATCAAAATACTATTTGTGTTTAATTCTTATTTGACAAAAATGTCCTTTTTGGTTTCAACCAATATAATTCGACAAAATGAATGTTTGATTCAACTAATATAAATAGACAAAAGTGATTATTTTGTTTCAACCTTTTTAAAATGACAAAACTAAATAAATTTTGTCTCATTCTAATTAAATGATAAAAATGTATCTTTTTGTATTGCAACAAAAGGACAAATAAACCTTCTCTATCTTTTTAGTCTTTTTATTGAAGCCAAGATGACACTAAAAATATACCTTCTTAATTCTAATCTTTTTATTTTAATCTATGATGAAAATAAAATCATTTTATTTATTTTAACAAAATTACAACTACGATGAATTCATTTTATCATAATCCTTTTTTTACTCTAGTTTAAAAGTAAAAATGATATTTTTAATCATGTTCTTTTATTTATATCTAAATAGTAATGAAAGTGTAACTTCTTAAACTATGCTTTTTATTTGCATCTAAAATGCAAATAAAAGGTAATACTTAAATTTATGATTTATTTGCATCAAGGAATGCAAATAAAATAAGACTTTTTATTGCAATGTTTTATTTGCATCAAAGAATGCTAATAAAATATAACTTTTTATTTCAATGTTTATTTGCATCAAAGAATGCAAATAAAAATATAATCCTTTTACTATGATGTTTATTGGCATATAAATATGCAAATCAAATAAAATATAACCTTTAAACTACGTTGTTTATTTGCATCTAAATATGCAAATAAAATATAACCTTTAGACTATGTTGTTTATTTGCATCTAAATATGCAAATAAAATATAACCTTTTAACTGTGTTGTTTATTTGCATTCAAAAATGCAGATAGAAATTCGACCTTTAAATACGGTGTTTATTTGCATCAAAGAATGCAAATAAAAAATATAATCTTTTAACTATGATGTTTATTTGCATCTAAATATGCAAATATATATATATATATATATATTTGCTTTGTTTGCAACTAAATTTATAAACAAAAATGTAACTCTTTTAAACCATATTTTTATTTCTATCTAAAGTACAAAATAAAAATGTCATATTCATTCTAGTGTTTTTGTTTGCATTTATAATTGCAAAAATGTAATTTTAACTCTAGTGTTTGTTTGCATCTAAAATGGTAAATAAATAAAAAATGTAGTTTTACTTCTAATGTTTTGTTTGCATCTAAAATAGCAAACAAAAATATAGTTTTCCTTATTTCAATGCATATTTGCGTTAGAGAATGCAAATAAAAGAATATTTTATATTTCAATATAAATTTGCATAAAAGAATGCAAATGAAAGAGCATGTTTCTATTTCAATGTATATATTTGCATAAAAGAATGCAAATAAAAGTACATTATATATTTCTATGTATATTTGCATTAAAGAAAAAGAACATTTATATTTCCTATGTATATTTGCATAAAAGAATGTAAATAAAAGATCAATTTTATTTCTATGTATATATTTGCATTAGAGAATGCAAATATAAGATCAATTTTTCTATACAATGTATATTTGCATCACGGAATGCAAATAAAGGAATAACCTTTTAATACAATGTACATTTGCATTAAAGAATGCAAATAAAGAATTAACTTTTTCTCAATTCAATGATATTGACAAAAATGATATATTTTCCATTGTAATGACAATTCTATTTCAATATAATAAAAATGATAAAATCATGTTTTATGTAAAATTGATAATCCTATTCCAGTTAAGTAAAAATGGTGAAATAATGTTTTATGGGTGATTGACAATTCTATTTTAATATAATAAAAATGTTAAAGTAATGTTTTACATTGAATTGGCAATACTATTTCAATTTAATAAAATAATCCAAATAATGTTTTTATGTTGAATGGCCACCCTAATGCAATTCAACAAAAATGTTCAAAATAATTTATTTATTTATTTGTTAAAGGGAAATTTTAATCTAAACCAATAACCCAACAATATGATTTATTTTTATCAAAATGGAAATCCTAATCCAAATCAATAAATAAATAATATGGTTATTTTTACTAAACACATACAAACCTGTGTTTATGCATCACCCACAAACAGATAAATCATGCACAATATCATCACATAACAGATCAGAATCATACACATTCAATCGTCACATAACAAATAAATTAGATAATTAATTAATCAAATAAAAAGAAGAAATCTCACAGTCGTGTCATAAATTGGTCCAAAATTCGTATAGCCCAGAATTGTCCTATTTCAATCTAGGAATGTAGATATTCGTCGTACGGTCACAACGCTTCTGAAATCACGTTATTCTGAATTAGTAGGAGAAAGTTATGATTTATTTAAGTTAATAACATTAAATAAAATAAATAAATTAATTAACTTAATGAATTTACACCTTCTTCCCCAACCAAAAAGCCGGTCGTGTGTTTTAGCTTCCCTTCGATCCTAGGTCAACAAATTGCGATCAAACTGGAAGGAGTTGGCACGATCCGACTTCACTGTGGTGTAGAGCAGGGAAAGGCGCACCAGGGGGCCCCTCAATGGTGAAGCTCGGTTGAGCCTAAGGGGAGGCCGACGGGTGGCTTAGGCGCGGGTTTAGGGGTCTGGTACCTCTCGGAAACTCAACGGTTTGATGATCAAGCCGTATGGAAATGTAGAGGAGGAAGAGAGCTTCGATATGGTATGAAGAGTGGAGTCTAATTCGTGAAGAAGAAGTAGATGTTAGTGGAAGAAGAAAGAAGCATTTCGGCCATGGGATGAATGAGGCGGCAGCTACACGATTTGGATTATGGTTTAGAAATGAATTTCCACTATTATTTATAATATTTAATGTTTATTTTGCAAATAAATCCATAAGTTTCAAACTAAACCAATTTCAGTCCAACTGGAGTCTAACCTACCCAATAGCCCCCATTCCGGATCCAACGAGCTAGGTCCCGTCAGTCCAAACGGCTGACTGTGGCCTGTATTATTTAATTTAATATTTAAATCCTTTATTAAATTAATTTGAACGTATATTTAAATTCACCGGGGCCACATACGGACTCAGAAAATTCCACAAAAAATATTTCTAGTTATGTTTTGACGATACGGTCCTAACAAAACTAATTTCGTTGAATTCTGACCCCGTTTGAAAAATGGCTATTTTCTGGTCGATCAGATTTGACTGAAATTGACAAAACACGTTATCTTTTGCCACGCTCACATATTAATTCGAAAAATTATGAAAATTAAAACCTAACAATAATTTGACGTTCCGATTCCAACAAAAGTGGTTTCGTCGAAAACAGAGGTCGTTTGAAAAATGGATATTTTTAATATAAAAAAAAAATATAAATTCTACAACGACTATTCTGATTTTTTAACTGGGCATAACTTTTGATTCCCGCTATGAAATTTCGATTTTACGGATTTGTTGGAAAGATATTTTAAATAGATTCTAATATTTTTGGTTTCACTAAAATCCGTTTAATTTTGCATCTTGTACATTCGGTCAAAGTTCAAGTTTAACTTTTCAAACTACCTTGCTATTTCTAACTCCTTTTATAATTAAAATTAAAATTTTCGTTCTAACTTCGATTTAAATAAATTTTTAATTATTATTATTTTAAAATAAATTATTCTAACAAGTAAATTTCCATTAAAGTTTCTAAAATATTTTTTTTAAAATTGGTTCATAATTTGCGGGTTGTTACAGCCCTCCTAGGGTTCGCCCTATTCCTCATGGTCGGGGTGTGAGGGTTCGCCGTCTTCCTCACGGTCGCGGTGTGAGGGTGCTTCACGACGCTAGGGGTTTAGTCATGAGGGTGCTTCACGTTCCTAGGGTCGGGCCGTGAGGATACTTCACCATCCTAGGAGTCGGGTCGTGAGGATACTTTGCCATCATAGGAGTCGGGGTGTGAGGGTGCTGCACGATCCTAGGGTTCATGGTGTGAGGGTGTTGCACGATCCTAGGGGTCGTGGTGTGAGGATGCTGCACGATCCTAGGGGTTGGGTCGTGAGGGACAGGTGCTTCACGAACAGGACTTTGCATTATTTCCTACAACTTTTCCAGCGAGCTGTTTACGCCATACGACGACGTTTTCGACCAATCTAACAATTCTAGCAATCACAAAACATTCCAAACAGTCATAGCAACATGTAGCATCAACCATAAGCACCAAAACAACAACTTAACATGTCAACTATGGATCAAACATACCCAAAACCCATGTTTTCCTCTTAATCATGCTTAATCAAATCTAACATTAGGATTAGCAAAATATGTCCAAATTAACCCAAATTTCTAACAGAGACATAAAATAATATTTCAGAATTTCTAAATATTTTCCAAAATTTTAACATGCATAATTTCGTTAATTAACACTAATCACCCCTAGTTGGCCGAAATTAGTGCAAAACAATGCAAATCATTCACCTTAGCCACAAATTAATCTTAGATCTGAAAATATCTCTGATTTGGGTTGAATCTCTATGCAACACAGCAGCTCCAACTCTGATTTGATGCTATTTTAACTTGATTTGATGTTGATTAGCTTAATCCTTGATTAGAAGGTGATTAGAGGTGTTTTTAGAAGGTAGAAGCCATTACTAGGGTTGAAGGAATGAAAGTGGCAGCTGTAAAAATGATAAAGAAGGGTTTCTCTAGTCCCTTTCAATCCTTAAATACCCCTAATCCCGAAATCCTCCAATGAGTCTGGCTGCTAATCACCCTATTTTTGCCCGGTTAAGCTGTTTTTCACCTTCTAAACCTTAATTCAGCCATATCTCCCAAACGGTAAGTTCGTTTGATTAATGTGACCACTCTACGGAAAGGTAAACCATCATCCGAATCTAATGAAAGTAGTTTCAGGTCAAAACTCCTTACGAATCAAAAGTTATAGGAGAAACAAGATTTGCTAGGGGCTAAACGGTCATTTAAAAATCGACAAAAATCGTGAATATGGGAAATGACCTCAATAGTCGTTCCCAAAAGTTACACGACCATACGACTTCGTATGAAAATGAAATAAATATTCTACGATCCTCCGATGCGTAGAATGTAGGTCGTTACATTCTCCCTCCTTAAGAAATTTCGCCGTCGAAATTCCTTAACCAAAACATACAAAGGATCCCGCATGCCTATCAATAATTTGCAACAATAAATCATACATAACAATACAACAAGCCTATCCTAGCATGCAGTTTACTAACAAGGGAGTAACTATTGCTATTAAAATCTTACCAGGCAAAGAGTTCTGGATACAACTTCCTTATGTTCTCCTCTGTTCCCCAAGTACAATATTTCTCATTCTCACCCCACTGGACTTTGATTAGTTTCACCGTCTTCCTACGAAGCTGCTTCGTATCGTACTCAACAATATGCATTGGCCGGCGGTTCCTAACCACCTCGGGTTCTGTAACGACCCGTATTTTTCAGCATAATAATTTATTTATTTAATTATTTATATAGTGATTTGAAGAATATAATGGTCGATGAATTAAATTATATAGAATATTTAATTAATATCAATAATATAATAATATATTTATTTCTGAAATAATCGGAATTTCGAATTTGACAGTATGGTGTGGACTGGACGACCCAAAATATATAATTCAGTTTAGAGTTGAATTATATCGACGAATATATTTAATAACGCCATTTGAACGTATAATTTATATTATAAATAAATTCGAGCTCGAAATGGCGCTGCAGTTCGCTATTTGGCGATTTGAACTTCAACTGAGAATACAGAATCCGTTATAAACAAGAATTCTGTGAAACAAGAAACACTGGGACCGTATTGACGATAATTTTCATATGAAAGAGAAAAATCCATATTTCGTGTTATAATGTGATAGTTATGGCCAAATCAAATTTTGAAATAATCGCTATGGAAAATCGTTATATAAATATACGCGTTAAAATGGCCGTTTTGCAAATGGACTCTGTTTTCGACGAAACCAGTTTCATTAGAACCGTATCGTTAAATTATTGTACGGTGGTGAGTGGTGTGGAAAACCGATGTCGTATGTGACCACGGTAGCCGTAAGCGCTCGTTCAGTGCAGTTGAATTAATTCAACTGAATAAAGGGATATTGAGTGTAACTTGAACAGACGATCGAATTAGGCCACGAAACCAGTTCCAGTGAGTTCGTAGCGTCGATTATAGTCAGGGTAGGTATATGGTTTGTTATTTTTAGAGATCGGAAAATTTGGCGTTGAAAAGGGCAGTGCGGTGCGCGTTGAAAAGAGCCTACCGGGGCAACGGTCTCAGAATGCGACGAAATTAGTGCCGTTGGGTTCGTATCGAAAAGTTATTGTCGGTGTTCGCAGTTTCAAGCTGATTTGATTTATCTAGTGATCGTGGTAAATTAAAATGTGTGTTTATTTCTGGTTTCATAAAGGAAATTTTTTCATACGACCTCGGATTGCGACGAAACCTGTCCCATTGGATCCGGAATATCGTTTTACATCGAGAATAGCCTTTTTATCAGCAGACAGAAATCGTATGTGGTAGATTTTGGTGTTACTTTACAGTGAAGTTTCGCGAATATATTAATTTGTTCACACTATATATATACACCATCCCAAACCCTTATTCTGGCGTCAAAACCAACTTCTTTGGTCAACGTATATTTGCGCCTCCACCCTAAAATTCTAAACGGCCAGAAATATTTTTGTACTACTCGTTTAATCCTCAAATCCTCTAATCAAATTCGAGCACCCTCAACTATGAACTTGCTTATCTCTTCGAGTTCAACAATCTGGACGGAGTTGATCGACTACGGTGGACCCGGATGGCCGGAATCTCTCGCGAGGTTGCTGTTGGTTTTGGGAGGGATCATGTCCATCGACGATGTCTGGGAGGCTGAGACTTGGGGCGGTGGGTCGACTTGATGGGGCGGTGCTCTTGGAAGCTGGCGATCGGACTCCGGTGTACGATGGAAGGCGCGACATTCGTGAAGTGGGATGGAAGCAAGGTGCCAATCAAAAGGAGCGTGTTTCTTCTGTGCTGAAGAGAAACTAGGGATCAAAGAAAGAGGGTCGGGCCTTGGGTTTTTCTCAGATCTAAACTTAAGTATTTACTAATAAAAGGACATTAACAAATTCACATGTTGGTACAAGGAGCAGTACGAGATCGTAAGAAGGAATTGGGGGAAGACAGACTTGCTGGGAATCAAACGAAGTGAGGACGGGTTCAAATCTCATGTTGGTCTGTTATTCATTGATTAGGATGGAGAGCACAATACAGACGGAAGACAAGAGGAGTAGAAAGGGATTCAGCCTGCTAATGATAAGTGCAATCAGCTTTAACCTTAATTTAAGTTAACTAAGTATGATTAAACGCTAATAATGATTAATGAAATTGTGTTAATTAAATCATGTATGGTATAGGAAGCCTGCTTTTGGAATGGTCTGAATGATGAAGGAATCAGAGGACCTTTCGGTTTGATAATCTGAAAATGTAATGGCAGCGTGATGAGTATTCAGAACAAGATGAAGGAACTTGGAGCCGAGTAGAAGAAACAAGCGGCCAAGATTCACGTATTAGAACGTATTATATTAGTGTTAAATAGTAATTATTAGTTTATAATTAAAGATTTTAATATCGAGCTAAATTGGTGCAGGTCTTTTGGAACTGGACTGAACGGGGTTTCCAAACAAAAGGAAGTAACCGTATGTTTAGGCAAAGGACGTGTGATGAACAATCAAACTTCTAACCAATGAATCAGGATCGAATGGAGATAACCCACCGTGTTTAAATGCCTAAAGTAATTAATTCAAAGAAAAACTTAATTAGGTAATTAAATCAATTTAAGGGAATTTATCTAATTAAATTCGAACATTATAATCGTATAACTTTTACGTATATTTACAGAATTTAACCAAACAACTTGCAACGAAATCATGGCAACGGACACTACGTTGTGGAGCCGGATTGAACGAAAATGGAGATAGCAGGATTTACAGTTAAATTAAACTACTGTTTAATTTTTCTGTAACCAAACCGTTTCAGCAGCGAATCAAATCAAGGTGAGTTAAACTCACTCAGTTCCCATTTATATTTTATATAAATTGGGTATTTTTATTTTGTGTGCTCTGCTTGCTGATGATTGACTGTTTTGCCAGTATATATTTATCTGTTGATTTAACCGATGAAATTAAACCGTGTTTAATTTCAGTGAAATTTCAAATCGTTATTTTAACGATTGGATCCAACAGAGGTAATTCACCCTGTTGGTCACGTTTATCAATAAACGTGTTTGATGATTTGAATTGTTTGATCTG
Source organism: Allium sativum (assembly GCA_030737875.1). Lineage (NCBI taxonomy): Eukaryota > Viridiplantae > Streptophyta > Magnoliopsida > Asparagales > Amaryllidaceae > Allium > Allium sativum. The sequence continues at coordinate 533,281,023 of CM060915.1, forward strand.
TTTGAACTGTTTGGTGATAACCGTCGAATACAGGGAAGTACAGGTTGGAGGGACCCAACTGGATCCCTCAAATGTATTATTTATTTTCATGTTATTATATATGAACTGATATGTTTGGCTGATTGATTTGATTGTTGTTTATTGACTGAATATTCAACATCTGTTTGGGTTGAACCAATGGGCGGTATTGGTTAAGTGTTTGGCAGAGTATGGCCTATAGAATCAATCGGTTTATAAATGTTGATTCACCGTCAAGTGAACCGATAGAGTTGAGGTTATAAAATTTATTTTATAACTAGAGTTAGATTTTGAAATATTATTTTGAATAAAGTATAAAAAGGGGAATTAAATAATTTATTTAAGACTTTGATTTATGGTTGGTTTATTTTATAAAGTATACGCTGATGTTAATCAGACTTTCAAGTATGAAGATAAGAAATGAATCGAAGGGTTAACTTTGATAATTGTTTTGTCAAGAAAACAATTAATGGAATTATTTAATTAATTATTTTTAATTAATTAAAGGTAAGAACTAATTGGAATCGATTAATGAGATAATCGAGTTTGAGTTAATTAAATTGACCATTTTGAATGGGAGTTGCTTATCAAATTAATGTGGTTTGATTAAATGGTTAAATAAGTATCGTTTAAGTTTAAATAAGATTTTTATAAAGGATTTACTATTTATTTTAGTAAATAAAGGAATTAACTACTGAAAGTAGTTAACGAGTGGAGAAAATTATTGTTTTAAATAATAATAATTTAGAAGATTACTTTTCAAAAGTGATCGAAGTAAAATGAAATCAAATGGAATAGTGAAAGGAGCTCATGTACGAGTTTTATATTTAAAACCCAAAATGATTATAACGAAGTTATAGAAGGAATTCCAAGCGAATAGAATAGCTTGATATAAGTGTTACTTGATTATTCGAATTAAGTGAAGGGAAATTTAGATCAAAAAGGTTTTATGATAAACCAGGGATATGAATGGGATTTAAAAGGGGAAAAGCGTTAATCTTAAGTTAACGTTACTTGAAATGAGATCAAATAGAAAGGGGAATTTGAAATAAGATTTCCAAACATGGAATGGTCGAATCGTTTTGAAAAGAGATTGGAAATAAGTGAATCTGGTTAAAGAAGTGGTTATAGAATTGTATAACCAAATCCAAGTTATGCTGGGAGTTGTTTTGAGAATAGAATGAGGTATTGGTTTTTGATTTCAACTTATATTTATCTGAGGGTATAACGTTGTTGATCAAGGTCTGAGAGGTAATTAGAATACCCCAACTTGAACAACATCAGAATTATCTGAAGATGGTATTAGTTGGAAATCGTAAAAGAGGTTAGTGATGGCTCGTTATTTCCGTTAGTGAAATAATGCAATGTTGGTGGAAATCTGGAAGATATATATATATATCGAGAGTTTTGAAGTAAAGAAAATATGAAGTTAGTTTTACTTTATACTAATCAATATAGAATATAGTGATTCAAGTTAGAGTGGTCAAACATAATTATTCAGAACGAGTTGCCATTTCGTACGACTGCTAGCGTAATTCGCAGGGCTGCAGATAGCCTACGGCGGTCGGATGTTTTCCTGAGGGAATCAGGCGTAACCATTGAGATCGCTGCGATCTAGAGTCAAGCGAATGGAGTTAAGTCGAGTATTAGTCAATCGATAAGAGTTAAATAAGTCAAGTTAGTCGATTAGAGTTAAATCGAATTGGAGAATTCAAATATTGTATTTTTGAATATTAAAGGAGTTAAAAGTTTTTAATTCAACAAAAGTAAATCAGTTGTTAAAGGCCAAGTGATGCTGAATACTTAACCAGTGAACTCATTGGAGTGTCATGATTGAAACACTGTTTATTTTGATAGTTAAATCACCAACTATCACGCCTGTCCAATGCGATTGTTGGTATGGAAAGACCGGGATCGAATTTATATTCGAAAACCATTACATCCAACAAATACGTGAAGATATCAGAAGATGGGCGAGATGGTGCTGGGAAGACCGTGGATTTTCACAAACGGAAGAACCACTAATATTCTCTGCCTGGCAAGCAGAGATAAGCTGTGATTCTGTCGTAGTTGGAATCTACGGGTTGCAAGGACTTCTCGCTACTGATCCATGGGGTGATTCCTATATGGATGCGGTAGGAGAGTGCCTTCGGTTCATCCTGTTCCTGGATGACCTGTATGGACGGATGTCTGACAGAGTATTTCCAAAGGGTCACGTACGTTGATTTCTTCAAACGTGCTATAGTTGTTGGCGGAGAAATTGCCGTTCTCTTAGCTTCCATCTAGAGTATTTTTGTGGACGTCAATTAGTGATATCTGACGGATCTGACGATGTGGCATTCAAAGTGAATGGTGATCAGATGTTTCAAGAATAAACTCTGACCTCAAGCCTCATCAACCGGGAAATGACAAAAATCGGGCAGGCAGCATGACTATGTGGGTCGCTCCCATTAGGGTGTATAATCACCTATCTAGAGAAAATCCTATTTGCTTCTTAAATCTATGTTTCGATGCTGTCCTTTTTCGGGAGACGGTTGCTGATCCCAACCGTCGGTGATATACATTCGATACACTCAAGCGAAATGAGTGGTCGGTCATGTGAGGGCCGGGTTGCAAGACGTTCTTGTTGAACCCAGTGTATTCGTCTCTAGAGATACACTATCGGCAGGTGGTCCCATACCTGGTCATAGTTGGAATCCAATCTCCAATAAGCGCCCGCGGTTTTCGTTTGTATACTATATATGTAGAGCGTGAGATGCAAGCGTTCTACTATATTTCTATTTACTTGTGTTTAGACATTATTATAATATCAGACAAGATATTGGTTTCAAAAAAAATGTTTTGGGTTATCGTAAGGTAAAAACCGTCCGTGTTTATGTGTGGATTTGGTCTTACGATTATCCTTTCCATTTGAAAAGATTTTGAACCTTAAAATCATGGTTGGATGATTTATCGTAAATACTGTGCAAGTTTTTTTTCTCACTCTGGTTCACCAGACTGACCCGGTGTTTTGTAAATGCTCGGGTTAGCCCGAAGCGTACAGGTTCAGGTTATCGAGTGCTGTGAAGTCCAGAGACGAGTTGAAGATGTTCAGACGTATGATATGATATAGCTAATATTCCGCTGTGTGTTGGATATGGGAACAAGTTATTATAATTGTCCCATTGTGTGATATACTCTGATACTGTAAGTATTTTTAAAGCTCTCAATAAAGATTATTTCTGTAATATATTTTGTTCCGCTGCGATGTGAGACTCTGTGTTGTGTTGTTTCTTCTTCTTCTTCTATTCTAATATTTCTTTCTTTCTTATCTCACCCTCTAATTTCTTTCTAAAACTATCCAGTGTTTTCAGTGTTTGAAGGGTCGACATGAGTACGGTAAGGTATTTATGTTGATTTTCGGGGCCGAAATTCTCTGGGTCATTACAATGGTATCAGAGCTGAAGGTTAAGTGATTACCTTGGCTCTGTGGCGTGACTCAGTAGAGATGGGGTTAGAAATACCCTAGACTGAGTTTGAGTGTATATATACGAGTGAACGTATTTGTAGACTTTATAAAAAATTGTTTTATATTGTGGAGATTTATTGGTTGGGCTTTTTATGAGTTCTGATCGATCAGTTTGATCCACTGTATCGATAGGGGTTTATAAACACTCAAATACGATAGGTCGTCATGATATGTTTTGAAAAAGGGTAAACGAAATAATTTGCCCAAATTATATTTTGATATAAAGAAATATATATATTTGAAGTACTATAATGTATTGGATGTGTTGGTTGATTATAATTGAAATAGTTATGAAAAAACCAACCGGAATTCATATGGATATAATATATGGAATCAGATGAATTAAATTTGAAATTAAAATCAGAATTGGAATTAAGATTCCTAAATGTGAGAAAGGTGTTTGCAAATGAACTTGAATCGAATATATGAGTAATTTAAGATCCTGGGAGATTTTAAATTTGTTTTACAAACATTGTGGTGGGTATTTTGAAAAGGTTTCAAAATGAAAATGTTTGAATACGGTTTTGATCGGTGATATAGTACTGAACTCACTTTGATAGCTGGGGAATAACTCTGAGGATGCTGGCCACATCATCAGTGTTCATTTCCGACTTCTAAGTGACGGATTACTACCAAAGATTTTGTTTTTGAACTGTTTTGAGAAAAACAAGTTGTTTTGAATCCTGAAAGGAAATATTTGATTTTTGAAAGAGATGAACTGTTTGGAAACTCCCAGGGAAATTATTTGAGCAAAGGTAAAATTGAATAGAAATTGTGAAAGTAAATATGAATTGAATTAAAACCAATTAACTGGAAATCGAATCAGGATATAATATATCGAGTGGAATCAGATTTTTGAATTGTCAGGCAGGAATCCGAAATGGTGTTGGACTGGGAAGTTAAGAGTTGAAATTAATGATGAATGGAAATGGTGTTAAGAATGGGATTTGAATTGGACGTGTGAAGGGTTTGATTTTGAGGATAAAATTGGGATATTGTTTGGAAATGCATTTGTATATGCTGACAGGGTAGCAGATGGAATGGAAATAATGATATGCCCGACAAAAAGGTACACGTTTATATTCATATGAGTTTGATGAGATTTCTGAGCCTATTTGGCAAGCCGCTTGGCTGTTTGTTTTCTTTTGGATTGAAGAAGGCCTAGAGAGGCGAGTTGGAGTTTGACCGGTATAAAGGAGGTGCTGGCGAAATTTTTCGAAAATTTCGGGTGTTAGAAAATTTTCAGAATTTTTGAAAATTTTCATTTATAGAAATGAAGTAATAATTTAATTGAAAATATATAAATTCAGTTGAAACTGAAATTTAAGAAGTAAACGAATAATCTGAAACCAGTTAATAGGGATTGTTCTCTACCTTAGCAATTTCGAGGACGAAATTATTTTAAGGGGAGAAGAATGTAACGACCCGTATTTTTCAGCATAATAATTAATTTATTTAATTATTTATATAGTGATTTGAAGAATATAATGGTCGATGAATTAAATTATATAGAATATTTAATTAATATTAATAATATAATAATATATTTATTTCTGAAATAATCGGAATTTCGAATTTGACAGTATGGTGTGGACTGGACGACCAAAAATATATAATTCAGTTTAGAGTTGAATTATATCGACGAATATATTTAATAACGCCATTTGAACGTATAATTTGTATTATAAATAAATTCGAGCTCGAAATGGCGCTGCAGTTCGCTATTTGGCGATTTGAACTTCAACTGAGAATACAGAATCCGTTATAAACCGGAATTCTTTGAAACAAGAAACACTGGGACCGTATTGACGATGATTTTCATATGAAAGAGAAAAATCCATATTTCGTGTTATAATGTGATAGTTATGGCCAAATCAAATTTTGAAATAATCGCTATGGAAAATCGTTATATAAATATACGCGTTAAAATGGCCGTTTTGCAAATGGACTCTGTTTTCGACGAAACCAGTTTCATTAGAACCGTATCGTTAAATTATTGTACGGTGGTGAGTGGCGTGGAAAACCGATGTCGTATGTGACCACGGTAGCCGTAAGCGCTCGTTCAGTGCAGTTGAATTAATTCAACTGAATAAAGGGATATTGGAGTGTAACTTGAACAGACGATCGAATTAGGCTACGAAACCAGTTCCAGTGAGTTCGTAGCGTCGATTATAGTCAGGGTAGGTATATGGTTTGTTATTTTTAGAGATCGGAAAATTTGGCGTTGAAAAGGGCAGTGCGGTGCGCGTTGAAAAGAGCCTACCGGGGCAACGGTCTCAGAATGCGACGAAATTAGTGCCGTTGGGTTCGTATCGAAAAGTTATTGTCGGTGTTCGCAGTTTCAAGCTGATTTGATTTATCTGGTGATCGTGGTAAATTAAAATGTGTGTTTATTTCTGGTTTCATAAAGGAATTTTTTTCATACGACCTCGGATTACGACGAAACCTGTCCCATTGGATCCGGAATATCGTTTTACATCGAGAATAGCCTTTTTATCAGCAGATAGAAATCGTATATGGTAGATTTTGGTGTTACTTTACAGTGAAGTTTCGCGAATATATTAATTTGTTCACACTATATATATACACCATCCCAAACCCTTATTCTGGCGTCAAAACCAACTTCTTTGGTCAACTTATATTTGCGCCTCCACCCTAAAATTCTAAACGGCCAGAAATATTTTCGTTCTATTCGTTTAATCCTCAAATCCTCTAAGCAAATTCGAGCACCCTCAACTATGAACTTGCTTATCTCTTCGAGTTCAACAATCTGGACGGAGGTGATCGACTACGGTGGACCCGGATGGCCGGAATATCTCGCGAGGTTGCTGTTGGTTTTGGGAGGGATCCTGTCCATCGACGATGTCTGGGAGGCTGAGACTTGGGGCGGTGGGTCGACTTGATGGGGCGGTGCTCTTGGAAGCTGGCGATCGGACTCCGGTGTACGATGGAAGGCGCGGCATTCGTGAAGTGGGATGGAAGCAAGGTGCCGATCAAAAGGAGCGTGTTTCTTCTGTGCTGAAGAGAAACTATGGATCAAAGAAAGAGGGTCGGGCCTTGGGGTTTTTCTCAGATCTAAACTTAAGTATTTACTAATAAAAGGACATTAACAAATTCACATGTTGGTACAAGGAGCAGTACGGGATCGTAAGAAGGAATTGGGGGAAGACAGACTTGCTGGGAATCAAACGAAGTGAGGACGGGTTCAAATCTCATGTTGGTCTGTTATTCATTGATTAGGATGGAGAGCACAATACAGACGGAAGACAAGAGGAGTAGAAAGGGATTCAGCCTGCTAATGATAAGTGCAATCAGCTTTAACCTTAATTTAAGTTAACTAAGTATGATTAAACGCTAATAATGATTAATGAAATTGTGTTAATTAAATCATGTATGGTATAGGAAGCCTGCTTTTGGAATGGTCTGAATGATGAAGGAATCAGAGGACCTTTCGGTTTGATAATCTGAAAATGTAATGGCAGCGTGATGAGTATTCAGAACAAGATGAAGGAACTTGGAGCCGAGTAGAAGAAACAAGCGGCCAAGATTCACGTATTAGAACGTATTATATTAGTGTTAAATAGTAATTATTAGTTTATAATTAAAGATTTTAATATCGAGCTAAATTAGTGCAGGTCTTCTGGAACTGGACTGAACGGGGTTTCCAAACAAAAGGAAGTAACCGTATGTTTAGGCAAAGGACGTGTGATGAACAATCAAACTTCTAACCAATGAATCAGGATCGAATGGAGATAACCCGCCCTGTTTAAATGCCTAAAGTAATTAATTCAAAGAAAAACTTAATTAGGTAATTAAATCAATTTAAGGGAATTTATCTAATTAAATTCGAACATTATAATCGTATAACTTTTACATATATTTACAGAATTTAACCAAACGACTTGCAACGAAATCATGGCAACGGACACTACGTTGTGGAGCCGGATTGAACGAAAATGGAGATGGAAGGATTTACAGTTAAATTAAACTACTGTTTAATTTTTCTGTAACCAAACCGTTTCAACAGCGAATCAAACCAAGGTGAGTTAAACTCACTCAGTTCCCATTTATATTTTATATAAATTGGGTATTTTTATTTTGTGTGCTCTGCTTGCTGATGATTGACTGTTTTGCCAGTATATATTTATCTGTTGATTTAACCGATGAAATTAAACCGTGTTTAATTTCAGTGAAATTTCAAATCGTTATTTTAACGATTGGATCCAACAGAGGTAATTCACCCTGTTGGTCACGTTTATCAATAAACGTGTTTGATGATTTGAATTGTTTGATCTGTTTGAACTGTTTGGTGATAACCGTCGAATACATGGAATTACAGGTTGGAGGGACCCAACCGGATCCCTCAAATGTATTATTTATTTTCATGTTATTATATATGAACTGATATGTTTGGCTGATTGATTTGATTGTTGTTTATTGACTGAATATTCAACATCTGTTTGGGTTGAACCAATGGGCGGTATTGGTTAAGTGTTTGGCAGAGTATGGCCTATAGAATCAATCGGTTTATAAATGTTGATTCACCGTCAAGTGAATCGATAGAGTTGAGGTTATAAAATTTATTTTATAACTAGAGTTAGATTTTGAAATATTATTTTGAATAAAGTATAAAAAGGGGAATTAAATAATTTATTTAAGACTTTGATTTATGGTTGGTTTATTTTATAAAGTATACGCTGATGTTAATCAGACTTTCAAGTATGAAGATAAGAAATGAATCGAAGGGTTAACTTTGATAATTGTTTTGTCAAGAAAACAATTAATGGAATTATTTAATTAATTATTTTTAATTAATTAAAGGTAAGAACTAATTGGAATCGATTAATGAGATAATCGAGTTTGAGTTAATTAAATTGACCATTTTGAATGGGAGTTGCTTATCAAATTAATGTGGTTTGATTAGATGGTTAAATAAGTATCGTTTAAGTTTAAATAAGATTTTTATAAAGGATTTACTATTTATTTTAGTAAATAAAGGAATTAACTACTGAAAGTAGTTAACGAGTGGAGAAAATTATTGTTTTAAATAATAATAATTTAGAAGATTACTTTTCAAAAGTGATCGAAGTAAAATGAAATCAAATGGAATAGTGAAAGGAGCTCATGTACGAGTTTTATATTTAAAACCCAAAATGATTATAACGAAGTTATAGAAGGAATTCCAAGCGAATAGAATAGCTTGATATAAGTGTTACTTGATTATTCGAATTAAGTGAAGGGAAATTTAGATCAAAAAGGTTTTATGATAAACCAGGGATATGAATGGGATTTAAAAGGGGAAAAGTGTTAATCTTAAGTTAACGTTACTTGAAATGAGATCAAATAGAAAGGGGAATTTGAAATAAGATTTCCAAACATGGAATGGTCGAATCGTTTTGAAAGGAGATTGGAAATAAGTAAATCTGGTTAAAGAAGTGGTTATAGAATTGTATAACCAAATCCAAGTTATGCTGGGAGTTGTTTTGAGAATAGAATGAGGTATTGGTTTTTGATTTCAACTTATATTTATCTGAGGGTATAACGTTGTTGATCAAGGTCTGAGAGGTAATTAGAATACCCCAACTTGAACAACATCAGAATTATCTGAAGATGGTATTAGTTGGAAATCGTAAAAGAGGTTAGTGATGGCTCGTTATTTCCGTTAGTGAAATAATGCAATGTTGGTGGAAATCTGGAAGATATATATATATATATATCAAGAGTTTTGAAGTAAAGAAAATATGAAGTTAGTTTTACTTTATACTAATCAATATAGAATATAGTGATTCAAGTTAGAGTGGTCAAACATAATTATTCAGAACGAGTTGCCATTTCGTACGACTGCTAGCGTAATTCGCAGGGCTGCAGATAGCCTACGGCGGTCGGATGTTTTCCTGAGGGAATCAGGCGTAACCATTGAGATCGCTGCGATCTAGAGTCAAGCGAATGGAGTTAAGTCGAGTATTAGTCAATCGATAAGAGTTAAATAAGTCAAGTTAGTCGATTAGAGTTAAATCGAATTGGAGAATTCAAATATTGTATTTTTGAATATTAAAGGAGTTAAAAGTTTTTAATTCAACAAAAGTAAATCAGTTGTTAAAGGCCAAGTGATGCTGAATACTTAACCAGTGAACTCATTGGAGTGTCATGATTGAAACACTGTTTATTTTGATAGTTAAATCACAGACTATCAAGCCTGTCCAATGCGATTGTTGGTATGGAAAGACCGGGATCGAATTTATATTCGAAAACCATTCCATCCAACAAATACGTGAAGATATCAGAAGATGGGCGAGATGGTGCTGGGAAGACCGTGGATTTTCACAAACGGAAGAACCACTAATATTCTCTGCCTGGCAAGCAGAGATAAGCTGTGATTCTGTCGTATTTGGAATCTACGGGTTGCAAGGACTTCTCGCTACTGATCCATGGGGTGATTCCTATATGGATGCGGTAGGAGAGTGCCTTCGGTTCATCCTGTTCCTGGATGACCTGTATGGACGGATGTCTGACAGAGTATTTCCAAAGGGTCACGTACGTTGATTTCTTCAAACTTGCTATAGTTGTTGGCGGAGAAATTGCCGTTCTCTTAGCTTCCAGCTAGAGTATTTTTGTGGACGTCAATTAGTGATATCTGACGGATCTGACGATGTGGCATTCAAAGTGAATGGTGATCAGATGTTTCAAGAATAAACTCTGACCTCAAGCCTCATCAACCGGGAAATGACAAAAATCGGGCAGGCAGCATGATTATGTGGGTCGCTCCCATTAGGGTGTATAATCACCTATCTAGAGAAAATCCTATTTGCTTCTTAAATCTATGTTTCGATGCTGTCCTTTTTCGGGAGACGGTTGCTGATCCCAACCGTCGGTGATATACATTTGATACACTCAAGCGAAATGAGTGGTCGGTCATGTGAGGGCCGGGTTGCAAGACGTTCTTGTTGAACCCAGTGTATTCGTCTCTAGAGATACACTATCGGCAGGTGGTCCCATACCTGGTCATAGTTGGAATCCAATCTCCAATAAGCGCCCGCGGTTTTCGTTTGTATACTATATATGTAGAGCGTGAGATGCAAGCGTTCTACTATATTTCTATTTACTTGTGTTTAGACATTATTATAATATCAGACAAGATATTGGTTTCAAAAAAAATGTTTTGGGTTATCGTAAGGTAAAAACCGTCCGTGTTTATGTGTGGATTTGGTCTTACGATTATCCTTTCCATTTGAAAAGATTTTGAACCTTAAAATCATGGTTGGATGATTTATCGTAAATACTGTGCGAGTTTTTTTCTCACTCTGGTTCACCAGACTGACCCGGTGTTTTGTAAATGCTCGGGTTAGCCCGGAGCGTACAGGTTCAGGTTATCGAGTGCTGTGAAGTCCAGAGACGATTTGAAGATGTCCAGACGTATGATATGATATAGCTAATATTCCGCTGTGTGTTGGATATGGGAATTATAATTGTCCCATTGTGTGATATACTCTGATACTTTAAGTATTTTTAAAGCTCTCAATAAAGATTATTTCTGTAATATATTTTGTTCCGCTGCGATGTGAGACTCTGTGTTGTGTTGTTTCTTCTTCTTCTTCTATTCTAATATTTCTTTCTTTCTTATCTCACCCTCTAATTTCTTTCTAAAACTATCCAGTGTTTTCAGTGTTTGAAGGGTCGACATGAGTACGGTAAGGTATTTATGTTGATTTTCGGGGCCGAAAATCTCTGGGTCGTTACAGGTTCTACCTCGATATCATCTAACTGGTCTGGTGAAATAGTCACATTAGGGTCGTGCACAAACTTCCTTAACTGGAAAACGTGAAATACGTTGTGAACTCCAGCCATCTTGTCAGGCAACTCAACTTTATATGCCAAATTCCCAACTTGTTCGAGAACTGGGAATGGACCAACAAATCTTGGTGCTAACTTGCCTTTCCTACCAAATCAAATCACGCTCTTTAATGGAGAAGTCTTGACAAATACCAAGTCACCAACGGAGAATTTCAATTCTCTTCGTCTCCTATCAGCATAACTCTTATGTTTATCTTGAGCGGCCTTCATTCGCTGTCGAATAACCTTGATCTTGTCGGAAGTTTCTTTAATTACTTCTGGTCCAAGCACATATTTCTCACCGATCTCTAACCAACATGACGGTGAATTGCACGGTCTTCTGTACGAAGCTTCAAATGGAGCCATACCAATACTGGATTGTTAACTGTTATCATATGCAAGCTCAACTACATGAAAATGGTCATCCCATGACCCACCAAAATCTAATATACAAGCCCTCAAGAGATCCTCTAATACAAGATTCACCCAAATACTAACATGATCCAATATAGTCCTTGGTAAACCGTCAATGAAATCCATTGAGACTTGTTCCCATTTCCATTCGAGAACTTCCAACGGTTGTAACAACCACTAGGCTCCTTTTGCTCAGTTTTAACCAATTGGCAATTCATGTACTTCATCTTTCAATCCATTAACATTAGGTACAACCAGTCCCCCATTCTTTCAAAGCTATCCTTCTCTATCAAGTCCATACTTGCTCATCTCCTAGCTATCGATATCCATTTCTACCTTGGAGATGATTTCCAATAGGTTAGGATCGTTCCTTTGACTGGAATCAATCCGCTCAATCAAAGTCGGTCTAACCATCAAACTTGCTAACATTTCTGGATCCAATCCATACTTACGTCTGAGATCATATCCCACAATATACTCCAGTTGCTTCCATTCAAGAAACATATCATCTAAACTCTCATGTCTAATATTCGATGCATCACCTACCGCACCTAGTCCGGTAGCACAGGCGCCCGTGTATGTCGTCATCTCTTTGTTCCCTATTACCAGAATCCTACAGGTGATAGTCTACTCGAGGGAATAAAAATAGGAACAAACATAGCAACCATAGCATCCATCAAACATGCCCTATCTATCAACTGCTAAAGCCTTAAATATGTCGATACCTACTTGACTAGTCCAACCATTCCCAAGGCTAATGGAAGCTCCGCCTCCATACATACGTCAATACCTAACTGACTGGTCCAACCAATCCCAAGGCTAATGGAAGCCCCACCTCCATACATACGTCGATACCAACTTGACAGGTCCAACCAATCCCAAGGCTAATGGAAGCCCCGCCTCCATACGGACTACCGTACGTCCAACGTACGTTTATCCTCCAAGGATAACTAGATCACGTCCAACGGATCCAAGGTAATGGGCGTCCCTAGATACCCCTGCTTTGAGTCCGCCTAGAACACTCTAACTATCGACGATTTCTTGGTACTCTCATTAGAAGATCTACCCACATACTCAGACCCAGTTTCGAGTTCCCATTACCCACAAACTCGAGCACAAACTCAAGTCCAATATGAGTCGTCTCCCTATTCGTTGCATCTCCAAGATCAGCGAACAACCATTTTTCCTTTACGAGTTCAAGTCTAACTTGAATCATCCTAGCCTTCGTTGCATCTCCAAGATCAACGAACACCCATTTTTCTTTTATGAGTTCAAGTCCAACTTGGATCGTCCTAACCTTCGTTGTATCTCGACGATCAACGAGCACATCTTATCCCTTTGAAGTTCTACCATTCTTGAACCAACGAGAACATCAACTTCGGGTCCTAAACAATTCATTACTTTGCAACTTTCTCGAGTCCTACTCGAGTTGTCTTATAGCCCTATCAAATCCAACTTGCGGCACTCTATACCATTGAACAGTCTTATCATGTCATAGCTGCACATCACTCCTCGAGTAAGCCGAGATATCATTCAATGGACATCACTACAACTATTTATATCTCATGCAAACCATCCTAGTCAAACTCGACATTCCCCAAGCACAAGCCCCAAAGGCCTAAATCAATATCAGACAAGCACTCAAGGAACATCTCCTCCGAATTTAGACAATCTACGTGAGATAATACTAGCAAAGCAACTAAGCAATCACAAGCAAACTTACATCCATGACTCGATAAGACCACATTACAACAAATCATGAAAAAGGCTGGTCGAACCACCGATTTGGTTCATCACAACTAAAGGTCTATCGACAATCTCAAGTTCTAATTCCAACCTATCTACCAGGTCACTAGGTATGAAGGAATGGGATGTCTCCATATCAAACAAAACTCGAACAAGAACATCATGAATAGAAAGCATACCTTGAATAACGACACTCTTTCCCTTCTATGCCGCAGGTTGGGCATTCGACGAAGAAGGAACAGCGTTGATAGCATATGCTCTCACAATCTGCTTCTCTTTAGGGGGTTGCGGGCATTTATCCTTATGATGTCTCGCTTGGCCGCAATTGAAGCACTTCCTTTCCCTAGGATTTTCCTGACAATCTCTGGCATAGTGGCCCTTCTTGCCATAGCTAAAGCACTGACCATCATTCTTATTATTCTTATTCTGACCATCCTTGGTTTGGTTTGGCTTCCTCTTGTTCTGAGAAATCTTCTTGCCTTCACCGCCTGCTTGCGGTTTTGGTTCCCCTGCAAATGAAATAGCAACTTCGGTCTTTGACTTAGGGTAAAGACTCTCCGATCTCAATGCCTTTCCCACAATAGATTCAAACGTCTCATCAATGTAGTTTATAAGTCTCTCCCCCAAATACCGATCTAAGCCAGTTATGAACTTCTCATTCTTCTTCTCAGCAGTATCGATAAGGGATAATCCATACTTTGATAAAGTGTCGAACTCAGCAATATGTTATGAGATTGCCCTACCATTCTGCTTAAGTTCCAAAAATCTCTTAAACAGTACTGATCTCTGAGCAGCTGGAATGAACTTTTCACTGAAACGAGTCATAAACTGATTCCAAGTAACTTGATCTTCAGGAGTAGCTGCTTTAATAGCATTCCACCAATTCATTGCTCGTCCTTGAAGCTGACGCAATGCTAACTTTCTCTTCATGGCATCATCGATTCCCAAGTCCTCGAAGATGCGCTCACACTATCCAACCAATCTTGAACATCCGTAGTCGACTCCGTTCCGTGGAACGGCTTCCTGCCAAGACTAGTATAATCCTTGTTAAGCTTGGCGAAATCGGCCCTAGGTGCCTGTACTACTGCACCACCACCGTTAGCAGCATTAGGAACTGCTCCCCGAGCATCCCTAAGAATCTCTCGCACAAAGTCAATAAACATCGTCCTCATGTCAGGAGCGTTCCTACTACTTTCCCCTGAACCTGTATTCCTCGTATATCAGCTCATCGTTCAATCTGTAAAGAGAAAACGATTAACCATCTCAATGTGGTGCCAATGCGACTTACTCCTTAGCTATACTATAATATATATATAGCTTTTGAAAACCAAAATATCACAAATACGCGCTCTCATATACGTATACTATCTCTCCATGATGTCTTCCGCTAGGTTAACTACGCAACCCAGAGCTCTGATACCAAATGTGATAGCCCGCCCCAGACTAGCTGAAATTTCTCTGAAATGCGTTGTACCGATGTCCAACTAGCACAGGATGGTCGTCGAAAGAAAAGAAAAGAAAGGAATTCGAAGCTATGAACTAACAAGGAACTTGTAGTATATCTCACAGCGCATGGAATAAAATATAATAATTACATAACTTTGACATAAAACAGGCGAAACAGTGCATAAGCTGAAAACTAAACCATAACCATCATAGCAGCGGAATCCAAAGTACAGCTTATGATCCAAACCATTATTACAACTTTAAAAATACTGTCTCTAAAGAAAGAAAGGAAAGGTACACTACTAATGCCTAAAGTAGTGACTAGCAACAACATAGGGAGTTTGTATGTAAATAATACGTAGAAGCCTCCTGCTCGTCTCCGGACAGCTACTCATGCATACCACCTAACCTGTCTCTAGTCTGCTCGCTTAGGAGCACCCAGAGTAATAAGAAGAGACATAAAACTCTGGGTCAGACAAAAGTCTAGTATGAGCGATAAGCAATAAAACAGAACAATAACAGGTATAATCCAATCATACCTGAACCTGGACCTGCAACCAAAGACTTAGCACAACAAGATTTACAGTACTCTAAGGTAATACTAACATAAAGTATAAAAGTAATATAGGGGTGTGCATGTCATGATGATAGCAAACATCAAACATAGCAATCATCCTCACATCTCTCACTCAGTGCGTAAAGCATACAATATCCACCACCCAATCACCCAATCCTTTGCTACGATCAGTTTGCTCCATGGAGTCACAATGACTCCATTGCACTGATCCATAACCAATAATCCATCCCTCAGTGGTGAATTAAGGTTATGGATATCGATAACCCCTTTGCACACATCCTGCAGCAAAGTCCAACTCATGAAGTTAACTCATTGGTCCCCTTTGGGATCCTGAGTAATAACCTCTCATTTGAACTACCTTTGCATATTAGGTTTTGGTCATCATCCCCATTCGTCCTTCAGTTCAGTTCGTGATCCTCCATATCGACTCGTGGTGCTTCGAAGCTCCAGTTTGTGATCAGCTTCCTCGGCTCGTGGTTCGCCCCAAGTACAGCTCGTGGTTCCTCCTTCTGCTCGTGACTCATGACATCAAGGCTCGGTTCGTGGTCTGCTCCAGTTCGTGACATGTGGTCGGATCGTGGACCACCTTTGGGTCGTGGGAACCACTCGTGATCCCTATCTTGGTCGTGGTTTTCTGGCTCGCCATCCTATGGGTCGCCCTCCTAGGGTTCGCCCTATTCCTCACGGTTAGGGTGTGAGGGTTCGCCATATTCCTCACGATCGCGGTGTGAGGGTGCTTCACGATCCTAGGGATTGGGTAGTGAGGGTGCTTCACGTTCCTAGGGGTCGGGCCGTGAGGATACTTCACCATCCTAGGGGTCGGGTCGTGAGGATATTTCGTCATCCTAGGAGTCGGGGTGTGAGGGTGCCGCACAATCCTAGGGGTCGTAGTGTAAGGGTGCTGCACGATCCTAGGGGTCGGGTCGTGAGGGACAGGTGCTTCATGAACGGGACTATGCATTATTTCCTACAACTTTTCCAGCGAGCTGTTTACGCCATATGACGACGTTTTCGACCAATTTAACAATTCTAGGCAATCACAAAATATTCCAAACAGTCATAGCAACATGTAGCATCAAACATAAACACCAAAACAGCAACTTAACATGTCAACTATGGATCTAACATACCCAAAACCCATGTTTTCCCCTTAATCATGCTTAATCAAATCTGACATTAGGATTAGCAAAATATGTCCAAATTAACCTAAATTTCTAATAGAGGCATAAAATAATATTTTGGAATTTCTAGATATTTTTCTAAATTTTTAACATGCATAATTTCGTTAATTAACACTAATCACCCCTACTTGGCTGAAATTAGTGTAAAACAATGCAAATCACTCATCTTAGCCACAAATTAATCTTAGATATGAAAATATCGCTGATTTGGGTCGAATCTTTATGCAACACAGTAGCTCCAACTCTGATTTGATGCTATTTTAACTTGATTTGATGTTGATTAGCTTAATACTTGATTAGAAGGTGATTAGAGGTGTTTTTAGAAGGTAGAAGCCATTACTAGTGTTGAAGGAATGAAAGTGGCGGCTGTAAAAATGACAAAGAAGGGTTTCTTTAGTCCTTTTCAGTCCTTAAGTACCCCTAATCCCGAAATCCTCCAATGGGCCTAGTTGCTAGTCACCCTATTTTTGCCCTGTTAAGCTGTTTTTCACCTTCTAAACCTTAATTCAGCCATATCTCCTAAACGGTAAGTCCATTTGATTAATGCGACCACTCTATGGAAAGGTAAACCATCATCCGGGTCTAATGGAAGTGGTTTCAGGTCAAAAATTCTTACCAATCGAAAGTTATAGGCATGACAAGATTCGCCAGGGGCAAAACGGTCATTTAAAAATCGGCAAAAATCGTGAATATGAGAAATGACCCCAATTATCATTCGCCAAAGTTACACGACCATATGACTTCGTATGAAAATTAAATAAATATTCTACGATCCTCCAATGCATAGAATGCGGGTCGTTACACCAAAACTCTAGGTGCCCTTATTTTCCACATAGGCAGCTAGTAGTTTTGGTTTTACAGACTTATATTCACAGGATCCTGGTTTACAGCTGGAACGATATTCGGAAAGCTCCGTATCCGTGTATTTCTTTCAGCTGTGTTATGTATTATTTTTCCGCTCTTTTCCACATAGGGAGAGTTCGGGTCGTTTCATTTTGGCATCAGAGCTTTGGTTTACAGAGTCGAGAACAAGACACATTAGAACCAAACGAAAGAATTTGTCAAAGACTGGAATAGTAATATCCAATAAGAATGACTCGTTAGAGATGAGATCAGTAGTATCCTAGAATGAGTTTCAAAGAGTGTTATTTAAAAAAAAATCAAATTCAGTTTAAAATTTTATATCAATTATTCGTATTTAAATATTTTATTTTATATTGAATTTGGATAATCAAGTATATAAAGATTTTGCATATACGTCTCGCGAACGTACATGCGAAGTCTCAAATATACTAGATAGATATATAATCACGCTCTAGTCAAGCGGAGATGATTTTTATGGTGGAGCTCCATTATCAATATTTATGTTCGAGCTTCGAAAGTGGGATATCTATGTATTTCCAATTGACTGGTATGAGAATCAAAACATAGATGGGGTTATTGTTGTGAGTTGGCATCAAAAATGGATTTTTAGTATATATAACAATTTATATGTTTGAAATGATAACCAACTAATTGATTGCTGATTGTGTTGTTTGATTAATTAAAATTTTGAACCACTAAGCCAAATAAAATTTAATGATTAAATTAAATTAAAAATTGATTGAAATTGCATACATGTACACATATATATATATATATATATATGTGTGTGTGTGTGTGTGTGTGTGTGTGTGTTCGTGTGTGTGTGTGTGTGAACAGGTCATAGCATGGAAGCTAATAAGAGGAATAAAATTGTATGCCCGACAAATAGGTACATGTTTACTATTTTATTGGGTTTTGATGATTTTATAAGCCGATTGGCTAGCTGCTCGTATTTTTCTTTTTCTTTTGGATTGCTGAGGGCCCTGTGAGGTAAGTTGCAGTTTTATAGGTCTCCCTGTACAAAGGAGGTTATGGCGAAATTTTCCAAAAAATTTAGGGTGTTAGCCAAATTTTTATAGAATTAGAAATTTCTTAGAAACTGAAAAGTTGAAGAATGAAAGCCAGAATGAAAGTTGAGTTGGTTGGTTAAACAACTTCCAGCTCTGTTTCTTTTCGAGGAGGAAAATATTTTAAGTGGGGAGACTGTAACAACCCGGATTTTAAGAACCAATTTAAAATTTTTATTTTAGCTACTTATACAGATTTTGAATATTTAAAATGATTTATTTTAAATAATAACGAGTAAAAATTTATTTTAAATGAAGTTATAATGAATAAATTTATTTTAATTATAAAACGAGCCTGAAATGGCACGGCAGTTTGAAAATTCGATTTCAAATTTCAAATGAATGTACAGGATTCAAAATAAGTCGGATTTCCGTGAAACCAAAAATATTTAAATCTGTTTAATTTTATCTTTCTAACAAATATGAAAAATCCAGATTTCATAACGGGAATAAAAAGTTATGTCCAGTTTAAAATTTGAAATAGTCGTTATGAAATTTGTATATATTTTATGTAATATATAGCCCTTAAAAATAGCCATTTTGCAAACAACCTCCGTTTTCGACGAAACCACTTTTGTTGGATTCGAAATGTCAAATTATTTCTAGATTCCAATTTTCATAATTTTTGGAACTAATATGTGAGCGTGGTGAATTAAAATGCATTTGGTAATTTCATTTTGAATTTAATCGACTGGAAATTGACCATTTTTCAAACGGTCTTCAAATTTGACGAAATTAGTTTTGTTAGGACCATATCATCAAAACATAGCTAGATTTATTTTTCTGGAATTTTTGTAGTTAGTGTGTGGCCCCAGTAAATTAAAGTATATGTTTAAATTCAATATATATTGATTTATATTTTAATTTTGATAAAAACTGATTTAAATAGTCGAACTGGCATACGAAACATATCCCATTGTGTCCGAAATAGGGGTATTTGGCTGGGGGAAATAGTCATTGGGATTCATTTGGAGTTCGGATGTGAAAACTGTTATTTTAGGAATTAAAATAATTGATAAAATATTTACTATATAAAGTAAAAATCGGTCACAAGCCCTAACTAAATTTCAATACGGTCAACTCCATAAACAGCCGTCTCCAATCGTTCTAGGGCGGAAAAAAATTCAAATTGAAATCCCCTAAACCTATTTGCCTCCTCCACTGATCTACGGCCGCGAGCCCCCATTGTCAGCGCCACCGTTCGATCCTTCGCCTCGCCCACTTCCGTACAACGCAGCAAAGCCTCATCCCTCTCCATCGTTCGCACACGTTCTGGAGCAGCTAGGGAACCATCGAGCCTCGCGAGTTCACTGGAGGTGGGTGGCGTTACTGCGCCCTTCGTTGGATGGAGGAGGGCCAGCAGCTCCTGGAGGTGGCGTCAACGATCTGTTGGTGTCGAGCAAGTGGGTTCCGTTCAGGGAAAGTTATACTGGAAGAATATAGGTGATTTTTTAAAAATGAATTAGCATTGAAATTTGTTTCCATATTTTTATATGGAAAATTATTGATTGAAAAGAAAGAAAGAAAAAATGATTTTTATTATGGAAAATCATTGAATATAAAATTATTACTTTTATATAAGTAAAGCGGTTTAAAAAATACAATTTTTATATAAATAACATTGATATAAATCATATTTTTAAATATGTATAACATTGCTTTTGAATTTCAGATTTTAATAAATATACCATTGTTTAAATTTCAGATTTTTATAACTAAATATGGCATTGTTTTTAAAAAATAAAAATATGATTTTTAATTTAAAAATAACATGGTTTTACAAATGAGATTTTTAAATGTGGTTTTTATATATGTACAACATTGGATAAATGTGTGATTTTTTTATAAATAAATATCAGTGTGTTAAAAATATGATTTTTAAATTATATACATTATTTTTAAAATATATATAGAGTTGAAAAAAAATATGATTTTTATATATGTAGTGAAATAAAAATATGAAGAGCATTATTAAAATGTGATTTTTATTATATGGATAGCGGTATAAAAATGGGATTTTTAAATATATATAGCGTTGTTAAAAATATGATTTTTAATATAAATTGAATGAAACATATCTCATTGGAAACACGATGAAGGGCACAATGCGCTGAAACAAATCCAAATCCCAACCGTTAAATTAAAGACTAACGAAGTGGAAACCAAAGGTGAGAACTCCTTCTCACTTAATTTATTTTACAATTAAAAATATTTTAGGTTGCAGACAGGGCTTAGAAGCCCCCGACACTATTTATTGTACAAACCATATTATGTGATTTGAATTGTATGGAGTTCAACACTCGAATTCACACAATCACATAATTGAAAGCATGTATGGATATTACCGACACAGGGATTTCATTCTCCTGAAATGAAAATAAATATTTGTTTACAAATCAGACAATTTGTTTATGTACAGCCATTTGACTGATATTGATTGGGATGATATATTTTACACACCGTCTAACTGCACAAATAAAATCTGTTAGTGTTGATTGAAACCCCACACGGGTATTGGGATGAAATTTGACATACACTAATCCTAATTGTTTTGTTGTATGTCAATCAATTGGTTGACAGATTGTTGTAAGCTTTAATCATTTATATTTAACGCTTATGCAGTTGTGTAGTGCACTCTGGATGATGGTTGATTGTTTATCTTGTTGTTGTGTACACATGATGTATGAAATCCATATAAATAAGATTATATGGTAATTGACTGTGTCCGATTCCAATTCGGAAAGAACGAATATTTTAAAATAATGAATATTTTAAAATAATGTTCAATAAAGGACTAAAATATAATTTTAATGTCCAATTTTGGATGGACACGAAAATATTAAAATATGTGAAGCCGTATTGATTAAGTATGCGCCATTTTGATGCGAATGATATTTATATCGATTTTATTCATTTTTATAATGAATATCGAAAGGAAATGATTTCAAAATCCGATATTTTGAAAATATTATCATTTAAATAATATAATGATAAGGAGTATTCAATTTGGATTTAAAATTGGAAATGAAGTTAGAATCGTTTTAAAACGAATTTATAAACAATTTATAAAATACGTGTTAAATGGAAATCAATGAAATATATATATTATATATATTTAATGGCCTGAATAGAACGCGCCGCGCCGCGACTGTTCGTAAATTTCGACCATTGACTTCGAATTGACATTACGGGAGATCCGACCGTCGGATTCTCCTAAAACTGGAACCGTTGGGTTCTTATTGAAAAGAGCTTTACAACGAATATAAGAGATTTGAAATCTAACGGTTGTATTTGGAATTATGTCCAAATCAAATTTGGAAAAGGTCGTTGTAAGTGCAGTTCGATGACCGTTTATGGAAATCGACTGAAAGGGCATTAATAAAATTATTAAAAATATTAATAATTTGTGTAAAATCATAATAAATGATTTGGAAAGAATTTGGATGAAAAATTCCACATTTGAAAAGATAAAAATATATTTTTATCAGAATGAACTAGTTATTAACTAGATTTGAAATCCAATAATTTTTAAATAAAATAAACTGGATTTGTGAATGGTTTTAATATAACCGGAAATTTACAACGAACAAATTGGAATGGATTTGGAATGGAAATAATCTTTGGAATATTTCGATACTGGATTCCGTGATTGTATAAATATTGTTATGGAAATCTGGAAGATATATTTATAACATTATTTCCAATATGATATGTGTTGGTTTCAAAATTTGATATTGAATATAAGCCTATATAATTGCTATTCACAGCCTTGTATTTAATATCAAATGGGATTTTGGGTTTGTTGTGAATGGTTTCTTTATTAACACTATTCCTAAACCCAAGTGAGAAAAGAATAAATCTTTAATTTAAGATATAGTGATGTTTTCCAATTAATTGATATTTAATTGGAATTGAATAACAGAATTGAATTTTTGGGTTTATAATAAACGATGTTTTAAACGACATTTGTTCTTTAACCCGATTAACCGTGAAATGTAATTTGGAATTTATAAATCTTTTATTAAGATTTAACGGGAATTTTCCAAAGTAAAGTTTTCCAATTTAATAAAATAAATTGGAATGGAATGGAATTCGATTCGGTAATAATCGAAGTGAACTTCTGCGGAGGAAGACTGTTACTATATATGGAATTTAAAAGGCTTTGTCGTTATTCCATTTATATTATTGGTTGGATATGGAAGTTTATATCAATTATGTATGTTGATCTGTTTTCCGTAAAGATTCAATAATTATGGAATGTGATTTTGGGTTTATCGTGAACTGTATTTTAAATGACATTGGTTCTTTAACCTAGTTAAAGACAGGATTACATGTTTAACATTGTATTTCGAACTGTATTGTTGATCTCTGCTAAATATATATCTTTTTGGTGGCGGATAATTTATTCTCTTGCTTAACACTATTCTCTAAGACGTACGAGCTTAGAGGTTATATATATCGGTAGAAATCGATGGTACGGTGTAGATTGTCAATGCGACATGTTTGATTTCCCAAAGTTAAACAATCATTAATATTGATTTTTGGGAAGATTAAAACTAAGTGGAGTTTTAATGAATCTTTAATTAGATTGGAATGAGAATGTGATAATTTAAATTATCAAATTCGGGAAATGACTGAGAATGGAGTACCACCAGTTTTATTCCAAGCGATAGTTAAATCTTTAATTAGATTTGAATGTGAAATGGAAATTAAATTTACTGATAACACTGTGGTGTTAGATATGGAGTATTACTAGTTTGCTCCATGGGATGAATAGGTTGGGATTGGGAAATTAAACAAAAGATTACTTTGGTAAGATTCACTAATCCCGACTAGTTTGGATAAACCTTTGGTTTGAAATGATATCCAAGGGAAGATTAAAGATTAAATTCAAAGAATTTATCTTTGATAAAATTAATGGGAACCTTTCCCAAAAGATATGAATATTTGAATAAAAGAATATTCTGGATTGGAATGAGGCGTATGTTGTGTTTTTATGGCACTTGTTTATAAGATACGTGAGTTATTCGGAAAGGCCGGGTTTATACCCATTCTGAATAATTGATTCGATGATAAGTCGACGATGAAGACGGTGATTGAAGACCGGAGGTCTTCACATTGTTTGGATGATTACTGATGTCTTAATTGGGCTGTATACCCAAGAAAAGGTAATAAGTGGTATCGTCCAGAAAAGGTAATAAATAGGATTGGAAAAGAATATTTATTTGTGAAAATAGATAGAGTTATAAAAAGGAAATATTTAATTAGAAAATAAATAGAGTTATTAAAGGGATTTATTGGGAAATGAAAAGAATGTCATATAAGGAAATGTTTGGCAAATGAATAAAATTTTACATCCGGAGAGTTTTAGACCCGTGCTTTGCACACGGGTATAACATGGTGTAGATTTAAAGCAAAGATTTTAAATAGAATCTGTTGTAACCAATAGATTGAGAAGAATAATTTATAAATAATATTTTATAGATTAAATAAAATATTTATCATTGGATAAATAGGATATATAAGTCAGGGCTTATATAGAGAAATAAGAATCGATTTCAACATCGATATTTGAAACTGAATATGGACGTAGAGTTAATCAAAGGAGTTAATCAAAATATGTTAATCAAAATGAGTTAGAGTTAACCAGTTAGAGTTAATCAGTTAGAGTTAACCAGTTAGAGTTAATCAGTTAGAGTTAATCGATTAGAGTTAAATCGAACTAGAGTTATTCGAATAGAGTTAGTCGAACTAGAGTTAGTCGAATATTTGTTATTCGAATAGTGTTAATTAAATTAGAGTTAGTAGGATTAGAGTTATTCGAATATAGTTTATTCGAAGAAAGAGTTATCAAATATAAGTTATTCGAAGAAGAGAATTAATCGAATATAGTTTATTTGAATAGAGAAAGAAATTATCGAATATTAGTTATTCGAAAGGAGTTATCTGTTGGATCTAGATTAACCCTAGAGGGGGGGTGAATAGGGTTTATCACAGTTTTTAACTAAGTATATAATATTCAAAATATCACAGCACAAATAATGATCAGAGTAAATAAATGTTGTAAATAAATAACACACAGATATACCCAGCTTCGGCAACCCTGCCTACTGCTGCATTCCCCAAGGTTTTTATTATAGAATTATATGGACTCCTGCATACACAAACCTACAGACTCGCGACCCTCGCTAACCGCCTATACCGTTTTGTACACTCGCAATACCTGCTGCTGTACTAACCCTATACTAAAAACCCTGACTGATCTTTGTCCCCAAGATCAGAATTCCCCTGGCTACAAACCCGTAGTCAGTAACCTCTAGTTTGACAGACTAGTAAACTGTTCGGATTGGTTTACAAAAGAAATTACAACAAAAAACAAAGAAATAAAAGGAGAAACCCTAGGACTTAAGAATATAAGGGTCATCCCCCTTTAACATTAAAGCACTTAAGTCCAGAAAAGCTTGGCCGGCCCATTTCTAATTTATTTGCCCGATCTCTTTTGCTTTTGCTCTGGAAACAAAAAAATGGCGGCGTTGATGAATCTCTTTAGGGTTTTCAATAAATCCCTAAATCAATTCGATGTCTGATGAAATCAAATCTCTGGTGGTCTGAAGCTTTCTGCTTTGTCGATTTATGCTTTCTGATTTGGGCTTGCTCTCTTTCTCGTCGTTGGTTTTGAATTGATCGAAAATCAGTGAGTATTTCGAACTTGATGCTTTGAAATTGCTTAAATTGATTTGTGGGTTTTTCGATGATCAATTGCCAGTGATGAATTGGTGATCTAATATAGGGTAAATAGAAACCCTGGATATTCTCTGATTTCGTCGAATTGACTTGGCCTGATTGTGTTGTGTTTCCTCTTTTGATTTCTCGACTTTAATTTGAATAAAAAGAATTTATTGCCTTCAAACCCTTGCGTGGATTTGCTCTGCCTTACACCATCATGATTGGAATCCGATTTGAAAGATTTCCTCTTTTTGACTGCTGTGATTTTGGCTTACCTTGAATTTCTTGACATTGAGTAATTGTTGCATGATTAGATAGGATTTAGCACCCTTGAATTGTGATTCTTCTTGCCAAAAGTTACATCATCGTGTATTTCTTGATTGAGATGTTTCATTTCTGGAAATTTAGTTTCCTCTTTTATTTGATTGTTGCACTGCCTTGATTGAATCGACATTGATTAAAATCTGGAAAGAATCATTTGTGGCCCTTGTATTGTTGATTGAATACATGAGAACCATTTGTTATTTCTTGCTAAAAACAATTGAGCCTCTTATTACTTTCCCTGCGTGATTTCTTTGAATTTAGCTTGAAATGATGGCTTAAATAAAACTGGAAACAATTTGCTCTCTTTGATTTAAAATGAATGAATATTGCTGTAACGACCCGCCTTTTTTCCTGGTTCTTGTCGGTAATTAAACCAACTTAAACCGTTCAGAAAGACGAATTGTTATGGGAACATACATACATTGAACAAAATAACAGAACTTTCCATTGCTCAAGAACAATATTTCATCAGAGTTACCTGAATATCAGAGTTACACATACATATATACTTTACAGCGGAAGAAAGAAATTTACTCTCATCGGAAGATCAAAAGACACAGCGGAAACTTTAACTCTAGCGTGGACGCCAACTCAGAAAGTGCTTCGAACTTTGCTCCAACGAATGATAGCTGCAAAACTAAACTACTAGCTGCCCGAGTGAAAATTTAATGGGCACCCAGAGTTTAGGAAGGAACAATAAACTCCAGGTCAGTCATGGGACTGGTGTGAGAACATAAAACAGTTATTTTTAGGATTTATTTTAAAGTTGGGACATTCACCGGACCACGCCGCTATCGCGCAACGGGCTTTTGCTCCATGTGAACACCCGTGCATATAAATACGAAATGATATTTTTAAAATGAAGCTATCATAAGCTCGTCCCACATCACACAATGCAAGCGCACACCAGATGGGCGAGGTTTATCTTATGATAACCAAACATGCTTTCATACGGAAAATCCTCTTTTCATATTATTATATATAGTGTGGAAGAAAACCATTTCGCAAATAAATGTATTAATCCTAGACGGCATAATACCCCATCCTATTATGTCATCTCATATGTAGACATACAAACAAAACCGTGTGGCACGTATTGGAGATTTGGGTTTCCAACTTGATGATTCCTGGCACGAAAGATCAATCGGAATACAAACGAAATGTAATCACGGGTTTTTCATCCAGACGCGGACACCAATACAAATCGTGAGGCAGATCAACGGTTTTCGACCAGACACGGCCCCCCGAACATACCCTATTCCATCATTCATAAGTGGTTTACCACTGCTGCAGCGGTCATCATCAATTCACATATATATACACAACCTAACCACCAGTTTCTCATCATCCGGGGTGTGAGGTTTGTCGATGTCACGTCATACACAAAGCATGCCTAGAAAAGCAATGCCTTGATCATCACTAGCTCGTTCATAACTTGGGTATGCCACATTGACAATTCACGACATATCACCGATTTCAATCAATGCATACCCTCTAAGTTCATATGACTTAGAGATGAGGATAAAATATTTACCACAAATCCGATATATATTAACGGAGATCAGTGCTATGCGGTCAATTTCAATGTCAGACACACCATCCATACACGTCCGTCCTGGGTCTGAACGGAACGAAATCCGAAAGTTCTCCCCATACGTTCGGACTTCCTGCCACTCCGGGAATAGGGGCATCTCTCTACTGTAGCTATCAGTAAAGAAACCAATCGGCAATCAGTCCGTTCGATGTGAAGAACCACGGTCTTCACTCGTCGATTCCAAGTCTTGAATTTGCTTCATGCGTCGTATTATTACTTGGAATGGTTTCGAACTTAAATCTGATCCCGGACTTCCCAAGTAATAAGCGTATTCTTAAATCAATGGTCATGAATCATACGGGCCTTTCAATTCAATTTCCTTCCAATCATTTCAATTTATTAGAATGTCAAAGTTGGAATTTGTCATAAACTCAGTTTTCATCTTAACTCTTTATTTCGAATCAAAGATTCGCTTTTCCGACCTTATATTTCAAAACATGCCTTCCAATTCTCATATTTCTTTATTCATTTCCTCAAGTTATTCAATTCACCAAATCTCTATTTGGATTAAAATTTCATATATGATAATCCAAACCATTTATATTCGAACGTAAGTTTGATAGAGTTAAATCAACTTATATTCGATGTAAATTTACAACTCAATCAAACACTATCAGAACATTGAGGTAATATTTTCTAATGCTTCTGATAATATTTGTTCAACTTTGGAATTACCCATCGAATATCCGTCACAACTCCATCCAACTCATTTCCTTTTAAATTCTAATCTTTAGAATTTAAATAAATAATTCCAAATTCAATTATTTAAATCCTTCCGAACCATTTTAAATCTTTTAACAATTTAAATAATGGTTTACAATATAAATTTCAAAAATTGTTTATCTTTGGAATCTAAATAATAACGTTTGAACGTTATTAAATGCTGCAATAGCCATTGAATTCAAATATATTTCCAATCACTTCAAAATTCCAATAATTCATTCCTAATTACTTCAAATTAATAAAGTAAAACTTATCATGAATTCTCTAAAATTTAAAACTGGTTATATTTGAAAGTCAATGTTTCAAATCAAACCGATTTCAAACCATAAGGTTATAACCATTTTGAAATCGATATTTACGAACTTTCGCGCCGTAGCGCGTTATAAATCGGTTTAAATAAAATTTCGCTCGAGTTCTTTCAAATTTAATTTATATTTCCAATTCAAATAACTTTATTTCAAAATCGATTTTTAAGTTTAAATTGAAAAAATCATTTCATAATTCCAAATCTTAATCTACATTAAATTAAGTTATAAACCATAGAAATTCAACCCTTTTAATTTTAAATGTTAAATTTAAATTTAAATTTCATAAATGGTCCTTACACGACATTTATTAATTGAAATCCTAATTGGTTTCTAGGTTTAAAAACGACTTCAATCCAAATTCAAATTTTGTTTGAATTAATCGTTTCGTCCGTCGGACCAGTTAGGGATGGCCAAGGAGAGCAGGAAACTAGGTTCCCAAACCCAAGCCTAGATGCCATCCTCTCTGTCATCCTAGAACGGTCTGGTATAATATTATATATATATATATATATATATATATTTCCAAAGCTCTTTCAAATTAAAATTTGACTTAAGAGAATAATTTTTTATATTGAAAAATAAATCTTCCGTATATGGAAGGAGAATTGAATCGACTATCTGTATGATTTCACAACCATGGTGTTGTGTGTGCATCATGCAAACCAAAATAAATCAACCATATAAGTCAGATGATCATGCATTATAATCATCATTAGTAACAACCAATTCAACGGTGCACAAGCGTTACTGTCAATAACGCTTTTCAGTGTTCGGTGTGTTATCTAGTTACATGCATCCATTCACACATTCACATCTATATTCAAACGATCATTACATCACATTATAATCACTACTAATTAAAATAAATGATTAAATAAATTGTTCTCACCTTATAGCTTCCCAGAAATTTCACCGCTTTTTTTTTTTTCTGTTTTTGTACCAATGCGTTCCAGTCTCCGATGCTTCGTTTGCGTTCTCCCTTTTCTTTTCTCTCTTTACCTTGCGCCCCAATCCGTTCGCTCAATAGACAAAGCCTGAACCTCATATTTTTCTTCACATTTTCACTTTGCTCAAATAGACAAAGCATGTAATATGCATTGCCAAGTACAGTAAATTAAATTGCCCATTCCCTCTATCCATGCGAACTGTTCATGCGTTTTTCTTTTTCCTTTTCCTCTTTTTTTTTCGCGCTCTTAGATCTGCAACAACATTCGCGCCCGCATGCAAAGTCGGCTAGGCGAGCATGGTTTCACGTTTGCAAACTTTTCTTCTTTTTCCTTTGTAGAGACGGACTGTTGGACTCTCCTTTTCTGCGCTGTCTCTTTTCCTTCCATTTGCTTTCTTGCGTCCTTCCTACTTCTTGCGTTCTGTCTTTTTTTTCCAACGCAAAGGCTTTTATATGCAAATAGTTTTTTTTTTTTTGCATGCATGCAAAGTTGGAGGAGAAAAGTTGAATGATGGGTTTCAGGCGAGTGGAGAAATTTCGGTGGGAGGCTGAGTGCATGCAACGTACGGTTTCATTTTTTTTTTATTATAAAACAAGGTGCACATGAGAAATAGAGGAGGAGGGAAGGAAGTGTGGCGGTGGTGAGCAAAATGGATATTTGCGGTGGAGGTGAGGGCTTTATGGTGCGGTGGAAGGTCTGCTAGGGTTGCGGAGGAGACTAAACGAGGGGAAGAAGCGGGATAGTTAAGGCATGGGAAGAAAGAGGGCCTGCATGCAAGGATAGAAGAGGAGGGTTGCTGAGGGACTTAGGGTGCCGCTGTTCTTAAAGGAAGGGGTGGCAAAGTTTTCACGTGATGCAAGGACATGGTAAAGCGGTGAAGGAAGAGGAGAGTGTTGCGGTTCTCTGAAAAGAGGAAAAGAAGTGAAAGAGGAGGATGGTGAGACAGTGTAAGGTGAGTTGTGCGTGGGGAGAGGAGCATGCGCAGGCTTCACCATTTGTTTTTTTTTCTTCTTCTTCTTTTCCGTGAAATGGCAGAAGCCATAAGTGGGAGAGGCCACTAACTAAAGGGAGGAGAGCATTACCTACGTGAGCACTAAATGAGGTGGCATGAGGAAGCATTATGGGAGAGCAACGTGTCTTCAAATGGAGATGGAGATTAACACGTGTAGGAGGGATTAACACGTGTATTTCTTTTGTCCGAATTCTTCAAATGGAGATGGCGTGACTCCTGGCATCCCATATATCTAGCTTAGAACCCATTAACTTTCACTTACAATTTGTATACCGAATGTTCCCATTTCGATTTCTCTTGTTTTTAATTATCGACAACTAGTTACACCAAACTAACAATATAATCATATATAATATTGTGTTATGATCCCAGAACAGAAATAAAGACAGACCGGTTGATTGATTCTGTACAGTGTTAGAAAGACCACAGTTACCCCAAAATATGCTAGAAAAACATATGCTTATTTTTCGAAATAAAAATTACAGAAAAAATAAATAAAATATTTTAAGATGACGCGAACTGAAACTAAACAAAAATTTGTGACGAATATTTAATTATAATTTAATTTCAAATTCTGGTCGTTTCTAACAACTCACTTACAACTCATTTCAATATTTCAACTTACGACGAACCGTTCCTCTAAAACAAATATTGTCATAATGGATTTCACAAAAAAAATTAAATTTTTAATCATTTAAAATACTATTATCGCCTAAAATTTTATTCAACATTTTTTTTAAACATTCCAAACCTTATCGAAATTTCATATTAAATTCAAATTAAATTTTAAAAATGTTGGATCGTTACAATTGCTGAAAATAACTCCTTTCTGGCCTTGAATTCACTCTGCTATTTCTGGAAAGAAATCTTGCTTGAAAACTTGTTGTGACACTGGTACTTCATTACTGCTGCTTGCATACATGTCACCACCTGTATATCATCTTTGGACATGCTTCACATGTATATCTCACTCACTACCATGCTTTGTGATTACATTGCTTTGGCTAGTTTTGCATATGTCTTGTGTACCATACAGTGCATGTTGATGCTCCATACTGCTTTGACATTGTGTTGTTGTTCTTTTGACACTTGCTCAAAAAAGTTTTGCATTTCCATACCTTGTTGCATTTGAGCTGAGTTGTGATAACCCCACTTGATACATTGTTTCTTTGTGTTGCTAAAAAAAATGTGATATCTGCAAAAAAAAAACTTTGATAAAACATGTTTCTGTAAATGCTGAAATCTGAAAAGATTTTATGCCCCAATAATGCTTTTTCACTGATTTGTTTCTTGACTGTGCATGTAACCATGTACTTGCTCAATTCATGCATGATGATAAATACTGCCTTTTTGTTGCATATCCTTGATCATGCTACTACCCTTGCTTTCTCGTATGCTCAGCCATGAGCTTGTATACTTGCTGTCCACAATGACTTATTTGCACATGTTCACATAAACTGCTTTGCATATACATGCTTTCCCTATGCAATCTTGACAACTGTAGCATCACTTGTATTCCATTTAGTTGTTCATGTAGACTGAGTTGTGTTGTTGTACATCCTTGAACACTTGTTTACACTGTACACATATGACACTGTGTGAATCTGAACTGCCCCCTTGGTTATTGATCTTAAAGCTGCTCCATGTTTACTGCTTTGGCCATTGTTCAAGCCTATGTTGATCTGCCATGATAAAACTGAACTGATGCTCCATGCAAGTCTTTGTTGGCTTTACCAAGCTGACTTGAATTTGTGTACACTACTTTTGTCCATACTGCCTTGCTTAGTTACTTCATTTCACTTCCATGTTCACTGTAGTGTTGGACCACCATGCTTGAAATTTCTCCATTAATTTCAGTGTTTGCTTTTGACTTTTGGCACTTTGTTGTCTCGACCATTCTGCTTTGTACTTTACATTTGCATTGTGTCGAGCTTGGTCCATGTGACTGCTCCACAGTTGTATACACTGATTGGCGAGACAGTGCACACGTGTATTTATACACGTGTGTATTTGCAGCCATAAAAAAACTTCTTGTCCCTGTACATATACAAACTGTCTGCCTAGACACAGATGAATCAGATCAAGTCATGAAAAATGATGAGAAACACACCAGAAAACTGAGGCAAATAAAATTTTTAAAAATAAAATTTATATTTGCATGTATACAGTTTTATTTCTATTGCAGTGTACTCTATGTGTGTTTCTGTATATGGCAGGTATGAAGATGATGACTGGACTGACAATGAAGTAGGCGGGAGACAGAAGACTGAAGACTGTGTCCGTGAAAGTGTATAAGTGTCTATATATGAAAAAGTCTGTAAATGAGTCTGTGAATGTATTGTAATGCAGTGAATATCAGTGAATACAAGAGAAATGTATAAACAGTGGAGTTTATAAATTTGTACTGTTTTGATAGTGAAATAAAATATTTGTATTTGAATAAAATACTGTGTGAATATTTAAATTTATGTACAATCATATTTTATTTAAATATAAATATTATATTCCAGTCTGTGATGTATAATAACAGTACAGTTTCAAACACATAAAAATTATATTTATTTGGTTGTTATCATCAAACAAAAATCATATAATTGTGTACACAACACCGTTATATACAACAATCTCCCCCTTTTGATGATGATAAACAAATAAAAGATTTTGAATATAATAAATGTGTTTGTTCGTGAATATTTGAACTCCCCCTATTTAAATGCTCCCCCTACAACAGGAACTTATTTAAATGCTCCCCCTACAACAGAAACTCCCCCTATAACTGTGCATGAGTGAAATGTATGAATAATAATAAATTTTCAAAAATTAAAAATATTTATAAAATATTCACTCATAAATCAAAATCTAACCCATTCTCCCCCTTTTGTTATCATCAAAAGGATACAGAGTTTAAAATACAGATGAAAATTGACTAGTAGTATAATTTCAGCTTAAGAGTAAGAACGGTCATCATAAATTTCAATCAGTCAAACAAAAATCATAATATTCTAAGAACAGGTGGCATATTTCACATTGCAGAGAATGACGGATTTACGATGAACTTTATATAAATGGAGAGAGTTTTAAAAGCAATCCATTTCTAATTATTTTCGAAGGATTTTTATAAAAATAAAGAACAAATACAGTGATGGATTTGGACAATAATTAATAATTCAATTTAAGTGAGAAAATCGAATAATCTCAAATCCCAATACCTATCAATCAACAAATCATAATACGTCATAAAATTTCAACACATTTCACAGATTAGAAGATGGATTAATAAGCTGGTTTTTATACTCAGAGGAGAATTTCAAATTTATTTCTACTTTTAGCACATTTTTTATTTATTTATTTATTTAAGAGCACACTGACCACGCATAACCAGATCTTGGATTTTTAAATGAGGTCAGCTGCAGCTTAATATTAAGTATTCTCATAACCATGCATAACCAGAACTTGGATTTTTAAATGAGGTTAGATAAACACTTATAAATATTATTTTATTATTTTTAGCTTAAAAAAAACTCCTCGGTATATAAAGCCAATATATGGATGATAGAAAATGTGGTAGGTACAGAAATGGACTGTGAAATAAATTTCTACATTAATTATATTATGAAATAAGCTCGATTGTATCGGGATTATTGAAAATTTTCAATTATCACCAATTCTGAATGATAATATAGTCCAATTTCTATCACGAATATTTTCACTGTTTATTTAAAAAGATTTCAAAAAATTAAACTCTCCACATTTACATAAAATGATAATGGATGATAGAAGGATGATAGATAATGAAAATGGTCGTGAAATAATTGCCAGTTCAAAGATATTATAATAAAAGTTCAACCATCATGAAAATCCAGATAAAGTCTCCTCATGTTGTGAAATATACTGCAGTCACAATTCATCACAATTTCAAAATCTTATACCAATCTTGATGAATTATAAATACAGCACAAATTGGATATTGATTTCAGTTTCTGAATGAATAAAAAATAAATAAATTTAAAATTGAAAGTCAATTACAAGAGGAATTTCTAAAGATCTATACAACACAAGGGGGATTAATTTGTACAAGGCAAAAAGAGTGTGTAGATCTATACAAGGTAAAGATTAGAATCTAAGTACAAATGAGTGGGACAAATATATGGCACTTCTGATACCACTTGGTGTCTCTATTACTGAGGATTTTAACATGACACTGGAGACAAACTATGATATCACGGACAACAGAAATTTAAAGCCCAAGCAGACAAATTTAGCACAGAGCAGCAGACAGATCAAAAAATAAACAGTTATCTAAGAACAGTATCAGAGCAGTACAAAGACAGTTTCTAAGCAAACAAGTCAAGATGATAGTCACAAAAAAAATTCCATGATCCTAGATTAAAAATATACTTTATTTTAAATCATTTGAAGAAACGTGAAAGTATTAGTATTTAACGAATCAATCACACCAGGTTATATTTCAGATTCAAAATTATGTGTGAGATTCAATAAATAAATAATTTCACATGATTTTAAACAACTATATATTCAAATCATATAGTCATACAATAACAATGATATTTATGACCATATTTTCAAAAGAGTTTTCACAAATATTTTTGACAATCACAAGAGAGATTTCAGATTATTTACATCAGGACTGAATAATAACTCATGATCCAAAAATAATGGTTTATTCGAAATCATTTGAGCAAATGTAAATCATGAGATACAATGAATCAATCACACATAATTAATAACTTCAGATTTGAGAGGTGTGTGAGATTCAAAATATCAAAAATTTCAAATGATCTCAAACAAACAAAAAAAAAACCAGATGATCATGAATAACGGTGAATTTCAAGATGTAAGACAGATTAAAAAATGTCTAAGCCAATCTGAAAAATTAAAAAGATTATCACAACTGATAAATAACAGAGTGTACTGTAATGAGTATAATATTTTAATCGTTTCCAAAATTAATTGAAAGAAACTCAAAACAGCATAAGAGTGTGAAATTTCATTAATTATTCAGATCATCAAAAATTTAGAATTCAAATTATTCAAGATATGGCACAAATACATCAACACTGTTATGAATTCAGAAATAAAAATATACTTCAAAACAATTGCAGATGTTTACAAGATTAAGTACAAGATCTGGAAATAATTAAAAACATCAGAGTTCTATACACGCAAAACAAAATTCCAGAATATCATGAATACTGCAATTCAAGAAGCATAAAAAAAATATGGCAGTGATAAATCAAATCAGAATAGACAGAAGAAAGAGATAGAAGGAAGAAGAAGAAATAAACAAAAAAATCAAAACAGAAAATATTTACAGAGATGAGTTTAGAGATCATACCAGAATCCAAGTAAATCAGAATCTCTGACTCATCAGTCTTGGCTAAGAAACTGTGAATGATTACAGAAGTATTGAGCAGCTTGAATCCAAATCTCTTTTGCCTAGCAGTTCCTCAGCCCCCTCCGGTACCTAACTGTTCAAGGAATCGAGTGGTCTAACAAAATTAGTAAAACCACTCATAGTTGTGTTCACAGCTTTAGATACCCAAACTTGTTTATATAACAATCCATTAGAATTTACCTTCGTGCCCTTGGGAACCCAAAATTGTTTGACTTTAAAAGAATTCACTTTATTTCTATTTGGGATCCAGGATTGTTTAGATGGATTATTATCAAACAAATTCATATCACGTTTTTGATTTAAAAATCCTTTGAAATTGTTAGAGTTCAAATTTTCAAAACAAACATTTCCAAAGCGGTTTGAAGGATTTTTAAAATCAATTGAATTCTCTTTTTCAAAATCACTTGTTTTTCCAATACCGAGACCGCTTTTATTCCCATAAGAAAACTGATTTTTCAAAAGCATATTTAAAGATTTTTCTCCGGAAGAAAAACGTTTCAGACTCAACTCAAGACCGTTGATTTTTGATTTCAAATTATTATTCTCGTTTATTAGATCAGAACAACGATCGACCAAAATTTCTTTTTTCTCTGAACCTCTTTGTTTCAAAATTGAATTTTCATCTTCAAGCGTTTTGATTTTAGCTTTGGATTCAGATATCTCAGATTCAAAACATTTTTGTTTTTAAAATTCAAGTTTTTCAAAGTTCTTGAAATTTCGAATCTCGTTTTCTAGCTCTTCTAACATCAAATCAGATTTCAACAAATTATCACTTTCAGCAATTTCAAATTTGGAATTTATATCGGTCTTAAACATTTCAAATTCTTTTTGTAGAAGATTGTTCAAACTTGATAACTCAACCTTGTTCTCTTTTAAGATAAGAATCTCATTTTCAAACTTTTGAATATTTTTATTGAGATGAACAAGATTGGTTTCCAATTTCAGACAATTTTCACAATCAGACTTTGAAGAATTTTTAAACGATTTAAGTTGTGATTCCAAATCATCAATTTTGCTCGTTAACTCAGAATTCATAGATTTCAGAGATTTGTTTTTAGATTTGAGTTTATCAACAGATTTAGTTAAATCAGTGCACATATAAACCAAATCTTCGTATGTGAGATTTTCAGTTTCAGCATCTGTTGATTCTCCATCGTTTGATCCATCTGTTTATCCTTTTAAGCACAGATCTGAATTTGAGTTGACATTCTGGGGTTTTGAGCAGTCGTCAGTTTTTCCATAGAGCTTGTTGAGAGTTTTCCAGACATCCTGCGAAGTTAAATAATGAGATACGTGAATAAACTGTTCTGTACTGAGATAATCAAATATGATATTCATAGCACGAGAATCGAAAACAATGTTTCTATTATCAGACATATCACTCCCATTGATAACAGTA
Organism: Allium sativum; assembly: GCA_030737875.1. Taxonomy (NCBI): domain Eukaryota; kingdom Viridiplantae; phylum Streptophyta; class Magnoliopsida; order Asparagales; family Amaryllidaceae; genus Allium; species Allium sativum. The sequence continues at coordinate 533,318,123 of CM060915.1, forward strand.
TCCCAACATTTAATATTAACAGATTTTAAATAAAATTCTATTTCTGATTTCCAGTTTGAAAAATCTGTTCCATTGAAAATAGCTGGAGATGAACTGGACTGATTCTCAGAAGACTGACAACAAGGGGAAAACATAATTCTAGAGTTAATCAAAAACCAGGCTCTGATACCAAATGTTGGATCTAGATTAACCCTAGAGGGGGGGGGGGGGGTGAATAGGGTTTATCACAGTTTTTAACTAAGTATATAATATTCAAAATATCACAGCACAAATAATGATCAGAGTAAATAAATGCTGTAAACAAATAACACACAGATATACCCAGCTTCGGCAACCCTGCCTACTGCTGCATTCCCCAAGGTTTTTATTATAGAATTATACGGACTCCCGCATACACAAACTTACAGACTCGCGACCCTCGCTAACCGCCTATACAGTTTTGTACACTCGCAATACCTGCTGCTGTACTAACCCTATACTAAAAACCCTGACTGATCTTTGTCCCCATGATCAGAATTCCCCTGGCTACAAACCCGTAGTCAGTAACCTCTAGTTTGACAGACTAGTAAACTGTTCGGATTGGTTTACAAAAGAAATTACAACAAAAAACAAAGAAATAAAAGGAGAAACCCTAGGACTTAAGAATATAAGGGTCATCCCCCTTTAACATTAAAGCACTTAAGCCCAGAAAAGCTTGGCCGACCCATTTCTAATTTATTTGCCCGATCTCTTTTTCTTTTGCTCTGGAAACAAAAAAAATGGCGGCATTGATGAATCTCTTTAGGGTTTTCAGTAAATCCCTAAATCAATTCGATGTCTGATGAAATCAAATCTCTGGTGGTCTGAAGCTTTCTGCTTTGTCGATTTATGCTTTCTGATTTGGGCTTGCTCTCTTTCTCGTCGTCGGTTTTGAATTGATCGAAAATCAGTGAGTATTTCGAACTTGATGCTTTGAAATTGCTTAAATTGATTTGTGGGTTTTTCGATGATCAATTGCCAGTGATGAATTGGTGATCTAATATAGGGTAAATAGAAACCCTGGATATTCTCTGATTTCGTCGAATTGACTTGGCCTGATTGTGTTGTGTTTCCTCTTTTGATTTCTCGACTTTAATTTGAATAAAAAGAATTTATTGCCTTCAAACCCTTGCGTGGATTTGCTCTGCCTTACACCATCATGATTGGAATCCGATTTGAAAGATTTCCTCTTTTTGACTGCTGTGATTTTGGCTTTCCTTGAATTTCTTGACATTGAGTAATTGTTGCATGATTAGATAGGATTTAGCACCCTTGAATTGTGATTCTTCTTGCCAAAAGTTACATCATCGTGTATTTCTTGATTGAGATGTTTCATTTCTGGAAATTTAGTTTCCTCTTTTGGTTGATTGTTGCTCTGCCTTGATTGAATCGACATTGATTAAAATCTGGAAAGAATCATTTGTGGCCCTTGTATTGTTGATTGAATACATGAGAACCATTTGTTATTTCTTGCTAAAAACAATTGAGCCTCTTATTACTTTCCCTGCGTGATTGCTTTGAATTTAGCTTGAAATGATGGCTTAAATAAAACTGGAAACAATTTGCTCTCTTTGATTTAAAATGAATGAATATTGCTGTAACGACCCGCCTTTTTTCCTGGTTCTTGCCGGTAATTAAACCAACTTAAACCGTTCAGAAAGACGAATTGTTATGGGTACATACATACATTGAACAAAATAACAGAACTTTCCATTGCTCAAGAACAATATTTCATCAGAGTTACCTGAATATCAGAGTTACACATACGTATATACTTTACAGCGGAAGAAAGAAATTTACTCTCATCGGAAGATCAAAAGACACAGCGGAAACTTTAACTCTAGCGTGGACGCCAACTCAGAAAGTGCTTCGAACTTTGCTCCAACGAATGATAGCTGCAAAACTAAACTACTAGCTGCCCGAGTGAAAATTTAATGGGCACCCAGAGTTTAGGAAGGAACAATAAACTCCAGGTCAGTCATGGGACTGGTGTGAGAACATAAAACAGTTGTTTTTAGGATTTATTTTAAAGTTGGGACATTCACCGGACCACGCCGCTATCGCGCAACGGGCTTTTGCTCTATGTGAACACCCGTGCATATAAATACGAAATGATATTTTTAAAATGAAGCTATCATAAGCTCGTCCCACATCACACAATGCAAGCGCACACCAGATGGGCGAGGTTTATCTTATGATAACCAAACATGCTTTCATACGGAAAATCCTCTTTTCATATTATTATATATAGTGTGGAAGAAAACCATTTCGCAAATAAATGTATTAATCCTAGACTGCATAATACCCCATCCTATTATGTCACCTCATATGTAGACATACAAACAAAACCGTGTGGCACGTATTGGAGATTTGGGTTTCCAACTTGATGATTCCTGGCACGAAAGATCAATCGGAATACAAACGAAATGTAATCACGGGTTTTTCATCCAGACGCGGACACCAATACAAATCGCGAGGTAGATCAACGGTTTTCGACCAGACACGGCCCCCCGAACATACCCTATTCCATCATTCATAAGTGGTTTCCCACTGCTGCAGCGGTCATCATCAATTCACATATATATACACAACCTAACCGCCAGTTTCTCATCATCCGGGGTGTGAGGTTTGTCGATGTCACGTCATACACAAAGCATGCCTAGAAAAGCAATGCCTTGATTATCACTAGCTCGTTCATAACTTGGGTATGCCACATTGACAATTCACGACATATCACCGATTTCAATCAATGCATACCCTCTAAGTTCATATGACTTAGAGATGAGGATAAAATATTTACCACAAATCCGATATATATTAACGGAGATCAGTGCTATGCGGTCAATTTCAATGTCAGACACACCATCCATACACGTCCGTCCTGGGTCTGAACGGAACGAAATCCGAAAGTTCTCCCCATACGTTCGGACTTCCTGCCACTCCGGGAATAGGGGCATCTCTCTACTGTAGCTATCAGTAAAGAAACCAATCGGAAATCAGTCCGTTCGATGTGAAGAACCACGGTCTTCACTCGTCGATTCCAAGTCTTGAATTTGCTTCATGCGTCGTATTATTACTTGGAATGGTTTCGAACTTAAATCCGATCCCGGACTTCCCAAGTAATAAGCGTATTCTTAAATCAATGGTCATGAATCATACGGGCCTTTCAATTCAATTTCCTTCCAATCATTTCAATTTATTAGAATGTCAAAGTTGGAATTTGTCATAAACTCAGTTTTCATCTTAACTCTTTATTTCGAATCAAAGATTCGCTTTTCCGACCTTATATTTCAAAACATGCCTTCCAATTCTCATATTTATTTATTCATTTCCTTAAGTTATTCAATTCACCAAATCTCTATTTGGATTAAAATTTCATATATGATAATCCAAACCATTTATATTCGAACGTAAGTTTGATAGAGTTAAATCAACTTATATTCGATGTAAATTCACAACTCAATCAAACACTATCAGAACATTGAGGTAATATTTTCTAATGCTTCTGATAATATTTGTTCAACTTTGGAATTACCCATCGAATATCCGTCATAACTCCATCCAACTCATTTCCTTTTAAATTCTAATCTTTAGAATTTAAATAAATAATTCCAAATTCAATTATTTAAATCCTTCCGAACCATTTTAAATCTTTTAACCATTTAAATAATGGTTTACAATATAAATTTCAAAAATCGTTTATCTTTGGAATTTAAATAATAACGTTTGAACGTTATTAAATGCTGCAATAGCCATTGAATTCAAATATATTTCCAATCACTTCAAAATTCCAATAATTCATTCCTAATTACTTCAAATTAATAAAGTAAAACTTATCATGAATTCTCTAAAATTTAAAACTGGTTATATTTGAAAGTCAATGTTTCAAATCGAACCGATTTCAAACCATAAGGTTATAACAATTTTGAAATCGATATTTACGAACTTTCGCGCCGTAGCGCGTTATAAATCGGTTTAAATAAAATTTCGCTCGAGTTCTTTCAAATTTAATTTATATTTCCAATTCAAATAACTTTATTTCAAAATCGATTTTTAAGTTTAAATTGAAAAAATCATTTCATAATTCCAAATCTTAATCTACATTAAATTAAGTTATAAACCATAGAAATTCAACCCTTTTAATTTTAAATGTTAAATTTAAATTTAAATTTCATAAATGGTCCTTACACGGCATTTATTAATTGAAATCCTAATTGGTTTCTAGGTTTAAAAACGACTTCAATCCAAATTCAAATTTTGTTTGAATTAATCGTTTCGTCCGTCGGACCAGTTAGGGATGGCCAAGGAGAGCAGGAAACTAGGTTCCCAAACCCAAGCCTAGATGCCATCCTCTCTGTCATCCTAGAACGGTCTGGTATAATATTATATATATATATATATAATTTCCAAAGCTCTTTCAAATTAAAATTTGACTTAAGAGAATAATTTTTTATATTGAAAAATAAATCTTCCGTATATGGAAGGAGAATTGAATCGACTATCTGTATGATTTCACAACCATGGTGTTGTGTGTGCATCATGCAAACCAAAATAAATCAACCATATAAGTCAGATGATCATGCATTATAATCATCATTAGTAACAACCAATTCAACGGTGCACAAGCGTTACTGTCAATAACGCTTTTCAGTGTTCGGTGTGTTATCTAGTTACATGCATCCATTCACACATTCACATCTATATTCAAACGATCATCACATCACATTATAATCACTACTAATTAAAATAAATGATTAAATAAATTGTTCTCACCTTATAGCTTCCCAGAAATTTCACCGCTTTTTTTTTTTTCTGTTTTTGTACCAATGCGTTCCAGTCTCCGATGCTTCGTTTGCGTTCTCCCTTTTCTTTTCTCTCTTTACCTTGCGCCCCAATCCGTTCGCTCAATAGACAAAGCCTGAACCTCATATTTTTCTTCACATTTTCACTTTGCTCAAATAGACAAAGCATGCAATATGCATTGCCAAGTACAGTAAATTAAATAGCCCATTCCCTCTATCCATGCGAACTGTTCATGCGTTTTTTTTTTCTTTTTTTTTCTTTTTCCTTTTCCTCTTTTTTTTTCTCGCTCTTAGATCTGCAACAACATTCGCGCCCGCATGCAAAGTCGGCTAGGCGAGCATGGTTTCACGTTTGCAAACTTTTCTTCTTTTTCCTTTGTAGAGACGGACTGTTGGTCTCTCCTTTTCTGCGCTGTCTCTTTTCCTTCCCTTTGCTTTCTTACATCCTTCCTACTTCTTGCGTTCTGTCTTTTTTTTTCCAACGCAAAGGCTTTTATCTGAAAATAGTTTTTTTTTTTTTGCATGCATGCAAAGTTGGAGGAGAAAAGTTGAATGATGGGTTTCAGGCGAGTGGAGAAATTTCGGTGGGAGGCTAAGTGCATGCAACGTACGGTTTCATTTCTTTTTTTTTTATATAAAACAAGGTGCGCATGCAAAATTGAGGAGGAGGGAAGGAAGTGTGGCGGTGGTGAGCAAAATGGATATTTGCGGTGGAGCTGAGGGCTTTATGGTGCGGTGGAAGGTCTGCCAGGGTTGCGGAGGAGACTAAACGAGGGGAAGAAGCGGGATAGTTACGGCATGGGAAGAAAGAGGGCCTGCATGCAAGGATAGAAGAGGAGGGTTGCTGAGGGACTTAGGGTGCCGCTGTTCTTAAAGGAAGGGGTGGCAAAGTTTTCACGTGATGCAAGGACATGGTAAAGCGGTGAAGGAAGAGGAGAGTGTTGCGGTTCTCTGAAAAGAGGAAAAGAAGTGAAAGAGGAGGATGGTGAGATAGTGTAAGGTGAGTTGTGCGTGGGGAGAGGAGCATGCGTAGGCTTCACCATTTGTTTTTTTTCTTCTTTTCCGTGAAATGGCAGAAGCCATAAGTGGGAGAGGCCACTAACTAAAGGGAGGAGAGCATTACCTACGTGAGCACTAAATGTGGTGGCATGAGGAAGCATTATGGGAGAGCAACGTGTCTTCAAATGGAGATGGAGATTAACACGTGTAGGAGGGATTAACACGTGTATTTCTTTTGTCCGAATTCTTCAAATGGAGATGGCGTGACTCCTGGCATCCCATATATCTAGCTTAGAACCCATTAACTTTCACTTACAATTTGTATACCGAATGTTCCCATTTCGATTTCTCTTGTTTTTAATTATCGACAACTAGTTACACCAAACTAACAATATAATCATATATAATATTGTATTATGATCCCAGAACAGAAATAAAGACAGACCGGTTGATTGATTCTGTACAGTGTTAGAAAGACCACAGTTACCCCAAAATATGCTAGAAAAACATATGCTTATTTTTCGAAATAAAAATTACAGAAAAATTAAATAAAATATTTTAAGATGACGCGAACTGAAACTGAACAAAAATTTGTGACGAATATTTAATTATAATTTAATTTCAAATTCTGGTCGTTTCTAACAACTCACTTACAACTCATTTCAATATTTCAACTTACGACGAACTGTTCCTCTAAAACAAATATTGTCATAATGGATTTCACAAAAAAATTAAATTTTTAATCATTTAAAATACTATTATCGCCTAAAATTTTATTCAACAATTTTTTTTTAAACATTCCAAACCTTATCGAAATTTCATATTAAATTCAAATTAAATTTTAAAAATGTTGGATCGTTACAATTGCTGAAAATAACTCCTTTCTGGCCTTGAATTCACTCTGCTATTTCTGGAAAGAAATCTTGCTTGAAAACTTGTTGTGACACTGGTACTTCATCACTACTTCTTGCATACATGTCACCACCTGTATATCATCTTTGGACATGCTTCACATGTATATCTCACTCACTACCATGCTTTGTGATTACATTGCTTTGGCTAGTTTTGCATATGTCTTGTGTACCATACAGTGCATGTTGATGCTCCATACTGCTTTGACATTGTGTAGTTGTTCTTTTGACACTTGCTCAAAAAAGTTTTGCATTTCCATACCTTGTTGCATTTGAGCTGAGTTGTGATAACCCCACTTGATACATTGTTTCTTTGTGTTGCTAAAAAAAATGTGATATCTGCAAAAAAAAAACTTTGATAAAACATGTTTCTGTAAATGCTGAAATCTGAAAAGATTTTATGCCCCACTAATGCTTTTTCACTGATTTGTTTCTTGACTGTGCCATGTAACCATGTACTTGCTCAATTCATGCATGATGATAAATACTGCCTTTTTGTTGCATATCCTTGATCATGCTACTACCCTTGCTTTCTCGTATGCTCAGCCATGAGCTTGTATACTTGCTGTCCACAATGACTTATTTGCACATGTTCACATAAACTGCTTTGCATATACATGCTTTCCCTATGCAATCTTGACAACTGTAGCATCACTTGTATTCCATTTAGTTGTTCATGTAGACTGAGTTGTGTTGTTGTACATCCTTGAACACTTGTTTACACTGTACACATATGACACTGTGTGAATCTGAACTGCCCCCTTGGTTATTGATCTTAAAGCTGCTCCATGTTTACTGCTTTGGCCATTGTTCGAGCCTATGTTGATCTGCCATGATAAAACTGAACTGATGCTCCATGCAAGTCTTTGTTGGCTTTACCAAGCTGACTTGAATTTGTGTACACTACTTTTGTCCATACTGCCTTGCTTAGTTACTTCATTTCACTTCCATGTTCACTGTAGTGTTGGACCACCATGCTTGAAATTTCTCCATTAATTTCAATGTTTGCTTTTGACTTTTGGCACTTTGTTGTCTCGACCATTCTGCTTTGTACTTTACATTTTCATTGTGTCGAGCTTGGTCCATGTGACTGCTCCACAGTTGTATACACTGATTGGCGAGGCAGTGCACACGTGTATTTATACACGTGTGTATTTGCAGCCATCAAAAAACTTCTTGTCCCTGTACATACACAAACTGTCTGCCTAGACACAGATGAATCAGATCAAGTCATGAAAAATGATGAGAAACACACCAGAAAACTGAGGCAAATAAAATTTTTAAAAATAAAATTTATATTTGCATGTATACAGTTTTATTTCTATTGCAGTGTACTCTGTGTGTGTTTCTGTATATGGTAGGTATGAAGATGATGACTGGACTGACAATGAAGTAGGCGGGAGACAGAAGACTGAAGACTGTGTCAGTGAAAGTGTGTAAGTGTCTGTATATGAAAAAGTCTGTAAATGAGTCTGTGAATGTATTGTAATGCAGTGAATATCAGTGAATACAAGAGAAATGTATAAACAGTGGAGTTTATAAATTTGTACTGTTTTGATAGTAAAATAAAATATTTGTATTTGAATAAAATACTGTGTGAATATTTAAATTTATGTACAATCATATTTTATTTAAATATAAATATTATATTCCAGTCTGTGATGTATAATAACAGTACAGTTTCAAACACAAAAAAATAATATTTATTTGGTTGTTATCATCAAACAAGAATCATATAACTGTGTACACAACATCGTTATATACAACATTATCGAATATTAGTTATTCGAAAGGAGTTAATCGAATATTAGTTATTCGAAAGGAGTTAATCGAATATTAGTTATTCGAAAGGAGTTAATCGAATATTAGTTATTCGAAAAGAGTTAATCGATGTTAGTTTAATCGAAAGGAGTTATCGATGTTAGTTTAATCGAATGGAGTTAATCGAATTTAGTTATTCAGAAGTGAGATTATCGAATATAACTTATTCGAAAGGAGGTTATCGAATATAGTGTATTCGAAAGAAAGGAGATTATCGAATATAGCGTATTCGAAAGAAAGAGATCGAATATAGTTTATTCAAAGTGAGTTAATCGAATATAAGTTATTCGAAGAGCGATAATCGAATATAAGTTATTCGAAGAGAGAAAATCGAATATAGCTTATTCGAAGGAGAGTTAATCAAATAGAGATTACTCGAAGAGAGTTAATCGACGAATTTGATTATATCGAATTCGGGAAAGTACTTATACTTTCCGGTGTTTAAATCAAGATTTGTTTATTTATAAATTAGGTGTTTATTTATATATTCACATTAAAGAATAAAAGTTATAATTGAAGTTATATATTTCGAAAGTAGGGATTATAACGTTATCGTTATAATCAATGTTTTCAATAAAGAAGCAGATTCGTAAATAGAATCCGAGAGTTACATAAGGAAGTTTGTTAAAGATTTAAAAGATAAACTTAGACTATTTCGAAGTTAAAACATTGTTCAGTTAAGGTCTGAGAGGTAATTATACCCCAACTTGATTGACTTCCTTCTTAACTAAGGAATGGTAAGGTTTGATAATAAAGGGTGGTTAAGTGAATTCAGTTAATGAGTGAAATGGTTTGAGTTGGCATGGCGATGTTTTATTTAAACATTTGTTTAAAACCCAATGAAGGAATTTGGAAATGTTTTCCAAATAAGAATCAGAAATGTTTTCTGATAAAAGAAAATAAGAATTTAGAATATATGGAAACAGGAGATAAGTAAATTAATGAACTAAAGAGATAAATGTTAAATGATGATTGATCGATATAATTTCCATCTGGAAATGATATCGTTGTTTGCACACGTGTTTTTCTTTGATAGTTAAATCACAGACTATCAAAGTTTTGACCATATTAACGTTGTTAATATGGAGAGACCGGTTGGATTATTATCCGAAGAACCACTCCGTATTGGCATAAGCGTTGCGAATCATATATGCCAATGATAATTGAAGACGGAGTAAAGTGCAAGGCCTGTTGTATAAATCTTAGGTAAAGATTGCCTAACATGCTTGTACTGAATAGTGACTTCAGTTTGTCCAGTCCTAGGACGACCTGTATGGAAGAATGTATGACAGAGTATATTTCAAAGATCGTGTAAGTTGATCTCTTCAAATGTATTTACGTTTGGTGGCGGAGGAATTCGTTTCTCTTAGCTGTATACCCATGGTATTTTTGGGGAAATCAATTTGTGATTTGGCGGGTATGACAATGTGACCTTCAATGTGAATAAATGTGTGATCTGTCAGAGATAAGCGTGGCCTCTAGCTTCACAACCGGGAAATGAAAAAAATCGGGCAGGCAGCATGGCTATGTAGGTCGCACCTATTAGGGTGTATAATCACCTGATCTAGAGTTTCATTTACTTCTAAAAGTCTATTGTCGATGCTGTCCCATTCGGGAAACGGTTGCTGATCCCAACCGTTGGTGATATACATTCGATACACTCAAGCGAAATGAGTGGTCCGTCATGTGTGGCCAGGTTGCAAGATATTCTTGTTGAACCCAGTGTATTCCTCTCTAGAGGTACACTAGCGAAAGGTGGTTCCATACCTTGTCATAGTTGGAAATCCATTACCCAATACGTGCTTGCGGTTTTGATTGTATACTATATATGTAGTACGTGAGATGAAAGCGTTTCTGCTAGATGATTATTGTATTGTGGTTGATAGACATTATTATAATATCAATGAGTTTTGATATAAAGATTACTTTGGATTCTCATAAGGGAAAAACCCGTTCCATTATACGGTGTGGTCTTATGAGATATCGTTTAACGGCTCAAACTGTTTTAAACTGTTTTACTCATACCAGTCCCATGACTGACCCGGAGTTTATTTTGTTTTGTTTTCCCTAAACTCTTGGGTGCCCAATTTTATACGGGCAGTCAAGTAGTCGGGATTTACAGATACTTGAAGAGCTGGAGCAGGAGGCTTCAGGATCATATAGCTATTGTTTATTTCTGTTGTGTTGTAAGTGTTGTACTTTGGAAATGATATGTATATTCAAGTAGAAATTTAAATTTCAAAGTTATGATATATATTATATGTTATTCATTCCGCTGTGAGGTTCGTGTTACTCTGATGTTGTGTTCTTCTTCTTCTTCTATTCTAAGTTTCTATCTTATCTATCCTCACCCTCTGTTTTCTTTCTATTAGTTTTTCTGATTTCCAGTGTAATGTGGGTTGGACTTGTGTTATTTAGTCAGCTCAAATTGGATCGGAATTTCGGGACGCTATAGTTTTAGTTCTCATACCAGTCCCATGACTGACCTGGAGTTTATTGTTATAACCTAAACTCTAGGTGCCCTTATTTTCCACACGGGCAGCTAGTAGTTTTGGTTTTGCAGATTTATATTCACAGGATCCTGGTTTACAGCTGGAGCGACATTTGGAAAGCAATGTATCTGTGTATTTCTTTTAGTTGTGTTGTAATGTTCCGGAATTTCGCTCGATCCGAATCGATTGCTAAACCGACCAATACCGTTCGAGACCCCTGATTGTTTTGAGAACACGACAAATTGGAATGCAAACAAAAGAACATTTCATTGTTTATTACAAAAATTTCATCAGAATATCAAGAGTATGAATAAAAATTACCCATTATTCAATATCAGAGATTTAAATACAATACTGCAGCGGAAAAATAATACAATACACAACTGAAAGTAATACACGGATACAGAGCTTTCCAAGTATTGTTCCAGCTGTAAACCAGGATCCTATGAATATAAATCTGCAAAACCAAAACTGCTAGCTGCCCGTGGAAGGGGTGGGGTCCGGCGTCGGATGGCGGCTCTGGCGAGATGGAATCGGTTGCGTTTTTTTTTTTGATTTCGACTGAGATAATAAAGGGGGAGGAGGGAGAGAGAGTATAGAGGGAGGGTTATATAATATAATTAATTTCTTTATTTAATTCCTAAAAGCAACTTTTTATTTTATTCTATTTATTTGTGTACATACAAATGTGATTACTATATGGATTACAATATGGAGAAAAGAATAGATTTTTATAAATGCAAAGAACATATTTTTAAAATAGGAAAGCATGTAACATTCCTGAATTTCGCTCGATCTGAATCGGTCGCTAAACCGACCAAGACCGTTCGAGACCCCTGATTGTTTTGAGAACACGACAAATTGGAACGCAAACAGAAGAACATTTCATTGTTTATTACAACAATTTCATCAGAATACAAGAATATACAGAGTATGAATAAAAATTACCCATTATTCAATATCAGAGATTTAAATACAATACTGCAGCGGAAAAATAATACAATACACAACTGAAAGTGATACTCGGAAAGCTCTGTATCCGTGTATTACTTTCAGTTGTGTATTGCATTATTTTTCCACTGCAGTATTGTATTTAAATCTCTGATATTGAATAATGGGTAATTTTTATTCATACTCTGTATATTCTTGTATTCTGATGAAATTGTTGTAATAAACAATGAAATGTTCTTCTGTTTGCGTTCCAATTTGTCGTGTTCTCAAAACAATCAGGGGTCTCGAACGGTCTTGGTCAGTTTAGCGATCGATTCGGATCGAGCGAAATTCCGGAACGTTACATGTGTTGTGTATTATTTTTCCTCTGCATTGTATATTGTAATTCTCTGATATTTATCAAATGTATATTTATTCATACTTGTAATATTCTTGTACTTTGATGTAATTGTTGTAACAGCAATGAAATGTTCTTCTGTTTGTGTTCTGAGTTGTCGTGTTCTCAACTCAATCCGGGCTTTCCTGTAAAGGCGAGTTCGGGTCGTTTCACTATTTATTTTTAATATTGTTATTAACAAATTATTTTGTTGCGTACTTCAATTCTTCATCTGTCTGTTTCTTAAGTTACGTTACTACGGATATAACAATTATTTTCCAAACCACCATTGTGCGACTAAAGATGCATGGTTAATGATTTTAATAGTTCAGGCTAATTTTATAGTTCATGTTCCTCATCCTTTAAGTGTAATTTTTCATTTTGAGCTTTTTCCAGTTACGTGGTGTTTATCTAAGGGTGAGCAATATTCGATTTAAACCAAATTAACCGGTCAAACTGGTTCATTTCGGTATGTTCGGTTCGATTTTAAAATTAAATCGGTTTGAATTTGGTTTGTAAAATATTTTTTTGGTTAATGGTTTAACCGAATTAACTAAACTTTTAATTTATTATTTAATTTTACAATATTGTAGTACTTTAAATAATTAGTTTAGTTATATAACACAAACACATTTGTTCCAAATAGACAAAATCATATCATAAACGTAAAATTTACTATATAAAATTTATTTAAACATGAATTTATGTTTTACTTTGAGTAAATCCGTCATTTGAATAATAATACATTCTTCAAGTCAGGTTAAGTTGGTTACCATCCGAATTAACCAAAATTAATTTGGTTCGCTTTGGAAAAGTTTCAGTTTAAATTCAGTTTGAGTTTTTTATTTTCAAACCAACTAAACGCACACCCCTAGTTTTGTCTCCAAACCAAAATAACTTTCCCAAAAATATACAAAAAAAAGTGGAAGGAATTTTTTGGCCTTAAATAACACTATGGAAGCCATCATCTGATGTTAAATGAGTTATTTCCTATCAGATATCAGCTAATACAACAATAATTTCATTTTAACTATTGATATGACTCAAATCAGCATTCTTACGAAGGCCTTCCAATAACGTTACTTGGTTGAAGTACATACACGTCTCCATAAAAACTTATTTGCTATGAAATGTTTTAAAAATAGATATTACTAAGTGTACTGTATGTGATGGAATTGGTCCTTTATTGGTTGGGAAAGATTTTGTTCGACTCCTAGACTGGTCGGTTATGGAGGAACTATTTTTTATAGCAATTTATATCCTTCATGTAAGGCACAAATTTAGGAAATCAAAGGTTACACATACAAGGGATTTAATCAACCTAAATGGTTAAAATAGTTTTCCTTAGTGTTATTTTTGTTTTATGTTTAATGCTTCTTTAACTAAGAAAATATTGATAATTTGTTTTAATTAGTTTAATATTTGATTTGAAGTGTACACTAATTAATGAATACAAGAATCGAGTTAATTAACAACAGAAACTTGAAAAGAACCAATTTTGGAAAAATCAGACAAAATATCCATTTTAGGAAGTCTGATATTACGTTTATGAATACACTAATTTGTTCAATATTTGAAGTTTTCAATATTCGAATTAATTTATATACTGTTACGTAAATGCTCATTTTGAAATGTTCATTATTAGTTTAATAAATACAGTAATAAGTTTAATATATATATATAGCATTCAATATTCAAAATAACTCATGTATTACTCATTAACTATCTGTTTTGGCAATTTTACTAATTAATATTCATCTCATAGAAATTCCTATCGTTTTTGCAGAAGTAGCCATTTTGTATATGCTGCTGCAAGATCCCTCGACTATTTTACATTAAAGTAGTTGTGAACAAACACAAATCCACTAGAATTTACTAACACAATAGACATGTAGTGATGTTTAGTACTTTATTTATTATACAATAAAGTAATAATATAGTAATACCAAGCATTGAAGTATTTATGTTGTGTGTAGTAATAGTTTTTATTATCGTTCTGCTGGTTTTCTGCTTTTTTTATAGATTGGACTCTAAAGCTTAAGAAAGAGCCATTGCCGGCAGTATAAACGGCGACTTGGTTGTTAGGGAATTCAGAAAGGATTGTTAAGGCAAAACTAACACTAGAGGGTGGGTGAATGTTGTTTTTAAGAAATCTAAGAAAATCCAAAAATTATACGATCTACTTGATTAATTACACACCACAGAAACAATCATAGACACAGAATCAAACACAAACACAAAAATAAACAAAAATAAAATGCACAAAAGGAAAAAACACACCGAAATTTATATTGGTTCGGATTACTCCTACGTCCAGTCCCATGCAACGCCGGATTGCGTAGAGTTTTACTACTATACCAATATCCAAGTACAATGCCCTTGATTTCACGGCCACAAGGTTAACACCGATTCCAACACTCTAGATTTAACGGCTACAAGATTAACATCGATTCCTTTGATCAAGTATATTCCCTTGATTTCCCGGCTACAAGGTTAACACCGATTCCTTTCTTGATTTCACGACTACAAGGAATACACCATTTCCAAAACTATCACAAATGATTACAACAACCCTATAATTCTTCAATAACACTTTGATTCAGAGAGTAATGAGTAGAGAGTGAGAATAGAAGAGAAGAAATTTTATATAATTAGACTTGAAATCGGTAGAGTTTAAGTGTAGAAATCGTAAAAAATTTGAAATATCAATGGTGTAATGAAAGAGGATGAAGACAGAGAAGAAGAATGATTAAAAAAATTCGAATTCAGCCCCTATTTATAAGATTTGAAAGGTTGCAATGCTTCTGGAACATTAAAAATAGTGAAAAGATACTTCCTTTGAATTTTAAATTTCTGACAGTTATATGTCGACATACCCATGTATGTATGTCGACATATCCACCATATTTTTGTTTTTAATTCATTTTTAAGTATTTAAACCAATATATATATTCTGGAAATTCCTGAAGCAAAACTAGTTGTTTAAACATTATTTCCAGTATAAAAACATAAGAAAATATTATTTAAACATATGATTAAAAACTTAATATATATGTGATATAAAAACTATATATAATATAATTATAAACATATAATATAATTATAAACATATATATAGGAATTTATACAGAAATATTTATAAACTATATAAACAAAAGGTTATATGAAGAATCAAATATAAACTTAGTAAAATATATTTAATAAAACTATAAAAATAAGAATACTTATAAATTAGGAAATATATTTGAAATCATATTTTTGAAATTCTTTAATCAAAACTTAATATTATAAATAAATATTCTAAAGTATAAAATAATCTGAAATCATATATATATTTATAAAGTTATAAGGTTTAAAACTATATAACTATATATAAACTTATATAAACATATATATATGTATATATGTATATATATGATATATGCATGTATGTATATATTAAAACCTTAAACTTATATGTTTGAAATCATAAATAAAATAATTGAAATTAAAATCAGAAATTTGAAAATTTGAAAAAGAGATTTTGAAATTTGAAAAACAGAATTTGAAGCTGGAGTGCTATTCAGAGTCTTACATATAAACTAGACTCTATTACTATATTTTTCTTGAACTCTTGGTAATTTTGATAACTCATGAGTCTTGAATCTGTCTTGAATTCTGAATCTCTTGAAACTCTAAAACTGTACAGTCTTCAGTACTTAAGTCCTGTATACAAATCCTGCATATATATATATATATATATATATATATATGTCTATATATTCTAGATAGAGATGTTTGAATAAGGTTGTTGTCATCAAAACTCCATTCTCCAACAATCTCCCCCTTTTTGATGATGACAACCTTAGTTTATAAAATATTCATACCTGATAATCTGATTCTTCAATTACTTCCCCTTTCACCATGAATTTCTTCTAACTCCCCCTTGAACTATATTTTATCATTTATCCCCTTAAACTACATTTTATAATGTCTCCCCCTTTGTCATTATCAAAAATAAATTCTAAACATACCCCCCCTAAATGTATAACTTATATTTATCTATATATTTTATGATTATAATACTTAATTTTATACTAAAGTACTAAAATACATAACTCCCCCTAAATTTATGCCTATATTATATCCTTGTTCTATTATAACCATTATAATACTAATTCCTAAATCTATGCTATAAATGACTATATACAATACTCCCTGAATTGAATAACCTTATATTTTCCTCTATGATTCTAATATTATAACTCCCCTTAAAATTATGACTATGCTAGTCTAATAAACTAAATAAAAGGAAAATAAACCAAGCAAGCAAATCAATATTTATAATCAATTCAAACAAGCAAATCAATCCAAACAAGCAATTCAAACAAACAAGCAATTCAAGTCTATTCAAAAACACTTCTTGAGACTTCAACTAATCTTAGAAACTATAAAACTCCCCCTTAATCTAATACACGACTAAACCTAGCCTAAACTCTAATTTCCTTAAGACTTTAATCTAGACTAAGAAATTTGATATCCTTAAAACTATGATACAACTTAAATTAATATATTCAAGTAATGATAAGTCAATATTCAAGCAATTTATTTAATCCAAACAATCAGCCAATTTAAGTTTTGTTGTCACAAAACATGAATTCAAACATAAAACCAAACATTTCTTGTAACTTCTATTTATACTAAAACCTATAAAACTCCTATCAAATGCATAAGTATATTTCTAACAAACCTATCAACCACTAATGAAATTTAACCATGTTAAGTAAGTCAATCAAGTTATTCACGTCAAACAAATCAAACAAACCAAACAATTAAATCAAGCCAATTAATTCAACCAAGCCAAACAAGTCAATCAAGTTAACATGTAATGCAATGTGTTGATTATAATGTAGTATGTCATATGCAAAACTATATATAGTAATATATTGAATGAAATGAAACTTGTGATGTGAATGATGTTAATTTGAGATGTATTATAATTTATAATAATGATGTATGATATGAAATAAGATGTGTAATGGTAGTATGCAGAATGATTTAGTGATTATATCTATTTAGGTAAACTACATTCAATGTACTATCTATCTATTATGCATATACATATATTATTATTTGAATTAAACAAGGATAATATATACTAATTTCTAGACTTAGGTTATTGATACTTATGAAAGAGATTTAAAGGATGGTAAGGATGAAAGTTTTATGGTATTCATAATGGACAATAAAATTTTTAGAATAATTCTATGATACATGTGGAGTTAAATAATCTTAGTAGGGTGCTTCTTTAATGTGGTAAAAATTGAAGATCTTTTTAAAGAGAATATAGAATTGTATCATATAAAGTAAACATATATTTATAATTGTATATCTGTATATAAACTAATTTATAAAAAGGACTTCAAACTTAATTTATTATGAAACATAAATCAATTTTTTGACACAAATCAATTTTAGATTTAAACTTTTTTAAAAATCAAAATATATTAATTTGCTATGGAACCATTTATATGTTAAAAAAGAATTCTATAGTCATAACAAAATCATATATATATATATATTTTGAAATTGGTTCACTTTATTATCTACTAAAACATACAAGAGAAAGGTTATCATACTAACCATTACATTTAAAGTGAAAGAAAAAAAAGCTAAAAATACAAGTAACTATAAAACTAACTAGAAATAACAGCCCATGATGAGGCAAAATCCCCACATATGTGCATCTCTCTGCACCTCACACGAGCCAGAGGCTCCTCCTGTGCATGACCTTCGACCGGTCATTATCCATAAAAGAGACATCAGAAAAAGAAATCCATTACGTCATGCTTTAATCAGATTAAAAAGCAGTAATCACCTCTTCAAACCATTTGTAAATTCTAGCATATGAGTTCAAATAGATTACAACCTTGGAAATACAACCACTCTATTCTTAAATAAGCAGATGATAGCACTAGAGGTTCCAGTAAGAGACAACTAAACTCGACTTCAAATAAAACCAAGCTCCAGTTGCCATTATACTAACCTCCAGAAACTGCAAAACCATTTCTAGATGAACATCAATGAAGCATGAGCCCTTAAACAAATGGAACATCACCTAATCCAAAAATATCCAATTCAAAGAACTAAATCTGGTTGATGATTCACAAACAGTTATGAATCTATCTTAGTCCCCCAATCGGCGTTATAGATAGAGAATTAAAGTGCAATTTCTTTAACACATATAAGAGCTGAACCATTACTCCTTTAAGAGATTGATATATAATATCTGATAATTCCTATCACAATCCCTCTTCAATTTACAAAATCATATATATATATATATATTATTATACCAAAATATTAGGTAAAATAATCAAGCTTTTATAAATCTTAATAAGAAATCAAAATATGTATTAAGTTATAAATAGTATTTGTGATAATGTAACCCAAAATTGTTATAAGATCATGTGAATAATATATAAGTTAAATTACGCATGTTTAAACTATATATAAAAAAATCAATTTATATGTTATAACAATATTAAAAAAAGTATATTAATTTCGTATATCATGTCTATATATTATTATTAATTTATGTACTTTTAATATATATATATATATATATTTAGAAACAATGTATAAGAAAACAAGTAGGAAGACAAAGTTAATAACTAGAATTTGAACTGGCATTTTCTTGTTGAAAAGACGGAGGGAAGATTCAAAGTTCAAAATTTGAATTCATAGGTACATATGTTGACATGCCCTTCTATGTATGTCGACATACATGCAAAAATTCAAAAGACATGTTGTTTTGATTATATTAACAATTTATATTTCAGGTTTTATTATTTCCTGAATTAATATTAATCCTAACTGTATTTAATATGACTAGAATACGAATAAGAAATTACATGATCGGAAAATTATCAAACACCATGAATTTGATATTATTTCATTAGGGTTTGATTGAGAGGGAAAATACATTTAAATAGAAAATAGGCCTTCACAATGAAATGGGCCGAAACAGATAACTGGGCTCGAATACACATTCGTCCTGATATGCATATATAGAATAAATAATATTAGAAACTAAATACTCTACTATTCTTCTTTCCAATTACACTCCCCTTCAAGTTGGGGAGTAAATATTTTCCATTCCCAACTTGCTGTATAAGTAATTCACTCTTGATCCATTTAAAGCTTTAGTGAAGAGGTAGGTCACCTGATCTCCTATTCGAACAAAGCTGGTTTCGAGAACCCCTTCTTGAATATTTTTCTCTGATATAATGACAATCAACTTCAATATGCTTTGTTCGCTCATGAAATACTGGATTTGACGCAATGTGGATAGCTACTTAATTGTCACACCACATTTTTGCTGGCTTATTTGGCTTTAATTGAATTCGGTCATCAAATGCCTTATCCACATTATTTCACACAATGCATTATCCATGGCCCAGTATTCTGATTCTGCAGTTGATCATGAGACACCTGGTTGTTTCTTACTTTTCCAAGCTACTAAATTCCCACCAACAAATACACAAAACCCTGATGTGGACCTCCTATCTACTTTGGATCTAGTCCAGTCAGCATCGGGGAAGCTTTCTATATTCATATGTCCATTATTTTTGTAGACAATTCCCTGTCCTGCTGAACCCTTGAGATAACACAAAATGTGTTCAAGTGCATTCCAGTGATGTATAATAGGCTGACTCATAAACTGACTCACAACACTTACTGCATATGCTATATCAGGTCTGGTCACACATAGGTAACTCAAATTGCCTACTATACGTCTATACCTTTCTGGATCTTTAAATGGCTCACCCTCTTGACTCAAGCTATGATTAGGTATCATGGGTGTACTGCTAAGCTTAGCTGCAAGTTTGCCAGTTTCACTCAATAAGTCAAGTGTATATTTCCTCTGTGACAAGTACACACCTTCGCTACTCGTAATTTCAACCCCCAAGAAATACTTCAGCTCACCAAGTTCTTTTGTATGAAACTGAGCATGTTTAAATTGCTTGAGTTTAAAAATACCTGATTCATCACTTCCAATGATGACAATATCATCTACATACACCACCAGCATTATGATTCCTTTATCTGAATTCTTGTAGAATACAGAATGATCTGATTTACTTCTCTTTGTTTCAAACTTTTCTATAGCCAAACTAAACTTGCCAAACCATGCTCTTGGACTTTTTTTGAGACAATACAATGATTTCTTCAATCTACAAACCATCTCAGTCTGCTGCTGAGCAACAAAACCGGGTGGTTGCTCCATATACACTTCTTCATATAAATCCCCATGTAGGAATGCATTTTTAATATCCAAATGATGTGTCTTCCAATTATATCTAGCTACCATTGATATAAAAAATCTAATTGATGTCATTTTAGCTATAGTGAGAAAATTTCCATATAATCAACACCATAAGTTTGGGCATGGCCTTTAGCAAACAATCGAGCCTTAAATCTTGCTACTGTTCCATCTGCATTCATTTTCACAGAAAAGATCCACTTACATCCTTATGGACTTCTTATTTGGATGTAGCTTCACCAAATTCCAAGTTTGATTTTTCTCTAAAGCATTCATTTCTTCTATCATTGCTTCACGTCGCTTTGGTGTATTGAGTGCGTCTCCTACTGTCT
Source organism: Allium sativum (assembly GCA_030737875.1). Classification (NCBI taxonomy): domain Eukaryota; kingdom Viridiplantae; phylum Streptophyta; class Magnoliopsida; order Asparagales; family Amaryllidaceae; genus Allium; species Allium sativum. The sequence goes on from CM060915.1 coordinate 533,339,130, forward strand.
TTCATATGGTAATAGCATACAATGCTAAGATAAAAGCATGTGATATGGCTGGTAGCTTATTATATGTCACATATGTTGAAATACGATAAGTACACTTCCTCTTTTCTTTTCTCAGTGCAATAGGTAAATTTAGACTTTAATTCTCCTCAGGTGGATGTAAATTATTCACATTTGTATCCTCAGTTTGAAAGTCTTCACCATGTTCTACATTAGCCGGTTCAACAGGTATGGTAGAATACACAAGAAATTCTTCATTCTCTTCTTGTGTTTGTGGTTTCTTTATTTGATAAAAAGGTGTTTCTTCCATGAATGTTACATCATTGGAAACAATATATTTTTGTAGACTTGGATAGTAGCATCTATATCCTTTCTGAAGCCTCGAATATCCCATAAAAATGCACTTTAGAGACTTATGATCAAGTTTGCTTAATTGTTGACTAACATCCCTCACAAAACAAGTGCACCCAAACACTCTTGGTTTAATTGGAAACATGATCTTATTAGGTTGTAGAACTTGAAAAGGAATCTCATTATAAGGTATAGTTGATGGCATTCTATTGATAAGAACACATGCTGTTGACACAACATCATCCCAAAAAACCTTTGGCACATTCATTTGAAATAATAATGCTCTAGCAGTCTCAAGTAAGTGTCGATTTTTTCTTTCAGCAACCCCAATTTGTGAAGGGGTATCCACGCATGAATTTTCATGAAATATCCCATTTTGAGTCAAGTAATTATTAAATTCGGCAGAAACATACTCCTTAGCATTATCATTATGCAATATTTTTACAGTACAGTTGTACTGGGTTTTAATTTCAGCATAAAACTTACAAAATATAGAGAACAGTTCACTACTTGATTTCATCAAAAAAAACCAAGTTATACATGAGTAATCATCAACAAATTTTACAAAGTATCCATGACTAGATTTAGATATAACTGAGGAGGGTACCTAAATATCAGAATGATTTAAAAAAAGGCTCACTAGCACGTTTATTTACTCTAGGTTGAAGGTTTCTTCTCTGATGTTTTTCGTACTGATAGGCTTCACAATTTATTCTAGATATGCTGTTAAATCGAGGACACAATTACTTAAATAAGGAAAGAGAAGGATGGACAAGTTGACAATGAACTTTAAATGTTGGATCCATGATTGAACAAGCTACTGGTTTGAAAGATGTGTCAAGAGAGTATAGTCCTCCAGACTTAGTTCCTCTACCAATAGTCTACTTCGTCACTAGATCTCGAAACACACAGTGGTGGAGATAGAAATTAATACTGCAATTCAAGTTGCATGTAATTTGACTCACTGAACGCAGGTTAAATGATAGTGATGGAAAATATAGTATTGATGTCATATGCATGGATGAATTGGAAACAGATCACCAGTCCCTTTGACTAATGATTGTGAACCATCAGCTAAGGTTACACTATGTGGCACATTATTTTCTTTCAAACTTGTAAAGAGACGTTGATTACCTGTCATATGATCAGAGGCTCCTAAGTCAGTGATCCATTTAGTTGTTTGTGCACCAGCACTTACATTTTTCCATTGATATTATTTTAGAAGTACTTGAGGAGTCTGGTGAATTGTTGCGCATTGAGTGTTGAAATTTGGAGTATTTGTCATACTCGTCAGCAGTCATAAGCACAATTTTAATGTTTGAAGGATTTGCATTTCTTTGGTTCCATTGCAGGCTTCAGCATTCAGACATTACATGGCCAATTCTCTTGCAATAGTTGCACATCTTATTCTGATTTACCGAAGGTCTTTAAAGTGGCCTCTGTCCTCTTCCAGGTGATCTTGGTGGTCTCCACCCTTATGCATTGGGTGGTCTTTGTGGCCTCCATGGTGGTGCATGTGATTGTACACCTCTATTCATATTAATTTGAGTATTTATCACCAGATTTCCACTGTTTCCCGCAAATGCACTGTTCCACTTGAATTACCAGTATTTGACACACTCTCTGCTCTTAGTAGACGACTGTATACTTCACGTAGTGTTGTAGTATCAGTACTCGCAAGAATTTGTGATTTAGCACCTTCAAATTCAGATGGTAATTGTTAACAGCAAAAAATGTCGTAAACACCAAAGATTCCTATTAATAGGAATAGTTAATTCGGTCGCAAGACTAATTAAGAGAAAGCGGCAAATGACACAAGCATTTATAGTGGTTCGGCCACGGATTAGGCCTACGTCCACTTTGGAAGGATGTTGAACTTTTATTAATCACTCAAGAATTACAAGGTAGAGCCATGCTTATTACATTCACTTTCACAACTGAAATATGCTAGGTATTTGTAAAAAAGAATATTTAATTCTCCTTCTTCCTAAAATAGGAGATGCCATTAATGGAGTTTATGAAGCTATAGGAAGGTCTCAAGTGAAGAAAATCCAACCCTCTTAAAGTGTAAGGCCATGGGCTATTTATAGGCGTGGGAGTAAGTAGGAGTAGCTAGGATTAGGTAGGAATAGGGACGACATGTAGGAAATTCGAGCCCGCTACCCGCGTGCCTCGAAATTTCGAACCCGGTCATGGGTTCAAAATTTCGAGTCCCCTGGGTTCGAAATTTCGAACCCAGGCGCAGGTGCGAAATCTCGCCCCGCTGGGTTCAGAATCTCAAACCCAGCCATGGGTGCGAAATTTCGCAACCACGCTGGGTTTGGAATCTCGAGCCCAGCCATGGGTGCGAGATTTCACACCCGCTGGGCTCGGGATCTCGAGCCCAGCCATCGATGCGAGATTACGCACTCGTTGGGCTCGAGACCTCGCTTCCACTAGGCTCGAAATTTCGAACCCAGGCATGGGTTTGAAATTTTGAAACCAGGCATGCGTGCGAGATTTCGCACCCGGCTAGGTGTGAACTCCGCGTCATGCCTGGGTGAGGTCCTTCCGAGGGGCGCGAGGATCCCATGACCGGGTGGTAGAGGCTTGTGGCTCCTTCGGGATCCGAGGTCTTGGTTTGCGGACGTCTTCTACATGCCGTGAGGCCATAAGCGCTGTAATCCCTTCTTGATCTTGTTTCCTTCACTCTTGTGTGCTCCTTTCCGGCCTCTGCTTCATAAGGTATGTTGAGTTGAGCGTGTATGATGCTCTCCTGGGAACCGGACCAAAAAGTTGGTTAACATTTTCCCCCTAAAGTACGTCTTGTCTTTGACATGATATGCTTTGCGTAGGTTGAGGGAATGGCGAAGTTGTTAGTTTTTCCTGTAATTCAAAAGGTAAATAGGAGTTAGCTTTAGGGCTTATTCCCCCTGGCGATGCAAATGAGCCGTCGTTGGGGGGATGTGCCATGCTCAAATCGTTGAGTATCCGCAGTGCGTAGTCTCCGCGGATGCGTGGGAGTTGGCATACGCGCATGCAGAGTGTGTGCACGAGGCAGCGCGTCGCAGCGTTCCCGATCCTGGGGGTGCGACCATCGTCATACATATACATTCATATATATATATATATATTCGAACTCGTGCTAGAATATGAAGGGACCTTTTTTTCTTTCATAAATAGGCCCCCCTCACTTTTCTTCCTCCTAAATTTTCTTTCTCTGGCCGCCATTACTGAAAGCTTCGAACCCGATAACTTCAAACCAAAAATTTTGAACCGGACTAGGTGATGCCTTGACTCGAGGTGATGAGAAGGGGAGGAGGTCGAAGGGCCACGGCGGAGACCTCGAGGCCTTGCGGGTTCGGCTCTTCGAACCTAGATAGGTTCGAATTTTCGAACCCCCATGGGTTCGAATTTTCGAACCTCCTTAGGTTTGGATTTTCGAACCCACAGGGTTCGAAGTCTCGAATCCTCACGGGTCCGAATTTTCGAACTCGGGGGGTTCAAAGCATCGAATCCTCGTGGGTTCGGATTTACGAACCCCATGTGTAACGACCCAGATTTTTGTCGATTTATTTTAAATATTTGTTTTTGTTTAAATATTGAATTAATAATATAAATGGATATTTATATTGAGTTATCAATTGAATAATTGAAATATGAGTTATTTTGAATATATAATTATCGAAATACGAGATATGAAACAATTTAATTTGAAATTAAATACGGAGTCAAAATGATTCAAATAATTTTTAGAAATGGTATTTGAATATAAACGATAATAAAAATAATTTATTATAGAAGAATCTGATTTATTTCTGAATTTAAATTATATTATATATTAATTTAATATGATATATAAGTTCAAATTAAATTTCAGAATATATTCTGTTGAGTTCAGTATAACGCTACAATGTTGAAATGACAGTGGTTACGTTAAAATAGCGGTTCGTGATTTAAATTAATGGACCCCGAAATATTTGATTGTGGATAGTTTCAAAATCAAATCGATATCTATTTAAAAAGTGTAAAATCTCTTTATTTCAAGTCGTATTAATTGTAAATCAAATCGAGTTAAATCGAAATCAAATCAAATTAAAAAAATTCGGTACTTAAGGGAATATACATTAAAAACCTTTGTACCTTTTGTCTCGCTCTCCATCTATATAATCAGACCATTTCCACTTCTTTCTTCTGAAAACATGAATTACAAATGGCCTCTGCCTAAAAATCTCCCTTCTTCATTTATAAGTAAATCACGGTTTCTATTTTTCCCTTCTTCTATTTTAACCTCTCGTTCAAATTGTTTCTGAACAAAACAAAATCAATGGAAATGGTCGTTCTTTGTTAATGCCGTGACTACACCCTTCTATTACCTCCACTCGCGTCCATTCTCTTAAACCACAAATTCCTTTCCCAAATTTCCAATCTCATTCCCGACCCTTTCAGATAAAAACAATAATATACGAATCAGAATTTAATTCGATTCAAGAACTGGAGGGAAATCGTAATCGTTATTCATACACGATGAAGGAATTTGAAACCACGAATTCAAGCAATCGCGATTTGGGTAGGGTGAAATTTGGGGTCTTCGATCTTCAAAATCAATACTGGCTCAGGGTTCGCGTAAGGCGACAACATCGGAGGCTAGGTTGGGTTCCTGGTTGAATGCGATACTAGTTTTGGGAGTTGCGATAGGTTCTGGTAGGACGGAGTATTGGCACGTAGTTGGAAGGGTTTTAGTGAGGTTCGCATCCAAACTATAGGATCGTACTGGAAAAATCGGGAGAATCAATAATGAGTATTTTGGGGTGTACAGTTCTTGAATTTTGGTGATAAGAAGTGTGCTCGGGAAGGAGGAGGAATCAACGACATTAATTATTGATATATTGGTGAAACATAGGTTCATGTCAGAAGGTGATTGGGAGGAGAAATGGGGATGTTCAGGCTCGGTCTTTTCCGGTACAAACTATCCGAATCATTAATGAGAAAAGAAGAGAGAAGTTTAGACCATGGGTTTTAAACAATGATTAAGGTAACTAATATTATTTTTAAATCTAGTTAATGGCGATAAGTTTTAATAAAATTTATAATGCTTATATAATATTTATACGGTATCAGATCTTGATGAAATCAATTGCTTTGTATTCATAGGACGTAAGTCACGATATGGGATTGATTTGGAATGCTCTAAAGCTTTCTGGAATTTTTGTCTGATTTTAAACAGCTGTTTAAAATTAGATAAAACAACGATAAATCATAGAATAAATCACGGTGAGTAAATCTCACTCATATTTTATTTAGAATTATTTTTGTTAGTTAAAAATAATTTATTGTTGGTTGTTTGGTTGCATTAAAATATTACTGTGGCTATTATAAATATATATTAGTTATTTAGGATTGGTGTTTGTGGCTATTATACATATTGGTGGTTGGATTCCGGCAGTATCATTAGCGGATGCCCGCGGTATCATTAGCGGATGATTACCCTATGCGCCCCACGCTATGATAGTGGATGACTTTCTATACCACAATATCCTGCCACGAAGCAGGATGGGTATTATTTCTATTAGCCAACGTATGTGGATGCAGGAAAACAGGTTGGAGGGATCCGACTGGATTCCTCAAAAATATTATTATTGATGTTTTCATATATATCATCATATATGAGGTGTTAGAAAACCAGTGATTGATAATTGGTTAGTTTGGATGTTTAAAATAACACTGGGCCTAAATGATAATTTATAAAAATATCATAAAAAGGGTTTTGAGATTTAAAAAGGGAAAACTATTTTCTAAAAATAGAACTTGAATTTCAATTGGGCTATAAATATATTAACTTGTTTGAATACACAAAACAAGTAGTGAATTTATAAACGTTGTTTATAAATTAATAATACGAGATTTGAAGTGAAATCATAAACAATGTTTATAAATTAAATGGAAAAATTATCATTGGATAATTTGAATATTTAAATTCAAATGTGAATTTAAAAATATAAATGGGGAAATCGTTTTAAAGAAATAAACGATGGAATTTATTCTGATGTTCAGAATATAAATTGAACTGAAATAAATCTGTAAGGATTTATGATTTGAATTCGATTAATTTGAATTTATTTAAATAGAAGAAATTGAATATGAAAATAAATTTGGTGTTATATATATAAGTTATTATAAATAGAAATTTCCAAAGTATGATTTTGGTTTTAAATAGATTTCGAAATAGACTTGTTTAAATATAAAACACGGAAATTTATAAAAATGGTGTTTATAAATAAAATGAATTAATTATCAAGAGATAATTTGAATATTTAAAATTTAAATAGGAATTTAAAAATAGAATTTGAAATCATTAGAAAGGGAACAACGGTTTTTACTCCGTGATTCGGAATATCAAAGGGATGGAGTTTCAAATAGAAATTTGAAAAGGGAACTTGTTTAAATATATGAAACAAGGAAGTTGAATTTATAAATAGTGTTATAAATTTGGTGAAATAAATTATCATTTGGATAATTTAAAACATTTAAATTCAAAGATGAATTTAAAAGTAAATTGGGAAGTGTGTTGAAACAAAACGATTGATTATATTTCGGAATTCGAAATATAAGCTGAATTGAGAAAAATACTACGGGTTTATAATTGAAAATCGATTATATCGAATTTTATAAATAATTTATTTATAAAAGGATTTGGAATAAAATATAGAAGATCGAAGTATAAATAAATTTATTACCGAGTAGGGAAAAATCGACAATTATAGATAATTGGAAATATTAAGTTGAATTGGGGAAATTGGTTTTATATATATATATATTAAAATATATTAGAATAGAGTTGGAATTTATATATAAACAAAGTTTGAAACGTATATATATTGAATATTATTAAAACGAACTCGCCACAGCGCAGCAGTTCGTAAATGGGCGTTTCGAACTTCAATTGAGTATATGGAATTCAATTTAAATCAGAATTCTTTGGAACAAGAATCGTCAGGACCGGTTGAATAATAGTTTTCTAATGGAAGGGAAAAATCTGGATTTCATCTGATAGATTTTGAGTTATGTTAAAATCAAATTTTCAGAAAAGCAGCGCCAAATTCATTTAAAAAGCATAATGGTTTATATAAATAAATATAAGGATTTTTAAGCAAATAAAATCTGAATTTCCATTTGAAAAATATGGACTTGAGTTATAAAATAAATATGAACTCGAGTGGAGTAAATGGATTGATTTTTGAAAAAAAATCATTTATTTTTGAATAGAATTAACTAAGTGGAAGAATAATTTGTTAATCGAATTTTAGATTGAGATATTTCTTTTGGTAAGTAAATGAGACTTCTGAATTTCATATTCGAAATCGAATATGAAACCTGAAATGAAAATGGGATTCAATTGATTTATAAGCAAACTAAAATACATACGAACATGATATGTTCAAATAACAAGTGAAATAGGCTAAGAAGCTAATTAAAGAATAAATGGGCGAAACTAAATTCAAACGACTGGGTTGAGTTGAATTGAAAATAGATGAACATGTGTTAAACAGGTTTGGAATGAAGAGAATGAAGTTTATAAATTTAGTGCCTGACAATAAGGTACATATTTTAATTCCATATGAGGTTTTATGCGCCGAATCGGCAAGCCACTTGGCTTTTTGATTTTCTTTTTGAATGGAAAGGGCCTAGAGAGGCGAGTTGAGGTTTGAACCTTTTCCGGTACAAAGGAGGTTATGGCGATTTTTTCGGGAAATTTAAGGAGTTCGAATATTTTTAAGAAAATTTGATAGATAGAAATCAATGTATTGATATATATAGAATTCGATAAGGGAACGAACTAAAAATAGAATATTATAAACAAAAAGAAAATATGTGAATTTAAATCGAGTAAGAATAGAAAGAGAAAAGTATATACGTTTTAGAAATGGGAAATTGGTTTAGTATGGTGTTGATTATTCGAGTTAGCAGTCTTGTCTATTTTGAAGTTAATAATATTTTCAGTCAAGGTCTGAGAGGTAATTATACCCCAACTTGATTGATTTCATTATTAGCTAATAAATAGAAAGATTCAGTATCGAAGAGAATGTTTAAAGAGATTTAGTCGAATGCAATATTTTGGGTTGTTGTAACAATGTTTTACACAACATTCGTTTTAACCCAAATAAGTGGAATTTTGGAAATATAATATTTCCTGAGTGTAGAAATGAACGGTCGTGGAAGAGATAAATAATTGGAATGTTTCTAATTATAAGTAAAGGATATTTTCTAAGTACAGAAAATAAAAGGCGATATACGGAAATGTTTTTCCAAATAGCGAAAAGGCCAAGATGATAATTGAAAATATTTGTTTAACAAATATTGATAAGGAAATGGAAAAGGTGATTTAATTGATGAAATATTAATAAACGGGCCGAGTGATGGTTTGATGTTATGGATGAACGGATGTTTGTTTTTCTTTGATACTTAAATAACCAACTATCGAAGTGTTTACCAATATCGTTTTCAACATGGAGAGAACGATTGGATTATTATCCGAGAACCACTCCGTATTGGCAGTAGCGTTGCGAATCAGATTATATGAAGATAATCAAAGACGGAGTAAAGTGCAAGGACTTTTTCTATTAATAGAAATTGTGCCTTCGATTTCGTTCAGTCCCAGAATGAAGTGTATGGACGAATGTCTAACAGAGTATTTCCAATGATCGCATATGTTGGTCTGTATAGATATATATGGTGGCGGAGAATTTATTCTCTTAGCATAATATCCAGAATATATTTGTGCAAATAAATTAATGATTTACGGATCTGACAATATGGCATTCAAAGTGAGTGTGCTATCAATGAATGATAAGAAATCGTAGCCTCAGGCCTCAACAATCGGGGAATGACAAAAATCGGGTAGGCAGCATGGCTATGTGGGTCGCTCCCATTAGGATGTATAATCACCCATCTAGAGAAATTCCTTTTACTTCTTTAATCTATCGTTGCTGTCCCTTTTCGGGAAACGGTTGCTGATCCCAACCGTTGGTGATATACATTCGATACACTCAAGAGAAATGAGTGGTCGGTCATGTGTGGGCCAGGTTGCAAGATATTCTTGTTTAACCCAGTGTATTCCCTTCTAGAGATACACTATCGGAAGGTGGTTCCATACCTTGTCATGTTGGAAATCCAATCTCCAATGAGCGCCCTGCGGTTTTTGATTTTATATTATATATGGAGTGTGAGATGCAAGCGTTCCGCTAGATTGTTATTTATTTGATTTAGACACTACTATTATATCACTCAATTTTCGTATCAAAGTGTTTTGGGTTATAGTAAGGTAAAAACCGTCCATGTTTATCTGTGGGCTGGTCTTACTATTATCCTTTCTTTCGAAAAAGGATTTTGAAAGTTAAACAAATGGTTGGAGTTTACTCACACCAGTCCCATGACTGACCCAGAGTTTTTTTTGTTTTCCCTAAACTCTTGGGTGCCCAAATTTGTACGGGCAGTCAAGTAGTCGGAATTTTTCAGATTCACTTGGAAGAGCTGGAAGCAGGAGGCTTCACCAGTTAGCTATAAACTATCATATTTCTGCTGTGTACTATGTTGTCTCTGGAAACAGGTGTTTATAACTATTCCAGAAATAACTGTTGTGCTCTGATAATGGTATGTATATACAGTTATTGATTTGTATTTCAAAAGTTATGTTATTTAATATATTTTATTCGATCCGCTGTGAGATTTTTGTTCTTCGTTTTTCTTCTATTCTAACTTTTCTTTCTTTCTATTCCTCATGCTCTAACTTCTTTCTACAAATGATTCGTATTTCTGTGTCATTTGGGTTGGACATGTGGTGTTATTAGTCAACTCAAAGGGTACGGATTTGCGGGCCGGTACACCGTGGGTTCGAATTCTCGAGCCCTGTCTGGGTTCGAGATTTCGATCCTAGAGGTGCTCGAATTTTCGAACCCAGGGGGGTTTGGAACTTCGAACCCTTCTAGGTTCGAAATTTTGAACCTGGAGCTTGAAATTTCGATCCCGACATGGTTCGAGACATGACCGTGGCCGGGTTCCCAACTTGTCCAGCCGATGGAATTTGAATATTCGCCTCTGGATTTGCGTGCATAGCGTCGATGCATATATTGTTAACCGCATGAGCGGGGTTTTAGGATTGTTCACACAGGGTAGAGCATAAAACTAGACTAGGACTTGGACTGTTACGAATCGTTCTGAACTTTCTTTATGTAGTTCATCCTTGCATATCATTGCATGCACATATTAGCTGTCACCAACACGAGGGGTACAGGTCACTATACTTCCCGTTCTAACACTGATGCGTTAAAGTATAGCTAAAGATGCAGACCAGATCAATGGACCGAAAAGCTACGGAATCCGAGGCTCCCCAGCCCACTTTGCACACATCCAACCCTACCCCTAGAGGTGACTTGTCTGGCAGCGAGCTTGAGACCACCACCGAAGGATCGACTTCTTGTCATTCGACCAGCTCACCCGAATCGTCCAAGCATGGGTAGCAACCTGAACGATAATATTTCCCGGTCGTGACTGAAGAGGTTGAGAATGTAGATATCATGGGTGAGGATGAGCCCGTACCTCCGGTAGCTCCGGACATGTTGCCCGATGTAGTGATTTTGGAGAATCCCATCGATTCAGTACCATCGTGCCTAGATGCTACCACGGTCAGGAAGATGGCAGTGCGATTTAACATACCGGTGGGCAATGCCCATTCCCCCGGGAGAGATGACAGATCTCTTATACCGCCTGAGGGTCTTACTGCCTGGAACCGACAAGCTTTCCTAACTGGGTGCGTGCCCCCAGCTAAAGACTTCATTCGAGCCATGTTGTTCTATTTCCGTCTCGCGCCATCACAGCTATACCCCAATGCTTATGCTTTTCTCCTGGGGACTTACATTCTCTTTCACGAGTTTCTGCATAGGGAACCCACCGGGGAAGACATTCGATATTTATTCTGCCTAAAGAAAACGAGCACTACCTCCCCCTCTCAATGGTTTCTGGAAGCAACAGCCGCCACAAAATTCTTTGTCGAGACGTGGCCTAGGCTGTTAGTGTTTAAGCGCGAGTGGTTCTTCATTAGCTGTCCTCTTGGATTTGCCAGAAGGTGGATCGAGGGAAGTAAGTGTTTCTTTAAATCCGTTCCTTGCCGTAACTTTGGGATTCCTTCCTTTATTCATGGTTTTAAATGGAATATGATAGGAAATCCAACGGTGCCTACTAGAGACGAATACCAGCAACGCGTCAATGCTTTATGGGTGGTACCAGAGAATCTCCGCGATACCAGCACGGTGATAAGTCAGGATCGCCTCCGCCGTGCTGGGTTGCTGCTGAGCAACCGGGTTGTGATCAGGTCCACGGATGCCCTTAGTGTGCTAAAGAAGGGAGTTATGGCGGATCCTACCCCTAGTGGGCGGAAGAGAAAAATACCCCCAGCGGGAGGAGAATCGTAAAGGACCACTCCGCCTCAAGGAGATGTGCATGGAGTCGAGGTTCATGGTCAAAAGGAGGTTGCCAAAGATGAGGGGTTTCCGAGCACTCCTGTCCCGCCTCCAACAAGGGAGGGGAAAGGAGTGTTGGCTAGACCGCGGTCTCCTGTGACTCACTCAGGGGCCACTGCCTCGCTTGAACCCGCGGGTCAGTTTGATGGCTTAAAGGGACTTGCTTTAGTATTGACTCCATGGCCACATATGACGAGCCTGGAAGAACTTTCCTGTGCTGCTGAGGGGTTAACCCCCTCGACTGGACCACAATCTTGTCTGTTGAGAGAACACTTAGGGCATACATCCATAACACTGCATAGCATAGGCGTTTGCCTCCGCAAGTTACTTGACTGACTTCGGCTTGTTCCATTGGCAGGTGTCATGGTAGGAGGACGCGGTGGACGAAGCCATGGGTGCGAGGATCGCCAGCCTCCCCAGAGTTCCTCTTTCTAGAGATTTTGCAGATCCGCCAGCTTATATGGTGTTCCACCCCCGTTAGAGCAAGGCAGCAGTCATCGAGACCGGGATCGATCTAGGCGATCTCCATCTTGTCCTCCTCCTCCTATTCGCGTGTCCGTGGGAGATACTCGGCTTAACATAGGCGGCTCTCGATCTTTGCCTTTGACAGCTTCTCCATCGGTCGTCCCTCCGGCTCCTGTTCATCTTGCTAGGGAAAAGGAAGCATGTCTTGGACAGCCGAGGTAGGAGAGAGAGACCGAGATAGAGGTGCCAGACTGTGACGACCCGGAACTTCCCCGTAAAGGAAAGTGTCGGATAGTTTGAGAACAAGCCACAACAGAACGCATACAGAAGAACATTTCATTGTATATTACAACAATGCATCAGATTACAAGAATATACAGAGTATAAATGAATATTACACAGAAATATCAGAGATTAGAATAAATTACATAGCAGTGGAAAATAATACAATACACAACTAGAAGAGATATACGGATACAAAGCTTTCCGGATATCATTCCAGCTGTAAACCAGGATCCTGTGAATATAAATCTGCAAAACCAAAACTACTAGCTGCCCGTGTCGAAAATAGGGGCACCCAGAGTTTAGGTTAAAACAATAAACTCCAGGTCAGTCATGTGACTGGTGTGAGAACTAAAACAGTTAATCTTTATTTTAAAGTTAGGTAAATCAAGGGACCACGCCGTATAACACGGAACGGGTTTCCTCCCAAGAATACCAGTGCATAGAACAAACAGCGCAATGCTAAATAAAGAAAAATGAAGCTGTTATAAGACCCAGGTCCCATCACACAATGCAACGCAGCCGAGGATAGGGTTTTCCCTTATAACAGCCAAAGAATGCTTGATACGTTTAAAACAAATCATTTGATACTATAATAAGTGCATAGTGTATAAAACAACTTCAAATCATAAGTATCAATCATAGGCGGCATGGGTACCATATATCATGTCGCCATATATAGGTTTACAAATAAAACCGCAAAGTCACGTATTTGGAAATTGGATTTCCATCTATGAACCGAGGCAAAAGATAGTCCTCAACCGATTCGTGACTCTCTAGCCCGAGCCACCGGAACAGCCGCAACTGCCCCTTGGATCGTCAGGGCCGGTCCACCGATGTGGATTATAGTGCCTGAACAATACGTTTCCCCGCCCTTTGGGGCGTAAACGAGCCAACGAATGACTCCATCGGACCCGGATCGTCCGATCAAACCGAGGCGCCTCGCAACAGCAACAACCACACAGGTGAAAAGTATATAAATGTCAGGGCTGGTAGGTCACTGACACCACCCTAGCTAGAAAGAAACGCATGCCCTCCCTGAGGTCCTCTCCCGTTTTTGGTTCACAACCGGGGTGCGAGACTCGCGAATTCACGTTACACAAAGCTGTGCCACACAGGCTGTGCTTTGATCATCACCACAAGACTTTGCTTTTCAACAAAAGCCTCGATCAATTGCCACTTAGGCATGCCACACAGGCAATTCACTCCATGCGTTTGATATCCATCAATATATAACCCCTGAGCTCGTACGTCTCAGAGAAGGGCGTTAAGCAAGAGAATAAATCCTCCGCCGCCAAACAGATATATATTTAATAGAGATCAATCACACGGACTAAAATCCAATGTCAGACACACAGTCCATTTACAAGTCCGTTCTGGGTCTGAACGAAACCGGAGGCACCTAGTACCCCGCATATCCATCGATCTCCAAGTACGTCTGGACGATCACCAACTGTTTCCATCTTCTTGGGTGTACAGCCCAATCAAGATCATCAGTAATTACCCAAACGACGTGAAGACTTCCGGTCTTCGACCATCGTCTTCCTCTTCGACACCACGTCGAATCAGTTATTCAGAATGGGATAAACCCGGTCTTTCTGAATAACTCGCGTATATATTATAAAAGTGTTACACAAACACAACATACGCCTCATTCCAATTCAGAATATTCTTTTATTCAAATATTCCTATACTTTGGGAAAAGTTCCCATTAATTTTATCCAAGATAAATTCTTTAAATTTATTCTTTAATCTCCTTTGAATATCAATTCAAACTAGTCGGGATTAGCGAACCACACCGAAGTAATCATTTATTTTATTTCCCAATCCCAACCTATTCATCCCATGAAGTAAAACTGGTAATACTTCATATCTAACACCACAGTGTTATCGGTAAATTCAATTACCATTTCACGTTCAAATCTAATTAAAGATTTAACTATCGCCTGGAGTAAAACTGGTGATACTCCATTCTCGATCTTTTCAATCTATTTAAAGATTCATTAAAACTCCACTTAGTTTTAATCTTTAACTGGGTTAAAGAATCAGTGTCATTTAAAAACACAGTTCACGATAAACCCAAAACCACATTCATTAATTATCGGGTTAAAGAACGAGTGTTGTTTAAAACACTGTTCACGATAAACCCAAAAATCAATATCAATTCAATTCCAATTAAATATTATTTAATTGGTACACTTCATTAAATCTAAATAAAAAGATTTAATCTTTTCTCAACTGGGTTCAAGAACAGTGTTAGTGAAGACACCATTCACGACAAACCCAAATCACATTTGATATTCAATACAAGGCTCTGAATAGAAAATATATCGGCTTATATTCAATATCAAATTCTACGACTAACAAATGTCGTATTGGAAATAACGATATAAATATATATCTTTCAAATTTCCATAACAACACCTGTATAATCACGAATTCCAACATCGAAATATTCCGAAGACAATTTCGATTCAAATCCACTCCAATGCAATCATTGGAAATTTTGGTTATTTTCAAAACCCTTTTCAAATTCAATTTATTTATTTAAAAATAAATAGAATTATAATTCTAGTTCAAAACTAGTTCATTTCGATAAAAACCTATTTTTATCTTTTCAAATATGGAGTCTTTCATCCCAAATCTTCACAAATCATTTCTTATGATTTTACACAAATTATTACTATTTTTAATAATTTTATCAAGGCCCGTACAGTCGATTTCCATCAATGGCCATCGAACTGCACTTACAGCGACCTTTTTCAAATTTGATTTGGGCATAATTCCAAATCCAACCGTTAGATTTCTAATTTCTAATATTCGTTAGAAAGCACTTTTCGATACGAACCCAACGGTTCCGGTTTTAGGAGAATCCGACGGTCGGATCTCCCGTAATGTCCGTTTGAAATAAATGGTCGAAATTCACGAACTGCCGCGGCGCGGCACGTTCTATTCAGGCCATTATATTATATATATAATATATATAATATACACTTCGTCGATTTCTATTTAAAACGAACTATATAAATAGTTTTAAATTCGTTTCAAAAGCAATTTCAACTTCCTTTTCAATTCAAATCGAATTCGTTTTCAATTCAATTCATTTCGAAATCGTTTTCAATTCAATTCATTTCGAAATCGTTTTCAATTCAATTCATTTCGAAATCGTTTTCAATTCAATTCATTTCGAAATCGTTTTCAATTCAATTCATTTCGAAATCGTTTTCAATTCAATTCATTTCGAAATCGTTTTCAATTCAATTCATTTCGAAATCGTTTTCAATTCAATTCATATCAAAATCGTTTTCAATTCAATTCATTTCGAAATCGTTTTCAATTCAATTCATTTCGAAATCGTTTTCAATTCAATTCATTTCGAAATCGTTTTCAATTCAATTCATTTCGAAATCGTTTTCAATTCAATTCATTTCGAAATCGTTTTCAATTAAATTCATTTCGAAATCGTTTTCAATTCAATTCATTTCGAAATCGTTTTCAATTCAATTCATTTCGAAATCGTTTTCAATTCAATTCATTTCGAAATCGTTTTCAATTCAATTCATTTCGAAATCGTTTTCAATTCAATTCATTTCGAAATCGTTTTCAATTCAATTCATTTCGAAATCGTTTTCAATTCAATTCATTTCGAAATCGTTTTCAATTCAATTCATTTCGAAATCGTTTTCAATTCAATTCATTTCGAAATCGTTTTCAATTCAATTCATTTCGAAATCGTTTTCAATTCAATTCATTTCGAAATCGTTTTCAATTCAATTCATTTCGAAATCGTTTTCAATTCAATTCATTTCGAAATCGTTTTCAATTCAATTCATTTCGAAATCGTTTTCAATTCAATTCATTTCGAAATCGTTTTCAATTCAATTCATTTCGAAATCGTTTTCAATTCAATTCATTTCGAAATCGTTTAAAATCGATATAAATATCGTTCACGTCAAAATGGCGTCAATCTAATCATCACGGCTTCACATATTTCTATTTTCAAATATTCTATTTCAAATATTTCCTATTATCAAAATATTTGTTATTATCAAAATATTCTTTATTTTCACGATTGGAATGAGGCCCAATCAATCACCATATAAAGTTAATTATATGGATTCCATACAACACATGTATATAATATCATTGAAAAATAATCAACCATCAACCAAAGTGCACTACACTGTATAAGCATCAAATATAGATATCTAACGCTTATAACAGCCTGTCAATCGATCGATCGACATATTTAATCAATCAGGATGAGTGAACTTCAAATTTCATCCCAACACCCGTGTGGGGTTTCAAACAATCAAACACATTTTTTTATTTGTGCTGTTGGGCGATGTGTAAAATTTATCGTCCCAATCAATATCATTCAAATAGGTGTACATAAACAAACCGTCCGGTTTATAAATGAATATTTTATTTTATTCACTTCACGTTAAAATTATATTTTTAACGATAAAACATTTTATTTCAACCTATGAATTTCTATTCAATTCATTTACACAATAAAATGATATTTTTATTTTCTAACATATTTTAGAAAATTTCGGTGGCATAACGGCACGATACTAGAAACGGGACAAGGCCTAGCCTTATCCCCGGTCTAGTGAAGGCCCACGCCATTCACACATCAATCAAATCAATTTATTTCACCACACAATTCAATTTCAATCAAATAATCCAACTAATCTACGCAACCAAACAAACAAGTCCATGGTCTGTGGACGATTGTGTCGGGTGCTACTAAGCACCGTCTGCATCCTAGTATATATATATAACTAGAAAATTTAAATTGGAAGGTGAGGAGTTCTCACCGAAAGCTATCCCAACATCTTGACCCTTCTTTGATATAAATCTTCTTCATTCTCGCCTTTTCGTTACCTTCGTTGTCCGCTTTCACTACCTATGTAAAAATCGAATTCTTACTTCGCTATTCTATATATAAAAATCATATTCTTGTTTCGAAGTTCAATAGATAAAAATCACATTTTTATTTCGAAGTTCAATAGATAAAAATCACATTTTTAATTCGAAGTCATTTAAAGAAAAACCATATCTTTATTTTTCTAAAAGTATAAAAACCATATTTTTATTTTTCCTATGTATTAAAAATTATATTTTTATGTTTCTAGAAATCATATCCTTTTGTTATTAAAAAAAATAATCTTTTCGCTTTCAAAAATCTCGTCTTTCCTTATATCAAAAATCTCGACTTTCCTTATATCAAAAATCT
Organism: Allium sativum; assembly: GCA_030737875.1. NCBI lineage: Eukaryota > Viridiplantae > Streptophyta > Magnoliopsida > Asparagales > Amaryllidaceae > Allium > Allium sativum. The sequence goes on from CM060915.1 coordinate 533,356,962, forward strand.
CGACTTTCCTTATTATAAAAAGAAATCTCCTCTTCTTACTATGAAAAATCATTTCTTATATAATTGAAAAACCATATATTTTCTATAATCAAATTCATTATTTCATATCAAAGAAAATTTATTTTCAGATCAAAGAAAACCAAATTTGTAATCAAAGAAAGATCCATATATTTTCGCTATTCATATATGGAAAAATTATATTTTTATTCGCTACCCAAATAATAAAAATCACATTTAATTTTGTCTACTCCATAGTAAATATCATTTTAATTTCCTTTTAAAAATCAGGTTTTATTTCCTTTTAAAAATCAGGTTTTATTTCCTTAAAAAAAACCAGTTTTATAACTTAAAGAAAATCAGTTTTATAACTTAAAGAAAATCAGTTTGAAAATCTTTCTGTTTATATAAAATACGAATAAAATAATAAAAAAAACTTACGGCGAGGGGAGGGGGTTTTCCACGGCGGACCTACGCTGCGGAGGGTCGCTGAACAGCTGGATGAGGTGGAGGAAGGGTGCGGTGGGCCCAGGTTGCTGTCACGGCGAGGCTTACGGTTTGGGGGGGGGGCTCGAACATCGAATGGAGGGAGAAGGGAGCGTCGCCGTTGACCGGAGGGCGGAGCAGCTGGAGCGGCGTCACCTGGCGGCGGCGAAGGCGGATCCGCCTGGAGGCGCGATCGATTATCCATTTTTTTTTATCTGTTGAAATGAATTTGAGAAAAAAGGGGGGGGGCCAGCGGGAAATAAGGGGAGGGAGAGAGAATATTTTTTTTTTTAATTTGTTAAAAGTTGACTTTTACTACCGAACTCGAAACGAGGCCCACCGCCTGTTGCCCATAGCGTTTCACCCCCATTCTGAACACAATGGGATATGTATCGCAAGCTGATTTGATCGTTCTGCTCAGCTTCCGTTAAATTTACATTTAAATCGCTATATTGAATTTTAAACGTACATTTCAAATTACCGGGGTCGCATACTAACTAGAAAAATTCCAGAAAAATATTTTCTAGCTTCGTATTGACGATACGGTCCTAACAAAACTAGTTTCGTCGAATTCTGAGACCGTTTGAAAAATGGCCAATTTCCAGTCGATTGAAATCAACTAAAATTGGTCAAACGCATTTTCCTTTGCCACGCTCACATATTGATTCGAAAAATTATGAAATTTGAAACCTAGCAATAACTTGACACCACGGACCCAACAAAACTGGTTTCGTCGAAATCCGAGGTCGTTTGCAAAATGTCCATTTTTAAGGGCCTGAATTCCATAGCGACTATTCAGAATTTTCGACTGGACATATCTTTTGATCCCCGCTACGAACTTTTGATTTTTCGGATTCGTTGGAAAGATATTCACTATTAGATTCCATTATTTTTGGTTTCACTAAAATCCGGATTGTTTTGCACCCGGTACATTCAATTGAAGTTTGAAATCGAATTATCGAACTACCGCGCCATTTCCAATTCTATTTATAATTATAAATAAATATTTATATTCTAGCGACGACGTATATAATATAAACGTTCGAATTATATTCAAAACAAATTTCTCGTCGATATTATTTAAAATAACTCATTTTAAATAATCAAAATTCGCTAAAATTGCAAAAATAAAAATTTCAAGCTGGCTCGCATTTTACGGGTTGTTACAATCTCCCCCACTTAAAACTTTTCGTCCCCGAAAAGGAACAAAGTCGAAAGTGGTTTGATTATTCCACTCTACGCTCAATCAGGCTTCCATCCTCCAACTTTTCAGTTTCTGAGAATTTTCAAAAATTCAAAAATTTGGCTAACACCCTAAATTTTCGAAAAATTTCGCCATAACCTCCCCTGCACCGGGAGCATCGGGGAATTTCAAATAGCTTCCCCGGTCCTTCAGATCTCAAAAAGAAAAAGAAAAAGCCAAGCGGCTAGCCAATAGGCTCATAAAATCATCATCACCCAAACAAAACAGTAAATTATGTAGTAAACATGTACCTATTTGTCGGGCAAACAAATTTTATTCTTCGGCTCTAGCCTCCTTGCTATGACCTGTTCAATGTAAGTATATGTATATACAAGCAAATGCGACCAATTTTCCATACAATTTAATATTTGATACAATTAGGCGTAATGGTTCAAAATTTATCAAACAACTAAACAAGCAACACAAACATCAATCAATTAGTGAATTAGAGTTTCAAATTCATAATTTTTGATACATATACAAAAATCAGATTTTTGATGCCAAATCACAACAATAAGCCCTATCTAATTTTGGTTCTCACACCAGTCAATAGGAAGTATATAGATATTACACGTTCGTCACTCGAATATAAATTCTAATGATGGAGCTCCATCATCAAAATCATCTCCGGGCGATTAGAGTGTAATTCTATATCTATCCAATATATCAAAACTTCGAATACACGCTAGCTAGGCGCATACGCAAAAATCTTTATATTTTGGATTGTCCTAATCAATATAAAATAAATAATCAAATACGAATAATTGATTTCTATTTTCAAAACTAAATCTGTTTTCACTTCAAAAATTTTACTCTTCACACTCGTTCTAGGATACTACTGATCCCATCTCTAACGAGTCATTCTAATTGGATATTACTAATCCAATATCTGATGAATTCTTTCGTACGGTTCTAATGTGTCTTGTTCTCTAAGCTTTGTAAACCAAAGCTCTGATACCAAATGTGACGACCCGGAACTTCCCCGTAAAGGAAAGTGTCGGATAGTTTGAGAACAAGCCACAACAGAACGCATACAGAAGAACATTTCATTGTATATTACAACAATGCATCAGATTACAAGAATATACAGAGTATAAATGAATATTACACAGAAATATCAGAGATTAGAATAAATTACATAGCAGTGGAAAATAATACAATACACAACTAGAAGAGATATACGGATACAAAGCTTTCCGGATATCATTCCAGCTGTAAACCAGGATCCTGTGAATATAAATCTGCAAAACCAAAACTACTAGCTGCCCGTGTCGAAAATAGGGGCACCCAGAGTTTAGGTTAAAACAATAAACTCCAGGTCAGTCATGTGACTGGTGTGAGAACTAAAACAGTTAATCTTTATTTTAAAGTTAGGTAAATCAAGGGACCACGCCGTATAACACGGAACGGGTTTCCTCCCAAGAATACCAGTGCATAGAACAAACAGCGCAATGCTAAATAAAGAAAAATGAAGCTGTTATAAGACCCAGGTCCCATCACACAATGCAACGCAGCCGAGGATAGGGTTTTCCCTTATAACAGCCAAAGAATGCTTGATACGTTTAAAACAAATCATTTGATACTATAATAAGTGCATAGTGTATAAAACAACTTCAAATCATAAGTATCAATCATAGGCGGCATGGGTACCATATATCATGTCGCCATATATAGGTTTACAAATAAAACCGCAAAGTCACGTATTTGGAAATTGGATTTCCATCTATGAACCGAGGCAAAAGATAGTCCTCAACCGATTCGTGACTCTCTAGCCCGAGCCACCGGAACAGCCGCAACTGCCCCTTGGATCGTCAGGGCCGGTCCACCGATGTGGATTATAGTGCCTGAACAATACGTTTCCCCGCCCTTTGGGGCGTAAACGAGCCAACGAATGACTCCATCGGACCCGGATCGTCCGATCAAACCGAGGCGCCTCGCAACAGCAACAACCACACAGGTGAAAAGTATATAAATGTCAGGGCTGGTAGGTCACTGACACCACCCTAGCTAGAAAGAAACGCATGCCCTCCCTGAGGTCCTCTCCCGTTTTTGGTTCACAACCGGGGTGCGAGACTCGCGAATTCACGTTACACAAAGCTGTGCCACACAGGCTGTGCTTTGATCATCACCACAAGACTTTGCTTTTCAACAAAAGCCTCGATCAATTGCCACTTAGGCATGCCACACAGGCAATTCACTCCATGCGTTTGATATCCATCAATATATAACCCCTGAGCTCGTACGTCTCAGAGAAGGGCGTTAAGCAAGAGAATAAATCCTCCGCCGCCAAACAGATATATATTTAATAGAGATCAATCACACGGACTAAAATCCAATGTCAGACACACAGTCCATTTACAAGTCCGTTCTGGGTCTGAACGAAACTGGAGGCACCTAGTACCCCGCATATCCATCGGTCTCCAAGTACGTCTGGACGATCACCAACTGTTTCCATCTTCTTGGGTGTACAGCCCAATCAAGATCATCAGTAATTACCCAAACGACGTGAAGACTTCCGGTCTTCGACCATCGTCTTCATCTTCGACACCACGTCGAATCAGTTATTCAGAATGGGATAAACCCGGTCTTTCTGAATAACTCGCGTATATATTATAAAAGTGTTACACAAACACAACATACGCCTCATTCCAATTCAGAATATTCTTTTATTCAAATATTCCTATACTTTGGGAAAAGTTCCCATTAATTTTATCCAAGATAAATTCTTTAAATTTATTCTTTAATCTCCTTTGAATATCAATTCAAACTAGTCGGGATTAGCGAACCACACCGAAGTAATCATTTATTTTATTTCCCAATCCCAACCTATTCATCCCATGAAGTAAAACTGGTAATACTTCATATCTAACACCACAGTGTTATCGGTAAATTCAATTACCATTTCACGTTCAAATCTAATTAAAGATTTAACTATCGCCTGGAGTAAAACTGGTGATACTCCATTCTCGATCTTTTCAATCTATTTAAAGATTCATTAAAACTCCACTTAGTTTTAATCTTTAACTGGGTTAAAGAATCAGTGTCATTTAAAAACACAGTTCACGATAAACCCAAAACCACATTCATTAATTATCGGGTTAAAGAACGAGTGTTGTTTAAAACACTGTTCACGATAAACCCAAAAATCAATATCAATTCAATTCCAATTAAATATTATTTAATTGGTACACTTCATTAAATCTAAATAAAAAGATTTAATCTTTTCTCAACTGGGTTCAAGAACAGTGTTAGTGAAGACACCATTCACGACAAACCCAAATCACATTTGATATTCAATACAAGGCTCTGAATAGAAAATATATCGGCTTATATTCAATATCAAATTCTACGACTAACAAATGTCGTATTGGAAATAACGATATAAATATATATCTTTCAAATTTCCATAACAACACCTGTATAATCACGAATTCCAACATCGAAATATTCCGAAGACAATTTCGATTCAAATCCACTCCAATGCAATCATTGGAAATTTTGGTTATTTTCAAAACCCTTTTCAAATTCAATTTATTTATTTAAAAATAAATAGAATTATAATTCTAGTTCAAAACTAGTTCATTTCGATAAAAACCTATTTTTATCTTTTCAAATATGGAGTCTTTCATCCCAAATCTTCACAAATCATTTCTTATGATTTTACACAAATTATTACTATTTTTAATAATTTTATCAAGGCCCGTACAGTCGATTTCCATCAATGGCCATCGAACTGCACTTACAGCGACCTTTTTCAAATTTGATTTGGACATAATTCCAAATCCAACCGTTAGATTTCTAATTTCTAATATTCGTTAGAAAGCTCTTTTCGATACGAACCCAACGGTTCCGGTTTTAGGAGAATCCGACGGTCGGATCTCCCGTAATGTCCGTTTGAAATAAATGGTCGAAATTCACGAACTGCCGCGGCGCGGCACGTTCTATTCAGGCCATTATATTATATATATAATATATATAATATACACTTCGTCGATTTCTATTTAAAACGAACTATATAAATAGTTTTAAATTCGTTTCAAAAGCAATTTCAACTTCCTTTTCAATTCAAATCGAATTCGTTTTCAATTCAGTTCATTTCGAAATCGTTTTCAATTCAATTCATTTCGAAATCGTTTTCAATTCAATTCATTTCGAAATCGTTTTCAATTCAATTCATTTCGAAATCGTTTTCAATTCAATTCATTTCGAAATCGTTTTCAATTCAATTCATTTCGAAATCGTTTTCAATTCAATTCATTTCGAAATCGTTTTCAATTCAATTCATTTCGAAATCGTTTTCAATTCAATTCATTTCGAAATCGTTTTCAATTCAATTCATTTCGAAATCGTTTTCAATTCAATTCATTTCGAAATCGTTTTCAATTCAATTCATTTCGAAATCGTTTTCAATTCAATTCATTTCGAAATCGTTTTCAATTCAATTCATTTCGAAATCGTTTTCAATTCAATTCATTTCGAAATCGTTTTCAATTCAATTCATTTCGAAATCGTTTTCAATTCAATTCATTTCGAAATCGTTTTCAATTCAATTCATTTCGAAATCGTTTTCAATTCAATTCATTTCGAAATCGTTTTCAATTCAATTCATTTCGAAATCGTTTTCAATTCAATTCATTTCGAAATCGTTTTCAATTCAATTCATTTCGAAATCGTTTTCAATTCAATTCATTTCGAAATCGTTTTCAATTCAATTCATTTCGAAATCGTTTAAAATCGATATAAATATCGTTCACGTCAAAATGGCGTCAATCTAATCATCACGGCTTCACATATTTCTATTTTCAAATATTCTATTTCAAATATTTCCTATTATCAAAATATTTGTTATTATCAAAATATTCTTTATTTTCACGATTGGAATGAGGCCCAATCAATCACCATATAAAGTTAATTATATGGATTCCATACAACACATGTATATAATATCATTGAAAAATAATCAACCATCAACCAAAGTGCACTACACTGTATAAGCATCAAATATAGATATCTAACGCTTATAACAGCCTGTCAATCGATCGATCGACATATTTAATCAATCAGGATGAGTGAACTTCAAATTTCAACCCAAAACCCGTGTGGGGTTTCAAACAATCAAACACATTTTTTTATTTGTGCTGTTGGGCGATGTGTAAAATTTATCGTCCCAATCAATATCATTCAAATAGGTGTACATAAACAAACCGTCCGGTTTATAAATGAATATTTTATTTTATTCACTTCACGTTAAAATTATATTTTTAACGATAAAACATTTTATTTCAACCTATGAATTTCTATTCAATTCATTTACACAATAAAATGATATTTTTATTTTCTAACATATTTTAGAAAATTTCGGTGGTATAACGGCACGATACTAGAAACGGGACAAGGCCTAGCCTTATCCCCGGTCTAGTGAAGGCCCACGTCATTCACACATCAATCAAATCAATTTATTTCACCACACAATTCAATTTCAATCAAATAATCCAACTAATCTACGCAACCAAACAAACAAGTCCATGGTCTGTGGACGATTGTGTCGGGTGCTACTAAGCACCGTCTGCATCCTAGTATATATATATATAACTAGAAAATTTAAATTGGAAGGTGAGGAGTTCTCACCGAAAGCTATCCCAACATCTTGACCCTTCTTTGATATAAATCTTCTTCATTCTCGCCTTTTCGTTACCTTCGTTGTCCGCTTTCACTACCTATGTAAAAATCGAATTCTTACTTCGCTATTCTATATATAAAAATCATATTCTTGTTTCGAAGTTCAATAGATAAAAATCACATTTTTATTTCGAAGTTCAATAGATAAAAATCACATTTTTAATTCGAAGTCATTTAAAGAAAAACCATATCTTTATTTTTCTAAAAGTATAAAAACCATATTTTTATTTTTCCTATGTATTAAAAATTATATTTTTATGTTTCTAGAAATCATATCCTTTTGTTATTAAAAAAAATAATCTTTTCGCTTTCAAAAATCTCGTCTTTCCTTATATCAAAAATCTCGACTTTCCTTATATCAAAAATCTCGACTTTCCTTATTATAAAAAGAAATCTCCTCTTCTTACTATGAAAAATCATTTCTTATATAATTGAAAAACCATATATTTTCTATAATCAAATTCATTATTTCATATCAAAGAAAATTTATTTTCAGATCAAAGAAAACCAAATTTGTAATCAAAGAAAGATCCATATATTTTCGCTATTCATATATGGAAAAATTATATTTTTATTCGCTACCCAAATAATAAAAATCACATTTAATTTTGTCTACTCCATAGTAAATATCATTTTAATTTCCTTTTAAAAATCAGGTTTTATTTCCTTTTAAAAATCAGGTTTTATTTCCTTAAAAAAAACCAGTTTTATAACTTAAAGAAAATCAGTTTTATAACTTAAAGAAAATCAGTTTGAAAATCTTTCTGTTTATATAAAATACGAATAAAATAATAAAAAAAACTTACGGCGAGGGGAGGGGGTTTTCCACGGCGGACCTACGCTGCGGAGGGTCGCTGAACAGCTGGATGAGGCGGAGGAAGGGTGCGGTGGGCCCAGGTTGCTGTCACGGCGAGGTTTACGGTTTGGGGGGGGGGGCTCGAACATCGAATGGAGGGAGAAGGGAGCGTCGCCGTTGACCGGAGGGCGGAGCAGCTGGAGCGGCGTCACCTGGCGGCGGCGAAGGCGGATCCGCCTGGAGGCGCGATCGATTATCCATTTTTTTTTTTATCTGTTGAAATGAATTTGAGAAAAAGGGGGGGCCAGCGGGAAATAAGGGGAGGGAGAGAGAATATTATTTATTTTAATTTGTTAAAAGTTGACTTTTACTACCGAACTCGAAACGAGGCCCACCGCCTGTCGCCCATAGCGTTTCACCCGCATTCTGAACACAATGGGATATGTATCGCAAGCTGATTTGATCGTTCTGCTCAGCTTCCGTTAAATTTACATTTAAATCGCTATATTGAATTTTAAACGTACATTTCAAATTACCGGGGTCGCATACTAACTAGAAAAATTCCAGAAAAATATTTTCTAGCTTCGTATTGACGATACGGTCCTAACAAAACTAGTTTCGTCGAATTCTGAGACCGTTTGAAAAATGGCCAATTTCCAGTCGATTGAAATCAACTAAAACTGGTCAAACGCGTTTTCCTTTGCCACGCTCACATATTGATTCGAAAAATTATGAAATTTGAAACCTAGCTATAACTTGACACCACGGACCCAACAAAACTGGTTTCGTCGAAATCCGAGGTCGTTTGCAAAATGTCCATTTTTAAGGGCCTGAATTCCATAGCGACTATTCAGAATTTTCGACTGGACATATCTTTTGATCCCCGCTACGAACTTTTGATTTTTCGGATTCGTTGGAAAGATATTCACTATTAGATTCCATTATTTTTGGTTTCACTAAAATCCGGATTGTTTTGCACCCGGTACATTCAATTGAAGTTTGAAATCGAATTATCGAACTACCGCGCCATTTCCAATTCTATTTATAATTATAAATAAATATTTATATTCTAGCGACGACGTATATAATATAAACGTTCGAATTATATTCAAAACAAATTTCTCGTCGATATTATTTAAAATAACTCATTTTAAATAATCAAAATTCGCTAAAATTGCAAAAATAAAAATTTCAAACTGGCTCGCATTTTACGGGTTGTTACACAGACTTGACAGGACCCCAGTTATAAGAGCTATCTATAAAGGAGCGAAAGGCATTCCTGAAGCATCACTTTCCTCGGCACTAGCTCGATGAGTTAAAGTTTGTCCCCGACCTCCGTCCGGCTCCCAACCGACAGTCAAGGGTGGTATGGGAGCATGTGAAAGCTTCGTATCATCAAACTAACGAGTTCAGCATGTATTCCTTCGGGCTTTCAGAACTAATCAGAAAGGAGAACCGATAACTTGCTACCGAGTAAACCACCGTCGAAGCCTTGAATAAGAGGATAGGTACGCTCGTTCCCCGCATTGTAAGTTCTCTTTTATATTCTGTCAGACCCTTTACTGTTAGCTCTGCCATTGTAGCTGAGATGACGTAGGCTTATGATACACTGAAGAGGAAGTCGGAGCATTCCATCTCGAATTATAAAGCCAACGTGGTTGATCTAACTACTGAGACCACGACTCCGAAAAAGGACAAAACCAATCTAAAGCGAGCGTGTGATGTTTTGGAAAAAGACAATGCGAGGATCACCGAACTCCAGAATAACAACGCTGCTTTGAGGGAGGAAAATGAGAGATTGCAGGCTGAGAATGCCGAAGTCGCTGAGTTGAAGAGGAAGCTCGAGGTAATGAGAAAGACGAAGGAGGATGCCAAAGCCAGCAATAGGGACGTGCTGAGCAAGTCCGAGGGTATAAAGGCTGAATATCTAAGGGAGATAGAGCTATTGAGGGAGCAGCATAGAGATGTGGAGTTTCGCGTAGGGTCCTCCTTCGAGGAAAGTATTCGTAGTATGTATGTCAAGGCTTTGAGATTCCGAGGGATTTCGTGGGTCGAAGACTACCCCCGCGAGCTTGCTAGAACTTGGGAGAGGTTGACTCTGTACGAGGCTTTCTTGCGTCAAGTGGACGTAAGCACTTTAGATGAGCGCCAACTTGCGAATGTTCTTCTGGACAGCAGTGAATGGGAGAAGATGGAGGAAGGATGGAGGCAGTTGTGAGAAGATGCTGAGAACGAAAGGTTGGTGAGGCTCGCTCAGGAGAAAGGGAAGTTCATGCTGACCGATAGCATGGTGGTGATAGAAACATTTGCAGGGGGAGATCTTATCAGCCCCTGGCCCCTGGGTCTGCCACGGTGAGTGGTCCTGAGGCTTCGGCCCGCACCGCTACCGAGTACAATCCCGACTTCGCAACACTGGGGGATACTAGCCTCATTTCACATATCGCCGCAAGCACCCTTCCTATCATCCCTATGCCACCCTTGACCATAAGTAATTTCCTTTTACCCTGCATCCCTGAGAATGAAGTGATTACCGAATTTGTGGACTAAAAAGGTTATGTCTTTTCTATGTAGTTCCTCCTAAGACTACGACGGCAGCGGATCCCGCCCTTGTGATCTCCCAAGTGACTGAAACTGGGCCGGGCCTCATAGGTATACAGGCTGGAGAGGGCGGTGACCAACTTGACACCTTTTCTGACATAAGAGTAACTCCTAGCATAGTGGACATTCTCAATGAGTAAGGAGAGATGGTCGACGGACAGAGTGCCCTGGCCAGAGGTTCAGTGGATGCCAATGTGTCCACGATGTCGGCTATGGGGGCGACCCAAGAGGCCAAGATGGTGGCCCAGCATGAGAAGGTGGAGGAGATGGAGAGGGTCGAGCGGGAAGGAAAGGAGATTCCACAGAAGAGCGAGGCTGTCGCAGATCCTGCCGCTGGGAAACCATTACTACTAATGTCACAGAGATTTTTTTAGCAGTGATGGTGCGAGGGGTTGCCACCTCTCTGTCACTCATGAGTCGGTTACTCCCCCGAAGGGTCAATCGAGCAGAAGGGGATCTGGTCGGAAGAGGTCTGGTGCTGGTGACAAACCATCGAGTGCCGAATCAACAAAAAAGTACAAGCAAAAGAAGAAAAGACACGATTAGTGTTAGTGGCCTAAGTAGAGGTTACTGTTATTTTAGTAGTGTTGGCCGATAGTTTACGCGATTACGTCGCTCGCTTTTGGTTTTTCAAGACACGACGTGGTTCTCATGTACACCCTGTCATTAGAAAGTAAAAGTATTAGACACGTAGTTTGTTTAGCGTGTGTGTGTGTGTGAAAAGGATATATGAATTAGTAAAAATCGCTGTTTATATCAATTGTTCGGATGTTCTTTTTATGTTTTCCAGCCTCCTGTACTCGCATAAACTTACTTATTGTTACACTTGTCACAAAAGAGATTAGGGCCATCTCTGGGTAAATTATTCCAGAGATGTGAAGTGGAGCGCTGGTTTCAGTAAGTTCCCCTCAGCTCAGGGAACCCGTAGTTTGCAAAACCAGGCTATGCGCCTGCTGTTTTGGGTGGCCCGGGGTTAAGCCCAAGTATAGAGAAGGCGTAGGGCATCGCGTTGTGCGGTCCGCCAGGTGGGTGGCTCTCCCGTCATTCATCGGGTTTAGGTGAGCCGCCAGACGTCGTTTATTCGCCGGCGTAGTTTCCAGTCCCGGTCATCAGTTCGTATGGTCCGATCGTGGCCATGGGCTGCCCCTAGCCTTGAGAGCAAAGGGGAAGAAATGATTTAAGGTCGGTCTTGGTGCTGCGCCAAGATTCGACCAGAACCCGCAACTGGTGAAGAGAGATTTGCATCGATCTTAGTCAGTCGCTGAGTGGTGTCAAGCCGCCTGGACTACGACGCGGAATGATTTATCCTCAGCCTCGGCACTAGGCCGAGGTTCGAGTTAGTGGTTGTTTAGACTCGGTCGCGCCGCGGGCCGGCGATTCGAGTAGCGTTGCCGGCTCCCGTGCTCGGGGTGCTGGGCGTAGCCAAGTGTTTCAGACTCAATGTTGCCTAGAAATTGGGATGGCCGTGCTGGCTCCCATGCCCGGGGTGCCGATGCGGTTTTCGCAGGCGTGAATCAAGTTGGTTGTTGGAAAACAAGATGCATTATATAAGAAGTAAACAACAGGGAGACAGGAAATTTAACACCATTTCTACTGATAACTTTGGCAGTAATAGCCTTTACAATGCCTTGGGTTTCTGACAAAACAGAACATTGTTCGAAAAGCATAAACAACCGTAAACTGAGTTATAAAGTAGCGGCGAAGATGTTTGTTGTTCCATGCCCTTAGGAGTTCAGCTCTGTCGACGGTGGCGAGCCTGAAGGATCCATCGCTGAGTTTTCGATGTATGGAGTATAGGCCTTCCCAGCGAGGCGCGAGGCCTGTTGGCAGCGAATATACCCGCTTTAGAACGAGGTCGTCCATGTTGAGGTCCTTTCCTTATAGTGATTTAGCAGGATCCCGTGCTGTAGGTAACTTTTGATCGGTGTCATCCAGGACTCGGGCTTGGGCTTTGTGCTCATAATCGTCTCGTCTTGCTCTTGCTTGATGCTTGGAGAGTTGAGGACTTCAACCGGGGAGAATCCATTAAGTTGCGGATCTTCGGAGCTTGCCATTCTGGCGAGGGAATCTGCTTTTTCATTTTATTCACGTGGGATATGGGTGATGGTGAAGTGCTCGAGGTAGACAAATAGCCCCTGAACCCGGCCTAGGTACTGGGAAAGCCGTCCCTCTTTCGCTTGATACTCTCCCAATACTTGTCGGACGATAAGTTGTGAATCGGAGAAGATGTGAACGGTCTCCAGCTTGAGTTCGATCGCGATTCGAAGCCCGACGATTAAAGCTTCGTACTCCGCGTCGTTGTTAGTAGCAGGGAAATTTAGCCTCAATGCACAGTACATTGGGCGTTCTTCAGGGGTGATGAGCACGAATCCGACCCCGGAGCATTTTCTGTTAGAGGAACCGTCTATGAACAATTTCCACTTGGCGTCGGGAGTTCCGGCATTCACTGTGGGATCCTCCTCGGGGGCAGTGAACTCCACGATGAAATCTGCGAGAGCTTGGCCGAGGATGGCTGTTCGGGGGATGAAAGTTATCTCGAACTGGCTTAGCTCGATGCTCCACTTTAATAACCTCCCTGACGCCTCTGGTCGTCGTAGGACCGGACGCAGTGGTTTGTCAGTGAAAACATTTATGGGATGCGATTGGAAGTATGGTCAGAGATTTCTAGAGGAAATCAATAAACAAAATGCCAGCTTCTCTAGCTTCGGGTAGTTCTTCTCTGCCCCCGTTAATCGCTTGCTGATATAGTAGACGGGCCGTTGAGTGCGGTCTTCGAGGCGTATTAGTGCCGAGCTGATTGCCTGTGCAAAAACAGCCATGTAAATATATAAGTCCTCATGGTCTATAGGCTTAGAGAGGATAGGTGGTCGCTCTAAGTTATCCAGAAGTTCCTTGAATGCGGAGATGCATTCGGGGGTCCACTCGAAGTTGCGTTTCCCCTTTCGGAGTAAATCGAAGAAGGGGATGCACTTGTCGGTGGCCTTAGAGATGAACCGACTTAAAGAAACAACCTTTCCGTTCAGACTTTGAACATCCGTGATGTTCTCGGGGACTCGGATGTCCCGAGTAGCTTGGATTTTTTCTGGGTTAGCTTCGATGCCCCGTGAATTGATAATGAAACCCAATAATTTTCCTGAGGCGACTCCAAAGGAGCATTTTATGGGTTTTAGTTTCATGTCGTACTAGCAAAGGACATCGAACATTTTCGAGAGGTCGTGGACGTGGTCACTTGATTTTTTAGATTTCACTAGCATATCGTCCACAAACACCTCCAAGGACTTTCCGATTTGATTTTTAAAGAGTTGATTAACCATTCGTTGATAGGTGGCGCCGACATTTTTAAGGCCGAAGGGCATAACACGGTAGCAGTAGAGCCCAAGGTCGGTTATGAAAGAGGTGCGATCTTAGTCGCGGAGGCTCACCGGGATCTAGTTGTAGCCTGAGTAGGCGTCCATAAAGGATAATTGCTAGTATCCGGCAGTCGAATCGACTAGTCGATCAATCTTCGGGAGCACGAAGTTGTCCTTGGGACATGCCTTGTTCAGATCAAAGAAATCGATGCATGTTCGCCACTTACCGTTGGCCTTTTTAACCAGAACTGGATTGGAAACCCATTTGAGGTAGTCAGCTCCGTGGATGAAGTCATTGTGGAGCATATGGTCCACCTCTTCTTCGAGTGCCTTGGACCTCTCGGGTCCTAAAAAGCGGCATTTCTGTTTAACTAGAGGTATTCTGGGATCTAAGCCAAGGGAATGGCAAGTAATTACGGGGTCGATGCCTTTCATATCGGAGTGAGTCCATGCAAATAAGTCTAAATTGGCTTTTAGGAAGCATATGAGGTCTTATTTAACTTCTGGGTGGAATTGTGAACCTACCTTCAACACCCTTGTTGGGTCATTGAGGTTGACGGGAATGTCCAATGTGGATTCTACCGGGGTAGCCCTCTCGTACTTGGGCTCTTCGTCTTTTCATGGATCGAGGTCATCGGAAAGACAGGAGTGGTGCCTGAGCTAGGGCCCAGACACTGCTCGTTGCTATGCTGAGATGTTCTTGGCGCAAGAAGGCGTTGGCACAGCCTTTCCCTTGTACTTTTCGCATGCGTTTTTCCATTCTATTGCGTAACATTCCTTGGCGCTTACTTGATCGCACTTGATTGTTCTGATCTCATTTTCTGTGTGGAATTTCATTAGAAGAGACCATGGTGCCATGTAAACTCAGAATTCGGTGAGAAACGGGCGCCCTAGGAAAGCGTTATAGGGGGAGTCGATGTCTATGACCATGGAAGTGAGAATCCAGACTCGGCTTCGGTCCCCCTCGCCCAGTTCTACGGGTAGGTCGATCATCCCTACGGGGGAACTAGAGGCCCCATTGAAGCCATGAATTGCGGAGTGACATGGCTTCAAGTCATTCGTTTTCAATTTCATCTGGTCGTAGGCAGCCTTAAAGATGATGTTGACCAAGCTTCCTGAGTCGATTAAGACCTTCCGAACAGAAGCAGCACTGATCTGGGCAGTGATGACTAATGGATCGGTGGTCGGGATTTCCACCCCTGTCGATTCCCTTTCTCGAAAGACGATGTCGTCCTGCATGGTTTTTTGTAGCTTCGATAGGATGGACTCAAGGAGAGCGGAGCAGGCTTTGTATGTAGCATGTTTTATGGAACTCACATATTCCTCCATTTTTCGAAAGCTGTTATGTATGGGGTAAGGTTCGCCACATATGGTGTTGATCACGATTCCTCGTCTTGGGTTAGACGGTACTGGAACTCCCTTGGTGGCTGCTTGTGAAGTCGGCGCTGGAGGCTATGAGTTCGCTTCGGCGGGAAAGGGCTCTTGGACATATTGCTCGAGCCGTTTCTCACGAATAAGTTTCTCGATTGCATCCCTAAGTTAGCGGCATTCGTTGGTGTCGTGCCCGTACACGTCGTGGTATCGACAGTACCTCCCGGTGTTCTTCTCGCGGTCAGTTGATTCTCTGACGCACGGCTTCTTGTATGGCAGGGTGTTACACGTTTCTAAGTAGATTGTCTTTATGTCTTCATTCAACGGGGTGTAGGTCTCGAAAGCTTGGTGAGGGCCGACTTTCTTAATTCGGCTGGGGTATGCCCGTTTTTTTGTCCATCTGGCATGCCATTATTTGGTTTTTGCCTTTGGGGACCTGCCCCCCTTGTTTTGGTCGAAGGGCTCCCCAACTCGCCTACCTCTAAAGTGATTATTGGTGGTATCGACTTGGGGGTCATTGGGATGGCTCGTGACGGAAAGCCGGTTCAGCCTTGCTTCTTCTTGGCATAAGTACTGATCTGCCTTCTCATAGAAGGCGTCGAGGCTCTTTGGGAGCTTTCAATCGATCCAGGCTCCGAACTCTAAAGTAGGAAGGACACCTTTCGCTAGTTGAAAGAGTATGGTGCGAGGGTCCGGATCCTGGACCTCGGCGAGAGCTATGTTAAACAGGGAAAGGTAACTTCTAAGTGACTCGGCGGGCCTCTTCTATAGGTTTCATAAGGTGAGAGCATTCTTCAGAGTTGGTATATGCACCCTGAATTGCTTGACCAACTCTGTTGCTAGTAGCCCGAAGTTGTTAATGGAGTTGAGAGGGAGACGGGAGAACCAAAGTAGAGCGTTACCGGATAGGAAGACCAGGAAACATTTAGATTTGGCTGGATCGTCGCCCCGGCTCGAGTCCATTTGCCATTCATAGCGATTCAAGAAGGCACAAGGATCAGTGGTACCATCGTAGAGTGGCATTTGTGGCATGGTGAAGCGCCTTGGCCACTCGGCTTCATTTACTCTTCTTGTGAAGGGGTTACGCCTAATATGGGCTTCCCATGCGCCGTGAGCGCCCCCTCGCATTTCCCTAATGACCCTTCATATCATGTCGGGAAGGTAGGTTCGATGGGGATCCGCCATTGGGATCCACAGATTTTGATGCGGCTCCGGAGTCCTGTTGCGAGGCCGTCTTCTATGATGGACGTCTAGATCGTCTTCCTCTATGTCATCGACATCTATGATTGGTTATTGGTGTGGATGGTGAGGTGGAGAGGGGTGACGCGGATCCTGTTCAAGAGGAGCGCGGGCGGTTGGAACAACTGGCCCATCACCCTGAATAGCAACCATCAGATTGTGTCGAGGAAGAGGTTGGTTTGTAGGACCTGGTCCTTCATTGATGATCAAGCGAGAGCGGTCTCGATGTTGTGCCCCCTCGCTATATGTGACTGTAGTTTTATCGCCGATGATGTTTCCATTGGCATGACCGTTACCGTTATCGAGGGCATTGGTGCGAGCGGCGACATTATTGATGAGGGTGAACCTTCTCCTTTGGTGTGGGCCCCTTGAGTCGGAAGAGGAAGTTTCCGATGCAGTTGGTCGGGGTCGAGAATTGTTCCGAGCCAATTGAAGTTGGGTGACGACGCGTTGACTTTCTTGAAGTTGGCACATAAAACCGTTATTATCCCTTAATGCTTGGTTAAGCTCGACCGCGGTGTTCTCATATCTTTCATTAAGCGCGCGAATTTGAGCTTGGGTAACGGGCGCTTCGGGATCCATAACAGGAGGGATGGTTTCGTTAGGTGCCGGACATCTATCGGCGAGGTTATTGGTAGGTGCCGGCCTCGGCTGCGGCCGAAGAGCCAACCATTGCGTTCTTTGACTTCTTTACCATCGTAAGCGGACTCGATAGCAGGTTAGGCAAGGAACCTCAAGTTAGTCGAAGTCGAGATGATAACGTGGAAGAAAGACGAAAATCCTGAGTTCAGTTCTTAGTGAAAGCACCAAATATTGACGGCAAAAAATGTCGTAAACACCAAAGATTCCTATTATAGGAATAGTTAATTTGGTCGTAAGACTAAGTACGAGAAAGCGGAAAATGACACAAGTATTTATAGTGGTTCGGCCACGGATTAATCCTACGTCCACTTTGGAAGGATGTTGAATTTTTATTAATCACTCAAGAATTACAAGGTAAAGCCATGCTCATTACATTCACTTTCATAATTGAAATATGCTAGGTATTTGGGAAAAAGAATATTTAATTCTCCTTCTTCCTCAAATAGGAGAAGCCATTAATGGATTTCATGAAGATCTAGGAAGGTCTCAAGTGAAGAAAATCCAACCCTCTTGAAGTGTGAGGCCATGGGCTTTTTATAGGAGTGGGAGTAGGTAGGAGTAGGTAGGATTAGGTAGGAATAGGGACCACATGTAGGAAATTCGAGCGCGCCACCCGCGCGCCTCGAAATTTCGAACCCGGACATGGGTTCGAAATTTCGAGTCCCCTAGGTTCGAAATTTCGAACCCAGGCACGGGTGCGAAATCTCGCCCTGTTGGGTTCGAAATCTCGAACTCAGCCATGGGTGCGGGATTTCGCACCCGCTAAGCTCGAAATCTCGAGCCCAGCCATGGGTGTGAAATTTCTCACCCGCTGGGCTCGGGATCTCGAGCCCAGCTATGGGTGCGAGATTTCCCACCCGCTGGGCTCGAGACTTCGCACCCACTGGGTTCGAAATTTCGAACCCAGGCATGGGTGCGAGATTTCGCACCCGGCTGTGTGCGAACTCCGCCTCATGCCTAGGTGAGGTCCTTCCGAGGGGCGTGAGGATCCCGGGACTGGGTGGTTGAGGCTCGTGGCTCCTTCGGGGTCCGAGGCCTTGGTTTGCGGATGTCTTCTACATGACGTAAGGCCACAAGCACTGTAATTCCTTCTTGATCCTGTTTCCTTCACTCCTATGTGCTCTTTTTCGGCCTCAGCTTCACGAGGTATGTTGAGTTGAGCATGTCTGGTGCTCTCCTGGGAACCGGACAAAAAAGCCGATTAACAGTAATCCAGCTAGAAAGCTCATAACCGCCATTTTTTCCCATTGTTGTTGTTGAAGTTTGATATCATTGCTCATTGGCAATAGGAGATTAAGTTCTTCATATGTTTGTCAAAACATCGTAAAGTAGTTTATCAAACTCAATTCCTTCTTTTCAGCTCTATAAAAAGCTTGGCAAACATCATACATTCTGGTTAGATTCCCTTTTCCTGGATACAAGAATTCCAAATATTCCATTAGCTCCTTCACAGTCTCACAATGATTAATCAACCCAATCATTTCATTCTCTACTGAATTTCGAATTTGTAGAAATAGACTAGCATCATCTCGTAGCCAATTCTGATCATCTTTACTCTTTGAATCTGACTGAGGTGGTTTGTTCATCAGATGTTCAACCTTGTCCATGATTTTGATATATAGACGAATTGTCTTATTCCAATCGTGATAATTCGAACCATTTAATTTTCGATTAGTGATTTTCGGCATCATTGACATTACATCAACTCCCTTTGATTCAGCTATGATTCACACAAATTGAAACAAAGATAAAGGGGAAGAATGCGCTGTCAGATTTCATGATGTTGGAACCTTAGATCGAGAGCTCTAGTACCATGTAATTAATATGAGTAGAATACGAATAAGAAATTACATGATTGGAAAATTATCAGATGCCATGAATTCAATATTATTTCATTAGGGTTTGAATGAAAGGGAAAATATATTTAAATAGCAAACAGGCCTTCAAAATGAAATGGGCCAAAACAGATAACTGGGTTCGAATAGACACTCAGCCTGATATGCATATAATAGAATAAATAATATAAGAAACTAAATACTCTTCTTTTTTTCTTTCCAATTAAACTAACAAACATCAAGAATTTATTTTATTATTTTACTAATTTTTAATTTATTATTATTATTATTTTGAATTTCAAAATTCAAATTTCAAACATGAATTTTAAATTTCAAGTTTGAATATTAAAGTTTAATTTTCAAATTCAAAACAAAGCACACAAAACAAAACAAGCAAAACATCCATTCTACCAAAAAAATTATAAATTAATTAAGGCATACCCGGTACTTAGATCCATTTCTTCGACAATCTCTGAATTCTGAATTGCTTTGAAACACATATTTTAATTTTCGATTTCTGACTCTTCATCGCTTGATGATGAATCTGAATCATATTTACATCTTTCAAAATTTAAGGATGAGATCGATGATTTAGTAGTTTAACCAACTTGGCGCCAAATTTTTGAATTTGAATTTAGAATGAATGGACACTTCAACTACTATAGGCCCAAAAGTCATATCCATTCATAAACTCTTATTTTCTTGATTGATAAATGATCATCTTGGTGTCGTTTGACCAACAGTCATCAAAGATAACTTATTTTCCTGAAAAACAACATATCTTTTCAAAGAATCAAGTGATTTTTCAAAATAAAAAATTGTAATTTGAGATAATAACATCATGATGATTCAGTTATATATCTATTTAAAATTTTCAAGAAATCATATCATGATGACTTGATTTTTCCAATAAATTGAATGCAGACTCATCTAATACTGATGCAAGGCATGAACTTAAACTAGTGTTCAAAACTTGCCATTTAATATTTTCAAAAATCAGATTATGAACTATTTGAAAAACCTTACTTTGATACCAATTGTTAGGGAATGCGGAATGGATCATTAAGGCAAAACTAACACTAGAGGGGGTGAATAGTGTTTTTAAGAAATCTAAGAAAATCTAAAACTTATATGATCTACGAGATGAATCACACACCACAGAAATAATCACAAACAAAGAAATAAACAAAAATAAAATGCATAAAAGGAAAGAACACACCAGATTTTATATTGGTTCGGATTACTATGTCCAGCCAACGCTTCGCTGGATTGCGTAGAGTTTTATTACTATATCAATATCAAGTACAACACCCATGATTTCATGGCTACAAGGTTAACACCGATTCCAACACTGTTGATTTCACGGCTTCAAGATTACCACTGGTTCCCTTGATCAAGTATATTCCCTTGATTTCCCAACTACAAGGTTAACACCGATTCCTTCCTTGATTTCACGGCTACAAGGAACACACCGCTTCCAATACTATTCCAAAACTATCCCAAATGATTAGAACAACCCTATAACTCTTCAATAGCACTTTGATTCAGAGAGTAATGAGTAGAGAGTGAGAAGAGAAGAAGCTTTATATAATTAGACTTGAAATCGGCAGAGTATAAGTGTAGAAATCATAAAAATATGAAATATTAATGGTGTAATGAAAGAGGACGAAGATGGAGAAGAAGAATGATTAAAAAAAATCGAATTCAGCCCCTATTTATAAGATTTGAAAGGTTGCAACGCTTCTGGAATGTTAGAAATGGTGAAAAGACACTTCCTTTTAATTTTAATTTTCTGACCGTTATATGTCGACATACCCATGTACGTATGTCGACATATCCACCATGTTTTGTTTTTTTAATTCATTTTTTAAATATTTAAACCAATATATATTCTGGAAATTCCTGAAACAAACTTGTTGTTTAAACATTTTTTTTCAAGTCTAAAAACATAAGAAAATACTATTTAAACATATGATTAAAAACTTAATATATGTGATATAAAAACTATATTTAATATAATTATAAACATATATATAGGAATTTATAAAGAAAAATTTACAAACTATATAAACAAAAGGTTATATGAAGAATCAAATATAAACTTAGTAAAATACATTTAATAAAACTATAAAAATAAGAATACTTATAAATTAGGAAATATATTTGAAATCATAAGTTTGAAATTCTTTACTCAAAACTTAATAATATAAGTAAATATTCTAAAGTATAAAATCATATGAAATCATATATATTCATAAAGTTATAAGGTTTAAAACTATATAACTATATATAAACACACACACACACACATATATATATATATTAAAACTTTAAACTTATATGTTTGAAATCATAAGTAAAATAATTTGAAATTAGAATTTAAAATTTAAAAATCATATATTTGAATTTTGAAAAAGAGAATTTGAAAAACAAAATTTGAACCTGGAGTGCTATTCAGAGCCCTACATATAAACTAGACTCTATTACTATATTTTTCTTGAACTCTTGAATTATTGATAATCTTGATAACTCATGAGTCTTGAATCTATCTTGAATTCTGAATCTTATCTTGAATTCTGAATTTCTTGAAACTCTAAAACTGTACAGTCTTCAGTACTTAAGTCCTGTATACAAATCCTGCATATATATGTCTATATATTCTAGATAGAGATGTTAGTATATATTTTATAATCAATGATAATTGAAATAAGGTTGTTGTCATCAAAACTCCAATCTCCAACATTGGTAACATGAAAATAATTATCTTCTTACTCCTTATTCTTACGATATTATGGTAATATTTCCCCCATAGCTTGATGGGCTAAAATGACAACTTTATGGAATAAGAACAAACTTATGCATATTCATCTCACATTTAAATTTAGAACGTGTGTACTATAGTTGAGGTTCTTTGTTGTGCATGTTTTGAAATGACTTATGAATTTCATGACAGTTTTAAAAGGTTCAACGATATGAGTTCCTTCCTTACTATTTAATTATTCGAACTTGGATTCTCTGTTGTCTACTTTATTAGATGGTATATGGCCCAATTTACCTAGTGGTATATAACATTCTTAATATATGGGAGTGTTCTACTTTGAGGCTCGACGTCATGTTTATTGTGTCCCGAATTATGTTTTCCAATTTGTATTATTCAGGGTTCAATGTGTAGGAAGTTTCCTTCGTTTTTGTTTTCTTTCATTATATTTTAAATACGTACTCTATCTTCCATTCCTTTAAAATATCTGATTATCTGAAACATGGTTCACCATATTTGACAAATAAATTGTACAAAAGGTAATACTAGGTTTTGGTGGTTAGGATTGGTTTCTTCACTTGAGATTTAATATTTATACTCGCAAGTTATGTAAAAAAAAGTGTTTCATATTTAATGAATATGTTAATTGTAGTGGAAAATCAGTGATTTGGGTAGCAGAAACTGAACACCCAATAATATAACTTGTCGACAATTTTAGCAACGCCACACAAAGATAATAAAGAAAATTAAATGGCTTTAATTATATAAAAAAAGAAACAGAAAAGGGAAAGAACACACCAATATAATGAGGTTCGGCTATGCCTACATCCTTGAACTCAACAACTTTTATTTCTTTACTTCAAGAGGAGGTAGTACAATATGAGAAGAAATACACAATACTTAATACAAATTTCTCACCCTATAATAGATCCAGAAATAAGGATCTTATTGAAGATATAATATAGAGAGCTTTCTTTTCTTGTATGTTGAAGAAATATGAGCAAATGTCTGCATATATATAAGAGGAAGGATGAAGAATGCTTTGAAAATATGGATGAAATATTTCTACATTT
Source organism: Allium sativum (assembly GCA_030737875.1). Lineage (NCBI taxonomy): Eukaryota > Viridiplantae > Streptophyta > Magnoliopsida > Asparagales > Amaryllidaceae > Allium > Allium sativum. The sequence goes on from CM060915.1 coordinate 533,380,029, forward strand.
CCTTGATTTGATTCCACAACAAGTCTAATATATCTATATTTGTTTCCACCTGTACCAATATTTGATTATCTTTAAATCAAGAATATACCTTCTCCGTATCAATATATTATCTTGTCGACTTGATTACGAGAATCAATTAATATCTTCTCATTAATATATTTAAATTCCTCCATGATGCTAAGTTTCTCGTACCACCCTAATCAAGTTTGAGTAATGCTCAAACTTGTCCTTTGGAACTGACTTTGTTAGCATATCAGCTGGGTTGTCATTTGTGTGGACCTTCGACAACTTTATCTTATTTCTCTCTTCTTTAGGCATGAGAAAGAAAATCCTAACATCAATGTACTTTGTTCGTGAGCTGTAGGCTTGATTTTCCACAAGATGAGTAATGCTCTAACTATCTGTAAAAGAAACTCCATGGTCTTCTGCATCATTAATAAATCATCAAAAAGGTGCAACAAATACAATCTTTCCTTAGTCTCTTCCACAATAGAAATGAGCTTTCCTTCTGTAGTTGATAAAGTTACAATGGATTGTAGATTGGATCTCCAAGAAATCGGGCCTATGCCAAGTGTATAAACATAGCCAGAAATTGATTTCCTACCATCGTTATCCCCAACATAATATGAATCACAATACCCCTCAGAGTTATGTCACTACCTCCAAACAACAAGCTAATGTCAGAAGTGCCTATCAAATATCTTAGAATCTACTTTATTGCTTGTTAATGAATCTTTCCTGGGTTAGACATGTATCTGCTAACAACACCAACTGCATGAGCTAAATCTGGCCTTATGCATAGCATAGCATAGCATAGATAAGGTTTCCAAATGCACTAGAGTAATGAATATTACATGTATCCCTTTTGTCTTCATCTTATGTGGGACACATATATATGGATATCTTAATTTGAAAGCCTAATGGAATGGTCATCGGTTTAGCATTCTCCATAATCAATCGAGATAGGACTTACTCGATATATTGAGTTTGAGTGAGCCTCAAAACTCTTTGCTTTCTATCATTTTGAATCTCCATCCCCAAAATCCCTATGCATTTCCTAAATCTTCCGTCTCAAACTCCTTGTTGAGCTCCATCTTCAACTCTGAAATTCTAGTCATGCTCCTAGAAGCTATCAACATAAAACAACAAGTAGATGAGGTCATCATTACATTTCTTAAAATAGGCACATTGGTCCTTAAAGCCTCTAAAGTAACCTTGTGAGATCATAATCATATCAAATTTCTTATACCATTGTCTAGGAGACTGTTTTAAACCACAATTTTTTTGCTAAGTTTACAAACATGACTAGGTTTGCTACTGTCAATGAACCCCTCTAGCTGCTATAGGTAAATGTCCTCCTTAAGATCACCATGCAAGAATGTTGTCTTGACATCTAATTATTCCAACTCCATGTTGAAGTGTGCAACCAGTTCCAAAAGAATGTGAATGGAAGTGTGTCTAACAATTGGAGAAAAAATATCATGGAAATCGACACCTTTCTTTAGAATATAACCCTTCTCCACTAATCTTGCCTTGTACCTTAATTCACCATTGCTGCAGTCTTTCACCTTATAGATCCATTTACATCCAATTGCACTCTTGTCTGAAGGATGTGCCACCAAATCCCAATTGTAAATTTGTGAAAACACTAAGTCTCCTACTCCATAGCTACTAACCAACTGGAACTATCAACTAAACTAATGGCATCTCCATAGTCTCTGGGTTCATGAAATATGCTTAATGCATAAGCTTCCATGTCATCAAAGTCAATGTCTTCAATACTTAGTCCCACAAAATCATCAAGCCATGTAGGTCTTTTCTTCTCTTTGGTTGGTCGAGTATGAATTTGAGCTTCACTTTGAGATTGATTCTCTGTCCTCTCCTTATCAACCATGGTATCATTGGAATCACAATTTTTACTCGTATGAAAGTATGATGATCTACTTTGTGTTTGGTATTCTGAATTTGTCCTCTCAACATCATCACTAACAGAAGAAGAAGGCTCCACCTTTAACGTAGCCTTTTCATCAAATTTAACATGCCTACTAGTAAAAATATTTTTGTAGTAGGACACCACAACCAATAACCCTTAACTGCTTTCCTATAGCCAAGAAAAATACACTTGCATGATCATGGATCCAACTTCCCTTTGCTCTCATGTACATAAGCTAGACAATCAAACACTCTAAGAATGGAATATGAAACGTGCTCTGCCTTCCATTATTCTATAGGAATCTTCATATCTATGCGGTAGAAGGTATGTGGCTGATAAGGAAAACCTCCATAGATAATGATTCTTCTCAAAATCTCTTCTTCAATACTACAGTCAAACGTAAACTACGAGTTCTGTCTAACAAAGTCTGGTTTATTCTCTCTGCAGTCCCATTTGACTGAGGGTCCCCTATCGTGGGGTAGTGCCTTTTGATTCTCTCGGACTCACAAAATTTGATGAATTTTTGAGAAGTGAATTCGCCACCATTATCTAAACGAAGAACCTTCACTTTCTTTCCAAACTACTTCTGAACAAGAGATTTCCAACTTTGAAACCTATCAAAAGTTTCATCTTTGGACTTCATAAATTAAGCACGTACCTTTCTGGAAAAACCATCAACAAATGAAACAAAATACCTGGCTCCTCCAAAAGATAGGCACGGTGGAGGGCTCCAAACATCAATGTGAACATACTCGAAAACATCTTTAGACTTATGTTCCGCAATATGAAAAGAAACATCCATCTTCTTTCCAAGTACACATCCTTCACAAAAATCCAAGTTTAGAATGATGATCACTGTTAATTAAACCTCGTTTTCTCAATACTTTCAAATTGTTCTCTCCAATGTGACCCATATGTAAATGCCACAATCGGGTAGAATCGGAATCAATTGAATCAACAACCGAAGCAAACTACGCAACAAGAGTTGTACCCTTCAACAAATATAGATTTCCAGTTTTCGCCCCTTTCATTACTGTCAATGAGTTATTTGTAATTTTTAACGAATCTTTTTTTATTAAACACTTTAAGCAAAAATTTCACAATGCTCCAATGTAGATCAAACTATGGCTTGAATCAGGCACATGCCTGACATCACACAAAATATGAACAACACCAAAAACATCTTGATTTTTACCATTCCAAGAAACGTTATTTTCCATAAGAACCTCTCCTCCTATAACGTCACGGATTTTTTAAACGTTAATTACAAATATTTAAATTCATTTTAAATATTTATTTCGTAATATAAATGAATTTTATATAAAATTTATTTATCAAAAATGAAGTTCGTGAATAACTGCAAGAACCTAGAGCGTTCAACGTAAATTCTGCTATATATATATGTATGTATATATATATATGTATATGTGTGCGTATATATATATATATATATATATATGTATGTATATATATATATATATATGTACTGGGATGAGGCCCGTGCTCCGCACACAGGAAGATACTCGTATTTACAGGTTGAAATTTTCAGTTGGAAAACGTATAACTAATTATTGCTATATTTCCAGTTTGGAGCCAAACGGAATAGTTTGGTTGGTAGAAAAAATTTAAAGGGTGAACCGATAAATTAAAATAGCATCGTTTTTGCAAATGAAGTCCGTTTACAAAGAAATTAGATTCATTAGGACCGCAACATCAAGACATAGAGGTGTATTTATTTTTAATAAATTTAGAGTTGGTCTTTGGCAATACGTATATTTGAAGGTAGCTTATATAGTGGTACCAATTTATTCATTGGATGCGAAATGAATACCATATACATACATCGTAACTGCTATGTAACATAATAAAATGTACCCACTAAAGCACGTACAAATTGTGTACAAATGGTCTGCCAAACTCATGCGAAAATACAATAGACCTATATACCTACGAAATATATACACTGCAGCATTCACATAAAACATCCCGCTGTTTCCTCTTGTTCTTGCACGCCCGAATTTTCCCCATACTTTGTCTGCCAATCCAAACACCTTGCCGGCCATGCTCTGAACAAGCCGACCTAAATGTTTCCTTTTGTAACTGCAAAGGAAATAGCCCAGCATGGAAATATGTACAGACAAAGCGACGTCCCTCTTCTTTCATTTGTCTATATATACACTTCTGCTTTACAAATAAGATAGTCCCACTGCTTTCTTTTCAGCCCCCAAACATTTCAATTTCTTGTTTGCATATCCATTAACACCGTGCTGACCAAGCTAAATTAAAATATTAATTTCCAATACTGTGCTCAACAAACTTCTTCCCTATATATATTAGTGCATCCTTCGTTGTTTTCAATTCTCCAACAAGACAAAAGTTAAGCCGTTCTCAGCATCCAGCTGATATCTCCGCTATTGTAGAAATAAAAAAAATATACAAAACAATGGAATGAACGAAACAATAGCTAAAGTGGGGGATGTATATTGAAGCATTGTATTGGTGTGGGAAGGGAGAGCGGACCATTGTGTATGAAGAAGGAGCAGCATGCTGAATGAAGAAAGCATGGGTTTGTTTAAAGGTGATGGCCTGGGTACAGTTCGTTCTGTATAAATGAAAAATATACAAAAAAGATGGGAGCTTCTCACATTTCAGGAGCAGAAAGGAGGTGCCAACGTACAGCATGGGGCAAGTACGGTTTCCATAGGAGAAGCAGTTGACGTTGGCAACGTGGGCGGTGTATGGGCACGACAAGGCATTGAGGTGATGCATGTGTATTGTGAAATGAAGCAGTTCTGTGCAAGGGCCTTACAGTTAACTATTGAGGCGTGGTGAGGTTGACAGGATGAAGCACGGTCTGATAGGAAGAGCAGTTCATGGAACTAAGGGGCTTCGGTTCTCAAATAAAGAAAATATGGGAAGTCTTGCTACTTGTTGTTTTCATTGGGTAGTGAGAGAGGAGATGGCTTTCTTGCTTTCGAAAGAATGGGGTTCAAGGAAGTACAGAACGTTGGAGAGGAGAGAAGTAAAGGGGTGTGGTGTTGTTGTTTGAGGTGGTTAACGTGATTGCAGTATGGTTACTGAGTACAAGTTTTTAGTGGAGGGTAGCTCGGTTAAAAATCAAATGAAGAAGAAGGGTACGGTGGGAGGGTGAAAACAGTGGGGGAAGATCATGAAGTTGCCTGGGTTCTCTGGTGAACGTGCATCGGTGACAAGCAATAGTCGGTGGTCAGAGCTTTGAGGTTGCGGCAGTTTACGTTGGTGCAGGGGTGACAAAGTACCGTGCTAGAAACCTACGCAGGTAGAAGATAATTATGGAATTCCTAATTAATAATTAATCATGAAAAATCATTATTAATGGGCCTAATAAACTATAAATCGTGGGCCGCTTGTTAAAAACATGGACTAATGTTTGTTTCATATATACATCCCGCCCAGTTCTAAATGTGCCCGTCCAAATATTTGCTTGAGATGTTCATAACGTGCCACACTCTAATATATATACACGCCTGATTAACATTTAAGTGCCTAATCAAAATTTTAAGTTCCAAGTTCTAATATTTTAAGTAACCAATTTAAATTATAACGTTTACCTGGCCTATGTAATATAGGATTTAGTTAATTTGCCTGGGGATGTTTAAAGGTGTCTGGTAGTTTATAACGTAGCCAGAAAAAGGGAAATATGCCTAATCTAAGAGTATTAATCGATATTTTATTTTTGCCTAACTAAGTTTGTATAATTAACATAAGCTAGTAATGATATTATTAATATTATTTAAATAGATAAATAACGTATTAAATGTGTAACAGTGTCATACGGCAGTGGAATTGAACAAACAGGATGTGTTGGAGCCATATCAGTGGGCATGACATTTTGGACTAGTTTTGACAGAATGGAGCATAGCTGGAAGTTTAAATTAAATTAAACACTTGTTTAATTTAAACTGTGTTGACAGAGGAAGCAAGGTGAGTTCAACTCACTCAATTTATCCCGTTTATATTTTTTATAAACTGGGTTTTTAATTTATGTGCATGGTTTGCTAATGATTGATGATAGAATGTCTGTTTGCCTGAATGCTGGATATTTTGTTTATATTCATGGATTAAATTAAACGTTGTTTAATTTAATTAAATTAAATCATTTTTAAAACGATTATATTCCAAATGAGGTAACTTACCTTGTTGGTTACATTTATAATAATATAAACATATTTATTAATAAATGATTGGACGCTTGAATGGATGTTGTTAATTGATTGTTAACCGCTATTAGTTAAACTGTTTATTTCCGTTTATTGTGATAAATATACTGCTATATTTCATAACCCATTGTGATGCTGGGAAGGACAGGTTGGAGGAATCCAACCGGATTCCTCACAATTTTTGGTAATATTTAATAATATGAATATATGTTGTTCGTGAATGTGGAATCATATGATATTTCACGGTTTGGTACTTTAGTAAACATTTGCCTCTTTAGCACCGTTGATAAATTAAAGATTTTTGGAATCAATATTAAATCGATTCCAAACATTTTTCAAGGTTATATTCATATATGATTTTGAAATGAAATTTTTGTTTGAAAATATATCACTGGAGTTTAATTACGTTTTTATAATCATTTAGATTATAAATAAATGGGAATTTCAGGATATTTTTATTATGTAGATAATTAAGTGATTTATAATTGGACGTATAAGTGAATTTAAATATTAAGGATATTTAAACATCGGAAATGAGATTTATAAGATTTCGAATGATTGAAATTAAGTTAAAGGAATCACAAGTATATGGAAATGATTTAAAAGGAATTGAAAGAGGATTTATTATAAATGATGAACATATGAAAAACATGATTTTCAAATGTGGTTAAATGGGTTTTCGTTAATAAGACTCGTGAATAAATGGAAATTAAAGTGTGATAAGGCTTGAAATTTAGTTCCTTAATGGAAATTTATGAAATGTTAGGTCCTGTGTGAAGTAAAATGGAATGCTATGGTAAATGATTTTTGAGAACATTTTTATGTTATTATAAGAAGTGGAAGCTATTTCCAAATATTGAAAGATTAGAAATTTTAATTAACCGTTGGTTAATTAAAGAGGCAGAATGATGCTATGTATTGAATCAGTGAATTCAATTTTCTTGTATGGATGAATGGTTGTTTTATTTTGATAGTTAAATAACCGACTATAAAATTCCGACCTAAGCCGTTGTTGGTACGGAAAGACTGGGATCGAATTCATATTCGAAAACCATTCCGACCAGCAAATACGTAATGTTGAAGATAGAAGACGGAGTAATTGAAGACTGTGGATTTTCATAAACGGAAGGATCGTTGGTTGAATTTCTCTGGCAAGCTACCAGAGGTTTTTAAACTGTGATTCGGTCGTGGTTGAGATTTACGGATTTGCAAGGACTTCTCGCTACTGATCCATAAGGATGCGGTAGGAGAGTGCCTTCGGTTTGTCCAGTCCCAAGACAACTCGTATGGACGAATGTCTGACAGAGTATGCCTCACAAATCACGTACGGTTGATCTCTTAAAGGTATTACGTCTGGTGGCAGAGGAATTCGTTTCTCTTAGCTTTTATACCCGTAATATTTTAAGGAAATCAATTAGTGATTTGACGGGTTTGACGATGTGGCATTCAAAGTGAATGGTGGATAGGTGTACTAGAAGACAACGTAGCATCAAGCCTCACAACTGGGAAATGACAAAAATCGGGCAGGCAACATGGCTAGGTGGGTCATTCTCAAGAAGGGTGTGTTATCATCAATCTAGAGAAAATCCTTATATAACGATTTGGAATTCTCCCGGACCTAATCGATTGCAAAATCGACTAAGATCGTTCAAAAGCCTGAATACGCTAACTTTGGGCATACAACACATCAGAACAAATAACAGAAGACTTTTATAAACATTACAATAATGTTACATTAGAGTACAGAATATATCAGAGTACATCGATAAATATTAATACGGTAGAAGATAATTTACAATGAATTTAATACAGTGCAGCAGACTCAATAATCTGATACAGCGGAAGACTATCAATGCTCTGGACACAGCTTTAAGCTTCGATCTAGAATCCTGCTCAATATATCTGCAAAATAAGCTACTCGACTGCCCGTGTGGAAAAGGAGGGCACCCGAGTTTGTGAAGTGAAACAAACTACAGGTCAGTCATGGGACTGGTATGAGAAATCTTACTTAACTAATCTAATGATAAGGCTAATCACAGGACCACGCCGCTAACGCGGAACGGGTTTACTCCATTGGATTGCCAGTGCATAAATAAAGTAAATCGTTAAACAACGCAATGCTTTTTAGAAAAATGAAACCATTATAAAAATCAAGTCCCATCACACAATGCAACGCAAATCGGAGAATAGAGTTTTACCTTATAATGGTCAAAAATGCTTGATACGATAAAACGGATTTGATATTATTATTAGTGCATATATGTTTCAAAAACATTTCCAATCATAATGTATCAATCATAAACGGGATAATACCCCATCCTACTATGCCGTCATACTGGTTTTACAATCAAAACTGCATGGTGTCGTATTGGAAGTTGGATTTCCATCATGATTCAAGGCTAGGAACGATCTCCTTACCGATTCGAGACACTCTAGCAATGTCTCAGGATCCCCCGCAGTGAACCCTTGGATTCCGCAGGGCCGGTACATAAATATATCTGAGTGGATTGGCAATTCCTGAACACACGTTACTTGGTCCTATTGAACCTATAATATGGTCACTATCGACCAATAAATCCGAGGCCTTGCAATCCATCATCCGCATAAGTAAAATGTCAGGGCTTGTAAAACCTTGATACCACTTCTAGCTAGAAAGAAACGTGTGCACTCCCTGCGGTCCCTTGTCCCGTTTTTGACACATACCGGGGTGTCAGGCTTGCGAAATAACGCTATACACAAAGCTATTCCTAAACAGGTCGTGCTTTGATCATCAACCACAAGGCCCTGCTTTTCAACAAAAGCCTTTTTCATTTGCATCTTGGCATGTCACATTGACTATGCACGCCATGCGATCGATAACTACCAATATATAACCTCTGAGCTCATGCATCTCAGAGAAGGGTGTTAAGCAAGAGAATAAATTCTCCGCCACCAAACAGATATATATTGAATAGAAATCAATTTACATAGAATGAAATCCAATGTTAGACACACATCCATTTACAAGTCCGTTCTGGGTCTGAACGAAACCGGAGACACCTTATTCCTCGTCCTGTATGTCCAATATGGAAGAGAGGTGCTTGCTTATCCGGGCAATCAACAAGTACATATGGACAACTACCACTTTAACTCTTTTCCTAGGAGCAAATCAGTCCAGGGCATTAGTAGTCATCCATTCGATGTGAAGATCGCCGGTCTTCAATCACCGTCTTCAATTTCTTCGACTTTAAATCATTGTATAATTATTTGAAATGAGACTGAACTCGGTCTTTTCAAATAATTTTCGAATATATATAATTTAAAATCATTTCATATCATTAATATTATTTTATAACGATTTATTGCTATTTTTCTTTATATAAAAATAGCCCAATTTAATTTAACGACGCTTCGGGTCAATAGGCGGCCCTGGCGCAGTTTTTACCTAAATTTGATTTACATATTTCTCGAAATCTAACCGTTAGATTTTGACGAATTTTGTATCATTGGAAAGATCTTCCCAAAGCGGACCTAACGGTTCCAGTTTTGGGAAAATCCGACGGTTGGATCTTTCGGTATAACGTTAAAAGTTACGATTCCAAAACGCGAACTACCATGCGTGATTCGTTTAATTTTAATTTATATTTATATATATATATATAATTATATATAAATATAAGCTATTCGACAATTCCTCTAACGTATTTAACACGCCAAATAAAAGAATGTTTTATTGGCATATCATATCTACATGTTCGTAATGTCAAATAAATATATATTTTATTTACATGACATCTTTGCTAATGACAAATAAAAAGATAATTTTTATTTTCATTATTTGTATGCAATTTCTATTTTATACTTTAACAATTCTAGTTCAACAAATAAAAGTGATTCATTCACTTTGTTGACAATTCTAATTCAACAAAATGATTAAAATGATATTTTTCATTTTTGTTGAAAATTCTATTTCGATAAAATGATTACAAGTGATAGTTTCATTTTCTGTGAACAATTCTAGTTTAACAAAATGAATATAAGTGACAATTCCATGTTATTAACAATTCTAATTTAACAAAATGAATATTAATGATATTTCATATTGTTAACAATTCTAATTTAACAAAATGAATATTTTTGTTGTAACACAAATCTATTTACTAAAAATGCTATTTGTGTTTTGACACAAACCAATTTAACAAAAATGCTATTTGTGTTTTGACACAAACCTATTCCACATAAATGTTACTTTTGTTTTACCTCAAATCTATTTAACAAAAATGTAATTTTTGTTTCCAACCATCATATTTTGAAAAAATGTAAAATTTTATTTTCACTATTATATTTTGACAAAAATGAATATTTTGGTTCAACTAATCTATTCTGACCAAAAATGCATATTTCGTTCCAATTAATCTATTTTGACAAAAGTGAATATTTTGACAAAAATGTATATTTTGATTCAACTAATCTATTTCAACAAAACAATAAAATGATGACTTTGTTTTGTCGACAAATCCATTTCAATAAAACAATAAAAATGATAACTTTGTTTTGTCGACAAATCTATTTCAACAAAACAATAAAAATGATGACTTTGTTTGTCGACAAAAATCCAATTCAACAAAACTGATATTTTGTTTTAACACAAATCTAATTAACAAAAATGCTATTTTTGTTTTTACTACTTTATTTCAACAGAAATATTACTTTTGTTTCTAACTCAACAAAATAAATAAAAGTTATATGTTTGTTTTGTCGACAATTCTAACTCAACAAAACAAATAAAAGTGATAAGTTTGTTTTCAAAATATGTTTTCTAACATACATGACATATTTTGTTACATAAATTTTCCTATATATTCTAATGACAAATAAAAGAATAATTTATTTGTTTACATTTTTCTATTTAACATAACAAATAAAAATGATAATTTTATTTGTTTACAATTTCTATTTAACAAAAATGATATTATTGTTTTAACACAAATCTATTTGACAAAAATGTAATTTTTATTCTAACTCAATTCTAATTAACAAAAATGTAATTTTTGTTCTAACCATTATATTTTGACAAAAGTGACAAATTGGTTTCAACTATTATAATTTGACAAAAGTGACAACTTGGTTTCAACTATTATAATTTGACAAAAGTGACAACTTGGTTTCAACTATTATAGTTTGACAAAAGTGACAAATTGGTTTCAACTAATGTGTCTTGACAAAAAATGTATATTTTTGCTTTAACTAATGTGTTTTGACCAAAAATGATAATTTTGTTTTAACTATTGTGTTTTGACAAAAAATGTATATTTATGTTTTAACTAATGTGTTTTGACAAAAATGTATATTTTTGTTCAACAATTCTAATTTGACAAAAATGTATGTTTTTGTTTCCACTATACTAATTGGCAAAAATGAATGTTTTTGTTCAACTAAACTAGATTGACAAAAATGAATATTATTGTTCAACTAAACTATATTGACAAAAACGAATATTTTTGTTCAACTAAATTATATTGACAAAAATGAGTATTTTTGTTTAACTACTCTATATTGACACAAATGAATATTTTTGTTTAACTACTCTATATTGACACAAATGAATATTTTTGTTTAACTGCTCTATATTGACACAAATGAATATTTTTGTTTAACTGCTCCATATTGACAAAAATGAATATTTTTGTTTAACTACTTCATATTGAGACAAATGAATATTTTTGTTTAACTACTCTATATTGACACAAATGAATATTTTTGTTTAACTACCATATATTGACACAAATGAATATTTTTGTTTGACTACTCTATATTGACACAAATGAATATTTTTGTTTCACTAAACCATATTGACAAAAATGAATATTTTTGTTTAACTAAACCATATTGACAAAAATGAATATTTTTGTTTTACTAAACTATATTGACAAAAATGAATGTTTTTGACACATATGACCGTTTTGGTTTCAACTAATCTATGAAACAAAAGTGATGATTTTTGTTTAACTAAATATTAAGCAAAGGTGAAAACTTTTGTAACCATTTATTTTAATCCTTTTTATCCTATTCTTTTTATTTTAATCTTATTATTATAATGAAAACAACTTTTGACAAAAACCATATTAAAAATAAAAATGAATATTTTATTTTAAATGTAAATTTGACAAAATCATATTTCCGGTTAACAAATAAAATAAACATTTTATTTTAAATCTAAATTTAAACAAACCACGTTTCACTTATCTAAATAAAATATGAAACCTATATCATAAAATCAAATCAATATTGATAGATTTGAAATAAAAATAAATTTTTTATTTCAAATCTGGATCTAACAATAAACTATAGATTTAAATAAAAGAGAACATTTCTATTATCGATCACAATCTAATAACCACGAGCATCACAATCAACAAACAACATTCAACAAGTTCAAATTCCAAACATCACATATTAATTTATTGACATAATCCTTGAATTCCGAATTACGAGAGATAATTAAGTTTTTAATTATAAAATAGAAATCTCACAGTGGGTTTTGAATTCTTTAAAAAAAATTATTGCTCCGTTTCTGTTTCAGTCTGTTCCATGAGGTAGTGTTTTCCCACCACAATTCCAACGCACCTGAAATCATGTGATTTCGTTATCGTTTGCATAAGTTATGACACTTCAAACATTAAACGATTAAATAGAATAATTAGTTTAATAATTAATTACTTTAAACCTTAATTATAAAATTAGGCCATTCTTCTTCCTGGTACGCTACTACACCGAACCCATTTGCTTGCACGCGTTCATCAACGTCGCCCACACCTAGCGGTCGCTGCCCCAAGATCGGAGTTCACCACCTCGAGCGCCATCCTCCGCCCATCCCACGTCAGCAACGACGCGCATCTCGAGGGCCTGCATCGACCTGAAACCCGCTTCAAACACAGCAGCTTAGCCCCCTATTCCCGTCACCTCGAGAGATGAAATCAGATCTGTAACACCCCACCTCCGTCAAGGACACTCACAAAGGGAATGCCTTAACTTTGATGGAGCGTTTTAGTAGACAGAACAGAAACTTACAAGATAGATAAAACAGTACTTGAAAAAATTATAGCTTTATTACAACAGAAACCGAAGTAAGTTTGGTTACATCCTTTCAAATTACAATATCAGAATTCAAGTACAAAATATCAGTCTTGTACAAAAGCCTTCAGAATGCATAGTTTTTAAAATCATAATCCCCATAGAAGCTGCCATAAGGAGTCAAACCATACTTTAAGCACTTTAAGTACTTCACGCAACAGAAATCCAGATTAAGCTAAAGTATTCCCTCCTTGGAAACCTGGGGGGGGAACAGAAGAAAAAGGGGCGAAAACAAGCAAGGTTAGACATAAAGTCTGGCAAGTCCAGTGACTTTCAGCATATGAACATATAATAATAATAATAATAATAATAATAATGACATGAAAATAAGTTGGATAAGAGATAACAGTAACAGGAGCAGCAGATATACTTAGGTTAAACAGAAGAAGCAGAATAATATTACTTTTCACCTCTCTGCACTAATACTAGTATAACAGGATTAGGTGTCACCCCAATGTCTAAACTGAACAGAAACATGAACAGAATAATTTCCATAGAAGAGAATGCTAGTAATGGGCCTTTACCACCCCAACAGAAACAGACAGAAACAGAATGCTAATAATGGGCCTTTACCACCCGAACAGAAACACACAGAAACAGAATGCTAATAATGGGCCGTTACCACCCGAACAGAAAGTACAGAAACAGATTAATACCTACGGAAACAGAATGTAGAATTAGGTGTACACTAGTAAATGGGCCTTTACCACCCGAACAGACGGTACCACGCAGAAACAGACAGGTGTTACCACCCAACAGAAACAGACGGTACCAACAGAAACAGATAGAACTAAGTGTACCCTAAAACCCTACCCCAAGCGATCGGCTCCCTAATACATAAATACCCTGTGCCAACCCCACAAAAGGGTGTATCACTCCCCAAAGTGGCAACCTTTAAATGACACAGACCTATTTGCAGATGTCACGGTGTCTTACATCCTCAGAGGCAGACCGGGATCCATGCACGCACATGACTCGGTTGGAACGCACCATCAACACCCCTCGCCATTATCAGAATGAACCACTTATACTTAGTTCAGTAAGCGTGCCCGGACCCTACCTACTGTTGGGTCAAAGTTTTGATACCAGAAAGGGTTACTGACTAATATGGGTCCCAAACAACAGATGACACAAGTAATTTCCCTCCTAACCTTGTGTCCCCAGACTAACAGATTTCAGATTAACTTGTTTACAAGTTCAAACATACAGAATTCAGATCAACTAGTTCACAGATCAGACAAGTTTTCAGACTAATGGATCAGATATACGGATTTAACAGATTTAGAGATTTGTCTAACTTTGTAATTGGGCCTACAGATTCACGAAACGGGTTTGTTAAATTCATTAATCCAATTGGTTCAACCCTATCCACCCAACACGTTTTAGACATCATATTTATCTTAGATTTGTATTAATTAAAAATTAATGCGCAGACCTCTCACATTAGACTGACAGTTTGCGGCCACTGGTTAGGCCGGTTGGTTCCGGGCAGATTTCTGCCGCAAACTGAGTCTAACCTCGGGTTTCAAGCACGTTATAACTAACTTCTCACATTAGAACCTATTGTCTGCGGCCACTGGATGTGCCGGGCGGTTCCGGGTAGGATTACGCTGCAGACCCATTCTAACCTCGAGTTAGCCATGTTTCATGTTTAGCCAATGCATTCATTCACAGACTATGCTAATATCAGACTAATTCTGCTAATTTAACAAATTAACTTTTGTACAAGTTACAGCAGATTATTCGAGATTCTATTAACAAGTTTTGCTCAAGTTCTAGATCGAGCCTACAGATATTCATACTCAAATTTCAATACTCTGTTTTCAACAGATTTAGCAGATGAACAGATCTAGCAGATTAGGCAATATAACAGATCTAACAGATTAGGCAATATAACAGAACTAACAGATTAGGCAATATAATAGAACTAGCAGATTAGGCAATATAACAGATTTAATCATTCCTTGAAGTTTCATAGACATATCTTGCCTAATTTACCATATAACACATGTCCCAAATTTGCATGCCTAAAAAAATGTCATGATTCACAATATGATCATATACCCCACGTTTGCATTGAATTAACATGGCACAGATTAGGGTCATAATTTACCATATAACACATGTCCCAAATTTAGTTAAACTTGCCTAGTACAAAAGATTCACATTTAAATTATACCAAATATAGCCATCAATTCAATGCATGTCATATATTCAAAAATCTACCACTTAGGTATTATTCACGTTTAACAGTTATCAAATCTTAATATAGTCTTTACACCTAAGTCATATTCTCTTTTTATCTCAAGTCATGAATCGTTACATAGACAATGTGCCCAACAATCTAGAACTTTAAATTATAACAGATATTAATTCAAAATATGCGTTATGTCCAATGTCTCAAGTCACATGTTAACATACAATGGTTCCTCTTCTTCCAATTCACAGAATATGCATAGATCTAAATCTAGTTTACAACATATGTCCTTTCAGTCACAGATTAGCCATGTCCAATTATGCCATCATTCATTATTTATCCCAAAGTTTAGCGTTTGTGCGTTATTCTCTTATGAGATTTGGCGCAGGCTTGTGGTAGCCTGGCTATAGAACAGAAAGAAGAAAGAGATACAGAATAAAATAGATCAGAACAGAACATACACAACCTCAAATTCAGATTTACAATCATGTCACAATTATAATTAAAGTTTATATCGGAAAATAATTGTACTTGCCTTTCGTGTTTTTAAGAAAGGATAATAAACTGTTGTTGATGCAGAAATGCTGAATTACTCATCTTTAATTGTTGTTGTGGCTCTAAACTTTGATTTGAGATTTGATTTAGCTTTTAATTCTATTCAGGTTGGAAGAAGATGCATCAGTCCAAGTTTTGACTCCAGCAGAGTAGCAACGCCATTTTTATTTTTAGTTAGAACAGAGACGGAGTATAGACATAATGAAATTGTGTAGAGAAAATGAGGCTAGGGGGTTGTTTATATAGGATTAGGCGGACGAATCTAGACAGAAAACGAGACCGGATACATCAGAATGAACCAGGTTCAAAAACTGGGTTTCGGGAGCAGGTCGACCCCCGGGTCGACACTATGGTCGACCTGGTCTGGCCAGGTCGACCCCCAGGTCGACACTATGGTCGACCTGGCCCCTGGGAGGTCGACACTATGGTCGACCCCCAGGTCTACCTGGTCCATGGGCAGGAATTTTCCCGCCCAGCCTATTCTGGGATTTTGAATTCGAATTTGAATTCGAATTTTCGAGCTGTTTTCGATTCTGAAATTCTCTGAAACTTCGGAGGGCCATATCTCCCTCATACGGACTCCGTTTCTCGAAAACTTGGACTCGTTTCCAAGCAGAATTTCGAGACGAACGTAATGGCGCAACTCGTTTCCCTTGATTCTTATTTTATAATTTAATTATTCTCTGATTTTCTACTTATACGTTCATAGATAATATGGGGTGTTACATTCTCCCCTCCTTAAAGGATTTCGTCCCCGAAATCTTCAAGTTAAGAAGAATGTGTCCTACCATCCAGTCATCCATCTACTCAACCATCATCCACAAACATCCATTTTCCTTAGAAACTTCTAATGTTGTATGAACATATGCAAAAGTGTGTGTATATGTTCCTTATCTAATGCAAAGATCAGGCAGTCCACTGATTCAGTTGACCTCCTTAATGCGAATTATGTCAGTGCCATGATGTGACGAAAAGGAATTTCGCTCGATCCGAACCAGTCGCTAAACCGATCCAGGCCGTTCGAAACGCCCTATCGTTTGAGAACAGGACAAAACAGAACACAAACAGAAGAACATTTCATTGTATATTACAACAACGCATCAGATTACAAGAATATACAGAGTATAAACGAATATTACACAGAAATATCAGAGATTTAAATTACATTTAAATACATAGCAGCGGAAAAATAAAACAATACACAACTAGAAGGAGATATACGGATACAAAGCTTTCCGGATATCGTTCCAGCTGTAAACCAGGATCCTGTGAATATAAATCTGCAAAACCAAAACTACTAGCTGCCCGTGTCAAAATAAGGGCACCCAGAGTTTAGGTTAAAACAATAAACTCCAGGTCAGTCATGGGACTGGTGTGAGAACTAAAACAGTTAATCTTTATTTTAAAGTTAGGTAAATCAAGGGACCACACCGTATAACACGGAACGGGTTTCCTCCCAAGAATACCAGTGCATAAAACAAACAGCGCAATGCTAAATAAAGAAAAATGAAGCTGTTATAAGACCCAGGTCCCATCACACAATGCAACGCAGCCGAGGATAGGGTTTTCCCTTATAACAGCCAAAGAATGCTTGATACGGTTAAAACAAATCGTTTGATACTATTATAAGTGCATAGTGTATAAAACAACTTCAAATCATAAGTATCAATCATAGGCGGCATGAGCGCCCCATCCCACTATGTCGCCATACTAGGCTCTACAAATAAAACCGCAAATGTCACGTATTTGGAAATTGGATTTCCGTCTATGAACCGAGGCAAAAGATAGTCCTCAACCGATTCGAGACAATCTAGCCCATGTCTCAGGAACAGCCGCAACTGCCCCATGGAGCGACAGGGCCGGTCCACCGATGTGGATTATTATGCCTGAACACTACGTTTCCCCGCCCTTTGGGGCGTAAATGAGCCAACAAATGACTCCATCGGACCCGGATCGTCCGATCAAACCGAGGCGCCTCGCAACAGCAACAACCACATAAGTCAAACTCGTCAGGGCGTGTAAAACCACTGACGCCACTTTTTAGCTAGAAGGAAACGCATGCCCTCCCTGAGGTCCGTCTCCCGTTTCTGGTTCATACCGGGTGTGAAGCTCGCGAATTCACGTTACACAAAGCTGTGCCACACAGGCTGTGCTTTGATCATCACCACAAGACTTTGCTTTTCAACAGAAGCCTCGATCTATTGCCACTTAGGCATGCCACACAGGCAATTCACTCTATGTGTTTGATATCCATCAGTATATAACCCCTGAGCACGTATGTCTCAGAGAAGGGCGTTAAGCAAAAGAATAAATTCTCCGCCGCCAAACAGATATATATTTAATAGAAATCAATCACACAGACTAAAATCCAATGTCAGACACACAGTCCATTTATAAGTCCGTTCTGGGTCTGAACGAAACCGGAGGCACCTAGTACCCCGCATATCCATCGATCTCCAAGTACGTCTGGACGATCACTAACTGTTTCCATCTTCTTGGGTGTACAGCCCAATCAAGATCATCGGTAATCACCCAAACGACGTGAAGACTTCCGGTCTTCGACCACCGTCTTCATCTTCGACACCACGTCGAATCAGTTATTCAGAATGGGATAAACCCGGTCTTTCTGAATAACTCGCGTATATATTATAAAAGTGTTACACAAACACAACATACGCCTCATTCCAATTCAGAATATTCTTTTATTCAAATATTCCTATACTTTGGGAAAAGTTCCCATTAATTTTATCCAAGATAAATTCTTTAAATTTATTCTTTAATCTCCTTTGAATATCAATTCAAACTAGTCGGGATTAGCGAACCACACCGAAGTAATCATTTATTTTATTTCCCAATCCCAACCTATTCACCCCATGAAGTAAAACTGGTAATACTTCATATCTAACACCACAGTGTTATCGGTAAATTCAATTACCATTTCACGTTCAAATCTAATTAAAGATTTAACCATCGCCTGGAGCAAAACTGGTAATACTCCATTTTCGATCATTTCAATCTAATTAAAGATTCATTAAAACTCCACTTAGTTTTAATCTTTAACTGGGTTAAAGAATCAGTGTCATTTAAAACACGGTTCACGATAAACCCAAAATCACATTCCATTAATTATCGGGTTAAAGAACAAGTGTTATTTAAAACACTGTTCACGATAAACCCAAAAATCAATATCAATTCAATTCCAATTAAAGATCGTTTAATTGGTACACTTCATTAAATCTAAATAAAAAGATTTAATTTTTTTCCTCAACTGGGTTCAAGAACAGTGTTAGTGAAGACACCATTCACGACAAACCCAAATCACATTTGATATTCAATACAAGGCTCTGAATAGAAAATATATCGGCTTATATTCAATATCAAATTCTACGACTAACAAATGTCGTATTGGAAATAACGATATAAATATATATCGTTCAAATTTCCATAACCACATCTGTAGAATCACGAATTCCAACATCGAAATATTCCGAAGACAATTTCGATTCAAATCCACTCCAATGCAATCATTGGAAATTTTGGTTATTTTCAAAACCCTTTTCAAATTCAATTTATTTATTTAAAAATAAATAGAATTATAATTCTAGTTCAAAACTAGTTCATTTCGATAAAAACTATTTTTATCCTTTCAAATATGGAGTTTTTCATCCCAATCCTTTCTAAATCATTTCTTATGATTTTACACAAATTATTACTATTTTTAATAATTTTATCAAGGCCCGTATAGTCGATTTCCATCAATGGCCATCGAACTGCACTTACAGCGACCTTTTTCAAATTTGATTTGGACGTAACTCCAAATCCAACCGTTAGATTTCAAATTTCTTATATTCATTAGAAAGCTCTTTTCGATACGAACCCAACGGTTCCGGTTTTAGGAGAATCCGACGGTCGGATCTCCCGAAATGTCCGTTTGAAATCAATGGTCGAAATTTGCGAACTGCCGCGGCGCGGCGCGTTCTATTCAGGCCATTATATTATATATATAATATATATAATATATACTTCGTCGATTTCTATTTAAAACAAATTATATAAATAGTTTTAAAATTCGTTTCAAAATCTATTTCAACTTCCATTTCAATTCAAATCAAAATTGAATTCTTCTCTATAAATTCGTTTTATAATTCATTTCTATTCAATTCAAATTTCAATTCAATTTGAATTCATTTCAATTCGCTTTCAATTCAATTTGAATTCGTTTTCAATTCATTTCGAAATCGTTTTCAATTCAATTCATTTCGAAATCGTTTTCAATTCAATTCATTTCGAAATCGTTTTCAATTCAATTCATTTCGAAATCGTTTTCAATTCAATTCATTTCGAAATCGTTTTCAATTCAATTCATTTCGAAATCGTTTTCAATTCAATTCATTTCGAAATCGTTTTCAATTCAATTCATTTCGAAATCGTTTTCAATTCAATTCATTTCGAAATCGTTTTCAATTCAATTCATTTCGAAATCGTTTTCAATTCAATTCATTTCGAAATCGTTTTCAATTCAATTCATTTCGAAATCGTTTTCAATTCAATTCATTTCGAAATCGTTTTCAATTCAATTCATTTCGAAATATTCGATTTCGAAATCACTTTTCAATATTCATTTTAAAATGAATAAAATCGATATAAATATCGTTCACGTATAAATGGCGTCAATCTAATCAACACGGCTTCATAAATTTCTATTTTCAAATATTCTTTATTTTTCAAATTGGAATGAGGCCCAATCAATTACCATATAAAATTAATTATATGGATTTCCATACAACACATGTATATAATAGCATTGAAAAATAATCAACCATCAACCAAAGTGCACTACACTGTATAAGCATCAAATATAGATATTCAACGCTTATAACAGCCTGTCAATCAATCGATCGACATATTTAATCAATCAGGATGAGTGAAATTCATATTTCATCCCAACACCCGTGTGGGGTTTCAAACAATCAAACACAGATTTTAGTTGTGCAGTTGGGCGATGTGTAAAATTTATCGTCCCAATCCATATCAGTCCAATGGGTGTACATCAACAAATCGTTTTGATTTGTAAATGAATATGTTATTTTATTCATTTCCAATAAAAATGATATTTTTATTTTTCTAACATATTTTAGAAAATTTCGGCGGCATAACGACGCTATGCTAGAAACGGGATAAGGCCTAGCCTTGTCCCCGGTCTAATAATGGCCACCGCCATACCCATATCAATCAAATCACTTTCGTTATGCAAACCACAAAATTTGGAGTAAGAGTCTAACCTAGCCTTACTCCCTCGCCTTATAACGGTGCACGTCTAATCCTAACCAATTTATCGATTCGATTTTTCACACCACAAACCACATTCAAACCAATATCGCAATCAATCACCAAACAGCCAAACAAACAAGTCCATGGTCTGTGGACGATTGTGTCGGGTGCTACTAAACACCGTCTGCATCCTAGTATATATATATATAACTAGAAAAAGAATTTTGAGTGAGAAGTTCTCACCGAGGGATCCACTCCTCCTATTTTCTGAATTTCTGATCGATCTGGATTTCTGTTCTGCTCCCGCTCAATTCCATCGCACTTTTATTCACACTGTTCACGATAAAAATAAGGTTCATATTTTACTTCACTTTTCATATAATAAAAATCATATTTTTATTTCGAAGTTCAATATATAAAAATCATCTTTTTCCTTCGATGTTCAATATATAAAATAGAATTTTTTTTTTATCATCACTTCTATAGTGTAAAAATATAATTTTTATCGCTACCTCCTATATTCAAAGATAGAATTTTTATTTATAATCGTATAGATTAAAAATCACATTCTTTTCAATGTATAAAAATCCACCTTTCTTCTTATAAAAACCAATCTTTTCAATTTTTAAAAGTCCTACTTTTTATTTTTAAAAATCAATTTTTCTTCTAAACAAAAATCTCGTCTTTTTGCTTTTAAAAATCTCGCCTTTTTTAAATATAAAGATTTCGCCTTTTCAAAAATAAAGATTTCATCATTATAAAAATCACCTCTTTATTTCAACGTATATATAAATAAAAATCAGATTTTTATTTCGCTACATATACAAAGATGATATTTTTATATTCTCTATCTTACAAAGATTATATTTTTATAGTTCCTACTATGCAAAGATCATATTTTTATCTTTCTACTATATAAAAGATTATATTTTTAATTCTTTAAAAACATAAAAATCATATTTTCTATTTCAAACCATATGTATTTTTATTTCAAAAACACAATTCTATTTTCTTCCTAATTCTTACTTAAAACTGATTTTACTAACCTAAAAAGAAATGAAATTAAATTTAAATAAAAACCGGAATAAAACAATGCTTTATTATAAAATAAAACGGAATAAAATAAAAAAAAACTTACTGTCATTATCCTGGACGTCGACCTAGAGGGAGGAGAAGGCCAGGAGGAGCAGCGCGGTCATGGGGAGGTCGAACTGCGGTTTGGTGGTGCGGTGGAACGAGGCTGGCGGCGTCGACTTCGATGTCGCGGTTTGGGTGGTGTCGCGGTGGACTTCAAGGGGCTGGAGGGTTTCGTGGTAGCGCGCACGAGGTAGGGGCGCGAGGGGAGAGGATCGATCGGGGGGGGGGGGGGTTTCTGCGGTGGCTCACCAGGCCGCGACCGCCTCTGGTGGAGGAGCGACGGCTCCTCCCCTTTTTTTTATTTTCGTTTCGTTTCTTTTTTTTTTCCTGTAAAATGAAATCGGGGGGGGGGGGGGGGGCAATTTGAAGAAGGTATAGGGGAGGAGAGAGAGTGCTTTATATTATTTATTATATATTTTTTTTTATGAAAAGTTGACTTTTACATACGACCCCTAAACGAGGCCCACCGCCTGCCATCCATAGCGTTTTACCCCCATTCCGAACACAATGGGATATGTATCGCAGGTTGATTCGATCGTTTGAATCAGTTTCCGTTTAATTTACATTTATATCACTATATTGAATTTTAAACGTACATTTCAAATTACCGGGGTCACATACTAACTAGAAAAATTCCAGAAAAATATTTTCTAGCTTCGTATTGACGATACGGTCCTAACAAAACTAGATTCGTCAAATTCTGAGACCGTTTGAAAAATGGTCATTTCCCAGTCGATTAAATTCAACTGAAATGGTCAAAACACGTTTAACTTCGCCACGCTCACACATTGATTCGAAAAATTATGAAACTTAAAACCTAGCAATAATTTTACATCACGGACCCAACAAAACTGGTTTCGTCGAAATCCGAGGTCGTTTGCAAAATGTCCATTTTTAAGGGCCTGAATTCCATAGCGACTATTCAGAATTTTCAACTGGACATATCTTTTGAATCCCGCTATGAAATCTTGATTTTTCGGATTTGATAGAAAGATATTATTAATTAGATCCTATCATTTTTGGTTTCACTAAATTCCGGATTGCTTTGCACCCGGTACATTCAATTGAAGTTTGAAATCGAATCATCGAACTACCGCGCCATTTTCAATTCTATTTATAATTATATATAAATATTTATATTCTAACGACGACATATATAATATATACGTTCGAATTATATTCAAAATAAATTTCTCGTCGATATTATTTAAAATAATTCATTTTAAATAATCAAAATTCGCTAAAATCGCCAAAATAAAAATTTTAAACTGGCCCAGATTTTCGGGTTATTACAATCTCC
This sequence comes from Allium sativum, assembly GCA_030737875.1. Taxonomy (NCBI): domain Eukaryota; kingdom Viridiplantae; phylum Streptophyta; class Magnoliopsida; order Asparagales; family Amaryllidaceae; genus Allium; species Allium sativum. The sequence continues at coordinate 533,403,734 of CM060915.1, forward strand.
CCCACTTAAAACTTTTCGTCCCTGAAAAGGAACAAAGTCGAAAGTGGTTTGATTATTCAGCTCTACGCTCGATCTGGCTTCCATTCTCCAACTTTTCAGTTTCTGAGAATTTTCAAAAATTTCAAAAATTTGGCTAACACCCTAAATTTCTGAAAAATTTCGCCATAACCTCCCCTGCATCGGGAGCATCGGGGAATTTCAAATAGCTTCCCCGGTCCTTCAGATCTCAAAAAGAAAAAGAAAAAGCCAAGCGGCTAGCCAATAGGCTCATAAAATCATCATCACCCAAACAAAACAGTAAATTATGTAGTAAACATGTACCTATTTGTCGGGCAAACAAATTTTATTCTCTGCTCTAGCCTCCTTGCTATGACCTGTTCAATATAAGTATATGTATATGCAAGCAAATGCGACCAACTTTCAATACAATTCATTATTCGATCAAATTAGGCATAATGGTTCAAAATTATCAAACAACTAAACAAACAACACAAACATCAATCAATTAGTGAATTAGAGTTTCAAATTCATAACTTTGATATATAGTCAAAAATTAGATTTTTGATGCCAAATCACAACAATGTATTCTAGCTATATTAGTTTTGGTTCTCACACCAGTCTAATGGAAATATATAGAAAATCACACCTTCGAAACTCGAATACCAATTCTGATGATGTCTAGACTATCATCAGAATCATCTTCGGGCGACTAGAGTGTGACTCTATATCTATCCAGTATATTAAAACTTTGAATATACGTTTGCAAGGCGTATATGCAAATTCTTTATATACTGAACTGTCCAAATCAATACTAATAAATAATCAAATACGAATGATTGATTTAGATTTTCAAAACAAAATTTGTTTTCACTTTAAAAATATACCCTTCACACTCGTTCTAGGATACTACTGATCCTATCTCTAACGAGTCATTCCCGTTGGATATTACTAATCCAATATCTGATGAATTCTTTCGTATGGTTCTAATGTGTCTTGTTCTCTAAGCTTTGTAAACCAAAGCTCTGATACCAACTGTGACGAAAAGGCGAAATCCGGTAGGCTTTGCAACCATCCCTTCATCCTCCATTCCAGCAGGTAAAACCCACCGCGGCTCACAGCGGTCCCCCAGTAACTTGTTTTACGGCGACCCTCTCGAGTCTCGCGCCCACTGGCGAACCAACCCCCACCACAAGGGACATGTGGGGGTAAGAGTCTCCCGTTCGCCACCAAACCGCGAAGCGAGAACCCCCCATCACGACTGCAACAAGAACTGGTGATACTCCATTTTCGATCATTTCAATCTAATTAAAGATTCATTAAAACTCCACTTAGTTTTAATCTTTAACTGGGTTAAAGAATCAGTGTCATTTAAAACACGGTTCACGATAAACCCAAAATCACATTCCATTAATTATCGGGTTAAAGAACAAGTGTTATTTAAAACACTGTTCACGATAAACCCAAAAATCAATATCAATTCAATTCCAATTAAAGATCGTTTAATTGGTACACTTCATTAAATCTAAATAAAAAGATTTAATTTTTTTCCTCAACTGGGTTCAAGAACAGTGTTAGTGAAGACACCATTCACGACAAACCCAAATCACATTTGATATTCAATACAAGGCTCTGAATAGAAAATATATCGGCTTATATTCAATATCAAATTCTACGACTAACAAATGTCGTATTGGAAATAACGATATAAATATATATCTTTCAAATTTCCATAACCACATCTGTAGAATCACGAATTCCAACATCGAAATATTCCGAAGACAATTTCGATTCAAATCCACTCCAATGCAATCATTGGAAATTTTGGTTATTTTCAAAACCCTTTTCAAATTCAATTTATTTATTTAAAAATAAATAGAATTATAATTCTAGTTCAAAACTAGTTCATTTCGATAAAAACTATTTTTATCCTTTCAAATATGGAGTTTTTCATCCCAATCCTTTCTAAATCATTTCTTATGATTTTACACAAATTATTACTATTTTTAATAATTTTATCAAGGCCCGTATAGTCGATTTCCATCAATGGCCATCGAACTGCACTTACAGCGACCTTTTTCAAATTTGATTTGGACGTAACTCCAAATCCAACCGTTAGATTTCAAATTTCTAATATTCATTAGAAAGCTCGTTTCGATACGAACCCAACGGTTCCGGTTTTAGGAGAATCCGACGGTCGGATCTCCCGAAATGTCCGTTTGAAATCAATGGTCGAAATTCGCGAACTGCCGCGGCGCGGCGCGTTCTATTCAGGCCATTATATTATATATATAATATATACTTCGTCGATTTCTATTTAAAACGAATTATATAAATAGTTTTAAAATTCGTTTCAAAATCTATTTCAACTTCCATTTCAATTCAAATCAAAATTGAATTCTTCTCTATAAATTCGTTTTATAATTCATTTCTATTCAATTCAAATTTCAATTCAATTTGAATTCATTTCAATTCGCTTTCAATTCAATTTGAATTCGTTTTCAATTCATTTCGAAATCGTTTTCAATTCAATTCATTTCGAAATCGTTTTCAATTCAATTCATTTCGAAATCGTTTTCAATTCAATTCATTTCGAAATCGTTTTCAATTCAATTCATTTCGAAATCGTTTTCAATTCAATTCATTTCGAAATCGTTTTCAATTCAATTCATTTCGAAATCGTTTTCAATTCAATTCATTTCGAAATCATTTTCAATTCAATTCATTTCGAAATCGTTTTCAATTCAATTCATTTCGAAATCGTTTTCAATTCAATTCATTTCGAAATCGTTTTCAATTCAATTCATTTCGAAATCGTTTTCAATTCAATTCATTTCGAAATCGTTTTCAATTCAATTCATTTCGAAATCGTTTTCAATTCAATTCATTTCGAAATCGTTTTCAATTCAATTCATTTCGAAATCGTTTTCAATTCAATTCATTTCGAAATATTCGATTTCGAAATCACTTTTCAATATTCATTTTAAAATGAATAAAATCGATATAAATATCGTTTACGTCAAAATGGCGTCAATCTAATCAACACGGCTTCATAAATTTCTATTTTCAAATATTCTTTATTTTTCAAATTGGAATGAGGCCCAATCAATTACCATATAAAATTAATTATATGGATTTCCATACAACACATGTATATAATAGCATTGAAAAATAATCAACCATCAACCAAAGTGCACTACACTGTATAAGCATCAAATATATATATTCAACGCTTATAACAGCCTGTCAATCAATCGATCGACATATTTAATCAATCAGGATGAGTGAAATTCATATTTCATCCCAAAACCCGTGTGGGGTTTCAAACAATCAAACACAGATTTTAGTTGTGCAGTTGGGCGATGTGTTAAATTTATCGTCCCAATCCATATCAGTCCAATGGGTGTACATTAACAAATCGTTTTGATTTGTAAATGAATATGTTATTTTATTCATTTCCAATAAAAATGATATTTTTATTTTTCTAACATATTTTAGAAAATTTCGGCGGCATAACGACGCTATGCTAGAAACGGGATAAGGCCTAGCCTTGTCCCCAGTCTAATAATGGCCACCGCCATACCCATATCAATCAAATCACTTTCGTTATGCAAACCACAAAATTTGGAGTAAGAGTCTAACCTAGCCTTACTCCCTCGCCTTATAACGGCGCACGTCTAATCCTAACCAATTTATCGATTCGATTTTTCACACCACAAACCACATTCAAACCAATATCGCAATCAATCACCAAACAGCCAAACAAACAAGTCCATGGTCTGTGGACGATTGTGTCGGGTGCTACTAAACACCGTCTGCATCCTAGTATATATATATAACTAGAAAAAGAATTTTGAGTGAGAAGTTCTCACCGAGGGATCCACTCCTCCTATTTTCTGAATTTCTGATCGATCTGGATTTCTGTTCTGCTCCCGCTCAATTCCATCGCACTTTTATTCACACTGTTCACGATAAAAATAAGGTTCATATTTTACTTCACTTTTCATATAATAAAAATCATATTTTTATTTCGAAGTTCAATATATAAAAATCATCTTTTTCCTTCGATGTTCAATATATAAAATAGAATTTTTTTTTTATCATCACTTCTATAGTGTAAAAATATAATTTTTATCGCTACCTCCTATATTCAAAGATAGAATTTTTATTTATAATCGTATAGATTAAAAATCACATTCTTTTCAATGTATAAAAATCCACCTTTCTTCTTATAAAAACCAATCTTTTCAATTTTTAAAAGTCCTACTTTTTATTTTTAAAAATCAATTTTTCTTCTAAACAAAAATCTCGTCTTTTTGCTTTTAAAAATCTCGCCTTTTTTAAATATAAAGATTTCGCCTTTTCAAAAATAAAGATTTCATCATTATAAAAATCACCTCTTTATTTCAACGTATATATAAATAAAAATCAGATTTTTATTTCGCTACATATACAAAGATGATATTTTTATATTCTCTATCTTACAAAGATTATATTTTTATAGTTCCTACTATGCAAAGATCATATTTTTATCTTTCTACTATATAAAAGATTATATTTTTAATTCTTTAAAAATATAAAAATCATATTTTCTATTTCAAACCATATGTATTTTTATTTCAAAAACACAATTCTATTTTCTTCCTAATTCTTACTTAAAACTGATTTTACTAACCTAAAAAGAAATGAAATTAAATTTAAATAAAAACCGGAATAAAACAATGCTTTATTATAAAATAAAACGAAATAAAATAAAAAAAAACTTACTGTCATTATCCTGGACGTCGACCTAGAGGGAGGAGAAGGCCAGGAGGAGCAGCGCGGTCATGGGGAGGTCGAACTGCGGTTTGGTGGTGCGGTGGAACGAGGCTGGCGGCGTCGACTTCGATGTCGTGGTTTGGGTGGTGTCGCGGTGGACTTCAAGGGGCTGGAGGGTTTCGTGGTAGCGCGCACGAGGTAGGGGCGCGAGGGGAGAGGATCGATCGGGGAGGGGGGGGTTTCTGCGGTGGCTCACCAGGCCGCGACCGCCTCTGGTGGAGGAGCGACGGCTCCTCCCCTTTTTTTTATTTTCGTTTCGTTTCTTTTTTTTTTCCTGTAAAATGAAATCGGGGGGGGGGGGGGGGGCAATTTGAAGAAGGTATAGGGGAGGAGAGAGAGTGCTTTATATTATTTATTATAATTTTTTTTTTTTATGAAAAGTTGACTTTTACATACTACCCCTAAACGAGGCCCACCGCCTGCCGTCCATAGCGTTTTACCCCCATTCCGAACACAATGGGATATGTATCGCAGGTTGATTCGATCGTTTGAATCAGTTTCCGTTTAATTTACATTTAAATCACTATATTGAATTTTAAACGTACATTTCAAATTACCGGGGTCACATACTAACTAGAAAAATTCCAGAAAAATATTTTCTAGCTTCGTATTGACGATACGGTCCTAACAAAACTAGTTTCGTCAAATTCTGAGGCCGTTTGAAAAATGGCCATTTTCCAGTCGATTAAATTCAACTGAAATGGTCAAAACACGTTTAACTTCGCCACGCTCACACATTGATTCGAAAAATTATGAAACTTAAAACCTAGCAATAATTTTACATCACGGACCCAACAAAACTGGTTTCGTCGAAATCCGAGGTCGTTTGCAAAATGTCCATTTTTAAGGGCCTGAATTCCATAACGACTATTCAGAATTTTCAACTGGACATATCTTTTGATTCCCGCTATGAAATCTTGATTTTTCGGATTTGATAGAAAGATATTATTAATTAGATCCTATCATTTTTGGTTTCACTAAATTCCGGATTGCTTTGCACCCGGTATATTCAATTGAAGTTTGAAATCGAATTATCGAACTACCGCGCCATTTTCAATTCTATTTATAATTATATATAAATATTTATATTCTAACGACGACGTATATAATATATACGTTCGAATTATATTCAAAATAAATTTCTCGTCGATATTATTTAAAATAATTCATTTTAAATAATCAAAATTCGCTAAAATCGCCAAAATAAAAATTTTAAACTGGCCCAGATTTTCGGGTTATTACACATGAGTCCAACATGTATGCAATTTTCCTATTTGAGACATATCATTTCTAAATGTGTGCGCAATCATTCATCCAAATGCAACATCTATGTGATGAGTCAACCATTTTGCATCCACAAAAATTGAAAATGCTCACACATCCATATGCAGTATGAGAGTGTTTTCGAGCCGATCTAGTGCATAGTGTGTGTATATGCATCCACGAGCAACCAATAGCAACCACTTGCATCCACTTGCAACCATCAAACATAACATGTCTCAAACACATGTTTACATCCATAGGATTCCTATCTAAAGGTCGAATACTCGATCGATAGGATATAGTCGAATGATGGAAGCGAGAAAAAAATAAAAACTTGGTTCCCATTAGACCTTTGTTGAGAAAATAATTCCCCTAAGTATCGGTCCCGAAGACCGAAATCAACATCAGATTGATACCCTGAGGATTACCCTCTTTAGACAATGTCAAAACTGGAAATCTTAATCTTATCAGAAATATTCAGATACTTACAAACTACTGGTACAGATCAGATCACCAAGTGATTCTTAGGAAACTAAGCATGATAAAACCCAGAATGTATGCGTCCTACTTGACACCTAACACAGATATCTCTCAAACCCCAATCTATCACAAGCAGATGAGTCATAACCCTTATGGGTTTGAGCCTATAGTGGAATCAGAAACAATACTAGTATTAAAGTGCATAATATCGGTTACAGAATCAAAATGCCAGAATCAGAAAGAGTTTCAACTCAACAAAGAAATTAAACGTCCCACAGAAAGTTTTCCTAATTCTATCCTATCCACTAGCCTCGAGAGTGTTCGCCTGCTCTCCAGAAGTTGGTCCTGCCCTCTTCCCTTGCCCTCTTTTTTTCGGGCAGTCCCTAGTGAAGTGTCCCATCTCACCACAGTTGAAGCAAGTGCCCTTCCTTTTTCTGCAATCCTTGTTCAGATGAGTCGAGCTTCCACAAGTAAAGCACTTTTTCTCCTTCTTATCTTCAGACTTCTCAATCTTATTTTGTGTTTCCTTTTTGGTCCATGCTTTCTTGTTCTGTGGTTCTTCCTTCTTTGCCTCTTCCTTGCCCTTGTCTTGCTCGTGCAGTAGTGCTATGTCCACCAATCTCTCGTAAGTCGCTCCCATGGGTACATGGGTCATGGCTAGACTGTGCAGTGGCTCGTTCAATCCTTTAATAAAGCGGAGAGCCTTTTTATGCTGAGTGTTGACTAAATCCAGTCCGAACCTAGCCAGTTGGTTGAACTGGTTGACGTATTCATTGACCGTCATACTACCTTGCTTAAGAGATAAGAACTTTTCCAGTTGTAGACTTCGTTCGGCTTGCGAGAGGAATTTCGTCTCAAACCTTGTTCTGAAATCCATCCATGTTTCAACTGGCCTCTCGGCGTTAGTGACTTCCTACCAATAGGAAGCTTCGTCCTTGAGTAACCATACCACCAATTGTACCTTCTGCCTTCGGTCTCCTTCAGCCAGTTCCTTGCTACCACGAAGGATTCAGTTCCATAGAAGTCTTTTCCACCCACAGCCTTGAAGTCTCTACATGTCTTTGCGAAAGCATTTCCACGAGGAGGAGGAGGAGGAGGAGATGGTACCGCTGCCACTGGGGGAGGAATATCTGCTGGGCCTGTACCGTTGGCCCTATTTTCTAAGTACCTCCTGAACCAGCCAGGTATTGGCACACCCTCTGGATGGTTAAGATTCCCAGACATGTTGAAACGAAAGAAAAAGGATTCAAAACGGAGAACTGAAAAGATAGATATATGGCTTTCGGGGATTATGTTTTTCAAAATAAGCTTTATTTTTTTGAAAATATTTCCTTTCAAAACCTTTTTGAAAATAGTTTTCAAAAAAACTTTACCCAATCTGGTAACCTTCAGCTCTGATACCAAGTGTAACACCCCACCTCCGTTAAGGACACTAACAAAGGGAATGCCTTAACTTTGATGGAGCGTTTTAGTAGACAGAACAGAAACTTACAAGACAGATAAAACAGTACTTGAAAAAATTATAGCTTTATTACAACAGAAACCGAAGTAAGTTTGGTTACATCCTTTCAAATTACAATATCAGAATTCAAGTACAAAATATCAGTCTTGTACAAAAGCCTTCAGAATTCATAGTTTTTAAAATCATAATCCCCACAGAAGTTGCCATAAGGAGTCAAGCCATACTTTAAGCACTTTAAGTACTTCAAGCAGAAGAAATCCGGATTAAGCTAAAGTATTCCCTCCTTGGAAACCTGGGGGGGAACGGAAGAAAAAGGGGCGAAAACAAGCAAGGTCAGACATAAAGTCTGGCAAGTCCAGTGACTTTCAGCATATGAACATATAATAATAATAATGACATGAAAATAAGCTGGATAAGAGATAACAGTAACAGGAGCAGCAGATATACTTAGGTTAAACAGAAGAAACGGAATAATATTACTTTTCACCTCTCTGCACTAATACTAGTATAACAGGATTAGGTGTCACCCAAATGTCTAAACTGAACAGAAACAGGAACAGAATAATTTCCACAGAAGAGAATGCTAGTAACGGGCCTTTACCACCCCAACAGAAACAGACAGAAACAGAATGCTAATAATGGGCCTTTACCATCCGAACAGAAATAGACAGAAACAGAATGCTAATAATGGGCCTTTACCACCCGAACAAAAAGTACAGAAACAGATTAATCCCTACGGAAACAGAATGTAGAATTAGGTGTACACTAGTAAATGTGCCTTTACCACCCGAACAGACGATACCACGCAGAAATAGACAGGTGTTACCACCCAACAGAAACAGACGGTACCAACAGAAACAGACAGAACTAAGTGTACCCTAAAACCCTACCCCAAGCGATCGGCTCCCTAATACATAAATACCCTGTGCCAGCCCCACAAAAGGGTGTATCACTCCCCAAAGTGGCAACCTTTAAATGACACAAACCTATTTACAGATGTCACGACGTCTTACATCCTCAGAGGCAGACCGGGATCCATGCACGCACATGACCCGGTTGGAACGCACCATCAACACCCCTCGCCATTATCAGAATGAACCGCTTATAATTAGTTCAGTAAGCGTGCCCGGACCCTACCTAATGTTGGGTCAAAGTTTTGATACCAGAAAGGGTTACTGACTAATATGGGTCCCAAACAATAGATGACACAAGTAATATCCCTCCTAACCTTGTGTCCCCAGACTAACAGATTTCAGATTAACTTGTATACATGTTCAAACATACAGAATTCAGATCAACTAGTTCACAGATCAGACAAGTTTTCAGACTAACGGATCAGATATACGGATTTAATAGATTTACAGATTTGTCTAACTTTGTAATTGGGCCTACAGATTCACGAAACGGGTTTGTTAAATTCATTAATCCAATTGGTTCAACCCTATCCACCCAACACGTTTTAGACATCATATTTATCTTAGATTTGTATTAATTAAAAATTAATGCGCAGACCTCTCACGTTAGACTAACAGTTTGTGGCCACTGGTTAGACCGGTTGGTTCCGGGCAGATTTATGTCGCAAATTGAGTCTAACCTCGGGTTTCAAGCACGTTATGACTAACTTCTCACATTAGAACCTATTGTCTGCGGCCACTGGATATGCCGGGCGGTTCCGGGCAGGATTACGCCGCAGACTCATTCTAACCTCGTGTTAGCCATGTTTCATGTTTAGCCAATGCATTCATTCACAGACAATGCTAATATCAGACTAATTCTGCTGATTTAACAAATTAACTTCTGTACAAGTTACAGCAGATTATTCGAGATTCTATTAACAAGTTTTGCTCAATTTCTAGATCGAGCCTACAGATATTCATACTCAAATTTCAATACTCAGTTTTCAACAGATTTAGCAGATGAACAGATCTAGCAGATTAGGCAATATAACAGATCTAGCAGATTAGGCAATATAACAGAACTAGCAGATTAGGCAATATAACAGAACTAGCAGATTAGGCAATATAACAGATTTAATCATTCCTTAAAGTTTCATAGACATATCTTGCCTAATTATAAATTTGGCCTAAGTTTGCATGCCTAAAAAGTTGTCATGATTCACAATATGATCATATACCCCACGTTTGCATTGAATTTACATGGCACAGATTAGGGTCATAATTTACCATATAACACATGTCCCAAATTTAGTTAAACTTGCCTAGTACAAAAGATTCACATATAAATTATACCAAATATAGCCATCGATTTCAATGCATGTCATATATTCAAAAATCTCCCACTTAGGTGTTATTCACGTTTAACAGTTATCAAATCTTAATATAGATCTTTACACCTAAGTCATATTCTCTTTTTATCTCAAGTCATGAATCGTTACATAGACAATGTGCCCAACAATCTAGAACTTTAAATTATAACAGATCTTAATTCAAAATATGCATTATGTCCAATGTCTCAAGTCACATGTTAACATACAATGGTTCCTCTTCTTCCAATTCACAGAATATGCATAGATCTAAATCTAGTTTACAACATATGTCCTTTCAGTCACAGATTATCCATGTCCAATTATGCCATCATTCATTATTTGTCCCAAAGTTTAGCGTTTGTGCGTTAATCTCTTATGAGATTTGGCGCAGGCTCGTGGTAGCCTGGCTATAGAACAGAAAGAAGAAAGAGATACAGAATAAAATAGATCAGAATAGAACATACACAACCTCAAATTCAGATTTACAATCATGTCACAATTATAATTAAAGTTTATATTGGAAAATAACTGTACTTGCCTTTCGTGTTTTAAGAAAGGATAATACACTGTTGTTGATGCAGAAATGCTGAATTACTCCTCTTTAATTTTTGTTGTGGCTCTAAACTTTGATTTGAGTTTTGATTTAGCTTTTAATTCTATTCACGTTGGAAGAAGATGCATCAGTCCAAGTTTTGATTCCAGCAGAGTAGCGACGCCATTTTTATTTTTAGTTAGAACAGAGACGGAGTGTAGACAGAATGAAATTGTGAAGAGAAAATGAGGCTAGGGGGCTGTTTATATAGGATTAGGCGGACGAATCTAGACAGAAAACGAGACCAGATACATTAGAATGAACCGGGTTCAAAAACTGGGTTTCGGGAGCAGGTCGACCCCCAGGTCGACACTATGGTCAACCTGGTCTGGCCAGGTCGACCCCCTGGTCGACACTATGGTCGACCTGGCCCCTGGGAGGTCGACACTATGGTCGACCCCCAGGTCGACCTGGTCCATGGGCGGGAATTTTCCCGCCCAGCCTGTTCTGGGATTTTGAATTCGAATTTGAATTCCAATTTTCGATTCTGAAATTGTCTGAAACTTCGGAGGGCCATATCTCCCTCATACGGACTCCGTTTCTCGAAAACTCGGACTCATTTCCAAGCAGAATTTCGAGACAAACGCAATGGCGCAACCCGTTTCCCTTTATTCTTATTTTATAATTTAATTATTCTCTGATTTGCTACTTATACGTTCATAGAAAATACGGGGTGTTACAAGATCACCTCCATATGGATCTAGAGATCATGGCCTCTTCTTCGATTTTTGCTTTGTGACGGTTTGAAAATATTTAGTGGATTGAGAATCATTAAGGATTGAAGACTGGATGAGTTCGGCCATTGATGGAATAGAGGCGGCTGAACGTATAAAGGAGATTAGGGTTTCGTTTTCTAAAAGGAGGGTTATTAATAATATATTAATATTAAATTTTCTAATTATCACAAAAAACCCGTTAATATATACGAGCTCCAAATTCAGCCCAACCAGAGTTGTCCCTAGGCAAATATCCCTGTTCCGAACACAATGGGCTAGGTCTTGTCAGCCCGTTTGATCATCTCAGCCTTCTTTTCTTTATTTTAAAATATAAATCATTTAATTATCTAATTTGATCTTACATTTTAATTTACCGGGACCACATACTGACTCTAAAATTTCCATAAAAATTATTTCTAATTATGTTTTGACGATACGATCCTAACAAAATCAATTTCGTCAAATTTGGAGACCATTTGAAAAATAGCCATTTTCAAGTCAATTAAATTTGACTGAAATTGACAAAACATGTTTTCTTTTGCCACGCTCACATATTGATTCTAAAAATTATAAAAATTGAAATATAGCAATAATTTGACATTCTGCATCCAACAAAAGTGGTTTCGTCGAAAACAGAGGTCGTTTCCAAAATGGCTATTTTTAATATTAAAAAATATATATAAATTCTATAGCGACTATTCTGAATATTTAACTGGCCATAACTTTTGATTCCCGTTATGAAAGTTCAAATTCAAAATTTCAAACTACTGCGCTATTTTTAACTCCGTTTATAATTAAATTAAAAAAATTTGTTCTATCTTCGATTTAAATAAATTTTTAGTCGTTATTATTTAAAATAAATCATTTTAAATATTAAAAATCCATTAAAATTCCTAAAATAAAAATTTTAAATTGGTTCCAAAATTCTGGGTTGTTACAATCTCCCCCACTTAAAACTTTTTGTCCTCGAAATGGAACGAAGCTGAAAGTTGTTTAATTAACCAACTCAACTTTCATTCTTTTATTGGTTTTAATAATTTTATTAGTTGAACTAATAATCACACAACACAATCATCAATCAATTAGTTGATAGCTTTTCAAATATATATAACTTTTATATATTCAAAAATCATATTTTCTAAGATCGGATTATATATATAATCACAAATACGTTAATTATAAATTTGCCACTCTCAACTCATTCTAGAGTATAACTAACCCCATCTCTAATGAGTTTTCTCATTCTAGGATACTACTGATCCTATCTCTAACGAGTATTCTTTTATAGGATATTTCTAGTCCTATCTCTGATGAGTCTTTTGTTCAGTTCTAACGAGTTGTACCCCAAAGATTTGAGCTAACCAAAGCTTTGATACCAACTGTAACGATTTGGAATTCGCCCGGACCTAATCGATCGCAAAATCGACTAAGACCGTTCAAAAGCCCGAATACACTAACTTTGGGCATACATCACATCAGAAAAAATAACAGAAGACTTTTATAAACATTACAATAATGTTACATTAGAGTACAGAATATATCAGAGTACATCGATAAATAATAATACGGCAGAAGATAATTTACAATGAATTTAATACAGTGCAGCAGACTCAATAATCTGATACAGCGGAAGACTATCAATGCTCTGGACACAGCTTTAAGCTTCAATCTAGAATCCTGCTCAATATATCTGCATAATGAGCTACTCGACTATTCGTGTGGAAAAAGAGGGCACCCGAGTTTGTGAAGTGAAACAAACTACAGGTCAGTCATGGAACTGGTATGAGAAATCTTACTTAACTAATCTAATGATAAGGCTAATCACAGGACCACGCCGCTAACGCGGAACGGGTTTACTCCATTGGATTGCCAGTGCATAAATAAAGTAAATTGTTAAACAACGCAATGCTTTTTAGAAAAATGAAACCATTATAAAAATCAAGTCCCATCACACAATGCAACGCAAACTGGAGGATAGAGTTTTACCTTATAATGGTCAAAAATGCTTGATACGATAAAACGGATTTGATATTTTTATTAGTGCATATATGTTTCAAAAACATTTCCAATCATAATGTATCAATCATAGACGGCATAGTCGGCCATACTAGTTTTACAATCAAAATCGCATGGTGTCATATTGGAAGTTGGATTTCCATCATGAGTCAAGGCTAGGAATGATCTCCTTACCGATTCGAGACACTCTAGCAATGTCTCAGGATCCCCCGAAGTGAACCCTTGGATCCCGCAGGGCCGGTCCACAAATATACCTTAGTGGATTAGCAATTCCTGAACACACATTTCCCGGTCCTATTGAACCTATAATATGGTCACTATCGACCAATAAATCTGAGGCCTCGTAATCCATTATCCACATAAGTAAAATGTCAGGGCTTGTAAAACTCTTATACCACTTCTAGCCAGAAAGAAACGTGTGCACTCCCTGCGTTCCCTTGTCCCGTTTTTGACTCATACCGGGGTGTGAGGCTTGCGAAGTAACACTATACACAAAGCTACGCCTAAACAGGCCATGCTTTGATCATCTACCACAAGGCCCTGCTTTTCAACAAAAGCCTCATTCATTTGCATCTTGGCATGCCACATTGACAATTCATGCCATGCGATCGATAACTACCAATATATAACCTTTGAGCTCGTGCGTCTCAGAGAAGGGTGTTAATCAAGAGAATAAATTCTCCGCCACCAAATAGATATATATTGAATAGAAATCAATTTACATAGAATGAAATCCAATGTCAGACACACATCCATTTACAAGTTCGTTCTGGGTCTGAACGAAACCGGAGACACCTTATTCCTCGTCCCATATGTCCAATACGAAAGAGATGCTCGCTTATCCGGACAATCAACAAGTACGTCCGGACAACTACCACTTTAACCCTTTCCTGGGAGCAAATCTGTCCAGGGCATCAGTAGTCATCCATTCGATGAGAAGATCGCCGGTCTTCAATCACCGTCTTCAATGTCTTCGACTTTAAATCGTCGTATAATTATTTGAAATGAGATTGAACTCGGTCTTTTCAAATAATTTTTGAACATATATAATTCAATATCATTTCATATCATTAATATTATTTTATAACGATTTATCGCTATTTTTCTTTATATAAAAATAGCCTAATTTAATTTAACGACGCTTCGGGTCGATAGGCGGCCCAGGCGCTGTGATTAACACATTTCTCGAAATCAAACCATTAGATTTTGACGAATTTTGTATCGTTGGAAAAATCTTCCCAAATCGGACCTAACGGTTCCAGTTTTAGGAAAATCTGACGGTTGGATCTTTCAGTATAATCGTTTAAAGTTAAGATTCCGAAACGCGAACTACCGTGCGCGATTCGTTTAATTTATATATATATATATATAATTATATATAAATATAAGCTATTCGACGATTCCTCTAACATATTTAACACGCCAAATAAAAGAATGTTTTATTGGCATATCATATCTACATGTTCATAATGTCAAATAAATATGTATTTTATTTACATGACATCTTTGCTAATGAAAAATAAAAAGATAATTTTTATTTTCATTATTTGTATGCAATTTCTATTTTATACTTTAACAAATAAAAAGAAATATTTTTATTTGTTTATAGTTTCAATGTGTGACACAACACCCATAAAAATGTTCATTTTAATTTGCATACAAACTCTATTTCAACAAAATGCATAAAGAGTGATACATTCATTTTTGTTGACAATTCTAGTTCAACAAAATGATTAAAAAGTGATTCATTCATTTTGTTGACAATTCTATTTCATCAAAATGATTAAAATGATATTTTTCATTTTTGTTGACATTTCTATTTCAACAAAATGATTACAAGTGATAGTTTCATTTTTTGTGAACAATCCTAGTTTAACAAATTGAATATAAGTGACAATTCCATATTGTTAACAATTCTAATTTAACAAAATGAGTATTAATGATATTTCATATTGTTAACAATTCTAATTTAACAAAATAATTATTTTTGTTGTAACACAAATCTATTTACTAAAAATGCTATTTGTGTTTTAACACAAATCTATTTAACAAAAATGCTATTTGTGTTTTGACACAAACCTATTCCACATAAATGTTACTTTTGTTTTACCTCAAATCTATTTAACAAAAATGTAATTTTTGTTTTCAACCATCATATTTTGAAAAAATGTAAAATTTTGTTTCCACTATTATATTTTGAGAAAAATGAATATTTTGGTTCAACTAATCTATTCTGACCAAAAATGCATATTTCGTTTCAACTAATCTATTTTGACAAAAATGAATATTTTGACAAAAATGTATATTTTGATTCAACTAATCTATTTCAACAAAACAATAAAAATGATGGCTTTGTTTGTCGATAATAATCCATTTCAACAAAATTGATATTTTGTTTTAACACAAATCTAATTAACAAAAATGCTATTTTTGTTTTTACTACTTTATTTCAACAGAAATATTACTTTTGTTTCTAACTCAACAAAACAAATAAAAGTGATATGTTTGTTTTGTCGGCAATTCTAACTCAACAAAACAAATAAAAGTGATATGTTTGTTTTCAAAACATGTTTTCTAACATACATGACATATTTTATTACATAAATTTTCCTATGTATTCTAATGGCAAATAAAGAATAATTTATTTGTTTACATTTTTCTATTTAACATAACAAATAAAAATGATAATTTTATTTGTTTACAATTTCTATTTAACAAAAATGAAATTATTGTTTTAACACAAATCTATTTGACAAAAATGTAATTTTTGTTCTAACTCAATTCTAATTAACAAAAATGTAATTTTTGTTTTATCCATTATATTTTGACAAAAGTGACAAATTTGGTTTCAAATTTTATAATTTGACAAAAGTGACAAATTGGTTTCAACTTTTATAATTTGACAAAAGTGACAAATTTGATTTCAACTTTTATAATGGACAAATTGATTTCAAATATTATAATTTGTCAAAAGTGACAAATTGGTTTCAACCATTATAATTTGATAAAAGTGACAAATTGGTTTCAACTATTATAATTTGATAATAGTGACAACTTGGTTTCAACTATTATAATTTGACAAAAGTGACAAATTGGTTTCAACTGTTATAATTTGACAAAAGTGACAAATTGGTTTCAACAATTATAATTTGACAAAAGTGACAACTTGGTTTCAACTATTATAATTTGACAAAAGTGACAACTTGCTTTCAACTATTATAATTTGACAAAAGTGACAAATTGGTTTCAACTAATGTGTTTTGACTAAAAATGTATATTTTTGTTTTAACTAATGTGTTTTGACCAAAAATGACAATTTTGTTTTAACTAACGTGTTTTGACAAAAATTGTATAATTTTGTTTTAACTAATGTGTTTTTGACAAAAATGTATATTTTTGTTCAACAATTCTAATTTGACAAAAATGTATGTTTTTGTTTCCACTATATTAATTAGAAAAAATGAATGTTTTTATCCAACTAAACTATATTGAAAAAAATGAATATTTTTATTCAACAAAACTATATTGACAAAAATGAATATTTTTGTTCAACTAAACTATATTGACAAAAATGAATATTTTTGTTCAACTAAACTATATTGACAAAAATGAATATTTTTGTTTAATTACTCTATATTGACACAAATGAATATTTTTGTTTAACTAAACTATATTGACACAAATGAATATTTTTGTTGAACTAAACTATATTGACGAAAATGAATATTTTTGTTTAACTACGCTATATTGACAAAAATGAATATTTTTGTTTAACTACTCCATATAGACAAAAATAAATACTTTTGTTTAACTACTCGATATTGAGACAAATGAATATTTTTGTTTAACTACCCTATATTGACACAAATGAATATTTTTGTTTAACTACTCTATATTGACAAAAATGAATATTTTTGTTAACTAAACCATATTGACAAAAATGAATATTTTTGTTTAACTAAACCATATTGACAAAAATGAATGTTTTTGACACATATGACCATTTTGGTTTTAACTAATATATGAAACAAAAGTGATGATTTTTGTTTAACTAAATTATTAAGCAAAGGTTATAACTTTTGTTATCTTTTATTTTAATCCTTTTTATCCTAATCTTTTTATTTTAATCTTGTTATTATAATGAAAACAACTTTTGACAAAAACCATATTAAAAATAAAAATGAATATTTTATTTTAAATCTAAATTTGACAAAATCATGTTTCCTGTTAACAAATAAAATAAATATTTTATTGTAAATCTAAATTTAAACAAACCATGTTTCACTTATCTAAATAAAATATGAAACCTATATCATAAAATCAAATCAATATTGATAGATCTGAAATAAAAATAATTTTTTTTCAAATCTAGATATAACAATAAACTATAGATTTAAATAAAAGAGAAAATTTCTATTATCGATCACAATCAACAAACAACATTCAACAAGTCCAAATTCCAAACATCACAGATCTAATTTATTGACATAATCCATGAATTCCGAATTACTAAAGATAATTAAGTTTTTAATTATAAAATAGAAATATCACAATGGGTTTTGAATTCTTCCAAATTTTAGATTGCTCCATTTCTGTTTCAGTCTGCTCCATGAGGTAGTGTTTTTCCACCACGATTCTTAACGCACCTGAAATCATTTGATTTCGTTTTCGTTTGCATAAGTTATGACACTTCAAACATTAAACGATTAAGTAGAATAATCAGTTTAATAATTGATTACTTTAAACCTTAATTAAATTAGGCCATTCTTCTTCCTGATACGCTATTACACCGAATCCATTTGCTCGCACACATTCATCAACGTCGCCCACACCTAGTGGTCGCCGCCCCAAGATCGGAGTTCACCAACTCGAGCGCCATCCTCCGCCCATCCCATGTCAGCAACGATATATATCTCGAGGGCCTGCGTCGACCTGAAACCCGCTTAAAAGACAGTGGCTTTGCCCCCCAATTCCCGTCGCTTCGATAGATGAAATCAAATCACCTCCGTATGGATCTAGAGATTATGCCCTCTTCTTCGATTTTTGCTTTGTGATGGTTTGAAAATATTTAGCGGATTGAGAATCATTAAGAATTGAAGACTGGACGAGTTCGGCCATTGATGGAATATAGGCGGCTGAATGTATAAAGGAGATTAGGGTTTCGTTTTCTAAAAGAGGGTTATTTATAATATTTTAATACTAAATTTTCTAATTATCACAAAAAAACCCGTTAATCTATACGAGCTCCAAATTCAGCCCAACGAGAGTTGTCCCTAGGCAAATACCCCCCTTCCGGACACAATGGGCTAGGTCCCGTCAATCTGTTTGATCGTCTCAGCCTTCTTTTCTTTATTTTAAAATATAAATCACTTAATTATTTAATTTGATCTTACATTTTAATTTACCGGGGCCACATACTGACTCTAAAAATTCCAGAAAAATTATTTCTACTTATGTTTTGACGATATGGCCCTAAAAAATTAATTTCGTCAAATTTGGAGACCATTTGAAAAATGGTCATTTTCAAGTTGATTAAATTTGACAAAAATTGACAAAACACGTTTTCTTCTGCCACGCTCACATATTGATTCTAAAAATTATGAAAATTGAAATCTAGCAATAATTTGACATTCGGATCCAACAAAAGTGGTTTCGTCGAAAACGGTGGTCATTTGCAAAATGGCTATTTTTAATATATATATATATATATATATAAAAATTCTATAGCGAA
Source organism: Allium sativum (assembly GCA_030737875.1). Taxonomy (NCBI): domain Eukaryota; kingdom Viridiplantae; phylum Streptophyta; class Magnoliopsida; order Asparagales; family Amaryllidaceae; genus Allium; species Allium sativum. Next base: position 533,423,075 of record CM060915.1, read on the forward strand.
TATTTTGAATATTTAACTGGCCATAACTTTTGGTTCCTGTTATGAAATTTCAATTTTTTGGATTCGTTGGAAAGATATTCTTGGACAGATTTAAATATTTTTGGTTTCACTAAAATCCGATTTATTTTGCATCCTGTACATACAGTCAAAGTTCAAATTCAAATTTTCAAACTGCCGTGCTATTTTAACTCCTTTTATAATTAAATTAAATTAAAAAAAATTTGTTCTAACTTCGATTTAAATAAATTTTTAGTCGTTTTTATTTAAAATAAATTATTTTAAATATTAAAAACCCATTAAAATTCCTAAAATAAATTTTTTAAATTAGTTCCAAAATTCCGGGTTGTTACACCTCATTTGTTCTTCTTTCGATTCTGTATCTCCGAGGATGGATGGTGGGGCCTTAAAATCATCAAGTGATAATACATTCACTACACTCAAGCTAAATGAGTGGGCGATCATGTGTGGTCGGGTTGCAAGACATTCTTGTTGAACCCCAGTGTACCCCCTCTAGAGTACACTGATCGGAAGGTGATCCCATACCTTGTCATAGTTGGAGTCCAATCTCCAATAAGAGCCCGCAGTTTTTGATTTTAAATTATATACGTAGAGCGTAAGATGCAAGTGTTCTGCTATTTGGTTACTTGATTAGACATTATTATAATATCACTAGACTTTTATATCAAAAATGTTTTGGTTATAGTAAGGTAAAAACCGTCTGTATTAATGTGTGGGCTGGTCTTACTATTAATCTTTCTTGAAAAAGTATTTTTAAAGGTTAAGCAATATGTATGTTATTTATAAACTTAGCGAGTTTTCTCATGCTGGTTCACACGACTGATCCGTGGCGTTTGTCTCGGGTTAAACCGAGTTACAGGTTCAGGTTACCGAATGTTGTGCAGTTCAAGGACGAGTTGAAGGAGTCAAAACCTATGGTAAATAGTATTGTTAGATTGGGACTCGTGCTTCGCACATAGAGAGTGTTGGAAGAAGTTGAAGTTGAAGTCTTCGTAAGAATTGCACATGGAGAGTGTTAGAGGAGCCCAGACGTATAATATATAGTATTATTCCGTTGTGCGTTGTATTGAGGACATGTTATGATAACTGTCCAGATTGTTTGACTGTTGTACTCTGGTGATTGTAAGTATATTTTTTTAAGCTTTCAATAAAGTTATTTCAGTACTATATTTTATTCCACTGCGATGTGAGATCCTATGTGGTGTTGGTTCTTCTTCTTTTTCTTTTATTCTAATAATTCTTTCTTTCTTTTCTCACCCTCTATTTTTCTTTCTGTTAAAGATTCGTATTTTCGTGCAATTTGGGTTGGACGTGTGTAATATTAGTCAACTCAAAGGGTACGGATTTACGGTTCTTTACACCTCCATCAAACCAACGATAAGTGGAAAATGAGTGTTTATTAGATGTCATGTGATAGGATGCTTCCACGTCAATAATCCACATAGTACTCTTCATAGAGCAGGCAGAAGCCGTAAAAATGCCAGGATCACTCTTTGAATCTGATGTCTCCTTTGTAGAAGATGAAGCCTTTTGGGGAACAACTTTGTTTTTATTCTCCGACTTGGGGAAACTTGCAATATAATGTCCGGGTTTTCTACAATAATAACAAACTCCCTTTCGAGCTCCCGTTGACTAAGATCTGGACTTAGATCTATCTCCACCATATCTAGGCCTACTCTTACTTCTTCACCTTTGTGTAATAAGACTTTCAGAATCATTCTCCATGCTCATGCTTGCTAACTTTCGACTAAACATCTCGTTATATAAATTTTTCTTTACATCCTCTAAGCAAATTGATGAACGCCCATAGTGTAGGGTTTTATATGATTTTATCAACACCTAATTCAACAGTTTAACAATTTAAACTAAAATATCTAACACAAAATTGTAAACCGAAATCAATTTAAGTGAAATTATCATACATGTCGTGACGAACATACATAAAACTCGCCGCCTCAAAGAACCTTGGATTGATTGAATCATAGTGTGACACCCCACGTCTGTTAATGTCACTCACTAAGGGAATGCATTAAGTTTCATGAAGCATTATAGGTAAACAGACACAGAATAATTACAAGACAGATATAAATAAAATAGCAGCGAAAATTTTAAATTTTTATTTCAAACATAAATCATAATATTGTGGTCGATAATACCATAAGTCACAAAAACCATTACAACAAAATAACTTCTGTCTTGCATCATCAGAGTACATAAGAATATAAAAAACATAATTCTCCAATTGAAAGAGTTAAGCCATAGTAGAGACAAGAACTTGAGCCATACTTCAGAAGTAGCTCCTAGCAAGATGATATCTGAGTACTGACTAAGCCTGAGTGTTTCCTCCCTGAGAACCTGGGGGAGAAATGGAAGAAAGAAGGAGAAACAAAAGGGTTAGACATAAAGTCTGGCGAGTCTAGTTACTTTTAGTAAGTAAATAAATAAAAGTAACATGATAAGCATATAAAATGGATAAGAAAGATCACTACATAAATGGCAGGTGTGACAAGGTAGACATGGTAAGGTGTACGTGCTTCACTAATGATTACTATGCACTATTACTAGTATAACTAAAATGGGATGATCCTTTCCACTATAAGTTGGTAGACTTAGGGCATACATCCGACTGTATCCTAAACACTGCCCTAATCGATCGGCTCCCTACTCTGTAGATATCCCGTGCTGGCCCCACAGTAGGAGGTATCACTTCCAAAAGTGGCAACACTAGAGATGTGCACAACCGTATCTACTGGTGTCACGGTTGTCTTATCCCCCTCCGCCCGGCTCGTGCACGCACATGGCTCGGTCGGTTTGCGCTGCCCACACCGTCTGTCTCGTTTCGATTTCTTATAATCAATCAGTAAGCAAGCCCCTTCTACACCTAGTACGGAGTTCTTTATTTGATACCTACTCCGGGTTACTGACTGAAATGGGTCCCACACAATATGATACAAGCTCTCCCCTTTGTCTTGTATCCCCACTAGGTTTTTCACTCACTATTTATACCCTTAGGCGTCTTTAATTACATAGCTCTATGTCAATTATGCTTACTCTAAAGGGTGTCTTTAATTACATAACTTCATTATATTTTCCACCGGTTATGTATACCACTACATGACTTAAATTACATAACCTTATTGGGTTAAGTTTGTGGGCCTATATGTAAATATTGCCCACCCCCTCTAATTTACTTAACCCACACACTAGCCATCCAATTTTACTTAACTCTAACTTAAGTTCATAATCATACAATTCTTATGGATTAAATTAGGTTAAGTAGTCCAATTCTTTACCATGTCAATTTATGGTTTAGAATGGGCTAGACCTCCCACATTAGGCTTACAACATGTGGATGTTAGATATGTCGGCCGTGTCCGGGTAGACTTATTCCATAGTTGTCCTAACCCCGTGTCATAGCCCAATTTGTATTTACGTACTTAGACCTCCCACATTAGGTTCAACATTAGTGGTTGTTGGATATGTCGGCCGGGTCCGGCAGACTTCCACCACTAATGCAACCTAACCTCGTGTCATAAGTACAATTACAATTCCTAATTGTAATAACTAAACATTCCATTTTTATCTAAGTCTACCTATGTCATTATAGGTGATTATTTCTTTGTTTCCCCATTTGAATTATATGTCCAATTCATATAAATATTTCATAAATTATGCCAATTATAAATCCATTTTCCCCCGTTTCCTAACTAATATATTCGTACTTATTTTGGCAGCATCTATGCTACAAAGTAGCCTAGCCGTAACAATGGAAAAAGGGAATATGACAAAGGTGATAGTTTCAATATATCTTGGCATAAACTGGCGTGATAACAAGGTGAATGGACATGTAATTAACATCATAACAAGGTAGACATAAAACTGATGAACTTGTGGCAACTATGATGTCAAAGCAAGCATAATGAGATCTAAATTAACCATTTAGGTATCCAACTATTTAGATCTAGCATAATTAGGGTAACATGGTAACATGTTTAGATCTAAAGATGGCTTCACATGTCAAGTTTACAACATAACTAGATTGATCACAATATGACAGGTGAAAAGGGGATTTACATAAAGAACTAGATCTAGCTAAGGTTACAACTGTCCAATTTAATAGATGTACATTCACCACAGTTTGGTTACAAGTCAAGATTCACATAGGAAACATAATAAAATAACCACAATTGTATTAGATCTAGGAAAATAGAACTATCATGACATAGTATAGGATTTAACGCTAGCACAGAATCATACTTTACAACTTATCCAATTCACAGTCTTTCACAATTTACTTTTATCTATCTAAACCTAAAAGCAACTAGAAATTTACAGCGTTAGGTTTAGAGAATAGAGAAAGAACGGATCTTGAATTCTGAATTTGATTTGCAAAGTACATTGTTGTAGAAAACGGTTCTGTCTCAGTTCGTATCCCGGCAACATATGGCTCCCATAATTTCCAATGAAGAAATAGGAGATTTGAGCTTATATTTATAGCTGCAGAACCCTCTGAAACCGACTGCCACCTCAGCCCTAGGGGTGTTGACACCCCTGTGGGTGGGTCGAACCATAAGTGGACACCCCTCTAGGGGGGTCGACCCCCTAGAGCCGGAATTTTGCTGCTCTGACGAATTTTTCAAATTCCAACTGTTCTGGATAAAATTCTGACTCATCTCTGACTCATGTGTATATATATAATCTTTCTGCACGTATACAAACTTAAAACCCTAATAATTTCCTTATACGTTGTCCGTTTTACGCAAATCAAATGTCTATCTTGACCAGAATTTCGAGACGGATGCAATGGTGCAGTCCGTTTCCTCTAATTCTGTATATTAAATTAACTAATATTTAATTTATTCTCTTTAATGTCATTTAAAATTCGAGGTGTTACATTCTCCTCTAATCAAAGGATTTCGTCCCCAAAATCTCTAAGTTGAGAAGAATGCATATCCTACCATCCATCATCCATCTACTCATTCATCAATCACTGGCATACATTGTCCTTAAAGGTTTCTAATGCTTATATGAATATATGCAAAGGTGTATGTATATGTCCCAACACTAATGCGAAGATCAGGCGGTCTACTAATTCAGTTGACCTCCTTAATGCAATGTATGTTAGTTCCATGAGTCCAATATGTATGCAAATAATCCTACTATATCATGTGAGTTCTATATGTGTGCACATTCATTCGTCCAAATGCAACATCCATATGCTAATTCATCCATTTCCATTCATGAAAGAAAAGAAAATGCACACACATCGATATGCAGTATGAAAGTGATTGAGACGATCTTAGTGCCTAATGTGTGTGTGTATGCGTCCAGAGGCAACCACTAGCAGACACTTGAATCCACTTGCATCCATTAAACATAACATGTTTCAAACACATATTTACATCCATAGGATTCCTATCTAAAGGCCGAAAAATACTATGGATAAGATATACTCTATTGATAGAAACAAGCACTGATAAAACTTTGAAAAAGGAGTTAAGTACATACCTTGAAAAGAAAAGGGTACGAAGCACGAATCTTGTCTTCGATCTCCCAAGTCGCATCCTCTAGGCTATCTCCCTATTGAACCTTTAGCAACTTGATCTCCTTAATGCGTAGCTTCTTAACTTCTGATTCCAAAATTCGGGTAGGGACTCGTCTAACTGTAGCCTCCCGTTCCACTTCTACTTCTTCCAACATACTCGGTTCAACAACTTCTATGGTGTCATGCAGGCACTTCAGCAGATGAGAGACGTGAAAAACGTCATGAACACTGGATAGATTTTCTGGGAGTTTCACTCTATAGGCCATTTGGCCAATTCTCTTGGTTATGGGAAATGGTCCTACAAACCTAGGTGCCAACTTCCTTACTGCTCCGAAGCGAACCACATTCCTCAGAGGTGATACTTTGATAAAAACTAAGTCTCCCACTTCAAATTCGATGTCAGTTCTTCTCTTGTCTACATAGGACTTTTGCCTATCTTGAGCTGTCTTCATCCGCCATCGAATAAGGTCAATCTTTTCAGACGTTTCTCTAACCATATCTGGACCAAGTAATAATATTTCTGTAGATTCCCATTAGCAAGTTGGCGATCTACAGGTTCGCCCGTACAATGCTTCAAAGGGTGTCATGCCAATGCTAGCTTGATAACTGTTATTGTAGGCAAACTCTACTAAAGGAAGATGCTCTTCCCAAGTCCCTCCGAAGTCTAGGATACACAGCCTCAAAAGATCCTCAAGAATCCTGTTTACCTTCTCCATCCGTCCATCAGTCTGAGGATGATAAGCGGTGCTCAAACACAACTATGCACCTAATGCTTCTTGCAAGCTCCTCCAAAATTCGCTAGTAAAGATGGGGTCACGATCGCTTATGATGTTGGAAGGTACCCCATGAAGATGAACTATGTCACGAACATAAATTGTTGCCAACCACGATGTCCTCCTCTTACTCTTAACTCGAATATAGTGAGCGCTCTTAGCGAGTCTATCCACCACAACCTAGATACTGATGTTTCCTTTCTTCGATCTAGGCAAACCATCTATGAAATCCATAGAGATGCTCTCCCATTTCCACTGCGGAACCTCCAACGGATGAAGTAATCCTCCGGGATTCTCTTGCTCAGCCTTGACTTGCTGGCAAACTAAACATTGAGAAACAAATTCGGCCACATCTTTCTTCATCCCAGCCCAAAAGAAAACCCTCTTCATGTCTCTGTACATCTTGTCACCACCTGGATTAATAGTCACCTTAGAATGGTGGGCTTCTTCTAGGACTGCCTTTATCAAGCTTCCAATTTGAGGAACGCAAAGCCTTCCATCTCGTCGCAACCACCCCTTTTCATCTATGACATATCTACTAAGGTGAATAGAAGTCTCTCCTCTTCTGAGCTTTTCCATGATGTCTAGAATCTGTGGGTCATCTTGTTGCGAAGCTCCTATCTGGTCCATAAGGGTCGGTCGTATCTCCATGAATGCAAACAAATCAGGCAGAACCTCGATGGAGGGTCTAAAATCAAAAAGCTGATATGAACTCCAAGTTCTTTCTTTCCACAAACAGAGGACTTAGGGCCACCCTCTGCCTACTTATGTGTCTGCCACCCCATTACCCTTGCCAGGGGTATAAGCAATCTAAAAATAATATGAAGCTAAGAAGTCCATCCACCGTTGTTGCCTTAAGTTGAGATCCTTCTGTGAGAATAGATACTTGAGAGATTTATGATCGGTGTATAACTCAAACCATTCTCCAAGTAAATAATGACGCAACGTCTTTAACACGAATACTATGGCAGCTAGCTCTAGATCATGGGTGGGGTTGTTCTTCTCATGAACTCTCAACTGTCTACCCCCATAACATATTACTTTCCCTTTTTGCACCAAAACTGCACCAAGCCCTGTACCGCACACATCAGTGTAAATAGTAAACACTTTACCTCCATCAGGTTAGGTCAATACTAGGGCTACTGTTAGAGCCCTCTTCAATCGTTGGAAAGCAACGTCAGAGTCTATGTCCCATGAAAATGCCAAATTCTTCTTTATCAGCCTAGTGAGAGGGGCTGATATCTTCGCGAAGTCCTTAATGAACTTCCTATAGTAACCTGCCAACCTAAGAAATATTCTCACCTCAGTTGCATTTTTATGAATATGCCAATCTTGCACTGCAACCACCTTAGCGGGATCTACAGCTATCCCTTCTTTAGAGACCACATGCCCTAAGAATCTCACCTCTTTTCTCCAAAAATGGCATTTGGAGAACTTTGCCTTAAGCTGCTGGTCACAGAGAGTTTTCAAAACTTCTCTCAAATGTTGGGCATGCCCTTCCTCGGTTTTGGGGAAGATCAGAATATCATCAACAAATACTACAAAAAAATTGTTTAGGAACTCCCGAAACACCCTACTCATCAGATCGACAAAATAGGCGGGTGCATTCGTCCGCCCAAAAGGCATCACTTGCCTATCAAAGAAACCATCCAAAGTTCTAAAAGCAGTCTTATCTATGCTATCCTCAGCCACCCTCAACTGATGGAACCCCATAGCCAAGTCCAACGGAGAAAATACCGAGGCACCAACAAGCTGATCAAATAAATCATCAATCCTCGGAAGCGGGTGCCTATTCTTCTTGGTGAACTTATTCAACTCTCTATAGTCAACACACAACGAAGCGAACCATCCGCCTTAGTTGCGAATACTACTGGAGCACCCCATTTAGATATGCTTCGTCTGATAAACCCTTTCTTGAGTAGCTCCCCTACTTTCTTACTTGGCTCTCTTCTTTCCCTTGGAGCCATGTGGCGCACTGGTAATGCAACTGGCTCTGCATTGTCTATTAGATATATGCGGAAGCCGATCTCGCGCCTTGGATGTAAACCCAGTACCTCATCCAAAACATCGAAATAATCTCAAACCACTGGAACAAATTGCAAATCATCTATGGATGCATCTAGAGACTCTAGAAATCTAAGCATAACAGACCCTTGGGGGTCACAAGAAACTTCGAGGATCTTCCCATGACAAGTCAGGAGTCTAACAACCCTCCTCTCACAATCCAGAATGGCCCTATACGTAGTAAGCCAATCCATTCCTAGAATCAACCCATAGCCCATAAACCCAAGCACATATGCATCGCATTCAAATTCGATGCGTAACATAGATATTTTCAAACCCCGAAAATCATCGATAAATGAGCCAAACCACCAATGGGGTTTGAAACAACTACGGGATCTACTACCATACTTGTAATTAATTATAGAGATTCAACCACAGAACTAGATATAAACGAGTGTGAAGCGCCAGAATCAAAAAGTGTTCTAATTGGATGGTTTGAAAGAGAGACTAAACTTTCTACGGAATTTTTTCTACCTCTTTCAGGAGCACTAATCGCGAGAGCATGCACCTACCCTCCAGAAGTTCCTGCTCTTTGACCTTGTACTTGTGATCCCTGTTTCTTTGGGCACACTTTAGAGAAATAGCCGACCTCTCCGCAATTGAAGCAATTGCTCTTCCTTCTCTTACAATCTTTGACCAAGTGAACCTCCTTTCCACAATTTTGACATTTTCTCTTATCCTTGCCTTTGTCATCTTTCCCTCCTTTCTTCTGTTGTTGTTGCTGCCCCTTCTTGGGCCACACCTTATTCTGCGATGTCCCTTCAGCTTTTGTTTCCTTCTTTTCCCCCTTGTCCTCCTCATGCATTAGGGCCATATCAACAAGCTTTTCAAAAGTGGCCCCCATTGGAATATGGGACATGGCTAAACCATGCAGAGGCTCATTCAGCCCTTTAGCAAACCGCAAGGCCCTTTTGTGCGGTGTATCCACCAACTCTAACCCGAACCTTGCCAGTTGGTTGAACTTGTTCACATACTCCTTCACCATCAAGTTTCCTTGTTTGAGTGCTAAGAACCTCTCCATCTGTATGCTTCTCTCAGCTTGGGAAAGAAATTTCATTTTGAACCTCTGTCTAAAATCTTCCCAAGTTTCCACCGGACGTCTAGCTTGGGTGACTTCCCACCAAATTGTGGCTTCGTCCTTCAATAGCCAAGCAGCTAACTGAATCTTTCTTCGATCCTCTACTTCAAAGATTACGAACAAGTCCTCGGTCTCCTTAAGCTAGTTCCTAGCTTCTACGAATGTCTCGTTCCCATAGAATGGCTTCCCTCCCATAGCAAGGAAGTCCTTGTAGATCTTGGCGAAGTTATCTACTCTTGGAGGGGGAGGAGGAGGAATGAATGGTGCAGTTGGGGGAGAAACTTCTCTTTGGCCATTTGCAGGCGCCATGGCCTCCAAATACGTATGGAACCATCCGAGTATTGTGACGCCCTCTGGGATATTAGGAATTTTTTGTTCCCCAGACATGCTGAGAAAAAAGGAAAAAGGAAGAAATTTAGACAAAAGACCAAAGGATATTACATATGGATTCTTGGGGAATATTTTCAAAACAGACATTTCTTTTTGAAAATACTTTCTTCTAAAACTTTTTTGAAAAATAAAATTTCAAAAAATTTCATCTAATCTGGTAACCTTCAGCTCTGATACCAAGTGTGACAGCCCATGTCCGTTAATGTCACTCACTAATGGAATGCATTAGCTTCGTGAAGCATTATAGTTAAAAAGACACAGAGTAATTACGTGATAGATATAAATAAGATAGCAGCAGAAATTTTAAATTTTTATTTCAAACATAAATCATAATGTTGTGGTCCATAATACCATAAGTCACAAAAACCATTACAATAAAATAACTTCTGTCGTGCATCATCAGAGTAAATAAGAATATGAAAAACATAATTCCCCAATTGAAAGAGTTAAGCCATAGTAGAGACAAGAACTTGAGCCATAATTCAGAACTAGCTCCTAGCAAGATGATATCTGAGTCCTGACTAAGCCTGACAGTTTCCTCCCTGAGAACCTGGGGGGGGGGGGGGGGGGAGAGAAACGGAATAAAGAAGGAGAAACAAAAGGGTCAGATATAAAGTCAGGCGAGTCTAGTTACTTTTAGCTAGTAAATAAATAAAAGTAACATGATAGGCATATAAAATGGATAAGAGAGATCACTACATAAATGGCAGGTGTGGCAAGGTAGACGGGGTAAGGTGTATGTGCTTCACTAATGATTACTCTGCACTATTACTAGTATAACTAAAATGAGATGATCCCTTCCACTATAAGTTGGTAGACTTAGGGCATACGTCCGACTGTACCCTAACAACTACCCTAATCGATCGACTCCCTACTCCGTAGATATCCTGTGCTGGCCCCACAGTAGGAGGTATCACTTCCTAAGGTGGCAACCTTAAGATGTGCACAACCATATCTACTCGTGTCACGGTCGTCTTATCCCCCTCTGCCCGACTCATGCACGCACATGGTCCGGTCGGTTTGCGCTGCCCACACCATCTGTTTTGTTTGGATCTCTTATAATCAATCAGTAAGCGTGGTCCTTCTCCGCCTAGTGCGGAGTTCTTTATTTGATACCTACTCCGGGTTACTGACTGAAATGGGTCCCACACAATATGGTACAAGCTCTCCCCTTTGTCTTGTATCCCCACTAGGTTTTTCACTGATTATGTATACCCTTAGGTGTCTTTAATTACATATCTCTATGTCAGTTATGCTTACCCTAAAGGGTGTCTTTAATTACATAACTTTATTATATTTTTCCACCGGTTATGTATACCACTAGGTGTTTTTAATTACATAACCATATTGGGTTAAGTTCGTGGGCCTATATGTAAATATTGCCTACCCCCTCTAATTTACTTAACCCACCCACTACCCATCCAATTTTATTTAAACCTAACTTAAGTTCATAATCATATAATCCTTATGGATTAAATTGGGTTAAGTAGTCCAATTCTTTACCATGTCCATTTATGATTTATAATGGGCTAGACCTCCCACATTAGGCCTACAATATGTGGATGCTGGATATGTCGGTCGGGTCCGGGTAGACTTATTCCACAGTTGGGCCTGACCTCATGTCATAGCTTGATTCTTATTTACGTACTTAGACATTCCACACTAGGTTCAACATTAGTGGCTGCTGGATATGCCGGTCGGGTCGGGGAGACTTCCACCAATAATGCAACCTAACCTCGTGTCATAAGTACAATTACAATTCCTAATTGTAATTACTAAACATTCCATTTTTATCTAAATCTACCTATGTCATTATAGGTGATTATTTCTATGTTTCCCCATTTGAATTATATGTCCAATTCATATAAATATTTCATAAATTATGCCAATTATAAACCCCTTTTCCCCGTTTCCTAACAAACGTATTCGCACATATTTTGGCCGCATCTAGGCTATAAAGTAGCATAGCCCTAACAAATAGAAAGGGAATATGACAAAGGTGATAGTTTCAACATATCTTGGCATAAACTAGCATGATAACAAGGTGAATGGACATGTAATTAACATCATAACAAGGTGGACATAAAACTGATGAACTTGTGGCAACTACGATGTCAAAGCAATCATAATGAGATCTAAATTAACCATTTAGGTGTCCAACTGTTTAAATCTAGCATAATTAGGGTGATATGGTAGCATGTTTAGATCTAAAGATGGCTTCACATGTCAAGTTTACAAAATATCTAGATTGATCGCAATATGACAGGTTAAAAGGGGGTTTAAATAAAGAACTAAATCTAGCCAATGTTACAACTATCCAATTTAATAGATGTACATTCAGCACAATATAGTTACAAGTCAAGATCCACATAGGCAACATAATAGAACAACCACAATTGTATAGATCTAGGAAAATAGATCTATCATGACATAGTATAGAATTTAACACTAGCATAGAATCATACTTTACAACATATCCAATTCACAGTATTTCACAATTTACTTTTATTTATCTAAACCTAAAAGCAACAAGAAATTCACAGTGTTAGATTTAAAGAATAGAGAAAGAACAGATCTTGAATTCTGAATTTGATTTGCAAAGTACGTTGTCATAGAAAACGGTTCCGTCTCAGTTCGTATCCCGGCAGCATATGGCTCCCATAATTTCCAATGAAGAAATAAGAGATCTGAGCACATATTTATAGCTGCAGAACCCTCTGAAACCAACTGCCCCCTCAACCCTAGGGGTGTCGACACCCCTGTGGGTGGGTCGACCCATAGGTCGACACCCCTCTAGGGAGGTCGAGCCCCTAGAGCGGGAATTTTTCCGCTTTGACGAATTTTTCAAATTCGGACTATTCTGGATAAAATTCTGACTCATCTATGACTCATGCATATATATATATAATCTTTCTGCGCGTATATAAACTTAAAACCCTCATAACTTCCTCATACAGTGTCCGTTTTATGCAAACCAAATGTCTATCTTGACCAGATTTTCGAGACAGACGCAATGATGTAGTTCGTTTCCTCTAATTCTGTGCATTAAATTAATTTCTATTTAATTTATTCTCTTTAATGTCATTAAAAATTTAGGGTGTTACACACAGGCTCGACAATAACGTCGTCCCTCTATTGGATATCCACATGAACGCTATTAATCTCGATCGAATTGAGAGGAAAAAGAAAATCAAGTGTTGGCCGCCATTTATTAGGTTTTCGGGAATTGTTGGTTTTTAGGGTTTTAATCTAAAAATAATTACAAAATTGACGGCTCCCATTATCTCATAAAGGGATTGGTCAAAACCCCTATTTAAAATCAAAAGTGCTCCTTTAATTAAGGTAACCACTTTTATACCATTTCAATGCAATATAAAATATCAACGAATTTGATATTTTAATTACCCAATATTTGTTCCTTCTTTATAGCTTTCTAAGTGTGTGACCCGATAGGTTATTATAACATTGGCCATAATTTAAATCGTATTTGAACTATAAACACTGATTGGCATCTAGCAATACGTCGCTGCTACCCAAGTTATAATAAGATCAACGATTCGATACAACCTTTCTGTGACTAGTGTATCAATGTAATATAATCCTTTTAACCAGTATATTCAGGATTAAACTCGAGACATGGATCGTATCATCCTATTAATAATTTAATCCGTTTATCTTGATCGATGAGTAGACTGTTCAAAACAAATCAATATTTGAGCATGGCCATGCATTTCACAATCTCACTTAATCGAGAGGCCTATGGATATCACTATGAATATATCGTAGGGTTAAATTCCATCTAGGTCATTCATAATTTTCATTCGATTCGAGAAGTATCCAATAATCACCATTATCATATACTCTGTTACAAGTAGCTTTAGATGATATCAAAACAAGAATATCCTCGAATAAAATCATAATTATTTCAGGTTTGAGGACCATTACATCATTGTCACTATGAGAATAACTTATGATACTGTTAATTATATTCCATGTAGTTATCTCAGGGTGGGTAAGCCCAATACGATATACTCCAATACGTAGTTATGTCTTGACATTAATGCCACGTATATTAATGACCAATGAGATGTGATTATCAGTCAATCAACATACTAGTGTCAATGTTTTATTGTTGTCCTATATAAACAATAAAACTCGACTAGGGACATTTAAGAATTATAATACTCAGTATATTATATAATCTCAAGTTCAAGTCTTACTCGAACTATATAATTTTGTATTGTTATTCTAATGACTTCTATTATGTTAATATTTATATTACGCAGTAAATATAACATAACAGAATATATATATATATATATATAATTCCAAATAAAACAATAACATCAACAGTGTTATCAATCTCATCAAATGGATTGCCTCTAGGGCATAAACTTTAACAATCTCCCACTTGCACTGGAGTCAATCATTCACATATCGTATACTCATGAAACTAGTTTGACAATTAAACTTCTGCTGCGACAGAGTTTAATTCAGTAGGTCTGCAACATTACAACTTTTGTAACTTTACAGATATGTTCATTTCTTATGTGGTTTCTTATGTGAACAATTTCACACAAGAATTATATTTCTTAAATATATGTTTGGATCGATAACAAGTATAACGATTTAGGCCTGAGCAATAGCCACATTGTTGTTGCAATGTATATCATTGGATCAACATTGAATTAAGTTCAATTATGAACTTCTTAATTGAAACAACCCAAACTCGCCCTTACGGGAAAGCACGGCTTGAGTTGAGAACATAACAAATCAGAACACAAACAGAAGAACATTTCATTGTGTTTACAAAAATTACATCAGAGTACAAGAATACAACAGAGTAAAGATAAATATTATATATTTTATAAACATCAGAGATTTACAAATTACAATGCAGCGGAAAATAATACAAAACACAACTGAAAGAATACACAGATACAGAGCGTTTCGAATATAGCTCCAGTTGTAAACCAGGAACCTGTGAATATAATATCTACAAAACCAAAACTACTAGCTGCCCAGGTGGAAAATTGAGGCATCCAGAGTTTAGGTTAAAACAATAAACTCCAGGTCAGTCATGTGACCGGTGTGAGAACTAAAACAGTTATTAATTTAATTTAAAATTAGGTATATCAAGGGACCACGCCGTATAACACGGAACGGGTTTACCCCAAGAATACCAGTGCATAAAACAAACAGCGCAATGCTAATTAAAGAAAATGAAGCTATTATAAGACTCAGGTTCCATCACACAATGCAACGTAAGCCAAAGGATAGAGTTTTACCTTATAATAGCCAAATAATGCTTGGTACGTGAAATTTTATCTTTTATTATTACTATAAGTGAAGAAATCAACTTCAAATACAAATGTATCAATCATAGGCGGCATGGGAACCATCTATCATGTCGCCAGACTAGGCTCTACTATTAAAACCGAAATGTCACGTATTGGAAATGGGATTTCCGTCATGAGTCGAGCCAAGGAATGTACTCCTCGCTGGCTTCGAGAATTTCTAGCAAATGCCTCAGGATCTCCCGCAGTAGACCCTTGGATCCTCCAGGGTCAGTCCTCCCTTACGTTTGAGGATTGAAAATTCCTGAACACACGTTTCCCTATCCTATAGGACCAATCCATCGGCTCCATAGTAACCGATATATCTGAGACACCTCGCAATCCATCATCCACCTAGGTAAAATTGTAATAAATGTTTGGGCTCCATACCATGACATCACCCAGAGCTAGAAAGAAATGTCATGTCCTCCTTGGGTCCCTTATCCCATTTTTGACTCATACCGAGGTGTGAGGCTCGTGAATTAACGCTATACACAAACCTATGCCCTTTAAGGCCGTGCTTTGATCATCAACTACAAGACTCTGCTTTTCAAAAGAATCCTTGATCATTTGCATCCCAGCATGCCACACTGACAATTCACGCCATGCAACTAATGTCTATTGATATATAACCTCTGAGCTCGTACGTCTCAGAGAAGGGTGTTAAGCAACAGATATATATTTAATAGAGATCAATCAACATAGAATAAAATCCAATGTCAGACACACATCCATTTACTAGTTCGTTCTGGGTCTGAACGAAACCGGAGGTACCTTATTCCTTGTTCCATATGTCCAGTACAGGAGAGAGTTCTTCGCATATCCGGTTGATCTCCAAGTACGTCTAGACGATCACCACTTATTACCATGTCTTGGGTGTACCGCCCAATCAAGACATCAGTAATAATCCAAACGATGTGAAGATCTCCATCTTCAACCACCGTCTTCATCGTCGACTTGTCGTCGAATCAGTTATTCAGAATGGGTATAAACCCGGCCTTTCCGAATAACTCGCGTATTTTATAAACAAGTGCTATAAAAACACATAATACGCCTCATTCCAATTATGAATATTCTTTAATTCAAATATTCATATCATTAGGGAAAGGTTCCTATTAATTTTATCAAAGATAAATTCTTTTAAATTTATTCTTTTATCTTCCTTTGGATATTATTTCTAAACTATATTAAGGTTTATCAACTAGTCGGGATTAGCGAATCTTATCGAAATAATCCTTTGTTTAATTTCCTAGTCCCAATTAATTCATCCCATGGAGCAAAACTGGTAAAACTCCATATCTATCACCACAGTGTTACCGATAAATTTAATTATCATTTCACATTCAAATCTAACTAAAGATTTAAGTATCGCGTGGAGCAAAACTGGTGATACTCCTTTCTCGATCATTTCCCAAATTCGATAATTTAAGTTATCACATTCACATTTCAATCTAATTAAAGCTTCATTAAAACTCCACTCAATTTTAATCTTACCAAAAATCAATATTAATGATTATTTAACTTTGGGAAATCAAGCATGCCGCATCGACAATCTACACCATACCATTGATCTTTGCCGATATATAACCTCTAAGCTCGTACGTTTTAGAGAAGGGTGTTAAGCAAAAGAATAAATTCTCCGCCACCAAACAGATATATATTTAGCAGAGATCCACAATACAGTTCGAAATACAATGTTAGACAGGTAATCCTATCTGTAACTGGGTTAAAGAACTAATGTCATTTAAGACACAGTTCACGATAAACCCGAAATCATATTCCATTAATTATGGAATCTTCATGGAAAACGGATCAATATATAATCGATATCAATTTCCGTATCCGACTAATAATATAAATGGAATAACGACAAAGCCTTTTAAATTCCATATATATTAACAGTCTTCCTCCATAGAAGCTCACTTCGATCATTACAAAATCGAATTCCATTCAATTCCAATTTATTTTATTAAATTGGGAAACTATACTTTGGAAAATTTCCTTTAAATCTTAGAATAAAGATTTATAAATTCCAAACCCTAACTTCACTGTTAATTGGGTTAAAGAACAAGTGTTATTTAAAACACCGTTCACGATAAACCCAAAAATCCAATTCTTAATTCAATTCCAATTAAGTATTAATTAATTGGTAAACTCTAAATCTTAATTAAAAGATTTATCCTTTTCTCGACTAGGTTTAAGAACAGTGTTAATAAAGACACCATTCACGACAAACCCAAAATCCAATTTGATATTAAATACAAGGCTTTGAATAGAAATTATATCGACTTACATTCAATATCAAATTCTGAAACCAACAAATACCGTATTGGAAATAACGATATAAAATATATCTTCCAAATTTCCATAACAATATCTGTATAATCACGGAATCAAATATCGAAATATTCCGAAGATTATTTCCATTCTAAATCCATTCCAATTTGTTTGTTGGAAATTTCTGGTTATATTAAAACCATTCACAAATCCGATTTATTTAATTTAAAAATTAATTGATTCCCAATCTAGTTAATAACTAGTTCATTTTGACAAAAATATATTTTTATCTTTAAAAATGTGGAATTTTTCATCCCAATTCTTTCCAAATCATTTATTATAATTTTACACAAATTATTAATATTTTTAATACTTTTATTAAGGCCCTTTCAGTTGATATTCCATAAACGGTCATCGAACGACACTTACAGTGGCCTTTTCCTAATTTGATTGGGACATAATTCCAAATCCAACCGTTAGATTTAAAATCTCTTATATTCGTTGGAAAGCTCTTTTCGATACGAACCAACGGTTCCGGGTTTAGGAGAATACGACGGTCGGATCTTCCGTAATGTTAACTCGAACTCAATGGTTGAAATTCGCGAACGGTTGCGGCGCGTTCTATTCAGGTCATAAATATATATAATATATATTTCGTCGACTTTTATTTAAATCGTATTTTATAAATCGTTTTAAAAACGATTCCAACTTCATTTTCAATTTTAAATCAAAATTGAATATTCCTTATCATTATAATATTCAAATGATAATTATTTTCAAAATATCTGATTTGAAATCATTTCCTTTTCGATGTTCATTATAAAAATGAATAAAATCGATATAAATATCGTTCGCGTCAAAATGGCGCAAATCTAAACGACACGGCTTTATATATTTCAATATTTTTGTGTCCATCCAAAATTGGACGTCAAAATCAGATTTTAATCCTTTATGGAATTTTATTTTAAAATATTCCTTATTTCAAAATATTCGTTATTTTGAAATATTCATTCTTTCTGAATTGGAATCAGACACAGTCAATTACCATATAATGTTATTTATATGGATTTCATACAACACATGTACACAACAACAATGATAAATAATCATCCATCATCCATAGTGCACTACACAACTACATAAGCATTAATTATGAATAATTAACGCTTACAACAGTCTGTCAACCAATCGATTGGCATACAACTAAACAATTAGGATTAGTGTATGTCAAATATCATCCCAATACCCGTGTGGGGTTTTAATCAACGCACACAGATTTTATTTGTGCAATTGGGCGATGTGTAAAATATATTGTCCCAATCAATATCAGTCAAATGAGTGTACATAAACAAATCGTCTGATTTGTAAATCAACATTTCTTTTCATTTCAGGATTATTTTATGCCATTCATATATACGTTAAATTTTATATTTTTAACGATAAAATATTTTATTCAACACATGAATATTTTATTTAGTTCATTTATACAATAAAAATGGTATCTTTGTTGTTCTAACATATTATCGAAAATTTTGGCAGCATAACAGCGCGATCTGGAACCAAAATAAGGTTTAACCTTATCCTTCGCCTAATACTGGCTCGCACTATACACATACCAATTCTAATCAATTCCATTCACATTCCAAACCCAATTCAAATAAATAAATCCATCAAAACAAACAACCAAACATCCGTGTTTTCAATCAAAGGTGTCGAGTGCTACTAAGCACCGTATGCATCCTAGAATATAATAACTTAATTAATAGTTGAGTGAGAAAATGTTCTTACCTCTAGTTTCCACTCCCCGTGCTTTATTGTCGCTCAGATTCGCTGTCTTGATTCCAACGCAATCTATTTCATGAAATTTATATTAAAAATCATATTTTTATTTCAATGCTATATATATATTAAAAATCATGTTTTTATTTCAACGGTATATATAAATATTAAAAATCATATTTTTAATTCACTACATATATAAAAATCATATTTTTATATCGCTATATATATAAAAGATCACATTTTTATATCGCTATATATATATATTTGTAAAAGATCACATTTTTATATAGCTATATATATATATAAAAGATCACAATTTTATATCGCTACATATATGTAAAAGATCACATTTTTATATCGCTATATATATATACATATATATATATATAAGATCACATTTTTATATCGCTATATATATTAAAGATCACATTTTTATAGAATGTTATATTCATTAAAAATCAGATTTTTAAACATGGTTATATATAATAAAAAATCAGATTTTTAAACATGGCTATATAATAAAAATCAGATTTTTAAACATGGTTATATATAATAAAAATCAGATTTTTAAACACGGTTATATATAATAAAAATCAGTTTTTTAAAAACGGTCATATATTTTAAAACTGAAAATAAAATAAATGTAAAAAACAAAAAAAAACTCACTATTAGTCAGTTTTGGGGGTTGGAGGAAAGGCGCCGGGGTCGAGGAGGTGGTGCGCAGGGTTAGAGGTGGTCGGGGCTAGGGTTTCGGGGGGGGGGGGGAAGGGGTTGGCGACTGGAGCATCGGTTTGGAGTGGAAGAAGGAAAGAGGAGGGGCGACGGCAGTGGCAGAGGATCGTGCAGTTTTTCTTTTATTACCAAGCGACGGGATTTCTAGGGGGAGGGGGCTCGATTTTGATTGTGAAGGAGAATTAGGGTTATACCCTTATATAAATAATTTATTTTATTATTTCATTAATCTCAAAAAGTTAGTTTTTAATTCGAACTCCAAATCAATCCCAACAACTGTCGCCCCTAGATAATTACCCCAATTTCAAACGCAATGGGACATGTCCTGTAAGCCAATTCGACTGTTTCAATAAGTTTTCATTAAATTTAAAATATAAATAAATTTAATGTTCAAAATTGATTTCAACGTACATTTTAATTTACCACGGCCATATACTGACTCCAAAAATTCCCGAAAAATAAATCAAGCTATGTTTTGAAAATACGGTCCTAACAAAACTAATTTCGCCGAATTTGGATTGGAGACCGTTTGAAAAACGATCATTTTTCAGTCGATTAAATTCAAACTGAAATTGCCAAATACGTTTTCCTTTTCCACGCTCAACATTAATTCCAAAAATTATGAAAATTGGAATATAGCAATAATTCAACATTCCGGATCGAACAAAAGCGGTCTCGTCGAAAATGGAGGTCGTTTGCAAAATGGCTATTTTTAAGGGCTATATATTATATAAAATATATAAATTTCATAGCGACTGTTCTGAATTTTAAACTGGGCATAACTTACAATTTATATTATGAAATCTTGAATTTTCAGAGTCATTAGAAAGATATAATTAAATAGATTCAAATATTTCTGCTTTTACTGAAATCCGATTTACTTTGAATCCGGTACATTCATTTGAAATTTGAAATCAAATTTCAAATTACCGCGCCATTTCAGGCTCGTTTTATAATTAAAATAAATTTACTCATTCTAACTTCGACTAAAGTAAATTTTAAATCATTATTATTTAAAATAAATCATTTTAAATATTCAAAATCCATTAAAATTGCTAAAATAAAAAATTTAAATTGGTTCTGAAAATCCGGGTTGTTACAATCTCCCCCACTTAAAATCTTTTCGTCCTCGAAAAGGAACGGAGCTGAAAGTTGTTTAACCAACCAACTCGACTTTCATTCTTCAACTTTTCGGTTTCATAGAATTTTCAAATTCTTCGAAATTTTGGCTAACACCCTAAATTTTTGAAAAATTTCACCGTAACCTCCTTTGTACGGGGAGACCTTTAGAACCACAACTAGCCATGTAGGGCCTTCATCATCCAAAAAGAAAAAGCCAAGCGGCTAGCCAATCAACTCATAAAATCATCCAACCCAAAGAAAATAGTAAACATGTTCCTATTTGTCGGGCATACAATTCTAATCCTCTTCTTAGCTTCCATGCTATGACTTGTTCAATGTATGTACATGTATATGCATGCAATTTCAACCAATTTTCAATTCAGTTAAATATTTGACAAAATTTGGCTAAATTTACTTTCATTTCTCTTATTGGTTTTATGGTTCCAATATATTTTTATTAGTTAAATTAATAATCAATCATCACAGCCAATAATCAATTAGTTGATTAAATTTTCAAATATATAACTTTATATATAGTCCAAAATCATGTTTCAGTGCAAAATCACAAATAAATAACCTATCTAGTTTTGGTTCTCACACCAGTCAATTGGAAATATATATATATATATATCCCACTTTAAAGACTCGAACATAAATACCGATGATGATGCATCATCAGAATTATGCCCAGGCGACTAGAGCGCTAATTCGAGGCTTCGTATACACGTGGATCAGACGTATATTAAAATCTCTATATACCCGATAGTCTAAATCCATTTAAAATAAATTATTCAAATACGTATAATAAGGTTTAAATTTTCAAAACAAAATTTGTTTTCGCTTTTAAAAATAACACTCTTCCAACTCATTCTAGGATACTACTAATCCCATCTCTAACGAGTCATTCTCATTGTATATTACTAATCCAATCTCTGATGAATTCTTTCGTTTGGTTCTAATGTGTCTTGATCTCGAGCTCTGTAAACCAAAGCTCTGATACCACGATGAAACGACCCAAACTCGCCCTTACGGGAAAGCCCGGATTCAGTTGAGAACATGACATATCAGAACACAAACAGAAAAACATTTCATTGTTATTACAACAATTACATCAGAGTACAAGAATATAGCAACATATGGATAAATAATATACGTTTGATAAACATCAGAGATTTTCAAATTACAATGCAGCGGAAAATAATACAAAACACAACTGAAAGAAATACATGGATATAGAGCGTTCCAAATATAGCTCCAGCAGTAAACCAGGATCCTATGAATATAATATCTGCAAAACCAAAACAACTAGCTGCCGTGTGGGAAATAGGGGGCACCCAGAGTTTAGGTTAAATCAATAAACTCCAAGTCAGTCATGTGACTGTTGTGAGAACTAAAACAATTATTAATTTGATTTTAAAGTTAGGTATATCAAGGGGCCACACTGTATAACATGGAACGGGTTTACCGCCAAGAATAATAGTGCATAAAACAAAAAGCGCAATGCTAATTAAAGAAAATGAAGCTATTATAAGACTCAGGTCCCATCACACAATGCAACGCAAGCCAAAGGATAGAGTTTTACCTTATAATAGCCAAATAATGTTTGGTACGTGAAATTTTATCTTTTATTATTGCTATAAGTGAAGAAATCAACTTCAAATATAAATGTATCAATCATAGATGGCATAGGTACCATCTATCATGTCGACATACTAGGCTCTACAATCAAAACTGAAATGTCACATATTGGAAATTGGATTTCCATCATGAGTCGAGGCAAGGGATGTACTCCTTGCCGGCTTCGAGCCACTCGAGCAAGTGCCTCAGGATCTCCCGCAGTAGACCCTTGTACAAGGCCGGTCATCCCTTACGTTTGAGGATTAGCAATTCCTGAACACACGTTTCCCAGTCCTATAGGACCTATCCATCGGCTCCATAGTAACCGATATATCCTAGGCATAATAAATTTTTGGGCTCCATACCATGACATCACCCATAGCTAGAAAGAAACGTCATGTCCTCCTTGGGTCCCTTATCCTGTTTTTGACTCATACCGAGGTGTGAGGCTCGCGAATTAATGCTATACACAAAGCTATGCCCTTTAAGGCCGTGCTTTGATCATCAACCACAAGACTCTGCTTTTCAACAGAAGCCTTGATCATTTGCATCTCAGCATGTCACACTGACAATTCACGCCATGCAACTGATGTCTATCGATATATAACCTCTAAGCTCGTACGGCTCAGAGAAGGGTGTTAAGAAAGAGAATAAATTCTCCGCCATCAAACAGATATATATTTAAT
This sequence comes from Allium sativum, assembly GCA_030737875.1. Taxonomy (NCBI): domain Eukaryota; kingdom Viridiplantae; phylum Streptophyta; class Magnoliopsida; order Asparagales; family Amaryllidaceae; genus Allium; species Allium sativum. Next base: position 533,446,495 of record CM060915.1, read on the forward strand.
ATAGATCAATCAACATAGAATAAAATCCAATGTCAGACACACATCCATTTAGTAGTTTGTTCTGGGTCTGAATGAAATCGGAGGCACCTTATTCCTCTTCCCATATGTCCAATACAGGAGAGAGGTCCTCGCATATCCGGTCGATCTCCAAGTACGTCTAGACGATCACCACTTATTACCTTGTCTTGGGTCTACCGCCCAATCAAGACATCAGTAATCATCCAAACGATGTAAAGATCTCTGGTCTTCAACCACCGTCTTCATCGTCGACTTGTCGTCGAATCAGTTATTCAGAATGGGTATAAACCCGGCCTTTTCGAATAACTCACGTATTTTATAAATAATGCTATAAAAACACAACATACACCTCATTCCAATTCTGAATATTCTTTTATTCAAATATTCGTATCATTAGGGAAAGGTTCCCATTAATTTTATCAAAGATAAATTCTTTTAAATTTGTTCTTTAATCTTCCTTTGGATATTATTTCTAAACCATATTAAGGTTTATCAACTAGTCGGGATTAGCGAACCTTACCTATGTAATCCTTTGTTTAATTTCCCAATCCCAACCTATTCATCCCATGGAGCAAAATTAGTATTACTCCATATCTAACACCATGGTGTTACCGGTAAATTTAATTACCATTTCACGTTCAAATCTAATTAAAGATTTATCTATCGCTTGGAGACAAACTGGTGATACTCCTTTCTCGATCATTTCCCAAATTTGATAATTTAAATTATTACATTCACATTTCAATCTAACTAAAGGTTCATTAAAATTCAACTCAGATTTAATCTTCCCAAAAATCAATATTAATGACTATTTAACTTTGGGAAATTAAACATGCTGCATCGACAATCTACACCGTACCATTGATCTTTGCCGATATATAACCTCTAAGCTCGTACGTCTTAGAGAAGGGTGTTAAGCAAGAGAATAAATTCTCTGCCACCAAACAGACATATATTTAGAAGAGATCAACCATACAGTTCAAAATACAATGTTAGACATGTAGTCCTGTCTTTAACAGGGTTAAAGAACTAATATCATTTAAAACACAGCTCACGATAAACCCAAAATCATATTCCATTAATTATGGAATCTTCATGGAAAACAGATCAATATATAATTGATATCAATTTCCGTATCCGACTAATAATATAAATGGAATAACGACAAAGCCTTTCAAATTCCATATATATTAATAGTCTTCCTCCACAGAAGCTCACTTCGATCATTACCAAATCGAATTCCATTCAATTCCAATTTATTTTATTAAATTGGAAAACTATACTTTGGAAAAGTTCCTTTAAATCTTAGAATAAAGATTTATAAATTCCAAACTTTAACTTCGCCGTTAGTCAGGTTAAATAACAAGTGTTATTTAAAACACCGTTCACGATAAACCCAAAAATCCAATTCTTAATTCAATTCCAATTAAATATTAATTAACTGGTAAATTCCTCTAAATATTAATTAAAATATTTATCTTTTTCTCAACTGGGTTTAAGAACGGTGTTAATGAAGACATCATTCACGACAAACCCAAAATCCAATTTGATATTAAATACAAGGCTCTGAATAGAAATTATATTGGCTTATATTCAATATCAAATTCTGAAACCAACAAATATCGTATTGGAAATAACGATATAAAATATATGTTCCAAATTTCCATAACAATATTCGTATAATCATCGAATCCAATATCGAAATATTCCGAAGATTATTTCCATTCCAATTTGTTCATTGGAAATTTCTAGTTATATTAAAACATTTCACAAATCCAATTTATTTTATTTAAAATTATTGGATTTCCAATCTAGTTAATAACTAGTTCATTTTTACAAAAATATATTTTTATCTTTAAAAATGTGAAATTTTTCATATCATTTATTATCATTTTACACAAATTATTAATATTTTTACTAATTTTATTATGGCCCTTTCAGTCGATTTTCCATAAACGGTCATCGAACTGTACTTGCAACGACCTTTTCCAAATTTGATTTAGACATAATTCCAAATCCAACCGTTAAATTTCAAATCTCTTGTATTCATTTGAAAGTTCTTTTCGGTACGAACCCAATGGTTCCAGGTTTAGGAGAATCCGACGGTCGGATCTCTCGTAATGTCAAGTCGAAGTCAATGGTCGAAATTCGCGAACGGTCGCAGCGCATTCTATTCAGGCCAGTAAATATATATAATATATATTTCATCGATTTCCATTTAAATCGTATTTTTTAAATCGTTTTAAAAACGATTCCAACTTATTTTTCAATTTTAAATCAAAATTGTATATTCCTTATCATTATAATATTCAAATGATAATTATTTTCAAAATATCTGATTTGAATCATTTCATTTTCGATATTCATTATAAAAATTAATAAAATCGATATAAATATCGTTCACGTCAAAATGGCGCAAATCTAAATGACACGGCTTCATACATTTCAATATTTTCCTATCCATCCAAAATCGGACATCAAAAACTGATTTTCATCCTTTATGGAATTTTATTTTAAAATATTCCTTATTTTGAATTATTCGTTATTTTAAAATATTCGTTATTTTAAAATATTCGTTCTTTCTGAATTGGAAGCAGACATGGTCAATTACCATATAATGTTATTTATATGGATTTCATACAACACATGTACACAACAAAAATGGTAAACAATGATCCATCATCCAGAGTGCACTACATAAACATTAATTATGAATATTTATGTAACAACCTGTATTTTCAATAACCTGTTATAACATAAATGGAGGCAGAATTAAACTGTAAAATCTGAATCAAGGGAAACGGGCTATGCCATTGCGTTCGTCTCGGAAAAATACGCGAAATAGAGTCCGAGTTTTCGAAAATCGGAGTCCGTATGACCAAGATATGGCCTCGCGAAGTTTCACGAAAAATTCCCAAATTAAAGTATACTTAATTAAGTGAAATGGGTTGCGCAGAGAAATATATATATATTGATATATATATATATAATTGAAAATTAAATAAATAAATATGCAAAAATGTTCAAAACAGCGAATTGGGAGAGGGGAATAACCGAACCGGCCGATTTTTGAGGTCGACCCAAGCCCGCTGGGTCGACTAGGGGTTAATCCAGGGTGTTTGGCTGTCAACCCGTGGGCCGATTCGCTCAAATGCAGATTTTGCATTTGGATGGTTCTCATGGTTCATCTTTAATCTAAAGGCCCTAGATGGTTCCTACACTTGACTTCTTCCCCAAGACATGCTTTGATGGCTTGGATTGAATCTAGGTTTAATCCTATGGCCTAAAACACTTGCCTAATCTATAAATAAGACCCTAACCTATCCTAAATCCTCATTATTCATTCATGCAACTAAACTATGGCAAAATTTTACCTCTCATGGCCTCCACTCTCTTCATAAAATTTCTAAATGGTTTCTATGAGAGATTTTCCATGCATACAAGTGTTTTCAAGCTTGTATGAGTGTCATTAGCTTGCATTCAAGTCAAGTTTCTATCTTTGCATCATAAAGCAATGGTTTTGATCATTTTGGCTCAAGGGTTTTTATGTTAGAGCTTGCATTTTGGGTCTATTTGATTGCATAAGGGCTTTGTCATATCTTTTGTGCCTTCATAGCAATGTAAGCCCTTTCCTGTGACGGCAAGGAATTTCGCTCGGTCCGAACCGGTCGCTAAACCGACCCAGACCGTTCGAAACGCCCTATCGTTTGAGCACACGACAAAACAGAACGCATACAGAAGAACATTCATTGTATATTACAACAATGCATCAGATTACAAGAATATACAGAGTACAAACAAATAAATATTACACAGAAATATCAGAGATTTAAATTACATTTAAATACATCGCAGCGGAAAATAATACAATACACAACTAGAAGGAGATATACGGATACAAAGCTTTCCGGATATCGTTCCAGCTGCAAACCAGGATCCTGTGAATATAAATCTGCAGAACCAAAACTACTAGCTGCCCGTGTCAAAATAGGGGCACCCAGAGTTTAGGTTAAAACAATAAACTCCAGGTCAGTCATGTGACTGGTGTGAGAACTAAAACAGTTAATCTTTATTTTAAAGTTAGGTAAATCAAGGGACCACGCCGTATAACACGGAACGGGTTTCCTCCCAAGAATACCAGTGCATAAAACAAACAGCGCAATGCTAAATAAAGAAAAAATGAAGCTATTATAAGACCCAGGTCCTATCACACAATGCAACGCAAGCCGGGGGATAGGGTTTTCCCTTATAACAGCCAAAGAATGCTTGATACGTTTAAAACAAATCATTTGATACTATTATAAGTGCATAGTGTATAAAACAACTTCAAATCATAAGTATCAATCATAGGCGGCATGGGTACCATATATCATGTCGCCATATATAGGTTTACAAATAAAACCGCAAATGTCACGTATTTGGAAATTGGATTTCCGTCTATGAACCGAGGCAAAGGATAGTCCTCAACCGATTCGAGACAATCTAGCCCATGTCTCAGGCAAGCGCGCAGGCAAGCCTTGGATCGTCAGGGCCGGTCCACCGATGTGGATTATTATGCCTGAACAATACGTCTCTCCGCCCTTTGGGGCGTAAATGAGCCAACGAATGACTCCATCGGACCCGGATCGTCCGATCAAACCGAGGCGCCTCGCAACAGCAACAACCACATAAGTCAAACTCGTCAGGGCGTGTAAAACCACTGACGTCACTTCTAACTAGAAAGAAACGCATGCCCTCCCTGAGGTCCGTCTCCCGTTTTTAGTTCATACCGGGTGTGAAACTCGCGAAGTAAACGTTACACAAAGCTATGCCACAAAGGCCGTGCTTTGATCATCACCACAAGACTTTGATTTTCAACAGAAGCCTCGATCCATTGCCACTTAGGCATGCCACACAGGCAATTCACTCCATGCGTTTGATATCCATCAATATATAACCCCTGAGCTCGTACGTATCAGAGAAGGGCGTTAAGCAAGAGAATAAATTCTCCGCCGCCAAACAGATATATATTTAATAGAGATCAATCACACGGACTAAAATCCAATGTCAGACACACAGTCCATTTACAAGTCCGTTCTGGGTCTGAACGAAACCGGAGGCACCTAGTACCCCGCATATCCATCGATCTCCAAGTACGTCTGGACGATCACCAACTGTTTCCATCTTCTTGGGTGTACAGCCCAATCAAGATCATCAGTAACCACCCAAACGACGTGAAGACTTCCGGTCTTCGACCACCGTCTTCATCTTCGACACCACGTCGAATCAGTTATTCAGACTGGGATAAACCCGGTCTTTCTGAATAACTCGCGTATATATTATAAAAGTGTTACACAAACACAACATACGCCTCATTCCAATTCAGAATATTCTTTTATTCAAATATTCCTATACTTTGGGAAATGTTCCCATTAATTTTATCCAAGATAAATTCTTTAAATTTATTCTTTAATCTCCTTTGAATATCAATCCAAACTAGTCGGGATTAGCGAACCACACCGAAGTAATCATTTATTTTATTTCCCAATCCCAACCTATTCATCCCATGAAGTAAAACTGGTTATACTTCATATCTAACACCACGGTGTTATCGATAAATTCAATTACCATTTCACGTTCAAATCTAATTAAAGATTTAACTACCGCCTGGAGCAAAACTGGTGATACTCCATTCTCGATCTTTTCAATCTAATTAAAGATTCATTAAAACTCCACTTAGTCTTAATCGTTATCTGGGTTAAAGAATCAGTGTCATTTAAAACACGATTCACGATAAACCCAAAATCACATTCCATTAATTATCGGGTTAAAGAACAAGTGTTATTTAAAACACTGTTCACGATAAACCCAAAAATCAATACCAATTCAATTCCAATTAAATATCATTTAATTGATACACTTCATTAAATCTATATAAAAAGATTTAATCTTTTCTCCACTGGGTTCAAGAACAGTGTTAGTGAAGACACCATTCACGACAAACCCAAATCACATTTGATATTCAATACAAGGCACTGAATAGAAAATATATCGGCTTATATTCAATATCAAATTCTACGATTAACAAATGTCGTATTGGAAATAACGATATCAATATATCTTTCAAATTTCCATAACAACATCTGTATAATCACGAATTCCAACATCGAAATATTCCGAAGACAATTTCGATTCAAATCCACTCCAATGCAATCATTGGAAATTCTGGTTATTTTTAAAACCCTTTTCAAATTCAATTTATTTATTTAAAAATAAATAGAATTATATTTCTAGTTCAAACTAGTTCATTTCGATAAAAAATCTATTTTTATCTTTTCAAATATGGAGTTTTTCATCCCAATCCTTTCTAAATCATTTCTTATGATTTTACACAAATTATTACTATTTTTAATATTTTTATCAAGGCCCGTACAGTCGATTTCCATCAATGGCCATCGAACGGCACTTACAGCGACCTTTTTCAAATTTGATTTGGACGTAACTCCAAATCCCACCGTTAGATTTTGAATTTCTAATATTCGTTAGAAAGCTCTTTTCGATACGAACCCAACGGTTCCGGTTTTAGGAGAATCCGACGGTCGGATCTCCCGTAATGTCCGTTTGAAATAAATGGTCGAAATTCACGAACTGCCGCGGCGCGGCGCGTTCTATTCAGGCCATTATATTATATATATAATATATATAATATATATTTCGTCGATTTCTATTTAAAACGAATTATATAAATAGTTTTAATATTCGTTTCAAAAGCAATCTCAACTTCCATTTCAATTCAAATCAAAATTGAATCCTTCTTTATAAATTCGTTTTAAAATTCATTTCTATTCAATTCAAATTTCAATTCAATTTGAATTCATTTCAATTCGCTTTCAATTCAATTTGAATTCATTTTCAATTCATTTCGAAATCGTTTTCAATTCAATTCATTTCGAAATCGTTTTCAATTCAATTCATTTCGAAATCGTTTTCAATTCAATTCATTTCGAAATCGTTTTAAAATCGATATAAATATCGTTCACGTCAAAATGGCGTCAATCTAATCATCACGGCTTCACATATTTCTATTTTCAAATATTCTATTTCAAATATTTCTTTTTTTAAAATAGTTGTTATTATCAAAATATTTCGTTCAACACATGACCAATCTCAATGGATGAGTACTGTCAACACATGAACCTTTATTTTATAATATTCTTTATTTTCTAAATTTGAATGAGGCCCAATCAATTACCATATAAAGTTAATTATATGGATTTTCATACAACACATGTATATCATAGCATTGAAAAATAATCAACCATCAACCAAAGTGCACTACACTGTATAAGCATCAAATATAGATATTCAACGCTTATAACAGCCTGTCAATCAATCGATCGACATATTTAATCAATCAGGATGAGTGAACTTCAAATTTCATCCCAACACCCGTGTGGGGTTTCAAACAATCAAACACAGATTTTAGTTGTGCAGTTGGGCGATGTGTAAAATTTACCGACCCAATCAATATCAGTCAAATCAGTGTATATAAACAAATCGGCCGATTTGTTTATAAATATTTATTTATTCACTTTCACGTTAAAAATTATATTTTTAACGATTAAAACATTTTATTCAACCTATGAATATTCTATTCGGTTCATTTATTCAATAAAATGATATTTTTATTTTTCTAACATATTTTAGAAAATTTCGGCGGCATAACGACACGATACTAGAAACGGGACGAAGCCTTATCCCCGGTCTAGTGAAGGCCCACGCCATTCACACATCAATCAAATCAATTTCATTTCACCAAACAATTTCCATTCAATCAAATATTCTAACTAACTACTCAACCAAACAATTTAACAAACAAGCCATCCATGGTCTGTGGATGACGGGTGTCGGGTGCTACTAAGCACCGTCTGCATCCTAGTATATAAATATAACTAGAAAATTAAATTGAAAGGTGAGAAGTTCTCACCGATAGCTATCCAATCATCTCGACTCTTCTTTGATATAAAGCTTCTTCGTTCTCGCCTTTTTGTCACCTTCGTTATCCGCTTTCACTACATATGTAAAAATCGAATTTTTTTTACTTCGCTTTTCAATATATAAAAATCATATTTTTAATTCGAAGTTCAATATATAAAAATCATATTTTTAATTCGAAGTTCAATATATAAAAATCATATTTTTAATTCGAAGTTCAATATATAAAAATCATATTTTTAATTCGAAGTTCAATATATAAAAATCATATTTTTATTTCGCTATGTTATACAGATAAAAATTATATTTTTAATTCTCTACCTAAACAAAATCATATTTCTACCACTTCTATATAGTAAAGATTATATTTTTAATACTTTAAAAATATAAAAATCATATTTTTAATTCTTTAAAAATATAAAAACTATATTTTTCTTACTTTAAAAATATAGAAACCATATTTTCATCCTTAAGCTACCTCGATAAAAATTTACCTTTTTATCAATGCTTTTCTTTCTATAAAAATTCCAATGTTATTTTCGTTTTCAAAAACATTGCTACCTTAATTTTCAAAAATAATGTTCTTTTCATATTCAAATATAAACTAATTACAAAATACATAAATAGAAAAGCTTACTGTGTTTTTTTTTTCGTAACACCTTTCTTCTAATCCATTCACCGTTCAGAACTGTCAGGTGCAAAACCCATCGCATCGGCCAAAAACTCCACCTTCGCCGCTGCTGTTAGTTGTCGCCGGAACTGGGGTGGTTCGGGTCTGGTGTGGTTTGTCGAAGTGGATGCGAACAGAGGAGCGAGGGGGAAATCACCGGAGGGCGCGACACTGGCGAGGGGTGGCGGTCTTGGGGCTGCGTCGTTGGAATTGGGGAGGATTGGGTTTGGTTGTGGGATTAAAGAGGAGAGAGGAAGCGATGGAGGGAGGGTGAGGGGATTCGATCGGCGGAGGCCAAGGGGAGAGGCTCGCGACGGTGACCCAGGCGGCGGACTCGAGATCGAGGGCCAGCGGTTTTTTTATTTTTTTTATTTTTTTTATTTTCCCTGAAGTCTGAATCGGTCAAAGAGGAAAGGGGGGAGGTGAGTTAGAAGGTTTTTTTTATTATTATTATTTAATTTCAATATTTTATTCACATAAAGTAACTTTTTCTATCGACCTCGAAACGAAGCCCACCGCCTGTTGTCCATAGCTAATTACCCCCATTCCGAACACAATGGGATATGTATCGTAAGCTGATTTGACTGTTACAATCAGTTCCCGTTAAATTTACATTTAAATCATTATATTGAATTTTAAACGTACATTTCAAATTACCGGGGTCACATACTAACTAGAAAAATTCCCGAAAAATATTTTCTAGCTTTGTATTGACGATACGGTCCTAACAAAACTAGTTTCGTTGAATTCTTAGACCGTTGGAAAAATGGCCATTTTCCAGTCGATTAAAATCAACTGAAACTGGTCAAACGCGTTTTCCTTTGCCACGCTCACATATTGATTCGAAAAATTATGAAATTTGGAATCTAGCAATAATTTAACATCATGGATCCAACAAAAGTGGTTTCGTCGAAATCCGAGGTCGTTTGCAAAATGTCTATTTTTAAGGGCCTGAATTCCATAGCGACTATTCAGAATTTTCAACTGGACATATCTTTTGATTCCCGCTATGAAATTTCAATTATTCGGATTCGTTGGAAAGATATTCACAATTAGATCCTATTATTTTTGGTTTCACTAAAATCCGGATTGTTTTGCACCCGGTACACTCATTTGAAGTTTGAAATCGAATTATCGAACTACCGCGCCATTTTCAATTCTATTTATAATTATATATAAATATTTATATTCTAACGACGACGTATATAATATATACGTCGAATTATATTCAAAATAAATTTATCGTTGATATTATTTAAAATAATCTATTTTAAATATTCAGAATTCACTAAAATTGCCGAAATAAAAATTTTAAACTGGCCCAGATTTTCCGGGTTATTACAATCTCCCCCACTTAAAACTTTTCGTCCCCGAAAAGGAACAAAGTCGAAAGTGGTTTGATTAATCAACTCTACATTCGATCCGGTTTCTATTCTCCAACTCTTTAGTTTCTGAGAATTTTCAAAATTTCAAAAATTTGGCTAACACCCTAAATTTTCGAAAAATTTCGCCATAACCTCCCCTGCACCGGGAGCATCGGGGAATTTCAAATAGCTTCCCCGGTCCTTCAGATCTCAAAAAGAAAAAGAAAAAGCCAAGCGGCTAGCCAATAGGCTCATATAATCATCATCACCCAAACAAAACAGTAAATTATGTAGTAAACATGTACCTATTTGTCGGGCAAACAAATTTTATTCTTCGGCTCTAGCCTCCTTGCTATGACCTGTTCAATATAAGTATATGTATATGCAAGCAAATGCGACCAAATTTCAATACAATTCATTATCCAATCAAATTAGGCTTAATGGTTCAAAATTTTCAATCAAATAAACAAACAACACAAACATCAATCAATTAGTGAATTAGTTTTTCAAATTCATAATTTTGATATATAGTCAAAAATCAGATTTTTGATGCCAAATCACAACAATAAGCCCTATCTAGTTTCGGTTCTCACACCAGTCAATAGGAAATATATAGAAATCTCACCTTCGTCGCTCGAAAATAAATACTGGCGATGGTGCCCCGTCACCAGAATTATTCCCGGGCACTAGAGGGATTCTATATCTACCCAATATATTAAAACTTCGAATACACGTTTGCAAGACATATATGCAAAATCTTTATATATCGGATTGTCCCGATCAATATAAATAAATAATCAAATACGAATAAGTGATTTAAATTTTCAAAACAAAACTTGTTTTTACTTTAAAAATTTACTCTTCACACTCGTTCTAGGATACTACGGATCCCATCTCTAACGAGTCATTCCTATTGGATATTACTAATCCAATATCTGATGAATTCTTTCGTATGGTTCTAATGTGCCTTGTTCTCTAGCTTTGTAAACCAAAGCTCTGATACCAAATGTGACGGCAAGGAATTTCGCTCGGTCCGAACCGGTCGCTAAACCGACCCAGACCGTTCGAAACGCCCTATCGTTTGAGAACACGACAAAACAGAACGCATACAGAAGAACATTCATTGTATATTACAACAATGCATCAGATTACAAGAATATACAGAGTATAAACAAATAAATATTACACAGAAATATCAGAGATTTAAATTACATTTAAATACATCGCAGCGGAAAATAATACAATACACAACTAGAAGGAGATATACGGATACAAAGCTTTCCGGATATCGTTCCAGCTGCAAACTAGGATCCTGTGAATATAAATCTGCAGAACCAAAACTACTAGCTGCCCGTGTCAAAATAGGGGCACCCAGAGTTTAGGTTAAAACAATAAACTCCAGGTCAGTCATGTGACTGGTGTGAGAACTAAAACAGTTAATCTTTATTTTAAAGTTAGGTAAATCAAGGGACCACGCCGTATAACACGGAACGGGTTTCCTCCCAAGAATACCAGTGCATAAAACAAACAGCGCAATGCTAAATAAAGAAAAAATGAAGCTATTATAAGACCCAGGTCCTATCACACAATGCAACGCAAGCCGGGGGATAGGGTTTTCCCTTATAACAGCCAAAGAATGCTTGATACGTTTAAAACAAATCATTTGATACTATTATAAGTGAATAGTGTATAAAACAACTTCAAATCATAAGTATCAATCATAGGCGGCATGGGTACCATATATCATGTCGCCATATATAGGTTTACAAATAAAACCGCAAATGTCACGTATTTGGAAATTGGATTTCCGTCTATGAACCGAGGCAAAGGATAGTCCTCAACCGATTCGAGACAATCTAGCCCATGTCTCAGGCAAGCCTTGGATCGTCAGGGCCGGTCCACCGATGTGGATTATTATGCCTGAACAATACGTCTCTCCGCCCTTTGGGGCGTAAATGAGCCAACGAATGACTCCATCGGACCCGGATCGTCCGATCAAACCGAGGCGCCTCGCAATAGCAACAACCACATAAGTCAAACTCGTCAGGGCGTGTAAAACCACTGACGCCACTTCTAACTAGAAAGAAACGCATGCCCTCCCTGAGGTCCGTCTCCCGTTTTTAGTTCATACCGGGTGTGAAACTCGCGAAGTAAACGTTACACAAAGCTATGCCACAAAGGCCGTGCTTTGATCATCACCACAAGACTTTGCTTTTCAACAGAAGCCTCGATCCATTGCCACTTAGGCATGCCACACAGGCAATTCACTCCATGCGTTTGATATCCATCAATATATAACCCCTGAGCTCGTACGTCTCAGAGAAGGGCGTTAAGCAAGAGAATAAATTCTCCGCCGCCAAACAGATATATATTTAATAGAGATCAATCACACGGACTAAAATCCAATGTCAGACACACAGTCCATTTACAAGTCCGTTCTGGGTCTGAACGAAACCGGAGGCACCTAGTACCCCGCATATCCATCGATCTCCAAGTACGTCTGGACGATCACCAACTGTTTCCATCTTCTTGGGTGTACAGCCCAATCAAGATCATCAGTAACCACCCAAACGACGTGAAGACTTCCGGTCTTCGACCACCGTCTTCATCTTCGACACCACGTCGAATCAGTTATTCAGAATGGGATAAACCCGGTCTTTCTGAATAACTCGCGTATATATTATAAAAGTGTTACACAAACACAACATACGCCTCATTCCAATTCAGAATATTCTTTTATTCAAATATTCCTATACTTTGGGAAAAGTTCCCATTAATTTTATCCAAGATAAATTCTTTAAATTTATTCTTTAATCTCCTTTGAATATCAATCCAAACTAGTCGGGATTAGCGAACCACACCGAAGTAATCATTTATTTTATTTCCCAATCCCAACCTATTCATCCCATGAAGTAAAACTGGTTATACTTCATATCTAACACCACGGTGTTATCGGTAAATTCAATTACCATTTCACGTTCAAATCTAATTAAAGATTTAACTATCGCCTGGAGCAAAACTGGTGATACTCCATTCTCGATCTTTTCAATCTAATTAAAGATTCATTAAAACTCCACTTAGTCTTAATCGTCATCTGGGTAAGAATCAGTGTCATTTAAAACACGATTCACGATAAACCCAAAATCACATTCCATTAATTATCGGGTTAAAGAACAAGTGTTATTTAAAACACTGTTCACGATAAACCCAAAAATCAATACCAATTCAATTCCAATTAAATATCATTTAATTGATACACTTCATTAAATCTATATAAAAAGATTTAATCTTTTCTCCACTGGGTTCAAGAACAGTGTTAGTGAAGACACCATTCACGACAAACCCAAATCACATTTGATATTCAATACAAGGAACTGAATAGAAAATATATCGGCTTATATTCAATATCAAATTCTACGATTAACAAATGTCGTATTGGAAATAACGATATCAATATATCTTTCAAATTTCCATAACAACATCTGTATAATCACGAATTCCAACATCGAAATATTCCGAAGACAATTTCGATTCAAATCCACTCCAATGCAATCATTGGAAATTCTGGTTATTTTTAAAACCCTTTTCAAATTCAATTTATTTATTTAAAAATAAATAGAATTATATTTCTAGTTCAAACTAGTTCATTTCGATAAAAAATCTATTTTTATCTTTTCAAATATGGAGTTTTTCATCCCAATCCTTTCTAAATCATTTCTTATGATTTTACACAAATTATTACTATTTTTAATAATTTTATCAAGGCCCGTACAGTCGATTTCCATCAATGGCCATTGAACTGCACTTACAGCGACCTTTTTCAAATTTGATTTGGACGTAACTCCAAATCCCACCGTTAGATTTTGAATTTCTAATATTCGTTAGAAAGCTCTTTTCGATACGAACCCAACGGTTCCGGTTTTAGGAGAATCCGACGGTCGGATCTCCCTTAATGTCCGTTTGAAATAAATGGTCGAAATTCACGAACTGCCGCGGCGCGGCGCGTTCTATTCAGGCCATTATATTATATATATAATATATATAATATATATTTCGTCGATTTCTATTTAAAACGAATTACATAAATAGTTTTAATATTCGTTTCAAAAGCAATCTCAACTTCCATTTCAATTCAAATCAAAATTGAATCCTTCTTTATAAATTCGTTTTAAAATTCATTTCTATTCAATTCAAATTTCAATTCAATTTGAATTCATTTCAATTCGCTTTCAATTCAATTTGAATTCATTTTCAATTCATTTCGAAATCGTTTTCAATTCAATTCATTTCGAAATCGTTTTCAATTCAATTCATTTCGAAATCGTTTTCAATTCAATTCATTTCGAAATCGTTTTAAAATCGATATAAATATCGTTCACGTCAAAATGGCGTCAATCTAATCATCACGGCTTCACATATTTCTATTTTCAAATATTCTATTTCAAATATTTCTTTTTTTAAAATAGTTGTTATTATCAAAATATTTCGTTCAACACATGACCAATCTCAATGGATGAGTACTGTCAACACATGAACCTTTATTTTATAATATTCTTTATTTTCTAAATTTGAATGAGGCCCAATCAATTACCATATAAAGTTAATTATATGGATTTTCATACAACACATGTATATCATAGCATTGAAAAATAATCAACCATCAACCAAAGTGCACTACACTGTATAAGCATCAAATATAGATATTCAACGCTTATAACAGCCTGTCAATCAATCGATCGACATATTTAATCAATCAGGATGAGTGAACTTCAAATTTCATCCCAACACCCGTGTGGGGTTTCAAACAATCAAACACAGATTTTAGTTGTGCAGTTGGGCGATGTGTAAAATTTACCGACCCAATCAATATCAGTCAAATCAGTGTATATAAACAAATCGGCCGATTTGTTTATAAATATTTATTTATTCACTTTCACGTTAAAAATTATATTTTTAACGATCAAAACATTTTATTCAACCTATGAATATTCTATTCGGTTCATTTATTCAATAAAATGATATTTTTATTTTTCTAACATATTTTAGAAAATTTCGGCGGCATAACGGCACGATACTAGAAACGGGACGAGGCCTAGCCTTATCCCCGGTCTAGTGAAGGCCCACGCCATTCACACATCAATCAAATCAATTTCATTTCACCAAACAATTTCCATTCAATCAAATATTCTAACTAACTACTCAACCAAACAATTTAACAAACAAGCCATCCATGGTCTGTGGATGACGGGTGTCGGGTGCTACTAAGCACCGTCTGCATCCTTATATATAAATATAACTAGAAAATTAAATTGAAAGGTGAGAAGTTCTCACCGATAGCTATCCAATCATCTCGACTCTTCTTTGATATAAAGCTTCTTCATTCTCGCCTTTTTGTCACCTTCGTTATCCGCTTTCACTACATATGTAAAAATCGAATTTTTTTTACTTCGCTTTTCAATATATAAAAATCATATTTTTAATTCGAAGTTCAATATATAAAAATCATATTTTTAATTCGAAGTTCAATATATAAAAATCATATTTTTATTTCGCTATGTTATATAGATAAAAATTATATTTTTAATTCTCTACCTAAACAAAATCATATTTCTACCACTTATATATAGTAAAGATTATATTTTTAATACTTTAAAAATATAAAAATCATATTTTTAATTCTTTAAAAATATAAAAACTATATTTTTCTTACTTTAAAAATATAGAAACCATATTTTCATCCTTAAGCTACCTCGATAAAAATTTACCTTTTTATCAATGCTTTTCTTTCTATAAAAATTCCAATGTTATTTTCGTTTTCAAAAACATTGCTACCTTAATTTTCAAAAATAATGTTCTTTTCATATTCAAATATAAACTAATTACAAAATACATAAATAGAAAAGCTTACTGTGTTTTTTTTTTCGTAACACCTTTCTTCTAATCCATTCACCGTTCAGAACTGTCAGGTGCAAAACCCATCGCATCGGCCAAAAACTCCACCTTCGTCGCTGCTGTTGGTTGTCGCCGGAACTGGGGTGGTTCGGGTCTGGTGTGGTTTGTCGAAGTGGATGCGAACAGAGGAGCGAGGGGGAAATCACCGGAGGGCGCGACACTGGCGAGGGGTGGCGGTCTTGGGGCTGCGTCGTTGGAATTGGGGAGGATTGGGTTTGGTTGTGGGATTAAAGAGGAGAGAGGAAGCGATGGAGGGAGGGTGAGGGGATTCGATCGGCGGAGGCCAAGGGGAGAGGCTCGCGACGGTGATCCAGGCGGCGGACTCGAGATCGAGGGCCAGCGGTTTTTTTTTTTTTCCCTGAAGTCTTAATCGGTCAAAGAGGAAAGGGGGGGGAGGTGAGTTAGAAGGTTTTTTTTTATTATTTAATTTCAATATTTTATTCACATAAAGTAACTTTTTCTATCGACCTCGAAACGAAGCCCACCGCCTGTTGTCCATAGCTAATTACCCCCATTCCGAACACAATGGGATATGTATCGTAAGCTGATTTGACTGTTACAATCAGTTCCCGTTAAATTTACATTTAAATCATTATATTGAATTTTAAACGTACATTTCAAATTACCGGGGTCACATACTAACTAGAAAAATTCCCGAAAAATATTTTCTAGCTTCGTATTGACGATACGGTCCTAACAAAACTAGTTTCGTTGAATTCTGAGACCGTTGGAAAAATGGCCATTTTCCAGTCGATTAAAATCAACTAAAACTGGTCAAACGCGTTTTCCTTTGCCACGCTCACATATTGATTCGAAAAATTATGAAATTTGGAATCTAGCAATAATTTAACATCACGGATCCAACAAAAGTGGTTTCGTCGAAATCCGAGGTCGTTTGCAAAATGTCTATTTTTAAGGGCCTGAATTCCATAGCGACTATTCAGAATTTTCAACTGGACATATCTTTTGATTCCCGCTATGAAATTTCAATTATTCGGATTCGTTGGAAAGATATTCACAATTAGATCCTATTATTTTTGGTTTCACTAAAATCCGGATTGTTTTGCACCCGGTACACTCATTTGAAGTTTGAAATCGAATTATCGAACTACCGCGCCATTTTCAATTCTATTTATAATTATATATAAATATTTATATTCTAACGACGACGTATATAATATATACGTCGAATTATATTCAAAATAAATTTATCGTTGATATTATTTAAAATAATCTATTTTAAATATTCAGAATTCACTAAAATTGCCGAAATAAAAATTTTAAACTGGCCCAGATTTTCCGGGTTATTACATTTCCCTACTCTTAGATATTAACTATGAAGTTAAATGTTCATGTTGCAAGTTTGGGTTTGATCATTGAGTATGATACATGCTATCATGTCATGCAAGTTTATGAAGTCATTATCTTGATCTTGTGAGCTAAAAGCTACAACCTTTATGTTGAAATGTTGCATTAGGCAATATGAGAACCCTCATAACCTTTATGTCAACTTGCATATGAAGTCATAACCCTTATATGATGATATATGCGAGTTACTAGTCATCATTCCATATCTTTTGTCACCATGATTCACTTATGTGCCAAGTTTGGGTTTATGCATGTTTTGAGGCTTAAGAATGTAACATGCAAGTTAATGAACACATTTGTGCCTCATTTGCCACCATGATTAACTTGTGGCTTAATATCCATTTTTGTCATGCCTTTGCCAAGTCTCTTCTTTTAATCCATTACGTTGTCGCGAACGTATATGCGAGTTTAAAAGCGTTGGGTTATGTTATGGGTAATTTCTAATGACATGAAAATACAACTTGAAAACATGACTTGAAATATAACATGGAAGTTGACATGTAAGTATGCATAAAAACATAAGCTTGGGAATTTACCTATTAAGTTAGGTCTACCCTTTGGGAATTTACCTATTAAGTTAGGTCTACCCAAATGCTTGAAAACTTGTAACATGTTTTGGGAAACATGATGGACATGACACTTAGATAATATAAGTGTGGCCAACTCGAGGTTGGGTTGAGTTTGCAACGTAAAACTACCCGGAACCGACCGGCCTAACTAGTAGTTGCAAACAATAGGACCCAATGTGAGAAGTTGGTCATGTTGTGCTTGAACCCGAGGTTAGACCAAGTTGTGGTGTAAAGCTACCCGGAACCGACCGGCTTAACTAGTAACCACAACAAAGTCTAATGTGAGAGGTGAAGGTGCATTAAGTAATTAATGCCACATGATAGGGTTAAGTTAATTTGATTAATGACTCTTAACCAAATATGACATGGACAAATGGGTTAAGTAATTTGATTAGGCTAATGATACTTAACAAAACATGACAAGGTTGGGTAGGTTAAGTAACTTGATTTGCCTAATGACACTTAACCATTTTTATATGACTAGTGGATGGGGTTAAGTTAACCAACACTTAATCAATCCAACGCGATAACTTGGTAAGGTTAAGTAAGTTTTCTTAATGACGCTTAACCGAAAAATACGGTTAACGAATGGGGTTAAGATTAGACTCAACTAGTCTAAACATGGAAATCGGATGGGGTTAAGTTAGCCTAGACTTAATTAATCCCACTTGGTAGTTTAATGGGGTTAAGTTAAACACTTAACTAATCTAAACATGATGAATTGATGTGGTTAAGTGACCTATACTTATCCAATCTAACTCGTTAATTTATTGTGGTTAAGTTAACCAATACTTAACCAATATAACGTGAAAACATGATAAGGCTAAGTCACGAATCGCTTGAATACACTTGACCAATTTGACTAAGTAAATTGATAGGGTCAAGTTAATATATACTTAACCAATCTAGAATGATAATTGGACGAGGTTAAGTCGTGAATTGCTTAATATACTTAACCAACTTGAGCATGGTTTGTAGGGTTAAGCCTTGAACTTGGATACTTAGCCAATTTTGACAGGATTTGTAGACGGGTTAAGTCATGAACTTAAGTGACACTTAATCCATTATGTAAACCCAAGTTCTGAGGATTAGGTGGATAACCGTAGTTAACAAGGATAACGGGAACAATGCTAAGTGGTAAACCTTAGTTGAAGAATAACTAAGTAATGATTCTTAGTCAAGGAAATTTAGACCAGTTCATAGATAGATGAGTAACCTGATACGGTAGGTCATCGTTTAAGTATACGAGTAGGAGCAAGTATCTGATTTAGATAAAGGCTCCAGCGAACTGGGTAACGAAGCAGCGGCTTCGGGGAACGTGAGGATATTCTTGGTATCCCTCTATGAGCTGCCAGGTGATTATACTAGGCTCATGAGAGGTTAAGGTCTGCGTTAGAAGAACCAAGAGTATGCCTTGGTTGCTATACGAGCGACCTAAAGACGGGGATGGATAGGGGATAGTCGACGATACACGGTCGTACCCTAGATAGCATTTCGTCAGGCTACCTACCATCTTTGGTCAAGCGTGTACGTACGGAAAGGCAGAGAACACCCAAAAGACCATAATTGCTATCTAATTATGGTTGCGGTAAGGCTTGGATGTGGGTTGGCCAGTGTTGTGTTCTCATACAGGATTTATCCTGTCTTGTCTTTCACTAGTTGAGGGAGTGGTCTCGTGGGACCATAGCCACGTATAAGAAAAACAGACCTTAGCATCTGCATCGGCAGATAAATCGAAAGCTCCCGACCGAGTCCTGTATTTCTTGATTTTCCCTGTGACAGGACTCGGATGGCACGATGTGATACATGTGCATACAGTCATGGAAAAGCGATTCACGATGAATGCGTGGGAAAAAGGGCGCGGTTGGCGGTTAGCGTAATCCCTAGTGGCCCTAGGTGGTTGAACCCAAACCGAGATACGAAAACGTGCAATAGGTAAGCATAATCCCTAGCAGCCCTAGGTAGCATAAGTCCTAGTTGTACAAACAATAATTCATGTTGGAAGACCCTAGCTAGGTTTAGGGTAACAGTCCAAACCGATCTTAAGGATCATGGAACTATGTTAAAGTAATATAGAATCTCATGGGAAAGCCCGTATGGTCTACGGCAAGGGACTGAACATTTACATGGAATAAAACATACAAGTTGAGTAACCTATATATGCGATATATTAGGTTGACATGGACCATTACACGACTTTTGAGTAAGGGTCATTCTTGGTTAACACATGACACGGTGGGGATACTAGTACGGTAGGTGCAGAGCTAAAATACAGGATAGATATCATGGGGCGTTATACGTGACAGATATCTTGGGGATATTATACTTGATAGAAACCTGACGATGTGATACCTTGTTTTATCTTGACATCGTAATTTATCATGACACCTTAGTTTATCTGAGTTCAGTAGTTCATCCTGTTATTTTGATTTAGCTTATCTATCTTGTTATCATGCTTATGTTCATCTCAGTTTCTCATGTCAGTTAACTTTACTAGTTTTTATGCTAATAGTAGATAGGGCTTACTCAGTTTTTTGACTGACCCGTTTTGTTTCGCCTCTTTTCTTCCGTTCCCCCCAGGTTACAGGGAGGAAATACTGTTGTTTAGTTCGGACTTCTTCTGCTTGAAGGTCATCATGGATGGCTTGGACTTTTCTTGGCTAATGGCTACTTTACTGTTTTTACTTGGGGAATAATTTATGAAAATGTCTTTATGCTTCTTTACTATTGCAAGACAGGTTTTGATGTACTCTGATGTAAAAGGCTTTAGACCTTATTTATTCATGTTATGAAAGTTTGATTTTACTTCCGCTATTTTATATGTTCTGTCTTGTGATATTTCTGTGCATGTTTACCAATAATGCCCCTCTAAAGCTAGTGCATTCCTTTGCGAGTGACCCTAGCGGAGGCGGGGTGTTACACGTGGTATCAGAGCAGAAGGTTACCAGACTGGGCAAAAGTTTTTAAAGACCTTCTGAAAACTATTTGAAAAAAAAAACCGTTTACAAAGAAGCATTTTTCAAGAAAATTTTCTTTTAAAAGAAAAAGGCTATTCCCCAAAGGCCATTAGCACTATCCTTGTTTCCTTAATTGAGTCTCTTTTCCTTTCTTTCCTCCATCTGTAGTCACAGTAGTTTTAACTGCGACTTGTCTTTTCTACCTACGAAAGTGCTTTCCATACGATGGAGGTGGTTCTCGAGAGACCAGTGGCCGCGTTATAAGAAAGGATCATGAGAAAGAAGGATAAAGGATACGAGCTTAAGGATGAGCAACTTGTTGGTATGGCTTAGTCCTCAAAGGAGGGAGAAAGATGAACAATGAAACCCATGACGAGAGAGTACCTTTGGCATGGTAAAACGGGGCGGATAGTTAAGTATTATGGGACAAGGACAAGATCATCGGGAGGGCAGTAGTATGCTCTCATTTCTAGAGTACCTCGGAAGGAGGGTAACGATCTTGTTAAAGGTTTAGCTTTTCTTCTCTATCATCCCGTTAGGACTTCGTTGTTCGTATCATTTAAGTCTGCTTCGATAGTTGAGTCTCTGCACCTTAAGTACTAGCGTAATAGAGAATCCCATTTTTGTCTCAAAGTCCTATTGGAGAATCAGTCCATTTATACATGACTTGTTTGGATTTGGGAATGTCTATGCCAAGTGTTGAGTTTGGAAATAATGCTTATGTTTATAAGCTATGGATGGATTCTAGGGATGAAGTGGTTATCCAGTAGGGGGTGCCACTCTCGGTTTTGATAGGAGGGTAGTTAGACCTTTTGACTAGCCTTGGTAATGCCCTCGAAGTATCGGGTAACCTTTTTGAGGTTCTGTCATGACTAGTTACTTAGAATCCCTTGATGCCTTTATTGGAAATTTGAAGCCCGATCGAGTGGTGTTCGCCAATAAGACGGATGGTTTACTTCATTTATGCATGGGTTATAGAGATCACCCTAGTAAGTGCGCATGATAACCTGATTGACATCTGTTTACTTTCAAGAGAAAGTTCTTCTACATGGAATGCCTTATAGTATATAAACGAGATCCAAGATTCACTAGTGAATTTTGGAAAGCTTGCATGAGATCATGAGTACGCAGTCATGTTTGCATCAAGTATTCTAGGAAAAGGATAAGTGCAAGTGGAACGAGAGGCGACGAAGAAATGAGTTCCAGCTCATGTTATGGAAACAGGAATAAGAAGCTACAAAATCGCGAAGTTAAAAGACGACTTTGATGGTCAAAGACTAGATACGCGCATGATATCTCTTTTTGGGAGTATATCCTTGATCCCTGTTTTCTGTAGAGCTTACTTGTAGGCTATCTTTTGTGGACATCCTCTCGGTCCTATTCTCCGTTACAAACCCTGTAAGGAGTTTGTCCTGTTTATCTTCTCGACCCTGTTTCAGGGAATTCTAGGTAGAACCCTATGGATGTAAACATGTATTTGATACATGTTATGATTGATATGGTTGCAAGTAGTTGCAAGTGGTTGCTCGTGGATGCGCGAATACACATTAGATACTAGCTCGACTCGGTCACATTTCATATTGCATATGCACGAGTATTTATACTTGTTTATGGATGAAATCGAATGTATTATCATGCGGTTGTTGCATATGAATGAATGATTGTGCACGCATATAGTATCTATATGACTAGGACATTTGCATACATGTTGGATTCATGGCACTATACATATTTTGCATTAGAAAGATTATTCAGGCCTGATCATTAGCATTAGCTAAGGAACATGTACACACACGTTTTGCATATATTCATACAGCATTAGAAATCATCTAAGGACAATGGTTGCTTGTGGATGATGTTTTGAGTAGATGGATGATGGATGGTAGGATATGTTCTTCCTAACTTGGAGATTTCAGGGACGAAATCCTAAAAGGTGGGGAGAATGTAACAACCTGTATTTTCAATAACCTGTTATAACATAAATGGAGGCAGAATTAAACTGTAAAATCTGAATCAAGGGAAACGGGCTATGCCATTGCGTTCGTCTCGGAAAAATACACGAAATAGAGTCCGAGTTTTCGAAAATCGGAGTCCGTATGACCAAGATATGGCCTCGCGAAGTTTCACGAAAAATTCCCAAATTAAAGTATACTTAATTAAGTGAAATGGGTTGCGCAGAGAAATATATATATATTGATATATATATATATATAATTGAAAATTAAATAAATAAATATGCAAAAATGTTCAAAACAGCGAATTGGGAGAGGGGAATAACCGAACCGGCCGATTTTTGAGGTCGACCCAAGCCCGCTGGGTCGACTAGGGGTTAATCCAGGGTGTTTGGCTGTCAACCCGTGGGCCGATTCGCTCAAATGCAGATTTTGCATTTGGATGGTTCTCATGGTTCATCTTTAATCTAAAGGCCCTAGATGGTTCCTACACTTGACTTCTTCCCCAAGACATGCTTTGATGGCTTGGATTGAATCTAGGTTTAATCCTATGGCCTAAAACACTTGCCTAATCTATAAATAAGACCCTAACCTATCCTAAATCCTCATTATTCATTCATGCAACTAAACTATGGCAAAATTTTACCTCTCATGGCCTCCACTCTCTTCATAAAATTTCTAAATGGTTTCTATGAGAGATTTTCCATGCATACAAGTGTTTTCAAGCTTGTATGAGTGTCATTAGCTTGCATTCAAGTCAAGTTTCTATCTTTGCATCATAAAGCAAGGGTTTTGATCATTTTGGCTCAAGGGTTTTTATGTTAGAGCTTGCATTTTGGGTCTATTTGATTGCATAAGGGCTTTGTCATATCTTTTGTGCCTTCATAGCAATGTAAGCCCTTTCCCTACTCTTAGATATTAACTATGAAGTTAAATGTTCATGTTGCAAGTTTGGGTTTGATCATTGCGTATGATACATGCTATCATGTCATGCAAGTTTATGAAGTCATTATCTTGATCTTGTGAGCTAAAAGCTACAACCTTTATGTTGAAATGTTGCATTAGGCAACATGAGAACCCTCATAACCTTTATGTCAACTTGCATATGAAGTCATAACCCTTATATGATGATATATGCGAGTTACTAGTCATCATTCCATATCTTTTGTCACCATGATTCGCTTATGTGCCAAGTTTGGGTTTATGCATGTTTTGAGGCTTAAGAATGTAACATGCAAGTTAATGAACACATTTGTGCCTCATTTGCCACCATGATTAACTTGTGGCTTAATATCCATTTTTGTCATACCTTTGCCAAGTCTCTTCTTTTAATCCATTACGTTGTCGCGAACGTATATGCGAGTTTAAAAGCGTTGGGTTATGTTATGGGTAATTTCTAATGACATGAAAATACAACTTGAAAACATGACTTGAAATATAACATGGAAGTTGACATGTAAGTATGCATAAAAACATAAGCTTGGGAATTTACCTATTAAGTTAGGTCTACCCTTTGGGAATTTACCTATTAAGTTAGGTCTACCCAAATGCTTGAAAACTTGTAACATGTTTTGGGAAACATGATGGACATGACACTTAGATAATATAAGTGTGGCCAACTCGAGGTTGGGTTGAGTTTGCAACGTAAAACTACCCGGAACCGACCGGCCTAACTAGTAGTTGCAAACAATAGGACCCAATGTGAGAAGTTGGTCATGTTGTGCTTGAACCCGAGGTTAGACCAAGTTGTGGTGTAAAGCTACCCGGAACCGACCGGCTTAACTAGTAACCACAACAAAGTCTAATGTGAGAGGTGAAGGTACATTAAGTAATTAATGCCACATGATAGGGTTAAGTTAATTTGATTAATGACTCTTAACCAAATATGACATGGACAAATGGGTTAAGTAATTTGATTAGGCTAATGATACTTAACAAAACATGACAAGGTTGGGTAGGTTAAGTAACTTGATTTGCCTAATGACACTTAACCATTTTTATATGACTAGTGGATGGGGTTAAGTTAACCAACACTTAATCAATCCAACGCGATAACTTGGTAAGGTTAAGTAAGTTTTCTTAATGACGCTTAACCGAAAAATACGGTTAACGAATGGGGTTAAGATTAGACTCAACTAGTCTAAACATGGAAATCGGATGGGGTTAAGTTAGCCTAGACTTAATTAATCCCACTTGGTAGTTTAATGGGGTTAAGTTAAACACTTAACTAATCTAAACATGATGAATTGATGTGGTTAAGTGACCTATACTTATCCAATCTAACTCGTTAATTTATTGTGGTTAAGTTAACCAATACTTAACCAATATAACGTGAAAACATGATAAGGCTAAGTCACGAATCGCTTGAATACACTTGACCAATTTGACTAAGTAAATTGATAGGGTCAAGTTAATATATACTTAACCAATCTAGAATGATAATTGGACGAGGTTAAGTCGTGAATTGCTTAATATACTTAACCAACTTGAGCATGGTTTGTAGGGTTAAGCCTTGAACTTGGATACTTAGCCAATTTTGACAGGATTTGTAGACGGGTTAAGTCATGAACTTAAGTGACACTTAATCCATTATGTAAACCCAAGTTCTGAGGATTAGGTGGATAACCGTAGTTAACAAGGATAACGGGAACAATGCTAAGTGGTAAACCTTAGTTGAAGAATAACTAAGTAATGATTCTTAGTCAAGGAAATTTAGACCAGTTCATAGATAGATGAGTAACCTGATACGGTAGGTCATCGTTTAAGTATACGAGTAGGAGCAAGTATCTGATTTAGATAAAGGCTCCAGCGAACTGGGTAACGAAGCAGCGGCTTCGGGGAACGTGAGGATATTCTTGGTATCCCTCTATGAGCTGCCAGGTGATTATACTAGGCTCATGAGAGGTTAAGATCTGCGTTAGAAGAACCAAGAGTATGCCTTGGTTGCTATACGAGCGACCTAAAGACGGGGATGGATAGGGGATAGTCGACGATACACGGTCGTACCCTAGATAGCATTTCGTCAGGCTACCTACCATCTTTGGTCAAGCGTGTACGTACGGAAAGGCAGAGAACACCCAAAAGACCATAATTGCTATCTAATTATGGTTGCGGTAAGGCTTGGATGTGGGTTGGCCAGTGTTGTGTTCTCATACAGGATTTATCCTGTCTTGTCTTTCACTAGGTGAGGGAGTGGTCTCGTGGGACCATAGCCACGTATAAGAAAAACAGACCTTAGCATCTGCATCGGCAGATAAATCGAAAGCTCTCGACCGAGTCCTGTATTTCTTGATTTTCCCTGTGTCAGGACTCGGATGGCACGATGTGATACATGTGCATACAGTCATGGAAAAGCGATTCACGATGAATGCGTGGGAAAAAGGGCGTGGTTGGCGGTTAGCGTAATCCCTAGTGGCCCTAGGTGGTTGAACCTAAACCGAGATACGAAAACGTGCAATAGGTAAGCATAATCCCTAGCAGCCCTAGGTAGCATAAGTCCTAGTTGTACAAACAATAATTCATGTTGGAAGACCCTAGCTAGGTTTAGGGTAACAGTCCAAACCGATCTTAAGGATCATGGAACTATGTTAAAGTAATATAGAATCTCATGGGAAAGCCCGTATGGTCTACGGCAAGGGACTAAACATTTACATGGAATAAAACATACAAGTTGAGTAACCTATATATGCGATATATTAGGTTGACATGGACCATTACACGACTTTTGAGTAAGGGTCATTCTTGGTTAACACATGACACGGTGGGGATACTAGTACGGTAGGTGCAGAGCTAAAATACAGGATAGATATCACGGGGCATTATACGTGACAGATATCTTGGGGATATTATACTTGGTAGAAACCTGACGATGTGATACCTTGTTTTATCTTGACATCGTAATTTATCATGACACCTTAGTTTATCTGAGTTCAGTAGTTCATCCTGTTATTTTGATTTAGCTTATCTATCTTGTTATCATGCTTATGTTCATCTCAGTTTCTCATGTCAGTTAACTTTACTAGTTTTTATGCTAATAGTAGATAGGGCTTACTCAGTCTTTTTGACTGACCCGTTTTGTTTCGCCTCTTTTCTTCCGTTTCCCCCCCCAGGTTACAGGGAGGAAATACTGTTGTTTAGTTCGGACTTCTTCTGCTTGAAGGTCATCATGGATGGCTTGGACTTTTCTTGGCTAATGGCTACTTTACTGTTTTTACTTGGGGAATAATTTATGAAAATGTCTTTATGCTTCTTTACTATTGCAAGATAGGTTTTGATGTACTCTGATGTAAAAGGCTTTAGACCTTATTTATTCATGTTATGAAAGTTTGATTTTACTTCCGCTATTTTATATGTTCTGTCTTGTGATATTTCTGTGCATGTTTACCAATAATGCCCCTCTAAAGCTAGTGCATTCCTTTGCGAGTGACCCTAGCGGAGGCGGGGTGTTACAAATTAACGCTTACAATAGTTTGTCAACCAGTCGGTTGACATACAACTAAACAATTGGGATTAGTGATGTCAAATATCGTCCCAATACCCGTGTGGGGTTTCAATCAACACACACAGATTATATTTGTGCAGTTGGGTGATGTGTAAAATATATCGTCCTAATCAATATCAGTCAAATGAGTGTACATAAACAAATCGTCCGATTTGTAAATGAATATTTATTTTTATTTCAGGATTATTTTATGCCGTTCAAATATATGTTAAAAATTATATTTTTAACGATAAAATATTTTATTTAACACATGAATATTTTATTTAGTTCATTTATACAATAAATATGATATCTTTAATATTCTAACATATTTTAGAAAATTTTGGCAGCATAACGGCGCGATACTAGAACCGAAATAAGGTCTAGCCTTATCCCTCGCCTAATACTGGCTCGCGCCATACACATACCAATTCTAATCAATTCCATTCACATTCCAAACCCAATTCAAACAAATAAATCCATCACAAAAAAACAATCAAACATCCATGGTTTCAATCAAAGGTGTCGAGTGCTACTAAGCACCGTCTGCATCCTAGAATATAACAACTTAACTAAAAGTTGAGTGAGAAAATGTTCTCACCTTTGGTTTCCACTCCGCCATGCTTTATTGTCACTCAGATTCGCTGTCCTGATTCCAACGCAATCTGTTTCACGAAATTTATATTAAAAATTATATTTTTATTTCAACGCTATATATATATTAAATATATTTTTAATTCGCTACATATATAAAAATCATATTTTTATATCGCTATATATATGTAAAAGATCACATTTTTATATCACTATATATATATATATATAAGATCACATTTTTATATCGCTATATATATATATATAAAAGATCACATTTTTATATAATGTTATATTCATTAAAAATCAGATTTATAAACACAGTTATATATAATAAAAAATCAAAATTTTAAACATGGTTATATAATAAAATTCAGATTTTAAAACACGGTTATATATAATAAAAATTAGATTTTTAAACACGGTTATATATAATAAAAATCAAAATTTCAAACATGGTTATATATAATAAAAATCAGATTTTTATATCCGGTTATATATTTTAAAACTAAAAATAAAATAAATGTAAAAAAACAAAAAAAACTCACTGTTAATCGGTTCTAGGGGTTGGAGGAGTGGTGTTGGGGTCGAGGAAGTGGGCGGGGCTAGGGTTTCAAAGGGGTCTAGCGGTTGGAGCATCGATTTGGAGTGGAAGAAGGAAAGAGGAGGGCCGGCGGCGGTGCCAGAGGATCATGCAGTTTCTTTTTTTATTACTGAGCGACGGGATTTCTGAAGGGGGAGGCTTGATTTTGATTGTGAAGGAGAATTAGGGTTATACCCTTATACATATAATTTATTTAATTAATTTCAAAAAGTAAGTTTTTAATTCGAACTCCAAATCGAACCCAACGAATGTCGCCCCTAGTTAGTTACCCCCATTTCGAACAAATGGGATATGAACCGTAAGCCAATTCGACTGTTTTGACCAGATTTCATTGAATTTAAAATATAAATAAATTTAATGTTCAAAATTGATTTCAACGTACATTTTAATTTACCAGGGCCATATACTGACTTCAAAAATTCCCGAAAAATAAATCAAGCTATGTTTTAACGATACGGTCCTAACAAAACTAAATTCGTCAAATTTGGAGACCGTTTGAAAAACAGTCATTTTTCAGTCGATTAAATTCAAACTAAAATTGCCAAACACGTTTTCCTTTGCCATGCTCACACATTATTCCAAAAATTATGAAAATTGGAATCTAGCAATAATTCGACATTTCGGATCCAACAAAAGCGGTCTCATTGAAAACGGAGGTCGTTTGCAAAATGACTATTTTTAAGGGCTATATATTATATAAAATATATATAAATTCCATAGCGACTATTCTGAATTTTAAACTGGACATAACTTACAATTTATATTATGAAATCTGGATTTTTCACATTCATTAGAAAGATATAATTAAACATATTTAAATATACCAGTTGTTTTACTGAAATCCGATTTATTTTGAATCCTCTACATTCATTTGAAATTTGAAATCGAATTTTCAAACTGTCATACCATTTCAGGCTCGTTTTATAATTAAAATAAATTTATTCGTTCTAACTTTGATTAAAATAAATTTTAAATCGTTATTATTTAAAAGAAATCATTTTAAATATTCAAAATCCATTAAAATTGCTAAAATAAAATTTTTAAATTGGTTCTGAAAATCCGGGTTGTTACATTAATCCAAACATTTTCTTTCTTAGAATCAATATTTATTTCTTGTTTTAAAACTAACATTATTAACAATAATTAATATGTTATTAAAAAACATTAGAATTATTGCGACACTCCCACTCAATTTCTTGTCTAAACAAGAATCAATGGCAATTTGGGGTTTTCGAGACATTTCGAATTCTATTTCATTCCTACCGGTATCTTAGAGACTGGGTCTCCTTTATAAAGAATACCAATTCGAGCAATTAACATTTCATTCTCGGAGAATTTACAGAAATAATATCCATTTGTTTCTTGTGGATATTACACAAAATAGTTATATGATTTGGGTCTGATCTTATCAGAGGAAGGACATTTAATAAACATTCTTGCATCCCAAATCTTCGCATTAGACACACTAGGACATTTCCTAGTCCATATCTTATATGGCGTCTTCAAACTCGTTTTAGTAGGATTAAACGCTATTGCTCTAAATTTAATCTATTGGAAGATCTATATGACTTATTGTTAATGATACTATACCTTATAAGGTGAGATTTCTCCTTTCAGACACACCATTCCAATATGGTGTTCTAAATGGAGTGAGTTGTGAAACAATTTCAACCTTATCTTGATAAAATTGGCTTAAATATTCTTTCGATCTGTTTTTAGGAGAACTTATTTATCTATTAAAATTGGCTTTGAACTTCGTTTTTGAACTCTTTGAACTTTTCAATGTATTCTGATTTGTGTTTCATAAGACACATATCTATATTTACTGATATCATCAGTAAATGTAATGAAGTAATAAAACCAACCTATAGTTTATGTATTCATTGCTCCATATACATCATTATGTACGAGACACAATACATATTGCTCATTCACTATGTCAAGTGAAAGATGATTTGGTTATTTTGCCTAGTAGACAAGATTCGCTTACGATTCAAAATCTAATGGTCTCAAAATTCCATTATTATGGAGTTTTGATATACTCTCTTGTTTGTACAGGCTAACTGTTACTGCTAAAGGTATGTTGGATTTAAATCACTAAATCTAATCCATTAATTATTTATGTCAAGTACATTATAGTTAATGATTTGTAAAGTTCATTAACTATTTGTGAAATTCCATAGATAATTCATGTAAATAAAATGAATAACAAGTATTCCTTTTATTACAAATGAAATTTAAACTTTTCTGCACAAGATTTATAATAACTTTTATTTTATATGGAATTTGATAAAAAAACAGTTATTTTATTTAATTAAGCCAGTATATTGAACAAGAATCAACTTCCTATGGATAATCCAACAACATTGCTTCATTTCCAGTCGTAAGTCCACTTGTCTTTTTATCTGATTTCTACTTATATTGTAATTTCTATAAATCAACATACATTTATGTGATTTATATCTAGTATCTAATAGTAGAAATATATATAAGTATATTCTATAACATTTATATCTTAATTGGTTAAAGTCATACTTTAACTCGTTTTTAGATCCTCTCTTTATTTCTAAAACAATTATGTTTAATTTGTTTGAAGACAATCCCCAAATTTCAATGTTAGTCAAGAAATTTGATTTTTCAATTTATCCTTCTAAAGGATTAATTTGAATTAATAGAGTTATTTATTATTTAATATCTACAGTAGATAATAAATAATAACTGATTCTATAATATTTATTTAATATAAATTCAAAATTTTTGACAATCAAAATTTATATTAACATAAATATATTATTTAAACTAAAATACGCTCCCACTCAAATTAACATCCCTCTGTTTATATATACATATCGGTATACATATATAACGGTGTTCCAAGATCCATATCTAATCATGCCTTGACCTAGCTATGGCTAATCCTAAAACATAACCTTTTAGTTAGACATTTTATGTCAATTATATTGTATATAATTCTTGGATCGCATGATGAACATTTTGTTCAATATTATTCATTTTCTCAAAATATAGAATAATTTGTGCTATTGTCTCTAAGGCCATAATCCTTTATGCAGCCTTAGTTAAATAAAACCCAATAATACAGTCGAAGCACCACAATTACTCCTACCGCATAAACCAAAATAAAAGGTGCACAACGCTTTGGCGTTAGTTACATCCACTGAGATTGGTCATTGATGGGTGTACTACTGGAAGACTTCACCATGACTTAGTATAACAAAATTTTCTTTTAAAGGAAATTTATAATTCGTAGTGGCGAATAATATTACAGTTATTTATTTTCATATATCAAAATATATGTATTTTATATTAATAATATAAGTAGAATTTAAATAGAATATATAATGCATATATTTGTATTTAGATTCAATATTATATAGGTAGCATGTCTATGATTACATTTCATAGTTTTGGTGAACTTTCACATCGTATAAGTTGTGTGGTGCTAAGGGCACCCCAATATGTTCTTCCTAATACCACGACTAAAAAATACTACAAGAATTAGTATTACACTCTTCTTAATACCACACACTTTAAAAATAGAGGCTACCACACTGTTTTACCTTATTTCTATTTCGCTCGATATTCGTTCGTCCACATATCTAAAACCGATCAACGAGTTAAATCCAAGATCTATAATTGATCAACTAATTCGACGTCGCAATGCCGAGAAATATACAAAAGCCATGAATAAGATCTGAATTAAGCAAACTAGAAGAGAAAGTAAGAGATTAGGATTTTCATATCACCAAACAACTGAGAGATTACCATACGAATTTGAATTTTCCTGCGAGAGATGCGAAGAAGACATCGATTACAAGAGGTTAGGGTTTTTTAATTAGCCTAGTACTTGATTAGTTCGACAAATGATTGAGTGAGAGATTAGAATGGAGAGATCATATGGTATTAGGAAGCATACAAAATTTAATTAGTTTTATTTTTTTAATTGCGGTATTAGGAAAAACATATTGGGGTACCCTTAGCACCACACTATAAATTATACTCGAATAATATATATATATATATATATATATATATATATACATATATATATAGGCGGAATTGTTTTAAAACCATTCATATGCAAAACAAAATAAATCTTAGTTTGAACATTATATATGTAACACGCAATGAACTATTTCATTACCACAATCTAACAGATAATCCGTAGTATTATACACATATATATGTGAGCTACAACATCCAAAAATAAAGTATAATCTAAAGTGTAAGCTAAAGCGGTATGTAACAACCCAGAAAATCAGAACCAATTTAATTTTTTTATTTTGGCTATTTCAATGAATATTGAATAGTTAAAATAATTTATTTTAAAAAATAACGATTTAAAATTTATTTAAATTGAAGTTATAACAAATATATTTGTTTTAATTTTAAAAGTAGTTAGAAATAACACGGTAGTTTGAGAATTTGAATCTATATTTTGACTGAATGTACAGGATTCAAAATAAAACAGATTTTAGTGAAACCAAAAATATTTAAATCTGTTTAAAATGATCTTTCCAACGAATTCAAACAATTCAAATTTCGTAGTGGGAATAAAAAGTTATGGCCAGTTGAATATTAAGAATAGCCGCTATGGAATTTAATATAATTTATAGCTCGTATAAATGGCCATTATACAAACGATCTCCGTTTTCGATGAAACCATTTTTGTCGGATTCGGAATGTCAAATTATTTGCTAAGTTTAGTTTTCCATAATTTTTGGAATTAATATGTGAGCGTGGTAAATTAAACTGCGTTCGATATTTGCTATTGAATTTAATCGATCGTCAAAAAGTCCATTTTTCAATCGGTCTCCAAATTCAACGAAATTAATTTTATTAGGACCGTATCATAAAAATATAGCTAGATTTATTTTTCGTGAATTTTCGGAGTCTGTATGTGGCCCCGGTAAATTTAAAGGTATGATTGAATTAAATAATTAAATGATTTAAATATTAAATTAAATAAAATAGGCTGAAAACGATTGTTTAGGCTGACGGGACCTAGCACATTGGTTCCGGAACGGGGGCAATTAGGTAGGAACTACTTTTGTTGGGATGGAATTGGAGTTATCAGGGATTAATGGATTTTTTTGTAAATTAGAACATTAAATATTATATTATTATAAATAACCTATTTCCAAAACCCTAGCCTACTCTTCATAGCCACTGCCCTTATATTTCAATGGCTAAAACAACTCTCTTCTTCCTCCCTTAATTTCTGTCAATCCATACAATAAAATTTCCTACTCCTTTAGAGTTTATTGAAGAGAATTTCACAAGCTCCACATCCATACAGATAATAGCACCCACAGTTGAGAAACCGACGAGTTCCAGCACCTCAAAGGGGCCACATTGAAGCCGCCGCCGCTCCTCCTTGTGCAGATTGCACTGACCACGGTGGTACCCTCTGGTGCGCGCCGCTCCACTCTCCAGCGTGGTGGTCTCCGATTGGCGCGAAGCCCAGCGTATTGATCCATAATTTTAGCCCTAGAATTGAACCCGAAGTTGAAACTTGCGACATTGATTCTGTAGTAAAGAGAAAGGGGTATTTTTCTTTTATTATTTAATTAATTTAATTTAAAAATGTTATCAACCTATATTAAATCATAACTAATGCATACGAACTCAGAATTGAACGATTTCAGATCCATTACGATCGTAAGTCTGAGATCTACAATTCTAGATTGGTTAGAACTGATTCGGAGCAGATCAAATTATGGACAAAATTCGATTCTGAATTATTCAGAATTAAAACTGACTGTGAGAATTTCTATTTTTATAATTAAAAATTTAGTTATTTCTCGCTATTCTGAATCCATGCAGTTATGTTAATAAAATCAGATATGTGATGCTTGGAATTTGAGTTTGTTGAATGTTGATTGTGATGCTCATGGTTGTTAGAATTTGATCGACAATAGAAATTCTTTCTTCTATAGTTTATTGTTAGATCTTGATTTGAAATAAAAAAATTATTTTTATTTCAGATCTACGAATATTGATTTGATTTTATAAGATAAGTTTCATATTTTTATTGTTAACATGAAATATGATTTTGTCAAATTTAGATTTACAATAAAATATTCATTTTTATTGTTAATATGAAATATGATTTTCTCAAATTTAGATTTACAATAAAATATTCATTTTTATTGTTAACATGAAATATGATTTTGTCAAATTTAGATTTACAATAAATATCCATTTTTATTGTTAACATGAAATATGATTTTTGTCAAATTTAGATTTACAATAAAATATTCATTTTTATTGTTAACATGAAATATGATTTTGTCAAATTTAGATTTACAATAAAATATTCATTTTTATTGTTTACATGAAATATGATTTTTCAAATTTAGATTTACAATAAAATATTCCTTTTTATTGTTAACGTGAAATATGATTTTGTCAAATTTAGATTTACAATAAAATATTCATATTTATTGTTAACATGAAACATGATTTTGTCAAATTTAGATTTATAATAAAATATTCATTTTTTATTGTTAACAGGGCATTTGTCAAAAAAAATTTCTCATTATAATAATAAGATTATAATAAAAAGATTAGGATAAAAAGATAACAAAAATTATCACTTTTATTTCATAGTTTAGTTGAAACAAAAATTATCACTTTTGCTTCATAGCTTAGTTGAAAACAAAAATCATCACTTTTGTTTAATGGTCTAGTTGAAACAAAAATGAAAGGAACCATTTTTATCATTTTGTTGAATTAGAAATTTCAACAAAAGTGAAAAGAACAATTTTTATCATTTTGTTGAAATAGAATTTTCAGCAAAAATGAAAGGAGCCAATTTTATCATTTTGTGGAATTAGAATTTTCATCAAAATTGAAAAGAACCATTTTTATCATATTATTGAAATAGAATTTTCAGCAAAAAACGAAAGGAACCATTTTTATCATTTTGTTGAATTGGAATTTTCAAAAAAAAATGAAAAGAACCATTTTTATCATTTTGTTGAAACAGAATTTTCAGCAAAAATGAAAGGAACCATTTTTATCATATTGTTGAATTAGAATTTTCAACAAAAATGAAAAGAACCATTTTTATCATTTTGTTGAAATAGAATTTTCAATAAAAATGGGAAGAAACATTTTTATCATTTTGATGAATTGAAATAAGAAACTAGGAAAATGTACGTGTTTTAAAATAAAACATGTCTACATTAAAATTTCACATTTTTAATGTAATGTAAGGAAATAGAAAAATGTACATGTTTTAAAATAAAACATGTCTACATTAAAATTTCACATTTTTAATGTAATGTAAGGAAATAGAGAAATGTACTTATTTTGAAATAAAACTTGCCCACCTTAAAAATTCACATTTCAATGTAATGAATGAAAATAAAGAAATGTTCATGTTTTAGAATAAAAACAAGACTACATTAAAAATTCACATTTTTAAAGTAATGTAAGAAACTAGGAAAAAGGGAATTTTCAATAAAAATGAAAAATAACATTTTTTTTGAAGATGCATATATTAGAATTTATATGCAAAGTTGAAATAACATTTTTATTTACAATGCATATATTAGAATTTATATGCAAAGTTGAAACAACATTTTTATTGACAATGCATATATTAGAATTTATATGCAAAGCTGAAATAACATTTTTATTGACAATGCATATATTAGAATTTACATGCGAAGTAAAAATTACATTTTTATTGACAATGCATATATTAAAATTTACATGCAAAGTAAAAATAACATTTTGGTGATGCATATATTAGGATTTATATGCAAAGTTAAAATATCATTTTTATTGACAATACATACATTAGAATTTGTATGAATTAATTTTATTGTAAAAACATGCATTGAAACTATATACAAATAAAATATTCCTTTTATTTGTTAAAGTTAAAAATAGGAATACAAATAAAAATTAACTTTTTATTTGTCATTATCAAATATCATGTAAATAAATACATTTTATTTGACATTGTAAACATGTAGAAATGGTTATGCAAATTAAAACATCCTTTTAATTGGCGTGTTAAACGCGTTAGTGGAATCGTCGAATGGTTTATATTTATATATAATTATATGTATAAATATAAATTAAAATTAAACGAATCGCGTGCGGTAGTTCGCGTTTCGGATTCGTAACTTTAAGCGATTATACCGAAAGATCCAACCATCGGATTTTCCCAAAACTGGAACCGTTAGGACCGCTTTGGGAAGATCTTTCCAATGATATAAATTTTGTTAAAATCCAACAGGTAGATTTCGAGATATGTGTAAATCAAATTTTGATAAAAAACAGCGCCAGGGCCGCCTATTGACCCGAAGCTTCGTTAAATTAAATTGGGCTATTTTTATATAAATAAAAATAGCGATATATCATTATTAAATAATATTAACGATATGAAATGGTTTTAAATTATATATATGCAAGAATTATTTGAAAAGACAAAGTTCATTCTCATTTCAAATAATTATACGACGATTTAAATCGAAGATGTTGAAGACGGTGATTGTAGACCGGCGATCTTCACATCGAATGGATAACTACCGATGCCCGACATTGGTTAGCTCCTAGTAAAGGGTTAAAGTGGAAATTATCCGGATGCACTTGTTGATTGTCCAGATAAGCGAGCACCTCTCTTCTGTATTGGACATACGGGACGAGGAATAAGGTGTCTCCGGTTTCGTTCAGACCCAGAACGGACATGTAAATGGATGTGTGTCTGACATTGGATTTAATTCCATGTAAATTGATTTCTATTTAATATATCTGATTGGTGGTGGAGAATTTATTCTCTTGCTTAACACCCTTCTCTGAGACGCACGAGCTCAGAGGTTATATATTGGTAGTAATCGATCGCATGGCATGAATTATCAATGTGACATGCCAAGATGCATATGATCGAGGTTTTTATTGAAAAACAGAGCCTTGTGGTTGATGATCAAAGCATAGCCTATTTTGGCATAGCTTTATGCATAGCATTACCTCGCGAGACTCACACCCCGGTAAGAGTCGGAAACGGGACAAGGGAACGCAGGGAGTGCACACGTTTCTTTCTAGCTAGAAGTGGTATCAGGGTTTTGCAAGCCCTGATATTTTACTTATGTGGTTGATGGATTATGAGGTAGCTCGGATTTATTGGTTGATAGTGACCAAATTATTGGTTCAATAGGAACGAGAAACGTGTGTTCAGGAATTACCAATCCACTAAGGTATATTTATGGACCGGCACTGCAGGATCCAAGGGTTCACTGCGGAGGATCTTGAGACATTGCTAGAGTGTCTCAAATCGGTAAGGAGATCGTCCCTAGCCTTGACTCATGACGGAAACCCAATTTCCAATACGACATTACGGTTTTGATTGTAAACCTATACATGGCGACGTAGTATATGGTAGCTATGTCATCTAGGATTGATACATTTACTTTGAAGTATTTTAAAACTGATTAGACACTAATAATAATATTAAAATATTATTTTCTACGTATCAAGCATGTTTTATCATTATAAGGTAAAACTCTATCCTCCACTTTGCGTTGCATTGTGTGATGGGACTTGAGTCTTATAATGATTTCATTTTTCTAAAAAGCGTTACGTTGTTTTGAATAAAAATTTATTTAACTTATGCACTGGCAATCCAATGGAGTAAACCCGTTCCGCATTAACGGCGTGTACCTATGATTAGCCATATTGCTAGATAAGTTAGGAAAGATTTCTCATACCAATCCCACGACTGACTCGTAGTTTGTTTCACTTTGCAAACTCGGGTGCCCTCTTTTCACACGGGCAGCCAAGTGACAGGTTTACGTATTTATGCACATGTGCTGGATTGGAGCATGCTTATGGGCTGAAGATGAAGATCATTTTATCTTTTATTTCTGCTTCGAAGCATATAGACATCCTTTATTTATGATGTACTTGATGGAGATTGAGACTTATTTCTTTTTGCTGAAACTTCTATTTGCTAAGTGTATCCTGTAACTGTGCCACTCTTATATTCTAATGTTGTGATATTGATGACATTTCCATTTCTGCTACAATGATTTATGTGTTATGCTATTATCTGAGATCTTCTGTTGTTGTAATTATGTTATATTCCTATTATTATCCTTGCTTTAGTACTACGGAAGTTTGGGGTCGTCACAGTTGGTATTAGAGCAAAAGGTTAACCTTAGCACCGGAAATATAACATATTTAAAACAATTAGTCTAGATAGAATCAGCGGTATTCTAAGGCGAGTAGCTCATTAGAGTTAGGATTAGTAATGTACTAGAATGAGCACAGCAGAATAACACATATTAATCAGTCATTACATCATTATCATCTTTCCATATATCTCTGCTTTTAACCTTCCTTCGTTAAAATTATCATTTTTGTTAGTCTGACTCTTTCCTTGATGGTACAGAACTAACTAAAAATGAGTACTAGAGCGAGAGCAAGAGCCCGAGGCAGAGGTGAGGCCATAGGACCAGTAAGAGATGAGACCCCCACTGCTCAGAGGCAGCCCACTCCCGCGGTTGTAACACCACCACCTCCACCCCTACAGCCTTTTGACCTGGACAAGGTGGCCAAGAAGTTCAGGAATTTAGGGGGCGTATCATTCATAGGGCGAGAGACAGTAATAAAAGCGCAGGCATGGCTCAAAAATTGTGAGAAGATATTTGGAGGCCTGGAATTAGAAGACCACCGCAAGCGCTTTTTGGCATAGTAGCTATTAAAGGATGAGGCTGAAAATTGGTGGGATACTATCATAATTGGAAATAATGAGGCTGACATGTCTTGGGCCAAATTCAAGGAACTCT
Organism: Allium sativum; assembly: GCA_030737875.1. NCBI lineage: Eukaryota > Viridiplantae > Streptophyta > Magnoliopsida > Asparagales > Amaryllidaceae > Allium > Allium sativum. The sequence goes on from CM060915.1 coordinate 533,485,817, forward strand.
TCAACGAGAAGTTTATTCCTTTGCAGGAAGTAGAGCGCCTCCACGATCAATTTTCCAACTTGCAGCAAGGAGATATGACTGTTTCAGAATATGTATGGAAGTTTAAATAGCTCTCATGATATGCTCTAGAATTAATTCGGGACCCCGTCCAGAAGAACAAAAGATTCATTAATGGCCTCTCCAGGAAATATCTGAACAGAGTCACAGCACACATTAAGCTCCCATTTAATGAGATGATCGAGATGGCTTGCCGCTATGAGGACAATGACAGAATTCGCAGCAAGATCGGGAGAAGAATCAGAATAATAACAAAAGGAAGCAAGCTGACAAGAAACAAGAGGCGAGCAATTCTTCTACCGCCAAGCCTCAAGGAAGTAAAAGGGACAAAACCAAGGTGAGATGCTTTAATTGTCAGAAGATGGGACGTTTCGACTACGAATTCCAAGCTCCAAAGAAACCAAGGAGAAATGAGTATGGGAATAGTCAGAGTTCCCAGGATAAGAGAGAGTGCTACAGTTGTCATAAGAAGGGGCACATCAACCCAAACTGCCCGTTGCTAAAGAATTCTCAAGTGGACCATGTCTATGATGGAGCGACTGCACGAGCTTCTTCCGAAGGAGCAGGTAAACCCGATGTTTTAGGAGGTACTCTTAATATTAAGAACATTCCTATTACAGTATTGTTTGATACTGGTGCCTCACGAAGTTTCATTTCTAGTGACACAATTAAAAAATTAAAACTTAAACCAAGAAAACTTAAAGCATCGATTAGAGCCCATAGTCCGATAGGAGGTTCACTTATTCTCAATCAGTATTGTAGAGTGCCTGTTTCTTATTCTTACTTCCAGTTCCCTTTTGACTTGATCGTTATGAGTTTTTCCAGATATGATATCATACTTGGACTAGATTAGCTAACAAAGTATGAGGCTGAGTTACTATGCGCTGAAAGAAGAGTCAAAATTAAAACCAAATTCGGAGATATTATTGTTGTACCATGAGACGCTCCGCCACAGATAGGAAAGAATTCTGGTCTTCTCTAGAAGTTACTCCTGGTTCTATTGAGGATATTCCTATTATCAGAGATTATGCAGATGTGTTTGAAGAAGTTGATAGCTTACCTCCGCGTAGAGAAATCGACTTCAGGATCGACTTAGTTTCGAATGAAAGGCCCATTGTGCATCCTATTCGGAGAATGACACTGAAAGAAAAAGAGGAGCCGAGCAATCAAACTAAACAGCTTTTGTGGAAGGGTCTGATCGGGCCTAGCTTCTCAAATTGGGGTGCAGCAGTGGTGTTTGTCCCCAAAGTCAGACGGTACTCTCAGACTATGTGTAGACTACCGTGACCTCCATAAGAAAACATTGAAAAACAAATATCCATTTCCGCGTATTGATGATCTATTTGTCCTCTTGAATGGAGCACAAGTATTCTCTATGATGGTCCTAGCTACAGGCTTCCATCAATTGCGCATTGCCGAAGAATGTGTTCCTTTGACAGCTTTCAGAGGGCCAGACTTGTTCTATGAATGGCTAGTAATGCCCTTCGGTTTATGTAATGCTCCAGCCTACTTTGTCGATCTGATGAACAGAGTATTCCGAGATGTCTTGAATAAATTCGTGCTGGTTTTCATCGATGATATCTTAATCTTTTCTAAATCCACTGCTGAGCATGAAAAGCATCTGAAAGAAGTTTTGGAGATTTTGATAAAGAATGTGTTGAAAGCCAAATTCTCTAAATGCATATTTTGGCAAGAAGAGGTGAAATTCCTCGGCCATGTTGTATCAAAGAAAGGCATTTCAGTAGACCCAGGCAAGATCTTAGCCATCCAAGATTGGAATCAGCCTAGCACTCCTACAGAAGTCAGAAGTTTCTTAGGATTGGATGGCTATTATCGGAAATTCGTTAAAGATTTTTCAAAATTATCTTGTCCATTGACGAAGCTGACTAAGAAGCATACAAAGTTTATTTGGACACCTGAATGTAAGGCAGCTTTCCAAGAGCTGAAATTGAGGTTAACCACTGCTCCCATTTTAACCATTATTGATGGCAATCAAGATTTGAAAGTCTGGACAGATGCTTCTATTTAAGGTAACGGTGCAATGCTAATGCAAAGGGACAAAGTAGTTGCATATGCTAACCGTCAGTTGAAACCGCATGAGAAAAGATACCTCACTCATGATCTTGAGTTGATGGCCATCATATTTGATTTAAAGATATGGCGGCACTATCTTTTGGGTGAGAAGTTCGAATTGTATACTGATCACAAATCCTTTAAGTATTTGTTCACCCAAAGAGACTTGAATTTGAGGCAGCAACATTGGTTGGAATTTCTTGTGGCCTATGATCTGGACATCCTATATACTCCAGGGAAAGCCAATGTTGTAGCCGATGCGCTCAGCAGGAAGAATATGGCTAACACCAATCTTATCATCGCTAATCTCATTATTACACCTTTCTTGATTGATAAGGTCTCTGCTCTTCAGAAGAATGATGAATTTATTCAGATAATTAGCAAAAGAGTTAGGGAAGGAGAACCCATGAGTTTCCAGATTGACGACAAAGGTGTTCTAAGGCTGTTAGGCCGAATTTGTGTTCCATACCTTCCTGAGCTTAGAAAAGTAGTAATGGATGAATGTCACAAATTTAAGCTTAGTATTCATCCAGAGGTGAGCAAGATGTATCATGACCTAAAACACACATTTTGGTGGAGCTCTATGAAGAGGGACATTTCCATATATGTTGCTAGATGTTCCACCCGTCAGAAGGTTAAAAGCAATCAACAGAAGCTCGTAGGATTATTGCAACCGCTAGAGGTTCCAAGCTGGAAGTGGGACCAAATTTCTATGGAATTTATTGATGGATTGCCCCGAACCAGAAAAGAGAATGATAGTATGTGGGTGATTGTAGATCGTTTCACGAAGACCGCCCATTTTATCCCTGTCAGATCTAACCGAACAACTCGAAGTCTGGCACAACTTTATTTTAGAGAGATTGTTAGACTACATGCAGTTCCCAGTAGCATCGTTAGTGACCGCGATCCGATATTTGCTAGCAAATTTTGGGAAGCATTCCAAGAGGAGCTAGGGACAAAGTTAAATCTGAGCACTGCTTATCATCCTCAAACAGATGGCCAGACTGAGAGGGTGAACCGCATATTAGACGACTTGTTGCGAGCATGCATTCTTGATTTTGGCGGGTTAAAGGAAGATCGCTTGCACTTGATTGATTTCTCTTATAATAACATTTACCAAGCAAGCTTGCAGATGTCGCCATTTGAAGCATTATATGGCAGGCCATGCAGATCTCCCGCATGTTGGGTGGAACCAGGCAATCGATTAGTATTGGGTCTCGACATGATTCATGAAGCATCAGATAAAGTTGATTTTATTAAGAAGCGACTACTGGATGCTCAGAGCCGACAGAAGAGCTATGCAGACTCGTGAAGAAGGGATTTATAATTCTCTATTGGCGATTATGTGTACTTGAGGGTTTCCCCATTGAGAGGTGTAATTCGTTTTGGGAAGACTGGGAAGTAAGCGCCGAGATTCATTGGTCTATTTCCTGTTCTCGAAAGGATTGGAACTCTCGCTTATAGGGTGCAGTTGCCTGACTGGTTACCAGGGGTGCATGATGTATTCCATGTGTCTCAACTCCGGAAGCATGTACATGATCTAGACTTGATTGTGGAGGAAGCAGCACAATAAGATTTGGAGATTACCCGAAGCTTAGCAGTAAGAAGGGAGCCAGTCAAAATTGTTGGCAAAGAGACCCGAGTTCTGAGGAACAAGAGGATCCACTTAGTCAAAGTGCAGTGGAGCGGGGATCCTAGAGACTGTACATGGGAGACCGAGGATAGCATCAAACAGGCTTATCCCAAGTGCAGAGTGGACATCTCCGAATAACTCTTGTGTTGAGGTACATTTACAATATGTTGCATTTTCCGTTTTGTTTCCTACTTTACTATTGTTTCCTTTTCGGGGACGAAAAGCTTTTAAGTGGGGGAGATTGTAACAACCCGGAAAATCAGAACCAATTTAAAAAAAAATTATTTTAGCTATTTCAATGAATTTTGAATATCTAAAATAATTTATTTTAATTAATAACGATTTAAAATTTATTTAAATCAAAGTTATAACGAATATATTTATTTTAATTTTAAAAGGAGTTAGAAATAACACGGTAGTTTGAGATTTGAATCTGAACTTTGACTGAATGTACACGATTCAAAATAAAACGGATTTTAGTGAAACCAAAAATATTTATTTTTTTTAAAATGATCTTTCCAACGAATCTTAAAAAGCAAAATTTCATAGAGGGAATAAAAAGTTATGGCCAGTTGAATATTCAGAATAGTCACTATGGAATTTAATATAATTTAGAGCCCGTATAAATGGCCATTATACAAACGACCTCTGTTTTCGACGAAACCATTTTTGTCGGATCCGGAATGTCAAATTATTGCTAAGTTTAATTTTCCATAATTTTTGGAATTATTATGTGAGCGTGGTAAATTAAACTACGTTCGATAATTTCTATTGAATTGTTTGAAATTCAACAATTAAAAACTCTTAAGCAATTCCAAGAATCATGGCGGCAGATCCTTTCTCTTTTTCATATTCGAGATTAGATAATTCCGGTTCGTGGCATCCGAGTTCATCATTTTCTTCTGTCGATTCAAAGGGAATATTCCAGCGTTCTTTCGCAGATGTAATTAGACATTCTTGTCCCTCTTTTCCTAATTGGAATTCCGCTTCTTCAAATGGTCCTTTCAAAAAGAAGCAGGCCAGAGGGCGATCTTGTTTCAGATGTGGTGATCCAGATCATGTGGCGAAGGATTGCAGAAATGGGTTTAGGTGCTTTCATTGCAAAGGTTTGGGACATCGGCAGAGAAATTGTCCAATAATTTTCAGTGGCAAATCTGTCTTTGATTTATTGCACTACAACTGTTTGATGATTTGCCAGAATCTGATTTCGCTTCTGAATATTTTCGAGATGGATTTTCCTATTCAGTTGAATGATGGGGCGTATAGGTTGCTTTTGTTGGGTTGGCATTTAGAGGGGCTTGTTTAAGGTTTGTTGTGGCATAAGAGAAATCCTATTGATGTAGTGTACTCCCCGCTTCCTCGGCAGATGGATAGAAAGGAACATGCTCATTCGTTTTGCCTAAATCTTCTGAAGTTTAGGAGGTTATATGTTGAATCATCTTCGATGAACAAGAAGAAGTTTTTTTTGCTGTTGGAAGCGATTGTGTTGCACTTCGACGCCATTAATACAGCTGTTAATGTTGAGAGATGTTGTATTGAGTTACAATATATTAACAAAGGTGTTGTTCTCGGGTCGGAGGGGCATCCTATTCTTGTGGGTGCAGATTTTCTAAAGGGGAAGGATTGCAATTCGAATGCTAACATGGTTGAGGATGGCCTGTATTTTCTTGACGTAGTATGGTCGGATTTTCCTGAGAAGTGTTTGTTGAGACAGCAGTTTGATCCTATGTTTCTTGACCCTTCAGTCTTAAGGTGTATGGGTCTTAATGAAGAATTGTGGTATAATGTTGAATCAGTTTCCTTGAACACGAACAGTGGGAAGGATTCTGAAGAGATGACTGGTGTTGACTGGATTGACAAGTGGGGATATGATAATTCTGTTGAGTGCTCGCCTTCTAGAAGCTTTAATGTAGAGGAGGGGAAATGGTTTGTGGCTGTTGATGTGGATCTCTTCAATAGCTTTGGGATGCTGGAGGAAATAGACGCAGTGGAGACTTCAAGGGAGGAGGGTTATTTTGGTGCGCTTAATGATATGAAGGTGGATGTGATGAAACCTTCTAATGTGTCGAGGAGAGGATTTAAGGTGGGTAAAGTCAAGGTTTCTAGGAGGCGCAAACCCATGACATTGTCTGGTAGCATGAGGCCTGGTGAGTTAATTGATCTGAAGTCAGGTGATTGTGCTGCTCTTGTTTTGTCTAAGAGTGGCTTGGAAGGGTTTTTGGGTTGCTTGGTTAGTGATGTGGAGCGTACTTCAGTGGGTGGCTGGAGTGGTTTTATGCTTGGAGGAGGTTTGATGTGGTCTAATTTGTTGGATTGTGGGGGACCGACTGGATTGTTGGGGTTGTTGGGTAAGTCATGTTGCTCGTTTTGGTTGAGAGAGTCGTGTGAGAGAGTTTTTTCTCTGGGTTGGAGTCCGTGTTTTAATGTGATCCAAACGGGGTGCGTCGTGCCTTGCTTGAAGCTTGATGCCTTAGATAAGTTCAGTGAGTCGGATTCGATCGGAGTCTTGAAGGGTTATGGCGGTATCTCTCTGCGTAGAGATATTTCTTCTTCTTCCTCCAAGAGGGGGAGACGGAAGAGAGCAGTGCCTAGTTCTGGATTGGTGAGACGTAGTGCGAGGATTAGATATAGTTCTGGTTCATATCATGGTAGGTCCCCGACCTCGCTTGCGAGTAGTAGCAATGTGAGTGTGGGCTCAGGTATGGTCCCTGTCTTTGGTAGTGATTATACTCCTTACGCCTTAGGTAGCCTTTCGACTAGTCAGTTATTTCAGCTTGCTAGTGACACTGCTTTTATCTTTTCGGATATTGAGTTGGACACGGATTATATTAGGAGTAGGGAATTAGAGAGAGTTTCCTCTTTGTGTCGATGAGGCTTGTTAGCTGGAATATTAGGGGTTTAAATGACCCTAAAAAATGTGCTACTGTTAGGACCTTTTTTAAAGATTTTCATATTGACATTGTTTTGCTTCAGGAAACTAAGATAGATAATCCTAATTCTAGATTTTTTGCGGGGTTAGGTGGATCTATCTTTCGGAATTGGTCATGTCTTCCGGCCATAGGTAGTGCTGGTGGACTTATGATCGGTTGGAAAGATAATCGATATAGACTTGTTCAGGAGTTTCCTAAGGTTTTTTTCTCTGCATATCATTTTAGTTTCTCTTGTAGATAGCTCTTTACTGGGCATTTCCAATGTCTACGGTCCTCATTCAAAAATAGAGAGGAGACTTTTATGGGCTGAATGTGCTAATTTTAGAAATCTTTTCCCTAATCATTGGATAGTGGGAGGGGATTTCAATGTCACTAGATTTTTAGGGGAGAGATCACCTCGCGAAGGTGATTTCTCTGATACGGAGGAATTTAATGATTTCATCCAAGATAATAACTTGATTGAGATTCCTCTCAATAATAGAATGTTCACCTGGTCTAATGTTAGAGATAGTCCTTCTTTTTCTCTTTTGGATAGATTTTTTATTTGTACTGCGGTGGATGATAGATTCTGTATCTGTAGAGTTAAGGGTTTACCTTTTTTATTATCTGATCATTGTCCTATCATCCTTTCGTGTGCCTCAAATATTTCTATTAGTAACAGCTTCAAATTTGAGAAGATGTGGTTATTGGATTCTAGTTTCAGTAATCTGATTACTGTAAAGTGGAATTCTTTATCTTATTTTAATAATTTGTATATGGGTAATTCTGCGAAGATCTTTGTTGCGAAACTTGGTAAGCTAAGATTTTTTCTTAAGCGTTGGAATAAGTTCATCTTTGGTAGTGTTAGAATTAGGAAAGATAAGATTTTGCGTGAGATGTTAGATTTAGACAAGGTTGGTGAGTCCAGGATTCTTAATCCAAATGAGAGAGATAGACTTTGCATTCTTAAAAATGATCTCAAGTCGATTTTAGAGAAAGAAGAGATCATGTGGAAGCAAAGATCCCAAGTTCATTGGATTAAGGAGGGGGATAATAACACGAAGTTCTTTCATAGTGTAGCCAATAAGAGGAGGCGAGATAACTTGATTCATTCTATTTTCATTAATGATGTGGAGGTGACTGCTCAGAAGGAATTAAATGAAGCCTTCACTAGTTATTATAAGAAGATTTTTGGTTCAAGTTTTAAGAGAAGGACTAACGTTAGATGGAATGTCTTGTATCCTTCTGATACTAAGGTTGAGTTAGCTGATTTAGATATGCCTTTCTCTGAGCAGGAGATTTGGAGGGCTATTTGTGATATGCCAAGTGATAAAGCTCCTGGGCCTGATGGTTTTCTGTTCTTTTTTACAAGCAGTTTTGGGAGGTTTTGAAACTTGATTTAATTTATTTATTTAATGACTTTTATAGTGTAGATTTGCGATTAGGTAGTTTTCTGTTCTATTTTTAATATGGTTTTCTGTTCTATTTTTAATATGGTTTTAAGGATTTTTGCTATTGCTTGTTTTAATTCTTTTAGTAGTTGTGTTGATTATTGGGTTTGTTATAGATTAGCTTATAATTCAAGGCAGAGATATGTGTTGGATCCTTTAGTTACTATCATAAGTTGGTACATTTGGTTGGAGAGAAATCAGAGATATTTTCATTCTATTTCTGTTCCTTCTAATAATTTAATCATTAGAATTGTTAGTTTCTGCCTGGATTGGATGTCTAATTCGCACTATAAGTTGTTTTGTGATTCGCGTTTTGTGTGTTATTTGAATAAGGTTAGACTTAATTTGAGTTTATTTATTAGATTTAATAGTTATTTTAGAGGTAACAGATATCGTCTTTGTTGTTAATTCCTTTTTCTTCTTTTTGCTTGTTGGTCTCTTTTTATTTTCTCTATTTCTTTATGCACATATATGTATGGATATATTCCTATATATATATTCTAAGATATATATACATATATTTATATATGCATATACTCATATGTATATGTATTTATTACTAATAGTTTTCCCAGTTCTTTTAGATTTCAGGTTAGTGATTTAGCTGTGGAGCTCTGGGGATAGCTGTCAGGATTGGAGATTGCATTAGCATTGGTTCTTTTTGTGGGTGTGGAGTTTGAGTATTTTCGGGGTGTTCCATTACCCTTTATTCTGTATTTTGTTTGGAGTGTATAGCTTTTGTATTGGAGCAGATATACTTCAATATCGGGTGGTGGCTTTGCCGGAATTCGATATTGAAGTATGATGGGCGGTGGTTTATCCGGAGCTCATCTATCTACTTTCCTTTGCATTCTTTTGTCGTGTCTGTTTTTCTTTTGTCTCCATTTGGGTCTGTATTGGACATTGTATTCTTTTTGTTTTTTATATATATGTGTGCTCTCTTCTTTTTAGAAGATCACACGTTTTTGTTTTCAAAAAAATAATATCTGTTGAATTTAATCGACCGTCAAAAAGGCCAGTTTTCAAACGGTCTCCAAATTCAACGAAATTAATTTTGTTAGGACTGTATTGTCAAAACATAGCTAGATTTATTTTTCGGGAATTTTCGGAGTCCGTATGTGGCTTTGGTAAATTTAAAGGTACGATTGAATTAAATAAATAAATGATTTAAATTTTAATCTAAATAAAACAGGCTGAAAACGATTGTTTGGGCTGACGGGAACTAGCCCGTTGGTTCACGAGGGCAATTAGGTAGGAACAAATTTTGTTGGGCTAGAATTGGAGTTATCAGGGATTAATGGATTTTTTTGTAAATTAGAACATTAAATATTATATGATTATAAATAACCTATTTGCAAAACCCTAGCTTACTCTTCACAGCCGCCGCACTTATATTTCAATGGCCAAAACAGCTCTCTTCTTCCTCCCTTAATTTCTATCAATCCATACAATAAAATTTTTTTGCTCCTTTAGAGTTTATTGAAGAGAATTTCACAAGCTCCACATCCATATGGATAAAAGCACCCGCCGTTGAGAAACCGACGAGTTCCAGCACCTCAAAGGGGCCACGTTGAAGCCACCGCCGCTCCTCCTTGTGCAGATCGCACCGACCACCGTGGTACCCCCTGGTGCCGCCGCTCCCCTCTCCAGCGTGGTGGTCTCCAATTGGCACGAAGCCCAGCGTATTGATCAATAATTTCAACCCTAGAATTGAACCCGAAGTTGAAACATGCGACATCGATTCTGTAGTAAAAAGAAAGGTGTATTTTTCTTTTATTATTTAATTAATTTAATTTAAAAATGTTATCAACCTATATTAAATCATAACTAATGCATAATAACTTGGAATTGAACGATTTCAGATCCGTTACGATCGTGAGTCCGAGATCTACACTTCTAGACTAGTTAGAACTGATTCAGAGCAAATCAAATTTTGGACAAAATTCGATTCTAAATTATACAGAATTAAAACCTACTGTGAGAATTTCTATTTTTATAATTAAAAATGTAATTATTTCTCGCTATTCTGAATCCATGTAGTTATGTTAATAAAATCAGATCTGTGATGCTTGGAGTTTGAATTTGTTGAATGTTGATTGTTGATTGTGATGCTCATGGTTGTTAGATTTTGACCGACAATAGAAATTCTTTCTTCTATAGTTTATTGTTAGATCTCGATTTAAAATAAAAAATTTATTTTTATTTCATATCTACGAATATTGATTTGATTTTATAAGATAAGTTTCATATTTTTATTGTTAACATGAAATATGATTATGTCAAATTTAGAATTACAATAAAATATTTATTTTTATTGTTAACATGAAATATGATTTTGTCAAATTTAGATTTACAATTAAATATTCATTTTTATTGTTAACATGAAATATGATTTTGTCAAATTTGGACTTTCAATAAAATATTCATTTTTATTGTTAACATGAAATATGATTTTGTCAAATTTGGACTTTTAATAAAATATTCATTTTTATTGTTAACATGAAATATGATTTTATCAAATTTAGATTTACAATAAAATATTCATTTTTACTGTTAACATGAAACATGATTTTGTCAAATTTAGATTTACAATAAAATATTCATTTTTTATTGTTAACAGGGCTTTTGTCAAAAATTTATTTTCATTATAATAATAAGATTATAATAAAAAGATTAGGATAAAAAGATTAAAATAAAAAGATAACAAAAATTATCACTTTTGTTTCATAGTTTAGTTGAAACAAAAATTATCACTTTTGCCTCACAGTTTAGTTGAAAACAAAAATCATCACTTTTGTTTAATGGTCTAGTTGAAACAAAAATGAAAGGAACCATTTTTATCATTTTGTTGAGTTAGAATTTTCAACAAAAATGAAAAGAACAATTTTTATCATTTTGTTGAAATAAAATTTTCAACAAAAATGAAAGGAACCATTTTTATAATTTTGTTGAATTAGAATTTTCAACAAAAATGAAAAGAACCATTTTTATCATTTTGTTGAAATAGAATTTTCAGCAAAAATGAAAGGAACCATTTTTATCGTTTTGTTGAATTAGAATGTTCAACAAAAATGAAAAGAACCATTTTCATCTTTTTGTTGAAATAGAATTTTCAGCAAAAATAAAAGGAACCGTTTTATCATTTTGTTGAATTAGAATTTTCAATAAAAATGAAAAGAACCATTTTTATCATTTTGCTGAAATAGAATTTTCAACAAAAATTAAAAGAAACATTTTTATCATTTTGATGAATTGAATAAGAATCTAGGAAAATGTATATGTTTTAAAAATAAAACATGCCTACGTTAAAATTTCACATTTTTAATCCGGTGTTAGGAAATAGACAAATGTACATGTGTTAAGATAAAACATATCTACATTAAAATTTCACATTTTTAATGTAATGTAAGGAAATAGAGAAATGTACATGTTTTGAAATAAAACATGTCCACATTAAAAACTCACATTTTCAATGTAATGAAAGAAAATAGAGAAATGTTCATGTTTTAGAATAAAAACATGACTACGTTAAAAATTCACATTTTTATTGTAATGTAAGAAACTAGGAAAAACGGAATTATCAATAAAAATGAAAAATAACAATTTTATTGACGATGCATGTATTAGAATTTATAAGCAAAGTTGAAATAACATTTTTATTTACAATGCATATATTAGAATTTATATGCAAAGTTGAAATAACATTTTTATTGACAATGCATATATTAGAATTTATATGCAAAGTTGAAATAACATTTTTATTGACAATGTATATATTAGAATTTACATGCACAGTAAAAATAATATTTTTATGGACAATGCATATATTAGAATTTACATGCAAAGTAAAAATAACATTTTTATTGGCGATGCATATATTAGAATTTATATGCAAAGTTAAAACATAATTTTTATTGACAATACATACATTAGAATTTGTATGAATTATTTTTATTATTAAAACATGCATTGAAACTATATACAAATAAAATATTCCTTTTATTTGTTAAAGTTAAAAATAGGAATACAAATAAAAATTATCTTTTTATTTGTCATTAGCAAATATCATGTAAATAAATTCATTTTATTTGACATTGTAAACATGTAGAAATGGTTATGCAAATTAAAACATCCTTTTAATTGGCGTGTTAAACGTGTTAGTGGAATCATCGAATGGTTTATATTTATATATACTTTTATGTAAAAATATAAATTAAAATTAAACGAATCGCGCGCAGTAGTTCGCGTTTCAGATTCGTAACTTTAAACGATTATACCGAAAGATCCAACCGTTGGATTTTCCTAAAACTGGAACCGTTAGGCCGCTTTGGGAAGATCTTTCCAACGATATAAATTTTGTTAAAATCCAACGGTTAGATTTCGAGATACGTGTAAATCAAATTTTGATAAAACAGTGCCAGGGCCGCCTATTGACCAAAAGCATCGTTAAATTAAATTGGGCTATTTTTATATAAATAAAAATAGCGATAAATCATTATTAAACAATATTAACACTATGAAATGGTTTTAAATTATATATATGCGAGAATTAATTGAAAAGACCGAGTTCAATCACATTTCAAATAATTATACGATGATTTAAATCGAAGATATTGAAGACGATGATTGAAGACCGGCGATCTTCACATCGAATGGATAACTACTGATGCCCGGCATTGGTTAGCTCCTTGTAAAGGTTTAAAGTGGTAGTTATCCAGACGTACTTGTTGATTGTCCAGATAAGCGAGCATCTCTCTTCCGTATTGGACATACAGCACGAGGAATAAGGTGTCTCCGGTTTCGTTCAGACCCAGAACGGACTTGTAAATGGATGTGTGACTGACATTTGATTTCATTCCATGTAAATTGATTTCTATTTAATATATATCTGATTGGTGGCGGAGAATTTATTCTCTTGCTTAACACCCTTCTCTGAACGCACGAGCTTAGAGGTTATATATTGGTAGTAATCGATCACATAGCGTGAATTGTCAATGTGACTTGCCAAGATGCATTTGATCGAGGTTTTTATTGAAAAACAGAGCCTTGTGGTTGATGATCAAAGCATAGCCTATTTCGGCATAGCTTTGTGTATAGCGTTACCTCGCTAGCCTCACACCCAGGTAACAGTCAGAAACGGGACAAGGGAATGCATGGAGTGCACGCGTTTCTTTCTAGCTAGAAGTGGTATCAGGGTTCTGCAAGCTCTAACATTTTACTTATGTCGTTGATGGATTATGAGGTACTGTAACACCCCGTAATTTTGTAACACTAAGATTCACAAATCATGGTATAATTAATTCAAAATGAAAGAACTAAGGGAAACGGATGGTGCCATTGCATTTGTCTCGAAATTCTGCTTGAAAACGAGTCCGAGTTTGCGTAAATCGGAGTCCGTATGAAGAAGTTATGACTCTCCGAAGTTTCAGGAATTTTCAGAACAGAAAACAGCTCGAAATTCGAATTCGAAATTCGAATTCAAACCCAGAAGCAGGCTGGGCGGGAAATTCCCGCCCAAGCCCAGGTCGACTGGGGAGTCGACCCCCCCTGGCCAGGTCGACTGCGCAGTCGACCTGGGGGTCGACCTGGTGCCAGAACCCGGTTTTGAACCTGGGTTCATTTTGATGTTTCTGGCCCGATTTTTTGACCAGATTCATGACTCTAATCCTATATAAACAGCCTCCTGGCCTCCTTCTCTCTACACCATTTCATTCTATCCTTATGCTGCCTCTGAGAAAATGTATAAATAAATAAAATAATATATAAAATAAATCAAGACGAGGAAATGCTGCTCAAGACTTTCAAGAGGGGATTCAAAAACAAGCTAGATTTCTAGTGAAGATTCAAACGACTTCAACGACTGTTTTTCTACGAATCTAATATAATCTCTGTAAGTCGGTTACTTTTTAGATTTGAACGTTTTCTCTATTCATGACATGAAATTAAAGGAATAAAGGAATATGCCTAATCTCTTCACTTGGATCTGTGTTTATACATGTTTCTAGACTTGATTAAGGACTGATCGTGATTCGATGACCAATTAGGCATTGCCTATGGCTATGAACATTGCCTATGACTATGAACATTGCCTATGACTAGGAACATTGCCTATGACTATGACTCATGACTATGAGAATTATTTCCTTTGACTATGAAAACAAGCCTATGCCTTTGATTAGGAAACATAAACTATTGCCTATGACATAACAAGGACAACTGTGACTAAACACCTATGATTCATGACTAGGAAAATGTTGCTTAAGTTTTGTGACGGTGAAATTGGGTCTAAACCTGATTATCTATTCTGTCTATTCTTGATTTTCTTTGGATTTTGATCTTGGGAATTTACCTATTAAGTTAGGTCTACCCATGTTCTTGAACCTACATCGTTATTCAACCCTTTTTATGTCATAACATTTTCAGATCTATAGGCCTTCGATGTTTTAGATCAATTTATTTCAGTGTAATTCGTTAGGCCTGTAATTAGTAAATTATCATTTTATGCCAGTTATTATGTCTATCTCTTCACGGCATTTTGGTTTATTCCCTTTTATCCACGAATCTAGATTTATTTATAATCTAGGTTGAATCACGATTATACGAACGATGGGAATACGATTTGGGCAAAATATGAAATTTACTAAAACGTAGTTATAAACTTGGAAATTGGCACAAATTGTGAACATGTATTATGGCATGTTCATAAAAATGCAAATTGGATAAATTTGACATGAATTATAGGATGTGTAATTTGAATCTAGTATTGACTTGTAAATCTAGCATTTACATGAACTGTGAACTAGAATAATAAGTCTAGTTTGACATGAACTGTAATTAGAATGTTAAATCAGAATTGGATTAGCTAATTTGGCATAATAAGTATATTGGCATAAATTTGAAATTGGCCATAATTGTGAGTAATTGTCATGTTTAGCAAAATCATGGTTAGTGACACTTAATTTGGTATAGTTTACATACCAAAAAGCATTAATATGATATAGAGGGGGAAATGGGCCATAATAATAAATGTTGACAATTTACATTAAAAGAGTAATTAGGAAATAAGTAAATTAGGAATAATTTACTTATATAATTTGTCCTAAATGAGAAAATGTAAATTTAGACAAATTTAAGGTTTATTAACGACATCTCTTTTAATAATACACCAGAAAGTTCTAGGGTGACAGAGAGGATAGTGTCTAGGCTTGGGTTTGGAAAATACAAGTTTCCTGCTCTCCCTGGCTATCCCTAACTGATCCGACGGACGGGATGGTTACTTTCAAAACCTGATTTGAAAATTAATCAAAACCCTTTGAACTTAGAAAACACGAATATGCCTAACCCAAGGTTAGACTGAGTTGCGATGTAAACCTGCCCGGAACCAACCGGCACATCTAGTAATCGCAACAATATCTGTCTAATGTGAGTGGTCGCGGCTTTAATTTATTTAGTTAAAGCTAGAACAAGAATGGTAGGGTTAAGTTAACTAAGGCACTTAACCAATTCAACATGATAACCAAACCGATGGGTGGGGTTAGGTTCATACTGACACTGTTAAGCTAGAATGGGAGGGTTAAGTCCATAGGAACACTTAACCAACTTAACACAGTTAAGCTAGAATGGGAGGGTTAAGTCCATAGGGACACTTAACCGAACTTAATACGGTAACAAGACAGGATTTGTAAGGATTAAGTAACTAAGAAAACTATTTAGCCAAATTAACATGTTAACTGGACTAGAAGGTGGGGTTAAGTAAAGTTAATACACTTAGCCAATTTGACATGTTAGCTGGACTAGACCGTAGGGTTAAATAAACTTAAACACTTAACCATTAGAGTGTGATAAATGAATAGGGTTAAGTTTAAAACATGAAGCGATAATACTTAACCATTAATAACATGTTAGTTAAAACAGATGGGTAAGGTTAAGTTAAAAAGGAACACTTAATCAATACAGGTTGAATGAATAGGGTTAAGTAATAAGAAATACTTAACCAATATAACTTGGTTTGTGGTAAGGTTAAGTCAACATGAATTACTGATAACACTTAACTAGTTTAACAGGATAAATGAAGAGGGTTAAGTTAGCTTGAATTGACTAATGACACTTAACCAATCCAAATTGACGAGAAAGAGAACTAAGTAGTAAACCTTAGTTAAAAGGAGCTAAGTAGTAAACCTTAGTTATGAAAACAACGATTCTGGAAACTAAGTGGTAAACCTTAGTTAGCAAAACTAAGTAGTAATTCTTAGTATAACACGGGAAGGAGCGAACGTCCGTCTGATTTAAAAAGAAGGCTCCAACGAATTGGGTTACGAAGCCCGAGGCTTCGAGGGGACGTGAGGGTACTCTTGGTATCCCTCTGTGAGGTGGCAGATGATCCTCCTGGGCTCACAGAGGTTAAGGTCTGCGGTAGATGAACCAAGGGTATGCCTTGGTTGCAATACAAGGCAACCTAAAGACTAGGATGGACCAGCGTGATTCGGCGAGACCAGTAGCCCTGTGATAGCAACTCGTCGTCTACCAACCATCTTTAGTCAATCGTTGTACGTATGCGGAAAGGCAGAGAACTCCCAACAGACCATATACTTGCTATCTAGTTATGGGTGAGGCTGGCCAATAGGAAATTAGGGCATAGGGTGGCAAAAGTACAGTTCTTGTGCTTGATTTTCTTGGATTGCCTTTCATTAGTTGAGGGAGGGGTCAAGTAGGACCATAGCCACTGGAATAAAAACAGACCTTAGCATCTGCATCGGCAGATATCTGAAAGCTCCTGACCGAGTTCTGTGTTTCTTGATTTGCCCTGCCATAGGACTCGGGCCGCACATTACAGGACACGTGCATCTAGACAAGCGATAACGATTCGCGATACATGCGTGGGGAAGTCTAGGAACATATACCACTCTAGGTAGTGTGTCCTAGACTAGGGGCATCGTTCGACAGGTAGCGTAATCCCTAGTGAACCTAGGTGGCATAAACCCTGAATCTGTAAAGCATTAGACAAGTCGCGTAAACCCTAGTTGAATCTAGGAAGCAATCAATAGAAAACCCTAGATTAGATCTAGGTAATAAATAATAAATGTATGCCTGAAGGCAACCGAAATTACCGGGATTGGGATCACGTTACAAGTTGGGACACTAGTTAGGTGGTGCAGAGATATAGAAACCAGTATAACAAGGAAATAGCGAAGCGGCGAAAGTATTAGAGCATATCCAGTTTATCTTATCTTAGCATATCTTGTGTTAATCTTGTTTAATCTTGCTGACCCTATCATCATGGTGTTATCTTGTATTCAGTTAATTCATGTCGTTTTATTTTTCCATGTTCACATGCTAGAAGTAACTGAACTTACTCAGGCTTAATGTCTGACTCTGTTTTTCTTTCATCTTCTTTTCTTCCGTTTCCCCGCCAGGTAGTAAAGGGGAATAGTATAGCTCAGGTTAAGTTGGACTATCACTCTTTCCCAGCTTGAAGATTTGTCGAAGTTTTGCTTGGATTCTCTTTTCAGATGCTATGGCTGGCTCTTGCTACATTGGGGAATATAAATGTTGTTTTATGCTTCTTTATTTTGTAAGGCAGATGATACTCTGATATTGTAAAGAAATCGTTGTATAAACTATTTTATCAATAAAGCAAAGTTTCATTTTCCGCTGTTTTAATTTTTGTCTGTCTTGTAATTCATCTGCATCTTTTACCTTAAAATGCTCCACAGAACTTAGTGCATTCCCTTTGTGAGTGACACTAACGGATGTGGGGTGTTACACGTGGTATCAGAGCTGAAGGTTACTAGATATGATAAAGGATTTGAAAAATTATTTTCAAAACGGTTTTAAAAGAAGCATTTTCAAGAGAAAAGATTTGTTTTAAAGGCATATTCCCCAAAGCCGTACGCACTATCTTCTCTTCCTCTGTTTGAATTCTTGTCTCCTTCTTTCTTGAGTCTCTGGGGCTCCTGGCTTTCTGGGAGGTAACCTCATCGATGGGCGAAGTCGTGCCTGGCTTCCATCCATAGCCGTAGTTGTTTCACCTACGGCCAGTTTTCTTTCAAGCTTATAGGGTTTTCTGTACGATGGAAGCAGCTTTCGAGAGATTTGTCAACATGACTACACACGAAAGATGTAACACCCCGCAATTCTGTTAATATTAATATTTACAAATTAAAGAATAACTAATCTCAGACGTGAGAATTGTGGGAAACAGGTTGCACCATTGAGTTCGTCTCGGAATTCTAGTGGAGATAGAGTTCGAGTTTGCGGGAAATGAGTACCGGATGAAAGAGTTATGGATGAACGAAGTTTGGTGGCAAAGAAAGAAAAAAAAATAAATGCACTGGTGCACTTGGGAAGTGCGCCAGTACATATTTACACTGGCGCAATTGCTAAGTGCGCCCAGGCCGAGGCTGGAGCCTGCACAGCTTTCTGGTTCAGGCTGACCCGTGTTGTTGAGTCCATTCTGACTCCTTGCTGAGTCATTAGGGCTGACTAATCACCCTATCATAATTGAATGGTTTTGATTAACCCTAAGAACATCCGACGGCTTAAATTAATTTATAACTCTATAAAAAGACCCCTATACACAAACCCTAAATCAGAAAATAAACAAAGACCATGGCCGTCATGCTGATATTTTGAGACCTAGAGCAGCCGCCATCAAATTAAAGATAAAGAACAACAACCAAATCAGAACTACCCAACCCTAACAGCGATTCTTCATCAAAAGAGCTCTAATTCGACTCTTTTTCTTCTATAATTGTGAGTATGATAGTCTTAACAAGATTATTATCATTTTAATTAGGTTAAGTCATGAATGGATTGTGAGTAGATGATGTGAATTGACATATGTTATCATGTATGTTATTAATCCTATGCTATGTGGTGATGATATACTATATGTTGTAAATCATGCTATGATGATGTTACATATGTTGAAAGTTTCTATGCTAAGTGGCGATGAATCATACATGTAAAAGCCATGATGTTACTATCTATGCTAGTTAGTTAATATTAATTAAATCATCATGTTTGGGCTATGTTGATCTATATGACAAGTTACATATGTTGATTAGAAAAGTTATGAACATATGCCATGACATCTATTATGACATCTAGAACTATGCTATGACATATGTGATAACCTATGCTAGTTCACACCATCATTATGTTGCCTAAAAACCCCATATGCAAGTTTATGTATAGATTTGGGCTATGATCATATCATGTGAATTGTGACATTTAACAAGTTGACACCTTTTGATCCTTAACATGTGTAATTTATGCAAGTTTCACCCCTATAAGGATTAGAATTATTTTATTGTCTATATGTTAATTTGGCTTTCTGGTGTGCGTTAGACTATTCAAGTCTTGCCTATATTATGTGTTGAATAAGCGAACGTATAAACGTGGGGTAGGGGTAATATTAAGGATTTAATAATAAGATGTTGGGTGCAATTGATATGATTTTGCATACCATAAGTGGATGACCATAATTGAGTCAATTATGGGCATCAATAAAAGTGGATTTAATTAATAATTTGATAGGGAATTATTAAAACTGGGGTAAAAGATTGAAAGTTGTCAATCAATGCTTAGGACACGAGGTTGGACTCGTTTATGATGTAAACCCGCCAGGAACCGCCCGGCAAATCCAGTGGTCACAAATGTCAGCCCAATGTGAGAGGTCCTAGGCCTAAACTAAAGCATAACAGTTGTAAAGACACGAGGTTAGACTCTTTTATGGTGTAAGACTGCCCGGACCCGCCCGACAAATCCAGCTGCCATAAATGCCAGTCTAATGTGAGAGGTCTTTATAAGGTTATGGCCTGAATGAATTAAGAAATACTTAACCAGATAAACATGTAAAGTGGGACATGGGGGTTAAGTAGGTGCCTTGGGTGGCGTGAGGAATATAGTGGGTGCCCTTAGTGGCATGTGAAATACGATTAGTAAGACTTAACCAAACACACATGTAAATGAACATGACTAAGAGGGTTAAGTGGGATATATTAATGACATGCTTAGGTGGGTAGCTTGTGGGGGCCCATTTCAACCAGTATCCCAAACGTATCTTTGTGGGCTCGACCCAAGTCGAGGATGGGACATGCATACTGAGTTTGACTATAAGAGGCCAAAACGGGGAGCGGTGGCAACGCAAGTCCAACGGGTTTCATATGCGTGTGTGGACCCGGGCTGGTAGGTAAGACGTTGTTGCATCGTGTAGGTATAAGCTGTGCATTCTCAAGTTGTATCGGGTTGCCACTTTAGGGGAGTGATACACCCCACTGTGGGGCCAGCACGGGTATCTACGAGTAGGGAGCCGATCGAAAGTGGGTAGTGGAGTACACCTAGTGGAGATAGGGGCAGACGACACCTATGTAGTCAGCTAGGGGTACGTAAGGCTATTTATATTGTTTCTGTGTGAAGCAAGTGGGATCAACCTTTAGGGTGACTGGTGCGGTGCAGTGTAGTAATGTGCGGTGCAGTATAGTAATTATTCGTTAGTAATTAGGTATGCCTTTACCGTTATCTTTAACATTATCTTAAACGCTATCTTTATCTTCCAAATAGTTCATAGACATTTACTTGTCTTCCAGCTTATGCCTTAGTCTAGTTATTTTGATAATAGTATTGTTAGAATTATCATACTTGCCAGACTTTATGTCTGACCCCCTCCATTTCTATCCTTTTCCCCCTCCAGGTTCTTCGGCTGGGCCCAGTTCTAGTGGAGTTTGATTGGATTGCTCATCTCTCTTTGGAAAGCTTGGACAGTTGAAGTAAAGTCCAGCTTGTTATCTTCTTTAATGGCTATTTGTGTAATGGGATTATGTATTTTGTTTTATGAAGATGGATAATGTACTTGACTCTTATTAATGGTTTTGTGATGTAATAAACATGTTTCCGCTGCAATAAAATGAAGTTTTAGTTTTCAAGTACTACTTATTATCTGTCTTGTTGTAATTTTTCTGTTCTATATTCACTTATAACCTCCATGGAAGTTAATGCATTCCCTTTGTGAGTGACATTAATGGACGTGGGGTGTTACACGTGGTATCAGAGCTTAAGGTTACCAGAACATATAAAAATACTTTAGAAAAATAGTTGTTTTTGGAAGAAATGTTTTCAAAAACATGTTTTAATGAGAAATTTAAAGAGGAAGTTTTTATGAAAAACATAATCCCCAAATAGCCATATATCTTTATCTTTCGAATTCTCCATTTTGAATCTTTCCTTTTTCGTTTCAGCATGGCTGAAGATCTTAATCTACCCGACGGTGTAACGATACCAGGATGGTATAGGAGGCTATTGGAGGCCAGGGCCGCCGCAGGTCCGGCCAATGTTCCTCCACCACCAGTTGCACCCATTCCTCCTCCTCCTCCTCGCGTAGATACTTTTGCAAAAACGTGCAAGGAATTCAAAGCTATGGGTGGAAAACCCTTTCAAGGGTCAGAAACGTTTGTGGAAGCTAGAGATTGGCTTAAGGAGGTGGATGAATTGCTAGAAATCTTTGAAGTAGAAGAAGGGAGGAGAGTTCGTTTAGCAGCTTGGTTGATGAAGGGAGAGGCCTCGTTTTGGTGGGAGGTCACTAATGGGGAGCGTCCTGTTGACTCTTGGGCGGATTTTAGACGTAGGTTCAAGGCGAAGTTTCTCTCTAGGGCGGAAGAAAATCTATATATGGAAAGGTTCTTGACATTGAAGCAAGGAAGCTCGTCAGTGAAAGAATATGTCAACAAATTTAATCAGCTAGCAAGGTTTAGCTTGGACTTAGTAAACACGCCGGAGAAGAAGGCTCTGAGGTTCATTAATGGCTTGAATGAACCGTTGCAAGGGTTGGCCATGACCCACATCCCTATGGGGGCCACCTTTGAGAAGTTAGTAGAAATGGCGCTCACGCATGAGGAGAAAAGCGCTAAAGCTGATAAGGCACCCGAGAAGAAGGGGGATCAGAAGAAAACACAACAGCAAAACAAGAAGGGTGGAAAAGACAATAATGGCAAGGGAAAGAAGAAGTGCTTTAACTGTGGAACCCCAGGCCATCTCAGCAAGGATTGCCGAAAGAAAAAGAAGACTGGCTGTTTTCATTGTGGCGATGCGGGACATTTAGTGAAGGACTTCCCAAAGAAGGGGCAGAGGGCGGGAGCTACCTCAGGAGGACAGGTGCAGGCTCTTATGGCACCAGGGCAGGCTAGGTGACAAGTTCAGGCTCTCGCGGTCCCACCGCTGCAAGAACGAGGTAGAACCATTTCTGTTGAAAGCTTAGTTTTTCTGTTTGATCATCATGTCCGTACCTTATTCGATTCGGGCGCATCGCATTCGTTTATTTCTACATCATTAGTTGAATCACTGCACTTGAACACCAGTTTAGTAGAGGATTCCTTAGTTGTTTCGAATCCAATTGGGGGCTCAGCTTATTTGTCCATGATGTGTTTGGATTTGAAAATTTCCATACTTAGCGTTGAATTTAGATGTGATGCTTATTTGTTGGGCTTCACGGGCTATGGGCTAATTTTAGGAATGGATTGGTTATCTAGAAATGGGGTCGTTCTTGATTGTGAAAGGAGAGTAGTTAGGCTCGTGACTCGCCTTGGCAACACTCTCGAAATCTTCTGTAATCCCATAAATTCGGTTATGCTAAGTTATCTAGAATCGCTTGACGTGTCTGAGGAAAATCTGCGATCTGTTAGAGTGGTCCGAGAATATTCGGATGTGTTTGAGGAGGTGAAGGGCTTGCCTCCGAAGCGGGAGATAGATTTTCGAATATATCTTGTGGATAATGCGAAACCAGTATCTTTGCCAGTACGCCACATGGCTCCACGTGAAAGGAGGGAACTCGGTAAGCAAGTGAAGGAGTTGCTTGAGAAGGGGTTCATAAGACGAAGTATATCGGAGTGGGGTGCTCCAGTAGTATTTGCCACGAAGGCGGATGGGTCCGTTAGACTGTGTGTGGACTATAGAGAACTTAATAAACTTACTAAGAAGAACAGACACCCACTGCCGAGGATTGACGATCTCTTCGATCAGTTAGTTGGCGCCTAAGTGTTTTCGCAGTTGGACTTAGCCACTGGTTTCCATCAGTTGAGAGTGGCTGAGGATAGCATTGACAAGACTGCCTTTAGGACTCCAGACGGTTTCTATGAATGGCTAGTGATGCCCTTCGGTTTGACAAACGCCCCCGCATACTTTGTTGATTTGATGAGTAGGGTGTTTAGGTAGTACCTTAATAAATTCGTGGTAGTCTTTGTAGACGACATCTTGATCTTTTCTAAGGATGAGGAAGAGCATGCCCTACATCTTAGGGAAGTGTTGGAGACTCTTTGAGCGCATAGCCTTAAGGCTAAATTTTCTAAGTGTCACTTCTGGAGGAAGGAAGTACGGTTCTTGGGGCATGTGGTTTCCAAAGAAGGGATAGCCGTGGATCCCGCGAAGGTGGTGGCAATCCAAGATAGGAAGGTTCCCAAAAATGCTACCGAAGTAAGAAGCTTCTTGGGGTTGGCTGGCTACTATAGGAAGTTTATCAAAGACTTCGCAAAGATATCAGTCCATTGACCCGCCTGACGAAGAAGAACCTAGTTTTCACATGGGACGTAGATTGTGATGATGCGTTCCAACGTTTGAAGAGAGCTTTGACTTCAGCCCCAGTCTTAGTGCTGCCAGACGGGAGCAAGCCATTTACTGTTTATACTGACGCTTGTGGGACAGGACTAGGCGCAGTTTTAATGCAAGAGGGTAGGGTAATAGCCTATGGTGGAAGGCAGTTGAGAGCGCATGAGAAGAATTACCCCACACATGACCTAAAGTTGGCCGCTATCGTTTTCGCGCTTAAGTCTTGGCGTCATTATCTTCTTGGCGAGAAATTTGAATTATTCACTACCACAAATCGCTAAAATACTTATTTTCTCAAAAGGACTTGAACTTAAGGCAGCAAAGGTGGATGGAGTTCTTAGCATCCTACGACTTCGAGATAGCATATACCCCTGGCAAGGGTAACGTGGTGGCGGACGCCTTAAGTAGAAAAAGATTATCCTTAAGTCCTTTGTTTGTTGAGCGGCGAAGCTTAGAATTCATTTCGATGTTTGACTTTAGACCTTCCGTTGACTTCGTACCCGGTTTGCTAGCATCTTTGGAGGTCATGCCTACGCTTTTGGGACGGATTGGCGAGGCACAGCGAGACGACCCGCAATTGGTTGAGTTAGTAGAAAAGCTCAAAGGAGGGGAGTCATCAAGCCATCTCCGTAGGTATACCCTAGATGATAAGGGTTGGTTACGTAGGGACGGTAGACTTTGTGTACCAAAAGACGATGACCTAAGGAAGACTATTCTTGACGAAGCACATCGTTCGAAGATGACCATTCATCCCGGCGGGGACAAGATGTACATGGACATGAGACGAGTTTACTTTTGGGACGGTATGAAGAGGGACATAGCCGAGTATGTCGCTAGATGCTTGGTGTGCCAACAAGTAATGGCGGAGCAAAAAAAACCCAGTGGGTTGCTTCACCCATTGGAGGTTCCACTATGGAAGTGGGAGAGTGTCTCGATGGATTTTGTGGATGGATTACCAAGATCGAGGAAGGGTAATACGGGGATTTGGGTTATAGTAGATAGACTTACTAAGAGCGCCCATTTCATTCCTGTAAAGAGTAAGAGGACTGCTCCATGGTTAGCTTCTGTATACGTTCGAGAGATAGTTCGTTTGCATGGTGTTCCTTCTAGCATAGTGAGCGACCGCGATCCTATTTTCACTAGCGAATTTTGGAGAAGCTTGCATGAGGTGGTAGGGACTCAGTTATGTTTGGGCACCGCATATCATCCTCAGACGGACGGCCAGTCCGAGAGGGTGAATCACATTCTAGAAGATTTGTTGAGGCTATGTATCCTAGACTTTGGGGGTACGTGGGAAGAGCATCATCCATTGGTGGAGTTCGCATATAATAAAAGCTTTCAGTCCAGCATTGGTATGGCACCATTCGAAGCTCTATATGGACGACCTTGTCGTTCACCTACATGTTGGTGGGAATCTACGGATAAGATCTTACTTGGGTCCGATATGATTAGAGAGATTTCGGAGAAGATCGACTTGATTCGGAGGAAGATGAAAGCAGCGCAAGATAGGTAGAAATCATATGCGGATAAGAGAAGGACGGATCTTGAATTTGAGGTTGGGGACATGGTCTTTGTCAAAGTGTCTCCATTACGAAACATTGTTCGCTTTGGGTCCGTTGGTGTAACACCCCACATCTGTTAAGGTCACTCACAAAGGGAATGCCTTAACTTCAATGGAGTATTATGGGTACTGGAACAGAAATATTACAAGACAGACATATATAAAACAACGGAAAATAAAGTGGAAGTACTTCAAATCATTTATTAAATATAAATGTTTACAAGAAAAGCCCATCAACTTCCAATACCCAATTTCATAGTTAAAATATCTGTCTTGCTCAAAAACAAAGAAGCATAAAAACAAACTGCAGTATTCCCCAATAAAGCAAAGCAAGCCATAGCCAAGAGAAATCCAAGCCATACATGAAAGAGCCTTGGAGCTTGGTAAGATCCGAACTAATCTGTATTCCCACCCTGTGAACCTGGGGGGGGGAACGGAAGAAAAAGAGGCGAAACAAAACGGGTCAGTCATAAAGACTGAGTAAATCCTAGTGACTTTCAGCATAAAAATAGGTAAAGGTAACATGGCATGAATAAACTGAAAGTAAACATAAGCATGATAACAAGGTAGACAAGATAAACTAAGATATCAGGATAAACTATGATAACAAGATAAACTAAGGTAACAAGATAAACTTCGGGCACGATGAAACAAGTATAACATCCCATAATTCCTATCAAGTATCCCACCGCATGGTTTCTATCAAGAATAACATCGCAAGGTTTCTAAGCTTTACCATTAAAACGATATCTATTTGCTCTGCACCACCTAACTAGCATCCTCATAAGTGTCTTACATTGAATGATCCGTATTCCTACTAGTGTCCCAACTAGTGTCCTGTGTAACAAGGATCCGTACCCCCTACTAGTGTCCCAACTAGTAGCCCGTGTTATATAATAATTACAACGTGACCCCAATCCCCGCAATTATGGTGGCCTTCAGGTGTACATCGATTTTGAGGATTCCACCTCGATCACCCCAATGGCCATGTATTTATTCGATGCACCCTTACTACCTTATCGATCGGCTCCCTACTTGACCTAGTTCTCGTTTGTGTCACGCGGCCCCCTACTTGTAGATACCTGTGCTGGTCCCACCATGAGGTGTATCAAGTCCCATGGTGGCAACCCTGACACAATCAAGATGCACAGCTTTATACCTACTGATGCCCAGTGGCTAAATTTTCTGCGCCGAAGTGTGTGCACGCCCGCACTCCGTTAGAACCTGCACTGCTGCACCAACCGCCGCTAATTTGACCTCTTATAATCAGCCCAGTAATCGTGCCCCACCCTGCCTAGCTCAGGGTTCTGTTGATACCTAATGTGGGTTACTGCTGAAATGGGTCCCCGTTACTAGGTTTTTCTAATGGTTAAGTCTGTGGGCCTATATTCTCTGATATTACCCACCAACCCCGATGTGTACTTAACCCCGCTACTGATTCAAGCATGTGTATTTAATGGTTAAGTGTATGTGGGCCTATATTTACTAATATTACCCACCAACCCGATATGTACTTAACCCTTCTACTCGTTATGTTACCATGGTTAAGTGTTTATCTTAGTTAACTTAACCTTTCTCGCTTAATATGTTTGATTGGATAAGTGTGGTTTATTAACTTAACCCCGTTCGTCTATCTGGTTACATTGGTTAAGAATTTTCTTGTTAACTTAACCCCATGTGTTACTTAACCCTACCACGCCTCACATCAGATTGGTTAAGTGCATGTTAACTTAACCCCATCCACTTGTCATATTATAATGGTTAAGTGTTATCAACTTATTCAAGTTAACTTAACCCATCCGCTTGTCCTGTTGTGTTGGTTAAGTGTTATTACTTAACCGCAACCACTTGTCTAATTAGCCCGTTGTATTAGTTAAGTGTTCTCACTTTACTTAACTCAACCCACTTATCTAATTAACGTGTTATATTGGTTAAGTGTTCTCTATTTACTTAACCCCACCTACTTGTTTGATTAACACGTTATCTTGGTTAAACGTTCTTAGTTTACTTAACCCTACCCACTGGTCTAATTACCATGTTATGTTGGTTAAGTATTACTATTCGTATTCCGACATGTCACCCACATGTCACCCACTTAACCCCCATTTCCCACCACATGTTTTTCTTTGGTTAAGTGTTACTTAATTTATTACTACCGCACCCCTGTAGGACCTCTCACATTAGGCCACCCTTTTGTGGTTGCTGGATTTGCCGGGCGGGTCCGGGAAGTCTTATACCACAAACGGGCCTAACCTCGTGTCCATATAGTTGTCACGCATTTAAATTTCAAATTAGATTTTTAAGATAACTATCCCGTCCGTCGGATCAGTTAGGGATAGCCAGGGAGGGCAGGAAACTTGTATTTTCCAAACCCAAGCCTAGACACTATCCTCTCTGTCACCCTAGGACATTCTGGTGTATGTGTTATTAGGAGAAAATGTCATTAATATATATAATATTTTCACCCCATATTTGGATTAATTATCCCTAGTCAAATATGTCAAAATATTCCAATTATCTTTATGTCCATAATTTATATTAATTATGTCCATATATGAACATTTATTATTTATATTAATTATGTCCATTTATCAACATTTATTATGGCCCACTTTCCCCTTTAAATCATGTTTATAATTTTTGGTATGTAAATTATACCAAATTAAATGTCACTAACCATGATAATGCTAAACATGACAATTACATGTAATTTCAAATTATCAATCAAAATATGGTGTACCCCACCTTCCCAAACTTGCCACATTAGCCATGCCCAAAATTACTATGTCATATATAATGGCGTTTCCAAATCAATAGTTAAGCCTAATCTAGACTTATCATTTCTATTTACATTTTATACCAAATCTAGATTAAATATCCAAATTCACAGTTCATGTCCAAGCTAGATTTAATATTCTAGTTTATGCCCAAAACTTGATTTACCCGCCAAATTTACACATATACCCAAAATTATATGTATACCATGTTTACACCAATTTACCTATAACAAGTTCTAGCTTTTCACATATATCATGATCCATGTCAAATTACCTATACTAATTTATATATGCCTAATCCTTGCCAATTTACATATGTTCAACTTATGCCGATTTACATAATTACCAAGTTTCATGCCATTTTACATATGTCAAGATTCATGTCCAATTTACATATATCAATCCCAAATAAACCCAATTCATGATGTAGTTATCCCAAACTATAATCTTTTTATTTAATTTACATAGGCCCGAACTCATGATTTAATTTACATGCCAATTCATGTACGCGACTTCATGCCAAATTATTTATGCCAATACCCCAAACTTGCAATTTCAATCATATTGACAATACCCAAATTTCCAATTTCATGTTATGCCATCAATTCCACCCAACACATATATCCAAATAGGCAATATTCCCATATTTTTTCCCCGTATTCAATCGTACGCAAATAGCAGTTTAGGCCTAGATCCGAAATTGATCTAGGTTCATCAAAAGAAAATAAATAGGGAAAGGTAGAATTTGCATCAAGATAAGATTGGAGGGAAAAACCTCATCTCAGGCATGAAGAATAGATCTTGATAATAATATCAACATAAATCAAGAAAACTAATTTACAACAGGCTGAATAGATCATGAACTAGACATGAACAAGTATCAAAACTCAAGGTTCAAGAATCAACAGGAATAGATCGATAAACATACTTAAATCCAAATTCACTTTATTTCATGGCCATATTATAATTAAATATTTAAACCTGAAAATAACTAGAACTTACAGAGAACGGCTAATGAATTAGGGAGTGAATTTGTCGTAGAAAGTTGCAGTGTCATTGATCTATCCTCTTGAATTTGTTGTAGAAGCATTGATCTTTGATTTGATTTGGGTTTGAACGCTTAAGCTTTAATTTGGAGACGGCGGCCATGGCTCAAGAGAGATTCCAGCAGCATTTAGGTGTCATATGAATTTGTGTGAGTTAGGCTAGGTCTAGGTGTTCTTTTATAGGTGTAGCACTTCATTTCAGCCATCGGATTAACCTTAAAACCCATCCGGACCATCAAAACTCGTCCCGGGCCTCAAAAATGGGTTCTGGACCACCCCAGGCTGACCAGGTCGACCTGTACAGGGGGAGTCGACACTACAGTCGACACAAGGGGGGGCAGGTCGACTTGGGTGTCGACACTGCAGTCGACACGGGTAGTCTGCCAGAAAGTCTACCGAAATCTTGTTTTAGCCATATCTTGGTCATACGGACTCCGATTTTCGAAAACTCGGACTCTATTTCGCGTATTTTTCCGAGAGGAACGCAATGGTGATGTCCATTTTACCTAATTCCTAATTCTTGAATTAGTTATCCTTATTTTACTATCTTTTCCGTTACATACGTCGTTATCGAACTAATTTTTCTTCTCTTCCATGTATTAATTAATTCTTCTTATGCATCACCATTATTTACCCATCATAAGCATATTTTTATATATTTTATTTTATTTTTAATTATATTAAAAATACGGGGTGTTACATTTTGATTCGTCATACGTTGTAAGTAGAGTGCTATTCCGATGTGAATAAATAATTGTGTTTTGATTTGTGTAAAGTGAGAAATGGAATTGTGGCGATAATAATCTATATTTGTATGTTGCTTGGATTCTAAACGATTTGGAAATGTTATGGTATACGATTGGATATTTGCAAGTATGTGGTTTATGTTGACAACCATATGTTGTGGTATTTTATTTGGGGTTCATACAAGTATATGATTCATGTTAACAACCATGTGTTGTGGTATTTTATTTAGGATTCATACAAGTATATGATTCATGTTAACAACCATATGTTATGGTATTTTATTTGGGATTCATGCAAGTATATGATTCACTATTATGCCAATATGATGTACATACTTTTATGATCACTTTTAGTGTGTAATTGGACTCGACTAAGTACTATGGTTTATATGAATCTATGTTGGAATTGACAAATCATACTTTTGTTTTAGAAACAAAAGTAAGCATTTTTATGAACATGATCAAACTATGTTTGGTGTTATGCCTAGTTGAAACCATGTTTAGGCCTATGTTGTTATAAAAAAATCATATGGTGATATATGTGACACATAATTAAGTTGGATTTACATTCTAATTGCAAGTTTACATGAATAGACTAAAAAAACATGATTTCATGTTTAGGTATGTTTATGCCATGATTATATGAATAGAATGGTTCATGTTTAAGTATTATTTATGTCATGATTATATGAATAGAATGATTCATGATTAAGTATTGTTTATGCCATGATTATATGCTATTACAATGCAAGTTCACATGTGCCTAATTCATGTTAATTGAATCGTTATGTTGCAAGTTCATGCGTTCACACTCCCCTTTTTATGTTACCTTATAAACACCATGTTATAAGCCTCCCCTTTTCATATGGCTAAGTTGGGTTTAAATGTTAAACCCAACATATCTTATATTGTAGCGAATGTGTAAAACGGGGGTAATGACGTTTGGGATAAAATATAGAACATATGAGTGGCATGTTTGACGTATGCCAACAACCTTGAAAAATAATTAAGTGGCATAAATAAATTTTAACCTATAAAGATGAATTTGAATAATGGGCCGCAAATATTTACATATAAAAAGGAAAGAGACAAAATATGTAAATGTAGAAAATACGATGTGTTTAACCCGAGGTTGGATTGAGTTGTGATGTAAACCTGCCTGGAACCGCCCGGTTGTCCAGTAGTCACAACAATACCTGTCCAATGTGGGTGGTTAAACACGGAGCCCAATAAGGACCCGAGGTTAGACTGAGTTGTGGCGTAAGACTGCCCGGACCCAACCGGCAACAGGCAGCCACAACAATACCTGTCTAATGTGAGAGGTCAAGGCTTTAATAAGACAATTAAGGCTGAGTCAGGATTGATAGGATTAAGTAAATTGAATTAATACTTAATCAAAATGGAACATGCTAAACTATACAGACTGATTGGGGGTTAGGTTTACAAAACACTTAACCAACTTAGCATGTTGGCTAGAAATAGAAAACCTAGTAGCGGGGGACCCTTTTCAGCAGTAACCCTACAAGGTGTATCAGGATACCCTGAACTAGGCAGGGTGGGGCACGATTATTGGGCTGACTGTAAGAGGTCAAATCGACGGCGGTGGTGCAGCAGTGTAGGTTCTAACGGGGTGCGGGCGTGCACACACTCCGGCGCAGAAAAATAAGGCACTGGGCACCAGTAGCATACCTGTGCATTCTAGGATTGTGTCGGGCCACCACCATGGGACTTGATACACCCCATGGTGGGACCAGCATAGGTAACTACAACATCGGGGGCCGTAAGACACATGTAACTATGCGAGTAGGAGCCGATCATCAGAAATGAATCACTTCATCCTGATTATGGGGTGCCGGTTGGGAACTAGTTTATATGGGTACAGAGATTAATATGGGGTACGATAGTATATTCGACTCCAGACAACTTAACTTAGTTTGTGGTGCTTTCCCATTTCCAGTTTATACTTATCATACCCAGTTCTTTATTCATAGACTGAATAGTCCTAGACTTACTCAGGCTTTATGTCTGACTCTACTTTTCTTTCGTCTTCTTTTCTTTCGTTTCCCCCCTCCCCCCCAGGTCCACAGGGAGGGAATACCGCAGCTTGACCAGCTTTCACATCCAGCTTGAAGAGAAAGAATGTATTTCTTGGATCTTTTTCGTTTTGGACTATGGCTTTGGACAGAAATTATGGGACTTATGCAGTTTATTTATGTTTTCTTTATGCTTCTTTAAATAATGTAATCAAGACAGTTATGAAGATGTTATGTTTTTGGAAGTATTGTAAAACAAATTATGACATGGTTTGTGTAACACGTATTTTGTTGAAATAAAAGTTGTTGTTTTCCGCTGTTCAAAAATATGTGTTCTTATATCTGTCTTGTATATCTGTGACTTATACTTATAAACCTCCACCAAAATTAGGGCATTCCCTTTGAGAGTGACCCTAACGGAGGTGGGGTGTTTCAGTTGGGAAATTAGCACCAAGGTTCGTAGGACCGTTTCCTATTAAGGAGAAGATTGGGCAAATGGCGTATAGAGTGGAGTTGCCCGAGAGACTTAGTGGTGTACGCGACGTATTCCATGTATCACATTTGAGGAAGTGCTTGCACGAGACCGCGGAAGTGATAGAGCCGAACTTGCTTAGAGAGGTGGAGATAGAGCGTGATGCGACGATTCGACGAGCTCCTACGCGCATTCTTGGGTCAGAGATTAAGAAGCTGAGAAATCGAGAGGTCAGACTGGTCAAAGTACAATGGGGAGATGATGAGAGCAACGCTACTTGGGAGACAGAAGAGAAGATGCGTTCACGATACCCTTTCCTTTTCGAGGGTATGTCCTTTAATTTCTCCTTTATCGCTTATCTTGTACTTATCTTACCTTTAGAGTATCTTCTCGTTAGTATTCTTGACCTTTAGATAGGATAATCCTATGGTTGAAACATATGTTTGAGACATGTTATGTATGGTGGATGCAAAGTGGATGCAAGTGTTTGCTAGTGGTTGCTCGTGGATGCATATACACACACTATTAGGCACCAGATCGGCTCAGTCACTTAATATTGCATATTGCATATATATGGATGTATTTAGTAAAATGGATGTATAATGGTTGTATTATCATATAGTAGCTGCATTCGGGTGGATGGTTGTGCACGCATATAGAATTAATATGTATCATTAGGAATCTTTTGCATACATATTGGACGCATGGCACTATCATGATTTGCATTAAGGAGGTCAACTGGATCAGTGGACCGCCTTATTTTGCATTAGATATGGACATATACACACACTGTTCATTTAAAACATGAAAGCATTAGAAGTCTATAAGGACAATGGATACCTGTGTTTGATGGTTGAGTAGATGGTTGTTTGGATGTTAGGATATACATTCTTCTTAACTTGAAGATTTCGGGGACGAAATCCTTTAAGGAGGGGAGAATGTAACACCCTGTAATTCTATTAATATTAATATTTACAAATTAAAGAATAACTAATCTCAGACGTGAGAATTGTGGGAAACGGGTTGCGCCATTGAGTTCGTCTCGGAATTCTAGTGGAGATAGAGTCCGAGTTTGCGGGAAATGAGTACCGGATGAAAGAGTTATGGACGAACGAAGTTTGGTGGCAAAGAAAGAAAAATAAATAAATGCACTGGCGCACTTGGGAAGTGCGCCAGTACATATTTACACTGGCGCACCTGCTAAGTGCGCCCAAGCCGAGGCTGGAGCCTGCACAGCTTTCTGGTTCAGGCTGACCCGTATTGTTGAGTCCATTCTGAATCCTTGCTGAGTCATTAGGGATGACTCATCACCCTATCATAATTGAATGGTTTTGATTAACCCTAAGAACATCTGACGGCTTAAATTAATTTATAACTCTATAAAAAGACCCCTATACACAAACCCTAAATCAGAAAATAAACAAAGACCATGGCCGTCATGCTGATATTTTGAGACCTAGAGCAGCCGCCATCAAATTAAAGATAAAGAACAGCAACCAAATCAGAACTACCCAACCCTAACAGCGATTCTTCATCAAAAGAGCGCTAATTCGACTCCCTTTCTTCTATAGTTGTGAGTATGATAGTCTTAACAAGATTATTATCATTTTAATTAGGTTAAGTCATGAATGGATTGTGAGTAGATGATGTGAATTGACATATGCTATCATGTATGTTATTAATCCTATGCTATGTGGTGATGATATACTATATGTTGTAAATCATGCTATGATGATGTTATGTATGTTGAAAGTTTCTATGCTAAGTGGCGATGAATCATACATGTAAAAGCCATGATGTTACTATCTATGCTAGTTAGTTTATATTAATTAAATCATCATGTTTGGGATATGTTGATCTATATGACAAGTTACATATGTTGATTAGAAAAGTTATGAACATATGCCATGACATCTATTATGACATCTAGAACTATGCTATGACATATGTGACATCCTATGCTAGTTCACACCATCATTATGTTGCCTAAAAACCCCATATGCAAGTTTATGTATAGATTTGGGCTATGATCATATCATGTGAATTGTGACATTTAACAAGTTGACACCTTTTGATCCTTAACATGTGTAATTTATGCAAGTTTCACCCCTATCATGATTAGATTTATTTTATTGTCTATATGTTAATTTGGCTTTCTACTGTGCGTTAGACTATTCAAGTCTAGCCTATATTATGCGTTGAATAAGCGAACGTATAAACGTGGGGTAGGGGTAATATTAAGGATTTAATAATAAGATGTTGGGTGCAATTGATATGATTTTGCATACCATAAGTGGATGACCATAATTGAGTCAATTATGGGCATCAATAAAAGTGGATTTAATTAATAATTTGATAGGGAATTATTAAAACTGGGGTAAAAGATTGAAAGTTGTCAATCAATGCTTAGGACACGAGGTTGGACTCGTTTGTGACGTAAACCTGCCCGGAACCGCCCGGCAAATCCAGTGGTCACAAATGTCAGCCCAATGTGAGAGGTCCTAGGCCTAAACTAAAGCATAACAGTTGTAAAGACACGAGGTTAGACTCTTTTATGGTGTAAGACTGCCCGGACCCGCCCGGCAAATCCAGCTGCCATAAATGCCAGTCTAATGTGAGAGGTCTTTATAAGGTTATGGCCTGAATGAATTAAGAAATACTTAACCAGATAAACATGTAAAGTGGGACATGGGGGTTAAGTAGGTGCCTTGGGTAGCATGAGGAATATAGTGGGTGCCCTTAGTGGCATGTGAAATACGATTAGTAAGACTTAACCAAACACACATGTAAATGAACATAACTAAGAGGTTTAAGTGGGATATATTAATGACATGCTTAGGTGGGTAGCTTGTGGGGGCCCATTTCAACCAGTATCCCAAACGTATCTTTGTGGGCTCGACCCAAGTCGAGGATGGGACACGCATACTGAGTTTGACTATAAGAGGCCAAAACGGGGAGCGGTGGCAACGCAAGTCCAACGGGTTTCATATGCGTGTGTGGACCCGGGCTGGTAGGTAAGACGTTGTTGCATCGTGTAGGTATAAGCCGTGCATTCTCAAGTTGTATCGGGTTGCCACTTTAGGGGAGTGATACACCCCACTGTGGGGCCAACACGGGTATCTACGAGTAGGGAGCCGATCGAAAGTGGGTAGTGGAGTACACCTAGTGGAGATAGGGGCAGACGACACCTATGTAGTCAGCTAGGGGTACGTAAGGCTATTTATATTGTTTCTGTGTGAAGCAAGTGGGATCAACCTTTAGGGTGACTGGTGCGGTGCAGTGTAGTAATGTGCGGTGCAGTATAGTAATTATTCGTTAGTAATTAGGTATGCCTTTACCGTTATCTTTAACGTTATCTTAAACGCTATCTTTATCTTCCAAATAGTTCATAGACATTTACTTGTCTTCCAGCTTATGCCTTAGTCTAGTTATTTTGATAATAGTATTGTTAGAATTATCATACTCGCCAGACTTTATGTCTGACCCCCTCCATTTCTATCCTTTTCCCCCTCCAGGTCCTCAGGCTGGGCCCAGTTCTAGTGGAGTTTGATTGGACTGCTCATCTCTCTTTGGAAAGTTTGGACCGTTGAAGTAAAGTCCAACTTGTTATCTTCTTTAATGGCTATTTGTGTAATGGGATTATGTATTTTGTTTTATGAAGATGGATAATGTACTTGACTCTTATTAATGGTTTTGTGATGTAATAAACATGTTTCCGCTGCAATAAAATGAAGTTTTAGTTTTCAAGTACTACTTATTATCTGTCTTGTTGTAATTTTTCTGTTCTATATTCACTTATAACCTCCATGGAAGTTAATGCATTCCCTTTGTGAGTGACATTAATGGACGTGGGGTGTTACAGAAGAGGATGAGGAATTCATGAATGTAGATTTAGCTCACGAAGGAGGAAGGAATTATAAAACCTAAGACAAGAGGAAGTATCTTTACTATGGTGTAATAGGGCATGTAATTAAGGGCAAAGGACAAGATTTTCAGAAGGGCAAGTACCTACTTTCGCCACCAAGCGTACCTAGGAGAAAGGTAGTAAAGTTCTGTTGGAAGAGTCTAGTTTTGCTGTTAGTACTCTTTCCTTTGGTTTTAGCGCTTCGCGTTTGTTCATATCCACTTCCATAGTTGAGCCTCTGCACCATAGTACTTGTATAGTAGAAAGATCCCACTAGAGTCTCAAATCCAATTGATAGTCCGACCAGTTTATTTTTGGGATTTGAGAATAGCTATCGAGTTTGCTTATATCATCTCATGTAGATCGTCTAAATTCGTAGGAGATATTCCTTGGGTGCTTGTCTGATATTTGTTTAGGCCTTTGGGGCTTGTACTTGAGGAATGTCGAGTTCGACTAGGATGGTTTGCGTGAGAGATGAATAGTTGTGGCAGACACTCTAAAAAGCACGTAGTGACCTTTCGACCTTTATAGTTATGGCATGGTGGATAAGAGGGAGACCTCTAATCATCTTAGTACATACACTTGGTACCGTGATTGACATCTGTTTATTTTGGAAATGGAGGTCAGAAACTTCACAAACGTGAAGTTAAATTAGTTAAGATACAGTGGAGTAAAGCTCAAGAAGGCTAGATACTAGCATCATACCCTTTTCCTTAAGGGTGCATCCTTGATTTCTTTTCTTTTTTTTGTAGGAGCTTTACGCATAATTGTTTCTCTCTTTCCAAAGTATATCCTCTAGGTCGTATCTTCGATCGTTAGGTAGAAACACTTTTGGATGTAAACATGTATTTGAAACATGTTATGGTTGATGGTTGCGAGTGGTTGCTAATGGTTGCTCGTGAATGCATATACATACGTATTAGGCACTAGATCAGTTCGGGCGCTTTCATATTGCATTTACAGATATGTATTTGTTTGTAAGTTGAACTTGATATGTTATCATATGGATGTTGCATATGGATGAATGGCTATGCACACATGTAGTATTTACATAACTAGGGGTGCTTGCATACATGATTGGACGCATGGCACTGACATGATTCGCATTAAGGAGGTCAACTGAATCAGTAGACCGCCTGATTTTGCACTAGATAAAGACATATACACACATTATGCATAATAACATGAAAGCATTAGAAATCTTTTAAGGACAATGAATGCTTGTGATTGAATGGTTGAGTAGATGGGTGATTGGATGGTAGGACACATTCTTCCCAACTTGAAGATTTCGAGGACGAAATCCTTTTAAGTGGGGGAGAATGTAACACCCCGTAATTCTGTAACACTAAGATTCACAAATCAAGGTATAAATAATTCAAAATGAAAGAATTAAGGGAAACGGGTGGCGCCATTGCGTTCGTCTCGAAATTCTGCTTGAAAACGAGTCTGAGTTTGCATAAATCGGAGTCCGTATGAAGAAGTTATGACTCTCCGAAGTTTCAGGAATTTTCAGAATAGAAAACAGCTCGAAATTCGAATTCGAAATTCGAATTCAAACCCAGAAGCAGGCTGGGCGGGAAATTTCCCGCCCAAGCCCAGGTCGACTGGGGAGTCGACTGGGCAGTCGACCCCCCCCTGGCCAGGTCAACTGCGCAGTCGACCTGGTGCCAGAACCCGGTTTTGAACCTGGGTTCATTTTGATGTTTCTGGCCCGATTTTCTGACCAGATTCATGACTCTAATCATATATAAACAGCCTCCTGGCCTCCTTCTCTCTACACCATTTCATTCTATCCTTATGTTGCCTCTGAGAAAATGTATAAATAAATAAAATAATATATAAAATAAATCAAGACGAGGAAATGCTGCTCAAGACTTTCAAGAGGGGATTCAAAAACAAGCTAGATTTCAAGTGAAGATTCAAACGACTTCAACGACTGTTTTTCTACGAATCTAATATAATCTCTGTAAGTCGGTTACTTTTTAGATTTGAACGTTTTCTCTATTCGTGACATGAAATTAAAGGAATAAAGGAATATGCCTAATCTCTTCACTTGGATCTGTGTTTATACATGTTTCTAGACTCGAATAAGGACTGATCGTGATTCGATGACCAATTAGGCATTGCCTATGACTATGAACATTGCCTATGACTATGAACATTGCCTATGACTAGGAACATTGCCTATGACTGTGACTCATGACTATGAGAATTATTTCCTTTGACTATGAACACAAGCCTATGCCTTTGATTAGGAAACATAAACTATTGCCTATGACATAACAAGGACAACTGTGACTAAACACCTATGATTCATGACTAGGAAAATGTTGCTTAAGTTTTGTGACGGTGAAATTAGGTCTAAACCTGATTATCTATTCTATCTATTCTTGATTTTCTTTGGATTTTGATCTTGGGAATTTACCTATTAAGTTAGGTCTACCCATGTTCTTGAACCTACATCGTTATTCAACCCTTTTTATGTCATAACATTTTCAGATCTATAGGCCTTCGATGTTTTAGATCAATTTATTTCAGTGTAATTCGTTAGGCCTGTAATTAGTAAATTATCATTTTATGCCAGTTATTATGTCTATCTCTTCAAGGCATTTTGGTTCATTCCCTTTTATCCACGAATCTAGATTTATTTATAATCTAGGTTGAATCACGATTATACGAACGATGGGAATACGATTTGGGCAAAATATGAAATTTACTAAAACGTAGTTATAAACTTGGAAATTGGCATAAATTGGGAACATGTATTATGGCATGTTCATAAAAATGCAAATTGGATAAATTTGACATGAATTATAGGATGTGTAATTTGAATCTAGTATTGACTTGTAAATCTAGCATTTACATGAACTGTGAACTAGAATAATAAGTCTAGTTTGACATGAACTGTAATTAGAATGTTAAATCAGAATTGGATTAGCTAATTTGGCATAATAAGTATATTGGCATAAATTTGAAATTGGCTATAATTGTGAGTAATTGTCATGTTTAGCAAAATCATGGTTAGTGACACTTAATTTGGTATAGTTTACATACCAAAAAGCATAAATATGATATAGAGGGGAAAATGGGCCTTAATAATAAATGTTGACAATTTACATTAAAAGAGTAATTAGGAAATAAGTAAATTAGGAATAATTTACTTATAGAATTTTTCCTAAATGAGAAAATGTAAATTTAGACAAATTTAAGGTTTATTAACGACATCTCTTTTAATAATACACCAGAAAGTTCTAGGGTGACAGAGAGGATAGTGTCTAGGCTTGGGTTTGGAAAATACAAGTTTCCTGCTCTTCCTGGCTATCCCTAACTGATCCGACGGACGGGATGGTTACTTTCAAAACCTGATTTGAAAATTAATCAAAACCCTTTGAACTTAGAAAACACGAATATGCCTAACCCAACGTTAGACTGAGTTGCGATGTAAACCTGCCCGGAACCAACCGGCACATCCAGTAATCGCAACAATATCTGTCTAATGTGAGTGGTCGCGGCTTTAATTTATTTAGTTAAAGCAAGAACAAGAATGGTAGGGTTAAGTTAACTAAGGCACTTAACCAATTCAACATGATAACAAAACCGATGGGTGGGGTTAGGTTCTTACTGACACTGTTAAGCTAGAATGGGAGGGTTAAGTCCATAGGAACACTTAACCAACTTAACACAGTTAAGCTAGAATGGGAGAGTTAAGTCCATAGGGACACTTAACCGAACTTAATATGGTAACAAGACAGGATTTGTAAGGGTTAAGTAACTAAGAAAACACTTAGCCAAATTAACATGTTAACTGGACTAGAAGGTGGGGTTAAGTAAAGTTAATACACTTAGCCAATTTGACATGTTAGCTGGACTAGACCATAGGGTTAAATAAACTTGAACACTTAACCATCAGAGTGTGATAAATGAATAGGGTTAAGTTTAAAACATGAAGGGATAATACTTAACCATTAATAACATGTTAGTTAAAACAGATGGGTAAGGTTAAGTTAAAAAGAAACACTTAACCAATACAGGTTGAATGAATAGGGTTAAGTAATAAGAAATACTTAACCAATATAACTTGGTTTGTGGTAAGGTTAAGTCAACATGAATTACTGATAACACTTAACCAGTTTAACAGGATAAATGAAGAGGGTTAAGTTAGCTTGAATTGACTAATGACACTTAACCAATCCAAATTGACGAGAAAGAGAACTAAGTAGTAAACCTTAGTTAAAAGGAGCTATGTAGTAAACCTTAGTTAAGAAAACAACGATTCTGGAAACTAAGTGGTAAACCTTAGTTAGCAAAACTAAGTAGTAATTCTTAGCATAACACGGGAAGGAGCGAACGTCTGTCTAATTTAAAAAGAAGGCTCCAACGAATTGGGTTACGAAGCCCGAGGCTTCGAGGGGACGTGAGGGTACTCTTGGTATCCCTCTGTGAGGTGGCAGATGATCCTCCTGGGCTCACAGAGGTTAAGGTATGCAGTAGAAGAACCAAGGGTATGCCTTGGTTGTAATACAAGGCAACCTAAAGACTAGGATGGACCAGCGTAATTCGGCGAGACCAGTAGCCCTATGATAGCAACTCGTCGTCTACCTACCATCTTTAGTCAATCTTTGTACGTATGCGGAAAGGCAGAGAACTCCCAACAGACCATATACTTGCTATCTAGTTATGGGTGAGGCTGGCCAATAGGAAAGTAGGGCATAGGGTGGCAAAAGTACAGTTCTCGCGATTGATTTTCTTGGATTGCCTTTCATTTGTTGAGGGAGGGGTCAAGTGGGACCATAGCCACTGGAATAAAAACAGACCTTAGCATCTGCATCGGCAGATATCTGAAAGCTCCTGACCGAGTTCTGTGTTTCTTGATTTGCCCTGCCACAGGACTCGGGCCGCACATTACAGGACACGTGCATCTAGACAAGCGATAACGATTCACGATACATGCGTGGGGAAGTCTAGGAACATATACCACTCTAGGTAGTGTGTCCTAGACTAGGGGCATCGTTCGACAGGTAGCGTAATCCCTAGTGAACCTAGGTGGCATAAACCCTGAATCTGTAAAGCATTAGACAAGTGGCGTAAACCCTAGTTGAATCTAGGAAGCACTCAATTGAAAACCCTAGATTAGATCTAGGTAATAGATAATAAATGTATGCCTGAAGGCGACCGAAATTACCGGGATTGGGATCACGTTACTAGTTGGGACACTAGTTAGGTGGTGCAGAGATATAGAAACCAGTATAACAAGGAAATAGCGAAGCGGCGAAAGTATTAGAGCATATCCAGTTTATCTTATCTTAGCATATCTTGTGTTAATCTTGTCTAATCTTGCTGACCCTATCATCATGGTGTTATCTTGTATTCAGTTAATTCATGTCGTTTTGTTTTTCCATGTTCACATGCTAGAAGTAACTGAACTTACTCAGGCTTTATGTCTGACTCTGTTTTTCTTTCATCTTCTTTTCTTCTGTTTCCCCCCAGGTAGTAAAGGAGGGAATAGTATAGCTCAGGTTAAGTTGGACTGTCACTCTTTCCCAGCTTGAAGATTTGTCGAAGTTTTGCTTGGATTCTCTTTTCAGATGCTATGGCTAGCTCTTGCTACATTGGGGAATATAAATGTTGTTTTATGCTTCTTTATTTTGTAAGACAGATGATACTCTGATATTGTAAAGAAATCGTTGTACAAACTATTTTATCAATAAAGCAAAGTTTAATTTTCTGCTGTTTTAATTTTTGTCTGTCTTGTAATTCATCTGCATCTTTTACCTTAAAATGCTCCACAGAACTTAGTGCATTCCCTTTGTGAGTGACACTAACGGATGTGGGGTGTTACAGGTACCTCAGATTTATTGGTCGATAGTGACCAAATTATAGGTTCAATAGGACCAGGAAACGTGTGTTTAGGAATTGCCAATCCACTAAGGTATATTTGTGGTCCAGCCCTGCAGGATCCAAGGGTTCACTGCGGGGGATCTTGAGACACTGCTAGAGTGTCTCGAATCGGTAAGGAGATCGTCCCTAGCCTTGACTCATGACAGAAACCCAATTTCCAATATGACATTACGGTTTTGATTGTAAACCTATATATGGCGACATAGTATATGGTAGCTATGTCGTCTAGTATTGATACATTTACTTTGAAGTACTTTAAAAATGATTAGACACAAATAATAATATTAAAATATTATTTTCTACGTATCAAGCATGTTTGATCATTATAAGGTAAAACTCTATCCTCCAGTTTTCGTTGCATTGTGTGATGGGACTTGAGTCTAATAATGATTTCATTTTTCTAAAAGGCATTGCATTGTTTTGAATAAAAATTTATTTAACTTATGCACTGGCAATCCAGTGGAGTAATGAGACGACCCGAAATCCCGTTCTGACGGAGACAAGGGTTATCTTTGGAATATAACACAGAAACAGATAATAGCAGAACAAAATTAAATAAATACACCAGATAGTGAACAATAGAATATACTGGATAAAAGTAATCATCAGAGTTACACAGTACACAGGATCATACTTAGTAAAAATATAGTTTAGCTATACATAAATGTCTACAGCGGAAAACAAACAAAATATGTACAATAGGAGCTGAACAGCATAAAAAGAGATAAATGATATAATCCATCTTCAGCTCCAGCTATCCAGAAAGAACCAGCTAAACCTGAATACAAGGCTGCCCGTGTAGAAAGAGGGGCACCCGAGTTTGAAAGTGAAACAAACTACGAGTCAGTCATGGGACTGGTATGAGAAGTCTACTCAACACATATATAATATGGCTAATCACAGGACTACGCCACCTTCGTGGAACGGGTTTACTCCATTGGATTGCCAGTGCTTTAAAACAAATCTTTCTTTTAAACATCGCTATGCTTTTTATAAAAATGAAGCCGTTATAAGACTCAGTTCCCATCACACAGTGCAACGCAAACCGGAGGATAGAGTTTTTACCTTATAACGGCCAAGATATGCTTGATACGAATAAAACAATGGCATTTGATATTATTACTAGTGTTTATATGTTTTGAAAACAATTTCAAATCATAACTATCAATCATAGACGACATGAGCGTCCCATGCCACTATGTCGCCAAATGTATATATACAATCGAAACCGCACAGTCACGTATTTGGAAATTGGATTTCCGTCATGAACCAAGGCAAAAGATAGTCCTTACCGAATTCGAGACTGCCTAGCCCGAGCCTCAGGAACAGCCGCAACTGCCCCTTGGAGCGACAGGGCCGGTCCACCGATGTGGATTATTATTGTAAAACAACTCATTTCAAAACACTATTATTTTATATATTTCATATTGGTGATAAAAATAGGATTTTTCTTATAAAACAATTTCTTTCAAAACGAGATTATTTTACTCAGTTCATATAGTCGATAAAAGGTGATTTTTATTATCAAACAATTTATTTCAAAATATGAATACCATTCAACACATGAATTTCTAATCAACGAATGAATATCAATTCAACACATGAAGGTTTTCTATTCAATGAATAAATATAGTTTAAGCAGATGAAAATAATTCAAACACATGAATATTATTCAAAATTTCGGCAGCATAACGGCAGGGTAGTTAAAACCGGGACCGTCCCTAGTACGGCTCCTCGCTCTACCTTAAAACCTCGCGGTTTTTGACAATGGGGATCATGCATCTAGTTCGCACGCAGGCGGCATGTATATATTTATTTCATTTCCACAAACTAATCCTATGTGGTTTCAACCAAATATTTCTCAACCACAAACGGGTATTTTTCAACCTCAATCAATCAATATCAACCACAAACAATCCCAAACAATCATTCGCTATCAATTAATTTTCACACCAATCACAATCAATAAATATCGTCCATGGTTTGTGGACGAGGGGCGTATATATATATATATATATATATATATATTTATATATAGCAATTCACTTTTATTTCAACACATATATAATTTTTACAACGCATATATAACTT
This sequence comes from Allium sativum, assembly GCA_030737875.1. NCBI lineage: Eukaryota > Viridiplantae > Streptophyta > Magnoliopsida > Asparagales > Amaryllidaceae > Allium > Allium sativum. The sequence goes on from CM060915.1 coordinate 533,530,065, forward strand.
ATACATCGAACATTCAACTTATACAACGCTTATACATGAGGTGTACAACGTTTATATAACTCATACATCGACTATATAATTTATACATCGTCGTTTTCCATATTGTTTTTAAATCAGAAATCTCACATTGGGTTCCACTCCACCAAAAATAGCAGAAGGCTCAGAAAAATACGTGGTCTCTTCTAAAATGTAGAAGGCGTCCACACGGTCACGATGTTTCCTGTTTCATCGAATTTCGTTAACATAGCAAAAAGATATGATTTTTCAAAGGTTTGTAACACTTAAAAGTGTTATTTTCAATTGAAAAATAAACAAGCCGCATACCAGTTTTTTTCTTCGAAACTAGGTTTTCGATTTTCTCGCGAATCGATGCACGATATCACGATCGACCTTTACCACAGCGTAGGGCTTCGAACCAGCTTCCCGGCGCCGGCAACCACCTTCAGTTCGACGTCCAGATGAAGCAGCGGCGACAGTTGCAAACGGCGAACTTCGTGGCTTTGATTCGAGCGATATACTCAATGAAAAAAATCAAACTTGGTATGGATTGGAAGGTCTCGACAAACTCTACAAAATTCCCAACAGAATGGAGGTCTAATTTTGAGCTGATTGAGAGGAATCGAGGAGAGAAGGGAGGAAGAAGTTTCCGTTGTTCGATCTGGAGTGTCGGGGGGTTTTTCGATTTTTTTTATATTTTTTTATTTATGAAATAAAAAATCCTATTGGCCGATGTTATATTAAATTCAAAAATTGGGGTTTTCTTGGACGAACTCGAAATCCAACCCAACGACTGTCGTCCCTAGCGTTTTACCCTCATTCCGAACACAATGGGATATGTTTCGTAACCCAATTTGGCTGTTACGATAGGTTTCCGTTGAATTTAAAATATAAATCTTTATATATTCAATTTAAACGCACATTTTAAATTACCGGGGCCACATACTGACTCTAAAAATTCCAGAAAAATAAATCTAGCTATGTTTTGACGATACGGTCCCAACAAAACTAGTTTCGTCGAATTCTGAGACCGTTTGCAAAAAGGCCCATTTTTGGTCGATCCAATTTAACTGTAATTGACCAAAACACATTTTCTTTTGCCACGCTCACATACTAGCTTCAAAAATTATGAAATTTGAAACCTAGCAATAACTTTACATCCCGGATCCAACAAAAGTGGTTTCGTCGAATTCCGAGGTCATATGCAAAATGGCCATTTTCACGGGCTATATAAATTCCATAGCGACCGTCCTGAAAATTTATTCGGCCATAACTTTTGCTTTCCGCTATGAAAATTCGATTTTTCAGATTCGTTAGAAAGGTATTCACTAACAGATTTAAATATTTTTGGTTTCACTAAAATCCGGATTGTTTTGCACCCGGTACAGTCCGACAAAGTTTGAATTCAATTTTTTGAAACTGCAGCCCCTTTTCAGGCCTTGTTTATAATTATAATTAATTATATTCGTTTTCAATTGTCGATTCAAACTCGGTTTTCATCTCAATTATTGAGAATATTTATTTTAAATATTTAAAATCCATTATTTTAGCCAATTTAAAAAATTTAAATTGGTTCAGATTTTCTGGGTCGTCTCCCCCACTTAAAACTTTTCGTCCCCGAAAAGGAACAAAGTCGAAAGTGATTTGATAAATCTACAATCCCACAATACAACAACCAATTTGTTTTTAACCTTCCAAAACTATACTAATCAAATCCTATATTCCTTTATAAATCATTCAGAGTAGAGAATAAATATTGCACATCCATGGGAAGAAAATAGCAATAGAATAGAGAATTAAATGGTAATGCAAAGTAGGGTAAATGTACCTTGCACTGGAGTCAATCAGAGATATCAACTCGGCATCTAGGATAAGCCTTCTGAATGCTCTCCTCAGTTTCCCAAGTACAATCTCGCGGATCTCCACTCCATTGCACTTTGACTAAGTGAACCTTCTTGTTCCTCAGCTCTTTGGTTTCTTTGCCGATAATTTTTAGCGGCTCTCTTCTCACAGCTAGTTCTGGAGTAATTTCAATATCCTGTTGAGCTGCTTCTTCCACGATCAAGTCTGGATCATGAACGTGCTTTCGAAGTTGAGATATGTGAAATACATCATGAACTCCAGGCAACCAATCAGGCAGTTTGACCCTGTAAGCGAGAGTTCCGATCCGTTCCAGAATAGGAAACGGACCAATAAATTTGGGCGCTAACTTTCCAGTTTTACCGAACCAGATAACTCCTCTCATCGGCGATACTTTCAAATATACATAGTCGCCAACTTCAAAGGATATATCTCTTCTTCTTCTATCGGCATAGCTCTTTTGTCGGCTTTGAGCGGCGAGTAATCGCTTCTTAATAAAATCGACTTTGTCGGCAGCTTCTCGGATCATATCTGGACCCAACACAAGTCTCTTTCCTGGTTCGACCCAACAAGCAGGGGATCGGCACGGTCTACCATACAATGCTTCGAATGGCGACATTGTCAGACTTGCCTGGTAGCTGTTGTTATAAGAGAATTCAGCCAAATGCAGATGGTCTTCCCATGATCCACCGAAATCTAGAACACAAGCCCGCAATAGATCTTCTAAAATGCGATTCACCCTCTCAGTCTGACCGTCTGTCTGAGGATGATAAGCGGTGCTCAAGTTCAACTTCGTTCCCAGCTCGACTTGAAATGCCTCCCAGAATTTGCTAGTGAATATTGTATCTCTATCACTGACTATGCTGAGCGGCACTCCATGTAGTCTAACTATTTCCCTGAAGTAAATCTGCGCCAGACTCTGAGCAGTTCTATTTGATCTGACAGGTATGAAATGGGCGGTCTTCGTGAAGCGATCTACGATCACCCAAATACTGTCATTCCCTTTTCTGGTTCTGGGCAGACCATCAATGAAATCCATAGAAATATGTTCCCACTTCCAACCAGGAACTTCCAGTGGTTGTAATAATCCAGCCAATTTCTGTTGGTCGCTTTTGACTAGTTGGCAAGTGGGGCATCGACTAACATATATCGAGATGTCTCTTTTTAACGACTTCCACCAGAATGTGCGTTTGATATCGTTATACATTTTATTCACACCTGGATGGATACTGAGTTTAGATTTGTGGCATTCATCAAGCACATCTCTTCTGAGTTCAGGAATTTCTGGAACGCAAATTCGTCCTTCTAACCTCAGAATCCCTTCGCTATCTAGCTGGAAATCCGAAGCATTGCCTTCACGAATTCGCTGACTCATTCCTTTGATAAATTGGTCGTCTTATTGGAGAGCCGATATCTTATCAATCAACGAAGTCGCAATGACGAAACTGGCGATCATCTCATTCTTTCGGCTTAACGCATCGGCCACGACATTGGCTTTCCCCGGAGTGTATAGAATTTCAAAATCATATGCTGCAAGAAACTCCAGCCAACGTTGTTGCCTCAAATCCAAGTCTTTCTGAGTGAACAGATACTTTAACGACTGGTGATCTGTAAACAGTTCAAATCTCTCACCCAGAAGATGGTGCCTCCAGATTTTCAAGGCGAATACTATAGCCAATAACTCAAGATCATGAGTTACATAGTTTTTCTCGTGCGGCTTCAGTTGACGGCTAGCATAAGCAATCACTTGACCCCTTTGCATTAACACTGCCCCAAGGCCTTCTCTAGAAGCGTCAGTCCAGACCTTTAAATCCTGGTTGCCATCGATGATGGTTAACACTGGAGCAGTCGTTAGTCTTAACTTTAGCTCTTCAAAAGCCTCCTCACTTTCTGGAGTCCATTTGAATTTAGAATGCTTCTTTGTAAGCTTCGTTAAATGACCAGATATCTTCGAAAAGTTTTTAACGAACTTCCGGTAATAGCTAGCCAATCCGAGAAAACTGCGGACTTCAGTGTGGGTACTGGGCTGTTTCCAATTCTGAATGGCTGTGATTTTGCTTGGATCCACAGCGATTCCTTCTTTCGATACGACATGGCCTAGAAATTTTACTTCATCTTGCCAGAAGATACATTTGGAAAACTTTGCCTTCAATACATTCCTTCTGAGGATTTCTAGAACCTGTTCCAGATGCTTTTCATGTTCGGCCTTTGATTTAGAGAAGATTAGAATATCATCAATGAAAACCAGAACAAATTTATTCAAAACTCCTCTGAACACTCTATTCATCAGATCGACAAAGTAAGCTGGAGCGTTACATAAGCCAAACGGCATTACTAACCACTCGTAGAATAAGTCGGGACCTCTGAATGCTGTCATTGGAACACATTCTTCGGCAATTCGAAGTTGATGGAAGCCTGTAGCTAGGTCCATCCTTGAGAATACTTGTGCTCCATTTAATCGATCCAACAAATCATCAATCCGCGGCAATGGATATTTGTTCTTTATTGTCTGATTGTTCAGATCACGATAGTCCATGCATAGCCGTAGAGTACCGTCAGATTTTGGGACAAATACCACTGCTGCACCCCAATCAGAGAAACTAGGCCTGATCAGACCTTTCCATACTAGCTGTCGTGTTTGATTGTCTAATTCCTCTTTGGATCTTGAATCAGATGAGGAGCAAAGTGAGCAAGCTCGTTGAATTTCTTATGATATTCTGGGATGGTCATATCACCTTGTATTAGATAAGAAAATTCATCACATAATCTCTCGGTTGCTTCGGGAGGAGTAAATCTTTCTAAGAAAATCACTTTGAATCTGTCCCAGGTGATATCACCTTCTGGATTATCTTTAATAACCGAATCCCACCAGAATAAAGCTTCGTCTTTGAGTGCCCAGGAGGCCAGTAATCTTTTCTGGTCATCCCTCAGCTTTAATGCTTCGAAGATTTTCTCAGCCGAACGAATCCAAGCTTGTGTTTTCATAATAGATTCTTCGCCCGAGAATGGCTTTCCACCCAGATTTCTATATTTCATATATAGGGCTTCAATATCCAGGTCAGTATTACTTCTTCTGTTTCTGGCACTCATTTTCTAGTTCTTCTGCAAGTAGCAGATCAAGTGTCAGGTCAACAGGAAAGATATTTTAAAATAAAAAGACAAATACTTGAATGTAAATGTGTCTATCAAGGTGTTATTTCATTCTGCTACTCATACTAGGATATTTCTGATCCTATCTGTATGGAGTTCCCGTCCTAGAACACTACTGGTTCTATTTCTGACGAGTTCGTTCAAATGTTATATTCCAGAACTAAGCTTAACCAAGGCTCTGATACCACGTTGAGACGACCCGAAATCCCGTTCTGACGGAGACAAGGGTTATCTTTGGAATATAACACAGAAACAGATAATAGCAGAACAAAATTAAATAAATACACTAGATAGTGAACAATAGAATATACTGGATAAAAGTAATCATCAGAGTTACACAGTACACAGGATCATACTTAGTAAAAATACAGTTTAGCTATACATAAATGTCTACAGCGGAAAACAAACAAAATATGTACAATAGGAGCTGAACAGCATAAAAAGAGATAAATGATATAATCCATCTTCAGCTCCAAATATCCAGAAAGAACCAGCTAAACCTGAATACAAGGCTGCCCGTGTAGAAAGAGGGGCACCCGAGTTTGAAAGTGAAACAAACTACGAGTCAGTCATGGGACTGGTATGAGAAGTCTACTCAACACATATATAATATGGCTAATCACAGGACCACGCCACCTTCGTGGAACGGGTTTACTCCATTGGATTGCCAGTGCTTTAAAACAAATCTTTCTTTTAAACATCGCTATGCTTTTTATAAAAATGAAGCCGTTATAAGACTCAATTCCCATCACACAATGCAACGCAAACCGGAGGATAGAGTTTTTACCTTATAACGGCCAAGATATGCTTGATACGAATAAAACAAAGGCATTTGATATTATTACTAGTGTTTATATGTTTTGAAAACAATTTCAAATCATAACTATCAATCATAGACGACATGAGCGTCCCATGCCACTATGTCGCCAAATGTATATATACAATCGAAACCGCACAGTCACGTATTTGGAAATTGGATTTCCGTCATGAACCAAGGCAAAAGATAGTCCTTACCGAATTCGAGACTGCCTAGCCCGAGCCTCAGGAACAGCCGCAACTGCCCCTTGGAGCGACAGGGTCGGTCCACCGATGTGGATTATTATTGTAAAACAACTCATTTCAAAACACTATTATTTTATATATTTCATATTGGTGATAAAAATAGGATTTTTCTTATAAAACAATTTCTTTCAAAACGAGATTATTTTACTCTGTTCATATAGTCGATAAAAGGTGATTTTTATTATCAAACAATTTATTTCAAAATATGAATACCATTCAACACATGAATTTCTAATCAACGAATGAATATCAATTCAACACATGAAGGTTTTCTATTCAATGAATAAATATAGTTTAAGCAGATGAAAATAATTCAAACACATGAATATTATTCAAAATTTCGGCAGCATAACGACATGATAGTTAAAACCGGGACCGTCCCTAGTACGGCTCCTCGCTCTACCTTAAAACCTCGCGGTTTTTGACAATGGGGATCATGCATCTAGTTCGCACGCAGGCGGCATGTATATATTTATTTCATTTCCACAAACTAATCCTATGTGGTTTCAACCAAATATTTCTCAACCACAAACGGGTATTTTTCAACCTCAATCAATCAATATCAACCACAAACAATCCCAAACAATCATTCGCTATCAATCAATTTTCACACCAATCACAATCAATAAATATCGCCATGGTTTGTGGACAAGGGGCGTATATATATATTTATATAGCAATTCACTTTTATTTCAACACATATATAATTTTTACAATGCATATATAACTTATACATCGAACATACAACTTATACAACGCTTATACATAAGGTGTACAACGTTTATATAACTCATACATTGACTATATAATTTATACATCGTCGTTTTCCATATTGTTTTTAAATCAGAAATCTCACATTGGGTTCCACTCCACCAAAAATAGCAGAAGGCTCAGAAAAATAAGCGGTCTCTTCTAAAATGTAGAAGGCGTCCACACGGTCACGATGTTTCCTGTTTCATCGAATTTCGTTAACATAGCAAAAAGATATGATTTTTCAAAGGTTTGCAACACTTAAAAGTGTTATTTTCAATTGAAAAATAAACAAGCCCCATACCAGTTTTTTTCTTCGAAACTAGGTTTTCAATTTTCTCGCGAATCGATGCACGATATCACGATCGACCTTTACCACAGCGTAGGGCTTCGAACCAGCTTCCCGGCGCCGGCAACCACCTTCAGTTTGACGTCCAGATGAAGCAGCGGCGGCAGTTGCAAACGGCGAACTTCGTGGCTTTGATTCGAGCGATATACTCAATGAAAAAAATCAAACTTGGTATGGATTGGAAGGTCTCGACAAACTCTACAAAATTCCCAACAGAATGGAGGTCTAATTTTGAGCTGATTGAGAGGAATCGAGGAGAGAAGGGAGGAAGAAGTTTCCGTCGTTCGATCTGAAGTGTCGGGGGGTTTTTCGATTTTTTTTATATTTTTTTATTTATGAAATAAAAAATCCTATTGGCCGATGCTATATTAAATTCAAAAATTGGGGTTTTCTTGGATGAACTCGAAATCCAACCCAACGACTGTCGTCCCTAGCGTTTTACCCTTATTCCGAATACAATGGGATATGTTTCGTAACCCAATTTGGCTGTTACGATAGGTTTCCGTTGAATTTAAAATATAAATCTTTGTATATTCAATTTAAACGCACATTTTAAATTACCGGGGCCACATACTGACTCTAAAAATTCCAGAAAAATAAATCTAGCTATGTTTTGACGATACGGTCCCAACAAAACTAGTTTCGTCGAATTCTGAGACCGTTTGCAAAAAGGCCCATTTTTGGTCGATCCAATTTAACTGTAATTGACCAAAACACATTTTCTTTTGCCACGCTCACATACTAGCTTCAAAAATTATGAAATTTGAAACCTAGCAATAACTTTACATCCTGGATCCAACAAAAGTGGTTTCGTCGAATTCCGAGGTCATATGCAAAATGGCCATTTTCACGGGCTATATAAATTCCATAGCGACCGTCCTGAAAATTTATTCGGCCATAACTTTTGCTTTCCGCTATGAAAATTCGATTTTTCAGATTCGTTAGAAATGTATTCACTAACAGATTTAAATATTTTTGGTTTCACTAAAATCCGGATTGTTTTGCACCCGGTACAGTCCGACAAAGTTTGAATTCAATTTTTTGAAACTGCAGCCCCTTTTCAGGCCTTGTTTATAATTATAATTAATTATATTCGTTTTCAATTGTCGATTCAAACTCGGTTTTCATCTCAATTATTGAGAATATTTATTTTAAATATTTAAAATCCATTATTTTAGCCAATTTAAAATTTTTAAATTGGTTCAGATTTTCTGGGTCGTTACAAGTAAACCCATTCCGCATTAGCGGCGTGGTCCTATGATTAGCCATATTGTTAGATAAGTTAGGAAAGATTTCTCATACCAGTCCCTCGACTAACTCGTAGTTTGTTTCACTTTGCAAACTCGGGTGCCCTCTTTTCACACGGGCAGCCAAGTGACAGGTTTAGGTATTTATGCACATATGCTGGATTGGAGCATGCTTGTAGGCTAAAGATGAAGATCATTTTATCTTTTATTTCTTCTTTGAAACATTTAGACATTCTTTATTTATGATGTACTTGATGGAGATTGAGACTTATTTCTTTTTGCTGAGACTTCTATTTGCTAAATGTATCCTGTAACTATGCCACTCTGATATTCTGATGTTGTGATGTTGATGACATTTCGTTTTCCGCTGCAATGATTTATGTGTTATGCTATTATCTGAGATCTGCTGTTGTTGCAATTATGTTATATTCCTATGATTATCCTTGCTTTCGTACTACAGAAGTTTGGGGTCGTCACATGGTAACTCATCAATCACTTATTATACTCATATGAATAATGTTCAAAACATTACAAAATACAAGATAAATTTGTAAGTTATAATGCATGCTGCATTATCTAAGCAAATCATATATTTTCATAGTTTTACACATACACATGTACATCAAATGCAAACAGTGAGTTATAAATTTACATATAAATGAAACTTTGAGATTCAAACAAGTCAACTTATTTGTCCTTGAACTTATGTTTGCTTCAGTGGCTATTCTTAACTCTTGAGTGCACTAATGCCACCGTCTTCTGAAATAATTTCAACAAATTTTCAATTAGCTAAACTTCACAAACATAAATAAATACATTCAAATGTTACATTTTATATAACCAGTTCAAATAAAATAATGGCAGATGCATATTTGTTATGTACATTCATAATGTATATTTATGTTGATGTCACCGAAGCTTTAAACAAGTCTTACTTGTTTTGCTTTCATAAAATATTGCAGCCTGATAGGCACATCAGTAATTCACCAACTAAATTAAATAAATCAACATTTGACACAATTAAGCTAACATGTACTAATGAGCTAGTTTTCATATTCTTTTATGTAATCAATAACATAGATTTCAAGCTGCAAATCTATCAGGTATATATGCATGATTAAAGAAAAAGCATGTATATATCTATCAAGACATTTAATATAACTTTTTGTATGAGGCATAATTTTATACCATTATATCTAAGTCAGACTTGTTATGCATGTATATATTTGCAGCAAGCTGCAAGTTGATTTCTACATTATTCTTGTATCAATATGCAATCAACATAAAATCAACTATCAGGTTATTGTTGCATCATATAACTATTTATTCTCTCATCATATGAATATAAATATATATCCATCAATATAAATACAAATATATATGTGTGTGTGTGTGTGTGTGTGTATGTATGTATGTACTACACATCTACATGTACAGGTTTAATTTTTTATGTTTGTATATATTACACAATTATATAAGGAGATATTGTACAATTTGTACAATGGGATCATCCTTTCTGGCATGACATACATGCTTTTGTATTTGTCATTTATATACACAATTAAAATTTATAAGAATTGCAGTCATGTTTCAAATTGATGGGATATACATAATATGGCAAAGCATATCAATGAAACACAGATTGAACTAAAATTTAACACCAAACATAGCCCAAAAGTTGTTTGCTATTTCAACTTTGATTCTAGATAGCGGAAGACTTATAACTAGCGATAAATAGGATTTTTATATACAGATTATCTTACAAAAGATCAACCTATGTATTAGTGATATATGGAATCACTTTGCCATAATATTCAATGACAATTCATTTATAATTTAAACTAATAAATCCATGGATCAGTAATTAGGATCAATCAACCAATTAATAAAATGTTGACCTATTTTAAATATAACAGAGTGATTGAATATATATATATATACTTATATATAAGAGTCGATTACTACAAAATTTTGGTGAGCACAAATCTGCAAATCATATCTGCATTTACCCATACTACAATGCATATTTATATAAATCTGTACAACCATGGTGTTTTAAAACATGCAAATAAAATTTGCAGTATTCATATATCTGAATATACGATCAATGTATTGTAAGTTAATATATCTGCATATATGAAATAATTCACATATATATATAACGATACAGTGTATCATATGTAAATACACATAATTAAATATGGTTATATAACCTTGAATTATGCAGTAATTTGTGAAACAAATTTATCTTAGCTAAAAGGACTTCTTCTAACAGTATTCATAGTACTGAATCATTATCAAATCAGAAGCAAAATCTGAAATTGTCATAAATGTATAACATAAACAGATTTGTTAAAGGAAATTGAATTATGAATGAATCCTTTTATATTAATATCATCAAAATGAAAAGACAAATAGATCATCATCTATTATGATATATAAACGGATATTCATGGATATTCAATAGGATTTTTGAAATTCTTTACAATACCCACATAAAGCTGAATTGCTACAAATTAACATAAAAATCTTACATTTTGTAAAAAATTTGAGATATTGAGTTTATCAACATAAACATCAGAAAAAGGAATTGATTCTCTTATTGACTCAGTAAATAAAACAAAAGCCAAAACAATTTAGATATGTTGAAATTGATAACATTTAACCATCATTGATCAAACATATATATATGTATATATGTATATGTATTTTGTATATATATATATATATATATCTATATATATACACACAATATATATACTACTGGTTTGTTTCAAGAAAACTGATCAAACATTTTGATATGTAATACTTACACTTGTTTTGAATTTGTATTCAATGATTAAAGTCAGGACAAAATTATATATATCATGATATATATAATTTCCTGAAAGCCATGATTAAGTTATGATCAATATCATAATTGCAAAATACTTTCAGCTATGAATCTAGTATATTCATCCATTTGATCAACAATCAAAATTATTACTTTCAGATTAAAACCAAACCATAAATTTAAATATATTATAGAGTCATGTTTTTAATGTTCATAGATCAAACAAATTTTGATTTTATTTTTCAGGTATAAAGGACAAATCTAAAATTTGTCTAAACAGATTTCCATATGAACAATTTCATTAGTTCAAAAATCATTTTATTGATTCTTCTAATCAATAGACTCATTTTAATCACTATAAGAAAGTGTATGACAAATTCAGTTCATACATGCTCATTAATCAAACAATTTTGATAACAAGTTCTTCTCTGTGTATTCGTAAAACAGATCAATATGCTGCTAGGGATCATATCCAAATTTCATGATTTAGTAGTTTAACTCAGTAAAATTAAAATACAACTAATATTAAATGTTAATACGTATTTGAATGAAACATTTTGTTTTAGAAACAAAATCATATAAGAATCCTAAAAAGTCAACATTGAAACAAATTCTCTAATTAATATATCTAGTACGGTCGATAAATTCGGAATCCTTACTAATCCAAACCTAAAACTGAATTCAAAGTACAATTTATTGCAAACCCTCACTCCGATACCATTGTAGGGTTTTATACGATCTAGTCGACACCCAGTTCAATAGTTTAACAATTTAAACTAAAAGATCTAATGCAAAATTGTAAATCAAAATCAATTTAAGTGAAATTATCATACTTGTCGTGACGAACAAACAGAAAACTCGCCGCCTCGAAGAACCTAGATCTATCGAATCACATGCTCAACAATAACGCCAGCCCTCTATTGGATATCCACACGAATGCTTTTCATCTCGATCAAATTGAGAGGAAAAAGAAAATCCGGTGCTAACCGCCATTTATAAGGTTTTTGGGAATGGTTAGTTTTTACTTTTTAGGGTTTTGTAACAACCCGAAAATCTGGGCCAGTTTAAAAATTTTATTTTGGCAATTTTAGCGAATTTTGATTATTTAAAATGAATTATTTTAAATAATATCGACGATAAATTTATTTTGAATATAATTCGAACGTATATATTTATACGCGTCGTCGTTAGAATATAAATATTTATATATAATTATAAATAGAATTGAAAATGGCGCGGTAGTTCGATAATTCGATTTCAAACTTCAATTGAATGTACCGGGTGCAAAACAATCCGGATTTTAGCGAAACCAAAAATGATAGGATCTAATTGATAATATCTTTCTATCGAATCCGAAAAATCAAGATTTCATAGCGGGAATCAAAAGATAGGTCCAGTTGAAAATTCTGAATAGTCGCTATGGAATTCAGGCCCTTAAAAATGGACATTTTGCAAACGACCTCGGATTTCGACGAAACCAGTTTTGTTGGGTCCGTGATGTCAAGTTATGGCTAGGTTTCAAATTTCATAATTTTTCGAATCAATATGTGAGCGTGGCGAAGGAAAACGCGTTTGACCAGTTTCAGTTGATTTTAATCGACATGAAATTGGCCATTTTTCAAACGGTCTCAGAATTCGGCGAAACTAGTTTTGTTAGGACCGTATCGTCAATACGAAGCTAGAAAATATTTTTCGAGAATTTTTAGAGTTAATATGTGACCCCGATAATTTGAAATGTGCGTTTAAATTGAATATATAAAGAACTATACTTTAAATTCAACGGAAACTGATAGGAACAATATATAATATAATGGCCTGAATAGAACGCGCCGCGCCGCGGCAGTTCGTGAATTTCGACCATTTATTTCAAACGGATATTACGGGAGATCCGACCGTCGGATTCTCCTAAAACCGGAACCGTTGGGTTCGTATCGAAAAGAGCTTTCTAACGAACATTAGAAATTCAAAATCTAACGGTTGGATTTGGAGTTACGTCCAAATCAAATTTGAAAAAGGTCGCTGTAAGTGCAGTTCGATGGCCATTGATGGAAATCGACTGTACGGGCCTCGATAAAATTATTAAAAATAATAATAATTTGTGTAAAATCATAAGAAATGATTTAGAAAGAATTGGGATGAAAAACTCCATATTTGAAAAGATAAAAATAGATTTTTATCGAAATGAACTAGTTTTGAACTAGAATTATAATTCTATTTATTTTTAAATAAATAAATTGAATTCGAAAAGGGTTTAAAAATAACCAAAATTTCCAATGATTGCATTGGAATGGATTTGAATCGAAATTGTCTTCGGAATATTTCGATGTTGGAATTCGTGATTATACAGATGTTGTTATGGAAATTTGAAAGATATATATTTATATCGTTATTTCCAATACGACATTTGTTAATCGTAGAATTTGATATTGAATATAAACCGATATATTTTCTATTCAGTGCCTTGTATTGAATATCAAATGTGATTTGGGTTTGTCGTGAATGGTGTCTTCACTAACACTGTTCTTGAACCCAGTTGAGAAAAGATTAAATCTTTTTATTTAGATTTAATGAAGTGTATCAATTAAATGATATTTAATTGGAATAGAATTGATATTGATTTTTGGGTTTATCGTGAACAGCGTTTTAAATAACACTCGTTCTTTAACCCGATAATTAATGGAATGTGATTTTGGGTTTATCGTGAACCGTGTTTTAAATGACACTGATTCTTTAACCCAGTTAACGATTAAAACTAAGTGGAGTTTTAATGAATCTTTAATTAGATTGAAATGAACGAGAATGGAGTATCACCAGTTTTACTCCAGGCGTTAGTTAAATCTTTAATTAGATTTGAACGTGAAATGGTAATTGAATTTACCGATAACACCGTGGTGTTAGATATGAAGTATAACCAGTTTTACTTCATGGGATGAATAGGTTGGGATTGGGAAATTAAAACCAATGATTACTACGGTAAGGTTCGCTAATTCCGACTAGTTGAATCGAAATTCAAAGGAAGATTAGAGAATAAATTCAAGAAATTATCTTGGATAAAATTAATGGGAACGTTTCCCTATGAATGTGAAATCAGAAACTAACTGTCGGTTAGCTAAGCAGAATGGTTTTCTGGATATTGATCTGATGTTGGTTTCGGCCTTCGGGGTTAATATTTGGGGAATTATTCTCTTGATTAATTTACGGTTAGTGACTGATGACTTGGAATGAGGCGTATGTTGTGGTTGTGTAACACTTATTTAAAATATACGCGAGTTATTTGGAAAGACCGGGTTTATCCTATTCTGAATAACTGATACGACGATAAGTCGAAGATGAAGACGGTGGTCGAAGACCAGAAGTCTTCACGTCGTTTGGGTGATTACCGATGATCTTGATTGGGCTGTACACCCAAGAAGATGGAAACAGTTGGTGATCGTCCAGACGTACTTGGAGATCGATGGATATGCGGGGTACTAGGTACCTCCGGTTTCGTTCAGACCCAGAACGGACTTTTAAATGGACTGTGTGTCTGACATTGGATTTTAGTCCGTGTGATTGATCTCTATTAAATATATATCTGTTTGGCAGCGGAGAATTTATTCTCTTGCTTAACGCCCTTCTCTGAGACGTACGAGCTCAGGGGTTATATATTGATGGATATCAAACGCATGGAGTGAATTGCCTGTGTGGCATGCCTAAGTGGCAATTGATCGAGGCTTCTGTTGAAAAGCAAAGTCTTGTGGTGATGATCAAAGCACGGCCTTTGCGGCGTAGCTTTGTGTAACGTTTACTTCGCGAGTTTCACACCCGGTATGAACCAAAAACGGGAGATGGACCTCAGGGAGGACTTGCGTTTCTTTCTAGCTAAAAGTGGCGTCAGTGGTTTTACACTCCCTGACGAGTTTGACTTATGTGGTTGTTGCTGTTGCGAGGCGCCTCGGTTTGATCGGACGATCCGGGTCCGATGGATTCATTCGTTGGCTCGTTTGCGCCCCAAAGGGCGGGGAGACGTATTGTTCAGGCATAATAATCCACATCGGTGGACCGGCCCTGACGATCTAGGGGGCAGTTGCGGCTGTTCCTGAGACATGGTAGGCTAGATTGTCTCGAATCGGTAGAGGACGATCCCTGGTCTCAGTTCATAGACGGAAATCCAATTTCCAAATACGTGATTTTGCGGTTTTAATTGTAGAACTAGTATGGCGACATGATATATGGTACCCATGCCGCCTATGATTGATACTTATGATTTGAAGTTGTTTTATACACTATGTACTTATAGTAGTATCAAATGATTTGTTTTAAAACGTATCAAGCATTCTTTGGCTGTTATAAGGGAAAACCCTATCCCCCGGCTTGCGTTGCATTGTGTGATAGGACCTGGGTCTTATAACAGCTTCATTTTTCTTTATTTAGCATTGCGCTGTTGTTTTATGCACTGGTATTCTTGGGAGGAAACCCGTTCCGTGTTATACGGCGTGGTCCCTTGATTTACCTAACTTTAAAATAAAGATTAACTGTTTCAGTTCTCACACCAGTCCCATGACTGACCTGGAGTTTATTGTTTTGACCTAAACTCTGGGTGCCCCTATTTTGACACGGGCAGCTAGTAGTTTTGGTTTTGCAGATTTATATTCACAAGATCCTGGTTTACAGCTGGAACGATATCCGGAAAGCTTTGTATCCGTATATCTCTTCTAGTTGTGTATTGTATTATTTTCCGCTGCTATGTATTTAAATGTAATTTAAATCTCTGATATTTCTGTGTAATATTCATTCATACTCTGTATATTCTTGTAATCTGATGCATTGTTGTAATATACAATGAAACGTTCTTTTATATGTGTTCTGCTGTAGCTTGTTCTCGAACTATCCGACGCTTTCCTTTACGGGGAAGTTGCGGGTTTTCACAGGTTTTAATATAAAAATAATTACAAAATTGACGACTCCCATTATCTAATTAAGGGATTGGCCAAAAACACTTTTTAAAACCAAAAGTGCTCCTTTAATTAAGGGAACCACTTTTATACCATTTCAATGCAATATAAAATATCAACGAATTTGATATTATAATTACATAATATATGTTCTTTCTTTATAATGTTCTAAGTGTGTGACCCGATAGGTTATTATAATGTTGGCCATAATTTAAATCGTATTTAAATTATAAACAGTGATTGGCATCTAGCAATACGTCGCTGCTACCCAAGTTATAATAAGATCAATGATTTGATACAACCTTTTTGTGACAAGTGTATCAATGTAATATTAACCTTTTAACCAGTATATGCAAGATTAAACTCGAGACATGGATCATATCATCCTCTTAATAATTTAATCCGTTTATCTTGATCGATGAGTAGACTGCTCAAAACAAATCAATATTTGAGCATGGCCATGCATTTCACAATCTCACTTAACCGAGAGGCCCATGGATATCACTATAAATATATCATACGGTCAAATTCCATCTAGATCATTCATAATTTTCATTCAATTCGAGATGTATCTAATAATCACCATTATCGTATACTCTGTTACAAGTAACTTTAGATGACATCAAAACACAAATATCCTCGAATAAAATTATAATGATTTCAGGTCCGAGGACCATTACATCACTATCACTATGGGAATAACTTATGGTACTGTTAATTATATTCCATGTAATTATCTCATGGTGGGTCAGCCCAATACGTTATACTCTAATATGTATTTATGTCTTGACATTAATATCACGTATATTAATGATCAATGAGATGTGATCATCAGTCAATCAACATACTAGTCTCAACGTTTTATTGTTGTCCTATATTAAAAATTAAACTCGACTAGGGACATTTAAGAATTATAATACTCAGTATATTATATAATCTCAAGTTCAAGTCTTACTCGAACTATATAATTCTGTATTATTATTATAAGGACTTCTATTATGTTAATATTTATATTATGCAGTAAATATAACATAACATAACATATATATATATATATATGTATTATTCCAAATAAAACAATAAAATCAACAGTGTTATCAATCTCATCAAATGGATTGCCTCTAGGGCATAAACTTTAACTCATAGATCATAGAATTAACAAAGGTGTTATACTATGTAGGAAAAGAACTAAAAGAAAAACAGCTTGCGCTCATCCTTAATCTTTGTATCAACTGTTCGAAGATTCATTACAAGCGTGTTAAGGGCAACCACATAAGTAAATACATCGGTTCCTCGATTCATCTTGAATGAATAAAGTTAAGAGACTTGTCATAGAAATTTCTCTGAAGAGCTTCCCATAGTTCCTTAGCAGTTTTCACATGAGAAAACTCTCTAAGTACTTCATCAAAAAGTCTAAGTTGGATGGTAGTAAGAGCATTCTCTTCCAATTCTTATGTCTCTTTAGGTGTTAAATTCTACAATTTCTCTTGATCTGAGATAACCTTAAATGTCCTCTCTTTATTTAACACCACTTTTATCTTCATCTTCCATGTATCAAAATATCCCTTTCATCCAATCTAGCGACTCCATAATTTGTAATGCTTCTACCACCATTATTCTTTGTGGAATTAGACATAGATGAAATAGTCTTTGAACAGAACAACAAGCTCTGATACCAAACTGTTGTAAAAAAAAAATCATTGATTTGGGCATGGGAAACTGAACAACCAATAATCTAGCCTATCGACAATCTCAACAATACCAATCCAACAAAGATAAAAAAGAAAATCTAATGACTCAAATTACAGAAAAAAAGGGAATAGAAAAGGCAAAGAACACACCAATATAACGAGGTTTAGCTATGCCCACGTCCACGGACCTAACAAACTTTATTTCTTTAGTTCAAGAGAAGGTAGTATAATACAAGAAAAAACACAACACACAATACAAATTTCTCATCCTATAATAGATACAGAAATATGGATCTTATTGAAGATATAATATGGAGAGCTTTCTTATCTTGTGTGTTGAAGAAATATGAGCAAATATCTAGGAGGAAGGATGAAGAATGTTTTGAAGATAAGGAAAAAATATTTCCAGATTTCCTTGAAATGATTACACCACAAATCTAACATATTTATATATGTTTCCACCTATACCAACATTTTATTAATTCCTTAATCAAGAATATAACTCTCCATATTAATATATTATCTTCCCAATTTGACTTGATTATGAGAATCACTTAATATCTTCTCATTAGTAGATTTAAATCACTCAAATTTAACATTCATTGCACTTGTGTTCACCTTATTTTTCTAAGTAATTACTTTGAAAGTCTTTGATAATTTGGATTCACATACTATGAGTAAAGCATGAAGAGATGATGGTCAAGTGAAAGCCAGGTAGTCTTCATCATTTCCTTCCTTTATAATGTTTTAAAAAAATGCTTAATAATATGAAAAACATTACCATTTTCAAAAGAAAAATTATTAATATGTTAAAGAAGAAAATGGAATTTGATTCAAACATATTAAATCCCCTCTGATAATAACTATTTACTTATTATTAAATGAAGAAAACATCTTTAATTTCATAAACTACTCAAGGATTACCATGCACAGGCAAATCAAATGGGAACAGACTTATAGTATATCATGTACTAATATTTTCACTTTTCACACTTTTTATATGCTGTTTTTTTTTGAATTTTGACTTTCAATTTGGCTATAGATTAATACAGTAATCATCCGACATATTTTTTGGAACTTTGACAAAAATGTTCACACTAATGTTTGTTTAGTTTTAGCTAAGTAACATTAAGAAAATAGTAATCAACTACAAAGGTCTATGTTTTATCTTGAATGAAATACATGTATATTATCTTGATATACCAAAACTTCCTTCCATTTGATTAAATAGTCCATGATAAGCCAAAACTTTTATGTTGTTGTTATTACCCATCTGTTCATAAGTGGCTAACAATAAAATGTGATCCCAGTAACACAAACAATAACTAAACTTTATAACTAAATCACAGTTTTCTCTCTCTCTTTTGTACTTTTATAAGAGTTATTGTGATAACCCCAAACCCCCGTGCCATGGAAGCAAGGATAATCATTGGAATATAACACATATCAATTGCTACAGAACAGAAATATAGCATTACACCTGATAATGTGCATCAAAATACACCGGAAATAGTATAATCATCAGAGTTACACAACATAATAGGATCATACTTAGTACATAATACATTTTCAGCTTAATATAAAATGTCTGCAGTGGAATCAAACATAATATACTTAATGAAGTCTGAGCAGCATAATAGAAATGATAGAATCCATCTTCAGCTCCATAGCTATCCAGAATGAGTCTGCTAATACCTAAATACAATGCTGCCCGTGTAGAAAATAGGGGCGCCCGAGTTTGCAAAGAGGAACAAACTACAAGTCGTTAATGGGACTGGTATGAGAAATCTTACTTAACCTATTTAATAATAAGGTCAATCACAGGACCATGCCGCTAACACGGAATGGGTTTACTCCATTGTATTGCCAGTGCATAAATAAAGTAAGTCATTAAACAACGCAATGCTTTTTAGAAAAATGAAACCATTATAAGACCCAAGCCCCATCACACAATGCAACGCAAACGGGAGGATAGAGTTTTACCTTATAATGGCCAATATATGCTTGATATGTATAAAACAAAGTCATTTGATATTATCATTAGTGTATATATGTTTCAAAAACAATTTCAATCATAATGTATCAATCATAGACGACATGGGTACCATATATCATGTCGCCATGTATAGGTTTACAATCAACACCGCACGATGTCGTATTGGAAGTTGAATTTCCATTATGAACCAAGGCAAGGGATCGTCCTTACCAAATTCGAGACAATATAGCCCATGTCTCAGGATCAAAACGCATCGACCCTTAGGAGCCACATGGCCGGTCGACACTTATGTTAGTGGATTATAACTCCTGAACAATACGTTTCCCCGCCCTATGGGGCGTAAATCGAGAGCCACTAGGGACTCAAATCCAAGGTACCTCGCTTTCCATCATCCACATAAGTAAAAATGTTTGGGCTCCATACCATGACACCACTCCTAGCTAGAAAGAAACGCATGTTCTTCCTGGATCCTTCTCCCGTTTCTGGTTCATACCGGGGTGTGAGGCTCGTGAATTAACGCTATACACAAAGCTATGCTAATTAAAGCTGTGCTTTGATCATCATCCACAAGGCTCTGCTTTTCAACAATAAGCCTTGATCATTTGCATCTTAGAATGCCACACTGGCAATTCACGCCATACTAGTGATGTCTATCAACATATAACCTATGAGCTCGCACGTCTCAGAGAAAGGTGTTAAGCAAATGAATAAATTCTCCGCCACCAAACAGATATATATTTAATAGAAATCAATCAATACATAATAAAATCCAATGTCAGACACACATCCATTTACAAGTCCGTTATGGCTCTGAACCAAATCAGAGGCACCTTATTCCTCGTTCCATATGTCTAATACGGAAGAGAGGCCCTTGCATATCCGAACAATCAACAAGTACGTCCGAACAACTACCACTTTAACCCATTCAAGGCAACAACTCCAATCAAAGGCATCAGTAGTCATCCATTCGTTGTGAAGATCACCGGTCTTCAACACCATCTTCAATATCTTCGACTTTCAATCGTAGTATAATTATTCGAAATGAACTCGGCCTTTTCATATAATTTTTAAATGTATATAATTCAAATCATTTCTTTTCTTTAGTTAAATTCAATTCAATCCTAAAAATTAATGTCAAAGAATCTAACCATCCATATTACTTTATAAACCAAGTGAAATGGGTTAATTTCCATTCCATATCATTTATAATATTTTATAATGATTTATCGCTATTTTTATTTATATAAAAATAGTCCATCCAATTCGAACGACGCTTCAGGCCATTGCGCGGCCCTACCGCGGTTTTTATTAAAATTTGAATTACACATTTCTGAAAATCTAACTGTTAGATCTTAGTACATTTTATATCTTTGGAAAGATCTTTCCAAAGCGAACCCAATGGTTCCAGTTTTGGGAAAATCCGACGGTCGGATCTCTCGGTATAATCGTTTAAAGTTAAGATTCTAAAACGCGAACTAACAGGCACGATTCGTTTAATATATATATATATATATATATATATATTCCATTCGACGATTTCAACACCATTTATTCTCTAACATGTAATTAACATTATTTTAATGAATCACTACATGTTTAACAAACGAACACTTTTTTTCTAACTTCTCTAACATGTAATTAACATTGTTTTAATGAATCCCTACATATTTAGCAAATGAACATTTTTTTTCTATCTTCTCTAACATGTAATTAACATTATTTTAATGAATCACTACATGTTTAACAAATGAACATTTTTCTATTAACATCGCTAACATGTAAATGACATTATTTTAATGAATCAATAAAAAATGTAATTTTTTATCGTTTAATCTTTTTATTTAAAACATGATTCTTTTTAATGAATCAAACATACAATAAAAATGTAATTTTTTATTATCAAAAACATTTTCTTCAATCATGCATCTTTTTAATGAATTAAATATAAAATAAAAATGTAATTTTTATTGTCCAATGATTTAATCAAAAACATGAATGTTTTTAATGAATTAAACATACAATAAAAATGTAATTTTTACTGTTCAATCATTTAATTCCAAACAATGAATATTTTTCATCATTTCTTATATACAATAAAAAGTGTAAATTTTTATTGTTAAACTTTTCTATTTCAAACATTGCATATTTTTCATCATTTCTTATATACAATAAAAATGTAAATTTTTATTGTTAAAACATTTCTATTTCAAACAATGCATATTTTTCATCATTTCTTATATACAATAAAAATGTAAGTTTTTATTGTTAAAACATTTCTATTTTAAATAATGCATATTTTTCATCATTTCTTATATACAATAAAAATGTAAATTTTTATTGTTAAAACATTTCTATTTGAAACAATGCATATTTTTCATCATTTCTTTTAAACAATAAAAATGTAAATTTTTATTGTTAAAACATTTCTATTTCAAAAAATGCATATTTTTCATCATTTCTTATATACAATAAAAATGTAAATTTTTATTGTTAAAACATTTCTATTTCAAACAATGCATATTTTTCATTATTTCTTATATATAATAAAAATGTAAAGTTTTATTAGTAAAACATTTCTATTTCAAACAATGCATATTTTTCATCATTTCTTATATACAATAAAAATGTAAATTTTTATTGTTAAAACATGAATATTTTACAACACATGAATATTTCAGAAAATTTCGGCATTATAACGGTAGGGTAATTAACACCGGCACCGTGTCCAGCACGGCTCCTCTGAACTTTGCCTCGCGGCGATACAACAATTATTTTCACAATATCATTCATTTTCACAACACAATGAATTCATCACAAGCACAATCAACTTCTATCACACAATACTATCAAACAAATCGTCCATGGTCTGTGGACGATGGTGTCGGAACTTACTAAACTCCATCTGAAACCTAACATAATTTTATACATTTATTTTTTGAATTCAGAAATCTCACATTGGTTTTGACTTTGCCTAAATTCGTGGCAAGCTCCAAAATTTCTCCGGACTCTTTTAGAATGTAGCGCACGATGTCACGGTCCTAGTTTCTCTTGTTTCACTGGATTTGGACAACATACAGAAAAGATATGATTTTTATTCGAAAATCAACCTTTGCAACACTTTTGTATGTTGAAAA
This sequence comes from Allium sativum, assembly GCA_030737875.1. Taxonomy (NCBI): domain Eukaryota; kingdom Viridiplantae; phylum Streptophyta; class Magnoliopsida; order Asparagales; family Amaryllidaceae; genus Allium; species Allium sativum. The sequence continues at coordinate 533,553,068 of CM060915.1, forward strand.
CAGTTTAAAATAACCAAAGTCGTTACCTCAGTAGTTTGTTCAAAATTAGGTTTTGAATTTTCGTGAAATCTAAAGCGCTTGAAGACGATCAATTTATTCCACCTTGTAGAGCTCCAAGAGGCGCTCTGATCGACGGTGGGTGGGTCCCACTCGATGGCAGATTGGAGGCTTGGCGGTGGCTCCAAGGGCAGGACTTCACGGTGATGGTTCTCGAGATACACAACACGATAAGAGGCGAGACGGGTATGGAATTGAAGCTTGTGGAGAGTACTTCAGAATTGCCAAAAGGATCGATTGATTTTGGTGAGTGGAACGAGAGTTATTTGAGGAGGAAGGTTAGAACTGCTTTCCGTTGTTTGTGATATAGGAGGCGGTGCGATAAACAAAATAAGGTTTAGTGATTTTTTTATAGGGCCATATATATATATATTAATTAATTTATTTAATTGCAAAAAGGCCCGTTAATCCATATGGACTCCAAATCAAACCCAACGACTATCGGCCCTAGCTAAATACCCCTATTTCGGACACAATGGACTATGTTTCGTAAGCCCATTCGACTGTTTCAGTCTATTTTTCTTTAAATTAAAATATAAAACATTCAATATTAAATTTGAACGTCATTTTAATTTATCGGGGCCACATACTGATTCCAAAAATTCCCAAAAAATAAATCTAGCTATGTTTTGATGATACAGTCCTAACAAAATTTATTTCATCGAATTTGGAGATCGTTTGAAAAAGGCCTTTTTAATGATCAATCCTATTCAACATTAATTACCAAATGCGTTTTAATTTACCATGCTCACATATTAATTTCAATAATTATAGAAATTTAAACCTAACAATAATTTGACATTCTGGATCCAACAAAAGTTGTTTCATCGAAAACGAAGGTCGTTTGCAAAATGGCTATTTTTAAGGGCTTTGTTATTATTTAAAAATCCAATATTTAAATACTGACCAATTTTCTTTTAAAATTATTCAAAATAAATTTTTTAAATTTGTTTCGATTTTCCTGGTTGTTACAATCTCCCCCACTTAAAACTTTTCGTCCCCGAAAAGGTAACAATCGTAAAGTAGGAAACAAAACGGGAATGCAAAATATTGTAAATGTACCTTGCACTAGAGCTAATCAGAGATGTCCACTCTGCACTTGGATAAGCCTGTTTGATGCTATCTTTTGTCTCCTATGTACAGTCTCTAGGATCTCCGCTCCACTGCACTTTGACTAAATGGATTCTCTTGTTTCTCATAACTCTGGTTTCTTTGCCAATGATTTTCACTGGCTCTCTTCTCTCTGCTAAGCTTGGAGTGATTTCCAAATCTTGCTGCGCGGCTTCTTCCACAATCAAGTATGGATCATGCACATGCTTTCGAAGTTGAGACATGTGAAATACAACATGTACTCCTGGTAACCAGTTAGTTAACTGAACTCTATAAGCAAGAGTTCCAATCCGCTCGAGTATAGGAAATGGACCAATAAATCTAGGCACCAACTTCCCTGTTTTCCTGAATCGGACTACTCCTCTTATCGGAGAAACTCTCAAATATACATAATCACCAACAGCAAATGCTAAGTTTCTTCTTCTTGAATCTGCATAACTCTTCTGTCGGCTCTGAGCTGTTTTGTAACGACCCGCATTCTACGCATCAAAGGATCGTAGAATATTTATTTCTTTCACATACGAAGTCGTATGGTCATGTAACTTTGGGAGACGACTATTGGGGTCATTTCCCATGTTCATGATTTTTGCCCATTTTTAAATGACCGTTTTGCCCCTAGCTGATCTTTGTTTTGGCCATAACATTTGATTGGAAAGGAGTTTTGACCTGAAACCACTTCCATTAGGTCCGGATGATGGTTTGCCTTTCCGTAGAGTGTCACATTAGCCAAATGGACTCACCATTTGGGAGATATGGCTGAAACAAGTTTCAGATGGTGAAAAACAGCTTAATTGGGCTTAACCCGGTGATTAAGCCCATTGGGGAATTTCGGGATTAAGAGTATAAGAGGGCTGCTAGGGTTTAGAAAACGATTTTTACTTCATTTTCTAGCCGCCTAAGACATTCCTCTCAACCTAGCCATGGCCTCCACCTTCTAATTTCATCTAGAATCTCCTCTAATCACTTTCTAATTGCTAATTAAGCCAAATCTACATCAAATCAAAGCGGATTAGCACAAGAATCGAGGTAGAACTACTGTATAGCCTTGGGCTTAACCGGATCGGATATAGGGCTCTGTCTCCCAAGTACAGTCATTCTCATTCTCGCCCCACTGAACTTTGACTAGATTCACCGCTTCCCTTCGAAGTTGCTTCTTATCGTTCCCAAAAATACGCATAGGCTTGCAGTTCCCAACCGCCTCGGGTTCAACCTCGATATCATCCAACTGATCAAGTGAAATAGTCACATCGGGGTCGTGCACGAATTTCCTTAACTAGGAAACATGAAATACGTTATAAACTCCGGCTATCTTCTCTGGTAATTCAACTTTATATGCCAGATTCCAAATTTGCTCAAGAACTGGGAATGGACCAACAAATCTTGGCATTAACTTGCCTTTCCTGCTAAATCGAATCACGCTCTTTAACGGAGAAATCTTGACAAACACCAGTCGCCATAGGAGAACTTTAATTCTCTTCTCCTTTTATCAGCGTAACTCTTCTGCCTATCTTGGGCATCCTTCATTCATTGTTGAATAACCTTAATCTTAGCTGAAGTTTCTCTTATCACATCTGGTCCAAGCACAAACTTCTCACCAGTTTCTAACCAACATGACGGTGAGTTGCACGGTCTTCCGTATAAAGCTTCAAATGGAGCCATACCGATACTGGATTGATAACTATTATTATATGCAAACTCTACTAGATGCAAATGGTCATACCATGATCCACCAAAATCCAATACACAGGCTCTCAATAGGTCTTCTAATACTCGATTCACCCTCTCTGTTTGTCTGTCGGTTTGAGGATGATACGCGGTACTGAGATGTAATTCTGATCCTAATGCCTCTTGTAAGCTCTTCCAAAATCCACTAGTGAACAACGGATCTCGGTCACTTACAGTGCATTTGGTTATTCCATGAAATCTCACTACCCACTTTATATATAGTTCCGCTAACTTAGCTGTCGTTCTATTCGACTTGATGGGTATAAACCTTGCACTCTTAGTCAACCGGTCCACAATCACCCAAATGCTATCATGGCCCGATCTAGTCCTTGGTAACCTATCAATGAAATCCATTGAGACTTGTTCCCATTTCCATTCTGGAATTTTTAATGGTTGCAACAAACCACTAGGCTTCTTTTGCTCATCTTTAACAAGCTGGCAATTCATGCATTTGGATATAAACTTCCCAACGTCTCTTTTCATCCCTTCCCAGTAGTAGGCCTGCTTCATGTCTCGATACATCTTATTACCACCGGGATGTATCATCAGTTTTGAGTGATGACATTCTCTAAGCAATTCATCTCTCAATCCATTGACATTGGGTACAACAAGTCTTCCATTCTTTCCAATTGAAAGCAAAGTTTTCTAAGAGTACCCAATGTCAATGGAGACTTAAGCTATTTCTACACGACGACTCTCTTGGAGACCAACTCCAATTCGACTAAAACACGAGATGCAAAGGAAGTCCAAATAGGAAGTAGAACTCAGGATCCAATTGGGAACCAACGAGTTATCTTCATGAGTTGGGCTTTGCTGCGGGACGTGTGCAAAGGGGTTATCGATGTCTATAGCTTTGGATCACTATGGAGTGTAGGGCATGTGGACGGATTCAGGGCCACAGTGGCCTAGGTAGGACTATTGGCTTTGGACTAATGAGGTGGGGTCATTTGTGAGGATTTTGTCATGACTCCATGGGGCAAGCTTGGTGGTAGCAATAGTTATACAAGTCGGACTCCGTCGCTACCTCGATGGGTCTAGTGATCAAAGTGGTGGATATCATATGCTTTACCCACTGAGTGAGAGATGTGATGATGGTTGCTATGCTTGATTGTTTGCTATCACTATGTCATGCACACCCCCACCCCCGTATTCTTTACACCATATGTTTAGTGGCACCTTAGAGTATTGAGCGGTATGTTGTGCTAACTCTTTGGTTGCAGGTCCAGGTTCAGGTATGGTTTAGTATACCTATTATTGTTCTGTTTGATGCTTATCGATCATACCGGAATTTTGTCTGACCCAGAGTTTTATGACTCTTCTTATTACTCTGGGTGCTCTTAAATGGGCAGACTAGAAACATGTTAGGTGGTATGCACAGGTAGTTGTACCGGAGACGAGCAGGAGGCTCCCACGTATGATATATATAGATATTCTCCCTGTGTCGCTATTGGTCACTACTTTGGGCATTAGTAGTGTACCTTTCCTTTCTTTTGCTTTAGAGACAGTTTTAAAGTTGTAATAATGATGATGTGGAACATAAGCTGTAATTGGATTTTCCGCTGCTATGATGTTTAATTTTCAGCTTATGCACTGTCTCACCTGTTTTATGTCAAAGTATGTTATTATTATATTTTATTCCATGCGCTGTGAGATATTCTACAGTTCTTTGTTAGTTCACCAGTAAGTTCTCTTCTTTTTCCTTTCTTTGGCGACCGTCCCGTGCTGGTTGGACATCGGCACAACGCACTTTCATGGGAACCGTCGGCTGGTGCGGGGCGGGCCGTCACATGTTTGCAGTCGTTTCTTAATGAAATCGACTTTATCTGAAGCTTCTCGAATCATGTCGGGACCCAATACTAGCGATTGCCTGATTCCACCTAACATGCGGGAGATCTACATGGTCTACCATACAATGCTTCGAATGGTGACATTTTTAAGCTTGACTGATAACTATTATTATATGAAAACTCAACCAAATGCAAGTGATCTTCCCACGATCTGCCAAAATCAAGAATACATGCCCGCAACAAGTCTTCTAGTATATGATTCACCCTCTCATTTTGGCCATCTTTCTGAGGATGATATGCAGTGCTCAGATTTAACTTTGTCCCCAGCTCTACCTGGAATGCCTTTCAAAATTTACTAGCGAATATCGGATCATGATCACTAACAATACTACTGGGAACTCCATGTAATCTGACAATTTCTTTGAAATAAATCCGCGCCAGACTTTGAGCTGTTCTAGTCGATCTGACAGGAATAAAATAGGCAGTCTTCGTGAAATGATCTATGATCACCCATATACTATCATTGCCTTTCTTGGTTTTGGGAAAAACATCAATGAAATCCATGGAAATTTGATCCCACTTCCAATCTAGAACCTCTAATGGTCTTAACAATCCGGCAAGTTTCTGTTTATCGCTCTTGACTTGTTGACAAGTAGAACACCTGCTAACATACGTTGAAATGTCTCATTTCATAGATCTCCACCAGAACGTACGCTTGAGATCATGATACATCTTACTTACCCCTGGATGAATACTAAGCTTGGATTTGTGACATTCATCCATCACTTCCCTTCTGAGCTCAGGAATATTCGGAACACAAATTCAGCCTAATAACCTTAGAACTCCTTTGTTATCAATTTGGAAACTCGAGGGTTCGCCTTCCTGAACTCTTTTACTAACTCTCTGAATAAATTCATCATCCTTCTGAAGAGCATAGATTTTTTCAATCAATGAAGGCATAATAATGAGATTAGCGATAATTGCATTCTTTCTTCTAAGCGCATATGCTACTACATTGGCTTTCCCTGGAGTATACAAAATATCTAGATCATATGCCGTAAGGAATTCTGTAACAACCCGGAAAATACAAGTCAATTTAAAAAATTTAATTGGTTATTTTAATGCAATTTGAACAATTGAAATAGAATATTTCAATAAAATAATGTATTGGAAATAGGGAGGCAGTTTGAAAATTTGATTTCAAACTTTGTCTGACTATACCGGGTGGAAAATATAACAGATTTTAGTGAAACCAAAAATATTTAAATCTGTTTATGAATACCTTTCTAACGAATCTGAAAAATCGAAGTTTCATAACAGGAATCAAAAGTTATGGCCAAATGAATTTTCAGAAAGGTCGCTATATAGAATGTATAGCCCTTGAAAATAGATATTTTGCATACAACCTCGGAATTTGACGAAACCACTTTTGTTGGATCCGGGATGTCGAACTATTGCTAGGTTTCAAATTTCATAATTTTTGAAGCTAGTATGTGAGCGGGGCAAAGGAAAATATGATTGGTCAATTTCTGTTAAAATGGGTCGACCTGAAAATGGCCATTTTGAATACGATCTCAGAATTCGACGAAACTGGTTTTGTTGGGACCGTATCGTCAAAACAAAGCTAGATTTATTTTTCTGGAATTTTTCGATTCAGTTTGTGGACCTGGCAAATTAAAATGTACGTTCAAATTGAATATTAAATGTTTTATAGTTTAATTTGAAAAATAACTGACTGTAACAGTCGAATTGGCCAATGAAACATATCCCATTGTGTCCGGAATGGGGGTATTTAGCTAGGGGCGACAGTCGTTGGGTTGAAATTGGTGTACGTTGGATAAAAAGGATATTTTAGGAATTTAAAATTTAAATATAATAGGAAATATCCTCTATTTTCTCTCACATCTGAAATCGGTCAAACCTCCTACGAACGAACGACAGAAACACCCTCAAAACTTCCAGGCCAGATCGCCGCCGCCACAGGCGTTTTCGCCACCCCCTCCAGTTGACTTTTCCGTTCATCTTCCCCTCCTCTTTAAATCCATCCAACCCTCGACTGAAATCATTTGGTATTTGCGTCGTTCTACCTCGAGGAAGTCAGCATCTTTGGAGCGTCGCCGTGCCTAGTAGAGGCAACCGAGCTGAGTGCCACCACTGGCGCTGGAGAGCCTGTTCGAATCTCTTCGACGTTGCAGCATCCGATCGTGACGATACTGCACAGATCGATCGAAAAATATAAACCCAGTTTCGAAGGTTTGGAAAGGTATCAACTTTGAAATTTCTGAAATGAAAATAACACTTTTAAGTGTTGCAAAACTTTGAAAAATCATATCTTTTTAGTGTGTTAACGAAATTCGATGAAACAGGAAACATCGGGACCGCAAGGAGGCTCTCTACCATCTAGCAGAGGCCGCGGATTTTTCTGATCTACATACGATTTTTAGCACTCCGAAAACCAATGTGAGGAATCTTAATTAATTTTTGTGAATGAAATCGTGTTGTATAAATTATATAAGCGAAGTGTAAATTATATACGCATTGTATACCTCATGTACATGTGTTGTATAAGATATATTAGCGATGTATAAATTATACAAGCGTTGTATGAAACATATATGCTTTGAATTGTGTTGAAATGCAAGTGAAATATAATATATATATATATATATATATATATATACTCCCCTCGTCCACAGACCATGGACGATATTTATTGATTGTAACACCCCACCTCCGCTAGGGTCACTCTTTCGGGGGCACTAGCTTCTGGGGGGCGTTAGAACTGGGTAAGCATGCATAATGATATATCAAGGCAGAACAAGAACATAAATATATATGTAAAACAGAGTAAGTGAGAATAAAACAGCGGAATATCTCAAACCATCTCAAAACAAGTCTAGTACATCATAAAGTCAACTGCCAAAATAAACATGTCTAGTACATCATAAACAGAAATACTGAAATACATAGTGCTATCCCCAAAATAAAGACGATAAACCATAGCGAGCTCAATGTCCAGACATACATGAGCTATCCAGCAAACAAGCAAGCGATCCAAGCTAAACACCACTATTCCCTCCCTGAGAACCTGGGGGGGGGGGGGGAAACGGAAGAAAAGAAGCGAAAGAAAACAGGTCAGTCAAAAAGACTGGTAAGCCCTACTACGATCAGTCTATAAACTAATAAAGTTAACATCATGATGGAAACTGAGATGAACATACTGGCAATAGATAAAGGTGTCATCACATAAAGAAGATTAAGCTTTGCACCACAGTGTACTAGCAAACTAACATAACAGGTATTGATCCCTCAGCCCAAACTTTAGCCCAATAACATGAGGTGACCTTAATACAAGGTCCAGCCCAACGGTCTAGTCGATCGGCTCCCTATAAACCTAACACGTCAAGTGTTGGTGTCCATACGGCCCACATATGGTTGTAGTCAGACTGTGCTGGGTCCACCTTCGGGTGTATCAAGCCCTCGGGTGTCAACCCCAGACACCTAAGCAATAATGCACAGTCTAAACCTACTGGTACCCGTGCCTCGAGTTTGTCCAACACCGGACTACGTGCACGTCCGTAGCCCGCCTGGACCCGCACCGCTGTACCACTCAGCCGTCGCTTTGGTCGCTTACATCAGTCCAGTAATCGTGCCCCGCCCTAGCCTAGCCTCTAGGGTTGTGAATGATACCAAACTGGGATTACTGCTGGAACAGACCACGTTGCTAGGGTTTTCTAAGAAGGTTAAGTGTGGTTTAACCCCTTACTAATCATGGATTAAATTAGTTAAGTGTAACCAACAGTTCACCACTTAACCCCATTTAATCCCTCGTATCCCCAAAATTGGTTAAGTATTAGTGGGCCATGACTTAACCCTAATCATGAGGCATTAATTAATTTAATTGTGCCTTAACCTCTCACATTAGACTTTGTTGCGGTTACCTAGTTAAGCCGGTGGGTTCCGGGTAGATTTACACCACAACCTGGTCTAACCTCGGGTCTTGGCACCACATGACCAACTTCTCACATTGGATCCTATTGTTTGTAGCCACTAGTTAAGCCGGTAGGTTCCGGGTAGAATTACGCTACAAACTCAACCCAACCTCGAGTTGGCCACACTTATGTTTTCTAAGTGTCATGTCCACTTTATTTTCAAAACATAATTACAAGTTTAACAAATACTTGGGTAGACCTAACTTAATAGGTAAATTCCCAAGGGGTAGACCTAACTTAATAGGTAAATTCCCAATCTTATATTTTCATGTATTTTAAGTTTTACCCAAACCCCCCAACGTCATTCTATCGCTTACATATTCGTCATAACGCATAAAGGATAGAAAGAGGGAACTTGGCACAACATACATGATGAATCTTACGTATCATAATAAACATGCATAACATGTTGGACTTGCATAACTTAGCATAGTGAACTTACATAAACATGCATAACTTGTTAAACTTGCAAATCATGGCATAGTGAACTTGCATAAACATGCATAACTTATCAAACATGTGTAACATGGCATAGTGAACTCGCATAAGCATGCATAACTTATTAGACATGTGTAACATGGCATAGTGAACTCGCATAAGCATGCATAACTTATTAAACATGTGTAACATGGCATAGTGAACTCGCATAAGCATGCATAACTTATTAAACATGTGTAACATGGCATAGTGAACTCGCATAAGCATGCATAACTTATTAAACATGCATAAATCCCAACTTTCATCACATATTAACTTTAGAGTTTCTAAAATGAAGGTAAGAGGGCTTACAAATATTATGAAGACACAAATCTACAAGTAAAGATTCAGAAGCCCTTTATGCAAGCATAAAAACCCAAAACAAAGCTCCAATAAGAAACACCCTTAACAAAAATCCCAAAAACTCTAGCTTAGCAAATAAAACTTGCAACTTGATGGTGTATGCAAGCTAATGATCATTCATACAACTTAGAAATGCTTGTATGAACATCATAATCTTCATAGGAATGATTTATGAAGAGGGTGGAGGCTAGGGTTTTTAAGTGGAGGCCATTTGAGAAATCAATTTGACATAGTTTGGTTGCTAGAATGAATAATGGGGTTTTAGGGTAGGATTAGGGTCATATTTATAGAAGATTAGAGTGATATTAGCCTTAGGATTAACCCTTAGTTGAATTAGGTCCATCAGATTTCGGAATTCTCCAGAACCAAGCCACACAACCAAGCCCAGATCAGAAATGGTGCGCCAGGCAAAACTGCCCGGCCACCCCGTGTCGACAGGGCTGTCGACAGGGCAGTCGACACCCTTAGACCCCTGTCGACATGCCTGTCGACTTGGGGGTCTTGGCGGGAGTTTTCCCGCTGACGCCAGTTGTGCCCTAACCCTTGTTTTTAACTTAAAATTTAAATCTGTTTTTAATATGGAAATTTCTGAAAACTTCAATGGGCCTTAACTGGGTCATACGGACTCCGATTTTCGAAAACTCGGACTCTATTTCGCGTATTTTTCCGAGACGAACGCAATGGCACAGCCCGTTTCCCCTTGATTCAGATTTTTAAATTAAATTCTGCCTCAATTTATATCTTAACAGGTTATTAAAAATACAGGTTGTTACATTCTCCCTTCCTTAAAGGATTTCGTCCCCGAAATCTTCAAGTTAGGAAGAACATATCCTACCATCCAATATCCATCTACTCAAAACATCATCCACGAGCAACCATTGTCCTTAAAAGATTCTAAATGCTGTATGAACATATGCAAAAGTGTGTGTATATGTACTTATCTAATGCAAAGATCAATGCAAAATATGTTAGTGAAATGTATCCATATGTATGCAAATCCCTAACATAATGTATAATATCTACATGCGTGCTCAATCATACATCCATATGCAACATCCATGTGATAGCATACAAATTTCATCCAAGAATAAGCATAAACACTCATGCACATGCAATATGAGGAGTGTGTGAGCCGATCTAGTGCCTAATGTGTATCATGCATCCACGAGTAACCACTTGCAAACACTTGCAACCACTTGCAACCATCAAACATATCATGTCTCAAACACATGTTTCATCCAAAGGATTCTACCTAAGGTTCTCATGATAAGATAGACACGATGAACTAGATAAACTAGATAGACATGGAAAGATAAAGAGATTGAGAGTGTACCCTCAAAAAGGATTGGATAAAGCCTACGCATCTTCTCTTCAGTTTCCCAAGTTGCGTCTTCCTCGGCTTCACCCCATTGAACCTTCACCAACTTGACCTCACGATTCCTTAGCTTCTTTATCTCTGTCCCCAAGATACGAATCGGAGCTCTCCTCAAGGTAGCTTCTTTCTCTACTTCCACATCTTCTAGAACACTTGGCTCAACCACCTCTGCTGACTTATGCAAACACTTCCGGAGATGCGAAACATGAAAAACATTATGCACTCCAGCTAGCTTCTCGGGCAATTCCACTCTATAGGCCATCTGCCCGATCCTCTCTACAACTGGAAACGGTCCAACAAACCTTGGTGCTAACTTTCCTACTGCTCCAAACCGAACCACATTCCGCAAAGGAGAAACCTTCACGAAAACCATATCCCCAACATCAAACTCCAAATCAGTCCTTCGCCTATCATCATAAGATTTCTGTCTGTCTTGGGCCGCCTTCATCCGTCTTCTAATCAACTCGACCTTCTCGGATGTATCTCTAATCATGTCAGGTCCAAGTATAAGCTTATCTGTAGTCTCCCACCAACATGTAGGTGACTTGCACGGTCTCCCATATAAAGCCTCAAATGGTGCCATCCCAATGCTCGCCTGATAACTGTTATTATAAGCAAATTCCACAAGAGGAAGATGGTCTTCCCAAGTACCACCAAAATCCAGAATGCAAAGCCTCAACAAGTCCTCAAGTACCCTATTCACCCTTTCTGTCTGACCGTCTGTTTGTGGGTGATAAGCCGTACTCAGGTTCAACCTCGTGCCCATAGCTTCCTGCAAACTATTCCAGAACTGACTAGTAAAGATGGGGTCTCGGTCACTGACTATGCTAGAAGGGACTCCATGTAGTCGTACTATCTCACGAAGATATACTGATGCTAGTCCAGATGCGGTCCTTTTGCTCTTCACCGGAATGAAATGAGCACTCTTCGTAAGCCTATCCACAATGACCCATATGCTTGTATTCCCTTTTCTTGACCTTGGCAATCCGTCAACAAAGTCCATAGAAATACTCTCCCACTTCCATAGCGGGACCTCTAGAGGATGCAATAGCCCACCGGGCTTCTTCGACTCGGCTTTTACTCTCTGACAAACAACACATCTAGAGACAAACTCTGCCACATCCTTCTTCATTCCAGGCCAGAAGAAAATGCGCTTCATATCCTTATACATCTTATCTCCACCCGGATGTATAGTCAACTTGGAGCGATGTGCTTCCTCAAGAACTTTCCTCACCAAGTCTTCCACCATCGGAACACAAAGCCTTCCGTCTCTCCTCAGCCAACCCTTATCATCTATAGAATATCGAGCAAGGTGACTAGATGTCTCCCCTCGAATCAGCTTATCCATAATCTCAATTATCTGAGGGTCTTCCTTCTGCGAAGCCCCAACTTGATCAAGAAGGGTAGGCCTGAGCTCAAGAGATGCTAAAGAACCGGTCATCGACTCAACTGCCAAAGAGAAATCAAAGGTTGCCAAGAACTCTAAATTCTTCATCTCAAAAAATAGAGGACTTAGTGTCAACCTTTTTCTACTCAACGCATCCGCTACAACATTCCCCTTGCCAGGGGTATAGGCTATATCAAAATCGTAGGACGCCAAGAATTCCATCCACCTTTGCTGCCTCAAGTTCAGATCCTTCTGCGAAAAGAGATACTTCAAAGACTTATGATCAGTATACAGCTCAAATCTCTCTCCCAGAAGATAATGACGCCAAGCCTTGAGTGCATATACTATCGCTGCCAGCTCTAGATCATGAGTGGGATAATTCTTCTCATGCACCTTAAGTTGCCTACCACCAAAACATATAACTCTGCCTTCTTGCATCAGAACGGCGCCCAATCCCGTGCCACAAGCATCAGTGTACACGGTAAACATCTTACCACCATCGGGTAAAGCTAGAACTGGTGCTGAGGCAAGGGCTCTCTTGAGTCTCTGAAAAGCAAGCTCACAGTCCATATCCCAAGCAAAAACTAAGTTCTTCTTCGTCAACTTAGTAAGAGGAGCGGATATCTTCGCGAAGTCCTTGATGAACTTCCGGTAAAAACCTGCAAGACCTAGAAAACTTCTCACTTCGGTTGCATTCCTTGGAGTCTTCCAATCCTGAACTGCCACTACCTTAGCGGGATCCACCGCTAAGCCTTGCTTAGATACTATATGCCCAAGGAATCTAACTTCCCTTCTCCAAAAGTGACACTTGGAGAACTTGGCCTTTAACTGATGCGCTCTAAGCGTATCCATCACCTCTACAAGATGCCTCGCGTGCTCTTCTTCATCCTTAGAGAAGATCAGAATATCATCCACAAAGACCACGACAAACTTGTTCAAGAACTCTCGAAACACCCTACTCATCAAGTCCACGAAATACGCGGGTGCATTCGTCAAACCGAACGGCATAACAAGCCATTCAAAGAATCCATCTGGAGTTCTGAATGCAGTCTTGTCTATACTATCTTCAGCCACTCTGAGCTGATGAAATCCAGTAGCAAGATCAAGCTGAGAGAAAACAGAAGCACCAACAAGCTGGTCAAAAAGATCATCAATCCTCGGTAATGGGTGTCTGTTCTTCTTAGTCAGCTTATTCAACTCTCTATAGTCCACACAAAGTCGAAGAGAACCATCTTCCTTAGTAGCAAACACCACAGGCGCTCCCCATTCGGATATACTTCGTCTGATGAAGTTCTTCTCAAGCAACTCCTTTACTTGCTTGCTGAGCTCCCGTCTCTCACGCGGAGCCATGTGTTGAACGGGCAAAGAAACAGGCTTAGCATTATCCACCAGATAAATGCGAAAATCAATCTCTCGTTTAGGGGGCAACCCCTTAACTTCTTCAAAAACATCTGGATAATCTCGGACCACCCTTACAGACTGAAGGGTTTCCTCTGACGAGTCGAGAGATTCAAGATAGCACAACATGACGGGATCCTTCGGATTGCATAAAATCTCTAAGGTGTTGCCAAGGCGAGTCACAAGCCTCACAACCCTATGCTCACAATCAAGAATGGCTCCATGTCTAGACAGCCAATCCATGCCCAAAATCAATCCGTATCCCCTGAAACCAAGAACATACGCACTACACAAGAACTCTACACTGAGTATAGAGATCCTCAGATCCTCACATATCATAGATAGATGAGCAGAACCCCCAATGGGATTCGAAACACAAACGGGATCATCCACTAAGCTAGTACTAAGGTGCAAACTATCAACAAGATCAGATGAAATAAAGCTATGTGATGCACCAGAATCAAACAAGGTACGAACTGGAAGATCGGAAACATAAACAAGGTTCTCAACAGAAACACTACCTCGATCGGGAACTAGAGCGGTATTGAGAGCATGAACTTGCCCTCCTGAAGGTCCAGCATGCTGAGTCTGACCCTGCCCTTTCTTCTTCGGGCATTCCTTGCTGAAGTGTCCAGTCTCACCATAGGAAAAACATCCACCACTAAGCTTCCTTTTCTTCTTCCTACAATCCTTAGCAAAGTGTCCAGGCACACCACAGTAATTGCACTTTCCCTTGCCTTTGTTGTTGTTCCCCTTCTTGTTCTTGCTCTGATTCCCCTGACTGCTTAGACCACCTTGATTACCTTTACCCTGAGAATCAGTCTTATTTGCTTGAGTATCACTCGACTTGACCTCTTTCTTTCCATCTCCCTGAAGTAGAGCCATATCGACCAAACTCTCAAAAGTGGCCCCATGCGGAATATGTGACATCGCCAAACCCTGCAGCGGCTCATTCAACCCTCTAGCAAATCGAAGAGCCTTCTTCTCAGGAGTGTTCACCATATCCAAACCAAAACGGGCCAGCTGATTAAACTTGTTCACATACTCCTTGACAGACATATCACCTTGCTTTAATGCAATGAACTTCTCCATCTGTAAATTCGCCTCAGCAGAAGATAGAAACTTGGCCACAAATCTAGCCCTCAAATCGGCCCAAGTCTCGACGGGCCTCGTCCCATTGGTGACCTCCCACCAATAGGCTGCTTCGTCCTTCAAAAGCCACACCGTCAATAAGATCTTCCTCTCGTCATCAATCCTAAAGATAGCAAACAAGTCCTCAGTGTCTTTCAGCCAATTCCTAGCTTCAACAAAAGATTCCGTGCCTAGGAAATTCTTGCCTCCCATCGCCTTGAAGTCTTTACAAACCTTTGTGAACTCGACCTGAGGATGCTGAGGGGGAGGAGGAGGAAGAGGAGCCTCAGCAACTGGAGGAGGAGGAACAGGAACCACCGGAGGAGGGACATTAGGGGGAGGATTCTCAACTACAGGAGGAGTGGGAGTAGGGTTTGCGGGGCCAGCTGCCGCCCTAGCTTCTAGAAGTCTCCTATACCAGAGTGGTACGTTTACTCCATCCGGGATGGCAAGATTCTCAGCCATACTGAAACGAAAGATAAGATAAGATTAGGTCAAGGGAACGAAGGATAACGCTAATGGCTTTTTGGGGAATAGCCTTTTAAAATACTAGACTTGGAAAATACTTTATACTTGTTTTGAAAATAGTTTTTCAAAAGTCTTTTAAAAACTTTTTGTTCTTTCTTGTAAACCATATGCTCTGATACCAAATTTGTAACACCCCACCTCCGCTAGGGTCACTTTTTCGGGGGCACTAGCTTCTGGGGGGCGTTAGAACTGGGTAAGCATGCATAATGATATATCAAGGCAGAACAAGAACATAAATATATATGTAAAACAGAGTAAGTGAGAATAAAACAGCGGAATATCTCAAACCATCTCAAAACAAGTCTAGTACATCATAAA
The DNA here is from genome assembly GCA_030737875.1 of Allium sativum. Lineage (NCBI taxonomy): Eukaryota > Viridiplantae > Streptophyta > Magnoliopsida > Asparagales > Amaryllidaceae > Allium > Allium sativum. The sequence continues at coordinate 533,568,716 of CM060915.1, forward strand.
GTCAACTGCCAAAATAAACATATCTAGTACATCATAAACAGAAATACTGAAATACATAGTGCTATCCCCAAAATAAAGATGATAAACCATAGCGAGCTCAATGTCCAGACATACATGAGCTATCCAGCAAACAAGCAAGCGATCCAAGCTAAGCACCACTATTCCCTCCCTGAGAACCTGGGGGGGGGGGGGGGGGGAAACGGAAGAAAAGAAGCGAAAGAAAACAGGTCAGTCAAAAAGACTGGTAAGCCCTACTACGATCAGTCTATAAACTAATAAAGTTAACATCATGATGGAAACTGAGATGAACATACTGGCAATAGATAAAGGTGTCATCACATAAAGAAGATTAAGCTTTGCACCACAGTGTACTAGCAAACTAACATAATAGGTATTGATCCCTCAGCCCAAACTTTAGCCCAATAACATGAGGTGACCTTAATACAAGGTCCAGCCCAACGGTCTAGTCGATCGGCTCCCTATAAACCTAACACGTCAAGTGTTGGTGTCCATACGGCCCACATATGGTTGTAGTCAGACTGTGCTGGGTCCACCTTCGGGTGTATCAAGCCCTCGGGTGTCAACCCCAGACACCTAAGCAATAATGCACAGTCTAAACCTACTGGTACCCGTGCCTCGAGTTTGTCCAACACCGGACTACGTGCACGTCCGTAGCCCGCCTGGACCCGCACCGCTGTACCACTCAGCCGTCGCTTTGGTCGCTTACATCAGTCCAGTAATCGTGCCCCGCCCTAGCCTAGCCTCTAGGGTTGTGAATGATACCAAACTGGGATTACTGCTGGAACAGACCACGTTGCTAGGGTTTTCTAAGAAGGTTAAGTGTGGTTTAACCCCTTACTAATCATGGATTAAATTAGTTAAGTGTAACCAACAGTTCACCACTTAACCCCATTTAATCCCTCGTATCCCCAAAATTGGTTAAGTATTAGTGGGCCATGACTTAACCCTAATCATGAGGCATTAATTAATTTAATTGTGCCTTAACCTCTCACATTAGACTTTGTTGCGGTTACCTAGTTAAGCCGGTGGGTTCCGGGTAGATTTACACCACAACCTGGTCTAATCTCGGGTCTTGGCACCACATGACCAACTTCTCACATTGGATCCTATTGTTTGTAGCCACTAGTTAAGCCGGTAGGTTCCGGGTAGAATTACGCTACAAACTCAACCCAACCTCGAGTTGGCCACACTTATGTTTTCTAAGTGTCATGTCCACTTTATTTTCAAAACATAATTACAAGTTTAACAAATACTTGGGTAGACCTTACTTAATAGGTAAATTCCCAAGGGGTAGACCTAACTTAATAGGTAAATTCCCAATCTTATATTTTCATGTATTTTAAGTTTTACCCAAAACCCCCAACGTCATTCTATCGCTTACATATTCGTCATAACGCATAAATGATAGAAAGAGGGAACTTGGCACAACATACATGATGAATCTTACATATCATAATAAACATGCATAACATGTTGGACTTGCATAACTTAGCATAGTGAACTTACATAAACATGCATAACTTGTTAAACTTGCAAATCATGGCATAGTGAACTTGCATAAACATGCATAACTTATCAAACATGTGTAACATGGCATAGTGAACTCGCATAAGCATGCATAACTTATTAGACATGTGTAACATGGCATAGTGAACTCGCATAAGCATGCATAACTTATTAAACATGTGTAACATGGCATAGTGAACTCGCATAAGCATGCATAACTTATTAAACATGTGTAACATGGCATAGTGAACTCGCATAAGCATGCATAACTTATTAAACATGCATAAATCCCAACTTTCATCACATATTAACTTTAGAGTTTCTAAAATGAAGGTAAGAGGGCTTACAAATATTATGAAGACACAAATCTACAAGTAAAGATTCAGAAGCCCTTTATGCAAGCATAAAAACCCAAAACAAAGCTCCAATAAGAAACACCCTTAACAAAAATCCCAAAAACTCTAGCTTAGCAAATAAAACTTGCAACTTGATGGTGTATGCAAGCTAATGATCATTCATACAACTTAGAAATGCTTGTATGAACATCATAATCTTCATAGGAATGATTTATGAAGAGGGTGGAGGCTAGGGTTTTTAAGTGGAGGCCATTTGAGAAATCAATTTGACATAGTTTGGTTGCTAGAATGAATAATGGGGTTTTAGGGTAGGATTAGGGTCATATTTATAGAAGATTAGAGTGATATTAGCCTTAGGATTAACCCTTAGTTGAATTAGGTCCATCAGATTTCGGAATTCTCCAGAACCAAGCCACACAACCAAGCCCAGATCAGAAATGGTGCGCCAGGCAAAACTGCCCGGCCACCCCGTGTCGACAGGGCTGTCGACAGGGCAGTCGACACCCTTAGACCCCTGTCGACATGCCTGTCGACTTGGGGGTCTTGGCGGGAGTTTTCCCGCTGACGCCAGTTGTGCCCTAACCCTTGTTTTTAACTTAAAATTTAAATCTGTTTTTAATATGGAAATTTCTGAAAACTTCAATGGGCCTTAACTGGGTCATACGGACTCCGATTTTCGAAAACTCGGACTCTATTTCGCGTATTTTTCCGAGACGAACGCAATGGCACAGCCCGTTTCCCCTTGATTCAGATTTTTAAATTAAATTCTGCCTCAATTTATATCTTAACAGGTTATTAAAAATACAGGTTGTTACATTCTCCCTTCCTTAAAGGATTTCGTCCCCGAAATCTTCAAGTTAGGAAGAACATATCCTACCATCCAATATCCATCTACTCAAAACATCATCCACGAGCAACCATTGTCCTTAAAAGATTCTAAATGCTGTATGAACATATGCAAAAGTGTGTGTATATGTACTTATCTAATGCAAAGATCAATGCAAAATATGTTAGTGAAATGTATCCATATGTATGCAAATCCCTAACATAATGTATAATATCTACATGCGTGCTCAATCATACATCCATATGCAACATCCATGTGATAGCATACAAATTTCATCCAAGAATAAGCATAAACACTCATGCACATGCAATATGAGGAGTGTGTGAGCCGATCTAGTGCCTAATGTGTATCATGCATCCACGAGTAACCACTTGCAAACACTTGCAACCACTTGCAACCATCAAACATATCATGTCTCAAACACATGTTTCATCCAAAGGATTCTACCTAAGGTTCTCATGATAAGATAGACACGATGAACTAGATAAACTAGATAGACATGGAAAGATAAAGAGATTGAGAGTGTACCCTCAAAAAGGATTGGATAAAGCCTACGCATCTTCTCTTCAGTTTCCCAAGTTGCGTCTTCCTCGGCTTCACCCCATTGAACCTTCACCAACTTGACCTCACGATTCCTTAGCTTCTTTATCTCTGTCCCCAAGATACGAATCGGAGCTCTCCTCAAGGTAGCTTCTTTCTCTACTTCCACATCTTCTAGAACACTTGGCTCAACCACCTCTGCTGACTTATGCAAACACTTCCGGAGATGCGAAACATGAAAAACATTATGCACTCCAGCTAGCTTCTCGGGCAATTCCACTCTATAGGCCATCTGCCCGATCCTCTCTACAACTGGAAACGGTCCAACAAACCTTGGTGCTAACTTTCCTACTGCTCCAAACCGAACCACATTCCGCAAAGGAGAAACCTTCACGAAAACCATATCCCCAACATCAAACTCCAAATCAGTCCTTCGCCTATCATCATAAGATTTCTGTCTGTCTTGGGCCGCCTTCATCCGTCTTCTAATCAACTCGACCTTCTCGGATGTATCTCTAATCATGTCAGGTCCAAGTATAAGCTTATCTGTAGTCTCCCACCAACATGTAGGTGACTTGCACGGTCTCCCATATAAAGCCTCAAATGGTGCCATCCCAATGCTCGCCTGATAACTGTTATTATAAGCAAATTCCACAAGAGGAAGATGGTCTTCCCAAGTACCACCAAAATCCAGAATGCAAAGCCTCAACAAGTCCTCAAGTACCCTATTCACCCTTTCTGTCTGACCGTCTGTTTGTGGGTGATAAGCCGTACTCAGGTTCAACCTCGTGCCCATAGCTTCCTGCAAACTATTCCAGAACTGACTAGTAAAGATGGGGTCTCGGTCACTGACTATGCTAGAAGGGACTCCATGTAGTCGTACTATCTCACGAAGATATACTGATGCTAGTCCAGATGCGGTCCTTTTGCTCTTCACCGGAATGAAATGAGCACTCTTCGTAAGCCTATCCACAATGACCCATATGCTTGTATTCCCTTTTCTTGACCTTGGCAATCCGTCAACAAAGTCCATAGAAATACTCTCCCACTTCCATAGCGGGACCTCTAGAGGATGCAATAGCCCACCGGGCTTCTTCGACTCGGCTTTTACTCTCTGACAAACAACACATCTAGAGACAAACTCTGCCACATCCTTCTTCATTCCAGGCCAGAAGAAAATGCGCTTCATATCCTTATACATCTTATCTCCACCCGGATGTATAGTCAACTTGGAGCGATGTGCTTCCTCAAGAACTTTCCTCACCAAGTCTTCCACCATCGGAACACAAAGCCTTCCGTCTCTCCTCAGCCAACCCTTATCATCTGTAGAATATCGAGCAAGGTGACTAGATGTCTCCCCTCGAATCAGCTTATCCATAATCTCAATTATCTGAGGGTCTTCCTTCTGCGAAGCCCCAACTTGATCCAGAAGGGTAGGCCTGAGCTCAAGAGATGCTAAAGAACCGGTCATCGACTCAACTGCCAAAGAGAAATCAAAGGTTGCCAAGAACTCTAAATTCTTCATCTCAAAAAATAGAGGACTTAGTGTCAACCTTTTTCTACTCAACGCATCCGCTACAACATTCCCCTTGCCAGGGGTATAGGCTATATCAAAATCGTAGGACGCCAAGAATTCCATCCACCTTTGCTGCCTCAAGTTCAGATCCTTCTGCGAAAAGAGATACTTCAAAGACTTATGATCAGTATACAGCTCAAATCTCTCTCCCAGAAGATAATGACGCCAAGCCTTGAGTGCATATACTATCGCTGCCAGCTCTAGATCATGAGTGGGATAATTCTTCTCATGCACCTTAAATTGCCTACCACCAAAACATATAACTCTGCCTTCTTGCATCAGAACGGCGCCCAATCCCGTGCCACAAGCATCAGTGTACACGGTAAACATCTTACCACCATCGGGTAAAGCTAGAACTGGTGCTGAGGCAAGGGCTATCTTGAGTCTCTGAAAAGCAAGCTCACAGTCCATATCCCAAGCAAAAACTAAGTTCTTCTTCGTCAACTTAGTAAGAGGAGCGGATATCTTCGCGAAGTCCTTGATGAACTTCCGGTAAAAACCTGCAAGACCTAGAAAACTTCTCACTTCGGTTGCATTCCTTGGAGTCTTCCAATCCTGAACTGCCACTACCTTAGCGGGATCCACCGCTAAGCCTTGCTTAGATACTATATGCCCAAGGAATCTAACTTCCCTTCTCCAAAAGTGACACTTGGAGAACTTGGCCTTTAACTGATGCGCTCTAAGCGTATCCATCACCTCTACAAGATGCCTCGCGTGCTCTTCTTCATCCTTAGAGAAGATCAGAATATCATCCACAAAGACCACGACAAACTTGTTCAAGAACTCTCGAAACACCCTACTCATCAAGTCCACGAAATACGCGGGTGCATTCGTCAAACCGAACGGCATAACAAGCCATTCAAAGAATCCATCTGGAGTTCTGAATGCAGTCTTGTCTATACTATCTTCAGCCACTCTGAGCTGATGAAATCCAGTAGCAAGATCAAGCTGAGAGAAAACAGAAGCACCAACAAGCTGGTCAAAAAGATCATCAATCCTCGGTAATGGGTGTCTGTTCTTCTTAGTCAGCTTATTCAACTCTCTATAGTCCACACAAAGTCGAAGAGAACCATCTGCCTTAGTAGCAAACGCCACAGGCGCTCCCCATTCGGATATACTTCGTCTGATGAAGTTCTTCTCAAGCAACTCCTTTACTTGCTTGCTGAGCTCCCGTCTCTCACGCGGAGCCATGTGTTGAACGGGCAAAGAAACAGGCTTAGCATTATCCACCAGATAAATGCGAAAATCAATCTCTCGTTTAGGGGGCAACCCCTTAACTTCTTCAAAAACATCTGGATAATCTCGGACCACCCTTACAGACTGAAGGGTTTCCTCTGACGAGTCGAGAGATTCAAGATAGCACAACATGACGGGATCCTTCGGATTGCATAAAATCTCTAAGGTGTTGCCAAGGCGAGTCACAAGCCTCACAACCCTATGCTCACAATCAAGAATGGCTCCATGTCTAGACAACCAATCCATGCCCAAAATCAATCCGTATCCCCTGAAACCAAGAACATACGCACTACACAAGAACTCTACACTGAGTATAGAGATCCTCAGATCCTCACATATCATAGATAGATGAGCAGAACCCCCAATGGGATTCGAAACACAAACGGGATCATCCACTAAGCTAGTACTAAGGTGCAAACTATCAACAAGATCAGATGAAATAAAGCTATGTGATGCACCAGAATCAAACAAGGTACGAACTGGAAGATCGGAAACATAAACAAGGTTCTCAACAGAAACACTACCTCGATCGGGAACTAGAGCGGTATTGAGAGCATGAACTTGCCCTCCTGAAGGTCCAGCATGCTGAGTCTGACCCTGCCCTTTCTTCTTCGGGCATTCCTTGCTGAAGTGTCCAGTCTCACCATAGGAAAAACATCCACCACTAAGCTTCCTTTTCTTCTTCCTACAATCCTTAGCAAAGTGTCCAGGCACACCACAGTAATTGCACTTTCCCTTGCCTTTGTTGTTGTTCCCCTTCTTGTTCTTGCTCTGATTCCCCTGACTGCTTTGACCACCTTGATTGCCTTTACCCTGAGAATCAGTCTTATTTGCTTGAGTATCACTCGACTTGACCTCTTTCTTTCCATCTCCCTGAAGTAGAGCCATATCGACCAAACTCTCAAAAGTGGCCCCATGCGGAATATGTGACATCGCCAAACCCTGCAGCGGCTCATTCAACCCTCTAGCAAATCGAAGAGCCTTCTTCTCAGGAGTGTTCACCATATCCAAACCAAAACGGGCCAGCTGATTAAACTTGTTCACATACTCCTTGACAGACATATCACCTTGCTTTAATGCAATGAACTTCTCCATCTGTAAATTCGCCTCAGCAGAAGATAGAAACTTGGCCACAAATCTAGCCCTCAAATCGGCCCAAGTCTCGACGGGCCTCGTCCCATTGGTGACCTCCCACCAATAGGCTGCTTCGTCCTTCAAAAGCCACACCGTCAATAAGATCTTCCTCTCGTCATCAATCCTAAAGATAGCAAACAAGTCCTCAGTGTCTTTCAGCCAATTCCTAGCTTCAACAAAAGATTCCGTGCCTAGGAAATTCTTGCCTCCCATCGCCTTGAAGTCTTTACAAACCTTTGTGAACTCGACCTGAGGATGCTGAGGGGGAGGAGGAGGAAGAGGAGCCTCAGCAACTGGAGGAGGAGGAACAGGAACCACCGGAGGAGGGACATTAGGGGGAGGATTCTCAACTACAGGAGGAGGAGTGGGAGTAGGGTTTGCGGGGGCAGCTGCCGCCCTAGCTTCTAGAAGTCTCCTATACCAGAGTGGTACGTTTACTCCATCCGGGATGGCAAGATTCTCAGCCATACTGAAACGAAAGATAAGATAAGATTAGGTCAAGGGAACGAAGGATAACGCTAATGGCTTTTTGGGGAATAGCCTTTTAAAATACTAGACTTGGAAAATACTTTATACTTGTTTTGAAAATAGTTTTTCAAAAGTCTTTTAAAAACTTTTTGTTCTTTCTTGTAAACCATATGCTCTGATACCAAATTTGTAACACCCCACCTCCGCTAGGGTCACTTTTTCGGGGGCACTAGCTTCTGGGGGGCGTTAGAACTGGGTAAGCATGCATAATGATATATCAAGGCAGAACAAGAACATAAATATATATGTAAAACAGAGTAAGTGAGAATAAAACAGCGGAATATCTCAAACCATCTCAAAACAAGTCTAGTACATCATAAAGTCAACTGCCAAAATAAACATGTCTAGTACATCATAAACAGAAATACTGAAATACATAACGCTATCCCCAAAATAAAGATGATAAACCATAGCGAGCTCAATGTCCAGACATACATGAGCTATCCAGCAAACAAGCAAGCGATCCAAGCTAAGCACCACTATTCCCTCCCTGAGAACCTGGGGGGGGGGGGAAACGGAAGAAAAGAAGCGAAAGAAAACAGGTCAGTCAAAAAGACTGGTAAGCCCTACTACGATCAGTCTATAAACTAATAAAGTTAACATCATGATGGAAACTGAGATGAACATACTGGCAATAGATAAAGGTGTCATCACATAAAGAAGATTAAGCTTTGCACCACAGTGTACTAGCAAACTAACATAACAGGTATTGATCCCTCAGCCCAAACTTTAGCCCAATAACATGAGGTGACCTTAATACAAGGTCCAGCCCAACGGTCTAGTCGATCGGCTCCCTATAAACCTAACACGTCAAGTGTTGGTGTCCATACGGCCCACATATGGTTGTAGTCAGACTGTGCTGGGTCCACCTTCGGGTGTATCAAGCCCTCGGGTGTCAACCCCAGACACCTAAGCAATAATGCACAGTCTAAACCTACTGGTACCCGTGCCTCGAGTTTGTCCAACACCGGACTACGTGCACGTCCGTAGCCCGCCTGGACCCGCACCGCTGTACCACTCAGCCGTCGCTTTGGTCGCTTACATCAGTCCAGTAATCGTGTCCCGCCCTAGCCTAGCCTCTAGGGTTGTGAATGATACCAAACTGGGATTACTGCTGGAATAGACCACGTTGCTAGGGTTTTCTAAGAAGGTTAAGTGTGGTTTAACCCCTTACTAATCATGGATTAAATTAGTTAAGTGTAACCAACAGTTCACCACTTAACCCCATTTAATCCCTCGTATCCCCAAAATTGGTTAAGTATTAGTGGGCCATGACTTAACTCTAATCACGAGGCATTAATTAATTTAATTGTGCCTTAACCTCTCACATTAGACTTTGTTGCGGTTACCTAGTTAAGCCGGTGGGTTCCGGGTAGATTTACACCACAACCTGGTCTAACCTCGGGTCTTGGCACCACATGACCAACTTCTCACATTGGATCCTATTGTTTGTAGCCACTAGTTAAGCCGGTAGGTTCCGGGTAGAATTACGCTACAAACTCAACCCAACCTCGAGTTGGCCACACTTATGTTTTCTAAGTGTCATGTCCACTTTATTTTCAAAACATAATTACAAGTTTAACAAATACTTGGGTAGACCTAACTTAATAGGTAAATTCCCAAGGGGTAGACCTAACTTAATAGGTAAATTCCCAATCTTATATTTTCATGTATTTTAAGTTTTACCCAAAACCCCCAACGTCATTCTATCGCTTACATATTCGTCATAACGCATAAAGGATAGAAAGAGGGAACTTGGCACAACATACATGATGAATCTTACATATCATAATAAACATGCATAACATGTTGGACTTGCATAACTTAGCATAGTGAACTTACATAAACATGCATAACTTGTTAAACTTGCAAATCATGGCATAGTGAACTTGCATAAACATGCATAACTTATCAAACATGTGTAACATGGCATAGTGAACTCGCATAAGCATGCATAACTTATTAGACATGTGTAACATGGCATAGTGAACTCGCATAAGCATGCATAACTTATTAAACATGTGTAACATGGCATAGTGAACTCGCATAAGCATGCATAACTTATTAAACATGTGTAACATGGCATAGTGAACTCGCATAAGCATGCATAACTTATTAAACATGTGTAACATGGCATAGTGAACTCGCATAAGCATGCATAACTTATTAAACATGCATAAATCCCAACTTTCATCACATATTAACTTTAGAGTTTCTAAAATGAAGGTAAGAGGGCTTACAAATATTATGAAGACACAAATCTACAAGTAAAGATTCAGAAGCCCTTTATGCAAGCATAAAAACCCAAAACAAAGCTCCAATAAGAAACACCCTTAACAAAAATCCCAAAAACTCTAGCTTAGCAAATAAAACTTGCAACTTGATGGTGTATGCAAGCTAATGATCATTCATACAACTTAGAAATGCTTGTATGAACATCATAATCTTCATAGGAATGATTTATGAAGAGGGTGGAGGCTAGGGTTTTTAAGTGGAGGCCATTTGAGAAATCAATTTGACATAGTTTGGTTGCTAGAATGAATAATGGGGTTTTAGGGTAGGATTAGGGTCATATTTATAGAAGATTAGAGTGATATTAGCCTTAGGATTAACCCTTAGTTGAATTAGGTCCATCAGATTTCGGAATTCTCCAGAACCAAGCCACACAACCAAGCCCATATCAGAAATGGTGCGCCAGGCAAAACTGCCCGGCCACCCCGTGTCGACAGGGCTGTCGACAGGGCAGTCGACACCGTTAGACCCCTGTCGACATGCCTGTCGACTTGGGGGTCTTGGCGGGAGTTTTCCCGCTGACGCCAGTTGTGCCCTAACCCTTGTTTTTAACTTAAAATTTAAATCTGTTTTTAATATGGAAATTTCTGAAAACTTCAATGGGCCTTAACTGGGTCATACGGACTCCGATTTTCGAAAACTCGGACTCTATTTCGCGTATTTTTCCGAGACGAACGCAATGGCACAGCCCGTTTCCCTTTGATTCAGATTTTTAAATTAAATTCTGCCTCAATTTATATCTTAACAGGTTATTAAAAATACAGGTTGTTACATTGATAGTGACTGGCGTGAAAAATATAGTATGACGAATGGTTGAAAATAATTGTTTGTGGTTGATATTGTTGGATTGTGGTTGAAAAATACCCTCTTGTGGTTAAAACAAATTAGAATAGAATTGTGGAAATGAAAATAAAACATGCCGCCTGCGTGCGAACTAGATGCATGAATCCCCATTGTCAAAAACCGCAAGGTTTTAAGGTAGAGCGAGGAGCCGTACTTCGATACGGTCCCGGTTTTAACTACCCTGCCGTTATGCTGCCGAAATTTTCTGAAATATTCATATGATAGAATTACTTTCTTTTGCTGAAATTATTTACATATGTTTAAAAATCATTCATGTGTTGAATAGATATTCATTCGTTGAATAGATTCAAAGGTTGAATGCCGTTCGTATTTTAAATAAATAGCTTTTGTTGAGTCAACGGTTTCAATGCTTATTTTTGATTAATGACAAGAAGGAGCTTCATGATCGAAAAAAGAAGATTCAATGTTTTCATATGTTAGAAGTTGGTTATTTAGAGTTATTTATGTTAAAATCTATCCTCAAATAATCATACTTCTTATTCTCTTCAAAAATATACACGAAAACTATTTTTTTTTACGTATGTTGACAAAAACCTGTCAACCTGTTAAATTTAACAGGTCAACAGCTTTTTAAACTTAACAGGTCAACCTGTTAAAATTAACAGGTCAACAGCTTTTTAAAATAATGGTCAAAAACCTGTCAACCTGTTATTTTTTCCTGTCAACACCTTTTTGAAATTTGTGAAGAGTCATCTTCTTTCATGAAAGGTTGCATCCATTTCTCTTCATTAAGAATCATCTCTTTTGATTGCAACTTTTCATGAATGATTGCATCTTCTCAAACTCTATAAATACATCAAGATTCAATCATTCAAATCACAGAATACCGAATTTTTCTCTCTAATTTCTGATTTAAACTTCTATATTCTTTGAAAACAAAAGCTCTCCAAATTCAAGTTACTTATTGAATCCTTGATAATATTTTTCATATCTTGATTCAACAAGCAACTAACTTCCTTCAAATCTTCGCATTCAATTCATATACTTGAGGATAAGATTATAGGAAGGGTGTGCTCAATCATTGACTAATCAGTGTTGAAAGAAGAACACAATCAGAAGTCAAACTCTTGTAATTGTCCTGTGTGGGTAAGCTTGTAGCCCGTGAAATCAAGTGGGTAAGCTTGTAGCCCGTGAAATCAAGTGGGTAAGCTTGTAGCCCGTGAAATCAAGTGGGTAAACATGTAGCCCGTAAATCAAGTAGTTGTGAACCTGTTCCTCCGGGTGAAGCGAGGGTGTTGTTTAGTGAAAAGCCGAAGAGGAGCTTCGGGACTGGATGTAGGACGGGAGGTCCGAATCAGTATAAAAATCCTGGTGTCGTTACACTACTTTATTTATTGCATTTATAGTTATCTGTGATATATATTGTTATCATATCATATTCCGCATAGCCATATTAAAGATCCTGCACAAGTCGTACACAACCGACTTTTCAATTGGTATCAGAGCCTGGTGTTCTATAGATCGTACAACATCTTAAAACAAATGGAGATAAAGAAATCTAGTCAAGGTATTAGAAAATGGAAGAGGAACAAAGCAGAATCAAGAGAGCAAGGAAACAAATGTTTCATGGCAACAGACGATGAGGTACAAATTCCTACATTTGATGAAGTACTTGATATTAATGCTGAATTGATAGTTAGATTTAAAAACATGAAATGAAAATTAAAAGAAGCCAAAAATGATTTGAGTAGAGCAGAGTTTGAATGAGATATGTTAAAAGACGAGAAGAAAATATTAGAAGAAGAACTTGAAAAACTTCAAGAATCATCATCTAATACTAATTCTCAATTATCTCTTTTGAGTCAAGAAATTAAAACTCAAAAAGAGAAAAATGATACTCTCACTACTGAAAATCATGAGCTTAAAGCAACGATCAAAATTATGGACCTAGAAAAAGTTAGTTTACAAAATAAGTTAGAAAATATTACTCAAAATGTTTCTAACTTTAACAAAGGTCGAGAAAATTTGACAAAGATCATTGAGAATTCACAATCTACTTCAAATAAGCAAGGTTTGGGATATAAAAACCAAGAAATTAAGAAGCATCTTGGTTATGGAAAGAAGAAAATAGTGCAAAAGAACAAAGCTAAGAAAAATCTTAGTTTATCTTTCAAACCAAAATCGGTTGTGAAATCTCAAAAGAAAAATGTCAATAGCGACTTTGGAAATAAATTTAATAATACTAATCTTAGAAATAGTACTAGATATGCTTTCATGTACAATAAGAATATCACTGCTAGTACTAATACACATCCAAGACCCAATTATTATAGAAATTTGAATACTTCTATGACTAGCAAATTTTATAATAAATCTAGAAGTACAAAAAGGAATATCAATAGAGATTGCATAAGTATTTGGGTTCCTATAAGTTGGAAGAACAGAGAAAAATATATCAATGATTATTTTGATTCAGTAGTTAATAATGAAAATTATATTTTTAAAGGTTCCATTAGACCCTCTTGGGTATGGTTACCTTTCATCTAACCTATGGACCCTAATGAAGTAAGTGGGTACCAAAAGTATACATTTCATATTTTTTTTGCAGGTACACCACAACAAAGAGAAGGTTATTCGATATCTCTAAATATATTTGAAAACAAAATTCAGTTTATCAAATTGCACATGATACAATAGCTCCCGAAGGTACTTTATTTTTATGTTCTATCATGATAATTATTCTTTTTAATCGATGACACAACGTTCATGAGCCTACAAATATGCCATCATCATCGAGAACACCAAACTCATGGGTTAGGAATTACAACAAAAATGAAGGCGCTAGGGGAAAATACTCTCCTTGGAAACCAAGAAAATGATCTATATATATATCGGATCTAAGGAGATGTTTTTTTTAATGTTGTTTTTTATTTCCTTCTAAATATATTTGATAAATATATTTATAATAAAATGTTGTATAAGGTTAAATTCTTTCAAAAAAGGCTGGAAAACAGTTTTGTCAACAAATAGATCAACCTGTTAAAATTCTTAGGTCGAACAGCCCTACAATAACCATATAGGTCGACCGGACAAAAACAACAGGTCGACCGGATTTGAATTATTTATTTTCCAGAGACTTTTTAGGTCGACCGGTCCAATAATATAGGTCGACCGGTTATTGTTTTTCAATCCAGAGAAGTTTTAGGTCGACCGGTCATAAAAATTAGGTCGACCGGTATTATAATTTTTTTGAAACAGAGGGTTTTTAGGTCGACCGGTATACATTTTTATGTTGACCGAATGTGCTTCAGCAAAAATTTGGTCGACCGGTCCCAAAATTTTTGTCGACCGGTTTATACTATTTCTTTCATTTCCTCCAAACCCGAAACTTTTTAGGTCGACCGCCTAGAAATTATAGGTCGACCGGTCTCTACAAAAATTGTTTTTTTAAAAGAGACATGTTGGCTCATAACCCCAAATCCACCGCACCATTTCATTCACTACTTCTTCAAAACCTCAGACCACTTTTTCTCTCAAGTCTTTAAAACAACTCTATTAGCTTTTATATGTGGTTTTTGTTATGTATGCTACGAAAACATGGTTGATCTTGTATGTTTTGGTACAGTTTTACTCTGGGTGTGATGTGTTATGTTATTTAATCTCTCTCTTGTTTATTATACCCTTTTTGTCGATGACAAAGGGGGAGAAAGTTACTAACTTCTCTTCGTGCAGAAACTTAGTTATATTTTTCAGGGAGATCATATATACAGGGGGAGACAGAGCTTATATAAAGGGGGAGAAATATTTTCTATTATGATAATGCATATCATTTATATTACATATACTATCATGTGCTTACCATGATAAAAGTATATGTGTGCTAACATTTGTTAACGCAGGAATCAAAAGGTAAGATTATTTATATTATGAACTAACAAATGTTACAGAAATTCAGGGGGAGCTTTATATTCAAAGGGAGAAAACCTTATAGTAATATTGTTGTTACTCTCATTTTTTTTTGCAATAATATGTACCCTTTTTGTCGATGACAAAGGGGGAGAAAATGTTACTAACAATCTCTCTTGCAGATACTTTATATATATATATATATATATATATATTTCAGGGAGAAGCATATATACAGGGGGAGATAGCAATGAAGATTAAAATATCAAGCTATATTGTCATCAATCAAAAAGGGGGAGAATGTTGAGTCAACGGTTTCAATGCTTATTTTTGATTAATGACAAGAAGGAGCTTCATGATCGACAAAAAGAAGATTCAATGGTTTCATAGGTTAGAAGTTGGTTATTTAGAGTTATTTATGTTAAAATCTATCCTCAAATAATCATACTTCTTATTCTCTTCAAAAATATACATGAAAACTATTTTTTTTATGTATGTTGACAAAAACCTGTCAACCTGTTAAATTTAACAGGTCAACAGCTTTTTAAACTTAACAGGTCAACCTGTTAAAATTAACAGGTCAACAGCTTTTTAAAATAACGGTCAAAAACCTGTCAACCTGTTATTTTTTCCTGTCAACACCTTTTTGAAATTTGTGAAGAGTCATCTTCTTTCATGATAGGTTGCATCCATTTCTCTTCATCAAGAATCATCTCTTTTGATTGCAACTTTTCATGAATGATTGCATCTTCTCAAACTCTATAAATACATCAAGATTCAATCATTCAAATCACAGAATACCAATTTTTTCTCTCTAATTTCTGATTTAAACTTCTATATTCTTTGCAAACAAAAGCTCTCCAAATTCAAGTTACTTATTGAATCCTTGATAATATTTCTCATATCTTGATTCAACAAGCAACTAACTTCCTTCAAATCTTCGCATTCAATTCATATACTTGAGGATAAGAGTATAGGAAGGGTGTACTCAATCATTGACTAATCAGTGTTGAAAGAAGAACACAATCAGAAGTCAAATTCTTGTAATTGTCCTATGTGGGTAAGCTTGTAGCCCGTGAAATCAAGTGGGTAAGCTTGTAGCCCGTGAAATCAAGTGGGTAAACTTGTAGCCCGTAATACAAGTAGTTGTGAACCTGTTCCTCCGGTTGAAGCGAGGGTGTTGTTTAGTGAAAAGCCGAAGAGGAGCTTCGGGACTGGACGTAGGACGGGAGGTCCGAACCAGTATAAAAATCCTGGTGTCGTTACACTACTTTATTTATTGCATTTATAGTTATCTGTGATATATATTGTTATCATATCATATTCCGCATAGCCATATTAAAGATCATGCACAAGTCGTACACAACCGATTTTTCAACTTTAACGATAAAAATCCCATTTCATATATATGCAAACTTTAAAAATCATTCATGTGTTGAATAGATATTCATTCGTTGAATAGATTCAAATGTTGAATGCCGTTCGTATTTTAAATAAATAGCTTTAACGATAAAAATCACATTTTTATATATATGTATACAAACTTTAAAAATCATTCATGTGTTGAATAGATATTCATTCGTTGAATAGATTCAAGTGTTGAAATGGCGTTCGTATTTTAAATAAATAGCTTTAACGATAAAAATCACATTTTTATATATATGTATACAAACTTTAAAAATCATTCATGTGTTGAATAGATATTCATTCGTTGAATAGATTCAAGTGTTGAATGGCGTTCGTATTTTAAATAAATAGCTTTAACGATAAAAATCACATTTTTATATATATGTATACAAACTTTAAAAATCATTCGTGTGTTGAATAGATATTCATTCGTTGAATAGATTCAAGTGTTGAATGGCGTTCGTATTTTAAATAAATAGCTTTAGCGATAAAAAATTACATTTTTATTGTGAATATGAAGGGTTAAAAACATTCACGTGTTGAATAAATATTTCTTTAGTAAAAATATTACTTTTGTCATATATACACTTTGATAAAAATACACACGTGTTGAAATAAAAATTTGTTTGCTAGAAATATTATTATTAGCTTTGTTCTGCATATATATACATGTGTTGAACAGAGAAATTGGATTAGCTGCTGAGTAAAGAAATTATTTGCGTGCCCGACAAAAAGGTAAGCCTAAATGAGTTGGCTGCGCAATTTTATTTATATATCAACTCCTGTGAATGCCATTGGATGCGGAGTGGTGGTTATTCTGTGTGTAATAATAAACATCGCCATAGGATAGTAACAATTAATTTTAAACTACACTTCATGGCATACTTCTTGACGATGGGCATACTTCTTGATGATAGGCATACTTCATCATATACCACATAAGCATTTGGAGCTTGTGTGACGAGGTTGAAGATTTACCATATGAGCGAGAGGCTCGTATGGCGATAACTATATATTATAGGTTGAACTGATGACTGATATGGACCATATAAAATTGTAACGATAAATTGCCAGATTAATAAAAACCCCACACGGGTCTGGAGTTGACAATAATCACGTCTCTCTAGTTATTAGATACGGCACATGGACTATTTATTTCCCACACAGTACGAGGTGACGAGGATTTATCCTCTGGAGCATTTAAAATACACACTCCCTCAGGCTTTGACAGGGTGACGAGAATTTATTCTCTGGAGTTATTATCTATACACGCTCCCCTGTAAACACTAGAATATATCACTATAAATATGTGCATGCTTTATAGGATTTATTGGGTACCTAACACGGCCCAATAAATTTCCAAACCCCTCCCCGTACAAAGGAGGTTATGGCGAAATTTTTCAAAATATAAAGGCGTTAGTGAAATATTTGAAGTGAAAACGATGTTGAAATTAAAGAATGAACTATATTTATATATATAGAAATATAAATGAAATTGAAAGGAATAGAGGTCGTGCAGTTCGTGTTTTGAAATCGTAACTTCAATCGATTGGTATGAGAGATCCGACCATCGGATTTTCTCGAAACCACAACCGTTGGGTTCGCCTTGGAAATATCTTTCCAACGGCACCAACTTTGTAAAAATCCAACGGTTGGATTGTCTGGAATATTTAATTTGAATCTGAAGAAAAACAGCGCCAGAATCGTTTATATTTATATATAAATATAAATATAATTAAATTAAATCGAATAACGACGCTGCAGTTCGTATTTTGAAACCTTAACTTCAAACGACTAGTGTGGAAGATCCGACCGTCGGATTTCCACAAAACTGGAACCGTTGGGTTCGCTTTGGGAATATCTTCCTAGTGATATGAACTCTGTAGAAATCCAACGGTTAGATTTCCCGATATGTGAAACAAATTTGGGGAAAAACAGCGCCAGTGCCACGGCACGGCCCGAAACGTCATTTAATTATATATGGCCATTTTTAAATAAATAAAAATGGCGAAAAATCGTTATAAAATATTATAAGCAGCATAGGATGGAAATAAACCAATTTTTCTTGGTCTGCTAGATATTTGATGGTTGTATGTGTTTGACATGAAAATTATACTAAAGAACTGAAATGTGAATGTCGAATAATATAACCATGGAAAGAAATAATTTGAATTCTAATTATACGTGAATTATTTGAAAAGGCCGAGCTAACCCTCATTTCAAATAATTGATCGAACGATTCGAAGTAGAAAATACGAAAACTGTTCAAGACCGACGATCTTCGTATCGGATGGATGGGCGCTGCTGAGGTTTCTGATTGGAGTAGCTACCTTGAAGGAACGGAAGCAGTAGCCGTCTGGACGTATGTGTTGATTGTACGGATATACGAGGAATATTATGCCTCCGGTTTCGTTCAGACCCAGAACGGACTTGTAAATGGACTGTGTGTCTGACATTGGATTTTGTTCTATATTGATTGATCTCTATTAAATATATATCTGTTTGGCGGTGGAGAATTTATTCTCTTGCTTAACGCCCTTCTCTGAGACGTATGAGCTTAGAGGTTATATATCGATAGAAATCAGTTGTATGGAGTGGATTGCCTATGTGGCATGCCAAGATGCAGTGATCAAGGCTTCTGCTGCAAAGCAAAGTCTTGTGGTTGATGATCAAAGCACGGCCTACATGGCCAGGCTTTGTGTATAGCATGGATTTGCGAGCCTCACACCTCGGTATGAGTTAAAAACGGGATAAGGACTACAGGGAGAGCACGACGTTTCTTTCTAGCTAGCGGTAGTGTCAGTGCTTAAACTGGCTAACATTTATATTATTTTTACCGATGTGGATGTTGAAATGAGGTGCCTCGATATTAGGTCTGTTAGGACCGGGAAACGTGTGCTCAGGAATTGCCAATCCACTAACGTAAGTGTGGACCGGCCCTGAAGATCCAAGGGTTACCCAGAGTGTGTAGTCCTGAGGCATTTGCTAGAGTGTCTCGAAGCGGAGAGTAGCTTGCCCCTTGCCTCGACTCATGACGGAAATCCAATTTCCAATACGAGATAACGGATTTGATTGTAGAACTAGTATGGCGAAATAATGGTATGGGGCACTTATGCCGTCTATGATTGATATTTATGATGATATTCGTTTTTGAAACATATATGCACTAGTAATAATATCAAATGATTTTTGCTTTGCACGTATTAAGCATATTTGGCCATTATAAGGTAAAACTCTATCCTCCGGTTTGCGTTGCATTTATGATGGGACTTGAGTCTTATAACGGCTTCATTCTTTTTAAAAAAGGCATTGCGTTGTTTTAAAGAATTTACTTTGTTTAAATGCACGGGCAATCACTGGAGTAAACCCGTTCCGCGAAAGTGGCGTAGTCCTATGATTTGCCTTATTACTGTTGTTTAACCAGTTAAGTAGATTTCTCATACCAGTTCCATGACTGACTCGTTGTTTGTTTCACTTTGCAAACTCGGGTGCCCTTATCTTCACACGGGCAGCCTAGTCGACAGGTGACGGGCTATTTTGGCTTAGCACTGTAGTATGGAGTGCACTTTTGGGCTTATGGCGAGGCTGACTTCACCGAGATGACTTTGACATTTTCCACCATTATTGTATCTATATTATGATTCCGCCACAGGCGATGCAGACTGTTTTACTTCCACTATTTATGATCGTATGTATATGTACCGCCTTGGGCGATGTAGATTGATACCTTTATTTTGTCTCACAGTATGTATATATTCTGCCTATGGCGATGTTGACTGATCATTCCCCTTTTATTTACTAAGTTATATCCTACGTTGTGCTATTCTGATGTTGTTACGTGTTATGAATCCGCTGTCATATCTATGTGAATTTATTCTATTTATTGTTTTTGCTATTATCTGTTCTCTGCTTATGATGATTAATGTGTTATATTCCGATGATTATCCTTAACACCGTCACACGGATTTTGGGATCGTCACAAATTCTAACCAACACTACTGTCTCAAATTCAAGTCCTTCTGGGTGAACAGATACTTTAATGACTTATGATCTGTATATAATTCGAACTTCTCATCCAAAAGATAGTGCCTCCATATTTTCAAAGCATACACGACGGCTAACAACTCAAGATCATGAGTAGCATATCTTTTTTCATGCGGCTTCAACGGACGGTTACCATAAGCAACTACTTTGCCTCTTTAAATTAATATCGCACCAACACCTTCGAGAGAAGCATCTATATAGACTATCAAATCTCGATTGCCATCAATAGTAGTCAACACTGGAGCTGTAGTCAACCTTAATTTCAGCTATTGGAAAGCTACTTCACATTCAAGTGTCCAATTAAACCTTGTATGCTTCTTGGTAAGCTTCCTTAATGGACTAGATAGCTTCGGAAAATCTTTAACGAATTTCCGATAATAACCAGCCAACCCTAGAAAACTTATGACTTCTGTAGGCGTGCTAGGCTACTTCCAGTCTCGAATGGCTATAATTTTACTTGGATCCACTGAAATTTCTTCCTTCGATACTACATGACCGAGGAACATTACATCTTCTTGCCTGAATATGCATTTAGAAAATTTGGCTTTTAAAACATTCTTTCTCAGATTTTCAAAAACTTATTCCAAATGCTTCGCATGCTCGGCAGTTGACTTAGAGAAGATTAAAATGTCATCAATGAAAACCAACACAAATTTATTTAAGACACCGCGGAATACTTTGTTCATTAAATCGACAAAATAAGCAGGAGCGTTACATAAGCTGAACGACATTACTAACCACTCATATATGTCTGGACCTCTGAAATCTATCAAAGGAACACACTCTTCAGCAATACGCAATTGGTGGAAACTTGTAGCTAGGTTCATTCTAGAAAATACTTGTGCTCCATTCAAATGATCTAATAAATCATCAATACACGGCAATGGATATTTATTCTTTAGTGTCTGCTTATTTAAATTTCGGTAATCCATACACAATCTGAGAGTACCGTCTGACTTTGAAACAAAATTAATCCTGAAGTCAATTTCTCTCCGCGGAGGTAAGCTATCAACTTCTTCGAACACATCCGCATAATTCTTTTCTATCTGAATCTGAGCCTACGCGGGGTATAACAATATTTGCAAGCTTCATTTTAACTTTAACTGCTCTTTCTGAGCATTTAACTTCGACCTCGTATTTAGTTAACCAATCCATCCTAAGAATAATATCGAACTCGGAAAAATTTATAATGAATAAGATACAAGGAAATCGATAATGGGAAAAAGAGACGGGCACTTTACAACACGAACCAAGGACCAGAGAACCTCCTATCGGATTATGAACTTTTATCGATTCTTTAAGATTCCTTAATTTTAGATTTAGATTCTTGACTATATTACTCGAAATGAAGCTTTGCGACGCACCCGTGTCAAATAGTACCTTAACTAGAATATTGTGGACAGTAAGGGTGCCTTCCAAAACATCTGGCCTTTGTTGACTAGCTGAGGGTGTTGGAGTTTCTGCCACTTCATTTACATGAGCTACTTCAGACTTCTTTGATTGCTGGCAACTCTTTGCAAGATGACCCGACTGATGGCATTTATTGCATTCTCTACTCTCTTGAAACTTTTTATTGGATTTGGATCCAACATTCTTTCATTTCTTCGAAGATTTGCAATTCCTTAACAAATGCCCTTGCTTATTACAGTTATTGCATACGGCAGTCGTTAACGGTTTTTCCTTACTTGATTTAGGTTCCTGACTTTCCTCAGGCTTTGTACTTTCCTCATGGCTATCGGTTTCAAACTTCCTTTTGTTGCTAGAACTGCCTTCCACTTCATCTTCCAAAGCACATTACTTATCAAGATTCTCATAGAGACAAGCCATTTGTATCATCTTAGAAAAAGGAAGATTCACATGAGCAATTACTCTACCTTCGTATTTTCTTTGAAGTCTGTTAATAAATCTTAGATTCTTCCCCAACGGATCTCGAATTAGTTCTGGGCCAAAGCAGGAAAGTTCATTAAATTTATTCTGATATTCCTAAATGGTCATATCTCCTTTTTTCAGATGGTAGAACTCATCATATAACCGCTCAGTTGCTTCTGGAGGAATAAATCTTTCTTTGAAAATTTCTTTAAATATATCCCAGGTAATATTACCTTTTGGTTTTCCTTAGTAACAGCTTCCCACCAGATTAAAGCTTCGTCTTTGAGTGTCCAAGATGCTAGTAGTCTTTTCTAATCATCTCGCAGCTTTAAGCCTTCAAAAATTCTCTTAGAAGTACGCAACCATGCTTGTGTTGAGTCAAGAATTTCATAGAGTTTTGATTTCTGACAAAGAGATAAGCCGTGATCGACAAAAAGAAGATATTCATTCGTTTGAAGAGATACAAAGAGCTACATATGGTATTTTACATTAAAGGTTGATTATTTGGTGTTTTAGTAGTGTTATTTATGTTAAAATCTATCCTCAAATAAACACATAGCTCGAAATTATCAATATATATATATATAAATATATATGTGTACACATTAATTGTGCACACTGAGTGAAACCGGTCGATCGCCTGGATTTCTACCAGTCGACCGTTTCTGCTCAGTTTGCATAATAAACGTGTACACATAAATATAACGTATATATATATTAAAATTCCTGTCTGTTGGTCCTTTTTGACCTGTCGACCGTTTTCTTTCACAGAGCAACCTTTCGAATAGACACTTCCTTTCATTATTGGTTGCATCTCCTTCTCTCCACCAACAATCATGGCCATTGTTTGTTACTCTTCACAAAGGGTTACAATTGTTTATTCTATATATAACACCATGAGCTCATCATTCCTATTATTGATTTCTATCATACTAACTTGACTTTTTGCTATCTATATTCTTGATCTCATTTCTATATTCTCAAGCGCTCAATTGCTCATATTCTATAAAATATCGTTTGAATCCTAGAATCTATTTAATATTCTTTTGATTCAATACGATATCCACTTCCAAATCTTTATATACACAAATATTCTATTTGAGGATAAGATTATAGGAAGGGTGTACCACAAGTGATAAATTCTTGTTATCAAGAACACATATTGTCAACAACAATTGTATTCATCTTAGTTGAAGTCCTTGGTATTGTAAGAGGCAAGTGTTGAAGTCGTTGGTGTTGTTAGAGGTGTGAAATCCTGTTCGTCTGCTCGGGTATTGTATACCTGTTCCTCCGGGTGAAGTGAGGTGTTATTAGTAAAAATCTAGATAGAAGTCTGGGTGTGGACGTAGGACGGTGCTCCGAACCAGTATAAAAATTCTTGGTGTGATTTTTCTATTTTATTGCATTTACTATTTTACATATCTGTGATTAGCTATTATTTCATACTTGAGTGTTATACACCATATTACACGATCCGTGTGTATTATACTAGTACGTACACGCATCTTCATTTGGTATCAGAGTTCAGTTATCTTATAACCGTAACACAGTTATTTGATATATTTTAGTAATATGGAAAATAACGCAAGTACCGACACTATCACTCAAAACACCATTTACACGGAAGGTCAATCGACACAAAGACCTCCATTTTTCAATGGTCTTAACTATAGCTATTGGGCATCACGTATGTCATTCTTTATGTAGTCAAATAGCTATGATGACTGGAATGCTACCCAAAAAGAAAGAGTGAATCCAACAACCGATTAATCAGAATGGACACCAGCTGAGAAAACGGCAGCATCCGTAAATGAAAAAGCAATAAACATGTTGTTTTGTGCATTAGACCAATATGAGTATAACCGTGTTAGTATCTGCACCACCGCATATCAAATTTGGCAAACACTGAAAACCACTCATGAAGGTACTAACAAGGTTAAAAAAGCCAAAATAGCCATGCTGAAAAGCCAGTTCCAAAATTTCAAGATGAAACCAAATGAGACAATTAATGATATGTATTCACAGTTTCAAACTATTCATCATGCACTTATTGGATTAGGGCAAAAATATTCCGATTTTGATGTTGTTTCAACAGTCCTACATTCTCTGGCTAGTGAATGGGAAGGAAAAGTATTAGCAATTGAAGAAGCTAATGACCTTTCCGTCATGAAGCCAGATGAATTGATAGGAAATCTAATGTCCTATGAAGCAAATTGCAGGCTAGAAAAGAACAGAAAGAAGAAAAGAAATATGTAGCATTTCATGCTGGAAAATATGTAGATGAATCTGATTCTGAAGACGATGATCTGGCATTCATTGCAAAAGGTTTCAAAAAATTACTGAAACAACAAAAAGGCAGTCGTTATAACAAAAAGAAAACTGGATCAAATAAACCGTCATCATCCTCTATAGAATGTTTCAACTGCCATAAGAAGGGGCAAATGCACAAGGATTGTCCAGAGCAAAAGAAGTCAGAAAATGACAAATTCAAATACCAAAGGGACAAATCCAAGAAACGAGCATTCTCAGTGACATGGGATGAATCAGACTCGTCTTCATTGGAAAGTGAAAGTGATACAGAAAATGAACAAGCAAACGTTTGTTTCATGGAAGCAGAAGATGAGGTACAAATTCCTACATTTTATGAAGTACTTGATATTAATGCTGAATTGATAGTCAAATATAATGACATGAAACGACAATTCAAAGAAGCCAAAATAGATTTGAGTAGAATAGAGTTTGAACGAGATATGTTAAAAGACGAGAAGAAAATATTAGAAGAAGAACTTGAAAAACTTCAAGAATCATCATCTAATATTGACTCTCAATTATCTCTTTTGAGTCAAGAAATTGATCTTAAAAGGAGAGAAACGATGCTCTTACTACTGAAAATCATGAGCTTAAGGCAAAAGTCAAAATTTGGACCTAGAAAAGGCTAGTTTACAAACTAAGTTAGATAATACTACTCAAAATGTTTCTAACTTCAACAAAGGTCGAGAAAATTTGACAAAGGCCATTGAAAGTTCACAATCTGCTTCAAACAAACAAGGTTTGGGATATAAGAAACAAGAAAACAAGAAACATCTCAAGAAGAAAAAAGATGTAGTAAAAAACGAAGCTAAGAAAAATCTTAGTTTATTATATTCCAAGCCAAAACCAGTTGTGAAATTTCAAAAGAAAAATGTCAAGACTATCAAGATATGGGTTCCTAAAACAAATAACAATTTGATTAGGAACAAATATATTCGACATTTCATGAATACTATGCATCTTAATTTAAATTATTCATATAAAGGGGATACCGGACCGGTATGGGTTTGGACTCCTAAGACCTAACTCTTAGGACCCTATGAAAAAGTAGGTACTGTGAACTTAATCTTATTCTTTGCAGGTCCCACTTAAGAAAAAAGGAAAGTGGATATTGGACAGTGGTTTCTCGAAGCACATGACTGGAGACAAGAGCTTATTGACAAATATTACATATTCAGATGGTAGCTCTGTCACTTTTGGAGATAATTCAAAAGGCTACATCATCGGCAAAGGCGATGTGAGCAATTGCAGTACATCTAACTTACCTCTTATTACCAATGTCATGCTAGTTTGGAATCTGAAACTCAAATTACTTAGTATCAGTTAGTTATGCGACAAAGGATTTACAATTTCTTTTTTAGATAATAAGTGTAGTATTCTAGATAAAGACCATAATTTAGTTTTCGAAGGTTATAGAGACAAAAATATATATATTATGAATATGAATATTAATCATAATTCAGATATGTGTCTTGTGGCTAATGATAATGATCCATTGCTATGTCACAAACGCATCTGTCATATAAACTTCAGAACTATCGACAAGCTGGCCAAAAATGATCTAGTTAGAGGACTACCCAAACTGAGCTTTAAGGTTGACAACATTTGTGATGCATGTCAATTAGGAAAATTGACCAAGTCATCTTTCAAATCCAAGAAAGTCATATCAACATTACAACCAATTGAGTTACTGCATATGGATTTATTTGGACCAACTAAGGTTCAGTCAATAGACCATAGTCGATATGTGTTTGTAATTGTGGATGATTACTCTCGTTACACCTGGACAATATTCTTGAAAAACAAAAGTGACACTTTTAAATAATTCAAATCTTTCGTCAAAGAATTCAAAAATAGAAAGGGCTTAAGGTTAAAAATATAAGAAGTGATCGTGGCGGAGAGTTCGAAAATAATGAGTTTGAACATTTTTGTACAAAGAAAGGTATATTTCATAATTTTTCGTTTTCTAGAACTCCATAACAAAACGGAGTTGTAGAACGAAAAAACCGGACCATACAAGAATGTGCAAGAATGTTATTAAATGGAACCACTTTACCAAAACATTTCTGGGCAGAAGCTATTGCAACTACATGTTATGTTTTGAATCGTGTATCCATTCGAGACCTCACCAAGAATACGCCTTATGAATTATTTAACAAAAGAAAGCCTAATATCTCATACTTCTAAGTCATTGATTCTAAGTGCTTTATCCTAAAATGAAAAACCTGCTCAACAAATTCGATCCAAAGGCCGATGAAGGAATATTTGTCGGTTTTTCGGAATGGAGCAAGGCCTATCATATATTTAATAAACGAACCAAAACTATTGAAGAATCACTTCATGTCTCATTCGATGAATTCTATCACCACCCTCATGACATATCAGATGATGACGAATCTATAGTCATTGATAATCCAATCATCACAAATGTTGATTCTGACTCAGAAATAATTATTGAGGATATTCCTCAAACATGTGAGTTACGATCTCCACTACGAATACGATCTCCACCAAGAATACTAAGAGATCATCCGGTTCAAAATATAATTGGGGAAGTAACATCTCAAACCAGAACAAGGAGTCAACTCCATCAAATGGGTCATGTTGCGTTTCTTTCAAATATCGAACCTAAGAATCCAAAAGAGGCTGCTACCGATGATTACTGGGTCATTGCCATGCAGGGAGAACTAAATCAGTTCGAGAGCAATGATGTCTAGGAACTTGTTCCAAGACCAACTGATCAGTCAGTTATTGGTACTAAATGAGTCTATAAAAATAAGGATGAAGAACAAGGAAATATCACCAGAAATAAAGCAAGATTAGTAGCATAAGGGTATAATCAAGAAGAAGGTATCGATTATGAAGAAACATTTGCACCAGTTGCTCGACTAGAAGCTATTAGAATCTTATTATCTTTTGCTTGTCACCACAATTTCTAACTTTATCAGATGGATGTCAAGAGTGCTTTTCTCAACGGATTTATCAAAGAGAATGTATATGTCGAACAACCTCCTTTGTTCGTACATGAAAAATATCCTGACTATGTGTAAAAACTTAAGAAAGCTTTGTATGGTCTAAAACAAGCACCTTGTGCTTGGTATGAACGACTACTAGCTATCTTATTAACTCAGGATTTCAAATAGGCAAAGTCGATCAAACTTTGTTTATCAAACATTCTCGAAAAGATATTCTAGTTATCCAGATATATGTAGACGACATCATCTTTGGTTCAACAAACGATAAACTCTGCAAAGAGTTTGCAGATATTATGACCAAAGAATTTAAAATATCTCGTATGGGAGAACTATCATATTTTCTTAGACTTCAAATCAAACAACTTCCGAACAGTATTTTTATTAATCAAGAAAAATACTGCAGAAATCTTATCAAACGCTTCGGATTAGAAAACACATCTGGTAAACCTATTCCCATGAGTATAATTACACATCTTGAAAAAAATGAAAATGGTAAGAATGTTGACTAGAAACTATATCAAAGCATGATTGGTTCTCTTCTTTATCTTACAGCTAGTCATCCAGATATAATGATGAGTGTTTGTCTATGTGCACGATTTCAAGCAGATCTAATGTAACGGCTGGAAATTTTCGACTCCTCGAGAGTCGAAAATTCCGCGACGTTAGTGAAAGAATTTAGAAGGTGAGAAAGAAAAGATAGAACTAATAGAATAGAAGAAGAACAT
This sequence comes from Allium sativum, assembly GCA_030737875.1. NCBI lineage: Eukaryota > Viridiplantae > Streptophyta > Magnoliopsida > Asparagales > Amaryllidaceae > Allium > Allium sativum. The sequence goes on from CM060915.1 coordinate 533,596,792, forward strand.
CAGAATCATCAGAGTAACACGAATCTCACAGCGGAACGAATAACATATAATATATAACATAACTTTGAAGTAAACAGTTATATATATACAATAGCACTTATCAGAGTACAACACTTACAACACAGCGGAAATAACTATAGCTATAAAATCTTGCAGCCTCCTGCTCCAAGCTCTCCAAGTATATCTGTAAATCCCGACTACTTGACTGCCCGTACAAATTTAGGCACCCAAGAGTTTAGGGAAAACAAAAAAGTAAACTCCGGGTCAGTCATGGGACTGGTATGAGTAAAATAGTTTAAAACAGGTATAGGATACCTCATAAGACCACGCCGTGAATACGGAACGGGTTTTTCCCTTATGAGTATCTGAACAACTTTGACAAGCAATATCATTGTGATATTATACTAATGTCTAAGTACAAATAGGTATCAATCTAGCAGAAACGCTTGCATCTCACGTTCTACATACATAGTATAAAATCATAAACCGCATGGCGCTTATCGGAGAATGGATTCCAACATACAAGGTATGGGAGCACCTTCTGAATAGTGTACTCTAGAGGTGATACACTCAGGGTTCAACAAGAACGTCTTGCAACCCGGCCACACATGACCGCTCACTCATTTAGCTTGAGTGTCGCGAATATATTGCCACCACGGTTGTAGGCCATCAAACCGTCATCCGAAGATACATAATCAAAAAGAAGTATAAATATGAATATTCCCTAGATCGGTGACAATACACCCTGCTTGGGAATGACTCAACTAGCCATGCTGCCTAGCCCAACTTTTGTTACTTCCTGGTGTGAGGCTAGAGGCTACGTCTATCTTCAGAACATCTGATCACCATTCACTTTGAATGCCACATCGTCATACCCGCCAAATCACAAATTGACTTATACAAAAATAACACGGGTATATAGCTAAGAGAAACGAATTCCTCCGCCACCAAACGTGAATACGTTTGAACAGATCAACTTACGCGATCCATTGGATATACTCTGTCAGACCTTCTTTAATATACGTTGTCCTGGGACTGGACAAACCGAAGGCACTATTCAGTATATCCATCTTAGTCACTGTTATCTAAGACTTATACAACAGCCCTTGCACTTTACTCCGTCTTCAATTTATCTTTGGCAGATATTGCTCGCAACGCTTATGCCAATACAGAGTGGTTCTTTGGATAATAATCCAACCGGTCTCTCCATATTAACAACGTTAAAATGGTAAAAACTTTGATAGTCTGTGATTCAACTATCAAATGAAAACATGTCGGTGTACAAACAACGGTCTTATTTCCAAATGGAAATTCGATCGATCAATCATCATATGTTCATATTTCCTTATTTCATATATTTAGAAAATATATGTTATTAATCATTGGAAAACATTTCCATAGTTTATTTTCACATCTCTATTATTTCGCAACTATCAGTCCCTAACTGTAACTAGTATGAGAACAATTCTCTAAGTATCAATACGGAAGGTCGAAACCAACATCAGATCGTCACTTAGAAAACCGTTCAACTTACCCTCTCCAGTCAGTTTCTGAATTTGCTTAACTCTATTTCTTAAATCCTTATCATGAAAACATTTCATTTTCTATGTTTAGAAAACATATTTGACTATATTTGGAAAACGTTTCCAAAACTCATTTACGGATTTCCAATGAACGTTGTATAAAACATCGTTTCGCTTAATCCATTTATCGCTTATTCCTTAGCTTTATTCCTAATCAACCTTTTAGATCGAACCACAACTATTCCTTTGTCAATTCTGAAGTCAATCAAGTTGGGGTATAATTACCTCTCAGACCTTAATTGAACAACGTCCTTTACTGTGAAATAGATGAAGCTCGTCACTCACTTTTTACAATCATCTGTTTATGCAAATTCTCGGATTCAGGTTACGAATCTACTTCTTATATGAAAACGTTTGATTATACTATAACGTTATAATTCCTACTTCTACAATATCTAACCTAAATTATAACTTTATTTCCTAACTCGAATAATTTAACAGACACCTAATTTCTAAATCAATAACTAAATCTTGATTTAAACCCTGGAAAGTAAATAGTACTTTCCCGAATTCGCTATAATCGAATTCGACGTATTACTCTCTTTCGAGTAATCTCTATTCGATTAACTCTCCCTTTTTAATAACTGATATTCGATAAACTCTATTTCGATTAACTCCTATCGAATAACTAATATTCGAATAACTCTTCTTGGTTGGCTCTATTTCATTAACTCTTATCGAATAACAAATATTCGATTTTCTTAAATGTGTCAATTCTTATCGAATAACTAACATCCGATTTAACTTAAATGGATTTACTCTTATCCAATAACTTATTCGATTAACTCAACTTGATTTTCTTAACTCGATTATCTCAACTCGATTTCTTAACTCGATTTCTTAACTCGATGAATCTTAAACTTAACCCAAATCGATTAACTCAACTCTAATCGATTGACTTAATTTGATTTACTCCTTCGAATAACTCACTCGAATAACTTAATTGATAAATTATATTCACTTCTATCCTATCGAATAAACTATATTCGATATTCCCTCCAACACTATTCGAATGAACTATATTCGATTAACTTCTCTAACTCTATTCGAATAAATTTTATTCGATTAACTCTTTTAACTTTACTCGAATAACTATATTCGATTAACACTTTCTTTCGAATAACTATATTCGATTAACTCTTCGACTAACTCCTTTGGATTTACTAACTTCGAATAACTCCTTTGGATTACTAACTTCGAATAACTCCTTTGGATTAACTAACTTCGAATAACTCCTTTGGATTACTAACTTCGAATAACTCCTTTGGAATAACTAACTTCGAATAACCAATATTTGATAACTACTCTTCGAATAAATAATATTCGGTAACTCTTCTCAAATGAATAACATTTGATTTCTCCACTCGAATAAACTATATTCGATTACTCTTCCCTCGAATACTCTATATTTGATAACTCTCCTTCGAATTAGTGATATTCGGCAACTCTACTCGATTAACTCCACTTGGATAACTCTAACTGGTCAACTCTAACTGGTCAACTCTAACTGAGTAACTCTAACTGATCAACTCTAACTGGTCAACTTTAACTGGTCAACTTTAACTGTTTATCTTTAACTGGTAAACTTTAACTGGTTAACTCAAATGGTTTAACCTAACTTGATTTACTTGTCTCGATTAACCGAACTAATCCACTTAGTTTAACTTAGTTAATTCACTTTGATTAACTCTAACCGATTTACTTAGTTTAACTTAGCTAATTCACTTTGATTAACCCAACTAATTTACTTCGATTAACCAATTAGTTTAACTTGACTAATTCACTTAGTTTGACGCAACTAATCCACTTTGATTTACAAATTAGTTTAACTTAACTAAGTCACTTAGTTTGACGCAACTAATTCACTTTGATTTACCAATTAGTTTAACTTAACTAATTCACTTCGATTAACCGCTTAGTTTATCTTAACTAATTTACTTTGGTTAACTTAACCAATTACTTTGATTAACTCGACTAACTTGCTTTGGTTAACCTAACAAATTACTTTGTTTTAACTCTATTCGAATAAGTAATTCGAATCACTCTAATGTGTTTAACTCTATTCAAATATCTAATTCGAATAACTCATTTCGAATAACTAAATTCGATTAACTCCTTTTATTAACGTTTATTCATTTCAAAAGATTTCCTTTTTACAACGTTTATCCATTGATAAAGATTTACTTTTTACAACGTTTATCCATTTATAAAGATTTACTTTTAGTAACGGTTCTTCACTTTATAAATGTCCTTTTAATAACGTTTCTACTTCTCTATATAAGTCCAGACTTATATATATTCCATTTATCAACGATAAATAATTTATTTAATTTATAAAACATTATTTATAAATTAATCTACTTCAATTTTTCTGTTTAAAACAGATTTCCTATTTAATATCTCATTTAAATCCATATCGTGTTATACCGTGTGCGAAGCACGTGTTTAAATCTATCCTTGTATAATTCTATTTATTTTCCGAACAAGTGTTCCTTTATTTACTCCCTAAATAAATATTCCTTTATTCCATTTATTTATAATCTAAATAAATGTTCCTTTATTTATTTCCTAAATAAATAAATGTTTTCATTTTATAAAATCCTATCGATTTTATAAATAAGATTTATTTTCAATATAAACATTGAAAATTCCCTTTTTACATTCTAGTATCACCTACGGTGTTTAACGTGTCGTATAACAATGATCGGTATCATTCAAACATATGAAATCAATAACAGATTTCATAACACATCATATATCACAATATATGAAAAACGGTAAAATAAATGTTGAGGAATCCAGTCGGATCCCTCCAACCTGTTTCCCTGCATCCACAGATGTTACACAATATAGATAACATCACTTTCAGTTCCATATGATATATTCTGTTAAACGGAATTAATATAGAAATTTAACTAACTGACTAGCAGTTCAATCACCACACAGTAAAACAGACAATTTTAACAGTTCTAACAATACAACATGGAATTATAAACTGTTCAGAGTTAGTGAGTTTTACTCACAGTTGTGCGTTAACCGTTAAATAACGGTTTGCGTTATTTGATTCAGTCGGACAATTTATTTCACCATAAATTGTAACTAGCTCGGATTCACTCCTCGTTAGTTCCAGTGTGTAGCCACCGTCCATACGGTCCTGTCGGATTTTGTTTCGCTGAATTCTGATAACGTGTGTGATAGTTATCGTATTTACAATTTTGAGCAAATTTAAATAAAACAAACTTGAATTCTATATTTTAAAGACTTGGGCCCTAACCTTTTTCAACACCGGCCCACTCATTTCACTTAGCCCAAATCGTATCAACCCGATCCCCTTTTAATTTGCTTTCTTCCCTACTTTTATTCCTAGCTCACGTCATGGACTTTCCCTTAAACGCACCGTCCCTCCTGAAAGCTTCACCAAACTTTTCACATCATCACGTCAGACCCCTCTCCCTTTCTTTCCACATACTCTTCTGTTCATACTAACCTACGTCCCCCTCCATGTTATCATGAATCCACCCACTTAGCCACTTTATCCCTCCACGTTTTCACGACATATATCACCGCCCTCTCCTTAAACCCATACTGCAGCTACCCCATGCGCCTCGGCCTCATGAAACCAGTGCCGACACGGTCTCCCCCTCCTCGCTTCTACTCCAGCTCAAGGCGCATGAAAAACGAAACTGAGGATCCACTTTTATTCTCAAATTTCTGTACCCGAACGCTCTCTCTCTCCTCTTTTATGTTTTCACTTAAATGACTCAGTGGTTTTCGGTCAGGAACTAAACAAAAGAGAAACGATAGCTTGAACAGTGAAAACTGAAATGCCTATAACCTTTTTCCCTTGCTCTTTGAATCTTCATTTCCATTCATAACACGTCAGACAGCTCGCACCTCCTATTTCTTCTTAGCTGCTACCGCAGCTTCCATCCTCTTTTACTCCATTCGCTCCCTCCTTCTATTTTTAGTTTTATTTTCTTTTTGATGTGAAAAGGGTTTTGATTGTAGTTCTCTATTCGGGTTTTAATAGTGGCGGCTGAAGGTTTTGTATATATATGAGAAGTGGTTGGCGTTATACTTTTAAAGGCTTAAACTTTGACGACGTGGCCTTTGTGGACTCCAATTGTGGTGTTTATGGTTATGAAATAAGCACGTGGTCTCTGGTATGATTCGTTTATGTGTTTTCTTCGCAGACCAAAGAATTTGGGAAAAATAATTAAGCCGTGGGAGGACAAGTCCATATTTATTTATGAGTTATGTACCCAATGTACTCAATTCATTTTAGGTAAGAGCTTCTACGACAGAAATAAAGATATCACCGTGACGAGCGAGGTGTTCAGATTTCAAAAATATAATAATATCGGTGGGTGGACTCCTATTTTGAAACTTCAAAATGTTGATTTCAGGGTGCGAAATACTTCAAATAAAAAGTCGCTTATTAAATTAATTAAAAATTACAGTAAAATTCTAAAAATTTAATTATCACTATGTACCAAAAGAACCATGTCTAAATTCAACCCCGATCTCTAGTTATTTTGAAATAACCGTTATGGTCGATAAACGATTCTATAGCGACTATTTTAAAATTTGATTTGGACATACATCAAAATCTACATGACGAAATCCCGATTTTTCTCTTCCACTAGAAAGATATACTCCACCAGCTCCATACGTTTCTTGTTTCACAGAAATCCGGCTTAAAATGAATTCTGTATATTCAGTTGAAGTTCGAATCGCCAAATTGCGAACTGCCGCGACATTTCAGGTTCGTTTTAATTATAATTATAAATTATAAGTTCGAACGTTGTACTTTAAGTTATCGATATCGCCAAATCGATATATAAATCATTAAATAAATTAATTATTCGACAGCTAACAAAACGCGCCATTACATCTAAAGGAATCACATTTACGAGCAGTGAAACATATAATTCGTTATCTTAATAATACCAAAGATTTCGGCCTTTTCTACCCAAAAGAATGTCCATTCGAATTAGTATCATATTGCGATGCTGATTTCGGAGGCTCTCGAACGGATAAAAAGAGTACAAGTGGTACGTGCCATTTTATTGGAAAATCACTTGTCTCCTGGTTTAGTAAGAAACAGAATTGTGTTTCACTATCAACGTGTGAAGCCGAATATATATTAGCGGCTCTTGCTTGTACTCAAGTAATATACATGCAACAAACACTTCAAGATTTTGATATTCATTTATCAAATTCTATTATATACTGTGATAACACCAGTGCTATAAACTTATCAAAAAATCCTGTGAACCACTCTCGAACCAAACACATTGATATCCGTCATCATTTTCTAAGAGACAATTTTGAAAAGGGAAATATATGTCTCGAGTATGTCCAAACTGATAATCAACTAGCGGACATTTTCACTAAGCCTCTACTTGAGTCTAGTTTCATAAAGTTACGTAGAGAGCTTGGTCTTATCTCCAGAAAAGAACTTGACAATTAGTTTTATCACTAATGTCATATTTTTTAGTTCTTTTCACTTTCGGTTTATATTTATTCAAACATTAGCTATTTTTAGCTATTGTTATTTTGGGTAAATTGAATATGAGCTTTTAATTTTTCTACGGCCAAGTATTCCTAATAATTCTTAGCCTCAAGTTTATATATAGAGAAAATCCTATATAAACTTGGTATAATTTCGGTTTTAATCTCCCAAGCTGATCATAGCACACATATGTGACAAATGTGCTTAGAATTCCCATATCTCTGTCACTAGTTCTGAGTCGGAAGATTACTACTCTCCGAAACTCCAAAACACAAATTAAAATATCACCAATGCAGTCGTACCCCCGGCACTACGCCAACTTCAAAACGAGCAAAGAAAGTGTTGTTTTACTCACCACATACCAGAGAAAAGATCGATGAAATTCATCATTACTAGAAACACCAGATTGATCTTCAAAGACAGCTACATTATGAGAAAAAGATGACCTCGGATTGACTATCACTTTTAGAAAAAATGGCAATGTTCTTTTGTGGCTCAAACAAAACAACATATATGAGCCTATGCCAAACATGCCTTCATTCTCTAGAAGTTCGAATTAATGGGAAAGAATCTATAACAGGAACGAAGGATCAAAAGAGAATTGGTCACCATGGACACCACGTTTTAATGATATCAAAGAAGTTTCTACCAATCACAATTCATCAACTTCACATTAGATTTATATCATAGTTATATTCTCTTATTTTACTCATGTACTAATATATATATATATATATATCTCATATTTGAGTAATTTCTATTTTACTTGGAATGACTAATATCAGAAATGGAGTGAAAACCAAGAAAAAAATAGTCCAGAATACAACCAGTCGACAGGCCATTTTTAACCAGTCGACCGTTTTAGCTTCTGACTAAAAACAATCGACCAGTGAAAAATAGGCGGTCGACCGATGACGGGAAAAACTGTTTTTATATATACATATATGGCCATTTCTTCAATCCACCTATTCATTTTTTCCATCAACCGTTTCTTTTTCCGAAAATCCCAAAACCCTAGAATTCAATTTTCTTCCTCCAATATCATTCAAATGGCACCTCCTCAGAAGAAATCAAAGAAAGCTTCAACTTATGAACTACAACCAATTGATATTTCAGTCAAGAAATGGCTAGTTGATCCAATTGCTATCAAAGATGGAATGATATGAAAGACTTCACAATTCATCCGGGTTCGTTCATTAAGTTCTCCGATTTCTCTAGTTATTGTGTTCTTAACTTAGCGAAGAGTTCTGATATTGAAACCCTAATTGATTTGGATCAAAATAATGTGTAAATTAACCATGTTATGATCAAATTATTCTACGCTAACTTGAATTTAGAGAAATACAAGCCTGAAAATTCCGCACAATGGCTTTGGTCTGTAGTCTGTGGTCAACAAGTGTTCATCTCGTGTGATAGAATGGCGACTGTTCTTGGTGCTCCCTTTTTAGGTGAAAAATTCTCGAGTAACTTTTGCAATATCCATGTCCATGATCATGTTAGCCATCAATTCATTGAAGATGATACGGATAGCACAAAATCCATAGGTTTATGACCTACTGCGAGAGTTATTCATCACACCCTTATGCACTCTATATTACCGAGAGTAGGAAATTTTAATGCCATTTATAAAGAAAATTTCAAGGCATTATATGCAATCTACCGGGATATTCGTATCAATTGGATTGGTATGATTTTCGATGAGATTTTGCAAGTGAACGATTGTACTAGGCTACATTTGTTCTATAATGAATATATCATGCGCCTATTGCTTGATTGTGGCATCACACCCCTTGAGTCTTTTGTTTCAAAGCCCAAATGCATTAACAAAGCAACGATTAAACGGATGAAGCTCCCCGATTCATACTTCACTGTTATGCCTTTTGAACAATGGAAAGAACAAGGAAATCAAGGACCTTCATCATGATCATCCCGCCCAAAACCTGAGGAAGTTAAACTTCTACGATCGTCTTCCTCTACAAAGGAATCGCTTGACACCATTGCTCGCAACCAATTTCTGCTCGAAGAAAGACTTAAGCGTATGGATAAAAAGAACGACAAATGCTTTAACAAGATTAAATCTTTCTTCAGAACATTATGGGAAGCAATGTCGTGTGGTGCATCATCATCTATGCAAGCTCAAGACCCCGGCAAACGTCCAGCTCCTTCTACTTTTACTTGGACATCTTCAGACGAGGCTACAAGCTCAGGAACTAGCCGTGGACATGGTCATGGAAAAATTCAACATTTTGAAGAGGAAGAAGAAGAGGAAGATGAGACAGAATCCGAGTCTTCTTAGTTCACCTCTTAGTTTATCTCTTGCTATGCACTTATGACTTTATTTTGCTTTAAGACTTGATCCGGCACTTGTATCTAAATAGTGCCATATTTTATTCGTATTAGACTTGTGTGTGTATGATCATATTTTGTGACTCTTGGCATGACTTATGGTATTAGATTATGTTGCTTATAATTCTAATAGTATCATTTACATCCTCACTTATTTATTTATTTATCAACTCCTTTTTGTTGATGATAAAGGGGAAGAAATTGGTACTAACAGTATTATGCAGGAATATATAGTTCATATACAGGCACAATTTCAGGGGGAGATCATATACGGGGGAGATTCAGAACTATGTTGTCATCAATCCAAAAGGGGGAGAATGTTGAGTCAAGAATTTCATAGAGTTTTGATTTCTGACAAACAGATAAGTCGTGATCGACAAAAAGAAGATATTCTTTGGTTTAAAGAGACACAAAGAGATAAATATGGTATTTTACATTAGAGGTTGATTATTCGGTGTTTTAGTAGTGTTATTTATGTTAAAATCTGAAACACCCCACCTCCGTTAAGGTCACTCACAAAGGAAATGCCTTAACTTTGGTGGAGCATTATAGGTAAAAGACACAGATAATTTACAAGACAGATATATATAAGCAGCGGAAAAACTAACTTTATTTCAAACGTGGTTCATAACAAAACATTACAGCAAACTGTTTCAAACCAACTTCCAAATCACTACATCAAAATTTCTATCTTGATTATTACATAAAGAAGAATAAAACACAATAAAACTGCATAAATCCCCAAGTAGTAGTGTGTCCAAAGCCATACCCAAAAATAAAAAGTTCCAAGCTATACATCACAGAGTCTTCAAGCTTGGAAAGATGAACGGTCCAAATTAAGCTGAGCTATTCCCTCCCTGGGTACCTAAGGGGGGGAACGGAAGAAAATAGAGCGAAAGAAAATGGGTCAAACATAAGTCTGGTAAGTCCAGTGATTATTCAACATGTAAACTGATAAGAGAACCATGACTTGAATAGGCTGGACACAGGACAATAATAAGGAAATAAGGTAACATAGGATAAGGTAAGATAAACAGGGCAAGATAAACAAGGCAAGATAAACTAATCATACTATCGCACTCATGTCCATATTCTCTGCACCTACTAGATATTTCAACCATTATCGTGAGTTCAAAACCTAGTGATCCCTTTTCATTGATCGGCTCCTACTCGCACGTGTTTACCACTCGTGTCATACGGCCCAGCTCGATTGTAGATACCTGTGCTGGTCCCGCCATGGGGTGTATCAAATCCAATGGTGGCAACCCGAAACGATTAAAGATGCACAGTGTATAACTACTGATGCCTAATGCCTGCTTTTTCCACTCTGGAGTACGTGCACGCCCGTACTCCATCGGAACCTACACTGACGCACCAACCGCCGTTGTTTTGACTGCTTATAATCAGCCCAGTAATCGTGCCCCACCCTGCCTAGTTCAGGGTACCATGATACAACTATGTGGGTTACTGCTGAAAAGGGTCCCCGTTACTAGGGTTTCCTAGTCAACATGTTAAATTGGTTAAGTGTCCAAGTTAACCTAACCCCACCCATCAGTTTAATTAACATGTTGCATTGGTTAAGTGTTGCCTTAATTAACTTAATACTACCATTCCTGACTTAGCTTTAATATATTAAAGCACCAACCACTCACATTAGACAGGTATTCTTGCGGTTACTGGATGTGTCGGTTGGGTCCGGGCAGTTTTACACCGTAACTCAGTCTAACCTCGGGTTCCTTTGGGCTCGATGCACTAACCACCCACATTAGATATATATTGTTACGGTTGCTGGATGTGCCGGGCGGTTCTGAGCAGTCTTACACCGTAACTCAATCTAACCTCGGGTTAGGCATATTCGTCTTTTCTAAATTTACATATTTACTTCTTTATATTTATATGTAAATTATTGTCATTCAAGTCAAGCCCCACTTTCCTTTTTAAATCAAGTTCATAATTTTAGGTATAAAAATTTATACCACTTTATGCCATAAAACATTTACATGTTTATGAGCCAAATATGCCAATTATATATATAATTTCTTATTTTTCCCCAATGTTACCCCCGTTATTCGTTCGCATAAATCACGTAAAAATGCTAGGCTCGATACATAGCCTAACCTATACACAAAGGGGAAAAAGAGGAACATGTAATAATTTCAACATCATAAAAATATGGATCTAACTACACATGTGTCATATGAATATGGCATAGAACAATATACATTTAATTATGAACTTGCAAATTTAGATCTACTCAACATGAATCATGAAATAGGGGTTTTACATAAAACTACATAAACTTAAAATTAGGCATGTAGTTGTGAACTTTGTAAATTAGTTGGATCAAATCTAACATGAACCTAATCATATTAGCATGTGGTTTTGGTCACATATGTGAACATGGTTGAACTTGCATAAACATAGCAAAATTCCCAAATTGTCATATAACATATAGGTGTTATTACCAAATCATGCGACATGAAATGTCATCACCAAATTATACACAATGTGATACCCATCACCAAATTATACAACATGGTATGTCATCGCCAATTTATGTCATCACCAAGTATACAACATAATATGTCATCTCCAATTTATTCAACATGATATGTCATTGCCAAAGTATAATATGTCATCGCTAAATTACACAACATATATGGCATTGGCCAATTATACAATATATGGATCCAAAGCATTTAACTTTCATTATCAAATTACATACAACAAGATCACAACTCAACACGATAAGAATCACCGTCTCAATCAATTCAGTTTTAACAAAAAGGATAGGCATAGATTTACATTAGGAGATGTTCAATATCCAGTTATTTAGTCACAATTCTAACATCATTTTGGTCTAAATGATAACTGAACATACAAAAAGGAGGCTAGTCTTTAGTTCTGGGATCTGTATTCTGAATTTGAATATCTATCCTTTGTTGTAGACGTTGAATTCTTTTAGTTGAATTAGACTTGATTTGTGATTCCTACTTGCTTTCTAGTTAATGAGAATGGCGGCTACTCTAGGCTAAGTACTGACAGCATGACTGTCTTAGGAATATTTTTGTGTGGCTTTAGGGTTTAGATTTAGGTTGCTTAAATAGAAGTTTGATTTAACAAGAGTCGTCAGATTAACCTAGAGCAAATCAAAGCCATTCAAACCTAAGAGGACCAACCAGAACGTGCCACGCAAGCCCTAATGGCATAGCAATTCGTCACAGGAGAAAACACGTCAGATTTCAGATCTGACCCGAGGGGGAGGTCGACCCCCAGGTCGACCTGTATGGGGGGAGGTCGACCCCCTGGTCGACCTAGCCTTGGGCCGGAAATTTCCCGCCCAGCCCGCTTCTGCTTCTGATTTTGAATTTTCTGAACTATATTCTGAGCTGTTTATTTAAATTCTTGAATCTTTTGAAGGTCATAACTCCTTCATACGGAATCCGATTTACGCAAACTCGGACTCTTTCTCAAGCAAAATTCCAAGATGAACGTAATGGCGTAACCTGTTTCCCTTAATTATTACATTTGAAATTAATTATTCTTTAATTCGTAACTCTAATGTTTACAGAAAATATGGGGTGTTACAAAATCTATCCTCAAATAATCATATACCTCGAAATTATCAATATATATACAAATATATATGTGTACACATTAATTGTGCAAACTGGGTGAAACCGGTCGACCGCCTGGATTTCTACCAGTCGACCGTTTCTACCCAGTTTGCACAATAAACGTGTACACATAAATATAGCGTATATATATTCAAATTCATGTCTACTGATCCTTTTTGACCTATCGACCGTTTTCGTTCACAGTGCAACCTTTCGAATAGACACTTCCTTTCATCACTGGTTGCATCTCCTTTTCTTCACCAACAATCATGGCCATTGTTTGTTACTCTTCACAAAAAGGTACAACTGTTTATTCTTTATATAAACACCATGAGATCATCATTCCTATTATCGATTTCTATCATACTGACTTGACTTATTGCTATCTATATTCTTGATCTCATTTCTATATTCTCAAGCGCTCAATTGCTCGTATTCAATAAAATATCGTTTGAATCCTAGAATCTACTCAATATTCTTTTGATTCAATACGATATCCACTTCTAAATCTTTATATACACAAATATTCTTTTTGAGGATAAGATTATAGGAAGGGTGTACCACAAGTGACAAATTCGTGTTATCAAGAACACTTATTGTCAACAACAATTGCATTCATCTTAGTTCAAGTCCTCAGTATTGTAAGAGGCAAGTGTTGATGTCCTCGGTGTTGTTAGAGGCATGAAATCCCATTCGTCTGCTCGGGTGTTGTATACCTATTCCTTCAAGTGAAATGAGGTAGTTATTAGTAAATATCCAGGTAAAAGTCTAGGACTGGACGTAGGACGGTGCTCCGAGCCAGTATGAAAATCCCTAGTGTGATTTTTCTATTTTACTGCATTTACCGTTTTATATATCTGTGATTAGCTATTATTTCATTCTTGTGTGTTATACACCGCATTACATGATCCGCAAGTATTATACTAGCCCGTACATGCATCATCTGCTTGTGTTTCAATAACAGACTCTTTGTCCAATTATGGTACTCCACCCAGATTTCGATACTTCTTTACCAGAACTTTTAGATCTGATTCTGGCTTTGGGAGCACAATTGGCTCATTAAATAGTTGAACCGTAAAATTACTTCTTTTGTTTTTGTCACTCATTTTCAACTATGTCTGCAAATAGCAGATAAAGAGTCAGGCCAACAGAAAAGATATTGTAAAGCATAAAGACATATATTTAATTATAAATGCGTCTATGGGGGTGTATTTTATTCTGCTATACTCATTCTAGGACATTACCAATCTATTTATGATGAATTACTCATCTTAGAATACTGCTGATTCTATTTCTAACGAGTTCGTTAACATCTTATATTCCGAAGCTAAGGTTAACCAAAGCTCTGGTACCAACTGTGATAACCCCAAATCCCCGTGCCACGGAAGCAAGGATAATAATGGAATATAACACATAAACAATTATAGCAGAACATAAATATAGCATTACACCTGATAATGTGCATCAAAATACACTGGAAATAGCATAACCATCTGAGTTACACAGCATAATAGGATCATACTTAGTACAGAATACAGTTTCAGCTTAATATAAAATGCCTGCAGCGAAATCAAACATAATATACTTAATGAAGTCTAAACAACATAATAGAAATAATAGAATCCATCTTCAGCTCTATAACTATCCAGAATTAGTCTGCTAAAACCTGAATACATGGCTGCCCGTGTAGAAAATAGGGGCACCCAAGTTTACAAAGTGAAACAAACTATGAGTCAGTCATGGGACTGGTATGAGAAATCTTACTAAACCTATTTAATAATAAGGTCAATCATAGGACCACGCCGCTAACGCGAAACGGGTTTACTCCATTGTATTGCTAGTCATAAATAAAGTAAATCATTAAACAACGCAACGCTTTTTTAAAAAATGAAACCATTATAAGACTCAAGTCCCATCACACAATGCAACGCAAACCGGAGGATAGAGTTTTACCTTATAATGGACAAAATATGCTTGATACGTATAAAAAAAAGTCATTTGATATTATTATTAGTGTATATATGTTTCAAAAACAATTTCAATCATAATGTATCAATCATAGATGGCATGGATACCATATATCATGTTGCCATATGTAGGTTTACAATCAAAACAGAATGATGTCATATTGGAAGTTGGATTTCCATCATGAACCAAGGCAAGGGATCGTCCTTACCGAATTCAAGACAATATAGCCCATGTCTCAAGATCAGAACGCATCGACCCTTAGGAGCCAAAGGGCCGGTCCACACTTACGTTAGTGGACTATAATTCCTGAACAAAACGTTTCCCCACCCTATGGGGGCATAAATCAAGAGCCACTAAGGACTCAAATCTGAGGTACATCGCTTTCCATCATCCACATAAGTAAAAATGTTTGGGCTCCATACCATGACACCACTCCTAGCTAGAAAGAACCGCATGTTCTCTCCGGATCCTTCTCCCGTTTCAAGTTCATACCGGGGTGTGAGGCTCGCAAATTAACGCTATACACAATGCCATGCTAATTAAAGTTGTGCTTTGATCATCATCCACAAGGCTCTGCTTTTCAACAATAAGCCTTGATCATTTGCATCTTAGTATGTGACACTGGAAATTCATGCCATACGACTAATGTCTATTAATATATAACCTCTGAGCTCGTACGTCTCAAAGAAGGGTGTTAAGCAAGAGAATAAATTCTCTGCCACCAAACAGATATATATTTAATAGAAATCAATCAATACATAATAAAATCCAGTGTCAGACACACATCCATTTACAAGTCCGTTCTGGGTCTAAATGAAACCGTAGGCACCTTATTCCTCGTTTTATATGTCCAATATGGAAGAGAGGCCCTCGCATATCTGGACAATCAACAAGTTCGTCCGGACAACTACTAATTTAACCCTTTCTAGGTAGTAACTCCAATCAAAGGCATCAGGAGTCATTCATTCGATGTGAAGATCGCCGGTCTTCAACCATCTTCTTCAATATCTTTGACTTTTAATCTTCGTATAATCATTTGAAATGAGATTTAACTCGGCCTTTTCAAATAATTCTCGAATATATGTAATTCAAATCATTTCTTTTCTTTGGTTAAATTCAATTCAATCCTATAAATTAATGTCAAAGAATCCAACTGTCCATATTACTTTATAAACCAAGTGAAATTGGTTAGTTTTCATTCCATATCATTTATAATATTTTATAATGATTTATCGCTATTTTTATTTATATAAAAATAGTCTATTCAATTCGAACGACGCTTCAGGTCATTGCGCGGCCCTAGCGCTATTTTTTATTAAAATTTGAATTACACATTTCTTAAAATCTAACCGTTGGATATTAGCACAATTTATAAAGTTGGAAAGATCTTTCCAAAGCGAACCCAATGGTTCCAGTTTTGGGAAAATCCGACGGTCGGATCTCTCTGTATAATCGTTTAAAGTTGCGATTCCAAAACGTGAACTACCGCGTGCGATTCGTTTAATTTTATTTTGTGTATATATATATATATATATATATATATATATATATACAATTCATTTGACGATTTCAACACCATTTATTCTCTAACATGTAATTAACATTATTTTAATGAATCACTACATGTTTAACAAATGTTTTTTTTCTAACTTCTCTAACATGTATTTAACATTGTTTTAATGAATCCCTACATGTTTAACAAATGAACATTTTTTTCTAACTTCTCTAACATATAACTAACATTATTTTAATGAATCACTACATGTTTAACAAATGAAAATTTTCTCTATTAACATCACTAACATGTAAGTGACATTATTTTAATGAATCAATAAAAATGTAATTTTTTATTGTCTAATCTTTTTACTTAAAACATGATTCTTTTTAATGAATCAAACATACAATAAAAATGTAAATTTTATTGTCACAAACATTTTCTTCAATCATGCATCTTTTAATGAATCAAACATACAATTAAAATTTAATTTTTATCCAATCATTTAATCTAAAACATGAATCTTTTTAATGAATTAAACATACAATAAAAATGTAATTTTTAGTGTCCAATCATTTAATTCCAAACAATGAATATTTTTCATCATTTCTTGTATACAATAAAATTGTAAATTTTTGTTGTTAAAATTTCTATTTCAAACAATGCATATTTTTCATCATTTCTTATATACAATAAAAATGTAAATTTTTATTGTTAAAACATTTCTATTTCAAACAATAAACATTTCTATTTCAAACAATGCATGTTTTCATCATTTCTTATATACAATAAAAATGTAAATTTTTTTTGTTAAAACATTTCTATTTCAAACAATGCATATTTTTCATCATTTCTTATATACAATAAAAATGTAAATTTTTATTGTTAAAACATTTCTATTTCAAACAATGCATATTTTTCATCATTTCTTATATACAATAAAAATGTAAATTTTTATTGTTAAAACATGGATATTTTACAACACATGAATATTTCAGAAAATTTCGGCATTATAACTGTAGGATAATTAACACCGGCACCGTATCCAACACAGCTCCTCTGCTATCCTAGGCCTCACAGCGATACAACGGTTTCATTTCAATGATTTTCACAACACAATGAATTCATCACAAGCACAATCAACTTCTACCATACAATACTATCTAACAAATCATCCATGGTCTGTGGACGATGGTGTCAGGAGCAACTAAACTCCGTCTACATCCTAATATAATTTTATTCATTTATTTTCTGAATTCAGAAATCTCACATTGATTTTGACTTGGCCTAAATTCGTAGCAAGCTCCAAAATTTCTCC
Organism: Allium sativum; assembly: GCA_030737875.1. Lineage (NCBI taxonomy): Eukaryota > Viridiplantae > Streptophyta > Magnoliopsida > Asparagales > Amaryllidaceae > Allium > Allium sativum. The sequence goes on from CM060915.1 coordinate 533,614,634, forward strand.
GGTCTCTTTTAGAATGTAGCGCACGATGTCACGGCCCCAATGTCTCTTGTTTCACTTGATTGGGACAACATACGAAAAAGATATGATTTTGTTTCGATAGTCAACCTTGGCAACGCTTTTATATGTTGAAAACAGTTTAAAATAACCAAAGCCGTTACCTTAGCAGTTTGTTCAAAATTAGGTTTTGAGTTTTCAAGAAATCTGAAGCACTTGAAGACGATCAGGTTATGCCACCTTGTAGAGCTCCGAGGGGTGCTCTAATCGACGCTCGTGGGGTCCCACTCGATGGAAGATTGGAGGCACGGCGGCGACTCCAAGAGCGGGACTTCATGGCGATGGTTCTCGAGATACACAACACGATAAGAGGCGAGATGGGTATGGAATTGAAGCTTGTGGAGAGTACTTCAAAATCGCCAAAAGGATCAATTGATTTTGGTGAGTGGATCGAGAGTTATTTGAGGGGGAAGGTTAGAACTGCTTTCCGTCGTTTGTGATATAGGAGGCGCCGTGATAAACAAAATAGGGTTTAGTGATTTTTTTTGGGCCATACATATATTTTAATTATTTAATTTATTTAACTGCAAAAAAGCCCGTTAATCCATATGGACTCCAAATCAAATCCAACGACTGTCACCCCTAGCTAAATACCCCTATTCCGGACACAATGGACTATGTTTTGTAAGCCCATTCGACGGTTTCAGTCTGTTTTTCTTTAAATTAAAATATAAAACATTCAATATTAAATTTGAACGTACATTTTAATTTACCGGGCCACATATCGATTCCAAAAATTCCCGAAAAATTAATCTAGCTATGTTTCGACGATACGGTCTTAACAAAATTAATTTCATCGAATTTGGAGACCGTTTGAAAAATGGGCTTTTTATCGATCCAATTCAACAGAAATTACCAAGCGCATTTTAATTTGCCACGCTCACATATTAATTCCAAAAATTATGGAAATTTAAATCTAACAATCATTTGACATTCCGGATCCAACAAAAGTGGTTTCATCAAAAACGGAGGTCGTTTGCAAAATATCTATTTTTAAGGGTTTTGTTATTATTTAAAAATCCAATTTTTAAATTCGGACCAAATTTCTATTAAAATTACTCAAAATAAATTTTTTAAATTTGTTCTGATTTTCAGGGTTGTTACATTAATGGATCAACAAGGGCATATATCCTGAAGTGGCGTAGGATGTAAATTTAGGTTTTTTTGCGACAAGGTGGACTATATTTTTGTAATTTCATTCACATATTTGATTTATCCCTGTTGGCAATTTTCTTTAGGCTTTTTCTTAGGGTTTTATTGTGTTCAAATAAAAGGAACGCTCGATCGATAATATGGTTTATCGCCCTGGTTTGGATATCGCACTTGTTTTGAATTCTTGAGGTTAATATGATAACCCGTAACTTCCCCGGTAAGGAAAGAGAGGATACTTTGAGGACAAGACGAATCAGAATGCAAACAGAAGAACATTTCATTGTTTATTACAACAATTACATCAGAATACAAGAATATACAGAGTATGAATAAATATTACACAGAAAATATCAGAGATTTAAATTACATTTAAATACATCGCAGCGGAAAATAATACAATACACAACTAGAAGTAATACACGGATACAGAGCTTTTCGAGTATCGTTCCAGCTGTAAATCAGGATCCTATGAATATAAATCTGCAAAACCAAAACTACTTGCTGCCCATGTCAAAATAAGGGCACCCAGAGTTTAGGTTAAAACAATAAACTCCAGGTCAGTCATGTGACTGGTGTGAGAACTAAAACAGTTATTAATCTTTATTTTAAAGTTAGGTAAGTCAAGGGACCACGCCGCTAACGCGGAACAAGTTTCCTCCCTAGAATACCAGTGCATAAAACAACAGCGCAATGCTAAATAAAGAACAATGAAGCTATTATAAGACCCAGGTCCCATCACACAATGCAACACAAACCGGAGGATATGGTTTTACCTTATAATAGCCAAAGAATGCTTGATACGCTAAATTTCATCTTTTATTATTACTATAAGTGCATAGTATTAAAACAATTTCAATCATAAGTATCAATCATAGACGGCATAAGTGCCCCATCGCACTATGTCGCCATATATAGGCTCTACAATTAAAACCGCAAAGTCACGTATTGGAAGTTGGATTTCCATCTGTGAACCGAGGCAAAAGATAGTCCTCACCGATTCGAGACGCTCTAGCCCGTGTCTCAAGATCAAAGCTCGAGTGACCCTTGGATCGTCAGGGCCGGTCCACCGATGTGGATTAAAATGCCTGAACACTGCGTTTCCCCGCCCTTTGGGGCGTCAATGAGTCAACGAATGACTCCATCGGCTCCACATAGTCACCGATATATCCGAGGCGCCTCGCAACAGCAACAACCACATAAGTCAAACTCGTCAGGGCGTGTAAAACCACTGATGCCACTTCTAGCTAGAAGGAAACGCATGCCCTCCTTGAAGTCCTCTCCCGTTTCTGGTTCACAACCGGGGTGTGAGGCTCGCGAATCAACGTTACACAAAGCTATGCCACACAGGCTGTGCTTTGATCATCAACCACAAGACTTTGCTTTTCAACAGGAGCCTTGATCATATTGGCACTTAGGCATGCCACACAGGCAATCTCCATGCGTTTGATATCCATCAATATATAACCTCTGAGCTCGTACGTCTCAGAGAAGGGCGTTAAGCAAGAGAATAAATTCTCCGCCACCAAACAGATATATATTTAATAGAAATCAATCACACACAATAAAATCAAATGTCAGACACACAGTCCATTTACAAGTTCGTTCTGGGTCTGAACGAAACCGGAGGCACCTAGTACCCCGCATATCCATCGATCTCCAAGTATGTCTGGACGATCACTAACTGATTCCCTCCTCTTGGGTGTACGGACCAATCAAGATCATCAGTAATCACCCAAACGACGTGAAGACCTCCGGTCTTCGACCACCGTCTTCATCCTCAACACCACGTCGAACCAGTTATTCAGAATGGGATAAACCCGGTCTTTCTAAATAACTCGCGTATATAATAAACAAGTGTTACACAAACACAACATACGCCGCATTCCAATTCATCAGTCACTAGCCGTAAATTAACAAGAGAATAATTCCCCAAATATTAACCCCGAAGGTCGAAACCAACATCAGATCAATACCCGGGAAACCATTCTGCTTAGTTAACCTACAGTTAGTTTCTAAATTTCACATTCTTAGGGAAAGGTTCCCATTAATTTTATCAAAGATAAATTCTTTTAAATTTATTCTTTAATCCTCCTTTGAATATCACTTCAAACTAGTCGGGATTAGCGAACCACACCGAAGTAATCATTTATTTTATTTCCCAATCCTAACCTATTCATCCCATGAAGTAAAACTGGTCATACTTCATATCTAACACCACGGTGTTATCGGTAAATTCAATTACCATTTCACGTTCAAATCTAATTAAAGATTTAACTATCGCCTGGAGCAAAACTGGTGATACTCCATTCTCGATCATTTCAATCTAATTAAAGATTCATTAAAAATCCACTTAGTTTTAATCTTTAACTGGGTTAAAGAACTGATGTCATTTAAAACACGGTTCACGATAAACCCAAAATCACATCACATTTCAATCAGTCCCTAACCGTAAATTAGTAAGAGGACAATTCCCTAAAATATTAACCCCGAAGGTCGAAACCAACATCAGATCAATATCCAAGAAACCATCCAACTTAACTGATCCCTAGTTAGTTCTTAATTTTCTTAACTCCATTTGGGTTTAAGAACAGTATTATTAAAGATACCGTTCACGACAACCCAAAATCCCATTTGATATTAAACACAAGGCTCTGAATAGAAAATATATCGGCTTATATTCAATATCAAATTCTGAAACCAACAAATATCGTATTGGAAATAACGATATAAATATATCTTTCAAATTTCCATAACAACATCTGTATAATCACGAAATCCAACATCGAACAATTCCGAAGATGATTTCGATTCAAACCCATTCCAACTCAATTATTGGAAATTCTGGTTATCTTTAAAACCATTTCAAATCCACTTTATTTATTTTAAAAATAAATAGAATTATCATTCTAGTTCAAACTAGTTCATTTCGATAAAAATCTATTTTTATCTTTTCAAATATGGAAATTTTCATCCCAATTCTTCACAAATCATTTCTTATGATTTTACACAAATTATTACTATTTTTAATAATTTTATCAAGGCCCACCCGTACAGTCGATTTCCATCAACGGCCATCGAACTGCACTTACAACGACCTTTTCCAAATTTGATTTGGACATAATTCCAAATCCAACCGTTAGATTTCAAATTTCCAATATTCGTTAGAAATCTCTTTTCGATACGAACCCAACGGTTTCGGTTTTAGGAGAATCCGACGGTCGTATCTCCCGCAATATTCATTCGAAGTCAATGGTCGAAATTCGTGAACAGCCGCGGCGCGCCGCGTTCTATTCAGGCCATTCTATATATATAATATATATATTATATATATTTCGTCGATTTCCTTTTAAAACGTATTTTATAAATCGTTTTAAATTCGTTTTCAAAACGATCTCAACTTCATATTCAATTTCGAATCAAAATTGAATATTCCACATCATCGATATACAAATGATAATATTTTCAAAATGTTATATTTTGAAATCACTTCCTTTTCTATATTCATTATAAAATGAATAAAATTGATATAAATATCGTTCACGTCAAAATGGCGCCTATCTAACCAACACGGCTTTATATATATTTCAATAACTTCATTATTCTATTCAACAAATGAATATTTTCTTCAACACATGAATTTTTATTTTTCAATTAAACTCATGAATTTATATTTCTATTCAACACATGAATTTATATTTCTATTCAACACATGAATTTATATTTCTATTCAACACATGAATCTATATATCTGTTCAACACATGAATTTATATTTCTATTCAACACATGAATTTATATTTCTATTCAACACATGAATTTATATTTCTATTTTCCAAATTGGAATGAGGCCCAATCAATTACCATATAATGTTAATTAGATGGATTTTCTACAACACATGTAGGTAACAACAATGATAAATCATCAACCATCATCCAGAGTGCACCACACAACTGCGTAAGCATTAAATATAAATAATTAACGCTTACATAGTCTGTCAACCCATCGATTGACATACAACTAAACAATCGGGATTAGTGTACGTCAAATCTCATCCCAATACCCGTGTGGGGTTTCAAATCAACAAACACACATTTTATTTGTGCAGTTGGGCGATGTGTAAAATTTATCGTCCCAAATAATATCAGTCAAATCAGTGTATATAAACAAATCATCCGATTTTTTTATAAATATTTATTTTATATACACTTTAAAAATTATATTTTTAACTATAAATATTTTATTTCATTCCACATCACACAATCAAATTTCACAACACAGCAATCAAACAAACAAGTCATCCATGCTCTGTGGACGACGGGCGTCGGGTGCTGCTAAGCACCGTCTGCATCCTAGTATATATTTCAACTAGAATTTAAAATAAAAGTGAGGAGTTCTCACAGAGGGTTCCACTTCGCCGTGCTTTGCTTTAGAACTGCTGAACCGTCTAGATCTATTTGAAATTCCAATGCAGTCCTTATCCCGCTGTTTATAATAAAAAATTATATTTTTATCACTTCATTTCAATAAATAAAAATCATATTTTTATTTGTTCACTTCATATATATTTACAACGCTTCTTTCTATATAAAAATTATATTTTTATATTTCTATTTCATATATAAAGATCGAATTATTATTTCATCGCTATTAAAATCACATTTTTATTTCAACGCTATATGGATAAAAATCACATTTTTATATCACTATACATATAATAAAAATCAGATTTTTATTATCTATATAATATAAAAATCGTATTTTTATTCTTTCTATACTATAAAAATTATATTTTTAACTTTTCTATAATATAAAAATTATATTTTTATTACTTAAAAATCGTATTTTTATCCTTTAAAAATTATACTTTTAAATCTCTACACCTATACAATCAGTTTTTAAATTGAAAAGAAATAAATAAAATTCGAAATTAAAAACTCACATCGCATTTGAAGGAGAGAGCTGATGGGTTTTGTCGAAGAATGGGGTTCGATGGAGGCAGTTTCGAGTTGCGTCTTGGATCCGCTGGCGTTAGGGCTTCAGAAGAGGGTGGCATTCGATTTGGAGGAGGGTTTGGGGCTGTCATCGATCGGAGAGGTGAGAGGAGCTGAGGGAAGAGGCTGGAGGGGGTCGGAGTTGCGTGGAGGGGTTTGGCGGCGGCCTCTGGGGTTGGTGGCGGCGGTTCTTCACGGTTTGAGGCTGTGGGGTGTTTAACAGAGGAAGAAGGAGGATGGAGGTGGTCGGGGGATGCACGGTGGCGGCTGACTGGGGCGTGCGGTGGCGCTAGAGGCGCGACGCCTCTGATGGGCGGCGGCGGCGAATCACGCCCCCCTCCCCGCGTCGTTTTCGTTTTTTTAATTTATTCTGGTATCGAATGGGAGAGAAAGGTATGGGGGGTCTAAATGTAAATGAGGGTTGGCTTTTTTTATTTAATTTAATTTTTATATTTCAAAAAGCAACTTTTTATTTTGAACTCGAAATCGAACCCACCGCCTGTCGTCCATAGCTAATTACCCCCATTCCGAACACAATGGGATATGTATCGTAAGCTGATTCGATTGTTTCGATCAGTTTTTGTCAAAATCAAAATATAAATCTATATATTGAATTTGAACGCGCATTTCAATTTACCCGGGCCACATACGGACTTTAAAAATTCCAGAAAAATTATTTCTAGCTTCGTAATGACGATGTGGTCCTAACAAAACTGATTTCGTCAAATTCTGAGACCATTTGAAAAATGGCTATTTTCCAGTCGATTAAAATCAACTGAAGCTGGTCAAACGCGTTTTCCTTTGCCACGCTCACATATTGATTCGAAAAATTACGAATTTTGAAACGTAGCAATAACTTGACATCACGAATCCAACAAAAGTGGTTTCGTCGAAAATCGAGGTCGTTTGCAAAATTTCCATTTTTAAGGGCCAGAATTCCATAGCGACTATTCTGAATTTTCGACTGGACATAACTTTTGATTCCCGCTATGAAATTTAAAATTTTCGAATTCGTTGGAAAGATATTATCAAATAGATTCAAATATTTTTGGTTTCACTAAAATCCAGTTTATTTTGAATCATGTACATTCATTTGAACTTTGAAATCAAAATTTCAAACTACCGCGCCCTTTTCAATTCCTTTTTTTTATAAATAAATATTTATATTCTAACGACGACGTATATAAATATATACGTTCTAATTCTATTCAAAATAAATTCCTCATCATTATTATTTAAAATAATTCATTTTAAATAATCAAAATTCGCTAAAATTGCCAAAATAAAAAAAAATTGGTTTAGATTTCCGGGTTATTACAGTTAAATAGTATTTTTTATGGATTCCGTAATGAGGAGAAGTGGCTATATCTTTCAACAAAATTCTTTAATAATTTTTCAGTGAATTCTGATATGATTAGGACTATTATATCTAATGAGACAGGGTAAATTAGTATTCTATTTTAAACAAAAATCTCGACATTACTAGGAAGAAATACAAATAAGAGAGCAATGTTCATCGTTAAAACATCAAATGGAAAGACAAATGATAGGAACTCAAATTTTGGAGTGTATTTGCAGAATGGTTATGGGTTTTTTTAGCTTTAATTCGGATGTAATGTTATAAGAGCATGTAATTGTTAGGAAAATTCTTAGGATATCTAAATAGTTAGATTTTAGAAGAGATAAGAAGTGAGAAAAAATGACAAATAATTCTATAAAATAAAATCTTTATCAATTCACCGAGTGATTACAGGTGAAAGCCTAGAAAATTGAGAAGTTGTCTCAATCCCAAACAAAAAAATTAACTTATTCACTTACCTCATACGAACTTCATACACGGTTATTTATAATAGACCTAATAATATATCTTCAATAACAAGCTATTGAATGTCTATAAAAATCTTCCCCATGTAGATTATTTCTTTCCTTATATAATGCAATAAAAAGAGGTAACCAATCACTTAATTTAATCACTCCCCATAATCCTTTTTTTAAAAAGACCAACTAGCCAGTACTCCCCATAATCTACCAAACTATGAAACAAGAAATGATTTATAATTGTAATTCCATTTACACTAAAATATCTCGAAAATCTACATAAATATGGAGTATAGTATCACCAAAATCCAACAATCTCCACATTGATACGATATTCCATAAATGTCATCCAGACTCCTTTTAAAACTTTAACCTCCAAACAATCTCCAATATTACCAAAAAAAATTTACCATTCCAAAATAATACTAATTTCCAAATAACCTAATTACGTATTCCCCCAACTGAACATGCATATCACCAATAGTGTAACGACCGGGAATTTCGCTCGATCCGAATCAGTCGTTAAACCGACCCAGACCGTTGGAAACGCCTGATTGTTTTGAGAACACGACAAATTAGAACGCAGACGGAAGAACATTTCATTATATATTACAACAATTCATCAGATTACAAGAATATACAGAGTATAAATAAATATTACACAGAAAATATCAGAGATTTAAATTACATTACATAGCAGCGGAAAATAATACAATACACAACTAGAAGAGATATATGGATACAAAACTTTCCGGATATCATTCCAGCTGTAAACCAGGATCCTATGAATATAAATCTGCAAAACCAAAACTACTATCTGCCCGTGTCAAAATATGGGCACCCAGAGTTTAGGTTAAAACAATAAACTCCAGGTCAGTCATGAGACTGGTGTGAGAACTAAAACAGTTAATAATCTTTATTTTAAAATTCGGTAAATCAAGGGACCACGCCGTATGACACGGAACGGGTTTCCTCCTAAGAACACCAGTGCATAAAACAACAGCGCAATGCTAAATAAAGAAAAATGAAGCTATTATAAGACCCAGGTCCTATCACACAATGCAACGCAAGCAGGGGGATAGGGTTTTCCCTTATAATAGCCAAACTGCTTGGTACGTTTAAAACAAATCATTTGATACTATAATAAGTGTATAGTGTATAAAACAACTTCAAATCATAAGTATCAATCATAGGCGGCATAGCATCCCATGCTACTATGTCGCCATACTAGGCTCTACAAATAAAACCGAAATATCACGTATTGGAAGTTGGATTTCTGTCTACAAACAAGCATACAAGCCGTCCATGGTCTGTGGACGACGGGTGCCGGGTGCTACTAAACACCGTCTGCATCCTAGTATATATTATTAACTAGAAAAAGAAAATTAAAGGTGAGAAGTTCTCACCGACTAGCTGATCCAAACGTCTCGACTCTTCTTATGTAGAAGTCATCGTTGTTCTCGCCTTTTGTCACTTTCGCTGCCCGCTTTCTCTACATATATAAAAATCACATTTTTATACCGTTATTATAGTTATTATATAGATAAAAATTCAATTTTTACATCGCTACTATATAGATAAAAATTCTATTTTTACATCGCTACTATATAGATAAAAATTCTATTTTTACATCGCTACTATATAGATAAAAATTCTATTTTTACATCGCTACTATATAGATAAAAATTCTATTTTTACATCGCTACTCTCTACATAAAAATTTCGCCTTTTCAAATATAAAGATTAAATTTTTATTATCTATATAATATAAAAATCATATTTTTAATCTTCTACTATAATAAAAAATATATTTTTAACCTTCTACTATAATAAAAATTATATTCTTAACCATCTACTATAATCAAAATTATATTTTTAACCTTCTACTATAATAAAAATTATATTTTCTATCAACAAAAATCTAACCTTTATTTAAAAAATAATATAAAAACCCTATTCTTATTTCTAATAAGCTAATAACCTTTAAATAAATAACATAAAGAGGATAAAATTAAATTAATTAAAAACAAAACTTAAAGTAAAAATGGTAGGGGGCTGTCCTGCGATGTACTGGTGAAGGGGGGGCGACTGGTCTTCACGCTCGTCCAGGGTCTCGCGTTCGGCTCACGACAAGAGAGGAAGGCAGGGCGGAGGACAATGGAGAGGGTGCTCGAGAAGGAGGAGGCTACAGGGGGGTGCGGTTTTGGACTGGTTCGAGGTATGACATCGGTGGTGGTGCTGTTAGGGCATGGCGGCTTCCAACTGAGCGTGGGGTGTGTGGGTTTCTCGAGTGACAGAGGAGAGAGAAGCATGGGAGGAGGGGGTCGTGGCCTAGGGAGGCGCGACGGCTTGGTGGGTGGCCATCGACGGGATCGGCGGTGGTTGGAAGGGAAGAGGCGACGGGGAAAAAGGAGGGGCGGCGAATCGATTTGGGGATTGACGGTTTTAAAAAGGGGCTGAGGGTTTTAAAAGGAAAGGAGGGTATATTTATATATTATTTAATTTAATTATTTCTAAAAAGCAACTTTAAAATTCGAACTCGAAATTGAGCCCACCGACTGTCGTTCCTAGCGTAATACCCCCATTCCGAACACAATGGGACATGTATTGTAAGCTGATTCGATCGTTTCGATCAGTTTTCGTCAAAATCAACATATAACTCTATATATTGAATTTGAACGCGCATTTCATTTTACTGGGGCCAAATACAAACCCGAAAAATTCACGAAAATTATTTTCTAGCTTCGTATTGACGATACGGTCCTAACAAAACTAGTTTCGTCAAATTCCGAGACCATTTGAAAAATGGCCATTTTCCAGTCGATTAAAATCAACTGAAACTGGTCAAACGCGTTTAACTTTGCCACGCTCACATATTGATTCAAAAAATTACGAAATTTGAAACCTAGCAACAACTTGACATCACGGACCCAACAAAAGTGGTTTTGTTGAAAACCGAGGTCGTTTGCAAAATTTTCATTTTTAAGGGCCAGAATTCCATAGCGACTATTCTGAATTTTCAACTGGCCATAACTTTTTATTCCCGCTATGAAATTTCAATTTTTCAGATTCGTTGGAAAAATATTCACAAATAGATTCTAATATTTTTGGTTTCACTAAAATCCGGTTTATTTTGCACCCGGTACATTCATTTGAACTTTGAAATCGAATTATCGAACTACCGCGCCATTTTCAATTCCTTTTATAAATATAAATAAATATTTATATTCTAACCACGATCTATATAATATATACGTTCTAATTCTATTCAAAATAAATTTCTCGTCGTTTTTATTTAAAATAATTCATTTTAAATAATCAAAATTCGTTAAAATTGCCAAAATAAAATTTTTAAATTGGCCCAGATTTCCGGGTTATTACAAATAGATTAAGAATCTTTGGTAATATCACAATGGCCTACGTGCAGTTTTTGTGGCTTTACATTGCTCGCTCCACCTTGATTCAGATAAATTTATCTCTTCAAGCACAAATTAAAAACTTTCTTCATTATCCACCTTCTTTCCAAGTATTTTGTAAATATTTTTTGCTTTCTCCTTTAGCACGTAGTACCACCCTATTATCTTTCCAAACCCTTATGACTCCACCTTGAGTTGAAAAGCTTTAGCCTTTTACCTCCAATTGCCACGCAGACGCAGAATTCTTTGTACTTTCTAGAACATACCTAACTTCCGTGAGTATCAACACCTTTTTATCATGCAACTTCAATCTAACAGAACCTATCCCTTTAACACACAACTCTTTACCATTGGCAGATTCCACTTTAGCATATTACTCTTTATAATCAATGAATGCCTTCTTTTGATTGCATATATGAAAGCACAGAACCAGAGTCAAGGACCCAACATTTGCGTTTTCCTTTATTAACACATAAAACATTGCCCTCAAATTCCTCATCAAAATTCACCTCGTCATCGCTATTATTACTTTGTACATTTAGCTCTTCTTCCAATGTCTTTATTCTCTCCTTGTCCTTTTTAGGCTTATAACAAAATCTCAGCTAATGACTAAGTTTCTCACAGCAATAACAACTGGATTTCTTTTTCATATTTCGTCTATTTGATTGTCTTTCCATATTTTGATGATTAACCCTCTTTACAAGATAAGCCCCTTCAATTAGAGTTCTAATTTCTTTTGTCTCCTTATCCTTTCCTTCCATAAGGTTTTTCTCTGCATCTACTCATTAATTAAGCTACTAACCACCGGACCCCTTGAAATGACTCGATCCAAATTTAAGTTGTTCCATGCAACTACAAGCGTTTCCCAACTCTTCGGTAATGAACTCATCAACATCAAAGCTTGTGTCTCATCATCCACTTTGAAATTCACGATAGCTAATTGATTCATGATTGCCTGAAAATCATTAAGATGCTCTCCAATTGATCCGCCTTCCTTAAGCTTCAAATTCACTAATCTTCTCATAATAAGAGCCTTGTTTGTTGTAGTGTTCTTTGCATAAATTCCTTCGAATTTATTCCAAATTGCATAAGTAGATGTTTCATTAGCAATAATATGAAACAATGAATTATCCCGAAAAAACACGATAAGACACTATAGCGTTCTTATCCAAAATCTCCCAATTTGCTTTGGATAAATTACTAGGTTTCTCCTCTTTATTCTCTAGTGGGTTGCGAAGATCATTAAGATATAGAAAATTTTCCATCTTCGCCTTCCATAATCTCCAATTCCTCCAATTAAGTTTTTCCACACTTATGTTCTCCATAACCAAACTCTCTTCAAAAAAATTGGTCGTAGGCTCTAATACTAATCTATTAGGAAAATTCTTAGGATCTCTGAATAATTAGATTTTAGAAGAGATAAGAAGTGGAAAAAAATGGCAAACAAAATCTTTATTAATTCACCAAATGATTACAAGAGAAAGCTAAAAAATTGAGAAGTTATTTCAATCCCAAACAAACAAATAATTTTTTCCCTTACCTCATACGAACTTCATACACGACTATTTATAATAGACTTAACAATATATCTTCAATAAGAAGTAATTGAATACTTGCATATATCTTTCCCATGTAGATTATTTGTTGCCTTTTCTAAAGAGTTAATCAACCACTAACCTTAATCACTCCCCATAATTTTTTTAAAAAGAGCAACTAATCACTTCCCATAATCCATCAAATATATGAAAAAAGAAATGATTTATAATTGTAATTCCATGTAAACTAAAATATCTCAAAAAACTATTTAAATATGGAATATAGTATCACAAAATCCAGTAGCGGAATCAGGCTATAAGTCAAAGGACATATCTCACTTTTTTCCCTTCGATGAATACTATGTTGCAACTATAGTTTAAGGTTGATAAATAAAGTAATGTCCATGGTTATTTCAAGCTATCAAGATTTGTCCAATAACAAAAAAAATGTCTACGATGATATGCAAATTAATGTCATATTGTTATTTATAGATAGATTGACCAAGTGGCTTTGAGTAGTGATATTGCAAAAACCAAAGAACTAAAAAGCAGTTATGGTGGCATGGCATATTTTAGTAAGGTTGTGGTTGAGAGTACAAATAAATATTGTAGTATGGATGTGACACTAGCTGGGACATGGTAAGGAGAAGCATGGAGGCATAAGGATGACGTGCATGGTTAGGAATATGCAAAGTAATATTTTCTATATTTGCACTGTTATTAGTAACGGGAACTTCATTTCTTCTTTACTGATTCAAACTTTTCCTCACCCACTGTAGTTTATTTTTCGAACCAAATTTTAGTGTTATATACACCAATATGAATTGAATCTTAAATTCCTTGATTTACATCTTCATTATTAAATTTGATTGCTAAATATTTAAATTCCTTTATTATATACACAAAATGATACCATGCTTTTGCTTATTGCATGCTTTATCTTCAGCGTTTTCTAAACTCTAATTACATATATGTCAGGTTTAGACAATGCAAGTACCCAGATGAAGCAAAAATCATTCAAACACCAGTAAGTTCAAGTCCACTATTTCTTGAAGTTCCGGATATATCTACCATTTTTAGTTTGGGTACCCTTTATTTTGGTGTTATTCAAACCTGTGCATTTAAAGCGCTTAGCGGCTCTATAACGGCGGAGCTGTAAAAAGTTATAGCGGGGATAAAGCGGGGAAATAGCAAGGATAAAGTGGATATGCAAAAAGGTTAATTAAATGTAAAAATGAATATTTATACTTAGTTTGCCACCATTTTCACATGTTCTTTATATAAGAATATAATAATAATCAACCTTATATTACAAAATCAAATAATATTGTGGTTATGCTCATTAGATTTGATGTCTTTAACAGATTTCTATAATATATTGGGCACTTAAGTCTTAAAAAATAGATATTTGAAACAATTACTTACATTTGTTTTAAAAATGAACTAGCTAAATCACCTCTATATATTGATATTGCTAAAGCGGGTCCTAAAAACCATTGATTTAGTGGAGGCAGCGGAAAATAACGGGGATTAAAGTGGATCTGTTGTTCATCGAGGCTAAATTGAAATAACTAGCGGTGTAAGAGTGCAACGGGCTATAGCAGGGATATTACGGGGCTTTAGCAGGGATTTAACTGCATAGATACAAACTATGTGTTAGAGTTTATGCCCTGGAGGCAATCCATTTGATGTGATTAATAACACTGTTGATGTTATTATTTTATTTGGAACAAAAATATTCTGTTATGTTATATTACTGCGTAATATAAATATTAACAAAATAAAAGTCCTTAGATCAATAATACGAAATTATATAGTTCGAGTAAGACTTGAACTTGAGATTATATAATATATTAAATATTATAATTCTTAAATGTCCCTAGTCGAGTTGTTCACAAAGGAAATAAACATATCTGCAATGTTGCAAGAGGTTGTAATTAATGTTGTAGACCTACTGACTTAAACTTTGTCTCATCAAAATTTTAACAATCACACTAGTTTTAATGAGTATACGATACATGAATGATTGACTCTAGTGCAATTGGGAGATTATTAGAGTTTATGCCCTAGAAACAATACATTTGATGTGATTAATAACACTATTGATGTTATTATTTTATTTGGAATAAAAATATTCTGTTATGTTATATTTACTGTGTAATATAAATATTAACATAATAGAAGTCCTTAGAATAACAATAAAGAATTATATAGTTCGAGTAAGACTTGAACTTGAGATTATATAATATATTAAGTATTATAATTCTTAAATATCCCTAGTTAAGTTTTATTGTTTATATAGGACAACAATAAAACATTGAGACTAGTATGTTAATTGATTAATGATCACTTCGCATTGATCATTTATATATGTGATATTAATGTCAAGAAATAAATATATATTGGAGAATAGCATACTGGGCTAACCAAACATGAGAAAACTACATGGAATATAATTAACAGTATCATAAGTTATTCTCATAGTGGGGCTGATGTAATGGTCCTCAAATCGGAAATAATCATTATAATTTTATTTGAGGATATTTGTGTTTTGATATCATCTATAGTTGCTTTTAACCAAATAGACGATAACAGTTATTATTGGATACATCTCGAATCGAATGAATATTATAAATGATCTAGATGGAATTTAATCCTACAATATTTGTAGTGATATCCATGGGCCTCTTGATTGAGTAAGACTATGAAATGCATGGTCATGCTCAAATATTGATTTGTTTTATATAATCTACCGATCTATTAACATAAAAAGGATTAAATTATAAAGAGGGTGATATGTTCCATGCCTCAAGTTTAGTCCTGGATATAATGGTTAAAATGATTATATTACATTGATACACTGGTCAAAGAAAGGTTGTATCGAATCGTTGATACTATTATAACTTGGGTAGCAGTGACATATTACTAGATTCTAATCACAGTTTACGATTTTAAATCATTTCCAACGTTGTAATAATCTCTAGGGTCACACATTAAAACGTAAGAAAAGGTGAAGAACCGTTCTTAATTAAAGAAAAACCAAAATATTGAAATTTCCTTTTATTTTGAAATGGTAATGGTTATCCCACCCTATCTTATCTCGTTCCACATATATTAAATATGGCATGATCTTATCTTCGAGAGAGATACACACAAAAAACAACGAGATGGAATGAGGGCAAGAAAAAGCCTAATTCCTTTTTTTGGCTAGTACCGAGCCTTTTAATTTCGATTTGTATGACGAAATCGAGAATGGACATTTGTGGATATCTCTAAAGGCATGGTGGTTGACGTTCTAAGCGATTCGATTCATCACCATCTGTTTCTTCAGATTCACGGATCCAAGAGAAAGGTATGAATTTAATTTCGACTTACTATTATTTTGCATAGATCCTCCATTTTAAATTGTTTAGAATGTAATTAATAGGGTTACCGATTTGATCTTTAAACCCTACAGTGGTATCAAAGCAAGGCTTTCAAATTTTGTATTTTGAACTATGCTTCCAGCTTCTATGTGTTCAATTATTGGATAATCGAAATTATAAAATCATGAATTCAAGACTTAATGATGAATTCGATTTAAAAGTGAAATTATATCATTGTAAATTAAAACTATATTTGATATAAGCTGTAAAAACGTTTTACTATAAACAAAGTTTTATATTTAATATAAAATTTTGAAGTGGATTTATTGTTGGTTAAATCTGAATCTTAACTAAATTTAAAATTTCTATTACCATGTTTGTTTACCATGGAATCCTGTTGATAGATCAAAATAGTTTTGATCGATCAAAATGACAAGTCATCATGGGTACTGATTTCATAAAATATTTTATTGCTTGTTTAATAAGAAAAAATTAATCAATTGTTGTTTCTGTATATTTTACGTATTATATATATATATATACAATATTTATATATATTTGTATGTGTATACGTGTGTTTGAATTTGATTAAAATTTTGTTAGATAGTAAGTCAAAATATTGAAAGTCAATATTGATGACTTAGTGGTTTTGATCAACATAAAATGAAACTAGTATACATATAAATTATACAATAATAAGCCTAAATGGGTATTTGTAGATCCATGACTATGTTTAATCAAGTTAAATAAACTATACCTAATGGTTGGATTTTACTTGTCGGCATAAATATTGTATACTTATGAAAAGTATATTTAATTTACTCTTAACTGTTAAGTTTATAGTTTGATGAACACTCATTGGATGAATGATCATCAAAGTTTCAATGATGGCTAGTTTGTTGTGTATAGCAAAGGTGAACAGAGAATGTATTTCAATATTGTTTTTGATATTGATCAAGAAACAACAATGAATCTTCACTCTCTATAAAACATTAATAATATTTAATCTAGTAATCTAAGTCATTAAAATTGCTGTGTGGATTTGTATGCATGCATAAACACTATTAATTCCATAATCAAAATGTTTGATTAACCTGAGTGTAAATGTTTTGACTCACTTATGCGTGTATTTTACTTTAATTAAAGACCTATTGTAAATATTTGACCTTTCAGGTTTTAGTTTTAATAATATTTGATTTGGTGAAATTAATTATTATTAGGATATATGTAACGACCCGCCTTTTTGCCCGATTCTCGCCGGTAATTAAACCGACTCAAATCGTTCATAAAGACGAATTGTTATGGGTACTTACATACATTGAACAAAAACAACAGAACTTTTCATTGAATAATTCAATATTACATCAGAGTTACATGAATATCAGAGTTACACATAAATATACACAGCGGAAGAAATAAAACTCTCAGCGGAAGAACATTATCTGATACAGCGGAAGCTCCAACTCTAGCGTGAACTCTAACTCCGGAAGCGTTCTGAATCTTCTTCAACGATCCATAACTGCAAAACTAAACACTAGCTGCCCGTGTGGAAATTAGTGGGCACCCAGAGTTTAGGAAGGAATAATAAACTCCAGGTCAGTCATGGGACTGGTGTGAGAACTCAAAACAGTTATCATTTAGGTTTCATTTTAAAGTTGGGCAATTCAACGGACCACGCCGCTAATGCGGAACGGGTTTTACTCCATATGAATTCCCGTGCATAGAAATACGCAATGCCTTTCGAAAAATGAAGCTATCATAAGCTCGTCCCATATCACACAATGCAAGCGCACACCAGATGGGTGAGTTTTGTCTTATGATAACCAAACATGATTTCATACGTGAAAATCCTCTTTGATATTATCATATAGTGTGGAAAACAAATTCGCAATTAAATGTATTAATCCTAGACGGCATGAGTGTCCCATACCACTATGTCGCCATATATAAATACAATCAAAATCGCAAGGCTCGTATTGGAGATTTGGATTTCCAACTTGATGATTCCTGGCACGAAAGATCAATCAGGGACTTGAGCGAAGTGTAACGCAACAAATCGCCAGGGCAGTATCTACGGTTTTCGACCAGACGCGGCCCCCCGAACATACCCCATCCCCAGTTCACAAGTGGTTTCCCACTGCTGCAGCACTCATCATCGAATCATATATATATACAGACCAAACCGCCAGTTTCTCATCATCCGGTGTGTGAGGTTTGTCGATGTCACGTCATACACAAAGCTACGCTTCGATAAGCCATGCTTTGATCATCATTAGCTCATATCATACTTGGGTATGCCACATTGTCAATATCTCCACATATCACTGATTCGAATTAATACATATTCTCTAAGAACGTAACTTAGAGACGGAGATATTCAATTACCACAAATCTGATATATATTCACACGAATCAGTGCTACGTGGTCAATTACGATGTCAGACACACCATCCATACAAGTCCGTTCTGGGTCTGAACGAAACACAATCCGAAAATCTCCAAATGTACTCAGATCTCCTGCCACCCTCGTATCGGGTGTACGGCCCGATCCGAGATACCAGCAATCGATCTAAATAATCTGGATATTTCCGGTCTTCATTTATTGATTCCAAATCTTGAATTGCTTCATAACGTCGTAATATTACTTGGAATGGTTTTCGGACCTATATCCGATCCCGGACTTTCCAAGTAACAACGTATCTTAAAACAATAGTTACAAATCACACGGGTTTCCCAATTCAAATCTCCTTTCCAAATATTTCCAATTTACTTTGAATTAAATGTTGGATTAAATTCCCCGGAAACCCATTATCCTTAACCCCTTTCAAATTCAACGTTTGTTTCCAAACTTCATTTTCAAAACAACTTAATTAATTCGTCGACATTTGAATAACCAAATCTTTATTTGGATTTTAGATTTCCATTTAAATACCTATGTTTCACATATCAGTTCATATAGAATCAATCGACTTATACTCGATATTGATTCACAAACTCAGGCAACACGATCAGAATCAGGATATGAATATGTTAGTATTTCTGATCGTATTTGTCTGTTCCTATAAATCCATATCGAATATCAGGCGACCAATTTTATTCAAAACTCATCTCAATTCCATATCATATAGAAAAAATCAAATCCTTTCCCTAATAATTCATGTTTGAAGTCTTCAAATTCAAATGATTTCAAATAACGTTAAAGCGTTACTGAAAGCGTTGGGAAAAGGTTATTAAGTCAAATAAATCCAAATCATTCTAAATTCAAATTTAAACCACAAATCACTTTCAAATAATATAATATAAATTCATTCTGTTCGATTTTCATTGCGGTCGGCGAACGGCATGTACGGCGACCTTTTCAGATTTAAATTTAAACCTAACTAGAAAATCCTACGATGGAATTTGAAAATTCCTCTTTTATACGAAACCCATTATTATTATAAATCCGTTGTTTTCTGTTTCACGTCAATTCGATTTCATATGTTCAAGTTATAACTATTTGAAATTCGAAACCGATATCGTTGAACTGTCTCTTAACAACGAATTCGATTCCGCTATAAAATGTTTTATATGATTTGTTCAATCCATTTCCAAAACAATTTATTTCATAACTTTAGTTTAAAACCAAATTTATATTTCTCAAAAATCAAGTTTGTCCGAAATCACTTCATATTGCCCAAATCTTCATTTCAAATGAAATATGGATTCTCATGCTTTTCAAAACTTGTTTCATTTCAAATAATCGTTAAATTTGTTCGCATCCAAAATCCATATTAAACCCGTATTTGAATCATTTCCAAATTTCGAAATTTAAATTTTTTTTAATAATATATGAGAATTGAAGATTATTTTCAAAACACTTTACTTGAAGATTAACAATTGATATTCAAGAATATAAATTACTTGATGCGATAAATTTAAAATACCAATTTATTCTAAATCTAAATAATTCAAATATTTAAAACATATTTATACGCCCGATATCAATAAAATAATTCGTTAAATCTCTTTTCTTTTACTTAAACAATCATTCTTAGTATTATCGATAAAATCGACGCTAAATCTCAGATCAATTTAAAGGCAAAACAAAGCTTAATAATTCATTGGAAATTTTTCCAAAATTTATTCATCTTAAATTTTGATTTCAAACGATTTCAACAAATTTTCAAATCATTATTAAAATAAAATATTTATTTAACTAAAAGGAGTATTAAAATCGGTCACCCGTAAGATCTGTAACTATGGTGCATGCGACTTCACTCAAACAGAACAAATGCAATATCTTAACTAAACAAACATGCGCCATCCATTCATCACACCCATGAAATAAATCAAGTGTGTACGGAGCGTTATTGTCAGTAACGCTCGGTGTTTTACGGTGTTACTACAGCATAAACATCCATCGAACAATCAGCGACAAACAATCATAACATTTCAAGCGTCCACAACCACTGATTTTCCATCAATTATTATAATTATAAATAATTTATAACAAATTATTTCTACCCAAATGAAATAATTAAAGTGGAGTTCTCACCTTGCGCTCTCCAGTTTCCATCGTCAAAACCCCTTGCATCCATCGCATATCAGCTATAACAACTTTGAATCCTTTGCGAACGATGCTACTTTCGAACGCCGTTTTTTTTTTTCCGCAACTAACGCATACATACACCGCTTCAGCGCCTTGTATATATATATAAATACTCTTTTTTTTTTCCAAAGAGGACGAACTGAAAAATTTCGGACCAAGGGTTGGCGAGCGGACTTGCATGCGATGGCGATGGGTGACAACGGACGGACTGACTGAGATAACAAATGGAGGTGAACGCTGGGGTTTGCATGCAACATTTCGCTTCTATTTCTTTCAGAAAACATGGTTTGTTTAAGAGGAGCGGGGAGTAAAACTAGAGGGAAATACGGTGAAGCTTCTAGCTGACAAGAGGCGTTTGCACTGAGGGGAGAGGGAACCGAATGCTATGGTGCTAAGGGATATGGAATAAGGATGCATGCATGCGGTTATGGAGAGACTTGGTGTGGACGGCTTCGGGGAGAGAGGTGGTGATTGCTGACAGGTGGGCGGAGGACTGTCGGACTATGGTGGAACGGAGGGGAGAGAGGAACATGGGGCGGACGGCTTTGAAGGCCATGACGCAAGGGGGTAGGTGAAATAAAGAAAAGGAGTGAGATAATGTGGTTGGCATTCAGGAAGAGACGCACAGGTTTTTTTTTTTTTTTTAAATAAAGAGGACACACGTCCCTTATACAATGCAAACCTTCATGCCTTCATACACCTAAGTCCCCACGTGTCACTTTCTACAAATTTTCCTTCATGCAAAAGCCACCTCAACATACACTTGACACTTTAAAAATGTGAGATCATCCATGCGTTAGGCCTTATTTTCATTTCTACTATTCCACACTTCAAATCCATACATAGTGTATTCATTTTGTTCACTTCCAATTTTTGATTTTTAGAGTTATCTATCGCGAGTTGTACTGAGATAAGACCATCATCGTAAACAACAACACGCTCTGATTTGAAAACAGCAATAAAACCGGTCTGATTGATCAATTTTGTAAAGCGTCTAAAGGACCACATTTATACCCAAAAATACGTTGAAAAATTATCTGCTTATTTTTCAAATTAAAAATTACAGAAAAATTATAAAAATTATTTTAAAATAGCGCGTACAGAAATTGGATGAATATTTTTAACTGATATTTAATTATAATTTATTTTCAAGTCAAACAATTATAAAATTAAAAATCCATATAAAATCCATATATAATTGTTTAAATCTTTATATATTAAATATTCCTTGAAGTAAATCTTCTAATTATAAAATTCATATTATAAGACATTTATATATATATAAACACAAAATATTACTATCTATAAATATAAAAACTATTAAGTAAAATTACAAAAATCATTTTTATACAAAATCTTTAAAATAAGTCTTATACAAAAGAAAATTATTTTCCCAAACCAATAAAAAGGAAATTTCAAATATTAAATCTTATTAACTCCAGAAATATGTATTCAGAAAATCTCAAAATGTGCTATGGAAATTCATATTTAAATTTAGAGACTTCTGGTTCGTTACATTCTTCCCCCCTTAAGACTTTTCGTCCTCGAAAAGGAAGATAGTAAATTTTAAACCTCTATATAAACTATAAATCAATTTTTCTATATGGTTTGGAATAGGTTTTATAAATATTCAAAACAAACAGATTTAAAAAGTGGGACACGCATATCATAGTCAATCCAACATATCATGTCATATTGATCTCTCAAGTCAGCATACAAAACGTATCTAACCTTTCCTGAGCACATACTACGCACTTGGGCAGTCAAAAATACAGTCATCAAGGGTGCACCTAGCTATCTGTTACTAGTCCTCAAAACCATACTAGCCCAAAACAACTCAGTGCATCTGGGGTCTTAAGACAACATATAAACACTATATACATACAAGATCCAGACTCATCGTAACTAAACATCCGTTGCATCAGATCCATCGTCGGATGAATCGGTCAAATCAATTTCCTCGGGCTCTTCATCAGCTAACGGCTCCTCATCGTCTGCCATACAGCCATCGTCATCCACTCCCACGATAAATTTATCGTGCTCATTACCCATAAATCCGTCCTTATCAGCCTTGTCCAAGGGCTGGTCTATACTCTCCATTTTCTCACCAATCTCATCATCTCCCATATCTGGAAGCGGGTCATCCTCGAATGTAGGTCATTCAAAATCACCCTCATCTGCTACAACATTATTATCGTCTACCACGACATCATCACCATGTTGGGGTTTCTCCACCTTTTCTATAACATCATCAAATCCACCATTTCCCGCCTATGGGAGTGGGTCGTCCTTAGCTATAACTGCTGGTTATCCCATTTCATGCATCAACATTTCTAAACCGCTCAACAAGTACAGGGTCTATAGGCCACTTAATGTCCTCTGGTGCAGTTTGCTAGTGCGGCGTTTCCTAACAACTCCTGATTTCCCTGGTCTAGGATCTACTACCCAAAACTCTAATGCATCATTATAAATCTATGGGGGGACATTAAATCCAAAGTAGATTGCTGCCTTATCCCTTATCATCAAGTCAATATCACAGGTCCTAGAACATACTCATACATTATTACAGGGTCGTCCTACTGCAGGGTTGGGCCTTATTCCTAACACATCAAGATAAAGATCAGAACTACTGTCCATGTTACTGCTGGGGACTTGGTCTGGTCCTGAATCAGGTTGGAATTTTTGATGGAATCTCAATTATCCTATGGTTATCCTAGTTACTGGAAATGATTGAGTTCTCCATTCCCGCTACCCTTAGGCCGGAACTGAACAAGATACTACCGTACACTTAGCCGTTTACTACCTTAAAATTAAAATTTTAAGGCTTATGGGTCACCCAAATCTACTCATCATTGACTTAACCAAATCGATTCGCTTTAAGTGCTTATACCCAAAATTTCTCCTTTAAGGTTCTTAAAATTTTGCAAAGGGGTTTTCCAAAATCAACAAATGGTCAAGGGTCCAAATCGAGTCATCCTAATTCCTACCAAACCAATCCAGAAATCAAATGGTTGATAACTTTACTTAAGTTTCAGTGTAATCCCATATTTTCTTAACCACTATTACTGTAAGAATTTATACTCAAGTTATTCATCCAATTTCTAGATTCATAAATATTCCCTACTCATCTTGGTTCAATTGCGAACTACATTTATATTCTTCATTTAAGAAAATATAACCTATATTTCATTCCTATTTCAAGTTACTATATCGACTCTCTCTTTAACAATTTCAAACACTTATAAAAATGGTTTCAAGTATTCTCGACGTTTAAATCAGAATCATATGGTCATCCCATTTCCGAAACTCGAGAATATTTACTGGCGATGTCCGGATCATCAACAGAATTATCCTCCAGCGACTAGAATGGAATCCTATATCTATCTAATATATACCGAACTTCGTATATACGTTGATCAGACGTATATTCAAAATTCTTACATACTCGATAGTCCAATCACGACGTCGAATAAAACACTCGAAATCCTTATTTCAAATTATATTCCAAATAATCATTGTTTCAAAATGATTTACTTGTTCAAAATACCTTATATAGGTTTCAAAAATATACGCTCTCTCGTCATAATATTCCGAGATCTCATTCTAGGGTATTCCTAACCCTATCTCTAATGAGATAATATAACTCTGAGGAGTCCTATTCTTTTGTCCAAATATGTACGTACCCAATAGCTTTGTATAACCAAAGCTCTGATACCAACTGTAACGACCCGCCTTTTTGCCCGATTCTCGCCGGTAATTAAACCGACTCAAATCGTTCATAAAGACGAATTGTTATGGGTACTTACATACATTGAACAAAAACAACAGAACTTTTCATTGAATAATTCAATATTACATCAGAGTTACATGAATATCAGAGTTACACATAAATATACACAGCGGAAGAAATAAAACTCTCAGCGGAAGAACATTATCTGATACAGCGGAAGCTCCAACTCTAGCGTGAACTCTAACTCCGGAAGCGTTCTGAATCTTCTTCAACGATCCATAACTGCAAAACTAAACACTAGCTGCCCGTGTGGAAATTAGTGGGCACCCAGAGTTTAGGAAGGAATAATAAACTCCAGGTCAGTCATGGGACTGGTGTGAGAACTCAAAACAGTTATCATTTAGGTTTCATTTTAAAGTTGGGCAATTCAACGGACCACGCCGCTAATGCGGAACGGGTTTTACTCCATATGAATTCCCGTGCATAGAAATACGCAATGCCTTTCGAAAAATGAAGCTATCATAAGCTCGTCCCATATCACACAATGCAAGCGCACACCAGATGGGTGAGTTTTGTCTTATGATAACCAAACATGATTTCATACGTGAAAATCCTCTTTGATATTATCATATAGTGTGGAAAACAAATTCGCAATTAAATGTATTAATCCTAGACGGCATGAGTGTCCCATACCACTATGTCGCCATATATAAATACAATCAAAATCGCAAGGCTCGTATTGGAGATTTGGATTTCCAACTTGATGATTCCTGGCACGAAAGATCAATCAGGGACTTGAGCGAAGTGTAACGCAACAAATCGCCAGGGCAGTATCTACGGTTTTCGACCAGACGCGGCCCCCCGAACATACCCCATCCCCAGTTCACAAGTGGTTTCCCACTGCTGCAGCACTCATCATCGAATCATATATATATACAGACCAAACCGCCAGTTTCTCATCATCCGGTGTGTGAGGTTTGTCGATGTCACGTCATACACAAAGCTACGCTTCGATAAGCCATGCTTTGATCATCATTAGCTCATATCATACTTGGGTATGCCACATTGTCAATATCTCCACATATCACTGATTCGAATTAATACATATTCTCTAAGAACGTAACTTAGAGACGGAGATATTCAATTGCCACAAATCTGATATATATTCACACGAATCAGTGCTACGTGGTCAATTACGATGTCAGACACACCATCCATACAAGTCCGTTCTGGGTCTGAACGAAACACAATCCGAAAATCTCCAAATGTACTCAGATCTCCTGCCACCCTCGTATCGGGTGTACGGCCCGATCCGAGATACCAGCAATCGATCTAAATAATCTGGATATTTCCGGTCTTCATTTATTGATTCCAAATCTTGAATTGCTTCATAACGTCGTAATATTACTTGGAATGGTTTTCGGACCTATATCCGATCCCGGACTTTCCAAGTAACAACGTATCTTAAAACAATAGTTACAAATCACACGGGTTTCCCAATTCAAATCTCCTTTCCAAATATTTCCAATTTACTTTGAATTAAATGTTGGATTAAATTCCCCGGAAACCCATTATCCTTAACCCCTTTCAAATTCAACGTTTGTTTCCAAACTTCATTTTCAAAACAACTTAATTAATTCGTCGACATTTGAATAACCAAATCTTTATTTGGATTTTAGATTTCCATTTAAATACCTATGTTTCACATATCAGTTCATATAGAATCAATCGACTTATACTCGATATTGATTCACAAACTCAGGCAACACGATCAGAATCAGGATATGAATATGTTAGTATTTCTGATCGTATTTGTCTGTTCCTATAAATCCATATCGAATATCAGGCGACCAATTTTATTCAAAACTCATCTCAATTCCATATCATATAGAAAAAATCAAATCCTTTCCCTAATAATTCATGTTTGAAGTCTTCAAATTCAAATGATTTCAAATAACGTTAAAGCGTTACTGAAAGCGTTGGGAAAAGGTTATTAAGTCAAATAAATCCAAATCATTCTAAATTCAAATTTAAACCACAAATCACTTTCAAATAATATAATATAAATTCATTCTGTTCGATTTTCATTGCGGTCGGCGAACGGCATGTACGGCGACCTTTTCAGATTTAAATTTAAACCTAACTAGAAAATCCTACGATGGAATTTGAAAATTCCTCTTTTATACGAAACCCATTATTATTATAAATCCGTTGTTTTCTGTTTCACGTCAATTCGATTTCATATGTTCAAGTTATAACTATTTGAAATTCGAAACCGATATCGTTGAACTGTCTCTTAACAACGAATTCGATTCCGCTATAAAATGTTTTATATGATTTGTTCAATCCATTTCCAAAACAATTTATTTCATAACTTTAGTTTAAAACCAAATTTATATTTCTCAAAAATCAAGTTTGTCCGAAATCACTTCATATTGCCCAAATCTTCATTTCAAATGAAATATGGATTCTCATGCTTTTCAAAACTTGTTTCATTTCAAATAATCGTTAAATTTGTTCGCATCCAAAATCCATATTAAACCCGTATTTGAATCATTTCCAAATTTCGAAATTTAAATTTTTTTTAATAATATATGAGAATTGAAGATTATTTTCAAAACACTTTACTTGAAGATTAACAATTGATATTCAAGAATATATATTACTTGATGCGATAAATTTAAAATACCAATTTATTCTAAATCTAAATAATTCAAATATTTAAAACATATTTATACGCCCGATATCAATAAAATAATTCGTTAAATCTCTTTTCTTTTACTTAAACAATCATTCTTAGTATTATCGATAAAATCGACGCTAAATCTCAGATCAATTTAAAGGCAAAACAAAGCTTAATAATTCATTGGAAATTTTTCCAAAATTTATTCATCTTAAATTTTGATTTCAAACGATTTCAACAAATTTTCAAATCATTATTAAAATAAAATATTTATTTAACTAAAAGGAGTATTAAAATCGGTCACCCGTAAGATCTGTAACTATGGTGCATGCGACTTCACTCAAACAGAACAAATGCAATATCTTAACTAAACAAACATGCGCCATCCATTCATCACACCCACGAAATAAATCAAGTGTGTACGGAGCGTTATTGTCAGTAACGCTCGGTGTTTTACGGTGTTACTACAGCATAAACATCCATCGAACAATCAGCGACAAACAATCATAACATTTCAAGCGTCCACAACCACTGATTTTCCATCAATTATTATAATTATAAATAATTTATAACAAATTATTTCTACCCAAATGAAATAATTAAAGTGGAGTTCTCACCTTGCGCTCTCCAGTTTCCATCGTCAAAACCCCTTGCATCCATCGCATATCAGCTATAACAACTTTGAATCCTTTGCGAACGATGCTACTTTCGAACGCCGTTTTTTTTTTTTCCGCAACTAACGCATACATACACCGCTTCAGCGCCTTGTATATATATATAAATACTCTTTTTTTTTTCCAAAGAGGACGAACTGAAAAATTTCGGACCAAGG
This sequence comes from Allium sativum, assembly GCA_030737875.1. Classification (NCBI taxonomy): domain Eukaryota; kingdom Viridiplantae; phylum Streptophyta; class Magnoliopsida; order Asparagales; family Amaryllidaceae; genus Allium; species Allium sativum. The sequence goes on from CM060915.1 coordinate 533,642,800, forward strand.
GTTGGCGAGCGGACTTGCATGCGATGGCGATGGGTGGCAACGGACGGACTGACTGAGATAACAAATGGAGGTGAACGCTGGGGTTTGCATGCAACATTTCGCTTCTATTTCTTTCAGAAAACATGGTTTGTTTAAGAGGAGCGGGGAGTAAAACTAGAGGGAAATACGGTGAAGCTTCTAGCTGACAAGAGGCGTTTGCACTGAGGGGAGAGGGAACCGAATGCTATGGTGCTAAGGGATATGGAATAAGGATGCATGCATGCGGTTATGGAGAGACTTGGTGTGGACGGCTTCGGGGAGAGAGGTGGTGATTGCTGACAGGTGGGCGGAGGACTGTCGGACTATGGTGGAACGGAGGGGAGAGAGGAACATGGGGCGGACGGCTTTGAAGGCCATGACGCAAGGGGGTAGGTGAAATAAAGAAAAGGAGTGAGATAATGTGGTTGGCATTCAGGAAGAGACGCACAGGTTTTTTTTTTTTTTTTAAATAAAGAGGACACACGTCCCTTATACAATGCAAACCTTCATGCCTTCATACACCTAAGTCCCCACGTGTCACTTTCTACAAATTTTCCTTCATGCAAAAGCCACCTCAACATACACTTGCCACTTTAAAAATGTGAGATCATCCATGCGTTAGGCCTTATTTTCATTTCTACTATTCCACACTTCAAATCCATACATAGTGTATTCATTTTGTTCACTTCCAATTTTTGATTTTTAGAGTTATCTATCGCGAGTTGTACTGAGATAAGACCATCATCGTAAACAACAACACGCTCTGATTTGAAAACAGCAATAAAACCGGTCTGATTGATCAATTTTGTAAAGCGTCTAAAGGACCACATTTATACCCAAAAATACGTTGAAAAATTATCTGCTTATTTTTCAAATTAAAAATTACAGAAAAATTATAAAAATTATTTTAAAATAGCGCGTACAGAAATTGGATGAATATTTTTAACTGATATTTAATTATAATTTATTTTCAAGTCAAACAATTATAAAATTAAAAATCCATATAAAATCCATATATAATTGTTTAAATCTTTATATATTAAATATTCCTTGAAGTAAATCTTCTAATTATAAAATTCATATTATAAGACATTTATATATATATAAACACAAAATATTACTATCTATAAATATAAAAACTATTAAGTAAAATTACAAAAATCATTTTTATACAAAATCTTTAAAATAAGTCTTATACAAAAGAAAATTATTTTCCCAAACCAATAAAAAGGAAATTTCAAATATTAAATCTTATTAACTCCAGAAATATGTATTCAGAAAATCTCAAAATGTGCTATGGAAATTCATATTTAAATTTAGAGACTTCTGGTTCGTTACAATATATTTACTTTTTCACTTATAAAATTAGAAAGATTGACTCTATTTTGATTTTAGAAAATGATATTGTTCTATCTGTTCAATTTTTTTTATGTGCTTGAAATTCATACATAAGTCCATTTTTTTATCATATAGATTATTTACATAACAGTTTAAAATTATAACAATTGTATTATGATTGGTAAACTTTGTAAAATACATAAATGATGTGTTTTATATAAGTACATATAGCATATATGCATTGACATATATGTTATTGACCTATTATGTAAAATGTAACGACCCGTATTCTACGCATCATAGGATCGTAGAATATTTATTTCTTTCACATACGAAGTCGTATGGTCATGTAACTTTGGGAGACGACTATAGGGGTCATTTCCCATGTTCATGATTTTTCCCGATTTTTAAATGACCATTTTACCCCTAGTTGGTACTGTTTTGACCATAACTTTTGACTGGAAAGGAATTTTGACCTGAAACAACTTCCATTTGCTCCGGATGATGGTTTACAATTCCGTAGAGTGGTCACATTTGCCAAACGGACTCACCGTTTGGGAGATATGGCTGAAACAAGTTTCAGATGATGAAAAACAGCTTAATTGGGCTTAACCGGGTGATTAGCAGCTAGGCCCAGAGAGGAATTTCGGGTTTAGAGGCATAGGAGGGCTGACTAGGGTTAGGAAATCACTTTTATTTCAGTTTTGAGCCGCCACAAACCTTCTTGAGACCCTAGTAATGACTTCCATCCTCTAAAACCACTCCAAAACACATTTTTAGTGAAGATTAAGCCTAAACTACATCAAAACAAGGCCAAATAGCAACAGAGCAAGGTTGGAGCTGCTGCTATACATAGGAGTTCGACCCAAACAGAGAGTATTTCAGATTTGGTGTTTTATTTTGTGGCAAAGGTGAGTGATTTGCATAGTTTTTGCACTAATTACGGTAATCAAGGGTAATTAGTGAAGATTAGCGAATTTACACACTAATAAATTCTGGAAAAATGTCTATAAATTCTTAAATAATATTTTATGCCTCTGTTAGAAAATTTGGACGATTTGATTAAGTTTTACTAAGTATGTGCTTAAACATGATTAAGAGGGATTACGGGAAAATGTGAGGTTTTAGCCACTTTTGATCCATTTTGGTTCATTTGAATTGTTGTTTTGCTGTTTGTGGTTGCTATTACATGTTGCTATGACTCTATGGTGTGTTTTATGATTGATTAGAAGTGTTAGATTTGCCAAAAACGCCGTCGAATGGCGTAAATTACTTGCTGGAAGAGTTGCAGAAAAGTGCAGGTTCTGGACCGGATCAGATCGGATATGGAGGCTCGGATCGGATGAGTTGAACTGGGCAAGGGATCTGATCGGATCGGAACTTGACACTTGAGACAATTGGCAAAAAGGAAGGCCATGCTAATTGAACTGGGATCGGATCGGATAAAGGAGGAGAGATCGGATCGACTTAAGGACGAAGGGCTCGGATCGGATCGACTGAAGGATGAAGGGCTCGGATTGAAGTAAGGCGAAGGAATCGGATCGGAGCAAATGAAGGAACGAGGGAGCGGATCGGAGCGGAAGCACGAACTGGAAGGGAGTTGGCACCCGACCCGACCCGGAGGAGGACACCCGACCCGGAGGAGGACACCCGACCCGACCCGGAGTAGAATACCCGACCCAAACCGATGCGACACTGTGGACCCGAACCGAACCGCTACAGGAGAAGACTACGAACCGACCCGAAGTAGAGGACCCGACCCGAACCGATGGCTAGGAGGAGAACCCGACCCGACCCAGTATTGATCAATAACCCGAGATGCAAAGGTAGTCCAATATGGGAAGTTAGAGCTCAGGATCTAGTTGGGAACCGATGAGTTCACTTCATGATTGGGCTTTGCTGCGGGACGTGCGCCAAGGGGCCATCGATGTCTATGACTTTTGATCACTATGTATGGGAGGTACGTGAGCGGATTCAGGGCCACAGTGGCCTAGGTACGACTAAAGGGCTATAAACCAATGAAGTGGGGTCATTTGTAAAGATTTGGTCATGACTCCATGTGGTAAGCTTGGTAGTAGCAGTAGTTGTACAGGTTGAACTCCGTCACTACTTCAATGGGTCTAGTGATTGACAGTGGTGGACATCGTATGCTTTACGCACTGAGTGAGAGATGTGAGAATGGTTGTTATGGTTGATTTGTTTGCTATCATTATGACATGCACACCCCACCCCCGTATACTTTACACTATTTATTATGGCACCTTAGAGTACTGTACGGTATGTGGTACTAACTCTTTGGTTGCAGGTCCAGGTTCAGGTATGGTTTAGTATACCTGTTATTATTCTGTTTAGATGCTTATCGCTCATACCAGGCTTTATGTCTGACCCAGAGTTTTATGTCTCCTCTTATTACTCTGGGTGCTCACATGAGCAGACTAGAGACAAGTTAGCTGGTGATGCACGGGTAGATGATCCGGAGACGAGCAGGAGGCTTCCACGTAATATATATATAGTATTCTCCCTGTGTTGTTGAAGATCACTGCTTGGGCATTGGTGGTGCATCTTCTACTTTAGCTTTCTTTTGTTTAGAGACAGTAAATTTGGAAAGTTGTAATAAGCTGTATTTGGATTTCCGCTTCTCTGATGTTGATGTTGATTTTAGTTATCAGCTTATGCACTGTCTCGCCTGTTTTATGTCAAGTATGTTATTATTATTATATTTTACTCCATGCGCTGTGAGACATTCTACAGGTTCTTGATTAGTTCGTTTCCTTCTTTCCTTTCTTCTGACGACCGTCCCGTGCTAGTCGGGCATGTGTACAGCGCACTTTCGGAGGGAAATGCAGGCTGGTGCAGGGCGGGCCGTCACATAAAACTACATTTGGACTTAAATGTTATGATCATGTATTTATGATGATAAATATCTGTACTAATATCTTTACTAATATTGAAATAGGTTTGGTGTCACACTTTTTTGGTGTACATGCAAACTACCGAAAATGCCCCTTAAATATTTGAAAAAAAATCATACTGAATTCGTAATATATTACATCAGCGACATAATAGGTCGATTTAACATAATATTGCATCGGCAATAATTACTCCATCTTATCAAAGAATACCGTAACCAACATACTAGAATTTGTTTCGTTTACGCACTATTACCAGACTGTAAATCCTTTACGCACTGTTATCCTAAATTTCCTGTATACCATGCACTAATATCCAAAATTTCATCCATGCATATGTAATTGGTATAAAATGCGCAATTTGTTTACATACGCACTAATTTGTTTCCTCCTTTGTTGTCGGGTCATCGTATTTCCAAATATTTTCGATAGAACCCTGTGAAATAACTCTCAGTTATAAATACAGAGTCCCCTCTTCTTTTCCTCAATCGAACAAACCAACTCCTCCATTCTTCCTTTTCATTCTTCGAGCTACTATGCAAAAGCTTCTCAATTAAGGTAAAATTCACTTTATATTTTAATATTTTGCTTTATGCTCTACTTTCTTCCTCATCTTGGTAAACTTTTCATATGTACTAGATTTTTCGTTATATAAGTCAATTAGTATGTCCATTTTTTAAATCCAGATAGCACAACATTACAAATGTTTGAAATGTTTGGCATTGTTAATATTGGAGAAAGGTCTATTGAGAAGATTTTCCACAACTCTTAATTTATATTACATTATTTTTAGCGTAATATGGCTCAACTTTAAAATCTAACTATTTTGGATTTATTCGTCAACAGAATTTAGAAATATAGGCTTTGATTCATTGAAATAAATTTGGAATTTTATTATCTTTGAGGCAACTCTTTCCATAATGGTAATCCTACACATAACCTCTATTTAACTTTAAAGTTGATGCAGATCTTTGTTATCCTCTAAATTGAAATTATGTAACCTATAAAATTACAAGGTACTATTACAGTTTTGTTTTCTTTAATCCAAATTTGTATTCAATTTCTTTCAAAAAATTTACTCCACATTTAGTCCTTTTGCTTATACGTTCCACTTAATTTATTGAGGTAATTCTATGCATTCGTTAGTAGTTTTTAATTCATATGTAACATATCATTCCTACTTTGTAGTAGTATATGTAATGGATAAATAGAGAATATGAAATTAGGCAAGCTTGGAATTTATGGAAAAAATTCAAAGAAAAAAATCTTGATTAGAAATAGGGAAACTGCTTCCATTCACAGACGAATTGAATGACTAATCTTCTAAACTTCACACCCTCAACCTGCATTTATCCACAGTGAACTACCTTTATACTTTATAAAATTAACATCCACTGCATTTTATATTTGCATATAATTTGTAATGGCCCGAAAATCCGTACCAATTTGAGCTGACTAATATCCTACATATTCAACTCAAAGTGCACGAAAATTCAGATCATTAATAGAAAGAAGTAAGAGGGTGGGAAAGATAAGATAGAACTAATAGAATAGAAGAAGAAGAAGAACAACAAAATCTAATTAGTATCAGAGTATCACAGCGGAACGAATAAAATATATTATATACCACTTTGAAATACACATCTGAATTTGTATATACATACCATATCAGAATATAACTCATATACATCACAGCGGAAATAATATCTAATAACCAGCGGTGAAGCTTCCTGCTTTGAGCTCCTCCAAGTGAATCTGGAAAGCCTGAACACTTCACTGCCCGTACAAATTTGGGCACCCAAGAGTTTAGGGAAAACAAACAAAATAAACTCTTGGTCAGTCATGGGACTTGTGTAAGTAAATTCCAAACATATCGTTTAACTATGAAAATCCTTCTGAAACAAAAAGATAATAGTAAGAGCAGCCTGCACATAAACATGGACGGTTTTTACCTTACTATAACCAAACCATTTTTGATATCAAAATCCAGTGATATTATAATAATGTCTAATCAAATAAATAATCAAATAGCAGAACGCTTGCATCTCACACTCCACATACATAGTATAAAATCAAAAACCGCAGGGCGCTTATTGGAGATTGGATTCCAACTATGACAAGGTATGGGACTACCTCCCGATCAGTGTACTCTAGAGGGGATACACTGGGGTTCAACACGAACATCTTGCAACCCGGCCCACACATGACCAGCCACTCATTTCTCTTGAGTGTATAGAATATATTGCCACCTACGGTTGGGCCCACATAACCATTATCCGAAGATACAGAAACGAAAGAAGAACAAATACGAATTTTCTCTAGATGGTGACAATACACCCTAATGGGAATGACCCACATAGTCATGCTGCCTGCCAAATTTTTGTCATTTCCCAAATGTGAGGCTAGAGGCTACGTCTATCTTCAGAACATCTTTAACAACCCGAAAATCTGGGCCAGTTTAAAAATTTTATTTTGGCAATTTTAGCGAAGTTTGAACATTTAAAATGAATTATTTTAAATAATATCGACGAGAAATTTATTTTGAATAGAAATAGAACATATATATTATATACGTCGTCGTTAGAATATAAATAATTATATATAATTATAAATAGAATTGAAGATGGCGCGGTAGTTCGATAATTCGATTTCAAACTTCAATTGAATGTACCGGGTGCAAAATAAACCGGATTTTAGTGAAACCAAAGATAATAGGATCTAATTGATGATATCTTTCCAACGAATCCGAAAAATCGAGATTTCATAGCGGGAATCAAAAGATATGTCCAGTTGAAAATTCTGAATAGTCGCTATGGAATTCAGACCCTTAAAAATAGCCATTTTGCAAACGACCTCGGATTTCAACGAAACCACTTTTGTTGGATCCGTGATGTCAAATTATTGCTAGGTTTCAAATTTCATAATTTTTCGAATCAATATGTGAGCGTGGCAGAGGAAAACGCGTTTGACCAGTTTCAGTTGATTTAAATCGACTGGAAAATGGCCAATTTTCCAACGGTCTCAGAATTCGATGAAACTAGTTTTGTTAGGACCGTATCGTCAATACGAAGCTAGAAAATATTTTTCTGGAATTTTTAGAGTTCGTATGTGACCCCGGTAAATTGAAATGCGCGTTCAAATTCAATATATAGAGTTATATGTTGATTTTAACGGAAACTGATCGAAACGGTCGAATCAGCTTATGATACATATCCCATTGTGTTCGGAATGGAGGTAATTAGCTATGGACGACAGACGGTGGGCCTCGTTTCGAGGTCGAAAATAAAAGTACCTTTTTGAAATTAAAATAAATAAATAAATAAAATAAAAATAATCCCCCCTTCCATCTCCTTTATTCATTCTGTCCCACCCCCCTCTCGTTTTCCATTAGTTCAGAAGAGAAATAAAAAAGGAAACGCTCGAACCCGATCTCGCTCCACGCCCCCCCCCCCCCCCCCCCCAGCGTCGAAGTCGGAGCTCCGCCCACCGCCGACCGGCCGCGTCACTCCCCTCCCCTATGACGCCATCGATGGCCCTCCCTCTCCCTCAAAACCATATAACTTGTCGCAAACCCCCAAATCGCTGGAGTAGGCCACCATCGCCAGCCCTAGGCCCCTCCGCCTGCAACGTCGCAGACACTCCAGCCTCCGACCGCCGTTCTGGCGAACCCACCCCCCCTCAACACAGTACGTCCCCTTTTGCTTATTTATTTACTTATGCTTTTTCTTTTTATTTATATATATATTAAAACATTGTTTTTTTTTTGTTTTTATATAATAGAAAAGAGGTGATTTTTCTCATAGGAGGTAGCTAACGAAAGACTGAATTTTTCTATACGAAAGATTTGATTTTTAGTATATGAAAAATTCGATTTTTATCTATATGAAAATGTAATCTTTATATAAGTAGTAGCGTTATAAAAAGTTAAGATTTTTATCTACAAAAAGTTATAATTTTTGCCTATCGAAAGATATGATTTTGTTTATATAAAATGATAGGATTTTTTATAGTGTGTTCATGAGAAAATATTTGATTTTTAATTTGAAAAAGCTTTGATTTTTAAATGTGAAAAGATTATATTTTTAATTCATGAAAGATTATATTTTTAACGAAGGAAATGTAAGATTTTTCATTAGGTAAAGATACGATTTTTCATAGGGAAAAGAAATGATTTTTGATCAAATTAAAAAGGGGATTTTCATTTATGTGGCACAGTAAAAATATGATTTTTACCCTACGAACATCAATATAAAAATAAGTTCTTTATTATGAAGTTATCAATATAAAAATACGATTTTTATAACGAAGTAGCGAAAATAAAAATATGATTTTTACATAATAGAGAATATAAAAATGTGATTTTTATATATGTAGTGAATACGGGCAACGAAAGTGACAAAGGGAGAGAACGGCGAAGATTTCTACATAGGAAGGGTCGAGATGATTGGATTAGCTATTGGTGAGAACTTCTCACTCTAAATTTCTTTTTCTAGTTATATATATATATATATACTAGGATGCAGACGGTGCTTAGCAGCACCCGACACCCATCGTCCACAGACCATGGACGGCTTGTTTGTTTGATTGATGTGTTGTGAAAATTAATTGTGTTGTGGAATGATTGAATAATAAAATATTCTTGTGTTGAAAGGAAATAAAATATTTATATAGTTAAAAATATTTTATCATTAAAAATATAATTTTAACGTGAATGTGAATAAATAAATATTTATAAACAAATCGGCCGATTTGTTTATATACACTGATTTGACTGATATTGATTGGGATGATAAATTTTACACATCGCCCAACCGCACAAATAAAAATATGTGTTTGTTGATTTGAAACCCCACACGGGTATTGGGATGATATTTGGCATACACTAATCCCAATTATTTAATTGCATGTCGATCGATTGGTCGAAAGGCTGTGTAAGCGTTGATTATTTATATTTGATGCTTATGCAGTTGTGTGGTGCACCTTGGATGATGGTTGATTGTTTATCATTGCTATTATATACATGTGGTGTATGGAACCCATATAATTGACGTTATATGGTAATTGATTGGGCCTCATTCCCATTGGGAAAATAATGAATATTATAAAAGGAAATTCATGCGTTGAATATAAAAATAGTCATGTGTTGACGATGTTCATGTGTTGAAAATATTCGTGTGTTGAATAAAATATTTTAAATAATAAAATTTACATCTTCATCATCTTTAGATTAGACACTACTTCACGGTGGAGTCTAATTAAAAATCAAAGGATAGATACCATAATTTTTTTAAAATATTTTACATAACAAAAATAGTCGTGTGTTGACAGTACTCATGTGTTGAGATTAGTCGTGTGTTAAAGAAATATAGATTCATGTGTTGAATAGAATAAATATTCATTTGTTGAATAGAATAACGAATTTATTGAAATATATAAAGCCGTGTTGATTAGAGTTACGCTATTTCGACGTAAACGATATTTATATCGATTATATTCGTTTTTATAATGAATATAAAAAAGAAGTGATTTCAAAATATAACGTTTTGAAAATATTACCATATATATAGTAATGATATGAAATATTCAATTTTGATTAGAAATTGAATATAGAGTTGAAATGGTTTTGAAAACGAATTTAAAACGATTTATAAAATACGTTTTAAAAGGAAATCGACGAAATATATAATATATATATATTATATATAATGGCCTGAATCGAACGCGCCGCGCCGCGGTAGTTCATGAATTTCGTCCATTGACTTCGAATTGACATTGCGGGAGATCCGACCGTCGAATTCTCCTAAAACCGGAACCGTTGGGTTCGTATCGAAAAGAGCTTTCCAATGAATATTAGAAATTTGAAATCTAACGGTTGGATTTGGAATTATGTCCAAATCAATTTCAGAAAAGGTCGTTGTAAGTGCAGTTCGATGACCGTTGTTGGAAATCGACTGTACGGGCCTTGATAAAATTATTAAAAATACTAATAATTTGTGTAAAATCATAATATATGAATTGGAAAGAACTGGGATGAAAAACTCCACATTTGAAAAGATAAAAATAGATTTTTATCGAAATGAACTAGTTTTGAACTAGAATTAAAATCAATTTATTTTTGAAATAAATAAATTGAATTTGAAAGTGATTTTAAAAATAATCAATATTCCCAATACGTGAATTGGACTGGAGTTGAATCGAAATTATCTTCGGAATATTTCGATGTTGGATTTCGTGACTATACAGATATTGGTATGGGAATTTGAAAGATATATTTTATATCGTTATTTCCAATATGATATTTGTTGGTTTCAAGATTTGATATTGAATATAAGCTGGTATATTTTCTATTCAGAGCCTTGTATTTAATATCAAATGTGATTTGGGTTTGTCGTGAATGGTGTCTTCATTAACACTGTTCTTAAGCCCAATAGACAAAAAGATTAAATCTTTCTATTTAAATTTAATGAAGTGTATCAATTAAATAATATTTAATTGGAATTGAATTTGAATTGGTTTTTGGGTTTATCGTGAGCGGTGTTTTGAATAACACCTATTCTTTAACCCGATTAACAATAGAGTGTGATTTTGGGTTTATCGTGAATCGTGTTTTAGATGACATTGGTTCTTTAACCCAGTTAAAGGCAGGATGTTGATTTTTGAAAAGATTAAAACTAATTAGAGTTTTAATGAATCTTTAATTAGATTGAAATGTGAATTGATAAGTTAAATTATCAAATCTGAAAGGTGATCGAGAATGGAGTACCACCAGTTTTGCTCCAAAGCGATAGTTAAATCTTTAATTAGATTTGAACGTGAAATGGTAATTAATTTTACCGATAGCACCGTGGTGTTAGATATGGAGTATTACAAGTTTTGCTCCATGGGATGAATAGGTTGGGATTGGGAAATAAATAAATAATGACTTCGGTGTGGTTCGCTAATCCCGACTAGTTAGAAATGATATCCAAAGGAAGATTAAAGAATAAATTTAGAAGAATTTATCTTGGATAAAATTAATGGGAACCTTTCCCTAAGAATGTGATTTTGTGAATAAAAGAATATTCTGAATTGGGATGAGGCATTTGTGTGTTTGTGAAGCATTTGTTTATTATATACGTGGGTTATTTAGAAAGGTCGGGTTTATACCCATTCTGAATAACCGATTCGACGAGATGTCGAAGATGAAGACGGTGGTTGAAGACCAGAAGTCTTCACATCGTTTGGGTGATTACTGATGATGTTGATTGGGCTGTACACCCAGGATGAGGGAAACGGTTGGTGATCGTCCAGACGTACTTGTAGATGGATGGATATGCGAGGAAAGTGCCTCCGGTTTCGTTCAGACCCAGAACGAACTTGTAAATGGATTGTGTGTCTGACATTGGATTTTATTCTGTGTAGATTGATCTCTATTAAATATACATCTGTTTGGCGGTACAGAATTTATTCTCTTGCTTAACGCCCTTCTCTGAGAAGTACGAGCTCAGAGGTTGTATATCGATGGACATCAGTCGCATGGAGTGAATTGCCAGTGTGGCACGCGTAAGTGGCAATTGATCAAGGCTTCTGTTGAAAAGCAAAGTCTTGTGGTTGATGATCAAAGCACGGCCTGTGTGGCGTAGCTTTGTGTATAACGTGAATTCGCGAGCCTCACACCTCGGTATGAGTCAAAAATAGGATAGTGACTGCAGGGAGAGCACGACGTTTCTTTCTAGCTAAGGTGGTGTCAGTGACCTACCAGCCCTGACATTTATATACTTTTCACCTGTGTGATTGTTGGATACGAGGCGCCTCGGATATAGGTCTGTAAGGACCAGGAAACGTGTGTTCAGGAATTGCCAATCCTCAAAAGTAAGAGAGGACCGACCCTGAAGATCCAAGGATCATAGTGGGGTCCTGAGGCATTTGCTAGAGTGTCTCGAACACGGAGAGGAGCTTGCCCCTTGCCTCGACTCATGATGGAATCCAATTTCCAATACGTGTGTTCCGGTTTTATTTGTAGAGCCTAGTATGGCGACATAGTGGTATGGGTCATTCATGCCGCCTATGATTTATATTTATGATTGAAATCGTTTTGACACTATACACCTATAATAGTAGCAAATAATGTGTTTTAAACATATCAAGCATGCTTTGGCTGTTATAAGGTAAAAACCCTATCCTCCGGCTTGCGTTGCATTGTGTGATGGGACCTGGGTCTTATAACAGCTTCATTTTTCTTTATTTAGCATTGCGCTGTTTGTTCTATGCACTGGTATTCTTGGGAGGAAACCCGTTCCATGTTATACGGCGTGGTCCCTTGATTTACCTAACTTTAAAATAAAGATTAATAACTGTTTTAGTTCTCACACCAGTCACATGACTGACCTGGAGTTTATTGTTTTAACCTAAACTCTGGGTGCCCCTATTTTCCACACGGGCAGCTAGTAGTTTTGGTTTTGCAGATTTATATCCACAGGGTCCTGATTTACAGCTGGAACGATGCTCGGAAAGCTCTGTATCCGTGTATCACTTTTAGTTGTGTTTTGTATATTTTTCCGCTGCTATGTAATTTATTGTAATCTCTGATATTTGTTGAATGTAATTTATTCATTTATACTCTGTATATTCTTGTATCTGATGGAATTGTTGTAATAACAATGAAATGTTCTTCCGTCTGCGTTCTATTTTGTCTTGTTCTCAATTCTATCCATGCTTTCCTTCACAGGGAAGTTCGGGTCGTCTCAGTTTGGTATCAGAGCTTTGGTTTACAGAGCTCGAGAACAAGACACATTAGAGCCAAACGAAAGAATTCATCAGATATTGGATTAGTAATATCCAATTAGAATGACTCGTTAGAGATAGGATCAGTAGTATCCTAGAACGAGTGTGAAAAGTATATTTTTCAAATGAAAACAATTTTGTTTTGAAAATTTAAATCGCTTTATACGTATTTGAATATTTATTTATTTTGAATTTGGACAATCGAGTATATAAAGATTTCGCGTATACGCGTCATGAACGTATAATCGAAGTTTTAATATACTGGATAGATATAGAGTCACATTCTAGACACCCGTGGATAATTCTGATGATGTGGCCACATCATCAGTATTTATGTTCGTGTTTCGAAGGTGTGATTTCTATATATTTCCATTAGACTGGTGTGAGAACCAAAACTAATATAGATAGATTTATTGTTGTGAATTGGCATCAAAAACATGATTTTCTGTATATATGTATCAAAATTATGAATTTGAAACTCTAATTCACTAATTGATTGATGTTTGTGTTGTTTGTTTATTTGTTTAATAATTTTGAACCATTTATCCTAATAGAATCGAATATTGAATTGTATTGAAAATTGGTCGCATTTGCTTGCATATACAAGTACTTACATTGAACAGGTCATAGCAAGGAGGCTAGAGCAGAGAATAAAATTTGTTTGCCCGACAAATAGGTACATGTCTGCTATAATTTACTGATTTTGTTTGGGTGATGATGATTTTATGAGCCGATTGGCTAGCCGCTTGGCTTTTTCTTTTTCTTTTTGAGATCAGAAGGCCTATATGGCAATTTCGGGATTTTCCCGTGGCTCCCGGTGCAGGGGAGGTTATGGCGAAATTTTTCGAAAATTCCGGGTGTTAGCCAAATTTTTGAAGAATTTGAAAATTCTCAGAAACTGAAAAATTGGAGAATGGAAGCCAGATCGAACGTAGAGTTGATTAATCAAACCACTTTCGACTTTGTTCCTTTTCGGGGACGAAAAGTTTTTAGTGGGGGAGATTGTAACAACCTGAAAATCTGGGCCAGTTTAAATTTTTTATTTTGGCAATTTTAGTGAAGTTTGAACATTTAAAATGAATTATTTTAAATAATATCGACGAGAAATTTATTTTGAATAGAAATAGAACGTATATATTATATACGTCGTCGTTAGAATATAAATAATTATATATAATTATAAATAGAATTGAAGATGGCGCGGTAGTTCGATAATTCGATTTCAAACTTCAATTGAATGTACCGGGTGAAAAATAAACCGGATTTTAGTGAAACCAAAGATAATAGGATCTAATTGATGATATCTTTCCAACGAATCCGAAAAATCGAGATTTCATAGCGGGAATCAAAAGATATGTCCAGTTGAAAATTCTGAATAGTCGCTATGGAATTCAGGCCCTTAAAAATAGCCATTTTGCAAACGACAACGAAACCACTTTTGTTGGATCCATGATGTCAAATTATTGCTAGGTTTCAAATTTCATAATTTTTCGAATCAATATGTGAGCGTGGCAGAGGAAAACGCGTTTGACCAGTTTCAGTTGATTTTAATCGACTGGAAAATGGCCATTTTTCCAACGGTCTCAGAATTTGATGAAACTAGTTTTGTTAGGACCGTATCGTCAATACGAAGCTAGAAAATATTTTTCTGGAATTTTTAGAGTTCGTATGTGACCCCGGTAAATTGAAATGCGCGTTCAAATTCAATATATAGAGTTATATGTTGATTTTAACGGAAACTGATCGAAACGGTCGAATCAGCTTACGATACATATCCCATTGTGTTCGGAATGGGGGTAATTAGCTATGGACGATAGGCGGTGGGCCTCGTTTCGAGGTCGAAAATAAAAGTACCTTTTTGAAATTAAAATAAATAAATAAATAAAATAAAAATAATCCCCCCTTCCATCTCCTTTATTCATTCTGTCCCCCCCTCTCGTTTTCCATTAGTTCAGAAGAGAAATAAAAAAGGAAACGCTCGAACCTGATCTCGCTCCACGCCCCCCCCAGCGTCGAAGTCGAAGTCGGAGCTCCGCCCATCGCCGACCAGCCGCGTCACTCCCCTCCCCTCTGACGCCATCGATGGCCCTCCCTCTCCCTCAAAACCCTATAACTTGTCGCAAACCCCCAAATCGCTGGAGTAGGCTACCATCGCCAGCCCTAGGCCCCTCCGCCTGCAACGTCGCCGACACTCCAGCCTCCAACCGTCGTTCTGGCGAACCCCCCCCCTCAACACAGTACATCCCCTTTTGCTTATTTATTTACTTATGCTTTTTCTTTTTATTTATATATATTAAAACATTGTTTTTATTTTTATATAACAGAAAAGAGGTGATTTTTCTCATAGGAGGTAGCTAACGAAAGACTGAATTTTTCTATACGAAAGATTTGATTTTTAGTATATGAAAAATTCGATTTTTATCTATATGAAAATGTAATCTTTATATGAGTAGTAGCATTATAAAAAGTTAAGATTTTTATCTACAAAAAGTTATAATTTTTGCCTATCGAAAGATAGATTTTGTTTATATAAAATGATAGGATTTTTTATAGTGTGTTCATGAGAAAATATTTGATTTTTAATTTGAAAAAGCTTTGATTTTTAAATGTGAAAAGATTATATTTTTAATTCATGAAAGATTAGATTTTTAACGAAGGAAATGTAAGATTTTTCATTAGGTAAAGATACGATTTTTCATAGGGAAAAGAAATGATTTTTGATCAAATTAAAAGGGGGATTTTCATTTATGTGGCAAAGTAAAAATATGATTTTTACCCTACGAACATCAATATAAAAATAAGTTCTTTATTATGAAGTTAGCAATATAAAAATACGATTTTTATAACGAAGTAGCGAAAATAAAAATATGATTTTTACATAATAGAGAATATAAAAATGTGATTTTTATATATGTAGTGAATACGGGCAACGAAAGTGACTAAGGGAGAGAACGACGAAGATTTCTACATAGGAAGAGTCGAGATGATTGGATTAGCTATTGGTGAGAACTTCTCACTCTAAATTTCTTTTTCTAGTTATATATATACTAGGATGCAGACGGTGCTTAGCAGCACCCGACACCCGTCGTCCACAGACCATGGACGGCTTGTTTGTTTGATTGATGTGTTGTGAAAATTGATCGTGTTGCGGAATGATTGAATAATAAAATATTCTTGTGTTGAAAGGAAATAAAATATTTATATAGTTAAAAATATTTTATCGTTAAAAATATAATTTTTAACGTGAATGTGAATAAATAAATATTTATAAACAAATCGGCCGATTTGTTTATATACACTGATTTGACTGATATTGATTGGGTTGATAAATTTTACACATCGCCCAACCGCACAAATAAAAATATGTGTTTGTTGATTTGAAACCCCACACGGGTATTGGGATGATATTTGGCATACACTAATCCCAATTATTTAATTGCATGTCGATCGATTGGTCGACAGGCTGTGTAAGCGTTGATTATTTATATTTGATGCTTATGCAGTTGTGTGGTGCACCTTGGATGATGGTTGATTGTTTATCATTGCTATTATATACATGTGGTGTATGGAACCCATATAATTGACGTTATATGGTAATTGATTGGGCCTCATTCCCATTGGGAAAATAATGAATATTATAAAAGGAAATTCATGTGTTGAATATAAAAATAGTCATGTGTTGACGATGTTCATGTGTTGAAAATATTCGTGTGTTGAATAAAATATTTTAAATAATAAAATTTACATCTTCATCATCTTTAGATTAGACACTACTTCACGATGGAGTCTAATTAAAAATCAAACGATAGATACCATAATTTTTTTAAAATATTTTACATAACAAAAATAGTCGTGTGTTGACAGTACTCATGTGTTGAGATTAGTCGTGTGTTAAAGAAATATAGATTCATGTGTTGAATAGAATAAATATTCATTTGTTGAATAGAATAACGAATTTATTGAAATATATAAAGCCGTGTTGATTAGAGTTACGCTATTTTGACGTGAACGATATTTATATCGATTATATTCGTTTTTATAATGAATATAGAAAAAGAAGTGATTTCAAAATATAACGTTTTGAAAATATTACCATATATATAGTAATGATATGAAATATTCAATTTTGATTAGAAATTGAATATAGAGTTGAAATGGTTTTGAAAATGAATTTAAAACGATTTATAAAATACGTTTTAAAAGGAAATCGACGAAATATATATAATATATATATATATTATATATAATGGCCTGAATAGAACGCGCCGCGCCGCGGCAGTTCGTGAATTTCGACCATTGACTTCGAATTGACGCTGCGGGAGATCCGACCATCGAATTCTCCTAAAACCGGAACCGTTGGGTTCGTATCGAAAAGGGCTTTCCAATGAATATTAGAAATTTGAAATCTAACGGTTGGATTTGGAATTATGTCCAAATCAATTTCAGAAAAGGTCGCTGTAAGTGCAGTTCGATGGCCGTTGTTGGAAATCGACTGTACAGGCCTTGATAAAATTACTAAAAATACTAATAATTTGTGTAAAATCATAATATATGAATTGGAAAGAACTGGGATGAAAAACTCCACATTTGAAAAGATAAAAATAGATTTTTATCGAAATGAACTAGTTTTGAACTAGAATTAAAATCAATTTATTTTTGAAATAAATAAATTGAATTTGAAAGTGATTTTAAAAATAATCAATATTCCCAATACGTGAATTGGACTGGAGTTGAATCGAAATTATCTTCGGAATATTTCGATGTTGGATTTCGTGACTATACAGATATTGTTATGGGAATTTGAAAGATATATTTTATACCGTTATTTCCAATACGATATTTGTTGGTTTCAAGATTTGATATTGAATATAAGCCGGTATATTTTCTATTCAGAGCCTTGTATTTAATATCAAATGTGATATGGGTTTGTCGTGAATGGTGTCTTCATTAGCACTGTTCTTAAGCCCAATAGAGAAAAAGATTAAATCTTTCTATTTAAATTTAATGAAGTGTATCAATTAAATAATATTTAATTGGAATTGAATTTGAATTGGTTTTTGGGTTTATCGTGAGCGGTGTTTTGAATAACACCTGTTCTTTAACCCGATTAACAATAGAGTGTGATTTTGGGTTTATCGTGAATCGTGTTTTAGATGACATTGGTTCTTTAACCCAGTTAATGGCAGGATGTTGATTTTTGAAAAGATTAAAACTAAGTGGAGTTTTAATGAATCTTTAATTAGTTTGAAATGTGAATTGATAAGTTAAATTATCAAATCTGAAAGGTGATCGAGAATGGAGTACCACCAGTTTTGCTCCAAAGCGATAGTTAAATCTTTAATTAGATTTGAACGTGAAATGGTAATTAATTTTACCGATAGCACCGTGGTGTTAGATATGGAGTATTACCAGTTTTGCTCCATGGGATGAATAGGTTGGGATTGGGAAATAAAATAAATAATGACTTCGGTGTGGTTCGCTAATCCCGACTAGTTAGAAATAATATCCAAAGGAAGATTAAAGAATAAATTTAGAAGAATTTATCTTGGATAAAATTAATGGGAACCTTTCCCTAAGAATGTGATTTTGTGAATAAAAGAATATTCTGAATTGGGATGAGGCGTTTGTGTGTTTGTGAAGCATTTGTTTATTATATACGTGGGTTATTCAGAAAGGTCGGGTTTATACCCATTCTGAATAACCGATTCGACGAGATGTCGAAGATGAAGACGGTAGTTGAAGACCAGAAGTCTTCACATCGTTTGGGTGATTACTGATGATCTTGATTGGGCTGTACACCCAGGATGAGGGAAACAGTTGGTGATCGTCCAAACGTACTTGGAGATGGATGGATATGCGAGGAAAGTGCCTCCGGTTTCATTCAGACTCAGAACGAACTTGTAAATGGATTGTGTGTCTGACATTGGATTTTATTCTGTGTAGATTGATTTCTATTAAATATACATCTGTTTGGCGGCAGAGAATTTATTCTCTTGCTTAACGCCCTTCTCTGAGACGTACAAGCTCAGAGGTTGTATATCGATGGACATCAGTCGCATGGAGTGAATTGCCAGTGTGGCACGCGTAAGTGGTAATTGATCAAGGCTTCTGTTGAAAAGCAAAGTCTTGTGGTTGATGATCAAAGCACGGCCTGTGTGGCGTAGCTTTGTGTATAACGTGAATTCGCGGGCCTCACACCTCGGTATGAGTCAAAAACGGGATATTGACTGTAGGGAGAGCACAACGTTTCTTTCTAGCTAAGGTGGTGTCAGTGACCTACCAGCCCTGACATTTATATACTTTTCACCTGTGTGGTTGTTGGATACGAGGCGCCTCGGATATAGGTCTGTAAGGACCGGGAAACGTGTGTTCAGGAATTGCCAATCCTCAAAAGTAAGAGAGGACCGACCCTGAAGATCCAAAGATCATAGTGGGGGTCCTGAGGCATTTGCTAGAGTGTCTCGAACACGGAGAGGAGCTTGCCCCTTGCCTCGACTCATGATGGAATCCAATTTCCAATACGTGTGTTTTGGTTTTATTTGTAGAGCCTAGTATGGCGACATAGTGGTATGGGTCATTCATGCCGCCTATGATTTATATTTATGATTGAAATCGTTTTGACACTATACACCTATAATAGTAGCAAATAATGTGTTTTAAACGTATCAAGCATGCTTTGGCTGTTATAAGGTAAAAACCCTATCCTCCGGCTTGCGTTGCATTGTGTGATGGGACCTGGGTCTTATAACAGCTTCATTTTTCTTTATTTAGCATTGCGTTGTTTGTTCTATGCACTGGTATTCTTGGGAGGAAACCCGTTCCGTGTTATACGGCGTGGTCCCTTGATTTACCTAACTTTAAAATAAAGATTAATAACTGTTTTAGTTCTCACACCAGTCACATGACTGACCTGGAGTTTATTGTTTTCACCTAAACTCTGGGTGCCCCTATTTTCCACACGGGCAGCTAGTAGTTTTGGTTTTGCAGATTTATATCCACAGGGTCCTGATTTACAGCTGGAACGATGCTCGGAAAGCTCTGTATCCGTGTATCACTTTCAGTTGTGTTTTGTATATTTTTCCGCTGCTATGTAATTTATTGTAATCTCTGGTATTTGTTGAATGTAATTTATTCATTTATACTCTGTATATTCTTGTATCTGATGGAATTGTTGTAATAACAATGAAATGTTCTTCCGTCTGCATTCTATTTTGTCCCTTCCTCAATTCTATCCGTGCTGTCCTTCACGGGGAAGTTCGGGTCGTCTCAACATCTGATCATCAGTCACTTTGAATGCCACATCGTCAAACCCATCAATTCACTAATCGATTTCCAAAACTATCACGGGTATAAAAAAAGCTAAGAGGAACGAATTCCTCCGCCACCAGACGTAATACCTTTAAGAGATCAATCGTATGTGATTTGTTAGGTATACTCTGTCAGACACTCGTCCATACAAGTTGTCCTGGATTTGGACAAACAGAAATCATAATTCTGGAACAGAACGACCCTTGCATTTCATTACGTCTTCAATTGTCTTCAGCATAATCTAATTCGTAGCGCTTATGCCTATACAGAGTGGTTTTCGGATAATATATCCAACCGGTCTCTCCGTATTGACAACAATGGTCAAAACACTTCGATAGTCGGTTATTTAACGATCAAAGTAAAAACAAACATTCATTTAAATGTACAACTAAACATCATACAATCACGGCCCTTTTTATTTAACATTCATTTTTATTATTCGAATTCCCATATCTTACCAAATATTTCTCAAAACCCGTTTAGCCCTTTATATCTTTTGGAAATAATTTCCAGTTATTATAAACCTTTGTTCGTCTTTGTTCCCAACCCAACATAACACTCCTATATTTCTTTGGACAACATCATTACTTATTACTTTAGAATAAGTGGATTCAAACCAACTATTTCCATTCCTAGGGAATAGTGTTATATATATATTAATCATACTTAAGCTTGGTCCACAGCGTTAATTTATTGTTATAGTTAAAACTTGCAATACGCTGTAATATTTCTCGTTATAACAAATCTCAACATCACAGTAACGCTTAAGTCTGATCTGCAACGTTATTTTATCGTTATAGTTCAAAATCTTGCAATATGCTGCCATATTCCACTATTTAACTAATCTCGACATCTCTTTCGATTACAAACTAATACCATTCCTCGATAATAGCGAAGTCGTTCAAGTTGGGGTATTTTATTTACCTCTCAGACCTTGCTCGACAACGTTCTTATCTTAGAATAGATATATGTCTGTAACTCTAAACTCCCTTTTACTTATAATATTCATCAAACTGTATTTCTTGTTTTATGGTTTTATAACACCATATCCTTACTTTAGAAACTTGGTTATTTATTTTAAACATTAATTCTTTGCTTCATGTCCTTTACATAATTTCATTTATAACTTCCTTTATCAAAAATCATTTACTTTCTTTGTCCTTTGATATTTTTTTCTTTATTCGAATTATTTTTCTTAGTTCAAGTAAACATCTCATTACGACTCAATACCCGTTTAGTTTTTCATACTTCTTGGGAAATATTCCTAGTTTCCGTTATAACTATTTAATCTGCAACGTTCCTTTTTTTAAAAACATTATTTGAAATGTGAATATTTTTTTTTTAGAAATCTTATTTCATTAAATCTAAAATCAAATATCATTACCGGTTAAAATCCCATCCATACAAGTTAATTCCTGAATTTATAATTCAACCTTGCTTCATAATTGCACTTTCGAGTTAACCCTCCTCAATTATAAACTTAGTTTATAACTTGATCTTGATTCCGTATAATATTTCAAAACTATTGGTTTTAAAATCCATATTAACTATCTTATCAGCTCCTATAATATAATCCTGACCATAAGTACGTTTACCACTCTCGACACAGATCCCTTTATAAATCAAATGGATTTATTTAATTTCTAATTACATCCTGAATGTTGGAATAAATTTCACCGTTCCCCCTTAAAATGTATTCTTGAATTCATAGTTCCCAAACTATCCAATGATAATTATTTCATCCTATTTAACATATTGTTTTTAAGTCAAACGCTTGTTTTACATAATTAAAACAAGTTATTTCATCCTAACCCAATCAATATTAAATTCCTTTTATTTAAATATAACAAATAATAGATTTTCCCTTTTTAATCTTGAATTCCTTTCTAATATATTTACGGTTTTTAAATAACCGTTATTTCAGGGCCATGTTATTTAAACATTTCAAGCACACACAAATCAATCACATATTATCGGTCATATGAGTCAATGCAATATATATAAATAACAATAGTTGAGGAATCCGGTTGGATTCCTCCAACCGGTTTCTTGTATCTACAGATGTTAGTCAACACAAATAACACTAATTTCATATCGGTATGAAATATAATGGTAAACGGCATCAGTTTTCAATCGCCGGTTTATACATACGATGATATATATTATTTCAACCGAATAATTCAGTGAATTCATCCAAGAAACCATCGCACATACATCATTCAATCAAATATTTAAAATATAAACATAATATTTTAAATTAAAGCAGACTAAGTGAATTTACTCACCTTTGCGCGTTAACCGTTAAATTACGATTTGCGTCGGCTAATTATACCCGACGCTTTAATTGCCTAAATCTATAACGTGCTCCAAATGATTCCAATCTATCTTCATAACGTAGCTTGCTTCAGTATGGTTCCGACATGACAGACCATTCGTACTTCCGACTGCATATACGCCCGTCCGACCCAAAATAAAACCAACATCCAAACTTTTTGAACAGTCCTTCTTTGTCTCCTACACAAACTGAACAGCTCCACACTTCGTCGTCGTTAGTACCTGCTCAGGCACCGCCTGGTTGTATAACATTAATCGTCACATTTCACGCAACCTCCTGTATCTCTTCCTTCGTATACTAACTCCAGTATTTTGTTTCTTTATTTTAATATTAACATTATGACCCCCTCAAGCCTTGTCAACATCTTCTATTTTTCCATGTAGCCTTTACCGAACTGTGTACATTACTCAAATGCAGAACCCCCCTCAGCAAGACATTAGCACAACTTCATGTATTGTATATTGAATGCAAACTCCAATGCAGCCTCCCCTTGTTACTATGAAGAACGCCCAATTGCAAAACCGTACAACCACCGTATGCTTCCTCATTCAAGTGAAAATAACAAACGTTATTTTCGTTCAAACTTCACCATTTTACTTCTACGGCCCCTCCTGTGTCATCCTTAACCAACAAATGTACCATTTCAAAAGCCTGACTCCACAAATTCACCTTCCCCATACAACACATCAGCCCCTGAAATGCTTTCCACCATTCCTTTCGTGTTTGCTCCAGTCCAACTCGGTATGTTCTTCACCGTATACCCCTCCATATTTTACCCTTTCAGTATTTGTCCAGTACCTATACCCGCTTTCCATGCATTCTTCTCCGCGTGAAGGAAACAGGTTCCTCCCATGAACCATACACGCATGAAACACTTGCCCTCTATTACCTCATCCAATACTTGAACTAAAACAACCGAGGACCCCACTGTTAAGACCTCCGACTCCTCCCATTTCCTCCCTCAACACGCCTGTACAGTAAATGAATTGCGATACTTTTTCCCTATGCGTGTGAATGCATTTTCCTCTTCACATTCTCCTCCATGTCTACCCACATGCCATGCACTCGATCTCCTCCAGGTAGTCGCGTTCTCCGGCTTTCATCGTGGTTGTACAGTGCAAAACAGCGCATTATTTCATTCCCAAACTCCACCAAATTATTATGCTCCCCATCTCAAAGCTTCAACCGTGGAAAAAGGACATCGAGTTATATACTATAGGTGTATACGTGAAGTCTTTTTGTTGAGCTTAGAGGAAATTGAAGAAATCACTGTATACTTATAGGAGAGGTTATCCGTAGGGGCCAAGTAAGAGGGATGTTTGTTTAATATATATGTGGCAAACTTAAGGCTTAAGGAATGAGGAACATAGGGTGTACGTTTCCACGACTTTAGCCTTGCAGTTCCATTAATGATGACAAGATTTTACATAGCTTGATGGCCAAGGAAATATCGTAGGTATAGAAGTTGACTATACTGCACTTGCTATTGTGTAGCTTGGTAGACAGGTTAAGCTGGTATGTATGAGTTTTCATTTCAGTTTTCACTTCATAGGCGTGTTTTCCCACTTCTTAGGCATCGCGTGATATGTGACTTTTTCTTAGTTAGCTTAAGGCTTAAGTATGGTTCAACATAGGGTGGCAGGCGAGGCAATATATAGGCTTACATTAAAGCTATGGATAGATGTATAGAAAGATTTTAAAGGAATGAGCATACCTGGTATGTGTTGTTGGATTAAAACGAAGTACACCCTGGTATGGTTATATTTTAAAAAGTTATAAACATCAACGTTTTGGGATGGTAAGATTCAAGTAAAATGATTTCCTTTTTATGTTCTATAATCATGCGCACCCTCCTATAACAATTCTATTCACATACGAACTGCCATGGACAGAAATAAAAATACAGTCGTGTCCAGTGAGGTGCCACGATCCCTAAAATAAAATAATACCGGTAGATCTGCTTATACTGTGAAGCCCCAAAATTTTGATATAGGATGCTAAATACTCTAAATAAAAAGTTTCTAATTAAATTATTTAAAAACTATAGTAAAATTCTAAAAAATTAATTATCACTACATCTCAAAAGAATCTTGTCCAAATTCGAAATCGATATCTAGTTATATCAAATAAACCGTTACAGTCGATAAAAGATTCTATAGCGACTTTTTGAAAATTTGATTTGGACATAACTCACAATCTGTAACACGATATCTTGGTTTTTCACTTCTGTTAGAAAAATACAGTTCAACAGATTACAATGTTTCTTATTTCGAGGAAATCCGACTAATAACGGGTCCAGTATACTCAGTTGAAGTTCATAACGTTAAATTACGAACTGCCGCGATATTATGGGCTCGATTATATTTAATATATATTTTTATACGTTCAACTCAGCTTTAATTAATATATAAATCCACTTATATTACAAATTAAATATTTAAACTGATTTAAATATTCAAATGTAAACCGATAAAAATGCGGGACGTTACACTCCTTCCCCCATAAAATAATTTCGTCCTCGAAATTGCTAAGAAGTGAAGATGCTCTAATTCTAACTCCTCGCAACCTGCTTGGTTGAAATTTCAAACTTCACATCCCCATAACTCAATCCTTGCATCGAATCTTTTATCCTTATATCAATACCCGACCCTTTTATTTTTCATCCAAACGATATGTCCATCAATTTTGGACAATCTGTTATCACATACTTATCCTTAATCTTTATGATATCCTGTATATTCCCACATCTATTCCAATTTGATTTTTAAATTAAATCATCAACTTGTTTGATCGATCGGGTTTTCTAATCTCTTATACGATCGACAAGTCGATTCCTAGTTATCAAATTTTTCCTTAAATTTTTTCTACCTTTTTTAAAAATTTTGAATTTTTTTCCACCGTCTCCTTTGCACGACTCAATTGGTACAAATGCAACTCGCCTCTCTAAGCCTTCTTCAATCCAAAAGAAAATCAAATAGTCAAGCGTCTTGTCAAGCAGACTCATAGAAATCTCATATTCAAATATAAAATATGAATATGTACCTTTTTGTCTGGCATTCCACTCTATCACTTCCATTTGTTGTCCAATCAGCATATACCATTTCATTTCCACTCGATTCCATTAAAATTATCCTCGAACCACATCATACACATATACTTTATTCAAACTCCAATTCCAAACTCAACTCCAACTCTGAACTTTGTTAAGTTTTATTATGACATTCCCATTACTGATTTATCTCTCAAATCAGTTATCTCCATTTCCCATTTCAAAATTCGATTCTTATTTTCGAAGAATCAATTCATTTTAATAACTCGAATCTCCAATAATTCTCTTTTACAAATTTTCATTCTGGATCGTTCCAAATTCAGTCCACTTTTGTTATCTTAATTTAAGTTCCACTTTTACCATTTTAACTCCATAAGTTAAATCTTTATTTTAGAATTCAACTTCCAGGGATTTATTTCAAATCAGTTTGAAATCATATATTATTTAAAACATTTGAATTTCTGACAACTTTTCTTCTCAAAACACTTCAAAAACAAAATCTTTTCGTAGTAATCTGTCACTACGGAACTCGAAAATGACACTGATGATGTGGCCAGCATCATCAGAATTATTTTCCAGTGGTAGAGGTGAGTACAATACTATATCATCTTCAAAATTCATTTTAAAACACTTCCATTTTGAATTTTACTTCAAAATATACATTTCAACACTTGGAAAATATTTCCAAATTTCCCCAGGATTTTTAAATTTTCATATATTTAATCCTTTTCCAAGTTTCTAGAGTTTATTTTAATTCTGGATTTAGATTTAGGTTTAATCCACTTAATTTCACAAATTACATTATACAAGTTCTGATAGGTTATTACGTAACCATCTTAACTATAACCTTATTCGATCATAATTTCAACCAACATATTCAATGTATATTAGATAATTCCAATACATATGCTTTCTTTATATCAAAATATATTTTTAGGTAAAATTATTTTATTTACCCTCTTTTAAAAACATACTGCATCGAATTGCTCTGTTCAAGAGTTTAGAAACACCTATCGACACAGTTTTCATTACTGTTTCGACCAGAATTCATAAACCGCTCGACTGACCAGTCAACACAATATAAAACAGTTTTTAAACTAGTTTACAAATACGCGCTCATATATATACACTCAAACTCAATCTAGGGTGTTACTAACTGTAAAAACCCGTAACTTCCCCGTAAAGGAAAGTGTCGGATAGTTCGAGAACAAGCCACAACAGAATGCATACAGAAGAACATTTCATTGTATATTACAACAATGCATCAGATTACAAGAATATACAGAGTAAAAAGAATATTACACAGAAATATCAGAGATTTAAATTACATTTAAATACATAGCAGCGGAAAATAATACAATACACAACTAGAGGAGATATACGGATACAAAGCTTTCCGGATATCATTCCAGCTGTAAACCAGGATCCTGCGAATATAAATCTGCAAAACCAAAACTACTAGCTGCCCGTGTCGAAAATAAGGGCACCCAGAGTTTAGGTTAAAACAATAAACTCCAGGTCAGTCATGTGACTGGTGTGAGAACTAAAACAGTTATTATTCTTTATTTTCAAAGGTAAATCAAGGGACCACGCCGTATAACACGGAACGGGTTTCCTCCCAAGAACACCAGTGCATAAAACAAACAGCGCAATGCTAAATAGAGAAAAATGAAGCTGTTATAAGACCCAGGTCCTATCACACAATGCAACGCAAGCCGGGGGATAGGGTCTTCCCTTATAACAGCCAAAGAATGCTTGATACGTTTAAAACAAATCATTTGATACTATTATAAGTGCATAGTGTATAAAACAACTTCTAATCATAAGTATCAATCATAGGCGGCATGGGTACCATATATCATGTCGCCATATATAGGTTTACAAATAAAACCGCAAATGTCACGTATTTGGAAATTGGATTTCCGTCTATGAACCGAGGCAAAAGATAGTCCTCAACCGATTCGTGACTCTCTAGCCCGAGCCACAGGATCAGAACGCATCAACCCTTTAGATCGTCAGGGCCGGTCCACCGATGTGGATTATTATGCCTGAACACTACGTTTCCCCGCCCTTTGGGGCGTAAATGAGCCAACTAAATGACTCCATCGGTTCGAGAACGACCGATCAATCCGAGGCGCCTCGCAACAGCAACAACCACATAAGTCAAACTCGTCAGGGCGTGTAAAACCACTGACGCCACTTCTAACTATAAAGAAACGCAAGTCCTCCCTGAGGTCCTCTCCCGTTTTTGGTTCATACCGGGTGTGAAACTCGCGAAGTAAACGTTACACAAAGCTACGCCACGAAGGCCGTGCTTCGATCATCAACCACAAGACTTTGCTTTTCAACAGAAGCCTTGATCATTTGCCACTTAGGCATGCCACACAGGCAATTCACTCCATGCGTTTGATATCCATCGATATATAACCCCTGAGCTCGTACGTCTCAGAGAAGGGCGTTAAGCAAGAGAATAAATTCTCCGCCGCCAAACAGATATATATTTAATAGAGATCAATCACACGGACTAAAATCCAATGTCAGACACACAGTCCATTTACAAGTTCGCTCTGGGTCTGAACGAAACCGGAGGCACCTAGTACCCCGCATATCCATCGATCTCCAAGTACGTCTGGACGATCACTAACTGTTTCCATCTTCTTGGGTGTACAGCCCAATCAAGATCATCAGTAATTACCCAAACGACGTGAAGACCTCCGGTCTTCGACCATCGTCTTCATCTTCGACTTATCGTCGTATCAGTTATTCAGAATGGGATAAACCCGGTCTTTCCGAATAACTCGCGTATATTTTAAATAAGTGTTACACAAACACAACATACGCCTCATTCCAATTCATTAGTCACTCACCGTAAATTAATCAAGAGAATAATCCTCCAAATATTAACCCCGAAGGCCGAAACCAACATCAGATCAATATCCAGAAAACCCTTCTGCTTGGCTAACCGACAGTTAGTTTCTAAATTTCACATTCATAGGAAAAGGTTCCCATTAATTTTATCCAAGATAAATTCCTTGAATTTATTCTTTATTCTATTTTTGAATCTCAATTCAAACTAGTCGGGATTAGCGAACCTTAGCGAAGTAATCATTTGTTTTAATTTCCCAATCCCAACCTATTCATCCCATGAAGTAAAACTGGTAATACTTCATATCTAACACCACAGTGTTATTGGTAAATTCAATTACCATTTCACGTTCAAATCTAATTAAAGATTTAACTATCGCCTGGAGCAAGACTGGTGGTACTCCATTTTCGATCATTTCAATCTAATTAAAGATTCATTAAAACTCCACTTAGTTTTAATCGTTAACTGGGTTAAAGAATCAGTGTCATTCAAAACACGGTTCACGATAAACCCAAAATCACATTCATTAATTATCGGGTTAAAGAACGAGTGTTATTTAAAACACTGTTCACGATAAACCCAAAAATCAATATCAATTCAACTCTAATTAAATATTATTTAATTGGTACACTTCATTAAATCTAAATAAAAGATTTAATCATTTCTCAACTGGGTTCAAGAACAGTGTTAGTGAAGACACCATTCACGACAAACCCAAATCACATTCGATATTCAATAGAAGGCTCTGAATAGAAAATATATCGGCTTATATTCAATATCAAATTCTACGACTAACAAATGTCGTATTGGAAATAACGATATAAATATATATCTTTCAAATTTCCATAACAACATCTGTATAATCACGAATTCCAACATCGAAATATTCCGAAGACAATTTCGATTCAAATCCATTCCAATGCAATCATTGGAAATTTTGGTTATTTTTTAAAACCCTTTTCGAATTCAATTTATTTATTTAAAAATAAATAGAATTATAATTCTAGTTCAAAACTAGTTCAATTCGATAAAAATCTACTTTTATCTTTTCAAATATGGAGTTTTTCATCCCAATTCTTCCCAAATCATTTCTTATGATTTTACACAAATTATTACTATTTTTAATAATTTTATCAAGGCCCGTACAGTCGATTTCCATCAACGGTCATCGAACTGCACTTACAACGACCTTTTTCAAATTTGATTTGGACGTAACTCCAAATCCAACCGTTAGATTTCAAATTTCTAACATTCGTTAGAAAACTCTTTTCGATACGAACCCAACGGTTCCGGTTTTAGGAGAATCCGATGGTCGGATCTCCCGTAATGTCCGTTTGAAATAAATGGTCGAAATTCACGAACTGCCGCGGCGCGGCGCGTTCTATTCAGGCCATTATATTATATATATAATATATATAATATATATTTCGTCGATTTCTATTTAAAACGAATTATATAAATAGTTTTAAAATTCGTTTCAAAAGCAATTTCAACTTCCATTTCAATTCAAATCAAAATTGAATTCTTCTTTATAAATTCGGTTTAAAATTCATTTCAATTCAATTCAAATTCATTTCAATTCGCTTTCAATTCATTTCGAAATCGTTTTCAATTCTATTCATTTCGAATTCGTTTTCAATTCATTTCATTTCGAAATCGTTTTCAATTCATTTCATTTCGAAATCGTTTTCAATTCATTTCATTTCGAAATCGTTTTCAATTCATTTCATTTCGAAATCGTTTTCAATTCATTTCATTTCGAAATCGTTTTCAATTCATTTCATTTCGAAATCGTTTTCAATTCAATTCATTTCGAAATCGTTTTCAATTCATTTCATTTCGAAATCGTTTTCAATTCATTTCATTTCGAAATCGTTTTCAATTCATTTCATTTCGAAATCGTTTTTAAAATCGATATAAATATCGATCACGTCAAAATAGCGTCAATCTAATCAACACGGCTTCATAAATTTCTATTTTCGAATATTCTATTTCAAATATTTCTTTTTCAAAAATAGTTGTTATTATCAAAATATTTCGTTCAACACATGACCAATCTCAATGGATGAGTACTGTCAACACATGAACTTTTATTTTATATTGATAAAGATATAAATTTTATTACTAAAATATTTCGTTCAACACATGACCAATCTCAATGGATGAGTACTGTCAACACATGAACTTTTATTTTATATTGATAAAGATATAAATTTTATTACTAAAATATTTCGTTCAACACATGACCAATCTCAATGGATGAGTACTGTCAACACATGAACTTTTATTTTATAATATTCTTTCTTTTTCAAATTGGAATGTGGCCCAATCAATCACCATATAATGTTAATTATATGGATTTTCATACTACACACGTATATAATAGCATTGAAAAATAATCAACCATCAACCAAAGTGCACTACACCGTATAAGCATCAAATATAGATATCTAACGCTTATAACAGCCTGTCAATCAATCGATCGACATATTCAATCAATCAGGATGAGTGAACTTCAAATTTCATCCCAACACCCGTGTGGGGTTTCAAACAATCAAACACAGATTTTATTTGTGCAGTTGGGCGATGTGTAAAATTTATCGACCCAATAAATGTCCTTCAAATAGGTGTACATAAACAAACCGTCTGGTTTGTAAATGAATATTTTATTTATTCACATTCACGTTAAAAATTATATTTTTAACGATAAAACATTTTATTCCAACATATGAATTTCTATTCAGTTCATTTATTCAATAAAATGATATTTTTAGTTTTCTAACATATTTTAGAAAATTTCGGCGGCATAACGGCACGATACTAGAAACGGGACAAGGCCTAGCCTTATCCCCGGTCTAGTGAAGGCCCACGCCATTCACACATCAATCAAATCAATTCATTTCACCACACAATTCAATTTCAATCAAATAATCTAACTAATTTTTGCAATCAAACAAACAAGTCCATGGTCTGTGGACGATTGTGTCGGGTGCTACTAAGCACCGTCTGCATCCTAGTATATATATATAACTAGAAATAAAATTGAAGAGTGAGAAATTCTCACATATAGCTATCCTGGCTCCACGGCACTTCTTTGATAGAAATCTTCATCGCTATCGCATCTTCGTCATCTTCGTTGCCCGTAGCCACTACATATATAAAAATCGAATTTTTACTTCGCTATTCAATATATAAAAATCGAATTTTTACTTCGCTATTCAATATATAAAAATCGAATTTTTACTTCGCTATTCAATATATAAAAATCGAATTTTTACTATGTTATTCAATATATAAAAATCGAATTTTTACTATGTTATTCAATATATAAAGATCATATTCTAAAAACAAAGATTATATTTTTAATATTCCTACGATGTAAAAATTATATTTTTATTTCAAAGTTCAATATATAAAAATCCTATTTTTATTTCGAAGTTCAATATATAAAAATCCTATTTTTATTTCGAAGTTCAATATATAAAAATCCTATTTTTATTTCGAAGTTCAATATATAAAAATCCTATTTTTATTTCGAAGTTCAATATATAAAAATCCTATTTTTATTTCGAAGTTCAATATATAAAAATCCTATTTTTATTTCGAAGTTCATTATATAAAAATCCTATTTTTATTTCGAAGTTCAATATATAAAAATCCTATTTTTATTTCGAAGTTCAATATATAAAAATCCTATTTTTATTTCGAAGTTCAATATATAAAAATCCTATTTTTATTTCGAAGTTCAATATATAAAAATCCTATTTTTATTTCGAAGTTCATTATATAAAAATCCTATTTTTATTTCGATATTCAATATATAAAAATCCTATTTTTATTTCGAAGTTCATTATATAAAAATCCTATTTTTATTTCGATATTCATTTCTTAAAAAAAACAGAAGAAATCATATTTTATGTTTAAAAATTATTTTATATATATTCCATTTTCAAATATGTATTTTATTTCATTATATATTTTTAAACAAAATATATACTTCATTTTCAGTTTTCATTTTCAGATTTAAAACAAAAATATATACTTTTCACTTTCAGTTTTCATTTTCAAAATTTAAAACAAAAATATATACTTTTCACTTTCAGTTTTCATTTTCGGATTTTCATAAGTGTGGACATTTTATTTCAAAAAAACTGAAATAGAATAATGTTACCATATATTTTTTAAAACTGATTTATATAATCAAACTGATTTAAATAAAGTTGATTTAAATTAAAAACTATACCCTTTCTCTGTAAGTCGTTTCTGAAAGCCGCTCCTTCTTCAAACCCAACCTCCGAACTAGGGTTTCCCCTTTTGCCGCTGCCACGGTGGTCAGAACCACCATCGTCGATGCTCCCTCCAACCGCCTTCACGAGAGCCACCCCCTCCTCCAGAAAGCACGAGACTCGATGCCCCCTTTGCCTTGAAAAAACCCTGCGAGCGAACCAGGTTGGAGCTCGATTTCCGATGGCTACAGTGAAGGAGTTCTGATCATCACCGGTCAACGCCTCGATCTCGCTGAGCTCCCCCATTTTCCTTTAGAAGTTTCCAACATCGTTGAACGGATCGAACGATAATGGGGATTTATTTGGGGAGAACGCCTGTCGCTAATCGCCTTGAGGGGCGCGGGACTCTCGTTGACCACGAGAAGAACTTTGACCAACTAGAATTTAGGTTATGTTTATATATATTTATATTTTAATTTATTTAATTTCGAAACAAGCCCTTGTGTTAATATGAACTCGAAATCAAACCCAAAAACTATCGTCCTTAACCAAATGCACCCATCCAGAACACAATGGGATATGTATCGTGGGCCAATTCGACTGTTTGAATCAGTTTCCGTTGAATTTTAAATA
Source organism: Allium sativum (assembly GCA_030737875.1). Lineage (NCBI taxonomy): Eukaryota > Viridiplantae > Streptophyta > Magnoliopsida > Asparagales > Amaryllidaceae > Allium > Allium sativum. Next base: position 533,676,245 of record CM060915.1, read on the forward strand.
TAAATCTTTGTATATTCAATTTAAACGCACATTTCAATTTACCGGGGTCACATACTAACTTTAAAAATTCCAGAAAAATATTTTCTAGCTTCGTATTGACGATACGGTCCTAACAAAACTAGTTTCGTCGAATTCTGAGACCGTTAGAAAAATGGCCATTTTCCAGTCGATTAAAATCAACTGAAACTGGTCAAACGCGTTTTCCTTTGTCACGCTCACATATTGAATCGGAAAATTATGAAATTTGGAATCTAGCAATAATTCGACATCACGGACCTAACAAAACTGGTTTCGTCGAAATCCGAGGTCGTTTGCAAAATGCCAATTTTTAAGGGCCTGAATTCCATAGCGACTATTCAGAATTTTCAACTGGACATATCTTTTGATTCCCGATATGAAATCTTGATTTTTCGGATTCGTTGGAAAGATATTATCAATTAGATCCCATTAATTTTGGTTTCACTAAAATCCGGATTGTTTTGCACCCGGTACATTCAATTGAAGTTTGAAATCGAATTATCGAACTACCGCGCCATTTTCAATTCTATTTATAATTATATATAAATATTTATATTCTAACGACGACGTATATAATATATACGTTCGAATTATATTCAAAATAAATTTCTCGTCGATATTATTTAAAATAATCTATTTTAAATATTCAAAATCCGCTAAAATTGCCAAAATAAAAATTTCAAACTGGCTCGCATTTTACGGGTTGTTACACTAACCCTATCTCTTCTGAGTCACGCCACAGAGCCAAGGTAATCACTTAACCTTCAACTCCGATACCAACTGTAATGGCCCGAAATTCCGTACCAATTTGAGCTGGCTAATATCCTACATATTCAACTCAAAGTGCACGAAAATTCAGATCATTAATAGAAAGAAGTAAGAGGGTGGGAAAGATAAGATAGAACTAACAGAATAGAAGAAGAAGAAGAAGAACATCAGAATCTAAACAGTATCAGATTAAACACGAATCTCACAGCGGAACGAATAAAATATATTATATAACACTTTGAAATACAAATCTGAATTTGTATATACATACCATATCAGAATATAACTCATATACATCACAGCAGAAATAATCTCAAATAACTAGCGGTGAAGCTTCCTGCTTTGAGCTCCTCCAAGTGAATCTGCAAAGCTAGAACACTTGACTGCCCGTACAAATTTGGGCACCCAAGAGTTTAGGGAAAACAAACAAAATAAACTCTGGGTCAGTCATGGGACTGGTGTGAGTAAATTCCAAACATATCGTTTAACTTTGAAAATCCTTTTGAAACTAAAAGATAATAGTAAGACCAGCTTACACATAAACATGGATGGTTTTTACCTTACTATAACCAAACTATTTTTGATATCAAAATCCAGTATATTATAATAATGTCTAATCAAATAAATAATCAAATAGCAGAACGCTTGCATCTCATGCTCCACATAAATAGTATAAAATCAAAAACCGCAGGGCGCTTATTGGAGATTGGATTCCAACTATGACATGGTATGGGACCACCTCCCGATCAGTGTACTCTAGAGGGGATACACTGGGGTTCAACACGAACATCTTGCAACCCGGCCCACACATGACCGACCACTCATTTCTCTTGAGTGTATCGAATATATTGCCACCTACGGTTGGGCCCACATAACCGTTATCCGAAGATACAGAAACGAAAGAAGAACAAATACGAATTTTCTCTAGATGGTGACAATACACCCTAATGGGAATGACCCACATAGTCATGCTGCCTGCCCGATTTTTGTCATTTCCCGGATGTGAGGCTAGCGGCTACGTCTATCTTCAGAACATCTGATCATCATTCACTTTGAATGCCACATCATCAAACCCATCAATTCACTAATCGATTTCCAAAACTATCACGGGTATAAAAAGCTAAGAGGAACGAATTCCTCCGCCACCAGACGTAATACCTTTAAGAGATTAATCGTATGTGATTCGTTAGGTATACTTTGTCAGACACTCGTCCATACAAGTTGTCCTGGGTCTGGAAAAACAGAAATCACAATTCTGGAACAGAACGACCCTTGCATTTCACTCCATCTTCAATTGTCTTCAGCATAATCTAATTCACAACGCTTATGCCTATACAGAGTGGTTTTCGGATAATATATCCAACCGGTCTCTCCGTATTGATAACGATGGTCAAAACACTTCGATGGTCGGTTATTTAACTATCGAAGTAAAAACAAACATTCATTTATATGTACAACTAAACATCATACAATCATGGCCCTTTTTATTTAACATTCATTTTTATTATTTGAGTTCCCATATCTTACCAAATATTTCTCAAAACCCGTTTAGCCCTTTATATCTCTTGGAAAACATTTCCAGTTATTATAAACCTTTATTCGTCTTTGTTCCCAACCCAACATAACACTCCTATATTTCTTTGGACAACATCATTACTTATTACTTTAGAATAAGTGGATTCAAACCAACTGTTTCCATTCCTAGGGAATAATGCTATATATATCAATCACACTTAAGCTTGGTGCACAACGTTAATTTATTGTTATAGTTAAAACTTGTAATACGCTGTACTATTTCTCGTTATAACAAATCTCAACATCACAGTAACGCTTAAGTTTGATCTGCAACGTTATTTTATCGTTATAGTTCAAAATCATACAATACGCTGCCATATTCCACTTTTTAACTAATCTCGACATCTCTTTCGATTACGAACTAATACCATTCCTCGATAATAGCGAAGTCGTTTAAGTTGGGGTATTTTATTTACCTCTCAGACCTTGCTCGACAACGTTCTTATCTTAGAATAGATATATGTATGTAACTCTAAACTCCCTTTTACTTATAATATTCATCAAACTGTATTTCTTTTTTTATGGTTTTATAACACTATATCCTTACTTTAGAAACTTGGTTATTTATTTTAAACATTAATTCTTTGCTTCATCTCCCTTACATAATTTCATTTATAACTTCCTTTATCAAAAATCATTTACTTTCTTCGTCCTTTGTTATTTTTCTCTTTATTCAAATTATTTTTCTTAGTTCAAGTAAACATCTCATTACGACTCAATACCCGTTTAGTTTTTCATACTTCTTGGGAAATATTCCTAGTTTTCGTTATAACTATTTAATCTGCAACGTTCCTTTTTTTTAAAACATTATTTGAAATGTGAATATTATTTCTTTTAGAAATATTATTTCGTTAAATCTAAAATCAAATATCAATACAGGTTAAAATCTCATCCATCCAAGTTAATTCCTGAATTTATAATTCAACCTTGCTTCATAACTGTGCTTACGAGTCAACCCTCCTCAATTATAAACTTAGTTTATAACTTGATCTTGATTCCATATAATATTTTAAATCTATTGGTTTTAAAATCCATATTAACTATCTTATCGGCTCCTATTATATAAACCTGACCATAAATACTTTTATCACTCTCGACACGGCCGAATATCCCTTTATAAATCAAATGGATTTATTTCATTTCTAATTACATCCTGAACGTCGAAACAAAATTCACCGTTCCCCCTTAAAATGTATTCTTGAATTCATAGTTCCTAAACTTTCCAATGATAATTATTTCATCCTATTTAACATATTGTTTTTAAGTCAAACCGCTTGTTTTACATAATTGAAACAAGTTATTTCATCCTAACCCAATCAATATTAAATTCCTATTATTTAAATATAACAAATAATAGATTTTCCCTTTTTAATCTTGAATTCCTTTCTAATATATTTATAGTTTTTAAATAACCGTTATTTCAGGGCCATGTTATTTAAACATTTCAAGCACACACAAATCAATCACATATTATCGGTCATATGAGTCAATGCAATATATATAAAATAACAATAGTATATATAAAATAACAATAGTTGAGGAATCCGGTTGGATTCCTCCAACCGGTTTCCTGTATCTAAAGATGTTAGTCAACACAAATAACACTAATTTCATATCGGTATGAAATATAATGGTAAACGGCATCAGTTTTCAATCGCCGGTTTATACATATGATGATATATATTATTTCAACAAAATAATTCAGTGAATTCATCCAAGCAACCATCGCACACACAACATTCAATCAAATATTTAAAATATAAATATAATATTTTAAATTAAAGCAGAGTTAGTGAATTTACTCACCGTTGTGCGTTAACCGTTAAATAACGATTTGCGTCGGCTAATTATACCCGGCGCTTTAATTGCCTAAATCTGCAACGTGCTCCAAATGATTCCGATCTATCTTTATAACGTAGCTTGCTTCTGTATGGTTCCGACATGACGGACCGTTCGTACTTCCGACTGCATATACGCCCGTCCGACCCAAAATAAAACCAGCATCCAAACTTTTTGAACATTCCTTCTTTGTCTCCTACACAAACCGAACAGCTCCACACTTCGTCGTCGTCAGTACCTGCTCATGCACCGCCTGGTTGTATAACATTAATTGTCACATTTCACGCAACCTCCTGTATCTCTTTCGTTGTATACTAACTCTAGTATTTTGTTTCTTGATTTTAATATTAACATTATGACCCCCTCAAGCCTTGTCAACGTCTTCTATTTTTCCATGTAGCCTTTACCGAACTGTGTACATTACTCAAATGCAGAACCACTCTGAGCATGACATTGGCACAACTTCATGTGCTGTATATTGAATGCAAACTCTAATGCAGCCTCCCCTTGTTACTATGAAGAACGCCCAATTGCAAAACTGTACAACCACCGTATGCTTCCTCATTCAAGTGAAAATAACAAACGTTATTTTCGTTCAAACTTCACCATTTTACTTCTACGGCCCCTCCTGTGTCATACTTCACCAACAAATGTACCATTTCAAAAGCCTGACTCCACAAATTCACCTTCCCCATACAACACGTCAACCCCTGAAAAGCTTTCCACCATTCCCTTTTGTGTTTGCTCCAGTCCAACTCGGTATGTTCATCATCGTATACCCCTCCATATTTTACCCTTTTAGTATTTCTCCAATACCCATACCCGCTTTCCATGCGTTCTTCTCCGCATGAAGGAAACAGGTTCCTCCCATGAACCATACACGCATGAAACACTTGCCCTCTATTACCTCATCCAATACTTGAACTAAAACAACCGAGGCCCCCACTGTTAAGACCTCCGACTCCTCCCATTTCCACCCTCAACACGCCTGTACAGTAAATGAAGTGCGGCACTTTTTCCCTATGCGTGTGAATGCATTTTCCTCTTCACATTCTCCACCATGTCCGGCCACACGCCATGCACTCGATCTCCTCCAGGTAGCCGCGTTCTCTGGCTTTCATCGTGGTTGTACAGTGCAAAACAACGCATTGTTTCATTCCCGAACTCCACCAAATTATTCTGCTCCCCGTCTCAAAGCTTCAACCACGGAAAAAGGACATCGAGCTATATACTATAGGTGTATACGTGAAGTCTTTTTATTGAGCTTAGAGGAAATTGAAGAAATCACTGTATACTTATAGGAGAGGTTATCCGTAGGGGCCAAGTAAGAGGGATGTTTGTTTAATATATATGTGGCAAACTTAAGGCTTAAGGAATGGGGAACATAGGGTGTGCGTTTCCATGACTTTAGCCTTGCAGTTCCATTAATCATGACAAGATTTTACATAGCTTAATGGCCAAGGAAATATCATAGGTATAGAAGTTGACTGTACTGCACTTGCTATTGTGTAGCTTGGTAGACAGGTTAAGCTGGTATGTATGAGTTTTCATTTCAGTTTTACTTCATAGGTGTGTTTTCCCATTTCATAGGCATCGCGTGATATGTGACTTTTTCTTGGTTAGCTTAAGGCTTAAGTATGGTTCAACATAGGGTGGCAGGCGAGGCAATATATAGGCTTACATTAAAGCTATGGATAGATGTACAGAAAGATTTTAAAGGAATAGGAATACCTGGTATGTGTTGTTGGATTAAAACGAAGTACACCCTGGTATGGTTATGTTTTAAAAAGTTATAAACACCAACGTTTTGGGACGGTAAGATTCAAGTAAAATGATTTTCCTTTTTATGTTCTATAATCATGCGCACCCTCCTATAACAATTTCGTTCACATACGAACTGCCATGGGAAGAAATAAAAATATAGTCGTGTCCAGCGAGGTGTCACGATCCCAAAAATAAAATAATACCGGTAGATCCGCTTATACTGTGAAACCCCAAAATTTTGATATAGGATGCAAAATACTCTAAATAAAAAGTTGCTTATTAAATTATATAAAAATTACAGTAAAATTCTAAAAAATTAATTATCACTACGTCTCAAAAGAATCTTGTCCAAATTCGAAATCGATATTTAGTTATATCAAATAAACCGTTACGGTTGGTAAACGATTCTATAGCGTCTTTTTGAAAATTTGATTTGGACATAACTCAAAATATGTAAAACGAAATCTTGGTTTTTCACTTCTGTTAGAAAAATACAGTTCAACAGATTCCAACGTTTCTTATTTCGAGGAAATCCGACTAATAACGGGTTCGGTATACTCAGTTGAAGTTCAGAACGTTAAATTACAAACTGCCGCGATATTATGGGCTCGATTATATTTAATATATATTTTTATATTTTCAACTCCGTTTTAATTAATATATAAATCCACTTATATTACAAATTCAATATTTAAACTGATTTAAATATTAAAATGCAAACCGATAAAAATGCGGGACGTTACATAATTATCGAATGTAAGGTTAAGAATTGAAACGAAACACTTGATTTTACGTTATATAAGTCAATTACAGTTTATGTTCTTAGGCAATTCTAATGCATATTAAGTGATTCATATGAAAAAAATACTTTTAAATTCTTAAGGTTTGCAGTAATGGTATATTTAGCATATTTTAATATGAAACTTTTTTATTCTTTCGTCTGTTACCACTTACAACAACAAAATTTTACGTTATATAAGTCAATTACACTTTATTTTCTTTAGCACTTTCTTTATTTGCAATGCTGGGGAGCATGAGCAAACAGTATCGCCTCGATTCTTATCAGCTGCTTTTCTGGATTTTTATTATTTTCAAGGTTTTGTTACACAATACATATACTGCAGTAGACTAAAATAAAAATGAACTTTTTTCAATATGAGGTTTAATGGGTTTTTGATATATTTAAGTGATTTTCCGTTGGACTTAATTTGGTTTAGTTTACTAATACTACACATTTATGGTGCTTGGTATTGTAAGCCTATGTCCTGTGTTCCTAATGTCGTTAAAAGTTGTTAAGCCATTTGGTTTAGTTTACTTATACTGCATATTTATGGTGCTTGGTAAACTTTGTAAGCCTGTGTTCCTAATGTCCTTAAAAGATGTTAAGCCATTTGGTTTAGTTTACCAATACTGCATGTTTACGACAACAAATTTTAAATGATATCATTCAGTTATTCGAGTTTGGGTATTTTCCCCCCAAAAACATGGTTTATCTTAATCAGAAGTTAAAAGATGCTTAAATGTTATAGATACTTAATAGGTCAAATATTACTATGATATTTATGCACAAACTATGATATTACTATGAATTTGGAATTTTAACATGGTTTGGGTCTCAATAAATGAATTTGAGAAATTATTTCCTGAACACTCTAATAATATGGATTTTTCTTGAAAAAGTGGTTATTTTTCTCCCTGGCTTGGTAAGTTTTTACCACAGACACACCATTAGTTAATAATGTCACAAACACTTTTGGTAATTAAAATATTTTAATTTTCTTAAAATGATTAGTTTGTTAATTGCATGAAACTACACAATTGCGGGACTAAAGTAGTAAGTTTACCATCTATTTGTAGAAGGGTATTTCAAGAATGCATGTCCACAAATTGGGATGTGACTATGTGAACAAGAAATAGGATGTGATTATGACCAAAAAAGTGACAGTGCACCTCCTACCAAAATAGGAAAAATCAACCAAAAAATAATTTAAAACCAAACGCATGCAAATAAAGTAATAAATTTTGTCTAATAAAAACATGTACTTCATATAGCATGGAAAATTTGATGTGCCTCTTAACAAAATGCTTAAATATATTATACTGTTTTGCAATTGCTAGATGCAATTTTCAATGCATGTGTTTTATTTACTAAATGGCTAATTTGAATAACATATGTCAATATTGTTTAAACTAAAGAAAATAATTTTCAATGCATGTGCAATATTGTTATTTTTATTTACACACAATTTTCAGTGCACGTGCAATTTTCATTGCATGTGTTCTACTTACTCAACAACTAATTTTCAGTGCATGTGCTTAAATATTACCGGATACCACAGACACACCATTAGTTAATAATGTCACAAACAATTTTGGTAATTAAAATATTTCATTTTTATACAAAAAGGATTAGTTTCTTAATTGCAAACAAATTATAGACCAAACAATGGATGCTAAACAATTGGATAAACAAAAATTGCTTTAAGATAATACAACACCATCCAAAACTGCACCGGTGGAAAACAATAACAAAGCGCAAGAGCAACCGCCTAACAATCAAAAGACCTCGGTAATAGATGAATATGGTTGAGATGTAGCTTTCACTTCTGTGGTGGTAAGTGCATACAAATATATATTTTTCAAAATATAAAATATTCATTATTTAATTGTCTTATCTAATTTTTTTTCATAGATAAAGCATATGGAGGAAAATGGATGGTGACAAAGAAGATAATCAACCATAAATATTTTATTAATAAATACATTTTATCATTTTTAGTATGGCAATTGTATGTTTTTTATAACAACCCTGAATTTCTGAACCAATTTAAAATTATTATTTTAACTATTTTAATCGATTTAGTATATTTAAAATAATTTATTTTAAATAATAAGGACTTAAAATTTATTTTATTCGAAGTTCGAATGTATAAGCTTATTTTAATTATAAAACGAGCCTAAAATGGCGTGGTAGTTTAAAAATTCGATTTCTAATTTCAGTTTAATATACAGAATTGATTTAAATCAGAATTGGACAAAACTAGAAATATTTGAATCTGTTTAATAATACCTTTCTAACGAATGTAAGAAATTGAGATTTCACTTTATAAATTATAAGTTATGTCCAGTTTAAAATTTAGAATAGTCGATATGGAATATATATATATATATATTTTAAAATAATATATAGCCCTTAATAATAGCCATTTTGCAAATGACCTCCGTTTTCGACAAAACCACTTTTGTTGGATCCGAAATGTCAAATTATTGCTAGATTCCAATTTTCAAAATTATTGGAGCTAGTATGTGGCCGTGAGCAATTATGAATCGATCAGCCATTTAAGACCAAAAATAGGGCTTTATGAGCAAACAGTCTCGGGAATCGACGAAACCAGTTTTGTTAGGACTATACCGTCAAGACATAGCAGCATGTCAATTTTCATCGCCAACGGAGTTCGTATGTGACCGTGACATCGATAACCGTCGAACGATGAGAGCGTGAACTAGAGAATTAATAATAAAATAATAAAACCCTCCACTAAATAATATCTTTTCCTCTCCAAAAACCATCATTTCTCTTCTTCCTCAAAAATTGACAGCAGCCCTCTCCTCTCTCTCAAAATTTTACAGATAAGCCCCCGAACATAAAATAATTTATATCTCTCAATTCATACACAATTAACCCAAACGGTTTTTGGGTATTGTAGATTATGATGATCATTACCTACCACAAAATTTCCATAGCCAATCGTCGCATGAATTCGCCGGAATCTCAATCCAAAGGCAAAAAAATAGCTTCGGTTTTGGGAAAATTGTGGTCAATCCATGAAGAATTAGGTGAAGGCCCAGTTGAAGAAATTATAGAGAAAAGAGCGCTCTACGACTTTGTCTTTGGTTGTTCAATCTGAAAGTGCCCGTGGTAGCGGTAAATTGGAGATGGACGTCGGACTGGAACGTTCGAATGCAGCAAACAAATATGGACGGATTCCGACCAGGTGGTGGCGTTTCTGGCGAGGGTGGATGAAGGAGATGGGTTCCTGGTGGCGAGCCGCGTTGAACGGCGGTGGTGCACGACCGCTACGTGGCGTGGTGGAGGAGAAATCGCCTGCGACGACGATTTGGGTCTTGGGGAAAATTGGTGGCGGCGACGACAATTAGGGGTCGGCCGTTGGTGGTGGAGGCGCGCCATGGACTGGCGCAGGCGTGGGTCAACCCAGGTCGGCGGTGCAAGGCAACTGGCGGTGGTGGCAGGCAGTGAACAACGGTGAACTTAGTTTGAATGGTACTTTGGGTTTTCTAATTTAATTAATTATTTTAAATATTAAATCATTGTTTAAACGCTAATATCTTTTGCATACGAACTCGAAATTGCATGAAACTGGATCTGTTGCGATCGTGGGGTCGAGAGCTTCACAACAAAACTAACCGGGTCCCATTTGGAGCAAGTTAGAATTTGGGGCAAATTCACACCCAAACGGTTCTAAAATCACCAAATAAAGACTGACGGAGTGGAAACCAAGGTGAGAACTCCTTCTCACTCCAAATTATATTTTATCATGCCATTATATTCATGTATAAAAATATATAGAATTTCCAGTGTTGATTTTTATCAGTTTAACCGCTATAAATTGTATACGGTGCCTGTTTGTTCACCTCCCTCGTCCACAGACCATGGACGATTTAAATTGACTGTATTGTATGTTGCTTGTGATGTTGAAATGTTTAACGTGTAAAAAAATGTTAACATTATTGTGGTAGTTGAAATTAAAATTATAAATATTTGTTTATAATTTAAAACAGAAAAAAATTGGCTAAGTAGAGAAAAAATAATAATAATTCAAACCGAATTAGAATTGGTTAAATTTGTTAACCAATAATTTATTTGAATTCACTATTATTGTTTGAAAACCCCACACGGATCTGGGGATGATAATTTATTCACATCTCCCCTGAATTTAATTATATGTCAATCGATGGATCGACAGACTGTGAAGAGCGTTATTTATTTATTTTAATGCTCACGCAGTTGTAAATTTCACTCTGGATGTGAATGGACTATTTGATGATTATTTATCATTATTGTTGCATACATCCGGTGTATGAAATCCATATAACTGAAATGATATGGTAATTGATTGTGTGGCATTCCGATTCAGAAAAAAGAGCATTTTAAAATAAAGGACATTTTAATATAAAGAACATTTTAAAATAAAGAATATTTTAAAATAAAGAATCTTTTAAAATAAAGAATATTTTAAAATAACGAATATTTTAAAATAATATTCAGTGAAAAATAAAAGAATGATTTTGATGTCCGATTTTAGATGGACACAAAAATATTGAAATATTAAGTCGAGTTAAGTAGTAAACGCTATTTTAACCGAATGGGTTTATCGATCGATTTTATTCATTTTATAATGAATATAAAAAAGAAGTGATCTCAAAATCAAATATTTTGAAAATATTATCATTTTAATATGATAAAGATATAGTATATTCAATTTTGGCATAAAATTGGAAAAGAAGTTGGAATCGTTTTAAAATGAATTTGTAAATATTTTATAAATTCGCTTTAAATGGAAATCGACAAAGTATATATAATATATATTTTATATATTTAATGTCCTGAATAAAACGCGCCGCGCAGCGCCCGTTCGCGAATTTCGACTATTAATTTCAAATTGATGTAACGGGAGATCCGACTGTCGGATTCTCCTAAAATTTGAACCTTGGGTTCGTATCGAAAATTGCTTTCCAATGAATATAAGAGATCTGAAATCTAATGGTTGGATTCGGAATTATGTCCAAATCAAATTTGAAAAAGGTCGTTATGGATGCAGTTCGGTGGCCGTTATGGGAAACGTACTGTACGGGCCATGATAAAATTATTAAAAATATTAATAAATTGTGTAAAATCATAATAAATGGTTTGGAAAGATTTCGGATGAAAATTCCATATTTGAAAAGATACAAATATATTTTTATCGAAACGAACTAGTCATTAACTAGAATAATAATCCAATGTTTTAGAATAAAACAAATTGGATTTTGGGTTTGTCGTGAATGGTGTCTTCAATAACACTTTTCTTAAACCCCGATGAGAAAAGAATAAATCTTTAAATTAATATTTAATGAAGTTTTCCAATTAATTAATATTTAATTGGAATCGAATAAAATAAATTGGACTTTGGGTCGTCGTGAATGGTGTCTTAAATAACACTGTTCTTAAAACCCGATGAGAAAAGAATAAATCTTTTAATTAAGATTTAGAGAAGTTTACCAATTAATTAATATTTAATTAGAATTGAAATGAAAGTTGATTGTGGGTTTATCGTGAACCGTGTTTTAAACGGCATTTGTCTTTAACCCAATTAATAGTGAAAATATAATTTGGAATTTATAAATCTTTTTATTAATATTTAATGGAAATTTTCCGAAGTAAAATTTTTCAATTTAATAGAATAAATTAGAATTGGAGGGAATTTGATTTGATAATAACCGAGATGAACTCCTGTAAAAGAAGTCCTTTGCTATATATGGAATTTGAAAGGCTTTGCCGCTATTCCATCTATATAGAATTAATGGGAACCTTTCGTTAAAAATATGAATATTGGTATAAAAGAATATTCTGAATTGGAATGAGGCGTATGATGCGTTTTTATAGCACTTGATTACTAATTATAAAATACGCGAGTTATTCGGAAAGACCGGGTTTAACCCATTTTGAATAATTAATATGACGACTAAAAGTCGACGATGAAGAAGGTGGTTGAAGACCGGAGTTCTTTACATCGCTTGGATGATTATTGATGTATTGATTGGGCTTTACACCCATGAAAAGGTAATAAGCGTTCAGACGTACTTGGAGATCGACGGATATGCGAGGATCTCTCTCCTGTATTGGACATATGGGACGAGGAATAAGGTGCCTCCGGTTTCGTTCAGACCCAGAACGGACTTGTAAATGGATGTGTGTCTGACATTGGATTTCATTCTGTATTAATTGATTTCTATTAATATATATTTGTTTGGTGGTGGAGAAATTATTCTCTTGCTTAACACCCTTCTCTGAGACGTACGAGCTTAGAGGTTATATATTGATACACATCTGTTGGATGGCGTGAATTGTCAGTGTGGTATGCCAAGATGCAAATGATCAAGGCTTCCGTTGGAAAGCAGAGCCTTGTGGTTAATGATCAAAGCACAACTTGAATTAGCATAGCTTTGTGTATAGCGTTAATTCGCGAGCCTCACAACCTGGTATGAGTCAAAAACGGGATCGTGACTGTAGGGAGTGTATGCGTTTCTTTCTAGCTAGAAGTGGTGTCATGGTATAGATCCCAGACATATTTACTTATGTGGATGATGGAATGAGGTGCCTCGGATATTGGTCACTACTGGCCAAGTGATAGGTCTGATAGGACCATGAAACGTATTGTTCAGGAATAATTAATCCACTAAAGTTTGTGTGGACCGGCCCTGAAGATCCAAGATTTGCCGTAGGTGTGATCCTGAGACATTTGCTAGAGTGTCTCGAATCGGTGAGGAGCCATCCCTTGCCTCGACTCATAGATGGAAATCCAATTTCCAATACGTGACCTTTCGGTTTTAGTTGTAGAACTAGTATGGCGACATAGTAGGATGGGGTACTATGCCATCTATGATTGATACATTTATATTTGAAGTTGTTTTGACACTATACACTTATAGTAATATCAAAATGATTTGTTTTAAAACGTACCAAGCATATTTGGCTATTATAAGGTAAATCTCTATCCTTCTGCTTATGTTGGATTGTGTGATGGGACCTGAGTCTTATAATAGCTTCATTTTTCAAAAAAAAAAGCCTTACGTTGTTTTATTTTAAACTAAGACTCATGTGGAGTAAACTCATTCCGTGTTATACTGCGTGGTCCCATGATTTCCCCCACTTTTAAATTAGTGATTAACAACTGTTTTAGTTCTCACACCAGTCCCAAAACTGACTTGGAGTTTATTGTTTTTAACCTAAACTCTGGGTGCCCATATTTTCCACATGGGCAGCTAGTAATTTTGGTTTTCGTAGATATTTCTTTTCACAGTATCATGGATTACAATTGGAGCTATATTCGGAAAGCTTTGTATCTGTATATCTCTTTCAGTTGTGTTAGTTATTATTTTTCCGCTGCTATGTAATTTTTAAATATTTGATATTGTATTTCCAATGTGTAATAATTTTCATACTCTGGAATATTCTTGTACTCTGATGTAAATTGTTGTAATAACAATGAAATGTTCTATTGTTTGTGTTCTGATGCATCGTGTTCTCAAAGCAATCCGGGCTTTCCCGAAAGGGGAGGTTTGGGTCGTTTCAGCGTGGTATCAGAGCTTTGGTTTACAGAGCTCGAGAACAAGACACATTAGAACCAAATGAAAGAAATAATCAGAGATAGGATTAGTAATATCCTATAATAATAACTCGTTAGAGATAGGGTTAATAAAGCCCTAGAACGAGTTTGAAGAGTATTATTAAAAAAAATTAGTTTTGAAAATTTTATCTTAAATTACGTATTTGAATATATTATTTTATTTTAATTTGGACAATCGAGTATATGAAGATTTTGAATATACGCGTAATTAACGTGTATTCGAAGCCTCAGATACTAGATAGATATAGAAGCACACTATAGAAGCCCGTAGATGATTTTGATGATGAGGCATCATCATCGGTGCTTAAGTTCGAGTTTCGAAAGTGGGATATCTATATGTTTCCAATTGGCTGGTGTGAGAACCAAAACTTGGATATGTCTATTGTTTGGAATTGGCATCAAAAATATGATTTTTGAGTATATATATATATATATATTTTGAATTTGAAAAAAATAATCAACTAATTGTGTTATTTGATTATTGATTCCTGATTGTGTTGTTTGATTATTGATTTGATTAATTAAAATTTTGAACCATTAAGCCAAATTAAATCAAATATTGGACTGAATTGAAAATTGTTTGGAATTGCCTATATGTACATATGTATACATTGAACAGGTCATAGCATAGAAGCTAAGAAGATGAATAAAATTTTATGCCCGACAAATAGGAACATATTTACTATATTTACTGGGGTTGGTTGATTTTATGAGCCGCTTGTCTTTTTCCTTTTCTTTTGGATTGTCGAGGGCCCTGTGAGGCAAGTTGCGGTTTTAAATATCAACCCATACAAAGGAGGTTATGGCGAAATTTTTCGAAAATTTAGGGTGTTAGCCAAATTTTTGAGAAATTAGACAGTTCTTAGAGACTGAAAAGTTGAAGAATGAAAGCCAGAATGAAAGTTGAGTTGGTTAGTTGAACAACTTTAAGCTCCGTTCCTTATCGAGGATGAAAAGATTTTACGTGGAACAAGATGGAATTTCTGAACCAATTTAAAATTTTTATTTTAAATATTTTAATGGATTTAGTATATTTAAAATAATTTATTTTAAATAATAACGACTTAAAATTTATTTTAATCGAAGTTAGAACGTATAAATTTATTTTAATTATAAAATGAGCCTGAAATGGCGTGGTAGTTTGAAAATTCGATTTCTAATTTCAGTTTAATATGTAGAATTCATTATAAATGAGAACAGGACGGAACCAGAAATATTTGAATCTGTTTAATAATATCTTTCTAACGAATGTAAGAAACTGAGATTTCACTCTATAAATTATAAGTTATGTCTAGTTTAAAATTTAGAATAGTCCTTATGGAATTTATATATATTTTAATATAATATATAACCCTTAAAAAGAGCCATTTTGCAAACGATCTCCGTTTTCGACGAAACCACTTTTGTTGGATCCGGAATGTCAAATTATTGCTAGATTCCAATTTTCATAATTTTGGAGCTAGTATGTGTCCGTGAGCAATTAATTATGAATCGATCAGCCATTTAAGACCAAAAACAGGGCTTTTTGAGCAAATAGACTCGGGATTCGACGAAACCAGTTTTGTTAGGACCGTACCGTCAAGACATAGCAGCATGTCAATTTTCATCGCCAACGGAGTTCGTGTGTGAGCGTGGCATCGATAACTGTCGAGCGAAGAGATCATGAACTAGAGAATTAATAATAAAACTTGAGAATTAATAATAAAATAACAAAATCCTCCACTATATAATATCTATTCCTCTCCACAAACCCTCATTTCTCTTCTTCCTCAAAAATTGACAGCAGCCCTCTCCTCTCTCTCGAAATTTTACAAATAAGCCCCGAACATAAAATAATTTATATCTCTTAATCCATACACAATTAAAACAGACAGTTTCTGGGTATTGTAGATCATGATGATCTCTACCTACCACAAAAATTCCATAGCCTATCGTTGCACGGATTCGCGGGAATCTCAATCCAAAGGCAGAAAAATAGTTTTGGTATTGGCAAATTGTTGCCAATCCATGAAGAATTTGGTGGTGGCCTAATTGAAGAAATTGTAGAGAAGAGAGCGCTCTACGACTTTGTCTTAGGTTGTTCGATCTGAAAGTGCTCGTGGTAGCGGCAAATTGGAGATGAACGTTGGACTGGAATTTTCGAACGCAGCGAACAAAGATGGTCGTATTCCGACCAGGTGGTGGCGTTTCTGGGGAGGGTAGCTGAAGGAGAAGGGTTCTTGGTTGCGAGCCGCGTCGAATGACGGTGGTCCGCGACCACCATGTGGCGTGGTGGAGGAAAAAATGCCTGCGACGGCGATTTGGGTCTCGGGGAAAATTGGTGGCGGCGGCTGCGGCGATTGGGGGTCGACCGTTGGTGGTGGAGGCGCGCCATGGACTGGACCAGGCGTGGGTCAGCCCAGGTCGGCGGCGCAAGGCGCCTGACGGCGGTGGCAGGCAATGAACGACGATGAACTTAATTTGAAAGGTAATTAGGGTTTTCTAATTTAATTAATTATTTTAAATATAATAAAATGTTTAAAGGCTAATATATTTTGCTTACGAACTCGAAAATCCGTTGCAATCCTGGGGTTGAGAGCTTCGCAACAAAACTAACCGGGTCCAATTTGGAGCAAGTTAGAATTTGGGGAAAATTCAAACCCAAATAGTTCTAAAATCACCAAATAAAGACTGACGGAGTGGAAACCAAGGTGAGAACTCCTTCTCACTCAAAATTATATTTTATCATGTAATTATATTCATGTATAAAAATATATAGAATTACTAGTGTAGATTTTTATCAATTTAATCACTATAAATTGTATACGGTACCTGTTAGTTCACCTCCCTCGTCCATAGACCGTGAACAATGTAAATTGACTTTATTGTATGTTGTTTGTGATGTTGAAATGTTTAACGTGTAAAAATAATAATAATGTTAACCTTAATGTGGTAGTTGAAATTAAAATTATAAATATTTATTTATAGTTTAAAACAGAAAAAAATTGGCTAAGTAGAGAAAAAAATAATAATAATTCAAACCGAATTAAAATTGGTTAAATTTGTTAACCAATATTTTATTTGAATTCACTGTTGCTGTTTGAAAACCCTACAGTGTGGGGATGATAATTTATTTACATCTCCCCTGAATTTAATTATATGTCAATCGATGGATCGACAAACTGCGATGAGCGTTATTTATTCATTTTAATGCTCATACCGTTGTAAATTTCACTTTGGATGTAAATGGACAGTTTGATGATTATTTATCATTATTGTTGAATACATGCGATGTATGAAATCAATATAACTGAAATGATATGGTAATTGATTGTGTCACATTCCGATTCAGAAAAAATAAGCATTTTAAAATAAAGGACATCTTAATATAAAGAACATTTTAAAATAAAGAATATTCTAAAATAAAGAATCTTTTAAAATAAAGAATATTTTAAAGTAACGAATATTTTAAAATAATATTCAGTGAAGAATAAAATAATGATTTCGATGTCCGATTTTAGATGGACACAAAAATATTGAAATATGAAGCCGAGTTAAGTAGTAAACGCTATTTTAACCCGAACGAGTTTATCAATCATTTTATTAATTTTATAATAAATATCGAAAGGAAGTGATTTCAAAATCTAATATTTTGAAAATATTATCATTTTAATACGACAAAGTTATAGTATATTCAATTTTGATATAAAATTGAAAAGGAAGTTGGAATCGTTTTTAAATGAATTTATAAATATTTTATAAATTCGCTTTAAATGGAAATCTATGAAATATATATAATATATATATTATATATTTATGATGGCTTGAATAGAATGCATCGCGCAGCGACCGCTCGCGAATTTCGACTATTAACTTCAAACTGATGTAATGCGAAATCCGACCATCGGATTCTCCTAAAACCGGAACCGTTGTGTTCGTACTGAAAAGAGATTTCCAGTGAATATAAGAGATGTGAAATCTAACGATTGGATTTGGAATTATGTCCAAATCAAATTTGAAAAAGGTTGTTATGGATGCAGTTTGTTGGCCGTTATGGGAAACCGACTGTACAGGCCTTGATAAAATTATTAAAAGCATTAATAAATTGTGTAAAATCATAATAAATGTTTTGGAAGAAAATTCCGTATTTGAAAAGATAAAAATAGATTTTTATCGAAATGAACTAGTTATTAACTAGAATAATAATCCAATGTTTTTGAATAAAATAAATAGGATTTTGGGTTTGTCGTGAATGGTGTCTTCAATAACACTAATGAGAAAAGAATAAATCTTTAAATTAAGATTTAACGAAGTTTTCCAATTAATTCATATTTAATTGGAATCGAATAAAATAAATTGGACATTGGGTTGTCGTGACTGGTGTCTTAGATAACACTGTTCTTAAACCCCGATGAGAAAAGAATAAATCTTTTAATTAAGATTTAGAGAAGTTTACCAGTTAATTATTATTTAATTAGAATTGAAATGAAAGTTGATTGTGGGTTTATCGTGAACTATGTTTTAAATAACATTTGTTCTTTAACCTAATTAACAGTGAAAATATAATTTGGAATTTATAAATCTTTTTATTAAGATTTAATGGAAATTTTCCAAAGTAAAGTTTTCCAATTTAATAGAATAAATTGGAATTGAAGGGAATTCAATTTGATAATAATCAAGATGAGCTTCTGTAAAAGAAGACCGTTACTATATATGGAATTTGAAAGGCCTTGCCGCTATTCCATTTATATTATTAGTCTGATGCGGAAATTTATATCAGTTATATATTGATCTGGTTTCTGTGAAGATTCCATATTTAATGGAAGATGATTTTGGGTTTGTCGTGAGCTGTGTTTCAAATGACATTGGTCCTTTAACCCAGTTAAAGATAGGATTTATTTTCCTAAAGTTGAATAATCATTAAGTAATGATTTTTGAGATAAAAACCAAACTAGAGTTTTAATGAATCTTTAATTAGATTAAAATGAGAAAGAGATAATTAAATTTATCGAATTCATGAAATGATCGAGGATGGAGTGCCGCCAGTTTTGCTCCAGACAATAGTTAAATCTTTAATTAGATTTGAACGTGAAAGGGTAATTAAATTTACCGATGACACCGTGAGTGTTAGATACGGAGTACTACCAGTTCTGCTCCATGGGATGAATAGGTTTAGATTTGGATAATTAATAATAAATAATAAATGACTACTTCGGTAAGGTTCGCTAATCCCGACTAGTTGATAAACTTTAACATGGTTTAGAATTATGAAAAGATAAAATGAAATCTTTTGAAATTGAGATCCAAACGAAGATTTAAGAATACATTTAAAAAGAATTTATCTTTGATAGAATTAATGGTAACCTTTCCTTAAAAATGTGAATATTGAAACAAAAGAATATTCTGAATTAGAATAAGGCATATGATGTGTTTTTATAGCACTTGTTTATTAACTATAAAATACGCGAGTTATTCAGAAAGACCGAGTTTAACCCATTCCAAATAATTAATATGATGACTAAAAGTCAATGATGAAGACGGTGGGGAAGACCGGAGTTCTTCACATCGTTTGGATGATTACTGATGTCTTGATTGGGTTGTACACCCAAGACAAGGTAATAGGTGGTGATCGATATACATCAGTCGTATGGCGTGAATTGTCAGTGTGGCATTCCAAGATGCAAATGATCAAGGCTTTTGCTGAAAAGAAGAGCCTTGTGGTTGATGATCAAAGCACAGGATTAAATAGCATAGCTTTGTGTATAGCGTTAATTCGCGAGCTTCACACCCCGGTATGAGTCAAAAATAAGATCGTGACTGTAGGGAGTGCATGCGTTTCTTTCTAGTTAGAAGTGGTGTCATGGTATGGAGCCCATACATTTTTACTTATGTGGATGATGCAATGAAGTGCCTTGGATATTGGTCGCTACTGGCCAAGTGATAGGTCTGATAGGACCAGGAAACATATTGTTCATGAATAATTAATCGATTAAAGTATGTATGGACCAACCCTGAAGATCCCAGGGTTAATCATAGGTATGATCTTGAGAAATTTGCTAGAGTGTCTCAAATCGGTGAGGAGCCATCCCTTGCCTCGAATCATAGATGGAAATCCAATTTCCAATACGTGACCTTTCGATTTTAGTTGTAGAACTAGTATGGCAACATAGTAGGATGGGGTACTATGCCGTATATGATCGATACATTTATATTTGAATTTGTTTTGACACTATACACCTATAGTAATATCAAAATGATTTGTTTTAAAACGTACCAAGCATATTTGGCAATTATAAGGTAAAAATCTATCCTTCGGCTTGCGTTGCATTGTTGATGGAACCTGAGTCTTATAATAGATTCATTTTTCAAAAAAAAAAAGTATTATGTTGTTTTATTTTAAACTAAGATTCATATGGAGTAAACCTGTTTCGTGTTATACGGCGTGGTACCATGATTTCCACCACTTTTAAATTAAAGATTAATAACTGTTTTAGTTCTAACACCAATCCTATGACTGACTCAGGGTTTATTATTTTTAACTTAAACTCTGGGTGCCCATATTTTCCACACGGGCAGCTAATAGTTTTGGTTTTCGCAGATATTTCTTTTCACCAGATCCTGGATTACAGCTGGAACTATATTCAGAAAGCTTTGTATCTGTATATCTCTTTCAGTTGTGTCAGTTATTATTTTTCCACTGCTATGTAATTTTTAAATCTTTGATATTGTATTTCCAATTTGTAATAATTTTCGTGCTCTGGAATATTCTTGTACTCTGATGTAAATTGTTGTAATAGCAATGAAATGTTCTATTGATTGTTTTCTGATGCGTCATGTTCTCAAAGCAATCCGGGCTTTCCCGAAAGGGGAAGTTTAGGTCGTTTCATTTTTAGCATTATCGTAATAGTTCTTTATATTTGGACTTTTTACCATTTACATCTGAATTAATTAAGGACTGATATGATCTTTCTATTTTTCTGTCATTAATGTTCAGTTGATAAATTTGTGCATAGTTGATAAATTTAGAGTCATATTATTAAAGATATTTGTCGCATCAGAATTTTAATAATCACACTAGTTTTAATGAGTATGCGATACATGAATGATTGACTCTAGTGCAATTGGGAGATTGTTAGAGTTTATGCCCTAGAGGCAATACATTTGATGTGATAAATAACACCATTGATGTTATTATTTTATTTGGAATAAAAATATTCTATTATTTTATATTTACTGTGTGATATAAATATTAACATAATAGAAGTCCTTAGAATAACAATACAGAATTATATAGTTCGAGTAAGACTTGAACTTGAGATTATATAATATATTAAGTATTATAATTCTTAAGTATCCCTAGTTAAGTTTTATTGTTTATATAGGACAACAATAAAACATTGAGACTAGTATGTTAATTGATTGATGATCACATCTCATTGATCATCTATATACGTGATATTAATGTCAAGACATAAATATATATTGGAGAATAGCATATTGAGCTAACCTAACGTGAGAAAACTACATGGAATATAATTAACAGTATCATAAGTTATTCTCATAGTGGCAGTGATGTAATGGTCCTCAAATCGGAAACCATTATAATTTTATTCAAGGATATTTGTGTTTTGATATAATCTAAAGTTGCTTTTAACCAAATACACGATAACAGTGATTATTGGATACATCTCGAATCAAATGAAAATTATGAATGATCTAGATGGAATTTAATCCTACAATATTTGTCGTGATATCCATGGGCCTCTTGATTGAGTAAGACTATGAAATGCATGGTCATGCTCAAATATTGATTTGTTTTATATAGTCTACCCATCTATCAACATAAAAAGGATTAAATTATAAAGTCGATGATGTGTTCCATGCCTTGATTTTAATTCTGGATATAATGGTTAAAAGGATTATATTACACTGATAGATTAGTCATAGAAAGGTTGTACCGAATCATTGATCTTATTATAACTTGGGTAGTAGTGACGTATTACTAGATGTCGATCACTATTTATGATTTTAAATACGATTTAAAATCATTGCCAACGTTGTAATAACCTATAGGGTCACACATAAAAACATCTGAAAAGGTGAAGAACAATTCTTAATAAAAGAAAAACCAAAATGTTGGTATTTCCTTTTATTCTGAAATGGTACATGGTTATCCCACCCTATTTTATCTTGTTCCACATATATTAAATAAGGTCCGACCTTATCTTTGAAAGAGATACACACAGAAAACAATGAGATAAAATGGGGGCAAGAAAAACCCTAATTCCTTTTTTTGGCTAGTACCGAGCCTTTTAATTTCGATTCGTACGAGAACGGACGTTCGTAGATACCTCTACAAGCGCAGCGCTTGATGTGCTAAGCGATTCGATTCATCTCCATCAGTTTCTTCAAATTCATGGATCCAAGAGGAAGGTATGAATTTAGTTTTGACTTACTATTATTTTGCATAGATCCTTCATTTTAAATTATTTAGAATGTAATTGATATAGTTACCGATTTGATCTTTAAACCCTACACTATGTAGGGTATAATAAATTTTTCCATGTATATGCGACTTCTTTGTTTAAATGCTACATGGATTTTGGAAAGCTAAATCCAAGATATTAAAAAGCCGAATCCAATAATAATTTAAGATATTTTGGTTTAGTCGGTACAAACTATGTTTTCTTATATTTGATTAGTAGTAGTACGGTGCACAAATATATTATTTCTTTAACGAATGATACTATTATATCATAATACTTATGTGGTTTAGCATGGGGTGTTGATTTGATATTGTTCGACATACGTATGCGAGGTAAGAAATTGTATTTACGTGTCCACAATGTGCCTATCCTTTTTCTATAGGAGCATATCTTTCACTATACCAGGACAATAATTTAGGCCTTCACTTTGGTTTCCCTACATGAATTTTTTGTCATGCAGTATCATTTTCTATAGCTTTTCTTGGTATGTGTATCATCTGCTCCAGCATTCTAATACATTGAAATGTTTACAAAAGTATTTTCCGCATGATATTAAATGATTATTTTTACCACCAAATTATAATCTTCTCGTACCTTAAATACTATGGTACTATATAAATTTTCTCATAAGAAAGTACAAAATGAACACGGGTGATACAAACTATTTGTTATAATGCAGAAGTGATAAATTAATTTAGCTAATTATGTTTATTATGATATTGGTGTAGATGTATAAAAATACATTATTAGAATAAGTTACTGTTTAAATGTTGACGTGGGGAATTGTTGATGATTCAGCGCATGCCAACCCTCAAGTGTATGTTTAATGCAAACACAGAAATCAAATCCAAAATAAAGTAATGCAGCGAGAATACAACATTTTATAGTGGTACGACACTAACGCCAACATCCACTTTATAGTAATCATTCATCATATACTTGTCAATTATAATGTTGTACAGGTTCGGACAATATTTGAGTACAAAGTATTACAATAGAACAACAAAATCCTTGTTAATTCTAAACTTTTACTAAAATGCCCTTTGTCTCTTGGTTGGGTAGAAAATATGTTGACTCGGTCAATTATGTCCAACAATTAGCTTTGGTGTTCCAAATATACAAAAATGTCCAATTTAGTCCAAAAGTAGTGTAATTATGCTTGTAGAAGTCCAAAAGTTGATGGAAAATGTTTGGGCAACATTTTAATGGTCCATGCCATATCCAATGGCTATAGAGAAGAAGGTGGCTGCCATTAATGTTGCTTTTGGAGCTCTAGAAGGCAAAAATTCCAAGGAAAAAAGATCTAAATGAAAGCCAGGCTTGGGGGTATTTATAGGTGGGAGTTGATAGTGGAGTAGGTAGGAAATGAGACCCACACTACAGAATTTCTAATCCCTAAGGGATACTAAATTCTTATGTAATAACCCAGAAATCAGAACCAATTTAAAATTTTTATTTTGGCAATTTTGATGAATTTTGATTATTTAAAATGAATTATTTTAAATAATAACGACGAGAAATTTATTCTGAATAGAATTAGAACGTATATATTTATATAGATCGTCGTTAGAATATAAATATTTTATTTTAATTATAAAAGGAATTGAAAATGGCGCGGTAGTTTGAAAATTCGATTTCAAATTTCAAATGAATGTACAGGATTCAAAATAAACCGAATTTTAGCAAAACGAAAAATATTAGAATCTATTTGAGAATATCTTTCCAACGAATCCGATAAATTGAAATTTCATAGCGGGGATAAAAAGTTATGCCCAGTTGAAAATTCAGAATAGTCGCTATGGAATTCTGGCCCTTAAAAATGCAAATTTTGCAAACGACTTCTGTTTTTAACGAAACCACTTTTGTTGGATCCGAGATGTTGAATTACTGCTAGGTTCCGAAATTCAAAATTTTTGAAAGTAATATGTGAGCGTGGCAAAAGAAAACGTGTTTTAACAGTCAATCAATTTCGATCGACCAAAAAATGGCCGTTTTTCAAACGGTCTCAGAATTCGACGAAATTAGTTTTATTAGGACCGTATCGTCAATACGAAGCTAGAAAATATTTTTTGGGAATTTTTAGAGTCCGTATGTGGCCCCGGAAAATTAAAATGTGCGTTCAAATTCAATATACAGATTTATATTTTGATTTTGACGGAAACTGATTGAAACGATCGAATCAGCTTACGATACATATCCCATTGCGTTCGAAATGGGGGTAATTAGCTATGGACGACAGTCGGTGGATTTGATTTCGAGTTAAAATTAAAAAGTTACTTTTTGAAAATTAAAATAATTAAATAATAAAATATATATGTTTTACATATAGCCCCCCCCCCCCCCCCCCCGGTTCTCTTTTTTCCCCCAAACCGGATCTCGATCGAAATATATAAAAATGGCGGCCCTATTTCCTGGTGGATCCGCCTCCAGCCCACCGCCTACCACCGACCAACGCCCCACGCCGCCGCTCCACCTCAGGCACGCCCCCCTCTTCTCCGACGCCCTCTCTCCCTTGCCCCCTTCTGTAATCCGCGAGCCCCTCCCCTTTTTTCCCTGAAGCTGTCACTACTGCAACCTATGGCCCCACCACCGCCTGCCGCGAGCTCCAGCCGCCTCCCCAACCCCACTGCATTGCGCCACCATCCCCCTTAGTCCACCGTCCAACTGTGTCGCCCCTCCACCTTCGAAAAACCATTTAAAAATGTGAGTTTTCTGATTTGTCTTCTTTAATTTAGCATTGTTAGCAATTAGAAATAGGATTTGCGGGTGGATAAAATAAAAATATGATTTTTCATCTAAGTAGAATAAAAAGATTAGATTTTTATTTATAAAAAGATTAGATTTGTATACGGGAAAAGATTAGATCTTTAATATAGAAAAGGTGAGATTTTTGTATATGAAGTAGAGTATTAAAAATATAATCTTACCATTTAGAGGGCGAAATAGATATGATTTTTATTGTTAGATTAGCAAAGTAGAAATATGATTTTTACAATGAAAAGATCGATATAAAAATACGATTTTTATTATACGAATGGCATGTTAAAAATATGATTTTTATAATATCATAGTGGAGTAAAAATATAATTTTTAGCTAGGTAAAAATTAGATTTTTATATATGAAGCGAAATAAAAATTCGATCTTTATATAAGAAGTAGAAATGTAAAAATATAATTTTTATATAGAAAGAAGCATTGTAACATATAAGAAATTAAAATAAAAATATGATTTTTATTTATTGGGATAAAGCGATAAAAATATGATTTTTACTGTGAACAGCGGGAAAAGATGGCGATGGTATCGACTGAAATCAAAACGAAACCCGAACAGTTCAAAAGGAAAGCACGGAGGAGTGGAACCCAAGGTGAAAACTTCTCACTTTTAATTTGTTTTCCAGTTGAAATATATACTAGGATGCAGACGGTGCTTAACAGCACCCGGCACCCGTTGTCCACAGACCATGGACGACTTGTTTGTTTGTTGTTTGTGGTGTGAATATTGATTGTATGATGTGGAAAGGAATAAATTATTTTATGGTTAAAAATATAATTTTTAACGTGTATATAAAATAAATATTTATCGGACGATTTGTTTATGTACACACATTTGACTGATATGGATTGGGATGATAAATTTTACACATCGCCCAACTACACAAATAAAACCTGTGTTTGATTGTTTGAAAACCCCACACGGGTGTTGGGATGAAATTGGGCATACACTAGTCTCAATAATTAGTTGTATGTCGATCGATTGATTGACAGACTGTTATAAGCATTAAATATTTATATTTGATGCTTATGCAGTGTAGAATGCACTTTGGGCGATGGTTTACTGTGTTTGATTGTTGTTATGTGCGTGTGTGTATGAAATCCATATAAATCACATTGTATGGTAATTGACTGTGTCTGATTCCAGTTCAGAAAGAATGAATATTTTAAAATAACGATTATTTTAAAATAAGGAATACTTTCAAACAATATTCAAAAAAGAATCAAAATAGGATTTTGATGTCCGATTTGGGTTGGGCACGAATATATTTAAATATATATAGCCTGTTGATTAGATTGACGCCATGTTGACGTGAACGATATTTATATCGATTTTATTCATTTATATATTGAATATCGAAAAGGAAACGATTTCGAAATATAATGTTTTGAAAATATTATCATTTGTATATCGATGATATGGAATATTCAATTTCGATTTGAAATTGAATAGGAATTTGAAATCGTTTTGAAAACGAATTTAAAATGATTTATAAAATACGTTTTAAAAGGAAATCGAAGAAATATATATTATATATAATATAATGGCCTGAATAGAATGCGCCGCGCAGCGGCAGTTCGCGAATTTCAACCATTGACTTCGAACGGATATTACGGGAGATCCGACCGTCGGATTCTCCTAAAACTGGAACCGTTGGGTTCGTATCGAAAAGAGTTTTCTAATGAATATTAGAGATTTGAAATCTAATGGTTGGATTTGGAATTATGTCCAAATCAAATTTGGAAAAGGTCGCTGTAAGTGCAGTTCGATGGCCGTTTATGGAAATCGACTGTCCGGGCCTTGATAAAATTATTAAAAATAGTAATAATTTGTGTAAAATCATAAGAACTGATTTGGAAAGAATTGGGATGAAAAATTACATATTTGAAGAGATAAAAATAGATTTTTATCGAAATGAACTAGTTTTGAACTAGAATTATAATCCATTTATTTTTGAAATAAATAAATTGGATTTGAAAGGGTTTTAAAAGTAACCAGAATTTCCAATAATTGAATTGGAATGGATTTGAATCGAAATTGCCTTTGGATTATTTCGATGTTGGATTTCGTGATTATACAGATATTGTTATGGAAATTTGAAAGATATATTTATATCGTTATTTCCCATATGATATTTGTTGGTCGTAGAATTTAATATTGAATATAAGTCGGTATACTTTCTATTCAGAGCCTTGTATTTAATATCAAATGGGATTTGGGTTTGTCGTGAATGGTGTCTTCATTAACACTGTTCTCAAACCCTGTTGAGAAAAAGATTAAATCTTTTTATTTAGATTTAATAAAATATACCAATTAAATGGTATTTAATGGAATTGGAATTGAATTTGAATTGATTTTTGGGTTTATCGGGAATGGTGTTTTAAATAACACTTGTTCTTCAACCCGATAATTAACGGAATGTGAATTGGGTTTATTGTGAACTGTATTTTAACGAAATTCGTTCTTTAACCCGATTTACATGAAATGGGATTTGGAATTTATAAGTCTTTTTGATAAGATTTAAAGGAGATTTTCCAAAGTAAAGTTTTCCAATTTAATAAAATTAATTGGAATAGAATGGAATTCGATTTGGTAATAATCGAAGTGAATTTCTGTGGAGGAAGACTGCTAATATATCTGGAATTTAAAAGGCGTTGCCATTATTCCATTTATATTATTAGTCGGATATGGAAGTTTATATCGATTATATATATCGATTTGTTTTCCATGAAGATTCCATCATTAATGGAATGTGATTTTGGGTTGTAGTGAATAGTATATTTAATAATACTGTTCTTAGACCCAACGGAGTTAAGAAAATCAGAAACTAACTAGAGATAAGTTAAGTTGAATGGTTTCTTGGATATTGATCTGATGTTGGTTTCGGCCTTCGGGGTTAATACTTAGGGAATTGTTCACTTGCTAATTTACGGTTAAAGGCTGATGGAATGGAATGTGATTTCGGGTTTAACGTGAACCGTGTTTTAAATGACATTGGTTCTTTAACCCAGTTAAAGATAGGATATGGTTTCCCAAGTTAAACAATCATTAATATTGATTTTTGGGAAGATTAAAACCAAGTGGAGTTTTAATGTATCTTTAATTAGATTGAAATGATCGAGAATGGAGTATCACCTGTTTTGCTCCAGGCGATAGTTAAATCTTTAATTAGATTTGAACGTGAAATGGTAGTTGAATTTACCGATAACACCGTGGTGTTAGATATGAAGTATTACTAGTTTTACTTCATGGGATGAATAGGTTGGGATTGGGAAATTAAAACAAATGATTACTTCAGTAAGGTTCGTTAATCCCGACTAGTTTGGATAAACCATAATTTGGTTTGAATTGATATTCAAAGGAAGATTAAAGAATAAATTTAAGGAATTTATCTTTGATAAAATTAATGGGAACCTTTCCCAAAGTATAAGAATATTTGAATAAAAGAATATTCTGAATTGGAATGAGGCATATGTTGTGTTTGTGTAACACTTGTTTATTATATACGCGAGTTATTCAGAACGACCGGGTTTATCCCATTCTGAATAACTGATTCGACGATGTGTCGAGGATGAAGACGGTGGTCGAAGACTGGAGGTCTTCACATCGTTTGGATAATTACTGATGATCTTGATTGGGCTGTACACCCAAGAGGAGGGAATCGGTTGGTGATCGTCCAGACGTACTTGGAGATCGATGGATATGCGAGGTACAAGGTGCCTCCGGTTTCGTTCAGACCCAGAACGAACTTGTAAATGGACTGTGTGTCTGACATTGGATATCATTCTGTGTGATTGATGGATATCGGTTGCATGGAGCCGTTTGCCTGTGTGGCAAGCTTAGATGCAAATGATCAAGGCTTCTGTTGAAAAGCAGAGTCTTGTGGTTGATGATCAAAGCACCGTCTGTGTGGCATAGCTTTGTGTAGCATTAATTCGCGAGCATCACATCCCGGTGTGAACCAGATACAGGAGAAGGACCTCAGGGAGGACATGCGTTTCCTTCTAGCTAGGGTGGTGTCAGTGACCTACCAGCCCTGACATTTATATTATTTTCACCTGTGTGGTTGTTGGATTGCGAGGCGCCTCGATTATATTGGTCGATCCGGGACCGATAGAGTCATTTGGCTCATTTACGCCCCATAGGGCGGGGAAATGCATTGTCCAGGGTTTAAGTTTAATCTACATCGAGTGGACCGGACCTGAAGATCCAAGGGCCCACCTGAGTCTGGGTCCTGAGACATGGTAGGCTAGATTGTCTCGAAGCGGTGAGGACGATCCCTGGCCTCGGTTCACAGACGGAAATCCAACTTCCAATACGTGGCTTTGCGGTTTTGATTGTAGAACCTATATATGACGACATAGTAATATGGGGCACTTATGCTGTCTATGATTGGTACTTATGATTGAAATTGTTTTGACACTATACACTTATAGTAATAATAAAAGATGAAATTTCATGTACCAAGCATTTTTGGCTATTATAAGGTAAAACCCTATTCTCCGGCTTGTGTTGCATTGTGTGATGGGACCTGGGTCTTATAATAGCTTCATTTTTCCAAAAAACATTGCGTTGTTTTGTTATATGCACTGGTATTCTTGGAAGGAAACCCGTTCCGTGTTATACGGCGTGGTCCCTTGATTTACTTTATTTTACAGTAAAGTTTTAAATAACTGTTTTAGTTCTCACACCAGTCACATGACTAACCTGGAGTTTATTGTTTTAACCTAAACTCTGAGTGCCCTTATTTTGACATGGGCAGCTAGTAGTTTTGGTTTTGCAGATTTATATTCACAGGATCCTGATTTACAGCTGGAACGATATCCGGAAAGCTCTGTATCCGTATATCTCCTTCAGTTGTGTTTTGTATTATTTTCTACTGCTATGTAAGGTATTGTAAATCTCTGATATTTATCGAATGTTTAATATTTATTCATGCTTTTTATATTCTTGTGTTCTGATGGAATTGCTGTAATTAACAATGAAATGTTCTTCTGTTTGTGTTCCGATTTGTCGTGTTCTCAAAACAATCAGGGGTTTCGAACAGTCTTGGTCGGTTTAACGATCAATTCGGATCGAGCGAAATTTCCAATTGTTACATGTGGTAACAGAGCTTTGGTTTACAGAGCTCAGAGAACAAGACACTTTAGAACCGAAAGAAAGAATTCATCGGAGATGGGATTAGTAATATCCAATGAGAATGACTCGTTAGAGATGGGATCAGTAGTATCCTAGAACGAGTGTGAAGAGTATATTTTTAAAATGAAAACGAATTTTGTTTTGAAAGTTTAAACTTTATTCAACATATTTGAATATTTATTCGTATTGAATTTGGGCAATCCAATATATAAAATTTTTGCATATACGTCTGGTCCACGGGTATTCGAAATTTTAATATATTGGGTAGACATAGAATCACACTCTAGTCGCCCAGAGATGATTCTGATGATGAGGCCTCATCATCAGTGTTCGAGTCTCGAAGGTGGGATATCTATATGATTCCAATTGACTGGTGTGAGAACCAAAATTAGATAGGGCTTATTGTTGTGATTTGGCATCAAAAACATGATTTTCATATGTGTATCAAAATTATGAATTTGAAATGTTAATCAACTAATTGATTGCTGATTGTGTTGTTTGATTATTGGTTGATTAATTAAAATTTGAACCATATAACCAAATTGATCAAATATTGAACTGTATTGGAAATTGTTTGGAATTGCATGCATGCATGTACCTATATATGTGTATCCGTTGAACAGGTCATTGCAAAGAGGCTAGAACAGAAGAATAAAATTGTTTTCCCGACTAATACTTACATGTTTACTAATTTCTTGGGTTTGGATGATTTTATGAGCCGATTGGCTAGCCGCTTGGCTGTTTCTTTTTCTTTTTGGATTGGAGAGGCCTGTATGGCAATTCCGGGATTTTCCCGGAGCTCCCGTGCAGGGGAGGTTATGGCGAAATTTTTCGAAAATTTAGGGTGTTAGCCAAATTTTTGAAAATTTGAAAAGTTCTTAGAAACTGAAAAGTTGAAGAACGTAAGCCGTAATGAAAATAATGAAAGTTGAGTTGGTTCGAAAAACAACTTTCAGCTTTGTTCTTTTTCGGGGACGAAAAGTTTTAAGTGGGAGAGATTGTAATAACCCGGAAATCAGTACCAATTTAAAATTTTTATTTTGGCAATTTTGATGATTTTTGATTATATAAAATGAATCATTTTAAATAATAACGACGAGTAATTTATTTTGAATAGAATTAGATCGTATATATTTATATAGATCGTCATTAGAATATAAATATTTTATTTTAATTATAAAAGGAATTGAAAATGGCGCGGTAGTTTGAAAATTCGATTTAAAATTTCAAATGAATGTACAGGATTCAAAATAAACCGGATTTTAGTGAAACGAAAAATATTAGAATATATTTGAGAATATCTTTCCAACGAATCTGAAAAATTGAAATTTCATAGCGGGGATAAAAAGTTATGCCCAGTTGAAAATTCAGAATAGTCGCTATGGAACTCTGGCCCTTAAAAATGGAAATTTTGCAAACGACTTCTGTTTTCGACGAAACCACTTTCGTTGGATCCAGGATGTCGAATTATTGCAAGGTTCCAAAATTCATAATGTTTGAAAGTAATATGTGAGTGTGGCAAAAGAAAACGTGTTTTAACAGTTTCAGTCAATTTAGATCGACCAGAAAATGGCCATTTTTCAAAAGGTCTCAGAATTCAATGAAACTAGTTTTGTTAGGACTATATCGTCAATACGAAGCTAGAAAATATTTTTTGGAAATTTTTAGAGTCCGTATGTGGCCCCAGTAAATTAAAATGTGCGTTCAAATTTAATATATAGATTTATATTTTGATTTTGATGAAAATTGATTAAAACGATCGAATTAGCTTACGATACATATCCCATTGCGTTCGTAATGGGGGTAATTAGCTGTGGACGACAATCGATGGATTTGATTTCGAGTTCAAATTAAAAAGTTACTTTTTGAAAATTAAAATAATAAAATATATATGCTTTACATATAGACCCCCCCCCCCCGTTCTTTTTTCCCCCAAACCGGATCTCGATCGAAATAAATAAA
This sequence comes from Allium sativum, assembly GCA_030737875.1. Lineage (NCBI taxonomy): Eukaryota > Viridiplantae > Streptophyta > Magnoliopsida > Asparagales > Amaryllidaceae > Allium > Allium sativum. The sequence continues at coordinate 533,708,956 of CM060915.1, forward strand.
AATGGCGGCCCCCTTTCCTCGTCTATCCGCCTCCAGCCCACCGCCTACCACCGACCGACGCCCCACGTCGCCGCTCCACCTTAGGCACGCCCCCCCTCTTTTCCGACGGCCTCTCTCCCTTGCCCCTTCTGTAATCAGCGAGCCCCTCCCCTTTTTTTTCCTTTAAGCCATCACCGCCACAACCTATGGCCCCACCACCGCCTGCCGCGAGCTCCAGTCGCCTCCCCGACCCCACTGCTGTAAAGACCCGCAACTTCCCGTAAAGGAAAGCGGCGGATAGTCCGAGAACAAACCACAACAGAACGCATATAAAAGAACATTTCACGGTATATTACAACAGTGCATCAGATTACAAGAATATACAGAGTATAAACGAATAAATATTACACAGAAATATCAGAGATTTAAATACATAGCAGCGGAAAATAATACAATACACAACTAGAATGAGATATACGGATACAAAGCTTTCCGGATATCGTTCCAGCTGTAAACCAGGATCCTGTGAATATAAATCTGCAAAACCAAAACTACTAGCTGCCCGTGTCAAAATAAGGGCACCCAGAGTTTAGGTTAAAACAATAAACTCCAGGTCAGTCATGTGACTGGTGTGAGAACTAAAACAGTTATTAATCTTTATTTTAAATCATTAGGTAAATCAAGGGACCACGCCGTATAATACGGAACGGGTTTCCTCCCAAGAATACCAGTGCATAAAACAAACAGCGCAATGCTTAAATAAAGAAAAATGAAGCTGTTATAAGACCCAGGTCCCATCACACAATGCAACGCAGCCGAGGATAGGGTTTTCCCTTATAACAGCCAAAGAATGCTTGATACGTTTAAAACAAATCATTTGATACTAATAATACGTGCATAGTGTATAAAACAACTTCAAATCATAAGTATCAATCATAGGCGGCATGAATGGCCCATAACACTATGTCGCCATATATAAGTTTACAATCAAAACCGCAAGACGACGTATTGGAAGTTGGGTTATCATTTATGGTATGAACCGAGGCTAGGGGCAAGATCCTCTACCGATTCGAGACGCTCTAGTCCGCCCCTCAGGATCAGAGCTCGAGTGACCCTTGGATCGTCAGGGCCGTTCCACCGATGTGGATTAAAATGCCTGAACATGCGTTTCCCCACCCTTTGGGGCGTAAGTCTGGCCCGTCAGCCGACCAGAAGCATCGGCCGAAACCGATATCACGAGGCGCCTCGCTTTTCAGCAAGTAATAATAGGTAACATCCACATGAGTCAAACTCGTCAGCCAGTTCAAGCACTGACGCCACTCCTAACTAGAAAGAAACGCATGTCCTCCCTGAGGTCCGTCTCCCGTTTTTGATTCATACCGGGTGTGATACTCGCGAATCAACGTTACACAAAGCTACGCCACAAAGGCCGTGCTTCGATCATCACCACAAGACTTTGCTTTTCAACAGAAGCCTTGATCATTTGCATCTTAGCATGCCACACAGGCAATTCACTCCATGCGATTGATATCCATCAATATATAACCCCTGAGCTCGTACGTCTCAGAGAAGGGCGTTAAGCAAGAGAATAAATTCTCCGCCGCCAAACAGATATATATTTAATAGAGATCAATCACACGGACTAAAATCCAATGTCAGACACACAGTCCATTTACAAGTCCGTTCTGGGTCTGAACGAAACCGGAGGCACCTAGTACCCCGCATATCCATCGATCTCCAAGTACGTCTGGACGATCACTAACTGTTTCCATCTTCTTGGGTGTACAGCCCAATCAAGATCATCAGTAATTACCCAAACGACGTGAAGACCTCCGGTCTTCGACCATCGTCTTCATCTTCGACTTATCGTCGTATCAGTTATTCAGAATGGGATTAACCCGGTCTTTCCGAATAATTCGCGTATATTTTAAATAAGTGTTACACAAACACAACATACGCCTCATTCCAATTCATTAGTCACTAACCGTAAATTAATCGAGAGAATAATTCCCCAAACATTAACCCCGAAGGCCGAAACCAACATCAGATCAATATCCAGAAAACCATTCTGCTTGGCTAACCGACAGTTAGTTTCTAAATTTCACGTTCAAATCTAATTAAAGATTTAACTATCGCCTGGAGCAAAACTGGTGATACTCCATTTCGATTATTTCAATCTAATTAAAGATTCATTAAAACTCCACTTAGTTTTAATCTGTGCCTGGGTTAAAGAATCAGTGTCATTTAAAAACACGGTTCACGATAAACCCAAAGTCACATCCCATTAATTATCGGGTTAAAGAACAAGTGTTATTTAAAACACTGTTCACGATAAACCCAAAAATCAATATCAATTCAATTCCAATTAAATATCATTTAATTGGTACACTTCATTAAATCTAAATAAAAAGATTTAATCTTTTCTCAACTGGGTTCAAGAACAGTGTTAGTGAAGACACCATTCACGACAAACCCAAATCACATTCATTAATTATCGGGTTAAAGAACAAGTGTTATTTAAAACACTGTTCACGATAAACCCAAAAATCAATATCAATTCAATTCCAATTAAATATTATTTAATCGGTACACTTCATTAAATCTAAATAAAAAGATTTAATCTTTTCTCAACTGGGTTCAAGAACAGTGTTAGTGAAGACACCATTCACGGCAAACCCAAATCACATTTGATATTCAATATAAGGCTCTGAATAGAAAATATATCGGCTTATATTCAATATCAAATTCTACGATTAACAAATGTCGTATTGGAAATAACGATATAAATATATCTTTCAAATTTCCATAACAACACCTGTATAATCACGAATTCCAACATCGAAATATTCCGAAGACAATTTCGATTCAAATCCACTCCAATGCAATCATTGGATATTTTGGTTATTTTCAAAACCCTTTTTAAATTCAATTTATTTATTAAAAATAAATAGAATTATATTTCTCGTTCAAAACTAGTTCATTTCGATAAAAATCTATTTTTATCTTTTCAAATATGGAGTTTTTCATCCCAATTCTTCTCAAATCATTTCTTATGATTTTACACAAATTATTACTATTTTTAATAATTTTATCAAGGCCCGTACAGTCGATTTCCAACAATGGCCATCGAACTGCACTTACAGCGACCTTTTTCGAATTTGATTTGGACATAATTCCAAATCCAACCGTTAGATTTCTAATTTCTAATATTCGTTAGAAAGCTCTTTTCGATACGAACCCAACGGTTCCGGTTTTTGGAGAATCCGACGGTCGGATCTCCCGTAATGTCCGTTTGAAATAAATGGTCGAAATTCGCGAACTGCCGCGGCGCGGCGCGTTCTATTCAGGCCATTATATTATATATATAATATATATAATATATATTTCGTCGATTTCTATTTAAAACGAATTATATAAATAGTTTTGAATTCGTTTCAAAAACATTTTCAACTTTCTTTTCAATTCAAATCAAAATTGAATTCTTCTTTATAGATTCGTTTTAAAATTCATTTCTATTCGAAATCGTTTTCAATTCAATTCATTTCGAAATCGTTTTCAATTCAATTCATTTCGAAATCGTTTTCAATTCAATTCATTTCGAAATCGTTTTCAATTCAATTCATTTCGAAATCGTTATATATCGATATAAATATCGTTCACGTCAAAATGGCGTCAAACTAATCAACACGGCTTCATAAATTTCTATTTTCAAATATTCTATTTCAAATATTCCTTTTTCAAAATAGTTGTTATCATCAAAAATATTTCGTTCAACACATGACCAATCTCAATGAATGAGTACTGTCAACACATGAACTTTTATTTTATATCGATAAAGGTGCAAATTTTATTACTAAAATATTTCGTTCAACACATGACCAATCTCAATGAATGAGTACTGTCAACACATGAACTTTTATTTTATATTATACTTTATTTTTCAAATTGGAATGAGGCCCAATCAATCACCATATAACGTTAATTATATGGATTTGCATACATCACATGTATATAATAGCATTGAAAAATAATCAACCATCAACCAAAGTGCACTACACTGTATAAGCATCAAATATAGATATCTAACGCTTATAACAGCCTGTCAATCAATCGATCGACATATTTAATCAATCAGGATGAGTGAACTTCAAATTTCATCCTAACACCCGTGTGGGGTTTCAATCAATCAAACACATATTTTATTTGTGCAGTTGGGCGATGTGTGAAATTTATCGTCCCAATCAATGTCATTCAAATAGGTGTACATAAACAAACCGTCCGGTTTGTAAATGAATATTTATTCACATTCACGTTAAAAATTATATTTCTAACGATAAAACATTTTATTTCAACCTATGAATTTCTATTCAATTCATTTACACAACAAAATGATATTTTTATTTTTCTAACATATTTTAGAAAATTCCGGCGGCATAACGGCACGATACCAGAAACGGGACAAGGCCTAGCCTTATCCCCGGTCTAGTGAAGGCCCACGCCATCCACACATCAATCAAATTCACCAAACAACCAATTTCAAATCAAATCATCAAACTAATCTATGCAACCAAACAAACAAGTCCATGGTCTGTGGACGATTGTGTCGGGTGCTACTAAGCACCGTCTGCATCCTAGTATATATATATATAACTAGAAAATAAATTTAAAGGTGAGAAATTCTCACTTATAGCTATCCTAGCTCCACGGCTCTTCATTTGCAGAAGTCTTCGTCGTTTCGCCTTTTTGTCACCTTCGTTGTCCGCTTTCACTACATATGTAAAAATCGAGTTTTTACTTCGCTATTCAATATATAAAAATCGAATTTTTACTTCGATGTTCAATATATAAAAATCATATTTTTCTATCAAAGTTCAATATATAAAAATCGAATTTTTACTTCAAAGTTCAATATATAAAAATCGAATTTTTACTTCAAAGTTCAATATATAAAAATCGAATTTTTACTTCAAAGTTCAATATATAAAAATCGAATTTTTACTTCAAAGTTCAATATATAAAAATCGAATTTTTACTTCAAAGTTCAATATATAAAAAATCGAATTTTTAGTTCAAAGTTCAATATATAAAAATCGAATTTTTACTTCAAAGTTCAATATATAAAAATCGAATTTTTACTTCAAAGTTCAATATATAAAAATCGAATTTTTACTTCAAAGTTCAATATATAAAAATCCTATTTTTCTATCGAAGTTCAATATATAAAAATCATATTTTTCTATCGAAGTTCAATATATAAAAATTCTATTTTTCTATCGAAGTTCAATATATAAAAATCCTATTTTTCTATCGAAGTTCAATATATAAAAATCCTATTTTTCTATCGAAGTTCAATATATAAAAATCATATTTTTCTATCGAAGTTCAATATATAAAAATCATATTTTTCTATCGAAGTTCAATATATAAAAATCATATTTTTCTATCGAAGTTCAATATATAAAAATCCTATTTTCCTATCGAAGTTCAATATATAAAAATCCTATTTTTACTATATATAAAAATCAGTTTTCACTTTAAATAAAATTCAGTTTTCACTTTAAATAAAATTCAGTTTTCACTTTAAATAAAATTCAGTTTTCACTTTAAATAAAATTCAGTTTTCCTAAACAAAAATAAAAACAGTTTGATACTTTTTAAAAACAAATCAGTTTTATATTTTTTTTTTATAATTAAAATCAGTTTTTATAATTTAAACAAAATCAGTTTTTCAATCTTTTCCAAATTCAGTTTTTGAAATATATAAAGAAATCAGTTTTTGAAATTAGTTTTAACAAAAGTAAAAATAAAAAAAAAAAAACTTACGGGGGGCGCTGTGCTTGTTCGTCAGTCGAAGGGGGGGGGGCGTCGGCTTCGTCGAGGGTTCGGAGGAGGGGGGGGCGTCGGCTTCGTCGAGGGGTCTCGGGCTTGGATTCGATGTCGGCTATGGCTAGGGGCTCGCGCGAGCTGAGGGTGGAGGAGATGGATGGAAACGAGAAGGGGAAGGGGAAGCTCCGGTGGAGACTGGCGAGGCGGTCGTCGGTGGCTCCTGGGCCCCAGGGCGGCGGCGCGATTTAGATTAGGTTTTTCTTTTTTTTTTCTTTTCTTCCTGGTATGAATGAGGAATCGGGGGGGGGGGCAACGAAGAAGAATAGGAGGGATTTTTTTTTATTATTATTCTATTTTATTATTTAATTATTTATTTTTGCCAAAGGGTTGACTTTTACATACGACCTCGAAACGAGGTCCACCGCCTGTCGTCCATAGCGTTTTACCCCCATTCCGAACCCAATGGGATATGTATCGCCAGCTGATTCGACTGTTTGAATCAGTTTCCGTTAAATTTACATTTAAATCTCTATATTGAATTTTAAACGTACATTTCAAATTACCGGGGTCACATACTAACTAGAAAAATTCCCGAAAAATATTTTCTAGCTTCGTATTGACGATACGGTCCTAACAAAACTAGTTTCGTCGAATTCTGAGACCGTTTGAAAAATGGCCAATTTCCAGTCGATTAAAATCAACTAAAACCGGTCAAACGCGTTTTCCTTTGCCACGCTCACATATTGATTCAGAAAATTATGAAATTTGGAATCTAGCAATAATTTAACATCACGGACCCAACAAAACTGGTTTCGTCGAAATCCGAGGTCGTTTGCAAAATGTCCATTTTTAAGGGCCTGAATTCCATAGCGACTATTCAGAATTTTCAACTGGACATATCTTTTGATTCCCGCTATGAAATTTCGATTATTCGGATTCGTTGGAAAGATATTCACTATTAGATTCCATTATTTTTGGTTTCACTAAAATCCGGATTGTTTCGCACCCGATACATTCAATTGAAGTTTGAAATCGAATTATCGAACTACCGCGCCATTTTCAATTCTATTTATAATTATATATAATTATTTATATTCTAACAACGACGCGTATAATATATACGTTCGAATTATATTCAAAATAAATTTCTCGCCGATATTATTTAAAATAATTCATTTTAAATAATTAAAATTCGCTAAAATTGCCAAAATAAAAATTTTAAACTGGCCCAGATTTTCGGGTTGTTACAATCTCCCCCACTTAAAACTTTTCGTCCCCGAAAAGGAACAAAGTCGAAAGTGGTTTGATTAATCAACTCTACGCTCGATCAGGCTTCCATTCTCTAACCTTTCAGTTTCTGAGAATTTTCTAAAATTTCAAAAATTTGGCTAACACCCTAAATTTTTGAAAAATTTCGCCATAACCTCCCCTGCACCGGGAGCATCGGGGAATTTCAAATAGCTTCCCCGGTCCTTCAGATCTCAAAAAGAAAAAGAAAAAGCCAAGCGGCTAGCCAATAGGCTCACAAAATCATCATCACCCAAACAAAACAGGAAATTATGTAGTAAACATGTACCTATTTGTCGGGCAAACAAATTTTATTCTCTGGCTCTAGCGTCCTTGCTATGACCTGTTCAAAGATATATATGTATATGCAAGCAAATGCAACCAATTTTCAATATAATCCAATATTTGGTTCAATTAGGCTAAATGGTTCAAAATTATCAAACAAATAAACAAACAACACAAACATCAATCAATTAGTGAATTTAACGTTTCAAATCGATAATTTTGATATATATACAAAAATCATGTTTTGGTGCCAATTTACAACAATGTGTTCTAACTATATTAGTTTTGGTTCTCACACCAGTCTAATGGAAACATATAGAAATCACACCTTCGAAACACGAAAATAAATACTGGTGATGGCGCGCCATCATCAGAATCATGTCCGGGCGACTAGAGTGTGACTCTATATCTATCCAGTATATTAAAATTTCGAATACACGCGGATCAGACGTATACGCAAAACCTATATATACTGGATTGTCCACATCAATATAAATATATAATCAAATACGAATAATTGATTTAAATTTTCAAAACAAAATTTGTTTTCATTTGAAAAATATACTCTTCACACTCGTTCTAGGATACTACTGATCCTATCTCTAACGAGTCATTCTAATTGGATACTACTAATCCAATATCTGATGAATTCTTTCGTATGTTTCTAATGTGCCTTGTTCTCTGCTTTGTAAACCAAAGCTCTGATACCAAATGTAAAGACCCGCAACTTCCCGTAAAGGAAAGCGGCGGATAGTCCGAGAACAAACCACAACAGAACGCATATAAAAGAACATTTCACGGTATATTACAACAGTGCATCAGATTACAAGAATATACAGAGTATAAACGAATAAATATTACACAGAAATATCAGAGATTTAAATACATAGCAGCGGAAAATAATACAATACACAACTAGAATGAGATATACGGATACAAAGCTTTCCGGATATCGTTCCAGCTGTAAACCAGGATCCTGTGAATATAAATCTGCAAAACCAAAACTACTAGCTGCCCGTGTCAAAATAAGGGCACCCAGAGTTTAGGTTAAAACAATAAACTCCAGGTCAGTCATGTGACTGGTGTGAGAACTAAAACAGTTATTAATCTTTATTTTAAATCATTAGGTAAATCAAGGGACCACGCCGTATAATACGGAACGGGTTTCCTCCCAAGAATACCAGTGCATAAAACAAACAGCGCAATGCTTAAATAAAGAAAAATGAAGCTGTTATAAGACCCAGGTCCCATCACACAATGCAACGCAGCCGAGGATAGGGTTTTCCCTTATAACAGCCAAAGAATGCTTGATACGTTTAAAACAAATCATTTGATACTAATAATACGTGCATAGTGTATAAAACAACTTCAAATCATAAGTATCAATCATAGGCGGCATGAATGGCCCATAACACTATGTCGCCATATATAAGTTTACAATCAAAACCGCAAGACGACGTATTGGAAGTTGGGTTATCATTTATGGTATGAACCGAGGCTAGGGGCAAGATCCTCTACCGATTCGAGACGCTCTAGTCCTCCCCTCAGGATCAGAGCTCGAGTGACCCTTGGATCGTCAGGGCCGGTCCACCGATGTGGATTAAAATGCCTGAACATGCGTTTCCCCACCCTTTGGGGCGTAAGTCTGGCCCGTCAGCCGACCAGAAGCATCGGCCGAAACCGATATCACGAGGCGCCTCGCTTTTCAGCAAGTAATAATAGGTAACATCCACATGAGTCAAACTCGTCAGCCAGTTCAAGCACTGACGCCACTCCTAACTAGAAAGAAACGCATGTCCTCCCTGAGGTCCGTCTCCCGTTTTTGATTCATACCGGGTGTGATACTCGCGAATCAACGTTACACAAAGCTACGCCACAAAGGCCGTGCTTCGATCATCACCACAAGACTTTGCTTTTCAACAGAAGCCTTGATCATTTGCATCTTAGCATGCCACACAGGCAATTCACTCCATGCGATTGATATCCATCAATATATAACCCCTGAGCTCGTACGTCTCAGAGAAGGGCGTTAAGCAAGAGAATAAATTCTCCGCCGCCAAACAGATATATATTTAATAGAGATCAATCACACGGACTAAAATCCAATGTCAGACACACAGTCCATTTACAAGTCCGTTCTGGGTCTGAACGAAACCGGAGGCACCTAGTACCCCGCATATCCATCGATCTCCAAGTACGTCTGGACGATCACTAACTGTTTCCATCTTCTTGGGTGTACAGCCCAATCAAGATCATCAGTAATTACCCAAACGACGTGAAGACCTCCGGTCTTCGACCATCGTCTTCATCTTCGACTTATCGTCGTATCAGTTATTCAGAATGGGATTAACCCGGTCTTTCCGAATAATTCGCGTATATTTTAAATAAGTGTTACACAAACACAACATACGCCTCATTCCAATTCATTAGTCACTAACCGTAAATTAATCGAGAGAATAATTCCCCAAACATTAACCCCGAAGGCCGAAACCAACATCAGATCAATATCCAGAAAACCATTCTGCTTGGCTAACCGACAGTTAGTTTCTAAATTTCACGTTCAAATCTAATTAAAGATTTAACTATCGCCTGGAGCAAAACTGGTGATACTCCATTTCGATTATTTCAATCTAATTAAAGATTCATTAAAACTCCACTTAGTTTTAATCTGCGCCTGGGTTAAAGAATCAGTGTCATTTAAAAACACGGTTCACGATAAACCCAAAGTCACATCCCATTAATTATCGGGTTAAAGAACAAGTGTTATTTAAAACACTGTTCACGATAAACCCAAAAATCAATATCAATTCAATTCCAATTAAATATCATTTAATTGGTACACTTCATTAAATCTAAATAAAAAGATTTAATCTTTTCTCAACTGGGTTCAAGAACAGTGTTAGTGAAGACACCATTCACGACAAACCCAAATCACATTCATTAATTATCGGGTTAAAGAACAAGTGTTATTTAAAACACTGTTCACGATAAACCCAAAAATCAATATCAATTCAATTCCAATTAAATATTATTTAATCGGTACACTTCATTAAATCTAAATAAAAAGATTTAATCTTTTCTCAACTGGGTTCAAGAACAGTGTTAGTGAAGACACCATTCACGGCAAACCCAAATCACATTTGATATTCAATATAAGGCTCTGAATAGAAAATATATCGGCTTATATTCAATATCAAATTCTACGATTAACAAATGTCGTATTGGAAATAACGATATAAATATATCTTTCAAATTTCCATAACAACACCTGTATAATCACGAATTCCAACATCGAAATATTCCGAAGACAATTTCGATTCAAATCCACTCCAATGCAATCATTGGATATTTTGGTTATTTTCAAAACCCTTTTTAAATTCAATTTATTTATTAAAAATAAATAGAATTATATTTCTCGTTCAAAACTAGTTCATTTCGATAAAAATCTATTTTTATCTTTTCAAATATGGAGTTTTTCATCCCAATTCTTCTCAAATCATTTCTTATGATTTTACACAAATTATTACTATTTTTAATAATTTTATCAAGGCCCGTACAGTCGATTTCCAACAATGGCCATCGAACTGCACTTACAGCGACCTTTTTCGAATTTGATTTGGACATAATTCCAAATCCAACCGTTAGATTTCTAATTTCTAATATTCGTTAGAAAGCTCTTTTCGATACGAACCCAACGGTTCCGGTTTTTGGAGAATCCGACGGTCGGATCTCCCGTAATGTCCGTTTGAAATAAATGGTCGAAATTCGCGAACTGCCGCGGCGCGGCGCGTTCTATTCAGGCCATTATATTATATATATAATATATATTTCGTCGATTTCTATTTAAAACGAATTATATAAATAGTTTTGAATTCGTTTCAAAAACATTTTCAACTTTCTTTTCAATTCAAATCAAAATTGAATTCTTCTTTATAGATTCGTTTTAAAATTCATTTCTATTCGAAATCGTTTTCAATTCAATTCATTTCGAAATCGTTTTCAATTCAATTCATTTCGAAATCGTTTTCAATTCAATTCATTTCGAAATCGTTTTCAATTCAATTCATTTCGAAATCGTTATATATCGATATAAATATCGTTCACGTCAAAATGGCGTCAAACTAATCAACACGGCTTCATAAATTTCTATTTTCAAATATTCTATTTCAAATATTCTATTTCAAATATTCCTTTTTCAAAATAGTTGTTATCATCAAAAATATTTCGTTCAACACATGACCAATCTCAATGAATAAGTACTGTCAACACATGAACTTTTATTTTATATCGATAAAGGTGCAAATTTTATTACTAAAATATTTCGTTCAACACATGACCAATCTCAATGAATGAGTACTGTCAACACATGAACTTTTATTTTATATTATACTTTATTTTTCAAATTGGAATGAGGCCCAATCAATCACCATATAACGTTAATTATATGGATTTGCATACATCACATGTATATAATAGCATTGAAAAATAATCAACCATCAACCAAAGTGCACTACACTGTATAAGCATCAAATATAGATATCTAACGCTTATAACAGCCTGTCAATCAATCGATCGACATATTTAATCAATCAGGATGAGTGAACTTCAAATTTCATCCTAACACCCGTGTGGGGTTTCAATCAATCAAACACATATTTTATTTGTGCAGTTGGGCGATGTGTGAAATTTATCGTCCCAATCAATGTCATTCAAATAGGTGTACATAAACAAACCGTCCGGTTTGTAAATGAATATTTATTCACATTCACGTTAAAAATTATATTTCTAACGATAAAACATTTTATTTCAACCTATGAATTTCTATTCAATTCATTTACACAACAAAATGATATTTTTATTTTTCTAACATATTTTAGAAAATTCTGGCGGCATAACGGCACGATACCAGAAACGGGACAAGGCCTAGCCTTATCCCCGGTCTAGTGAAGGCCCACGCCATCCACACATCAATCAAATTCACCAAACAACCAATTTCAAATCAAATCATCAAACTAATCTATGCAACCAAACAAACAAGTCCATGGTCTGTGGACGATTGTGTCGGGTGCTACTAAGCACCGTCTGCATCCTAGTATATATATATATATAACTAGAAAATAAATTTAAAGGTGAGAAATTCTCACTTATAGCTATCCTAGCTCCACGGCTCTTCATTTGCAGAAGTCTTCGTCGTTTCGCCTTTTTGTCACCTTCGTTGTCCGCTTTCACTACATATGTAAAAATCGAGTTTTTACTTCGCTATTCAATATATAAAAATCGAATTTTTACTTCGATGTTCAATATATAAAAATCATATTTTTCTATCAAAGTTCAATATATAAAAATCGAATTTTTACTTCAAAGTTCAATATATAAAAATCGAATTTTTACTTCAAAGTTCAATATATAAAAATCGAATTTTTACTTCAAAGTTCAATATATAAAAATCGAATTTTTACTTCAAAGTTCAATATATAAAAATCGAATTTTTACTTCAAAGTTCAATATATAAAAAATCGAATTTTTAGTTCAAAGTTCAATATATAAAAATCGAATTTTTACTTCAAAGTTCAATATATAAAAATCGAATTTTTACTTCAAAGTTCAATATATAAAAATCGAATTTTTACTTCAAAGTTCAATATATAAAAATCCTATTTTTCTATCGAAGTTCAATATATAAAAATCATATTTTTCTATCGAAGTTCAATATATAAAAATTCTATTTTTCTATCGAAGTTCAATATATAAAAATCCTATTTTTCTATCGAAGTTCAATATATAAAAATCCTATTTTTCTATCGAAGTTCAATATATAAAAATCATATTTTTCTATCGAAGTTCAATATATAAAAATCATATTTTTCTATCGAAGTTCAATATATAAAAATCATATTTTTCTATCGAAGTTCAATATATAAAAATCCTATTTTCCTATCGAAGTTCAATATATAAAAATCCTATTTTTACTATATATAAAAATCAGTTTTCACTTTAAATAAAATTCAGTTTTCACTTTAAATAAAATTCAGTTTTCACTTTAAATAAAATTCAGTTTTCACTTTAAATAAAATTCAGTTTTCACTTTAAATAAAATTCAGTTTTCCTAAACAAAAATAAAAACAGTTTGATACTTTTTAAAAACAAATCAGTTTTATATTTTTTTTTTTTATAATTAAAATCAGTTTTTATAATTTAAACAAAATCAGTTTTTCAATCTTTTCCAAATTCAGTTTTTGAAATATATAAAGAAATCAGTTTTTGAAATTAGTTTTAACAAAAGTAAAAATAAATAAAAAAAAACTTACGGGGGGCGCTGTGCTTGTTCGTCAGTCGAAGGGGGGGGGCGTCGGCTTCGTCGAGGGTTCGGAGGAGGGGGGGCGTCGGCTTCGTCGAGGGGTCTTGGGCTTGGATTCGATGTCGGCTATGGCTAGGGGCTCGCGCGAGCTGAGGGTGGAGGAGATGGATGGAAACGAGAAGGGGAAGGGGAAGCTCCGGTGGAGACTGGCGAGGCGGTCGTCGGTGGCTCCTGGGCCCCAGGGCGGCGGCGCGATTTAGATTAGGTTTTTCTTTTTTTTTTCTTTTCTTCCTGGTATGAATGAGGAATCGGGGGGGGGGGGGGCCAACGAAGAAGAATAGGAGGGATTTTTTTTTTTATTATTCTATTTTATTATTTAATTATTTATTTTTGCCAAAGGGTTGACTTTTACATACGACCTCGAAACGAGGTCCACCGCCTGTCGTCCATAGCGTTTTACCCCCATTCCGAACCCAATGGGATATGTATCGCCAGCTGATTCGACTGTTTGAATCAGTTTCCGTTAAATTTACATTTAAATCTCTATATTGAATTTTAAACGTACATTTCAAATTACCGGGGTCACATACTAACTAGAAAAATTCCCGAAAAATATTTTCTAGCTTCGTATTGACGATACGGTCCTAACAAAACTAGTTTCGTCGAATTCTGAGACCGTTTGAAAAATGGCCAATTTCCAGTCGATTAAAATCAACTAAAACCGGTCAAACGCGTTTTCCTTTGCCACGCTCACATATTGATTCAGAAAATTATGAAATTTGGAATCTAGCAATAATTTAACATCACGGACCCAACAAAACTGGTTTCGTCGAAATCCGAGGTCGTTTGCAAAATGTCCATTTTTAAGGGCCTGAATTCCATAGCGACTATTCAGAATTTTCAACTGGACATATCTTTTGATTCCCGCTATGAAATTTCGATTATTCGGATTCGTTGGAAAGATATTCACTATTAGATTCCATTATTTTTGGTTTCACTAAAATCCGGATTGTTTCGCACCCGATACATTCAATTGAAGTTTGAAATCGAATTATCGAACTACCGCGCCATTTTCAATTCTATTTATAATTATATATAATTATTTATATTCTAACAACGACGCGTATAATATATACGTTCGAATTATATTCAAAATAAATTTCTCGCCGATATTATTTAAAATAATTCATTTTAAATAATTAAAATTCGCTAAAATTGCCAAAATAAAATTTTTAAACTGGCCCAGATTTTCGGGTTGTTACAACTGCGTTGCGCCACCATCCCCCTCAGTCCACCGTTCAACTGTGTCGCCCCTCCACCTTGGAAAAACCATATAAAAATGTGAGTTTTCTGATTTGTCTTCTTTAATTTAGCATTGTTAGCAATTAGAAATAGGATTTGTGGGCGGATAAAATAAAAATATGATTTTTCATGTAAGTAGAATAAAAAGATTAGATTTTTATTTATAAAAAGATTAGATTTTTATTTATAAAAAGATTAGATTTGTATACGGGAAAAGATTAGATCTTTAATATAGAAAAGGTGATATTTTCTATATGAAGTAGCGTATTAAAAATATAATCTTACCATCTAGAGGGCGAAATAGATATGATTTTTATTGTTAGATTAGCAAAGTAAAAATATGATTTTTACAATGAAAAGATCGATATAAAAATATGATTTTTATAATATTATAGTGGAGTAAAAATATAATTTTTAGCTAGGTAAAAATTAGATTTTTATATATGAAGCGAAATAAAAATTCGATCTTTATATAAGAAGTAGAAATGTAAAAATATAATTTTTATATAGAAAGAAGCGTTGTAAAATATAAGAAATTGAAATAAAAATATGATTTTTTTTATTGGGATAAAGCGATAAAAATATGATTTTTACTGTGAACAGCGGGAAAAGATGACGATGGTATCGACTGAAATCAAAACGAAACCCGAACAGTTCAAAAGGAAAGCACGGAGGAGTGGAACCCAAAGTGAGAACTTCTCACTTTAATTTGTTTTCTAGTTGAAATATATACTAGGATGCAGACGGTGCTTAGCGGCACCCGACACCCATTGTCCACAGACCATGGACGACTTGTTTGTTTGTTGTTTGTGGTGTGAATATTGATTGTGTGATGTAGAATGGAATAAATTATTTTATGGTTAAAAATATAATTTTTAACGTGTATATAAAATAAATATTTATAAACGAATTGGACGATTTGTTTATGTACACACATTTGACTGATATGGATTGGGACGATAAATTTTACACATCACCCAACTGCATAAATAAAACCTGTGTTTGATTGTTTGAAAACCCCACACGGGTGTTGAATGAAATTGGACATACACTAGTCCCAATAATTAGTTGTATGTCGATCGATTGATTGACAGGCTGTTATAAGCATTAAATATTTATATTTGATGCTTATGCAGTGTAGAATGCACTTTGTGGGATGGTTGACTGTGTCTGATTGTTGTTATGTGCATGTGTGTATGAAATCCATATAAATCACATTGTATGGTAATTGACTGTGTCTAATTCCAGTTCAGAAAGAATGAATATTTTAAAATAACGATTATTTTAAAATAAGGAATATTTTCAAACAATATTCAGAAAAGAATCAAAATAGGATTTTGATGTCCGATTTGGGATGGGCACGAATATATTTAAATATATATAGCCGTGTTGATTAGATTGACGCCATTTTGACGTGAACGATATTTATATCGATTTTATTCATTTATATAATGAATATCGAAAAGGAAACGATTTCGAAATATAATGTTTTGAAAATATTATCATTTGTATATCGATGATATGGAATATTCAATTTCAATTTGAAATTGAATAGGAAGTTGAAATCGTTTTGAAAACGAATTTAAAACGATTTATAAAATACGTTTTAAAAGGAAATCGATGAAATATATTATATATATATATATTATGTATACAATATAATGACCTGAATAGAACGCGCCGCGCAGCGGTAGTTCGCGAATTTCGACCATTGACTTCGAACGGATATTACGGGAGATCCGACCGTCGGATTCTCCTAAAACCGAAACTGTTGGGTTCGTATCGAAAAGAGTTTTCTAACGAATATTAGAGATTTGAAATCTAACAGTTGGATTAGGAATTATGTCCAAATCAAATTTGGAAAAGGTCGCTGTAAGTGCAGTTCGATGGCCGTTTATGGAAATCGACTGTACGGGCCTTGATAAAATTATTAAAAATAGTAATAATTTATGTAAAATCATAAGAAATGATTTGGAAAGAATTGGGATGAAAAATTCCATATTTGAAAAGATAAAAATTGATTTTTATCGAAATGAACTAGTTTTGAACTAGAATTATAATCCATTTATTTTTGAAATAAATAAATTGGATTTGAAAGGGTTTCAAAAGTAACCAGAATTTCCAATAATTGAATTGGAATGGATTTGAATCGAAATTGCCTTTGGAATATTTCGATGTTGGATTTCGTGATTATACAGATATTGTTATGGAAATTTGAAAGATATATTTATATCGTTATTTCCCATATGATATTTGTTGGTCGTAGAATTTGATATTGAATATAAGCCGATATATTTTCTATTCAGAGCCTTGTATTTAATATCAAATGGGATTTGGGTTTGTCGTGAATGGTGTCTTCATTAACATTGTTCTTAAACCCAGTTGATAAAAAGATTAAATCTTTTTATTTAGATTTAATGAAGTATACCAATTAAATGGTATTTAATTGGAATTGAATTTGAATTGATTTTTGGGTTTATCGTGGACGGTGTTTTAAATAACACTTGTTCTTCAACCCGATAATTAATGGAATGTGAATTGGGTTTATCGTGAACTGTGTTTTAACGACATTCATTCTTTAACCCGATTTACAGTGAAATGGAATTTGGAATTTATAAATCTTTTTGATAAGATTTAAAGGAGATTTTCCAAAGTAAAGTTTTCCAATTTAATAAAATAAATTGGAATGGAATTCGATTATGTAATAATCGAAGTGAATTTCTGTGGAGGAAGACTGCTAATATATCTGGAATTTAAAAGGCATTGCCTTTATTCCATTCATATTATTAGTCGGATATGGAAGTTTATATCGATTTGTTTTCCATGAAGATTCCATCGTTAATGGAATGTGATTTTGGGTTGTCGTGAATGGTATCTTTAATAATACTGTTCTTAGACCCAACGGAGTTAAGAAAACCAGACACTAACTGGAGTTTAGTTAAGTTGAATGGTTTCTTGGGTATTGATCTGATGTTGGTTTCGGCCTTCGGGGTTAATACTTAGGGAATTGTTCACTTGCTAATTTACGGTTAAAGGCTGATGGAATGGAATGTGATTTCGGGTTTATCGTGAACCATGTTTTAAATGACATTGGTTCTTTAACCCAGTTAAAGATAGGATATGGTTTCCCAAGTTAAAAAATCATTAATATTGATTTTTGGGAAGAGTAAAACCAAGTGGAGTTTTAATGTATCTTTAATTAGATTGAAATGATCGAGAATGGAGTATCACCTGTTTTGCTCCAGGCGATAGTTAAATCTTTAATTAGATTTGAACGTGAAATGGTAGTTGAATTTCCCGATAACACCGTGGTGTTAGATATGAAGTATTACCAGTTTTACTTCATGGGATGAATAGGTTGGGATTGGGAAATTAAAACAAATGATTACTTCGGTAAGGTTCGTTTATCCCGACTAGTTTGGATAAACCATAATTTGGTTTGAATTGATATTCAAAGGAAGATTAAAGAATAAATTTAAGGAATTTTTCTTTGATAAAATTAATGGGAACCTTTCCCAAAGTATAAGAATATTTGAATAAAAGAATATTCTGAATTGGAATGAGGCGTAGGTTGTGTTTGTGTAACACTTGTTTATTATATATGCGAGTTATTCAGAAAGACCGGGTATATCCCATTCTGAATAACTGATTCGACGATGTGTCGAGGATGAAGACAATGGTCGAAGACCGGAGGTCTTCACATCGTTTGGATAATTACTGATGATCTTGATTGGGCTGTACACCCAAGAGGAGGGAATCAGTTGGTGATCGTCCAGACGTACTTGGAGATCGATGGATATGCGAGGTACAAGGTGCCTCCGCTTTCGTTCAGACCCAGAAGGGACTTGTAAATGGAATGTGTGTCTGACATTGGATATCATTATGTGTGATTGATGGATATCGGTTGCATGGAGTGGTTTGCCTGTGTGGCAAGCTAAGATGCAAATGATCAAGCCTTCTGTTGAAAAGCAGAGTCTTGTGGTTGATGGTCAAAGCACCGCCTGTGTGGCAGAGCTTTGTGTAGCGTTAATTCGCGAGCCTCTCACCCCGGTGTGAACCAGAAACGGGAGTAGGACCTCAGGGTGGACATGCGTTTCCTTCTAGCTAGGGTGGCGTCAGTGACCTACCAGCCCTGACATTTATATTATTTTCACCTGTGTGGTTGTTGGATTGCGAGGCGCCTCGATTACATTGGTCGATCCGGGACCGATGGAGTCATTTGGCTCATTTACACCCCATAGGGCGGGGAAACGCATTGTCCAGGGTTTAATTTTAATCTACATCGAGTGGACCGGCCCTGAAGATCCAAGGGCCCACCTGAGTCTGGGTCCTGAGACATGGTAGGCTAGATTGTCTCGAAGCGGTGAGGACGATCCCTGGCCTCGGTTCACAGACGGAAATCCAACTTCCAATACGTGGCTTTGCGGTTTTGATTGTAGAACCTATATATGGTGACATAGTGGTATGGGGCACTTATGCCATCTATGATTGGTACTTATGATTGAAATTGTTTTGACACTATACACTTATAGTAATAATAAAAGATGAAATTTCATGTACCAAGCATTTTTGGCTATTATAAGGTAAAACCCTATCCTCCGGCTTGTGTTGCATTGTGTGATGGGACCTGGGTCTTATAATAGCTACATTTTTCCAAAAAGCATTGCGTTGTTTTGTTATATGCACTGGTATTCTTGGGAGGAAACCCGTTCCGTGTTATACGGCGTGGTCCCTTGATTTACTTTATTTTAAAGTAAAGTTTTAAATAACTGTTTTAGTTCTCACACCAGTCACATGACTAACCTGGAGTTTATTGTTTTAACCTAAACTCTGGGTGCCCTTATTTTGACATGGGCAGCTAGTAGTTTTGGTTTTGCAGATTTATATTCACAGGATCCTGATTTACAGCTGGAACGATATCCGGAAAGCTTTGTATCCGTATATCTCCTTCAGTTGTGTTTTGTATTATTTTCCGCTGCTATGTAATATATTGTAAATCTCTGATATTTATCGAATGTGTAATATTTATTTATGCTTTGTATATTATTGTATTCCGATGGAATTGTTGTAATTAACAATGAAATGTTCTTCTGTTTGTGTTCCGATTTGTCGTATTCTCAAAACAATCAGGGGTTTCGAACGGTCTAGGTCGGTTTAGTGATCGATTCAGATCGAGCGAAATTTCCAATTGTTACTTCTTATCCCAAGATCGGAGTCAAAAAATCAGTGCATTGTTAAAATTTGGTATCTCTGCCTTTGAAAAACCCGAATCCCGCAAAACGCCAAAATCACATTTTGATCACGTAAAAAAGAGTGATCTATGTGTAAAAATGTTATGCCAACGTGATCTGCTAATATCTGGACTGTTTTTTATGTTGGGACTTTCGTATCCCTAAAAATGGGTTGAAAACACGAGCGGATCACATAAAAAAGGTGATCCACACGTGTTTATCTTTGCCAAAGCCGCTTGGAAATTTGCAAGCCAATTTGAATCCCAGGAGTTCGCCGAATTTTCGAATCCCTCGGATCCGTTGGAGCGTTCAGCCTTTTTCTAACCTCAAAAATTAGGATCCACCTGGTTACCATTTTTTCGAATCCCTTTTTTGACCATTGCGCGCTCGTGGATTTCTTCATATCCCACGAGTCGCCCACCAGAATTTAGAACCCACTTTTCCTGTGTTCGATCTTTTTCCAAATTTCGAACCCATATGCTTGATTCGAAGAAACCATTACCTAAGCAAGGTGCGAAGCGGGATTCCGTATCCCCCTAGGATCTAAAATAAGGGGGTACGAAATTTGTCTTTGCCAAGTCAATCCCTGGATCTTGCTTTTCAAAGGTGATCCACTGTGTGGGAGACATGAATTTTGGCCGATCCCACGTGCTGATCAAGTGTTTTTCGAACTTGCCAAACCAACACTTCGCCAAATCAGCCAGGTTACCAGATTGGTTTCCCAGTGTTTTCACTATGGATTTTCATGATTTTCCCATGTCGATCAAGCATTTTCTACGAATCAAATCAGCTTTTATAAATTTACCCTATTTTGACGTTGTGAGTTGTGCAAGCCATTTTTCGTGATCGATGCACGTTGATAAGCTATTTTCAAGTGCGCGACACGACTTTTTACCAAATCAATATATTTTGCGCGATGAGTTCTACCACGTGATCGGACCGACGCGCTCAACTGTTTGAGCTAAACGGACAATTTCGATCACGTATTTTCACTGATGGCTTTAACGAAAAAGCATGCCAGCATTTGCCACCCAAAATATGTCTTTCTTATCAAAGGAAGATATGTTTTGCGAGAAGAAGAGAAATCTAGAAACACATGATTTCTTCGAATCGTATTATTTATGAGTCAGAAAATCATAAAGCTTGTTCTTTGATGAAGGTTGACGATCGATTTGGATCGTATTATTTGGATATAACGATCACTTTAGATCGTATTAATTAGAAATTCATGATCGCTTTGGATCATATTAGAGGAAGTCCGTTGGAAGCCGACGATCAATTTGGATCGTTTGGAGATAACCAAAATAGCCAGAATATCCAAGGGACTGGAGGAGTCCAATAACCTGCAAAGAAAAGAAATACACATAACCATTTGTGGATGTCTGCCGTGTCACCGACGAGGCTGCCACAGGTCATCATATTTTTCCAAGGAGATCTTGTCAAGACAAGACGACAAGGGATGTAGAAAGGTCCAAGGCGATCTTGCATCGGTAAAATGACCAAGGCGGTCCTGAACGAGGCAAGACCAACCTAGATTTGCCCGAGGTGATCTTGAACGAGGCAATACCAACCAAGGTTTATCCGAGGAAATCTTGAACGAGGCAAAACCAAGGTTTGGGGGAATCCAAGGCGACTTTGAACGAGGCAAGATCAACCAAGGAAAGTAACAAAAGGAAATTTTAAGTTTGCAATCCGATTTTTGGAGTTCATACCCCACAAGCATTCACTGCGTGAAGTAATTTTATTAAAGTTATAAAGGTTAGGGTTTTTTAGTGAAATCGAAAGGAAAACTTAACGGCTGGTCATCAATAAAGAGCATGCATAAGGATCTCACGGGTTCCCGTATATGGGTATGCAGACTTATCCGTTTTTGATTTCAAATTCATTTGTGAAAGGGACTGGATGGCTCATCGTTCGCAAAGAGCATGCTTAAGGACACCTTGGTTCCATATATGGGTAAGAGAGCTTAGCCATCCTAGCTCCAAAACCAGAATTTTCTTAAGGCGATCTTGTTTAGGCAAGATGACTATGAGCTGTAAACAGGTTCAAGGCAGCCTTACTTTAGTAAAACGGCCAAGACATGTCAGAAAATCGATTTTATTGATTACCAGATGGTGTTTTGTCGAGCAAAGAGCATGCTTAGGTATTATAACTGCTCCCGTGCATGGGTAGGCCAACTCAACCATTTACATTTCATAGAGCCTTAGGAGATATAGCCATGGGGCTAGAGCCCGAATATCCACGATTAAAGAATGCCAAGGGAACCAATGCTATGGGGCTCATGAAATCCGAAAGCCGGAGCATTAAAAATAAGAAAGCCATAAGTGAGGAGCTCATTATTTGAGAGCCATTAATACAGAAGATCAGAAGACTAGAACCCATAAGTCATAAGATACTAATTCCCTGGATATTTTCATCTAAGACATTAGATCCAATGAGAGGTTCAGTTGATAACAATGCCTTTAAGACGATTGCTAGTCCCAGGCCTATCTTGATTCCTTTGTGGGGGTTGTGCCTGTCCTGGTGCGGCAGCCCAAGTTTAAACGAAATTTCCAATTCTCCACTTCTGACATGTTCTTCACTAACATTACTAAGATGTCTACATTTGTCTGTATTATGCCCATCGATGTCATGGAATATGTATTGTCAGCCAGAATCTCTTTCTCTTTGAGTGGGCTCCCGAATGGGAGGCTTTGTGAAGGGAGTAGTAGGATGAACTTCCTAATAAATCTCATTGAGGGTGTGAGTAAGCTCTGAGTAATATGGGAACTTAGGTTGTCTCCAAGCCATATTATGGTCATTCCTCGAAGTGCGATCATTCCCCGAAGAAGGTTGCTGGGTAGTAGAAGAAACATTTACCTTTTTAGAATCGGATGGTTTCCAGCCCTTAATAGCATTAACACCGAGAGCCTTTTTGTTATTCCTTGCATCTTCTTCCCGAAGGAATCTTTGAGCTTCAAAATAAAATTCTCCGAGATCTCTAGGCGAGTCCCGGTGCAGTGAAGTCTTGAAGTCAGATTTATCCAAAACACCTGAAACTGCAGCCATTAAAACCATAGAAGGATCGGGTCCGTCGATCGAAGCCACTACAACATTAAAGCATTTTAAGAATTTACACAGAATATCGCAGGACTTCTTGCCTAATGTCATTGAGAGTCATCATGCTTTTTGGATAAGTGATGTTGACTCTAGACTGTTCCACAAATCTGCTAATCAAAGCGTTCCAAGGAGTAATGGAGTCTGTCTCTAGCTGCATGAACCACATAACAACTATATCTGTTAAGTAAAGCGAAAAGAACTTTGCCATGACATTTTTCGAAGCAGAGAGGACTTCCATATGTTCAATATATCTCAAGAGGTGAGCGGTCGGATCTTTGCGACAGTCATAGGGTTCCAGAACCAATAACTTGAAATCTGGTGTGTTACGAGAGTTTCTGATATTCATAGAGAGCGGACTGCGAGTTATACAATCCAAGTCAAAAGAAATGGCACTGCCTCGAGTGAATCGACGAATGACATCCGTGATTTGAGGACCATTTCCACAAGCAAGTAACTAGTTAAGGTTATCTAAAGCGACACTGGTGCGCCCAGCGTTGAAGTTCGTGTCTGGGATCGGTTGTTTGAAAAGAACTTCCGGTGGAATCCCAACCTGAGGGGCCGCATCGGGAGCAATCCTGACCCCTGGAACCATGGTAGCGCTACCATCCAAAGCTACGCGCATTGGAGCCTGAACAACATTACCAACAGCAGAACCAGCGACTTGACCAAACAAAGTGTCCCAGGTTGGAGCAACATCGGGATTAGGGGTGCCCCGAGTGTTGCGGGACCAACACTGTTCAAAGGAGCGGCGTCAGTCTGCTGATTAGTTTGCGTGGTTTCCCCCAAGTCCCAAGTCGCTGGTTGAGGAACATTGGTGCTAGTTCCAACAATGTCCCCCTGGGCATTTGGCCTCTAAGTACTCCTTATCATGTCCTCAATCCGGGGAAGGAGGGTATTGAAAGCTTCTTCCAGTCGCTCTAGTCGAGCATTCAAATCCATAGTTCCGTCGATGTCTTCTCGAGTGACGTAGTTCGATGGAACTCCAGTTGAAGAAAATTATTGAATTCCTCCTCCTTCTATACCTTGGGCTTCAGCAACGTCATCGAGCTTCTAGCGCTTAACCATGATGAATGGCGAGTGGCAAAGTCGAAGTCGAAAACTGAAACCAAAATCAAAATTCAAAGACAAATACGATAATTTAATCTGAAGCAGAAGTCGAAGTTGTGCGTACCCCCTACCTTGCTCGCCAAAGTGTTGACATGGGGAATTATCGTCGATTTAGTGCACGCCAACATTCAAGTGTATGTTTAATGTGAACACAGAAATCCAAATTCAAAATAAAGTAATGCAGGGAGAGCACAACTTCTTATAGTGGTTCAGCGCTAACGCCAACACCCACTTTCTAGTAATCGTTCATTGTATACTTATCTATTACAATGTTGTACAAGCTCAGACAATATTTGAGTATAAAGCGTTACTTACATTAGAACAACAAAATCCATGTTAATTCTAAACTTTGACTAAAATGCCCTTTGTCTTCTTAGTTGGGTAGAAAGTATGTTGACTCGGTCAATTTTGTCCAACAATTTGCTTCGGTGTTCAAGAAATCTAAAAATGTCCAACTCAATCCAAAAGTATTGTAATTATGCTTGTGGATGTCCAAAAGTTAATGGAAAACGTTTGGGCAACGTATTAATGGTCCATGCCACTTAAAATGGCCATGGAGAAGAAGGTGGCTGCCACTAATGATGCTTTTGGAGCTCTACAAGGCAAAATTTCAAGGGAAAAAGATCAAATTGAAGGCTAAGCTTGGGGGTATTTATAGGTGGAGTTGGTAGTGGGGTATGTAGGAAATGGGACCCACATAGCATAATTTCGTATCCCCGAGGGATACGAAATTCGTATCCCAAGATCAAAGTCGAAAAATCAATGCACTGTTAAAATTTCGTATCGCTACCTTTGAAACACTCGAATCCCCCAAAAACAGCCAAAATCACGTGTTGATTACATAAAAACGAGTGACTCGCGTGTAAAAATGTTATGCCAACGTGATCTGCCAATTTCTGAACTGTATGCTATGTTGGGATTTTAGTTTCCCTAAATACGGGCCGAAAATACACGCCAACACATAAAAAGGGTGATTCGCATGTGTTTGCCCTTTGCTAGAGTCGCTTGGCGGTTTGCCAACAAAATTCGAATCCCAAGAGCTTGCCGAACGTTTGACTCCTTCACCAATACGAACACAATAAAAGTTTTGGATCCGTCGGAGCGCTCAGCCTTCTTCAAACCCCTAAAATTCGAATCCGCCTAATTACTATTTTTTGGATTCCTTTTTTGACCACTACGCACTAGTGGATTTCTTCGTATCCCTCGAGTCACTCAACAGAATTTCAAACCCGCTTTTCCCATGTCTAATACTTTGCCAAATTTCGAACCCTTGTGCGCGATTCAAAGAAACCATTGTCGGGGCAAGGTGCAAAGAGGGATTTCATATCCCCTCGGGATCCGAAATAGTGGGTATGAAATTTGACTTTGCCAAGCCAATCCATGGACCATCTTTTTTGAAGGTGATCCACCGTGTGCCAGACGTAGATTTTGGCCAATCCCACGTGCTGATCAAGTGTTTTTCGAGCTAGCCAAACCAACACTTTGCCAAATAAACCAAGTTAGCGGATTGATTTCCGAGTGTTTTCACGATGGATTTTCTTGATTTTCCCATGTCGATTAGGCATTTTTGACATGTCTAATAATCTTTGTCAATTTACCATATTTTGAACTCGTGAGCTGCGCAAGCCATTTTTCGTGATCGACGCGCGTCGATCAACTGTTTTTGAGTGCGCGATGCTACTTTTTACCAATCCATATACTTTTGCTCGATGAGTTCTATTACGTCATCAGACCAACGCGCTCAACTTTTCCAAGTCCATCGACGATGATTTTACAAATCGACGCCATTTTCAATCCTTTTCTGAATATGTCTGTATTGGCCCGTGGACTTTCGACCCTGAAAATCGACATAAATACAATGTCAATTATTAAGGTACCGAAAATACCGGGTCATTAATAGAAAGAAGTTAGAGGGTAAGAAACAGAATGAAAGAAATTTAGAATATAAGAAGAAGAACATAACATAACAGAATCAAAGTAAACACGAATCTCACATCGAAACGAATAAAATAAATTATATAAAATAATTTTGAAATACGAATATGCATTGTATATACATACCATATTAGAGTACATCATATATATCACAGCGGAAATAACTCTAAGTAACTAAGGTTGAAGCCTCCTACTTCGAGCTCCTCCAAGTGTATTTGTAAAAGACTTAAACACTTGTCTGCCCATAAAAGTTTGGGCACCCAAGAGTTCAGGGTAAAACAAAATAAATAAACTTTGGGTCAGTCATGGGACTGGTGTGAGTAAACTCCAACCATATTGTTTAACTTTGAAAAAAAACCTTTTGAAAAAAGGATAATAGTAAGATCATCCCACACATAAACATGGATGGTTTTTACCCTACTACAAATCAAAGCATTATGATATGAAATCCGGTGATATTATAATAATGTCTAATCATGTAAATAACCAAATAGAAGAACACTTGCATCCCACGTTCCGCATACATAGTATAAAATCAAAAACCCCAGGGCTCTTATTGGAGACTGGATTCCAACTATGACAAGGTATAGGACCACCTCCCGTTCAGTGTACTCTAGAGGGGATAAACTAGGGTTCAATAAGAATATCTTACAACCTGGCCAAACATGACCGCTCACTCATTTAGCTTGAGTGTAGCGAATACATAGCTCACCCATGGTTGTCGGTCGTCCAACCGTAATCCGTAAAATACAGAATCGAAAGAAGAACAAATAATGAATTATCTCTAGATCGGTGACAAATATTCCCTGCTTGAGTATGACCCAACTAGCCATGCTGCCTGCCCGATTTTTTTCATTTCCCCGTTGTGAGGCTTGAAGCTATGTTTATTTTTTTAGAACATCTAGACAGCGTCCACTTTGAATGCCACATCCTCAAACCTGTCAAATCACTAGTTGATCTTTCCAAAAATATTGGTATAAAAAGCTAAGAGAATAGAATTCCTCCACCGCTAAATGTAATACCTTAAAAAGATCGCCTTATGTGATTTGTTAAGAATACTCTGCTAGACATTCATCCATATAGGTTGTCCTACGACTGGACAAACCGAAGGCCCTGCCATGTAAACAGACTAACCCTTGCATTTTTCTTCGCCTTCAATTACCTTCAGCATAATCTAATTCGCAACACCTATTCCAATACGGAGTGGTTTACGGATAGTAAATCCAACCGATCTCCCCATATTTACAATGATGGTCAAATATCTTTGATAGCCGGTAATTTAACTATCAAAGAAAAACAAACATCCATTCAAATCTACAACTACACATTAAACAATCACTGGCCCTTTTTAGTTAACATTAATTTTCCAGCTTTCCATCTCCTTTCAGATATACCTCAAAACCCGTTTAGCTTTACACGCTTCTTAGAAAACATTTCCAAATATTATAAACTCTTATTTTCCCATATTCCAGAATATATATGTTATTAACATACAAAAACATTTCCATCTTCTTTATCTTCCTTATTTCCAATATTTTAGAAAATATACATTATTAATATTGGAAAACATTTCCAATTTCCATTATAACTATTTTAATTTGCACAACGTTAACCTTTAAATCATTATTCACCTTAAAACATGAATATTATCCCACTATAGAAATCTAGACTCGTTAATCAAATAAATCTTGTGTTCGTTTGTAAATACCATTACATCTAAAATTCCATCTATCGAGTTTTTTCAGAAATTCATATTCCAATTTCACCCCCATAAACTCCAATTGCAAGTAAATTTCTTGTTAAATAAATACCAGGTTTATACTAAATCTCGATTTCATATTCTATTATAATTTATTGGTTTTAAACCAAATATTAACTATCCTATCAAATTCTAAATTATATAATATATATAATTTATGAATAATTTGTTTTAATCACATTCGACATCGTCGAATTATAATTGCAAATCCTTATAGTTTTACTTAGTTCTATTCACATTGCGAACATCGAAATAATTTCATCGTTTTCCTTGAAACGAATCTCAAATTTCCCTTTTCCAAATTCATTCTTGTATTTCTACTTATATTTAATAAAAACTGTTCCACTTTGTCTCTAAATATCATTTATAATTCAAACTACTTGTTTAAATATGATTGAACAAGTTAATGTATTCCAGTTCAATCAAGATTAAATTCTATTATTAAATAATAAATAATTGATTTTTCCTTTTTAAACTCGAATCATTTCCATATATTTTTACCGTATTTAAATACCAGTTATTTCAGGGCTAGTGTAATTCCACATCTCAAACAAACAATAATCAACAACGAATTATTTATCACATCATATAATGCAATATATAAAAACAACAATATAATTGTTGAGGAATCCAGTTGGATCACTCCGACCTGATTCCCTGCATCCATAAATGTTAGTCAACATAAATAACACTCATTTCATATCAATATAAAATATAATAATAAACTGAACTAATATTCAATCAACGTTTTGTATATGTAAATATATATATATTATTTCAACCAATTCATCCAAACAACAATCACACAACATCCAAACATTTTATAACAACACTAAATAATTTATATAATGTTATAAAATTGGACAGAGTTAGTGAGTAAACTCACCTTAGCCGTTAATCGTTAAATAACGATTAACAGTCGGTAGACCGGATCAGGAGTTGTATTTTGCCTAAAATTGAAACGATCTCCAAATGGTTCCAAATCAGTTCCAATATAAAGCCTACGACCATACGATTTCAACAGTACCAAATTTCCGAAATTCTAAAAATCTATGTACCGCATATTAAAATTATAAGGTCATACCTTATTTAAATTAAATCAAAACTTAAAATTTTAACCTCAACTTGGCTCACCATTTACATACAACCCATACCCATCGTTAAATACCCAGTCTAACACCCTGCTTCTTTTCTAAAATGAATATACGATGGCTCCAGATATTAAAATTTTGGTTAATATATTATTAAATTTGAATTATTTGAGTTAAACATATATTTATATAAGAATTAGTCCTCACCCACTATAAATCGGCCCGCTAACGATCCAACCCTCGTCAACATGTATTCATCTTCCTCCCCCATTTTGTTTGCTCCCTTCAGTTTCGAATATGCTACTCCATTGCCGCGTATATTAAAGAAATTCCAAGCTCCTCTACACGTCTTATATTCCTACAAGCTCCAGTATTTCCGAACCTATCTTTCTATATATATATATATATATATATATATATATTTCTTTCCCATTTTGTGAACTGAGCTTCACAAGCGTTCCATGTCTATTTTGCCACTGCCATTGTACTTCATACCAATATTCCTACATACATATTTTCAACTGGCTTTACTGTTTAAAAATCAGACCACGCCTCAAGCAGTGTTTCTAACGAACTGAGATTTTCGACCCCGAAAATCGACATAATACCCATGTCAACTATTCAAGAATCAAACATGCCAAATCATAAATAGACAGAAGTTAGACGGTGAGAAATAGAAATAAAGAAATATTATAATAGAAGAAAAAAAAGAAGAACATAAATACAAAAAACACAGAATCTTACATCGCAGCGAAATAAAATATAATATATGTAACAATCTTTGAAATACAAAATTTTACTTACATACATTCTCAGAGTATCACTATCAGAGTACAACACTTACGACACAGTGGAAATAACAATAACTAGATAACGCTAAAGCCTCCTACTCCAAGCTCCTCCAAGTATATCTATAAATACTTGAACTACTTGACTACCCATAAAATTTGGCACCCAAGATTTTAGGGTAAAACAAAACATAACAAACTTTAGGTCAGTCATTTATTTCTCACTTAGGAAATATTCGTTATTATATTTTCAAAATTCCACTTACTTGGGTTAAAACGAATGTTGTGTAAAACATCATTACAACAACCAAAAATACTACATTCAACTAATTCTTATTCAAACATTTATCTTCAAGACTGAATCTGGCTATTTATCGGTTAATAATGAAATCAATTAAGTTGGGTTATAACTAGCTCTCAGACCTTGACTGAATAACATTCTTAACTTCAAAACGGACAAGACTACTTATCTCAAATAATCAACATCGTATAAAACCAACTTTTCATTTTTAAAACGTGTATATGTTCCTCTTTCTATTTTTACTAGACTTAAATTATAGATTTCCTTTTGTTTATAATATTCTATTTTAAGTTCGTTTCCTACTCGAATTCTATATATATATATAGATATTGATTTCTAATTATAATATTTTCTTAAAAATATTCTAACTCCTTAAATTTCCAAGAAATTTCACCAGCACCTGCTTTGTACTAGTCAATAGCTCAAACTCCAACTCGCCTCTCTAGTCCCTTTCCATTCAAAAAGAAAATAAAAAAGCCAAACGGCTTGCCGATTCGGTGCATAAAATCTCATATGGAATTTAAACGTGTACCTTTTGTTGGGCACTCAAAATATAAACTTTATTCTCTTCATTCCATACCTGTTTAACATATATACGTCCATTCCTAATTTATTTCAACTTAGTCCGGTCATTTTAATTCAATACGCTAATTTTTTTCATTAGTTAGCTCTTTTGCCTGTTTTGCTTTCTATTTGAACATATCACTGCTACCAAAGATTTTGTTTTTGAATTGTTTTAAGAAAACAAGTTGTTCAGAAATTCCAGAAAAGGATATTTGATTTCTGGAAAAGCTAAGCTATTTGAAACTCCCAGGTAAGATTATTTCAATTAAAAAAAATAAATAGAAATTTGTAAAAGCAAATTAGAATTGAATTGAAGCCAGTTAAAGTGGAAATTGAATTGAAATAGAGTAATATTGAGTGAAATTGGGTTTTGAGGTATAATTGGACTCGGGTAGGTAAATGGATGGATTCTGGAAATAAAAAATCTGATTTTTAATTTTGAATTGAAGGAAATGGATTAGAGAAATTAATATGGGAATGGAACCTAACTTATTAAGTGATTGGATTTGTAAGATTGGATTTTATATTTTTAATTTTCTTATAACCAATTGAATTCCATTTTCAATTTAAGTTTCATATTCGATTTCAAATATAATTTACAAAACCTTTTTCATATCCAAAGTCCAATTTCGATTCAAAATTCCATTAACTAATTATCCTTTAAATTAGTTTATTTATTCAATAAATAAAAATCTGATTTTTTGTTTTAAAAAAATCAATCCATTTACCTCACTTGAGTTCATATTATTTTATATCTCAAACCTGGATTTTCCTAATGGAAATTCGGATTTTATTTACTTCAAATTCTTTTATTAATTTAAATAAACCGTTATGGTTTTTAAACGATTATGGCGCTGTTTTTCTGGAAATTTTGTTTTGAAATAACTCAAAATCTATAAGAAGAAATCCAAAATTTTCTCTTTCATTAGAAAACTATGATCAAATCGGTCTTGACGATTCTTGTTTCAAAGAATTCCAATTTAAATTGAGTTCCATATACTTAATTGAAGTTCGAAACACCAAATTACGAACTACCGTGCTGCAGCGAGTTCGTTTTAAATTATATTTAAATATAAATGTTTAAACTTCGTTTAATTTAAATTCCAATCTCATTCAAATATATATTTTATTATACATTAAATCATATTTTCAAATCTAACTTAATATTTTCGATTATCTCTAATTGTAGATTTTTTATTGTCAATTCATTTTCAAACTCAAATTCTAGATTAAATTTCCAATTCCTTTGGAAATAAATTAGTTTATAAAATTCAATATAATCGAATTCTAATTTTTTTTATCTCTTGGATTATCTTTATTCAGCTTTAAATCCGAATTCTAAAATAAAAAAATCGTTCTCCTTTTTGAAACGATTTCCAATACATATTTAAAATCTCGTTTTAAATCTAACTTTCAAATTAACTTCCTTGTTTTATAATTTAAAACAAGCTTCATTTCAAAATCTATTTGAAACTTAATTCTTTTTATATTCTGAATTCCGAAATAAAAACCGTCGTTCCCTTTTTGAAATGATTTCAAATTATATTTTTAAATTCATACTTGAAATTAAAATTTCAATTTATCTCTTGGTAATTAATACACTACATTTATAAATGTCGTTTATAAATTCACTTGTTTTATATATTCAAACAAGTTCCATTTCAAATCCAATTGGAATTCTTACCCTTTTTAGAATATTTTATTTTTATAACTTATATATAATCTATAATCTATTTCCATGTTTAAATTTAGTACTTTCTAATACAATTCCAATATCTTATTTGAAAATCATTTATTTTATAAAAGTCGACATCGTCGAATCAAATCATAAATCCATATGGATTTATTTCAGTTTAATTTATATTTAGAACATTGGAATAAATATCACTGTTTCCCTATTTAAGACAATCCCAGTTCTCATTTTAAATTCATATTTGAATCTAAAATTTCAAATTTATTCAAATGATATTTTTTCACCTTTATTTATAAATTCATTTTAATCTCCCAAATTATCCAATGAAAACTATTCCTTTTAATTTATAAACACTGTTTATAAATTCACTTCAATTTCCCGCATTATTTAATGAAAATTATTCCATTTTATTTATAAATACCATTTATAAATTCATTACTTAATGTTATTATTCAAAACAAGTTGATATTTCTTAGCTCATTCGAAAATTCAAATTCTATTTTGGAAAATTGATTTTTTTTCCTTTTTAAATCTAAAATTTTCTTTCCATTATATTTTTATATATCGATATTCAGGGCCAGTGATATTCAACCTATCAAAAACACCCAATTATCAATCACGTTTTCTGACACATCATATATGATAGTATATATGAAACTAAACAAATAAATAATATTTTTGAGGAATCCAGTTGGGTCCCTACAACCTATTTTTCCTGCATCCACAGACGTTAGCCAACATAAATAATACCCATCTTGCTTCAAGGCAGGATATCGCGGTATAGAAGGTCATCCATTATCATATCGTGGGGCGTATAGG
This sequence comes from Allium sativum, assembly GCA_030737875.1. Classification (NCBI taxonomy): domain Eukaryota; kingdom Viridiplantae; phylum Streptophyta; class Magnoliopsida; order Asparagales; family Amaryllidaceae; genus Allium; species Allium sativum. Next base: position 533,742,320 of record CM060915.1, read on the forward strand.
GTCATCCGCTAATGATACTGCAGGCATCCGCTAATGGTACTGCAGGCACTATCCAATCCCCAATATATATATATATATATATAATAGCCACAAGCACCAAGCCTAAATAACTAATATATTCTTATACTAGCCACAATAACATTTCAATGCAAACAAACAACCAACAAACAATATATAGACATTATTTAAAATAAAAATTTGTTTATAATAAAATTATAAACGAACCAGAGAGTGAGTTTACTCACTGTGATTTTTATTTGTCGAATATCCAGCTTTTAAACTGGTATAATCTAAATTCCAGCTATCTCATAAATTCTCAGTCCACTTCTAGCTCGAATATCTCACTGCTACAGACTAACCGGACTTGTTTTCAAGATTTCTGAACCTTGAATAAATTAAATACACATTGTTTTTAAACAACGATATTTTTTTTATTTAATTTAATGATAAAATAAGATAAAAATATCTAACCTTTCCTTATTTTCACATTCAAATGATTAGTTTATAAATTTTATCTCTTTATTAACTAACTCTATATAGGTTTTTACCATTTACTTTGGTTGGTTACTAATTATATAAACTAGTTTCCAAATAAATTTTAGATTAAAAAAATAATAATATACCTTATTGTATATAAGATCTTCCATCACATTCCTTAACTTGGTTCAACGATACCACTGCTCACTTGCCATTCTGCCTTAACCTGAAACTGCCACAAATCCATACTCAACTCTCCACTAACTATCACTACCATCTAACCCAATATCACAAACCAAACTACTGCTATTAGTATTCAAACCCCACGAACTATTAGAACCAGTATTGACCTTCTTCAGACACTCCACACCCAAATATGTAGCGTTGCCCTCCTCGGAAAACCCCTGTCAACAATATCATACTAGAATCGAACTTCATCATATCAACACCATCGTTTATCTGCCACTCACGAGCTTCCACTTCCCATCGTCAGTTATGACGCCCCCAAAAGTACTCCGAAATTTGAGCATAATGGATCCCATTGCGCAGCATATCAAGGGTTGAAATCCCTTCTGCAACTCTTTGACAAACTCACGCATCATCTTCAATCAATACTGTCGCACCATCTTCCTTGCACGTGATCGACTTGTTGTCGAGTCTTCATTTGATTCGTGATTTCACCTATTGTCTCCTTTTTTAATATGAGGGAAAAAAATTCGATCTAATGATGATGCTCAAGGATCGCGCGACTTCAATTTGAGAGAAAGGGGATACTTGCGATTTCTAATTGAGTCCATTGATCGGTTTATATGGTAGAAGAAACATTTTGACAAGCGAACTTCAATTCTTTCTTTTAGTTACAGATGAAAGATAAATGAATTGAGGAAAAAAAGAATAGTATAGTTATAAATAGACGGAAAAATAAAAGGATAAGTACTTTGTCATTCTCATATAGGAGTAGGTAGGAACGAAAATTTCAAATTAGGCTGCTAGTTCTGCGTGTGTTTTCAAATCAGTAGGGTACGGGATTTTTAATTTTTGGCTACACGAATTTTAATTGCTAAAACTTTGTGTAAAAGAAATTATTTTATATATATTTTTATTTAGTTGATTTGAACTGATATCAGTTAACTTAAAATACCCAGTGATTTCGAACTCCTTTTTGAACACAATAACAGGCATTTCTAGGGTTATACCACTATCCTGGACACACTGGGATAGGTTCTGAAGCCTCATTTGATCGTATGAAGAAGATATAAATTTAAATCGATATAAATTAAATTCAAAACAACTAATTCCTTGATAAATAACTATTATTATTATCGTTTCTATTCCAATAAAATTTCTACAAGTCATTTGAATCACTTTGACTCAGTTTTAAATTGAATTATTTCAGATTTTCGTATTACGATAATTATGTACACTCGAAATAAATCGTATTTCGATTATTAAATCGATAACTCAATATAAAATTCATTTGTATTATCAACTCAATATTTAAAACAATAATAAATAATTAAAAATATTCGCCTAAAAATCCGGGTCGTTGCATTCTTCCCCCTTAAAAGAATTTCGTCCCGGAAATTACTAAGGTAGGAAAAATGTTACAAACCCGTTAGATTTCAAAATCCACTTATCTTGAATCAACTCTTCACATTCTTACAACTTTAGTTCACATCCAATTCATATTCCATTCATATCAATTCATTCAAATTGATTTTAAATAAATTTATTTACTTCGATCCATTTAACTTGCTTAAGTTTAATTTTAAATTCCAAAATTCAAATCCCTAGGTTTCATTTCAAATCCTTCTGAAATCACATAAACATATACATATATTTATTTCCATTTCAAACTCAAAACATTTGAATTTTCAAACCAACTAGTTTTCTTTCAAACAAATTACCATCAAAACTTTTCTACGGTAGAAATCCGTCACTTAGAAACTCAAAAATGAATGCTGATGAAGCTGCAGTCATCATCAAAATTATTTCCCAGCAACTGAAGTGAGTTCAGTGCTTTATCACTTTCAGAATCCATTCAAAATGATTTTTATCTAAAATCCTTAAAAACAAAGCCGTATTATTTTAATATATTTCAAAAAAATTCCAACTTCCAGGATTAAAATTCCAAATTCTGGTTTGAATTTAATTTTAATTTATCTCATTTGTATATATTATTCATATAAAAATTCTATTTGGTTATATATAACCATTTCAATTATATAATCTCATTTGATTATAATAATATCAATCAACACATCCATATAATATAATAATTCTAGAAAATTATTCCTTTTCTATTAAAATAGAATTTTGGGTAAAATTATTTCATCTACCCACTTTAAAACAATATCGTGTTAAATTTCTCTGTTTAAGTGTTAAATACTCTTATCGACTTCTTGGCATCCCACGATTCGATCAGAATTCATAAACCACTCAACAGACAAGTCAACACAATGTAAAACAATTGTTTTAATCAATTAACAGATACACGCTCTCGTGTATATACACTGAACTCATTCTAGGGTACTACTGACCCTATCTCTAATAAATAAACCCCCACCAAATCCTAGCTATTCGCTCAACCTAAGCTCTGATACCGCTGTAATGAACTGAGATTTTCGACCCGGAAAATCGACATAAAACCCATGTCCACTATTCAAGAATGTAACATACTAGATCATAAATAGAAAGAAGTTAGAGGGTGAGAAATAGAAAGAAAGAAATATTAGAATAGAAGAAGAGAAAGAAGAACATAAATACAAAAGACACAAAATCTCACATCGCAGCGGAATAAAATATAATATATATAACAATATATGAAATACTGAATTTTACTTACATACATTCTCAGAGTACAACACATACAATATAGCGGAAATAACAATAACTAGATATTGCTGAAGCCTCTTGCTCCAAGCTCCACCAAGTATATATGTAAATACCTGAACTACTTGACTCCCCATACAAATTTGGGCACCCAAGTGTTTAGGATAAAACAAAACAAAATAAACTCTGGGTCAGTCATGTGACTGGCATGAGTAAACTCCAATCATTGGTTCAACTTTTAAAATTTTCTTTTCGAAAGAAAAGGTAATCATAAGACCGATCCACACATAAACACAGATGATTTTTACCTTATGATAACCCAAAACATTCTTTGAAATCAATATTATTCTGATATTATAATATTATCTAAAACATGTAAATTACAATCTAGCAGAACGCTTGCATCTCACGCTCTACATATTAGTATACAATCAAAAATGCGGGCACTTATTAGAGAATGGATTTCAACTGGCAAGGTATGGGACAACCTTCCGACAGTGTATTTCTAGAGAGGAATACACCGGGTTCAAGAAGAACATCTTACAACCCAGGCTAAACACGACCGCCCCCTCACTTTGGTTGAGAGTACCGAATGTATTGTCACCAAAGGTTGGGATCAACAACCATTCTGAAGCAACATCAATGATAGAATAAAGAAGCAAAAGGATTTTCTCTAGATCAGGTGACAATACACCCTACTTGGGTGCGACCCACTTAGCCATGCGAACTACCCGATTTTATACCATTTTCCGGTTGCAAGGCTTGAGGTTACGATTACTTACCTTTCATTGATAGCACAATCACTTTGAATGCAACATTGTCAGATCCATTAATCATTAACTGATTTGCACAAAGATATTCTGGATATTACGCTAAGAGAAAAAAATTCTCCGCCAACAGATGTATATTTATACAGAACAACTTATGCGATCCTTGGAAATACTCTGTTAGACAATCGTCCATACATGTTAATTTTGGGACTGAACGAAACCGATGGCACGATTTCCATTAATCCATCTTAGGCAATTTCTACCTAGTATTAACAGAAAAACCCCTTGCATTTTACTCCGTCTTCGATTTGCCTTCATATAATCTGATTCGCAATGCTATTGCCAATACGGAGTGGTTCTCGGATAATAATCCAACTGGTCTCTCCATATTGACAATGATATTGGAAAATACTTCGATAGTCGTTTATTTAACTATCAAAGAAAAACAAACATTCATCCAAAGCATCAAACAGTCACTGGGCCCCTTAATTAATATTTCGTTAATTAAATCACTTATCCATTTCCTTACCAATATCGGTTAACCCAATATTTTCAATAATTATTTAGCCTCTTACGCTATTGGGAAAATATTTCATATACCATCTTCTTTTATTTTCTATACTTAGAAAATATCTTTTATTTATAATCGAAAAACATTCCAATATTTATCCTTTTCCAAACTCATTTATTTCATACTTAGGAAATATTCGTTATTATATTTCCAAAATTCCACTTACTTGGGTTAAAATGAATGTTGTGTAAAACATCGTTACAACAACCAAAAATACTGCATTCAACTAATTCTTATTCAAACATTTATCTTCGAGAATGAATCTGGCTATTTTTCTATTAATAATGAAATCAATCAAGTTGGGGTATAACTACCTCTCAGACCTTGACTGAATAACATTCTTAACTTCAAAACGGACAAGACTACTTACCTCAAATAATCAACATCGTATAAAACCAAGTATTCATTTTTAAATCGTGCATACATTTCTCTTTCTACTTTTACCAGATTTACCTTTTGTTTATAATATTCTATTTTAAGTTCGTTTCCAGATCGAATTCTATATATATCGAGATGCAGATTTCTAGTTATCAAATTTTCTTAAAAATATTTAACTCCTTAAATTTTTGAAAATTTTTGCCAGCACCTCCTTTGTACCGATTAATAGCCCAAACTCCAACTCGCCTCTCTAGTCCCTTTCCATTTAAAAATAAAATCAAAAAGCCAAGTGACTTGCCGATTCGACGCATAAAATTTCATATGGAATTTAAACGTGTACCTTTTTGTTGGGCACTCAAAATTTGAGCTTTATTCTCTTCATTCTATACATGTTTAATATACATACATCCATTCCCAATTTCAACTCAATTCGGTCATTTTAATTCAATTCGCTAATTTTTTTGTTAATTAGCACTTTTGCCTGTTTCGCTTTCTATCTGAACCATATTCAATAACTAAAAATATGATTTTTTTTTTGTTTCAAAAAAATCAATCCATTTACCTCACTTAAGTTCATATTTATTTTATATTTCAAACCTGGAATTTTCTAATGGAATTTCAGATTTTATTTACTTAAAATTCTTTTATTAATTTAGATAAACAGTTATGGTTTTTAAATGATTATGGCGCTGTTTTTCTGGAAATTTGATTTTGAAATAACTCAAAATCTATAAGGAGAAATCCAGATTTTTCTCTTTCATTTGAAAACTATTATCACATCTGTCCTGACGATTCTTGTTTCAAAGAATTTCGATTTAAATTGTGTTCTATATACTCAATTGAAGCTCAAAACACCAAATTACGAACTACCATGTTGCGGCAAGTTCGTTTTAAATTATATTTAAATATAAACATTTAAATTTAATTTAATTTAAATTCCAATGTTGTTCTAATATATATTTTAATATATATTAAATCATATTTTCAAATCTAACTTAATATTTTCGATTATCTCTAATTGTCGATTTTTTTATTATCAATTCATTTTCAAACTCAATTTCTAAATTAAATTTCCAATGCCTTTGGAAATAAATTAGTTTATAAAATTCGATATAATCAAATTCTAATTCTTTTAATCTCTGGGATTATCTTTATTTAGTTTAAAATCCGAGTTCTGAAATAAAAACAATTGCTCTCCTTTTTGAAACAATTGAAATACATATTTAAAATCTCGTTTTAAATCTAACTATCAAATTAATTTCCTTGTTTTATAAATTAAAACAAGCTTCATTTCAAAATCTGTTTGAAACTCAATTCTATTTATATTCCGAATTCAGGAATAAAAACCATCTTACCTTTTTTGAAATGATTTCAAATTATATTTTTAAATTCATACTTGAATTTAAAATTTCAATTTATCTCTTGATAATTAATACACTACATTTTTAAACATCGTTTATAAATCCACTTGTTTTATATATTCAAACAAGTTCCGTTTCAAATCCAATTGGAATTCTTTCCCTTTTTGGAATATTTTATTTTTATAACTTATATATAATCTATTTCCATATTTAAATTTAGTTCTTTATAATACAATTCCAATATCTTATTTGAAAATCATTTATTCTATTAAAGTCGACATCGTCGAATCGGATCATAAATCCATATGGATTTATTTCAGTTTAATTTATATTCAGAACATTGGAATACATACCATTGTTTCCCTTTTTAACACGATCCCAATTCACATTTTAAATTCATATTTGAATTTAAAATTTATCCAAATGATAAATTTTCACCTTTATTTATAAATACTGTTTTTATATTCATTTTAATCTCCCACATTATCCAATGAAAATTATTACTTTTAATTTATAAACATCGTTTATAAATTCATTTCAATTTCCCGCATTATTTAATGAAAATTATTCCATTTTATTTATAAAAACCGTTTATAAATTCATTACTTGTTTTTATTATTCAAAACAAGTTGATATTTCTTAGCTCATTCGAATAATTCAAATTCTATTTTGGAAAAATAGATTTTTTTTCCTTTTTAAATCTCAAAATTTCTTTTCACGATATTTTTACATATCGATATTCAAGGCCAATGATATTCAACCAATCAAAAACACCAAATTATCAATCACGTTTTCTGACACATTATTATGATAAAATATATGAAAACAAACAAATAATATTTTTAAGGAATCTAGTTGGATCCCTCTAACCAGTTTTTTCTGGATCCACAGATGTTAGTCAACATAAATAATACCAATCCTGCTTCAAGGTAGGATATCACGATATAGAAGGTCATCCACTATCATATTGTGGGGCGTATAGGGTCATCTGCTAATGATACTGCGGGAATCCGCTAATGGTACTGCGAGAACTATCCAGTCACCTATATATATAATAGCCACAAGCACCAAGCCTAAATAACTAATATATTTTTATAATAGCCACAATAACATTTCAATGCAACCGACAAACAGCGTAAAGAAATTACTTAAAATAAAAATTCGTTTATAATAAAATAATAAACGAACCAGAGAGTGAGTTTACTCACCGTGATTTTTATTTGTCGAATATCCAGCTTTTAAATTGGTTTAATCTAAATTCCAGCTATCCCAAAAATTCTCTATCCACTTCTAGCTCGAATATCTCGCTGCTACAGACTAACTGGTCCTGTTTTCAAGATTTCTGAACCTTGAAAAAATTAATTACACATTGTTTTTAAACAACGATATATTTTTTATTTAATTTGATGATAAAATAAAATGTAAATATCTAACCTTTCCTTGATTTCACACTCAAATGGTTAGTTTATAAATTTTATCTCTTTATTAACTAACTCTATATAGATTTTTATCATTTACTTTGGTTGTTTTCTAATTATATAAACTAGTTTCCAAATAAATTTTAAATTAAAACAAAATTAATATACCTTATTGCATATAAGATCTTCCATCACTTTCTTTAACTTGGTTCAGCGACACCACCGCTCACTCTCCTTACTGCCTCAACCTGAAACTGCCGCAAATCCCTACTCAACACTCCGCTGACTGTCACAACCATCAAACCGAATATCACAAACCAAACTACTTGTAATGACCCGGGATTTTGGCGATCTTGGTTATCCGATATGCAACTCATATCGAACATCCAAGGATCGAAAATACCGGTCATTAATGAAAAGAAATTAGAGGGTGAGAATAGATAAGATAGAAACTAAGAATAGAAGAAGAAGAAGAAGAACACAACATCAGAGTAACACGAACCTCACAGCGGAACGAATAACATATAATATATATATAACATAACTTGAAATATATATCTGTACTTGAATATACATCATTATCAAAGTACAACACTTACAACACAGCGGAAATAAACTATAGCTATATGATCCTGAAGCCTCCTGCTCCGGCTCTTCAAGTACCTGTAAATCCCGACCATTTGACTGCCCGTACAAAATTGGGCACCCAAGAGTTTAGGGAAAACAAAACAAAATAAACTCCGGGTCAGTCATGGGACTGGTGTGAGTAAAACAGTTTAAAACAGTTCAAGCAGGTAAATGATATCTCATAAGACCACGTCGTATAACGGAACGGGTTTTTTCCCTTATGAGAATCCAAAATATCTTTATATCAAAAACCTTTTGATATTATAATAATGTCTATCAACCATAACTATAATAATCATCTAGCAGAAACGCTTTCATCTCATGTTCTACATATATAGTATACAATCAAAACCACAAGCACGTATTGGGTAATGGGTTTCCAACTATGACAAGGTATGGAACCACCTTTTGCTAGTGTACCTCTAGAGAGGAATACACTGGGTTCAACAAGAACATCTTGCAACCCGACCACACATGACCGACCGCTCATTTCGCTTGAGTGTATCGAATGTATATCACCAACGGTTGGGATCAGCAACCGTTTCCCGAATGGGACAGTATCAACAATAGATTTTTAGAAGTAAATGAAACTCTAGATCAGGTGATTATACACCCTACTTCGGAGCGACCGACTTAGCCATGCTGCCTGCCCGATTTCTGTCATTTACCGGTTGATGAGGCTTGAGGTTACGCCTTATCATTTCATCAGATTGACTTCGAATGCCACATTGTCAGATCCATCGAAAATCACTAATTGACGTCTACAACAGTACATTACGTGTTAGCTAAAGAAGTTTCCTTCTCCACTTCCACTCTTGGTACGGTTGAAGAAATCAATGTACGTGACCTTTCTGGAAATACTCTGTCAGACATTCATCCATACAAGTCATCCAGGAATAGGATGAACCAAAGGCACTATTCAGTATATCCATCTTAGACACTGTTATCTACGACTTATACAATAGCCCTTGCACTTTACTCCGTCTTCAATTATCTTTGGCATATATGATTCGCAACGCTTATGCCAATACAGAGTGGTTCTTTGGATAATAATCCAACCGGTCTCTCCATATTAACATCGTTAAAATGGTCAAAAACTTCGATAGTCGGTGAGTTAACTATCGACGAAAAACACGTGTGCAAACAACGATTTTATTTCCAAATGGAAATCCTATCAGTCAATCATCAATCATATATATCTATATATATACTCATATTTCCTATTTCAATATTTGATTACGTTTCTGATTCTATTTGGAAAACATTTCCAAATCTTCTTTACTTGATTTAAAACAGATGTTTAAATCAACATCGCGACAACAACTCAAACCACTATACTTATTTACTAAATCACTTAACCACTTTTACTTTCAAACCTTAACCATTTCTAAATTAAAAACGAAGTCAATCAAGTTGGGGTATAACTACCTATCAGACCTTAACTGAACAACGTTTCTAACCTTGAAATAGACAAAGTTCACCTTTAACCCTTTAACACTTCCTTACGTAACTCTCGTTCGAATAAATCTCTATTCGATAACTCCTCCCTTCGAATAACTATATTTGATAACCTCTCTTACGAATAACTAGATCCTATGAACCTTCCTTCGAATAAACTAAATTCGATTAACTCTATTTATTTAACCCTAATAGATTAACTCTTTTTACTTAACTCCTTTCGAATAACTAATTCGATAACTCATATGTGTTTAACTCTATTCGAATAACTAATTCGAATAACCCTTATTTATTTAACTCTATTCGAATAACTAATTCGAGTAACTCTTATTTATTTAACTCTATTCGAATAACTAATTCGCATAACTAATTCGATTTGCTTACTTTCGAATACTTATATTCGATAATCTCTTTCTTCGAATAAATCTTATTTGATTTAACTCTTGTCGAATAACTAGATTCGATCAACTCACTTCGAATATTTCTGATTCGATTATCTCACTTCGAATATCTACTATTCGATTAACTCTGTTTGATTTACTCTAATCGATTAACTCTACTCAACTAACTCGACTCGACTAACCCCTTTCGAATAACATATTCGATTTACTAACTTTCGAATACCATATTCGATTAACTCCCTTCGAATAACTATATTCAATTTAACTCCTTCCGAATACCATATTCGATTTTACTCCTTTATTCGCTTTATAAAGATTTCCTTTTTAACAACACTTATTCATTTTTAAAGATTTACTTTTAGTAACGGTTCTCCACTTTAAAATGATTTCCTTCTTATATAAGTTTCCCTTTTTTAACGTTTTCCCTTTTATAATGTCCTATTCCGTTATAAATAAATTTCCCTTTTTAACTCTATTTATTTCTAAATATTTCCTATCAATTCTATTTGTAAATGATTTACAAATATTTCCTTTTCTAATCTTCTATTTGCAAATGGTTTGCAAATATTTCCTTTTCAAATCTATTCTTTGATTTTATAATTTCCCTTTTCTAAATATCTCCTATTTATAAATATTCCAATTTATAAATATTTCTTATTTATAAATATTCCATTTATAAATATTTTATTTTCAAATATCACTTTGAAAATATTCCCTTTTCCACATCCAGTATTTCTTATGTTATTTAACATACCATATAACAACGATAAATATCGTCCAAATACACATAATCAACGACAGATTATATATCACATCATATATCACAATATATGAATCACAGTAAAATAAATGTTGAGGAATCCAGTTGGATGGATTCCTCCAACCTGTTTCCCTGCATCACAGATGTTAAACAATATAGATAACATCACTTTCAGTTCCATATGATATATTCTGTTAAACAGAATCAATATAGAAATTCAACTAACTGACTAGCAGTTCAATCAAACAGTCAACACACAATCAATCAGCCAATATTTAACAGTTCTAAAAATACAACATGAAATTATAAACTGTTCAGAGTTAGTGAGATTTACTCACATTGGTTCCCAGTTGACGGTTCTGCATTTGTTTCGTTTTAAAATCAAACAGGCATTTGATTTTTTTTCCTTGAAATTCCAGTAGCTCAGTTCACAGTGAAATCCGTTCCACAACGAAGATTTCATCGTTACAAATTCCAATGTTATCAATTTTGTTCGATTCTGTTATACGATGAGATAATTATGCTTGTTATATTTTTACATAAATTAATTTAAATAGTTTATGAACTAAGTAGTAATTAGGAGTTGATTACCGTAATTATCATTAAAAAATGATTGAACTTATCCACTAATACTTCGCAAATCCTATACCATCATCCTGCATGAACGTCAGACCCGCTTTAAATCCCTTTTGTTTATGCTAACTCCCCTTTCCATGAACAAATGAAAGCACTCCCACCATTAATACTTAAACCAGATTCATTTTGTTTACTACAGCAACTTCTATACATCTCGTTTTCATAAACACTTCTCTACCGAAACACCACTCAGTAGCCAATGGAACAGCTTCTTCATATGTTATTCTTAAGTCACTCAAAAGCAAATTCAACAAAAACAAAACAAGAAAATACCCTTTTAACCTTAACACATGATTTCCGCAGCTGATCCTTTGCTTTCTCAAATTACCAGCTCATTGTCTTTTTCGATTCAGCACTCCTTGCCATTACCGAACCTTCTTACCTCCCGCTATACCTTGTTACTTCACGAGTTCCAAATCCAACGCCCCCGAACAACTTCTCTTCTATCGCTCCTCACAACCATTACAAGGGAACCCAACTCGCTGCTACAGGTCGCGACTTCTACTCTCACTCACTGGACTGGAAATCGAGCGACCACAGTCACCATCGATCCCCCTCAAACCCCTCTCAAAACACTCGCCTCCTATTCCTAAACCCAACGGCTACCCTGAAATGATCCGTCGACCACTACAAAATCAGTGAACTCGAACACTACTTCCGCTGAAAACATCCTGTACTCCACAAAATGTGAATCGCACCCCTTAATACTTGTAGTAGGGTGAAGAGCGACTCCAACTAAACTCACCGCATTTAATTTTAGGATTTTTTTAGGACTTTTAATCGATTTTTAAACTCTCGAATTTGTTTCCTGATGAACAAAAAGGAAAATTTTGACGGTGCATTTGTTTTGAGAATGAAATTAGGTTTAGATAGGTTTAGGATTATTTACAGAAGAGTTTTATTATTTTTATAGTCCATTTTTATATTGATTTTTTTTCCAATGCTAGTTGTATTCGTCTTTAAAAATCCCCATGATCACATACGACACCTAAAAAGACGAAACTGGACATACTAGTAGAGTTCGACATTACGGTCCCAGCGAAACTAGTTTCGTCGAATTCCGACTCCGTTTGCTCACATAGCGTATTTTTAACTATCAAAATACTGACTGTTTTTCACTTTAAAAATTGGTACGGCCACATACTGACTTCAAAAATCACGGAAATTGAAATCTAACAATAATTTGATGTTACGGATCCAACGAAATTAGTTTCGTCGAATTTCGACTTCGTTTGCAAAACTGGCTATTTTTAAAGCTCTGGATGACCCATTTAAATATATAAATATATTTAAATATAATTAAATTAAATATAAATAAATATATATTATCGTGTATATATTCACAGTGGAATACCATACTGCTTTACTGGGATTTATAACTTGACATTTCAAATCCTGATTAAATCGATATTCGATTTAAAATGAAATTCCTTTATAAAATATAAATAATTCCTTTATAAATTATAAAGGAATTCCACATCGACTTTTCTAAAATTTGATTTGGATGTAATTCAAAATCTACACGATGAAATCCCGATTTTTCTCTTCCACTAGAAAGATATATTCCACTAGCTCCACATGTTTCTTGTTTCACAGAAATCCGGCTTAAAACGAATCCTGTACATTCAGTTGAAGTTCGAATCGTCAAATTACGAACTGCAGCGCCATTTCGAGCTCGATTTTAATTATAATATAATTATACGTTCAAACTGTCGTTCAAATAATATATTCGTTATTCTAATTCAATTCTAAACTGAACTAAATATCACAGATGATCCGGTTCACACCATATCGTCATTTCAGCCAATTCTGATTATTTCAGAATTAAATATATTATTTTAATTAAATATTCATCATTATTTAATTCCACGACCATTTAATTCACTATATCACTATTATATAATTTAAATAAATTAATTATAATACCTTTGCCAATGCGGGTCATTACAATCTTCCCCACTTAAAATAATTTCGTCCTCGAAATTGCTAAGCTAGAGGACGATCCTATCGACTGGTTAGAACATATTTGTTTACTTCTCAACTTCAGTTTCCACTGGACTAATTTAATTTTAATTAAATTATTAATTAATTCTTACCAACGAAAATTTTCAAAAATCCTGAAAATTTTCTAACGCCTTAACTCTTCGAAAAATTTCGCCAGCACCTCCTTTATACTAGTCAATTGGTCAAACTCCAACTCGCCTCTTTGGGCCATCTCCATCCCAAAAAGAAAATCAAACAGCCAAGCGGCTTGCCAATTCGGCTCATAAATCTTATATCCAATAGAAATATAAACTTGTACCTTTTGTTGACATATCATTATATCCTTTCCACATGTTATCAATTCAGCGGATACAAGGGTCATCCCAATCAAATCCCAATCTGCTTTTATCCACGACACAACCATTCGCTTATATCCGAGAAAAATATCATTTCAACTCGATTTTCTTCTCGATTCCCAACTCTTAACTTGATGATCACATTACACTTCAAATTTGAATCTCACAATCCAATCTGTCTTGATATCATTCTAGTTCAATCTCAGTTACCACTTTACTGGCTTTACTTTAATTCAACTTTGCTTTCACAAATTTCTGTTAAATTTGTTTTTAATTCAAACAGTCTTTCCCTGGGAGTTTTCAAACAGTTTACTCTTTTTCAAAAAATCAAATTTTCCTTTTGAACATGTCACTGAGCCCTTAATTAATATTCCATTTGTTAAATCACTTCTCTATTTCTTTATCAATATTTGTTAACCAAATATTTTCAATAACCATATTGGCCTTTTATGTTATTTGGAAAACATTTCCGAATATCGCCTTCCTTTATTTTCTAAACTTTAGAAAATATATGCTATTTATAATTGGAAAATTTTCCAATTACTTATCTCTTTTCCGATCTCGTTTATTTCTATACTTAGGAAATATTCTTTATTATATTTCCAAGCTTACACTTATTTGGGTTAAAACGGACGTTGTGTAAAACATCGTTACGACAACCCAAATACTATATTCAACTAACTCTTATTCCACATTGATCTTCGAGCCTGAAATCTTACTATTTATTTGTTAATAATGAAATCAATCAAGTTGGGGTATAACTACCTCTCAGACCTTGACTGAATAACATTTATAACGTCAAAACAGATATAACTACTTACTCAAATAATCAATACCATACAACTACTTATTCACTTTTAAACACGTATACACTTCCTCTTTCTATTCTTACTAGATTTTATTCTTAGTCTCCCTTTTTGATTTTACTATTCTATTTCTAAGTTCATTTCCTTATCGACTTCAATATATATATATATCGATACGTTGATTTCTAACTATCAAATTAACTTAAAAATATTCTAACTCCTTAAATTCCCGGAAAAATTCGCCATAACCTCCTTTGTACCAGGAGCATCGGGATATTTCAAATAGCCTCCCATGGCCCTCACCAATCCAAAAGAAAAAGCCGAGCGGCTAGCTGATACGGCACATAAAATCTCATATATGAATTAAATACATACCCTTTCGTCGAGCATTCTATTTATATACCTTCATACCTTATCCATACCTATCTCATGTATATTTATACCTGCCCAATCTATTTTAACTATACCTGATCGTTTTAACTCAATTCGTTAATTAATTTGTTAATTAACTCTTTAGTCTATTTCACTTTTATATTTGAACATGACATGTTCAAATATATTTTAACTTGCTTATTAACTAATTTGAATCCAAATTTCAAATTTAAGTCCTATATTCGATTTCGAATATCCATTTACAAATCCAATTCACCTTTCAAAGTTCAACTTCAAATTCAAAACTCGATTAACTAATTCCTCTTCGACTTAGTTAATTCTATTCAATTTCTATTCAAATTTTATATCACTTCTATTATTCAAATCTATATATCAAATTCTATTATTCAAAAATCCCATTTTGAAATTCAACACAACTTGTCTTTCCCAAAACAAATTCAAAACAGTATCTCTGGTAGTAATTCGTCGCTTACAACTCGAAAATTAATACTGATGATGCAGCTGTCATCATCGAAATCTATTTTCCAGCGATCGAAGTGAGTTCAGTACTATAAAACCATTTCTAAACATTTTCATTTTGAAATTCGTTTCAAAATATAATTCACACTGCTTGTAAAACAATTTAAAATCTCCCAGGATCTTAAATTTCCCTTATTTTTAATCCAAATCCATTTACAAACACTTATCCAATTCTCCAGAATTTTAACTCAATTTCTGGTTTAAAATTTTAGATTCAACTCATCTGATTTCATGTATTTCACTTATATGAATTCTGATTGGTTATTTACATAACCATTTAATTTATAATCTTACTCGATTATAATAACAACCAATATATCCAATATATATTCATTCCAATATATATATCTTCTTTATATCAAAATATACATTGGGTAACTTATTTTAATTTACCCTCTTTTCAAAACATATCGGGTCGACTCATCGTATTCGAGTGTTCATAAACTCCTATCGATACAGTGGATCAAACTGATCGACCAGAACCCATAAACAACTCAACCAATGAATCTCCACAATATAAAACAAATTCTTATATCAAATAACAAATACGTTCACTCGTATATATACACTCAAACTCAATCTAGGGTATTACTAACCCTATCTCTATCGAGTCACGCCACAGAGCCAAGGTAATTCACTTAACCTTATGCTCTGATACCAACTGTAATGACCCGGGATTTTGGCGATCTTGGTTATCCGATATACAACACATATCGAACATCCAAGGATCGAAAATACCGGTCATTAATGAAAAGAAATTAGAGGGTGAGAATAGATAAGATAGAAACTTAGAATAGAAGAAGAAGAAGAAGAAGAACACAACATCAGAGTAACACGAACCTCACAGCGGAATGAATAACATATAATATATATAACATAAATTGAAATATATATATGTACTTTAATATACATCATTATCAAAGTACAACACTTACAACACAGCGGAAATAAACTATAGCTATATGATCCTGAAGCCTCCTGCTCCAGCTCTTCAAGTATCTGTAAATCCCGACTACTTGACTGCCCGTACAAAATTGGGCACCCAAGAGTTTAGGGAAAACCAAACAAAATAAACTCCGGGTCAGTCATGGGACTGGTGTGAGTAAAACAGTTTAAAACAGTTCAAGTAGGTAAATGATATCTCGTAAGACCACACCGTATAACGAAACGGGTTTTTCCCCTTATGAGAATCCAAAACATCTTTATATCAAAAACCTTTTGATATTATAATAATGTCTATCAACCACAACTATAATAATCATCTAGCGGAAACACTTTCATCTCACGTTCTACATATATAGTATACAATCAAAACTGCAAGCATGTAAAGGCCCGCAAATCTGAGCTACCTGAGTTGACTAAATACACCATAAGTCCAACCCAAATAACACAGAATTACGACTCATTATTAGAAAGAAGTTAGAGGATGAGAAATAGAAAGAAAGAAATATTAGAATAGGAGAAAAACAGAGATTACCAACTCACAGCGGAACGAATAAAATATATTATATAACATAAGCTTTGAAATACAATCTGTTTTGTACATAAATACATACCATCATCAGAGTACACATAACATTTGATTCAGCGGAAGTAACTCTAAATAACTAACGTTGAAGCCTCCAGCTTCAAGCTCCTCCAAGTGTATCTGTAAAAGCCTGAAATACTTGACTGCCCGTACAAATTTGGGCACCCAAGAGTTTAGGGAAAACAAAACAAAATAAACTCTGGGTCAGTCATGGGACTGGTGTGAGTAAACTCCAACCACTTGTTTAACTTTCAAAATCTTTCCAAAGAAAAGATAATAGTAAGACCAGCCCACACATAAACATGGACGGTTTTTACCTTACTATAACCCAAAACACTTTGATACGGAAATCCAGTGATATTATAATAATGTCTACATCAATTAAATAACCAAA
This sequence comes from Allium sativum, assembly GCA_030737875.1. Lineage (NCBI taxonomy): Eukaryota > Viridiplantae > Streptophyta > Magnoliopsida > Asparagales > Amaryllidaceae > Allium > Allium sativum. Next base: position 533,759,988 of record CM060915.1, read on the forward strand.
TAGCAGAACGCTTGCATCTCACGCTCCACATATATAGTATATAATCAAAAACCGCATGGCGCTTATTGGAGATTGGATTTCCAACATGACAAGGTATGGAACCACCTTCCGATGATGTATCTCTAGAGGCAAATACACCTGGGTTCAACAAGAACGTCTTGCAACCCGGCCCACACATGACCGACCACTCATTTCGCTTGAGTGTATCGAATGTATATCACCAACGGTTGGACTCAAACCACCGTTTCCCGAATGGGCAGAATCGATAGATTTAGAAACAAAAGGAATTTCTCTAGATAGGTGATTATACACCCTAATGGGTGCGACCCACATAGCCATGCTGCCTGCCCGATTTTTGTCCTTTCCCGGTTGTTGAGGCCTGAGGCTACGCATACTTACCATTCATCGATAACACAATCACTTTGAATGCCACATTGTCAGATCCGTTAATCACTAGTTAAGTTTGCACAAATATTCTGGATATTATGCTAAGGGATAAATCCGTTGCAACCATATACATTCATACAGACCAACCCATTTGATCATTGGAAATACTCTGTCAGACATTCGTCCATATACGTTCGTTCTGGGATTGAACGAAACCGAAGGCACTATTTCTATAAATAGAAAAGCCCTTGCACTTTACTCCGTCTTCAATATATTCAGCATACTTGGTTCGCAACGCTTATGCCGATACGGAGTGGTTCTTCGGATAATAATCCAACCGGTCTCTCCATATTGACAACGATGGTCAAAACTTCGATAGTCTGTGATTTAACTATCGAATAAAAACAAGTGTTCAATCAACATATCAAACAAATCACTGGGCTCTTTAATTAATATTTCATTAATTAAATCTCTTCTACATTCTCTCTATCAATATTTGTTATCCAAATATTCTCAATAATCATCTCGCCTCTTATGCCATTTGGAAAACGTTTCCAAAATTTAACTTCTTTTATTTTCTATATATTAGAAAATGTCTCTATCTACAATTGAAAACAATTCAATTACTGATCTCTATCCCTTTTTGTTTACAACATCCGATTTTTATATTCACTTTACTATCGAATTCGATGCGTCGATACAATGATTTCTACTTATCAAAATATCTTAAAATTATTCTAACTCCTTAAATTTCCGGAAAATTTCGCCATAACCTCCCCTGTATCGGGAGCATCGGGAAATTTCAAATATCATCCCGGTATCTTCCTCAATCAAAAAGAAAAAGGAAAAGCCAAGCGGCTTGCCGATACGGCGCATAAAAACCTCATATATGAATTAAACATGTACCTTTTTGTCGAGCACATAAATTACATACTTTATATACTTCATTCCATACCTGTCCAACACCTGTTCACCTGTTTTCAATTCAATTCAACACTATCTAATCGTTTGAATTCAGTTCGCCCATTTATTCTTTAATTAGTCATTTTGCCTATTTCACTTCTTTGTTTAACATAACATGTTTAAACAAAATGTTTAACTCGCTCACAACCAAATTGAATTTCAATTTCAATTCTAGTTCTCTTTTTGATTTCGAATATAAATTTCCAGTTGAATTTACTTATTCAAATCCCAATATTCATTCGAAATCTCATTAACCAATTTCTATTCAATTTAGTTAATTATATTCAATAAATCAAAATCTGGTTTCTGTTCCAAACATCATATTCATTTACACAACTTGAATTTGCATATATTTTACAATTCAACTCTGAGATTTTTCTAAATAGAAAATTCGGATCTTTCCCGCTTGAAATCCCTTTATAAATTAAATAAACCATTATGGTTTTAAAACGATTCTGGCGCTGCTTTTCTGAAAATTTGATTTTGACATAACTCAAAACATATACGACGAAATCCAGATTTTTCTCTTTCATTAGAAAACTATTATCAAACCGGTCCTGACGTTTCTTGTTTCGAAGAATTCCGACTTCAATTGAGTTCTGTATATTCAATTGAAGTTCGACTCGCTATTTTACGAACTGCAGCGCTGTGGCGAGTTCGTTTTAATTATATTTATAAATATAAACCTTTTAAACTTCTAAACTTCTTTAAGATAAATTCAATTCCATTTAGCTCTATTTGAATTCCTTGATTCAAATTCAAGTCTTACTTTTGAATTCTATATTTCAAATCCCAATTCCTTCTCTATTGGATATTCAAATTCATTCATTCAAATTCTACTTGAATTGCTACATTCAAATTCCATTTGAAATTCAACTATTCGAACTCCAGTTAAATTCTTATTTGAAATTCTAAATGCTTCAAATTCCATTTTCTCTTATTTGAAATTCTCAATATTTCAAATTACATTTCTTTTATTTGAAATTCCATTTTTAATTTCCTTTATTCCAATCCCACTTGAAATCCTTCACTCAAATCCATTTGAATTTCCTTGGATTCAAATTCCATTTCGAAACCAGTTGGGTTTTCTATTTTGAAATCTTATTTGAAATTCTATTTCCAATTCTACTTTGAAATCTTATTTTCAAAATCTGTTTCAAATTCCAATTTGAAATCTCATATTCAAATTTCTACTTGAATTTCCGTATTCAATTCCATGTTCAAATTCAATACTCGAGTTTCTATTTCAAATCTCAATTCAAATTTCATATTTGAATTCCATTTCAAATTCCTATTCAAATTTCATATTTCAATTCTTCTTTGAAATACTATATTCTAAATTCTATTTTGAAATTCTTCTTTGAAATTCTATATTTCAAATTCTATTTTGAAATTCCACATTCAAATCTCTATTTGAATTTCTTTATTCGAATTCCTTTGAATTCAAAGTTTATTTTAAATTCCTCGAATTCAAATTCTATTTTTCATTCTAATTTCGTATATTCAAATTCTATTTGAACTTCTATTTGAATTTCTAATATTCAATCTCTTCTTAAAATTCAAATATTTAAACCCCTTTAAAAATTCAAATGTTATACTCAAATTTCATTTGAGCTATATATTTAAAAATTACATTTTTAAATCCTATTTCAAACTTGTATTTCTATTTCTGAAGTATCAAAGGATAATTCTTTCACTTCGTTTATAACTTCGTTATAAAAGAACTATTTATAAACTTCGTTAAAAAGAAACTACTTGTTTTATTTTTCAAAAACAAGGTTTATATTTTTATTTCCATTTAAACTTCTAATTCTATTTAAAAATAGAATTTCTCTTTTTAAAATCTCAAATGTCCTTTTAATTGGCCCAGTGATATTTAAACACACAAAGCAACGAATTATTTATTTTTCTAACACGTCATATATAACAATATATATGCAAACAAATAAACAAACAGATAATATATTTTTGAGGAATCCAGTTGGATTCCTCCAACCTGTTTTCCTGCATCCACAGATGTTAGCACATAAATAATACCAATTCTGCTTCGTGGCAGAATATCGCGGTATAGAAGGTCATCCACTAATCATAGCGTGGGGCGTATAGGGTAATCATCCGCTATGAAACCGCGGGCATCCGCTAATGAGACTGCGGGAATCCAACCAACCAATCAACCCAATATATATATATAGCCTAAATAACTAATATATATAAAACAACCAGAAAATATTCACACAAGCAACAACAATTATTTTTAAGGAAATAAAAATAATTAAAAATAAAAGGTGAGTGAGATTTACTCACCAGGGATTTTCCTTGCCGAGTATCTCGATAAATCTCGTAACGTCACGGCTATGAATCTACTCGAATGAAATTCATTTGTTTCCTTGCTCCGAAGCAAACCAAACAAGCGATGATCCTCAATCAACTGCAAAAACCCTGCCTTCTACCTCTTCGGCATTTCGTCGAACATGTTACAGGCAACATCATTGCTGCCGCATCACCAATGTATTTCTCCTCAAACTTCACTGTAGACCCCTGCTCGAGTCACCAAGTCCTCATCTTCATGCCTAAACCATCCAGATCCCTTATCATGTCCGCACCCACCAAATTGCAACCCACCAACACCGCTTCCTTCTAGGCTTCAAACCCCCTCCAGAACGTAACAATACCCACGTCGACCCCCCCTGCAATCATCGCACCTCGATGTTGGCTTCTCCAATCCCAATCCGAAGCCCTCCAGAACACTCAAAACTTAGTTGCTACCTCCCAGGCTCACCTCGAACCCTTCAAAAATGGTCGCGAGGTCTTAAAGCTCCGCTCCAGGAAACCTAGGGTTCCACTGCGATCTCGTCTTCGCGATTATCGATTCCTGAGTGCTCCAACTTGGTGACATCGAGCTTCTCGCGACTGTTTTCATTTAGGGATTTTGTTCGGATTTTTGAGAAGAGAAAAATGAAGGCAAAGGATTCAATTTAAAGATGCGACGTGGAGACAGAGAGTACCAAGGCCATTAATTTACTGCTTCCTAGATACGAAAAATGAGAGACACATTTATCAGCTCGAAAGGGAATTGTCTGCGTGATTTCATTTATTAGGTCTGCGAAATGTTTGACCTAGGTCGGCTTGTGTATTAATTAAATTAACATACAATTCTATTAGATCTTATAATAAAGTATATCAAAATATTTCGTTGTCCTTAATTTGAAATCCCGAACCATTATCCAACGTAACAACCAGCAATACAAAGTTATAACGTTACTCTAGACTCAGCAGAACCGATTGTAGAATTTAATTAAGCTGTATATCCAGACTAACATTATTAAATTGACAAATTAATTTAAATCGATTAAAAATATAAATCGATCTCAAACAATTCAAATAAATAATTATTATTGTTCTAATCCAAATTGAATTTATATAAATCGATTGAACTATTTCGATTCAGTTTTATCTTCGAATTGAATTATTTTCAAACTTCTCGTATTTCGATAATTATCAAAATAAATCGTATTTCGATTATTTAATCGATAACCCAAAAAAAATACCATTATGAATTCAATATTTAAAACTATATTAAATATTTAAAATTAATCGACGAAAAATCTGGGTCGTTACATTCTTCCCCCCTTAAAATAATTTCGTCCTCGAAATTGCTAAGGTAGGAAAAAGGGTACAAATCTATTTCTTTTCAACATCTTACTTATGTTGAAACTCAACTCCTCATATTTCTACGACTTTAATTCCAACCAAAACTTTTGGTCTTCTTCCTTTCGCATGCCTTCACATTCAATTCATATTTATTTCAATAAACCTTTTTAAATTGATTCTAATCAATTCATTCACTTCGACCCATTTTACTTGTTTAAGTTAAATTTAAATTCCAGAATCCAAATCCCTGGGTTTTTCTTTTCAAATTCTTCGGAAATCACATAAATATATACATATATTTGTTTTCACTTCAAATCCAAAACATTTGAATTTTCAAACCACTTGTTTTCTTTCAAACAAATTTCCATCAAAAACTTTTTCTAAGGCAGCAATTCATCACTTAGAAACTCGGAAATGAACACTGATGATGTTGCAATCATTATCAGAATTATTTCCCAGCCACCGAAGTGAGTTCAGTGCCTTATTATTTCAAAATCCATGATTTTCTCTCAAATCCTTTAAAACAAATCTATATTATTATAATATACTTTGAAAAAATATTTTTCAACTTCCCAGGATTTTGAATTCTCAATTCTGGTTTGAATTTAAATTCTAATTTATCTCATTTGTATATATTTAATTTCTATACAAATTCTATTCGGTTATAGATAACCATTTCAATTTTATAATCTCATTTGATTATAATCCTAACAATCAACACATCCATATAATAATAATTCTAGAAAATTATTCTTTCTATATCAAAATAGAAATTTTGGGTAAAATTATTTCATTTACCCACTTTAAAACAATACTGTGTCGAATTTCTCTGTTTAAGTGTTTAGAAATTCCTATCGACTTCGTGGCGTCCCACGATTCGACCAGAATTCATAAACCACTCAACAGACTAGCCAACACAATATAAAGCAACTTTTATATCAACTAACAAATACGCTCTCTCGTATCTATACACTCAACTCATTCTAGGGCACTGCTGACCCTATCTCCAATGAGCACATACCACACAAGCCTAGGTGTTCGCTCAACCTAAGCTCTGATACCAACTGTAAAGGCCCGCAAATCTGAGCTACCTGAGTTGACTAAATACACCATAAGTCCAACCCAAATAACACAGAATTACGACTCATTATTAGAAAGAAGTTAGAGGATGAGAAATAGAAAGAAAGAAATATTAGAATAGGAGAAAAACAGAGATTACCAACTCACAGCGGAACGAATAAAATATATTATATAACATAAGCTTTGAAATACAATCTGTTTTGTACATAAATACATACCATCATCAGAGTACACATAACATTTGATTCAGCGGAAGTAACTCTAAATAACTAACGTTGAAGCCTCCAGCTTCAAGCTCCTCCAAGTGTATCTGTAAAAGCCTGAAACACTTGACTGCCCGTACAAATTTGGGCACCCAAGAGTTTAGGGAAAACAAAACAAAATAAACTCTGGGTCAGTCATGGGACTGGTGTGAGTAAACTCCAACCACTTGTTTAACTTTCAAAATCTTTCCAAAGAAAAGATAATAGTAAGACCAGCCCACACATAAACATGGACGGTTTTTACCTTACTATAACCCAAAACACTTTGATACGGAAATCCAGTGATATTATAATAATGTCTACATCAATTAAATAACCAAATAGCAGAACGCTTGCATCTCACGCTCCACATATATAGTATATAATCAAAAACCGCATGGCGCTTATTGGAGATTGGATTTCCAACATGACAAGGTATGGAACCACCTTCCGATGATGTATCTCTAGAGGCAAATACACCTGGGTTCAACAAGAACGTCTTGCAACCCGGCCCACACATGACCGACCACTCATTTCGCTTGAGTGTATCGAATGTATATCACCAACGGTTGGACTCAAACCACCGTTTCTCGAATGGGCAGAATCAATAGATTTAGAAACAAAAGGAATTTCTCTAGATAGGTGATTATACACCCTAATGGGTGCGACCCACATAGCCATGCTGCCTGCCCGATTTTTGTCCTTTCCCGGTTGTTGAGGCCTGAGGCTACGCATACTTACCATTCATCGATAACACAATCACTTTGAATGCCACATTGTCAGATCCGTTAATCACTAGTTAAGTTTGCACAAATATTCTGGATATTATGCTAAGGGATAAATCCGTTGCAACCATATACATTCATACAGACCAACCCATTTGATCATTGGAAATACTCTGTCAGACATTCGTCCATATACGTTCGTTCTGGGATTGAACGAAACCGAAGGCACTATTTCTATAAATAGAAAGCCCTTGCACTTTACTCCGTCTTCAATATATTCAGCATACTTGGTTCGCAACGCTTATGCCGATACGGAGTGGTTCTTCGGATAATAATCCAACCGGTCTCTCCATATTGACAACGATGGTCAAAACTTCGATAGTCTGTGATTTAACTATCGAATAAAAACAAGTGTTCAATCAACATATCAAACAAATCACTGGGCTCTTTAATTAATATTTCATTAATTAAATCTCTTCTACATTCTCTCTATCAATATTTGTTATCCAAATATTCTCAATAATCATCTCGCCTCTTATGCCATTTGGAAAACGTTTCCAAAATTTAACTTCTTTTATTTTCTATATATTAGAAAATGTCTCTATCTACAATTGAAAACAATTCAATTACTGATCTCTATCCCTTTTTGTTTACAACATCCGATTTTTATATTCACTTTACTATCGAATTCGATGCGTCGATACAATGATTTCTACTTATCAAAATATCTTAAAATTATTCTAACTCCTTAAATTTCCGGAAAATTTCGCCATAACCTCCCCTGTATCGGGAGCATCGGGAAATTTCAAATATCATCCCGGTATCTTCCTCAATCAAAAAGAAAAAGGAAAAGCCAAGCGGCTTGCCGATACGGCGCATAAAAACCTCATATATGAATTAAACATGTACCTTTTTGTCGAGCACATAAATTACATACTTTATATACTTCATTCCATACCTGTCCAACACCTGTTCACCTGTTTTCAATTCAATTCAACACTATCTAATCGTTTGAATTCAGTTCGCCCATTTATTCTTTAATTAGTCATTTTGCCTATTTCACTTCTTTGTTTAACATAACATGTTTAAACAAAATGTTTAACTCGCTCACAACCAAATTGAATTTCAATTTCAATTCTAGTTCTCTTTTTGATTTCGAATATAAATTTCCAGTTGAATTTACTTATTCAAATCCCAATATTCATTCGAAATCTCATTAACCAATTTCTATTCAATTTAGTTAATTATATTCAATAAATCAAAATCTGGTTTCTGTTCCAAACATCATATTCATTTACACAACTTGAATTTGCATATATTTTACAATTCAACTCTGAGATTTTTCTAAATAGAAAATTCGGATCTTTCCCGCTTGAAATCCCTTTATAAATTAAATAAACCATTATGGTTTTAAAACGATTCTGGCGCTGCTTTTCTGAAAATTTGATTTTGACATAACTCAAAACATATACGACGAAATCCAGATTTTTCTCTTTCATTAGAAAACTATTATCAAACCGGTCCTGACGTTTCTTGTTTCGAAGAATTCCGACTTCAATTGAGTTCTGTATATTCAATTGAAGTTCGACTCGCTATTTTACGAACTGCAGCGCTGTGGCGAGTTCGTTTTATTTATATTTATAAATATAAACCTTTTAAACTTCTAAACTTCTTTAAGATAAATTCAATTCCATTTAGCTCTATTTGAATTCCTTGATTCAAATTCAAGTCTTACTTTTGAATTCTATATTTCAAATCCCAATTCCTTCTCTATTGGATATTCAAATTCATTCATTCAAATTCTACTTGAATTGCTACATTCAAATTCCATTTGAAATTCAACTATTCGAACTCCAGTTAAATTCTTATTTGAAATTCTAAATGCTTCAAATTCCATTTTCTCTTATTTGAAATTCTCAATATTTCAAATTACATTTCTTTTATTTGAAATTCCATTTTTAATTTCCTTTATTCCAATCCCACTTGAAATCCTTCACTCAAATCCATTTGAATTTCCTTGGATTCAAATTCCATTTCGAAACCAGTTGGGTTTTCTATTTTGAAATCTTATTTGAAATTCTATTTCCAATTCTACTTTGAAATCTTATTTTCAAAATCTGTTTCAAATTCCAATTTGAAATCTCATATTCAAATTTCTACTTGAATTTCCGTATTCAATTCCATGTTCAAATTCAATACTCGAGTTTCTATTTCAAATCTCAATTCAAATTTCATATTTGAATTCCATTTCAAATTCCTATTCAAATTTCATATTTCAATTCTTCTTTGAAATACTATATTCTAAATTCTATTTTGAAATTCTTCTTTGAAATTCTATATTTCAAATTCTATTTTGAAATTCCACATTCAAATCTCTATTTGAATTTCTTTATTCGAATTCCTTTGAATTCAAAGTTTATTTTAAATTCCTCGAATTCAAATTCTATTTTTCATTCTAATTTCGTATATTCAAATTCTATTTGAACTTCTATTTGAATTTCTAATATTCAATCTCTTCTTAAAATTCAAATATTTAAACCCCTTTAAAAATTCAAATGTTATACTCAAATTTCATTTGAGCTATATATTTAAAAATTACATTTTTAAATCCTATTTCAAACTTGTATTTCTATTTCTGAAGTATCAAAGGATAATTCTTTCACTTCGTTTATAACTTCGTTATAAAAGAACTATTTATAAACTTCGTTAAAAAGAAACTACTTGTTTTATTTTTCAAAAACAAGGTTTATATTTTTATTTCCATTTAAACTTCTAATTCTATTTAAAAATAGAATTTCTCTTTTTAAAATCTCAAATGTCTTTTTAATTGGCCCAGTGATATTTAAACACACAAAGCAACGAATTATTTATTTTTCTAACACGTCATATATAACAATATATATGCAAACAAATAAACAAACAGATAATATATTTTTGAGGAATCCAGTTGGATTCCTCCAACCTGTTTTCCTGCATCCACAGATGTTAGCACATAAATAATACCAATTCTGCTTCGTGGCAGAATATCGCGGTATAGAAGGTCATCCACTAATCATAGCGTGGGGCGTATAGGGTAATCATCCGCTATGAAACCGTGGGCATCCGCTAATGAGACTGCGGGAATCCAACCAACCAATCAACCCAATATATATATATATAGCCTAAATAACTAATATATATAAAACAACCAGAAAATATTCACACAAGCAACAACAATTATTTTTAAGGAAATAAAAATAATTAAAAATAAAAGGTGAGTGAGATTTACTCACCAGGGATTTTCCTTGCCGAGTATCTCGATAAATCTCGTAACGTCACGGCTATGAATCTACTCGAATGAAATTCATTTGTTTCCTTGCTCCGAAGCAAACCAAACAAGCGATGATCCTCAATCAACTGCAAAAACCCTGCCTTCTACCTCTTCGGCATTTCGTCGAACATGTTACAGGCAACATCATTGCTGCCGCATCACCAATGTATTTCTCCTCAAACTTCACTGTAGACCCCTGCTCGAGTCACCAAGTCCTCATCTTCATGCCTAAACCATCCAGATCCCTTATCATGTCCGCACCCACCAAATTGCAACCCACCAACACCGCTTCCTTCTAGGCTTCAAACCCCCTCCAGAACGTAACAATACCCACGTCGACCCCCCCTGCAATCATCGCACCTCGATGTTGGCTTCTCCAATCCCAATCCGAAGCCCTCCAGAACACTCAAAACTTAGTTGCTACCTCCCAGGCTCACCTCGAACCCTTCAAAAATGGTCGCGAGGTCTTAAAGCTCCGCTCCAGGAAACCTAGGGTTCCACTGCGATCTCGTCTTCGCGATTATCGATTCCTGAGTGCTCCAACTTGGTGACATCGAGCTTCTCGCGACTGTTTTCATTTAGGGATTTTGTTCGGATTTTTGAGAAGAGAAAAATGAAGGCAAAGGATTCAATTTAAAGATGCGACGAGGAGACAGAGAGTACCAAGGCCATTAATTTACTGCTTCCTAGATACGAAAAATGAGAGACACATTTATCAGCTCGAAAGGGAATTGTCTGCGTGATTTCATTTATTAGGTCTGCGAAATGTTTGACCTAGGTCGGCTTGTGTATTAATTAAATTAACATACAATTCTATTAGATCTTATAATAAAGTATATCAAAATATTTCGTTGTCCTTAATTTGAAATCCCGAACCATTATCCAACGTAACAACCAGCAATACAAAGTTATAACGTTACTCTAGACTCAGCAGAACCGATTGTAGAATTTAATTAAGCTGTATATCCAGACTAACATTATTAAATTGACAAATTAATTTAAATCGATTAAAAATATAAATCGATCTCAAACAATTCAAATAAATAATTATTATTGTTCTAATCCAAATTGAATTTATATAAATCGATTGAACTATTTCGATTCAGTTTTATCTTCGAATTGAATTATTTTCAAACTTCTCGTATTTCGATAATTATCAAAATAAATCGTATTTCGATTATTTAATCGATAACCCAAAAAAAATACCATTATGAATTCAATATTTAAAACTATATTAAATATTTAAAATTAATCGACGAAAAATCTGGGTCGTTACAAAGCACGTATTGGGTAATGGGTTTCCAACTATGACAAGGTATGGAACCACCTTTTGCTAGTGTACCTCTAGAGAGGAATACACTGGGTTCAACAAGAACATCTTGCAACCTGGCCATACATGACCGACCACTCATTTCGCTTGAGTGTATCGAATGTATATCACCAATGGTTGGGATCAGCAACCGTTTCCCGAATGGGACAGTATCAACAATAGATTTTTATAAGTAAATAAAACTCTAGATCAGGTGATTATACACCCTACTTCGGAGCGACCGACTTAGCCATGCTGCCTACCCGATTTCTGTCATTTACCGGTTGATGAGGCATGAGGTTACGCCTTATCATTTCATCAGATTCACTTCGAATGCCACATTGTCAGATCAATCGAAAATCACTAATTGACGTCTACAACAGTACATTACGTGTTAGCTAAAGAAGTTTCCTTCTCCGCTTCCACTCTTGGTATGGTTGAAGAAATCAATGTACGTGACCTTTCTGGAAATACTCTGTCAGACATTCATCCATACAAGTCATCCAGGAACAGGATGAACCGAAGGCACTATTCAGTATATCCATCTTAGACACTGTTATCTACGACTTATACAATAGCCCTTGCACTTTACTCCATCTTCAATTATCTTTGGCATATATGAATCGCAACGCTTATGCCAATACAGAGTGGTTCTTTGGATAATAATCCAACCGGTCTCTCCATATTAACATCGTTAAAATGGTCAAAAACTTCGATAGTCGGTGAGTTAACTATCGACGAAAAACACGTGTGCAAACAACGATATTATTTCCAGATGGAAATCCTATCGGTCAATCATCAATCATATATATCTATATATATATATACTCATATTTATTATTTCAATATTTGATTACGTTTCTGATTCCATTTGGAAAACATTTCCAAATCTTCTTTACTTGGATTTAAAACAGATGTTTAAATCAACATCGCGACAACAACTCAAACCACTATACTTATTTACTAAATCACTTAACCACTTTTACTTTCGAACCTTAACCATTTCTAAATTAAAAACGAAGTCAATCAAGTTGGGGTATAACTACCTCTCAGACCTTAACTGAACAACGTTTCTAACCTTGAAATAGACAAAGTTCACCTTTAACCCTTTAACACTTCCTTACGTAACTCTCGTTCGAATAAATCTCTATTTGATAACTTCTCCCTTCGAATAACTATATTTGATAACCTCTCTTAGGAATAACTAGATCCGATTAACCTTCCTTTGAATAAACTAAATTCGACTAACTCTATTTATTTAACCCTAATCGATTAACTCTTTTTACTTAACTCCTTTCGAATAACTAATTCGATAACTCCTATGTGTTTAACTCTATTCGAATAACTAATTCGAATAACCCTTATTTATTTAACTCTATTCGAATAACTAATTCGAGTAACTCTTATTTATTTAACTCTATTCGAATAACTAATTCGCATAACTAATTCGATTTGCTTACTTTCGAATACTTATATTCGATAATCTCTTTCTTCGAATAAATCTTATTCGATTTAACTCCTGTCGAATAACTAGATTCGATCAACTCACTTCGAATATTTCTGATTCGATTATCTCTTTTTGAATATCTACTATTCGATTAATTTTGCTTGATTAACTCTAATCGATTAACTCTACTCAACTAACTCGACTCGACTAACCCCTTTCGAATAACATATTCGATTTACTAACTTTCGAATACCATATTCGATTAACTCCCTTCGAATAACTATATTCGATTTAACTCCTTTCGAATACCATATTCGATTTTACTCCTTTATTCGCTTTATAAAGATTTCCTTTTTAACAACGTTTATTCATTTTTAAAGATTTACTTTTTGTAAAGGTTCTCCACTTTAAAATGATTTCCTTCTTATAACAGTTTCCCTTTTCTAACGTTTTCCCTTTTATAATGTCCTATTCCGTTATAAATAAATTTCCCTTTTTAACTCTACTTATTTCTAAATATTTCCTATCAATTCTATTTGTAAATGATTTACTAATATTTCCTTTTCTAATCTTCTATTTGCAAATGGTTTGAAAATATTTCCTTTTCAAATCTATTCTTTGATTTTATAATTTCCCTTTTCTAAATATCTCCTATTTATAAATATTCCAATTTATAAATATTTCTTATTTATAAATATTACATTTATAAATATTTTATTTTCAAATATCACTTTGAAAATATTCCCTTTTCCACATCCAGTATTTCTTATGGTATTTAACATACCATATAACAACGATAAATATCGTCCAAACACAAATAATCAACAACAGATTATATATCACATCATATATCACAATATATGAATCACAGTAAAATAAATGTTGAGGAATCCAGTTGGATGGATTCCTCCAACCTGTTTCCCTGCATCACAGATGTTAAACAATATAGATAACATCACTTTCAGTTCCATATGATATATTCTGTTAAACAGAATCAATATAGAAATTCAACTAACTGACTAGCAGTTCAATCTAACAGTCAACACACAGTCAATCAGCCAATATTAAACAGTTCTAAAAATACAACATGAAATTATAAACTGTTCAGAGTTAGTGAGATTTAATCACATTGGTTCCCAGTTGATGGTTCTGCATTTGTTTCGTTTTAAAATCAAACAGGCGTTTGATTTTTTTCCTTGAAATTCCAGTAGCTCAGTTCACAGCGAAATCCGTTCCACAACGAAGATTTCATCGTTACAAATTCCAATGTTATCAATTTTGTTCGACTCTGTTATAAGATGAGATAATTATGCTTGTTATATTTTTACATAAATTAATTTAAATAGTTTATGAACTAAGTAGTAATTAGGAGTTGATTACCGTAATTATCATTAGAAATGATGGAAATTATCCACTAATACTTCTCAAATCCTATACCATCATCCTGCATGAACGTCAGACCCGCTTTAAATCCCTTTTGTTTATTGCTAACTCCCCTTTCCATGAACAAATGAAAGCACCTCCACCATTAATACTTAAACCAAATTCATTTTGTTTACTACAACAACTTCTATACATCTCGTTTTCATAAATACTTCTCTACCGAAACACCACTCAGTAGCCAATGGAACAGCTTCTTCATATGTTATTCTTAAGTCACTCAAAAGGAAATTCAACAAAAACAAAACAAGAAAATACCCTTTTAACCTTAAAACATGATTTCCACAGCTGATCCTTTGCTTCCTCAAATTACCAGCTCATTGTCTTCTTCGATTCAGCACTCCTTGCCATTACCGAACTTCTTACCTCCCGCTATACCTTGTTACTTCACGAGTTCCAAATCCAACGCCCCCGAACAACTTCTCTTCTATCGCTCCTCACAACCATTACAAGGGAACCCAACTCGTTGCTACAGGTCGCGACTTCAACTCTTACTCACTGGATCGGAAATCGAGCGACCACAGTCACCATCGATCCCCCTCAAACCCCTCTCAAAACACTCGCCTCTAATCCCTAAACCCAACGGCTACCCTGAAATGATCCATCGACCACTACAATATCAGTGAACTCGAACACTACTTCCGCTGAAAACATCCTGTACTCCACAAAATGTGAATCGCACCCCTTAATACTTGTAGTAGGGTGAAGAGCGACTCCAACTAAACTCACCGCATTTGATTTTAGGATTTTTCTAGGACTTTTAATTGATTTTTAAACTCTCGAATTTGTTTCCTGAAGAACAAAAAGGAAAATTTTGACGGTGCATTTGTTTTGAGAATGAAATTAGGTTTAGATAGGTTTAGGAATATTTATAGAAGAGTTTTATTATTTTTATATTCCATTTTTATATTGATTTTTATTCCAATGTTAGTTGTATTCATCTTTAAAAATCCCCATGATCACATACGACACCCAAAAATCACGAAACTGGACATACTGGTAGAGTTCGACATTACGGTCCCAACGAAACTGGTTTCGTTGAATTCCGACTCCGTTTGCTCACATAACATATTTTTAACTGTCAAAATACTGACTGTTTTTCACTTTAAAAATTGGTACGGCCACATACTGACTTCAAAAATCACGGAAATTGAAATCTAACAATAATTTGATGTTACGGATCCAAAGAAATTAGTTTCATCGAATTTCGACTTCGTTTGCAAAACTGGCTATTTTTAAAGCTCTGGATGACCCATTTAAATATATAAATATATTTAAATATAATTAAATTAAATATAAATAAATTTATATTATCTAGTATGTAACGACAAGGAGTTTGCCCGGACTTAATCGATCGCAAAATCGACCAAGACCGTTCAAAACTTGCATACGTTAACTTTGGGAATACAATACATTAGAACAAATAACATAAGACTTTTATTACATTACAATAATGTTACATCAGAGTACAGAATATCAGAGTACATTATTTTACAGCGGAAGATAAATTACAAAAGATTTAATACATTGCAGCGGAAAAATAAACTGATACAGCGGAAGGCTTCCTATGCTCTGGACACAGCTTTAAGCTTCGATCCAGGATCCTGCTAAAGAAATAAAGATCTGCAAAAAGCTACTCGAATGCCCGTGTGGAAAATTATGGGCACCCGAGTTTGCCAGTGAAACAAACTACAGGTCAGTCATGGGACTGGTGTGAGAAATCTAACTTAACTAATCTAATAAATAGGCTAATCACAGGACCACGCTGCTAACGCGGAACGGGTTTACTCCATTGGATTGCCAGTGCATAATATAAAGTAAATCGTTAAACAACGCAATGCTTTTTAGAAAAATGAAACCATTATAAGACCCAAGTCCCATCACACAATGCAACGCACACCAGAGGATAGGGTTTTACCTTATAATGGTCAAAAGATGCCTGATACGTAAAAACGATATTATTATTAGTGTGTGTATATATATTTAAAACATTTCAACATAAATGTATTAATCTTAGACGGCATAGGTACCATATACTATGTCGCCATATATAAGTTTACAATCAAAATCATAATATCGTATTGGAAATTGGTTTTCAGTCTTGAAATCGAGGCTAGGGGTCGTCCTCTTCCGATTCGAGACACTCTAGCAGATGTCTCAGGATCCCCCGCAGTGAACCCTTGGAACGGCAGGGCCGGTCCCCACCTAACGGTAGTGGATTGGCAATTCGTGAACATACGTTTCCCGGCCCCTTTGGACCTATAATGTGACCACTTCCGGCCTATAAAAACGAGGTACCTCAATCCAAAATCCACATAGTAAAATGCCGGGCCGTGTTAAAGCCCAAACACCACTCTAGCTAGAAAGAAACGTATGCACTCCCTACGGTCCATATCCCGTTCTTGACTCATACCGGGGTGTGAGGCTCGCGAAGTCACGATATACACAAAGCTATGTCTAAAGAGACTGTGCTTTGATCATCAACCACAAGGCTCTGCTTTTCAACAAAAGCCTTGATCCATGCATCTTGGCATGCCACATTGTCAATCCATACCATACCATTGATTTCTGTAAATATATAACCTCCAAGCTCGTACGTCTTAGAGAAGGGTGTTAACCACCAAACAGATATATATTTAGCAGAGACCAACGAATACAATATAAAGGAATACAACGTCAGACATATAATCCATTTACAAGTCCGTTCTGGGTCTCAACGAAACCGGAGGCACCTTATTCCTCGCATATCCGGACAATCAACAATACGTCCGGACAATTACTACTTCAACCCTGTCCTGGGAGCGACCCAGTCCACTGCATCAGTAGTCCTTATCCATTCGATGTGAAGATCGCCGGTCTTCAACTACCGTCTTCATCTTCGACTCTTGATCGTCGTAGTAATTATTCAGAATGGGTTAAACCCGGTCTTTCTGAATAATTCGCGTATTTATAATTAAAAACAAGTGCTATAAAAACACATCATACGCCACATTCCAACTCAGAATATTCTTTTAAATAAAATATTCACATTATCTTATCAAAGATAAATCCTTTATTCTTTAATCTTCTTTTTACCTCATTCCATTTCAATCTAATTAGGAATTCATTAAAACTCAAGTCTGGTTTTAATCACATAAATCATTACTTAATGATTATTCAAATTTAAGAAATTAACCTTAAAATTAATTGACTTAAAGAACTAATGTCATTTAAAACACAGTTCACGATAAACCCAAAATCATCTTCCATTAAATATGGAATTTTACAGAAATCAAATCAATACATAACCGATATAACTTTCTGTATCCGACCAATAATATAAATGGAATAACGACAAAGCCTTTAAATTCCATATATAGTAACGGTCTTCTTCTACAGAATCTCATCTCGATTATTATTAAATCGAATTCTCTTCAATTCCAATTTAATATATTAAATTGGAAAACTTTACTTTTGGAAATTTTCCATTAAATCTTAATAAAAGATTTATAAACTCCAAATTATATTTTCACTGTAAATTGAGTTAAAGAACAAATGTCGTTAAAAACACCGTTCACGATAAACCCAATTCACATTTCATTTTATTTCAATTATCAAATATAATAATCTTAATTAAAAGATTTATTCTTTTCTCAACTGGGTTTAAGAACAGTGTTATTTAAGACACCGTTCACGACAAACCCAAGAATCCAATTTATCTTATTTTAATTCCAATTAAATATGAATTAATGGAAAACTTCATTAAATCTTAATTTAAACACGTTCGGGTTAAAATGGCATTGCTATTTAAAATAGATTAAATAGCCTAATTCGTTATCTTATTCATTTATATATTATACTGGGCCAGACCTCCCACATTAAGCCTACGACTTGTGGATGCTGGATATGCCGGTTGGTTCCGGGCAGACTTGTCCCACAAGTTGGGCTTAACCTCGTGTCATGGCCTGTTTCGTATTTGCATACTTGGACCACTCACATTAGGCCCAACACCTGTGGCTGCTGGATATGCCGGTTGGGTCCGGGCAGACTTCCGCCACAAATGTAGCTTAACCTCGTGTCCACGTACAATTGTAATTCCTAATAGAAATTAGCATACTGAAAAAAAATTATTAGTTTGAAATATTCTTTATTCTAAGATATCCTTGATTCCAAAAAAATATAATTACCTCTTTATTCCAAAATATTTCTTTATCTTAAAATGTTCTTTATTACTAATTATAAGTTTCATTGCTTTAAATAAAATATTCCTTATTATACAAAAATAAAATATTCCTTATTGTATGGAAATATTCTTTAATTCTCAATTGGAATGCGAATCAATCAACTTCCATATAAATTAAGTTATATGGATTTCCAAACATAGCATATAAACGATAAATAACCATTAACCACCAAATAACAGCCAGAGTGCATTTATAATTAATCACAAGGGAGACGTGTGTTAGAATATCATCCCAAGACCCGTGTAGGGTTTCAACCAACACATAATTTTGTGCACTTGGGCGATGTGTGAAAATAATCGTCCCAATCAACATCAACAAGTCGGGTAACTTGTTAATGGCAGTGTAACATCATTTTAAATTATCATAAATAATAAACCATTATTTTAACGTATTGAATATTTCAATCTCAAACATAGCATGACATGATTCTAACATAAATGATATTTCTTTTTCTAATATAACATTCCTTAAACAAATGACATTTCTAATCTAATATAACATGTCTTAACAAAAGTGTTATTTTTAATCTCAATATGCATTTCTAAAAAAATGTTATTTTTATTCACAATATACATTTCTGAGCAAAATGTATTTTTTTTATCTCGATATACATTTTTAAGCAAAATGTTATTTTTAATTTTAATGTACATTTCTAAGCAAAATGTTATTTTTAATTTTAATGTACATTGTATACAAAGAAATGTATTTATATACTAATGATCATTCTTATAACAAAAATGTTGATTTCTTCTAATGTAACATTTATAATAAAAAATGTTGAACTTTTAATCTAATCAAACATTTCAACAAAAATATGATTTTTAATCTATATGAATATTTTAACTAAAAATGTTATTATTTCTCTAATGCGACATTCTTGACTAAAAACGTTATTTTCTCTAATGCAACATTTAATCTTCTAAATGATTCATCTATACATAAAAATGTAATTTCAATGTTAAACTTATTTTGATAACCTTTTTACAAAAAAAAATGGACCTTTTATTTTGATAACTCTTTATATAACAAAAATGGACTTTTTGTTTTGCTAACTTTTATATAACAAAAATGATTATTTTTGTTATGCTAACTTTCTATATAACAAAAATGAACTTTTTGTTTTGCTAACTTTTTATATAACAAAAATGATTATTTTTGTTATGCTAACTTTCTATATAACAAAAATGAACTTTTTGTTTTGCTAACTTTTTATATAACAAAAATGATTATTTTTGTTATGCTAACTTTCTATATAACAAAAATGAACTTTTTGTTTTGCTAACTTTTTATATAACAAAAATGATTATTTTTGTTATGCTAACTTTCTATATAACAAAAATGAACTTTTTGTTTAGCTAACTTTTTATATAACAAAAATGATTATTTTTGTTATGCTAACTTTCTATATAACAAAAATGAACTATTACTATGTTAACATTTCTTTCAAATAAATTGAACCTTTAATTGTGTTCACATTTTATACGATAAAAAAATGAATCTTTTTATTTTAATTTACATTACACTTTCCTAACTTAAATGGCATTTTTAATCCTAACATAATTGACATTTAATTCTAATGTAATTGACAATTTAATTCTAATGTAATTTTTTTTTCCTAACTAAAGTGACATATCAAATCTAGTATAATACTTTTCGCCAAAGTGACATTTTTATTTCTAACCAAAATGACAATTTCATTTTAGTGTAACCATTTCTAATAAAATGAATCTCTTTTATTTTATTGTAACATTTTCTAATGAAATGACAAGTTCTATGTGAACAAGAACATATGATTCAGCAAATAAACATCATCACAACAAATCAGTAAATCTAACTTTTATACAAACGGTGCATCAATATACAATCACAATCAAAATAAATAAATAAATATTTTTAATTTAATTTTAAATCTAGAAATATCACCATCTTATTTGTAGATAGCTCCTTTTCTGTGCTAGTCTTTTCCATGTCGTAGATCTCGCTGTCATGATTTCAACGCAACTGACGGTTCGTAAAACGGTCCTCGTATCAAAAAGATATTGATTTATAAACATTGATTACCCTTTTAACATAAATTAATAAATAAATTCATTAAATTTTTAATTACCCTTAATCTCATTTTTAAGTCATCGTCTTCTTCTTTCTACCGTGGTTTCCTGGAACCCAAAAACAATGCTTTTTGCTCCCAAAACGCACCACCACTGAAGGCCTTAACCGCCGATCTACATAGCCTATGTCGACGCCCCGAGCTTCAACTCTTACCACCATGAATCGTTCCCAATTCGAAGTCCCCTTTGCTGTTGAAACCCGCCTCGAACGTGTTGGGTTTGGAGCCCAAATTCAAGCAACTCCTTTCACCAAACTTGATCTTGTCCGTATGATTATGAAGATCTCGATTAGCTCTTGCTTTTTCGTTCATTAAGTTTTGATTGTTCATGATTGGATTGAAAGAATTTGGGGAGAAATATTTGAAGAGTTTAGGCCATGAAAACTGTAGATGACGGCGGCTAGGGTATAGAATGAATTAGGATTTGTTTTATGAGGTAATATATATATAATATTATATTATTAATTTTCCAAATTTCAGAATAAAAAGGGTAATGAATGACAATTTTTAGAAAATACATTGGAATCTTTCTAGATTTAGTTGATTCAACTCCAACACCAATTAAGAATAATGGCATTTATTTCCGCCTATATTCATTTCCACCCATATCCATATTTGGTTGATTTTTTTTTAATATATCTTATTAAATTCATTATTTATGCCTTTCGTTTGCTTTCCATGTCTAATCACAACATGTACAAATTAATATCTTGTTCCTTAATATATTTGGAATATTTTTGAATCGTCCAAATTTATCATTTACATTTTTCCTATGAAATAGTGTGTATATTTGCTTTAATATAAAGCTATTATGTAACAACTTATATACTCAAGAATATATTCCATAATTAAATAAATTTTACCTATACTAGATTAAGACCATTTAAAACATATCAATTTTAATTATTTATCTTTCTGTAACACCTCTCTTTTTTTATGCAAAGAAATTCAGCAAGTCTATTATTTGGTGAGTGTGTGTGTATATATATATATATATATATATATATATATATATATATATATATATATATATCAACCATTTTCAGCATGTAACCAACAAGGCAATGTTTTCAGGAATAAATCATTTCCAGAAATACATGTGAGAATTCAAGGTAACTACAAATTCGACAGTGGGACAAAGTTTTGTTTTTATTCCAGAAATCATGCATGTGCATTATGAATAAATATGTTTTATGTTTTAATTGTGTTTTATAAATGTTTCCTTAAATCCCCTTTTGATTAAACGCTATAATGACACATTTTTTTTTCTTTTCAAATTTCAAAAGTAGATAACAATGAAAGAGAGAGAGAGGACAAAATGGAAAGAATGAATGCTAGATTAATACTATTTATTAGAAATTCGAACTAACACTACAGCATTGAATATTATTGTTAGAAATGAATGCTCGCAACTTTTCTCATTTTAAAATTGACTAATTAATGAAGGTTTTGAACATGTAATATACGTTTTGAATTCCTAAAAGTTACATTTTGAATTGACAGGGGAAATATTTAAGAGGACAGCCAAAGATATATATATATACATATATTGTCAGAAATTAATTTATTGTTAACTTTTTTTTACTTTAATAATTTAATTTAATAATGAAAATTTTAAATTCTGACGCATTTTCATAAATAATTTCCTTAAAATAAAATTTTAAATTGGCCCCAAAATTCCGGGTTGTTACAATCTCCCCCACTTAAAATCTTTTCGTCCTCGAAAAGGAACGAAGCTAAAAGTTGTTTAATTAATTAACTCAATTTTATTCTTTATTGGTTTCAAAAATTTTCATTAAGTGATTAACTTATCAAATATATAACTTTTATATATTTAAAAACCATATTTCCTAAGATTCGATTAAATATAATCATAAATACGTTAATCACAAGCTTGGCACTCTCAACTCAATCTAGGGCATTACTAACCCTATCTCTCATGAGTTTTTCTCATTCTAGGATACTGATGATCCTATCTCTAATGAGTATTCTTATTGGATATTACTAATCCAATCTCTGATGAGTCTTCTGTTCAGTTCTAACGAGTTGTACCCCAAAGATTTGAGCTAACCAGAGCTCTGATACCAACTGTAACGACAAGGATTTTGCCCGGACTTAATCGATCGCAAAATCGACCAAGACCGTTCAAAACTCGCATACGTTAACTTTGGGAATACAATACATTAAAACAAATAACATAAGACTTTTATTACATTACAATAATGTTACATCAGAGTACAGAATATCAGAGTACATTATTTTACAGTGGAAGATAAATTACAAAAGATTTAATACATTGCAGTGGAAAAATAAACTGATACAGCGGAAGGATTCCTATGCTCTGGACATAGCTTTAAGCTTCGATCCAGGATCCTGCTAAAGAAATAAAGATCGGCAAAAAGCTACTCGACTGCCCGTGTGGAAAATTATGGGCACCCGAGTTTGCCAGTGAAACAAACTACAGGTCAGTCATGGGACTGGTGTGAGAAATCTAACTTAACTAATCTAATAAATAGGCTAATCACAGGACCACGCTGCTAACGCGGAACGGGTTTACTCCATTGGATTGCCAGTGCATAAAATAAAGTAAATCGTTAAACAACGCAATGCTTTTTAGAAAAATGAAACCATTATAAGACCCAAGTCCCATCACACAATGCAACGCACACCAGAGGATAGGGTTTTACCTTATAATGGTCAAAAGATGCTTGATACGTAAAAACAATATTATTGTTAGTGTGTATATATATATTTAAAACATTTCAACATAAATGTATTAATCTTAGACGGCATAGGTACCATATACTATGTCGCCATATATAAGTTTACAATCAAAATCATAATGTCGTATTGGAAATTGGTTTTCTGTCATGAAATCGAGGCTAGGGATCGTCCTCTTCCGATTCGAGACACTCTAGCAGATGTCTCAGGATCCCCCGTAGTGAACCCTTGGAACGGTAGGGCCGGTCCCCACCTAACGGTAGTGGATTGGCAATTCGTGAACATACGTATCCCGGCCCCTTTGGACCTATAATGTGACCACTTCCGGCCTATAAAAACGAGGTACCTCAATCCAAAATCCACATAGTAAAATGTCGGGCCGTGTTAAAGCCCAAACACCACTCTAGCTAGAAAGAAACGTATGCACTCCCTACGGTCCATATCCCGTTCTTGACTCATACCGGGGTGTGAGGCTCGCGAAGTCACGATATACACAAAGCTATGTCTAAAGAGACTGTGCTTTGATCATCAACCACAAGGCTCTGCTTTTCAAAAAAAGCCTTGATCCATGCATCTTGGCATGCCACATTGTCAATCCATACCATACCATTGATTTCTGTAAATATATAACCTCCAAGCTCGTACGTCTTAGAGAAGGGTGTTAACCACCAAACAGATATATATTTAGCAGAGACCAACGAATACAATATAAAGGAATACAACGTCAGACATATAATCCATTTACAAGACCGTTCTGGGTCTGAACGAAACCGGAGGCACCTTATTCCTCGCATATCCGGACAATCAACAATACGTCCGGACAATTACTACTTCAACCCTGTCCTGGGAGCGACCCAGTCCACTGCATCAGTAGTCCTTATCCATTCGATGTGAAGATCGCCGGTCTTCAACTACCGTCTTCATCTTCGACTCTTGATCGTTGTAGTAATTATTCAGAATGGGTTAAACCCGGTCTTTCTGAATAATTCGCGTATTTATAAATAAAAACAAGTGCTATAAAAACACATCATACGCCACATTCCAACTCAGAATATTCTTTTAAATAAAATATTCACATTATCTTATCAAAGATAAATCCTTTATTCTTTAATCTTATTTTTACCTCATTCCATTTCAATCTAATTAGGAATTCATTAAAACTCAAGTCTGGTTTTAATCACATAAATCATTACTTAATGATTATTCAAATTTAAGAAATTAACCTTAACTTTAATTGGGTTAAAGAACTAATGTCATTTAAAACACAGTTCACGATAAACCCAAAATCATCTTCCACTAAATATTGAATTTTACAGAAATCAAATCAATACATAACCGATATAACTTTCTGTATCCGACCAATAATATAAATGGAATAACGACAAAGCCTTTAAATTCCATATATAGTAACGGTCTTCTTCTACAGAATCTCATCTCGATTATTATTAAATCGAATTCTCTTCAATTCCAATTTAATATATTAAATTGGAAAACTTTACTTTTGGAAATTTTCCATTAAATCTTAATAAAAGATTTATAAACTCCAAAATATATTTTCACTGTAAATTGAGTTAAAGAACAAATGTCGTTAAAAACACCGTTCACGATAAACCCAATTCACATTTCATTTTATTTCAATTATCAAATATAATAATCTTAATTAAAAGATTTATTCTTTTCTCAACTGGGTTTAAGAACAGTGTTATTTAAGACACCGTTCACGACAAACCCAAGAATCCAATTTATCTTTTTTTAATTCCAATTAAATATGAATTAATGGAAAACTTCATTAAATCTTAATTTAAACACGTTCGGGTTAAAATGGCATTGCTATTTAAAATAGATTAAATAGCCTAATTCGTTATCTTATTCATTTGTATATTATACTGGGCCAGACCTCCCACATTAAGCCTGCGACTTGTGGATGCTGGATATGCCGGTTGGTTCCGGGCAGACTTATCCCACAAGTTGGGCTTAACCTCGTGTCATGGCCCGTTTCGTATTTGCGCACTTGGACCACTCACATTAGGCCCAACACCTGTGGCTGCTGGATATGCCGGTTGGGTCCGGGCAGACTTCCGCCACAAATGTAGCCTAACCTTGTGTCCACGTACAATTGTAATTCCTAATAGAAATTAGCATACTGGAAAAAAAATATTAGTTTGAAATATTCTTTATTCTAAGATATCCTTGATTCCAAACAAATATAATTACCTCTTTATTCCAAAATATTTCTTTATCTTAAAATGTTCTTTATTACTAATTATAAGTTTCATTGCTTTAAATAAAATATTCCTTATTATACAAAAATAAAATATTCCTTATTGTATGAAAATATTCTTTAATTCTCAATTGGAATGCGACTCAATCGACTTCCATATAAATTAAGTTATATGGATTTCCAAACATAGCATATAAACGATAAATAACCATTAACCACCAAATAACAGCCAGAGTGCATTTATAATTAATCACAAGGGAGACGTGTGTTAGAATATCATCCCAAGACCCGTGTAGGGTTTCAACCAACACATAATTTTGTGCACTTGGGCGATGTGTGAAAATAATCGTCCTAATCAACATCAACAAGTCGGGTAACTTGTTAATGGCAGTGTAACATCATTTTAAATTATCATAAATAATAAACCATTATTTTAACGTACTGAATATTTCAATCTCAAACATAGCATGACATGATTCTAACATAAATGATATTTCTTTGTCTAATATAACATTCCTTAAACAAATGACATTTCTAATCTAATATAACATGTCTTAACAAAAGTGTTATTTTTAATCTCAATATGCATTTCTAAAAAAAAATGTTATTTTTATTCACAATATACATTTCTGAGCAAAATGTATATTTTTTTATCTCGCTATACATTTTTAAGCAAAATGTTATTTTTAATTTTAATGTACATTTCTAAGCAAAATGTTATTTTTAATTTTAATGTACATTGTATACAAAGAAATGTATTTATATACTAATGATCATTCTTATAACAAAAATGTTGATTTCTTCTAATGTAATGTTTATAATAAAAAAATGTTGAACTTTTAATCTAATCAAACATTTCAACAAAAATATGATTTTTAATCTATATAACTATTTTAACTAAAAATGTTATTATTTCTCTAATGCGACATTCTTGACTAAAAACGTTATTTTCTCAATTGCAACATTTAATCTTCTAAATGATTCATCTATACATAAAAATGTAATTTCAATGTTTGTGACGGCAAGGAATTTCGCTCGGTCCGAACCAGTCGCTAAACCGATCCAAGCCGTTCGAAACGCCTTATCGTTTGAGAACACGACAAAACAGAACGCATACAAAAGAACATTTCATTGTATATTACAACAATGCATCAGATTACAAGAATATACAGAGTATAAAACAATATTACACAGAAATATCAGAGATTTAAATTACATTTAAATACATAGCAGCGGAAAATAATACAATACACAACTAGAATGAGATATACGGATACAAAGCTTTCCGGATATCGTTCCAACTGTAAACCAGGATCCTGTGAATATAAATCTGCAAAACCAAAACTACTAGCTGCCCGTGTCAAAAATAAGGGCACCCAGAGTTTAGGTTAAAACAATAAACTCCAGGTCAGTCATGTGACTGGTGTGAGAACTAAAACAGTTAATCTTTATTTCAAAGTTAGGTAAATCAAGGGACCACGCCGTATAACACGGAACGGGTTTCCTCCCAAGAATACCAGTGCATAAAACAAACAGCGCAATGCTAAATAAAGAAAAATGAAGCTGTTATAAGACCCAGGTCCTATCACACAATGCAACGCAAGCCAGGGGATAGGGTTTTCCCTTATAACAGCCAAAGAATGCTTGATACGTTTAAAACAAATCATTTGATACT
This sequence comes from Allium sativum, assembly GCA_030737875.1. Lineage (NCBI taxonomy): Eukaryota > Viridiplantae > Streptophyta > Magnoliopsida > Asparagales > Amaryllidaceae > Allium > Allium sativum. Next base: position 533,787,489 of record CM060915.1, read on the forward strand.
ATTATAAGTGCATAGTGTATATAACAACTTCAAATCATAAGTATCAATCATAGGCGGCATAGGTACCATATATCATGTCGCCATATATAGGTTTACAAATAAAACCGCAAATGTCACGTATTTGGAAATTGGATTTCCATCTATGAACCGAGGCAAAAGATAGTCCTCAACCGATTCGAGACGCTCTAGCCCGCCCCTCAGGATCAGAGCTCGAGTGACCCTTGGATCGTCAGGGCCGGTCCACACGGAGTGGATTAAAATGCCTGAACATGCGTTTCCCCGCCCTATGGGGCGTAAACGAGCCAACTAAATGACTCCATCGGTTCGAGAACGACCGATCAATCCGAGGCGCCTCGCAACAGCAACAACCACATAAGTCAAACTCGTCAGGGCGTGTAAAACCACTGACGCCACTTCTAGCTAGAAAGAAACGCAAGTCCTCCCTGATGTCCCTCCCGTTTTTGGTTCATACCGGGTGTGAAACTCGCGAAGTAAACGTTACACAAAGCTACGCCACAAAGGCCGTGCTTTGATCATCACCACAAGACTTTGCTTTTCAACAGAAGCCTTGATCATTTGCATCTTAGCATGCCACACAGGCAAACCATCCTATGCAACCGATATCAGTCACACAGAATGAAATCCGATGTCAGACACACAGTCCATTTACAAGTCCGTTCTGGGTCTGAACGAAACCGGAGGCACCTAGTACCCCGCATATCCATCGATCTCCAAGTACGTCTGGACGATCACTAACTGTTTCCATCTTCTTGGGTGTACAGCCCAATCAAGATCATCAGTAATTACCCAAACGACGTGAAGACCTCCGGTCTTCGACCATCGTCTTCATCTTCGACTTATCGTCGTATCAGTTATTCAGAATGGGATAAACCCGGTCTTTCCGAATAACTCGCGTATATATTATAAAAGTGTTACACAAACACAACATACGCCTCATTCCAACTCATTAGTCATTAACCGTAAATTAATCAAGAGAATAATTCCCCAAATATTAACCCCGAAGGCCGAAACCAACATCAGATCAATATCCAGAAAACCATTCTACTTAGCTAACTGACAGTTAGTTCTAAATTTCACGTTCAAATCTAATTAAAGATTTAACTATCGCCTGGAGCAAAACTGGTGATACTCCATTTTCGATCATTTCAATCTAATTAAAGATTCATTAAAACTCCACTTAGTTTTAATCTTCGACTGGGTTAAAGAATCTGTGTCATTTAAAAACACGGTTCACGATAAACCCAAAATCACATTCATTAATTATCGGGTTAAAGAACAAGTGTTATTTAAAACACTGTTCACGATAAACCCAAAAATCAATACCTATTCAATTCCAATTAAATATCATTTAATTGGTACACTTCATTAAATCTAAATAAAAAGATTTAATCTTTTCTCAACTGGGTTCAAGAATAGTGTTAGTGAAGACACCATTCACGACAAACCCAAATCACATTCCATTAATTATCGGGTTAAAGAACAAGTGTTATTTAAAACACTGTTCACGATAAACCCAAAAATCAATATCAATTCAATTCCAATTAAATATTATTTAATTGGTACACTTCATTAAATCTAAATAAAAAGATTTAATCTTTCCTCAACTGGGTTCAAGAATAGTGTTAGTGAAGACACCATTCACGACAAACCCAAATCACATTCGATATTCAATACAAGGCTCTGAATAGAAAATATATCGGCTTATATTCAATATCGAATTCTACGACTAACAAATGTCGTATTGGAAATAACGATATCAATATATATCTTTCAAATTTCCATAACAACACCTGTATAATCACGAATTCCAACATCGAAATATTCCGAAGACAATTTCGATTCAAATCCACTCCAATGCAATCATTGGAAATTTTGGTTATTTTTAAAACCCTTTTCGAATTCAACTTATTTATTTAAAAATAAATAGAATTATAATTCTAGTTCAAAACTAGTTCATTTCGATAAAAATCCATTTTTATCTTTTCAAATATGGAGTTTTTCATCCCAATTCTTTCTAAATCATTTCTTATGATTTTACACAAATTATTGCTATTTTTAATAATTTTATCAAGGCCCGTACAGTCGATTTCCATCAATGGCCATCGAACTGCACTTACAGCGACCTTTTTCGAATTTGATTTGGACGTATCTCCAAATCCAACCGTTAGATTTCAAATTTCTAACATTCATTAGAAAGCTCTTTTCGATACGAACCCAACGGTTCCGGTTTTAGGAGAATCCGACGGTCGGATCTCCCGTAATGTCCGTTTGAAATAAATGGTCGAAATTCGCGAACTACCGCGGCGCGGCGCGTTCTATTCAGGCCATTATATTATATATAATATATATATTATATATTTCGTCGATTCCTATTTAAAACGAATTATATAAATAGTTTTAAATTCGTTTCAAATTCTATTTCAACTTCTATTTCAATTCAAATCAAAATTGAATTCTTCTTTATAAATTCGTTTTAAAATTCATTTCTATTCAATTCAAATTTCAATTCAATTCGAATTCATTTCAATTCGCTTTCAATTCCATTGGAATTCGTTTTCAATTCAATTCATTTCGAAATCGTTTTCAATTCAATTCATTTCGAAATCGTTTTCAATTCAATTCATTTCGAAATCGTTTTCAATTCAATTCATTTCGAAATCGTTTTCAATTCAATTCATTTCGAAATTGTTTTCAATTCAATTCATTTCGAAATCGTTTTCAATTCAATTCATTTCGAAATCGTTTTCAATTCAATTCATTTCGAAATCGTCGATTTCGAAATCACTTTTCAATATTCATTTTAAAATGAATAAAATCGATATAAATATCGTTCACGTCTAAATGGCGTCAATCTAATCAACACGGCTTCATATATTCTTTTATTTTCAAATATTCTATTTCAAATATTTCTTTTTCAAATATTTCTTTTTCAAATATTTCTTCTTCAAAACTGGAATGAGGCCCAATCAATTACCATATAAAATTAATTATATGGATTTTCATACAACACATGTATATAATAGCATTGAAAATAATCAACCATCAACCAAAGTGCACTACACTGTATAAGCATCAAATATAGATATTCAACGCTTATAACAGCCTGTCAATCAATCGATCGACATATTTAATCAATCAGGATGAGTGAACTGCATATTTCATCCTAACACCCGTGTGGGGTTTCAAACAATCAAACACAGATTTTATTTGTGCAGTTGGGCGATGTGTGAAATTTATCGACCCAATCAATATCATTCAAATAAGTGTACATAAACAAACCATCTGGTTTGTAAATGAATATTTATTTATTCACTTCACTATTTTCATATTCACGTTAAAAATTATATTTTTAACGATAAAACATTTTATTTCAACCTATGAATTTCTATTCAATTCATTTATTCAATAAAATGATATTTTTATTTTTCTAACATGTTTTAGAAAATTTCGGCGGCATAACGGCACGATACTAGAAACGGGACGAGGCCTAGCCTTATCCCCGGTCTAGTGAAGGCCCACGCCATTCACATATCAATCAAATCCATTCATCTCACCAAACAATTTAATTTCAATCAAATAATCTAACCAACTACACAACCAATCAAACAAGTCAATGGTCTGTGGACGGGTGTCGGGTGCTTCTAATAAGCACCGTCTGCATCCTAGTATATATACATATAACTAGAAATAAAATTGAAAGGTGAGAAATTCTCACATATAGCTATCCTAGCTCCACGGCTCTTCATTTGCAGAAGTCTTCGTCGTTTCGCCTTTTTGTCACCTTCGCTGCCCAAGGCCACTATATATATAAAAATCGAATTTTTATTTCAAAGTTCAATATATAAAAATCGAATTTTTACTTCAAAGTTCAATATATAAAAATCGAATTTTTAGTTCGCTATTCAATATATAAAAATCGAGTTTTTACTTCAAAGTTCAATATATAAAAATCACATTTTTAATTCGAAGTTCAATATATAAAAATCACATTTTTAATTCGAAGTTCAATATATAAAAATCACATTTTTAATTCGAAGTTCAATATATAAAAATCACATTTTTATTTCAAAGTTCAATATATAAAAATCGAATTTTTATTTCAAAGTTCAATAGATAAAAATCGAATTTTTATTTCAAAGTTCAATAGATAAAAATCGAATTTTTATTTCAAAGTTCAATAGATAAAAATCGAATTTTTATTTCAAAGTTCAATAGATAAAAATCGAATTTTTATTTCAAAGTTCAATAGATAAAAATCGAATTTTTTTTCAAAGTTCAATAGATAAAAATCGAATTTTTATTTCGCTATTCAATATATAAAAATCGAATTTTTACTTCGACTTTCAATAAATAAAAATATGATTTTTACTTTTTAAAGAAATCAGTTTTCAATACCTTTTAAAAATCAAAATCAGTTTTAAACATTATGAAAAATCAGTTTTAAACATTATGAAAAATCAGTTTTAAACATTATGAAAAATCAGTTTTAAACATTATGAAAAATCAGTTTTAAACATTATGAAAAATCAGTTTTAAACATTATGAAAAATCAGTTTTAAACATTATGAAAAATCAGTTTTATATACTATGAAAAATCAGTTTTATATACTATGAAAAATCAGTTTTATATACTATGAAAAATCAGTTTTATATACTATGAAAAATCAGTTTTATATACTATGAAAAATCAGTTTTATCTATGAAAAATCAGTTTTATATACTATGGAAAATCAGTTTTATATACTTTTATTACCAAACCCTAAATTTTTTTTTATATATGTTTTAATGAAAATGAGAATAAAATAAAATAATTAAATAAAAATAAAAATAAAAACATACCAGGGGGGGGTTTGCAGCGCCGTCGAGGTCGAGGGGGGTTTCGGGCCTCGCAGTTGGGGGTCTTCGTCGCGATTTTGAAACGAGGAGGGGGGGTGCGGTTCTTCCCGTCGATCGACTTCCGAGGAGGGGGGGGCGTCGGTGATGTGGGGCGGAGGCGCGCAGGCCTGGGGAGGGGGTGGCGATCGGCGCTAATCGCCTGTGCGATTTAGGTTTTTTTTTTTTTTTTTTTCCTTTCTTTTTGATTTTGATTTAAACGAACGGGGGGGGCCTAGGTTAAAAGGGGGAGGAGAGGGAAAATATTTTATTTATATATATATTTTTTTTTGATTATTATTATTTAATTATTAAAAAGTTGACTTTCACATACGACCTCTAAACGAGGTCCACCGCCTGTCGCCCATAGCGTTTCACCCCCATTCCGAACACAATGGGATATGTATCGCTAGCTGATTTGACCGTTTCGATCAGTTTCCTTTGAATTTACATTTAAATCTCTATATTGAATTTTAAACGTACATTTCAAATTACCGGGGTCACATACTAACTAGAAAAATTCCAGAAAAATATTTTCTAGCTTCGTATTGACGATACGGTCCTAACAAAACTAGTTTCATCGAATTCTGAGACCGTTTGAAAAATGGCCAATTTCCAGTCGATTAAAATCAACTGAAACTGGTCAAACGCGTTTTCCTTTGCCACGCTCACATATTGATTCGAAAAAATTATGAAATTTGAAACCTAGCAATAACTTAACATCACGGACCCAACAAAACTGGTTTCGTCGAAATCCGAGGTCGTTTGCAAAATTGCTATTTTTAAGGGCCTTATATTATATTAAAATATATATAAATTCCACAGCGACTATTTCTAAATTTCAACTGGACATATCTCATCATTTATAAAGTGGAATCTCAGTTTCTCAACTTCGTTGGAAAGATATTCACTATTAGATTCCATTATTTTTGGTTTCACAAAAATCCGGATTGTTTTGCACCCGGTACATTCAATTGAAGTTTGAAATCGAATTATCGAACTACCGCGCCATTTTCAATTCTATTTATAATTATATATAAATTTTTATATTCTAACGACGACGTATATAATATATACGTTCGAATTATATATTCTAAATAAATTTTCGTCGATATTATTTAAAATAATTCATTTTAAATATTCAAACTACGCTAAAATTGCCGAAACAAAAATTTTAAACTGACCCAGATTTTCGGGTTATTACAATCTCCCCCACTTAAAACTTTTCGTCCCCGAAAAGGAACAAAGTCGAAAGCGGTTTGATTATTAAGCTCTACATTCGATCTGGCGTTCATTCTCTAACTTTTCAGTTTCTGAGAATTTTCAAAATTTCAAAAATTTGGCTAACACCCTAAATTTCCGAAAAATTTCGCCATAACCTCCCCTGCAATGGGAGCATCGGGGAATTTCAAATAGCTTCCCCGGTCCTTCAGATCTCAAAAAGAAAAAGAAAAAGCCAAGCGGCTAGCCAATAGGCTCACAAAATCATCATCACCCAAACAAAACAGGAAATTATGTAGTAAACATGTACCTATTTGTCGGGCAAACAAATTTTATTCTCTGCTCTAGCCTCCTTGCTATGACCTGTTCAAAGATATATATGTATATGCAAGCAAATGCAACCAATTTTCAATATAATTCAATATGTGATTCAATTAGGCTAAATGGCTAAAAATTAGCAAACAAATAAACAAACAACACAAACATCAATCAATTAGTGAATTATCATTTGAAATTCATAACTTTTGGTACATATACTAAAAATCATGTTTTGATGCCAATTCACAACAATGTGTTCTATCTATATAATCTTTGGTTCTCACACCAGTCTAATGGAAATATATAGATATCACACCTTCGAAACACGAATATAAATACTGATGATGTGGCCACATCATCAGAATTATCCCCGAGTGTCTAGAATGTGACTCTATATCTATCCAGTATATTAACATTTCAAATACACGTGGATCAGACGTATACGCAAAATCTTTATATACTGGACTGTCCAACTCAATATAAATAAATAATCAAATACGAATAGTTGATTTTAAATTTCAAAACAAAAATTGTTTTTACTTTCCAAATATACTCTTCACACTCGTTCTAGGATACTACTGATCCTATCTCTAACGAGTCATTCTAATTGGATATTACTAATCCAATATCTGATGAATTCTTTCGTATGGTTCTAATGTGTCTTGTTCTCTGAGCTTTGCAAACCAAAGCTCTGATACCAAATGTGACGGCAAGGAATTTCGCTCGGTCCGAACCAGTCGCTAAACCGATCCAGGCCGTTCGAAACGCCTTATCGTTTGAGAACACGACAAAACAGAACGCATACAAAAGAACATTTCATTGTATATTACAACAATGCATCAGATTACAAGAATATACAGAGTATAAAACAATATTACACAGAAATATCAGAGATTTAAATTACATTTAAATACATAGCAGCGGAAAATAATACAATACACAACTAGAATGAGATATACGGATACAAAGCTTTCCGGATATCGTTCCAGCTGTAAACCAGGATCCTGTGAATATAAATCTGCAAAACCAAAACTACTAGCTGCCCGTGTCAAAAATAAGGGCACCCAGAGTTTAGGTTAAAACAATAAACTCCAGGTCAGTCATGTGACTGGTGTGAGAACTAAAACAGTTAATCTTTATTTCAAAGTTAGGTAAATCAAGGGACCACGCCGTATAACACGGAACGGGTTTCCTCCCAAGAATACCAGTGCATAAAACAAACAGCGCAATGCTAAATAAAGAAAAATGAAGCTGTTATAAGACCCAGGTCCTATCACACAATGCAACGCAAGCCAGGGGATAGGGTTTTCCCTTATAACAGCCAAAGAATGCTTGATACGTTTAAAACAAATCATTTGATACTATTATAAGTGCATAGTGTATATAACAACTTCAAATCATAAGTATCAATCATAGGCGACATGGGTACCATATATCATGTCGCCATATATAGGTTTACAAATAAAACCGCAAATGTCACGTATTTGGAAATTGGATTTCCATCTATGAACCGAGGCAAAAGATAGTCCTCAACCGATTCGAGACGCTCTAGCCCGCCCCTCAGGATCAGAGCTCGAGTGACCCTTGGATCGTCAGGGCCGGTCCACACGGAGTGGATTAAAATGCCTGAACATGCGTTTCCCCGCCCTATGGGGCGTAAACGAGCCAACTAAATGACTCCATCGGTTCGAGAACGACCGATCAATCCGAGGCGCCTCGCAACAGCAACAACCACATAAGTCAAACTCGTCAGGGCGTGTAAAACCACTGACGCCACTTCTAGCTAGAAAGAAACGCAAGTCCTCCCTGATGTCCCTCCCGTTTTTGGTTCATACCGGGTGTGAAACTCGCGAAGTAAACGTTACACAAAGCTACGCCACAAAGGCCGTGCTTTGATCATCACCACAAGACTTTGCTTTTCAACAGAAGCCTTGATCATTTGCATCTTAGCATGCCACACAGGCAAACCATCCTATGCAACCGATATCAGTCACACAGAATGAAATCCGATGTCAGACACACAGTCCATTTACAAGTCCGTTCTGGGTCTGAACGAAACCGGAGGCACCTAGTACCCCGCATATCCATCGATCTCCAAGTACGTCTGGACGATCACTAACTGTTTCCATCTTCTTGGGTGTACAGCCCAATCAAGATCATCAGTAATTACCCAAACGACGTGAAGACCTCCGGTCTTCGACCATCGTCTTCATCTTCGACTTATCGTCGTATCAGTTATTCAGAATGGGATAAACCCGGTCTTTCCGAATAACTCGCGTATATATTATAAAAGTGTTACACAAACACAACATACGCCTCATTCCAACTCATTAGTCATTAACCGTAAATTAATCAAGAGAATAATTCCCCAAATATTAACCCCGAAGGCCGAAACCAACATCAGATCAATATCCAGAAAACCATTCTACTTAGCTAACTGACAGTTAGTTCTAAATTTCACGTTCAAATCTAATTAAAGATTTAACTATCGCCTGGAGCAAAACTGGTGATACTCCATTTTCGATCATTTCAATCTAATTAAAGATTCATTAAAACTCCACTTAGTTTTAATCTTCGACTGGGTTAAAGAATCTGTGTCATTTAAAAACACGGTTCACGATAAACCCAAAATCACATTCATTAATTATCGGGTTAAAGAACAAGTGTTATTTAAAACACTGTTCACGATAAACCCAAAAATCAATACCTATTCAATTCCAATTAAATATCATTTAATTGGTACACTTCATTAAATCTAAATAAAAAGATTTAATCTTTTCTCAACTGGGTTCAAGAATAGTGTTAGTGAAGACACCATTCACGACAAACCCAAATCACATTCCATTAATTATCGGGTTAAAGAACAAGTGTTATTTAAAACACTGTTCACGATAAACCCAAAAATCAATATCAATTCAATTCCAATTAAATATTATTTAATTGGTACACTTCATTAAATCTAAATAAAAAGATTTAATCTTTCCTCAACTGGGTTCAAGAATAGTGTTAGTGAAGACACCATTCACGACAAACCCAAATCACATTCGATATTCAATACAAGGCTCTGAATAGAAAATATATCGGCTTATATTCAATATCGAATTCTACGACTAACAAATGTCGTATTGGAAATAACGATATCAATATATATCTTTCAAATTTCCATAACAACACCTGTATAATCACGAATTCCAACATCGAAATATTCCGAAGACAATTTCGATTCAAATCCACTCCAATGCAATCATTGGAAATTTTGGTTATTTTTAAAACCCTTTTCGAATTCAACTTATTTATTTAAAAATAAATAGAATTATAATTCTAGTTCAAAACTAGTTCATTTCGATAAAAATCCATTTTTATCTTTTCAAATATGGAGTTTTTCATCCCAATTCTTTCTAAATCATTTCTTATGATTTTACACAAATTATTGCTATTTTTAATAATTTTATCAAGGCCCGTACAGTCGATTTCCATCAATGGCCATCGAACTGCACTTACAGCGACCTTTTTCGAATTTGATTTGGACGTATTTCCAAATCCAACCGTTAGATTTCAAATTTCTAACATTCATTAGAAAGCTCTTTTCGATACGAACCCAACGGTTCCGGTTTTAGGAGAATCCGACGGTCGGATCTCCCGTAATGTCCGTTTGAAATAAATGGTCGAAATTCGCGAACTGCCGCGGCGCGGCGCGTTCTATTCAGGCCATTATATTATATATAATATATATATTATATATTTCGTCGATTCCTATTTAAAACGAATTATATAAATAGTTTTAAATTCGTTTCAAATTCTATTTCAACTTCTATTTCAATTCAAATCAAAATTGAATTCTTCTTTATAAATTCGTTTTAAAATTCATTTCTATTCAATTCAAATTTCAATTCAATTCGAATTCATTTCAATTCGCTTTCAATTCCATTGGAATTCGTTTTCAATTCAATTCATTTCGAAATCGTTTTCAATTCAATTCATTTCGAAATCATTTTCAATTCAATTCATTTCGAAATCGTTTTCAATTCAATTCATTTCGAAATCGTTTTCAATTCAATTCATTTCGAAATTGTTTTCAATTCAATTCATTTCGAAATCGTTTTCAATTCAATTCATTTCGAAATCGTTTTCAATTCAATTCATTTCGAAATCGTCGATTTCGAAATCACTTTTCAATATTCATTTTAAAATGAATAAAATCGATATAAATATCGTTCACGTCTAAATGGCGTCAATCTAATCAACACGGCTTCATATATTCTTTTATTTTCAAATATTCTATTTCAAATATTTCTTTTTCAAATATTTCTTCTTCAAAACTGGAATGAGGCCCAATCAATTACCATATAAAATTAATTATATGGATTTTCATACAACACATGTATATAATAGCATTGAAAATAATCAACCATCAACCAAAGTGCACTACACTGTATAAGCATCAAATATAGATATTCAACGCTTATAACAGCCTGTCAATCAATCGATCGACATATTTAATCAATCAGGATGAGTGAACTGCATATTTCATCCTAACACCCGTGTGGGGTTTCAAACAATCAAACACAGATTTTATTTGTGCAGTTGGGCGATGTGTGAAATTTATCGACCCAATCAATATCATTCAAATAAGTGTACATAAACAAACCATCTGGTTTGTAAATGAATATTTATTTATTCACTTCACTATTTTCATATTCACGTTAAAAATTATATTTTTAACGATAAAACATTTTATTTCAACCTATGAATTTCTATTCAATTCATTTATTCAATAAAATGATATTTTTATTTTTCTAACATGTTTTAGAAAATTTCGGCGGCATAACGGCACGATACTAGAAACGGGACGAGGCCTAGCCTTATCCCCGGTCTAGTGAAGGCCCACGCCATTCACATATCAATCAAATCCATTCATCTCACCAAACAATTTAATTTCAATCAAATAATCTAACCAACTACACAACCAATCAAACAAGTCCATGGTCTGTGGACGGGTGTCGGGTGCTTCTAATAAGCACCGTCTGCATCCTAGTATATATACATATAACTAGAAATAAAATTGAAAGGTGAGAAATTCTCACATATAGCTATCCTAGCTCCACGGCTCTTCATTTGCAGAAGTCTTCGTCGTTTCGCCTTTTTGTCACCTTCGCTGCCCAAGGCCACTATATATATAAAAATCGAATTTTTATTTCAAAGTTCAATATATAAAAATCGAATTTTTACTTCAAAGTTCAATATATAAAAATCGAATTTTTAGTTCGCTATTCAATATATAAAAATCGAGTTTTTACTTCAAAGTTCAATATATAAAAATCACATTTTTAATTCGAAGTTCAATATATAAAAATCACATTTTTAATTCGAAGTTCAATATATAAAAATCACATTTTTAATTCGAAGTTCAATATATAAAAATCACATTTTTATTTCAAAGTTCAATATATAAAAATCGAATTTTTATTTCAAAGTTCAATAGATAAAAATCGAATTTTTATTTCAAAGTTCAATAGATAAAAATCGAATTTTTATTTCAAAGTTCAATAGATAAAAATCGAATTTTTATTTCAAAGTTCAATAGATAAAAATCGAATTTTTATTTCAAAGTTCAATAGATAAAAATCGAATTTTTTTTCAAAGTTCAATAGATAAAAATCGAATTTTTATTTCGCTATTCAATATATAAAAATCGAATTTTTACTTCGACTTTCAATAAATAAAAATATGATTTTTACTTTTTAAAGAAATCAGTTTTCAATACCTTTTAAAAATCAAAATCAGTTTTAAACATTATGAAAAATCAGTTTTAAACATTATGAAAAATCAGTTTTAAACATTATGAAAAATCAGTTTTAAACATTATGAAAAATCAGTTTTAAACATTATGAAAAATCAGTTTTAAACATTATGAAAAATCAGTTTTAAACATTATGAAAAATCAGTTTTATATACTATGAAAAATCAGTTTTATATACTATGAAAAATCAGTTTTATATACTATGAAAAATCAGTTTTATATACTATGAAAAATCAGTTTTATATACTATGAAAAATCAGTTTTATATACTATGAAAAATCAGTTTTATATACTATGAAAAATCAGTTTTATATACTTTTATTACCAAACCCTAAATTTTTTTTTATATATGTTTTAATGAAAATGAGAATAAAATAAAATAATTAAATAAAAATAAAAACAAAAACATACCAGGGGGGGTTTGCAGCGCCGTCGAGGTCGAGGGGGGTTTCGGGCCTCGCAGTTGGGGGTCTTCGTCGCGATTTTGAAACGAGGAGGGGGGGGTGCGGTTCTTCCCGTCGATCGACTTCCGAGGAGGGGGGGGGGGCGTCGGTGATGTGGGGCGGAGGCGCGCAGGCCTGGGGAGGGGGTGGCGATCGGCGCTAATCGCCTGTGCGATTTAGGTTTTTTTTTTTTTCCTTTCTTTTTGATTTTGATTTAAACGAACGGGGGGGGCCTAGGTTAAAAGGGGGAGGAGAGGGAAAATATTTTATTTATATATATTTTTTTTTTGATTATTATTATTTAATTATTAAAAAGTTGACTTTCACATACGACCTCTAAACGAGGTCCACCGCCTGTCGCCCATAGCGTTTCACCCCCATTCCGAACACAATGGGATATGTATCGCTAGCTGATTTGACCGTTTCGATCAGTTTCCTTTGAATTTACATTTAAATCTCTATATTGAATTTTAAACGTACATTTCAAATTACCGGGGTCACATACTAACTAGAAAAATTCCAGAAAAATATTTTCTAGCTTCGTATTGACGATACGGTCCTAACAAAACTAGTTTCATCGAATTCTGAGACCGTTTGAAAAATGGCCAATTTCCAGTCGATTAAAATCAACTGAAACTGGTCAAACGCGTTTTCCTTTGCCACGCTCACATATTGATTCGAAAAAATTATGAAATTTGAAACCTAGCAATAACTTAACATCACGGACCCAACAAAACTGGTTTCGTCGAAATCCGAGGTCGTTTGCAAAATTGCTATTTTTAAGGGCCTTATATTATATTAAAATATATATAAATTCCACAGCGACTATTTCTAAATTTCAACTGGACATATCTCATCATTTATAAAGTGGAATCTCAGTTTCTCAACTTCGTTGGAAAGATATTCACTATTAGATTCCATTATTTTTGGTTTCACAAAAATCCGGATTGTTTTGCACCCGGTACATTCAATTGAAGTTTGAAATCGAATTATCGAACTACCGCGCCATTTTCAATTCTATTTATAATTATATATAAATTTTTATATTCTAACGACGACGTATATAATATATACGTTCGAATTATATATTCTAAATAAATTTTCGTCGATATTATTTAAAATAATTCATTTTAAATATTCAAACTACGCTAAAATTGCCGAAACAAAAATTTTAAACTGACCCAGATTTTCGGGTTATTACAATGTTAAACTTATTTTGATAACCTTTTTACAAAAAAAAAGGACCTTTTATTTTGATAACTCTTTATATAACAAAAATGGACTTTTTGTTTTGCTAACTTTTATATAACAAAAATGATTATTTTTGTTATGCTAACTTTCTATATAACAAAAATGAACTTTTTGTTTTGCTAACTTTTTATATAACAAAAATGATTATTTTTGTTATGCTAACTTTCTATATAACAAAAATGAACTTTTTGTTTTGCTAACTTTTTATATAACAAAAATGATTATTTTTGTTATGCTAACTTTCTATATAACAAAAATGAACTTTTTGTTTTGCTAACTTTTTATATAACAAAAATGATTATTTTTGTTATGCTAACTTTCTATATAACAAAAATGAACTATTACTATGTTAACATTTCTTTCAAATAAAATGAACCTTTAATTGTGTTCACATTTTATACGATAAAAAAATGAATCTTTTTATTTTAATTTACATTACACTTTCCTAACTTAAATGGCATTTTTAATCCTAACATAATTGACATTTAATTCTAATGTAATTGACAATTTAATTCTAATGTAATTTTTTTTCCTAACTAAAGTGACATATCAAATCTAGTATAATACTTTTCGCCAAAGTGACATTTTTATTTCTAACCAAAATGACAATTTCATTTTAGTGTAACCATTTCTAATAAAATGAATCTCTTTTATTTTATTGTTACATTTTCTAATGAAATGACAAGTTCTATGTGAACAAGAACATATGATTCAGCAAATAAACATCATCACAACAAATCAGTAAATCTAACTTTTATACAGATGGTGCATCAATATACAATCACAATCAAAATAAATAAATAAATATTTTTAATTTAATTTTAAATCTAGAAATCTCACCATATTATTTGTAGATAGCTCCTTTTCTGTGCTAGTCTTTTCCATGTCGTAGATCTCGCTGTCATGATTTCAACGCAACTGACGGTTCGTAAAACGGTCCTCGTATCAAAAACATATTGATTTATAAACATTGATTACCGTTTTAACATAAATTAATAAATAAATTCATTAAATTTTTAATTACCCTTAATCTCATTTTTAAGTCATCGTCTTCTTCTTTCTACCGTGGTTTCTTGGAACCCAAAAACCGTGCTTTTTGCTCCCAAAACGCACCACCGCTGAAGGCCTTAACCGCCGATCTACATAGCCTATGTCGACGCCCCGAGCTTCAACTCTTACCACCATGAATCGTTCCCAATTCGAAGTCCCCTTTGCTGTTGAAACCCGCCTCGAACGTGTTGGGTTTGGAGCCCAAATTCAAGCAACTCCTTTCACCAAACTTGATCTTGTCCGTATGATTATGAAGATCTCGATTAGCTCTTGCTTTTTCGTTCATTAAGTTTTGATTGTTCATGATTGGATTGAAAGAATTTGGAGGAGAAAGATTTGAAGAGTTTAGGCCATGAAAACTGTAGATGACGGCGGCTAGGGTATAGAATGAATTAGGATTTGTTTTATGAGGGAATATATATATATATATATATTATTATATTATTAATTTTCCAAATTTCAGAATAAAAAGGGTAATGAATGACAATTTTTAGAAAATACATTGGAATCTTTCTAGATTTAGTTGATTCAACTCCAACACCAATTAAGAATAATGGCATTTATTTCCGCCTATATTCATTTCCACCCATATCCATATTTGGTTGATTTTTTTTTAATATATCTTATTAAATTCATTATTTATGCCTTTCGTTTGCTTTCCATGTCTAATCACAACATGTACAAATTAATATCTTGTTCCTTAATATATTTGGAATATTTTTGAATCGTCCAAATTTATCATTTACATTTTTCCTATGAAATAGTGTGTATATTTGCTTTAATATAAAGCTATTATGTAACAACTTATATACTCAAGAATATATTCCATAATTAAATAAATTTTGCCTATACTAGATTAAGACCATTTAAAACATATCAATTTTAATTATTTATCTTTCTGTAACACCTCTCTTTTTTTTATGCAAAGAAATTCAGCAAGTCTATTATTTGGCGAGTGTGTGTGTGTGTGTGTATATATATATATATATATATATATATATATATCAACCATTTTCAGCATGTAACCAACAAGGCAATGTTTTCAGGAATAAATCATTTCCATAAATACATGTGAGAATTCAAGGTAACTACAAATTCGACAGTGGGACAAAGTTTTGTTTTTATTCCAGAAATCATGCATGTGCATTATGAATAAATATGTTTTATGTTTTAATTGTGTTTTATAAATGTTTCCTTAAATCCCCTTTTGATTACACGCTATAATGACACATTTATTTTTTTTATTTTCTTTTCAAATTTCAAAAGTAGATAACAATGAAAGAGAGAGAGAGAGGATAAAATGGAAAGAATGAATGCTAGATTAATACTATTTATTAGAAATTCGAACTAACACTACATCATTGAATATTATTGTCAGAAATGAATGCTCGCAACTTTTCTCATTTTAAAATTGACTAATTAATGAAGGTTTTGAACATGTAATATACGTTTTGAATTCCTAAAAGTTACATTTTGAATTGACAGGGGAAATATTTAAGAGGACAGCCAAAGATATATATATATATACATATATTGTCAGAAATTAATTTATTGTTAACTTTTTTTTTACTTTAATAATTTAATTTAATAATGAAAATTTTAAATTCTGACGCATTTTCATAAATAGTTTCCTTAAAATAAAATTTTAAATTGGCCCCAAAATTCCGGGTTGTTACATTGTATATATTCACAGTGGAATACCATACAGCTTTACTGGGATTTATAAATTGACATTTCAAATCCTGATTAAATCGATATTCGATTTAAAATGAAATTCCTTTTTAAAATATAAATAATTCCTTTATAAATTATAAAGGAATTCCACAGCGACTTTTCTAAAATTTGATTTGGACGTAAGTCAAAATCTACACAATGAAATCCCGATTTTTCTCTTCCACTAGAAAGATATACTCCACCAGCTCCACACGTTTCTTGTTTCACAGAAATCCGGCTTAAAACGAATCCTGTACATTCAGTTGAAGTTCGAATCGCCAAATTACGAACTGCAGCGCCATTTTGAGCTCGATTTTAATTATAATATAATTATACGTTCAAACTGTCGTTCAAATAATATATTCGTTATTCTAATTCAATTCTAAACTGAATTAAATATCACAGATGATCCGGTTCACACCATATCGTCATTTCAGCCAATTCTGATTATTTCAGAATTAAATATATTATTTAATTTATTATTTTAATTAAATATTCATCATTATTTAATTCCACGACCATTTAATTCACTATATCACTATTATATAATTTAAATAAATTAATTATAATACCTCTGCCAATGCGGGTCATTACACTACTACTATTATTATTAAGACCCCACGAACTACTAGAACCAACATTGACCTTCTCCACACACTCCACACCTAAATATGCATCGCTGCCTTCCTTAGAAAACCCTTGTCGATAATATCATACCAGAATCGAACTACATCACATCAACACCGCGTTTATCTGCCACTCATGAGCTTCCACTTCCTATCGTTAGTCATGACACCCCTAAAAGTACTCCAAATTCTGAGCACAATGGATCCCATCGCCCAGTGTATCAAAGGTTGAAATCCCTTCTGCAACTCTTTGACAAACTCATGCATCCTCTTCGATCAACACTTGCACACCCTCTTCCTTGCACACAATCGACTTGGTGTCAAGTCTTCAATT
Organism: Allium sativum; assembly: GCA_030737875.1. NCBI lineage: Eukaryota > Viridiplantae > Streptophyta > Magnoliopsida > Asparagales > Amaryllidaceae > Allium > Allium sativum. The sequence continues at coordinate 533,805,138 of CM060915.1, forward strand.
GATTCACGATTTCACCCTTTGTCTCCTTTTTTTAATCTGAGGGAACGGATTTCGATCTGATGATGATGCTCAAGGATCGTGCGACTTCAATTTGAGAGAAATAGGATACTTGCGATTTCCAATTGAAGTCGTTGATCGATTAATATGGTGGAAGAAAAATTTTGAGGTGTGAACTTCAATTCCTTCTTTTGTTTTACGGAAGAAAGATAAATGAATTGAGGAAAAAAAAGAATAGAAGCGATATAAATAGACAGAAAAATAAAAGGATAAGAAATTTTCATTCTTATATAGGAGTAGGGTGGAACAAAAATTTCAAATTAGGCTGCTAGTTTTGCATGTGTTTTCAAATATGTAGGGTAAGGGATATTTAATTTTTGGCTACACGAATTTCAATTTCTAAAACTTAGTATAGAAGAAATTATTATTATATTTATTTATTTAGTTGATTTGAACTTATATCAGTTAATTTAAAATACCCCGTGATTTCGAACTCCTTTTTGAACCCAACAACTGGCATTTCTAGGGTTGTACCACTATTCTGAACTCAATGTTATAGGTTCTGGAACCTCATTTGATCGTATGAAGAAGATATAAATTAAATTCAAAACAATTAATTCCTTTATAAATTATTGTTATTATTATCATTTCTATTCCAATAGAATTTCTACAAATCATTTGAATCACCTTGACTCAGTTTTAAATTGAATTATTTTGGATTTTCGTATTACGATAATTATTTATACTCAAAATAAATCGTATTACGATTATTAACTCGATAACTCAATATAAAGATTCATTTATATTATCAACTCAATATTTAAAACAATAATAAATATATAAAAATAATCGACTAAAAATCCAGGTAGTTACAGTGTTACCGCAAATTTTTCCCGTGAGCTCCTGTGTATCTTCCGTCATGTCTTGCATTCGAAAACCACCCACGTCTCCTTTCCATATTCACGCATTCCGCATACTAATATGCATGCCTCCGTTCCTTAATCAAACTCTGCATGTACACAAGATTTTCACCATGTAACCTTCCCCTCCCTTCATGTTGCTCTAACATCGCCGTCCCTATCCAACTCGATGCACCATCGGCCTCCCAAAAACTCTCGCATCCTCTACAGTGAACAATGAAAATAAGAATCACCAAATCACGGCAAACCCCGTCCATCTGCTTGCCTCCTCATACACAATCTCATGCTTCCCTCACCATACTACTGCTCCTTTCAATTGTCACATAATCTCGAGCGTAAGGCTGGTGCAAGTTCGAAGTGACAGGTGCAGTAGGTCTCGCAAGGTACTAGGGTGGAGTTAATTCGATTTAGATGATTTTCCATATAGTTTTTGTTTTAAATTTTCTTCCTTCAAAAGCCATGGAATTAAAGCTTTCTAAATTCTAGGAGAAAAGATATGGACGAGGCTTGCGCTTGCATATGTATAGAGGAGAACCTGTGTAATGGCCCGCAAATCCGAGCTATCTGAGTTGACTAAAAACACCACACGTCCAACTCAAATAACACAGAAATACGACTCATTATTAGAAAGAAGTTAGAGGATGAGAAAATAGAAAGAAAGAAATATTAGAATAGAAGAAAACGAAGATCACAAACTCACAGCGGAACGAATAAAATATATTATATAACATAAGCTTGAAATACAAATCTGTTTGGTACATATATACATACCATCATCAGAGTACACATAACATTTGATCCAGCGGAAGTAACTCTAAATAACTAACGTTGGAGCCTCCTGCTTCAAGCTCCTCCAAGTGTATCTGTAAAAGCCTGAAACACTTGACTGCCCGTACAAATTTGGGCACCCAAGAGTTTAGGGAAAACAAAACAAAACAAACTCTGGGTCAGTCATGGGACTGGTGTGAGTAAACTCCAACCACTTGTTTAACTTTCAAAATCTTTTTCGAAAGAAAAGATAATAGTAAGACCAGCCCACACATAAACACGGACGGTTTTTACCTTACTATAACCCAAAACACTTTGATATCAAATCAAATGATATTATAATAATGTCTACATCAAGTAAATAACCAAATAGCAGAACGCTTGCATCTCACGTTCCACATATATATCATAAAATCAAAAACCGCATGGCGCTTATTGGAGATTGGATTTCCAACATGACAAGGTATGGGACCACCTTCCGATGATGTATCTCTAGAGGCAAATACACCTGGGTTCAACAAGAACGTCTTGCAACCCGGCCCTCACATGACCGACCACTCATTTCGCTTGAGTGTATCGAATGTATATCACCAACGGTTGGACTCAAACCACCGTTCCCGAATGGGCAGAATCGATAGATTTAGAAACAAAAGGAATTTCTCTAGATAGGTGATTATACACCCTAATGGGTGCGACCCACATAGCCATGCTGCCTGCCCGATTTTTGTCCTTTCCCGGATGTTGAGGCCTGAGGCTACGAATACTTACCATTCCTTGATAACACAATCACTTTGAATGCCACATTGTCAGATCCGTTAATCACTAGTTAAGTTTGCACAAATATTCTGGATATTATGCTAAGGGATAAATCCGTTGCAACCATATATATCCATACAGACCAACCCATTTGATCATTGGAAATACTTTGTCAGACATTCGTCCATTTACGTTCGTTCTGGGATTGAATGAAACCGAAGGCACTATTTCTATAAATAGAAAAGCCCTTGCACTTTACTCCGTCTTCAATATATTCAGCATACTTGGTTCGCAACGCTTATGCCGATACAGAGTGGTTCTTCGGATAATAATCCAACCGGTCTCTCCATATTGACAACGATGGTCAAAACTTCGATAGTCTGTGATTTAACTATCGAATAAAAACAAGTGTTCATCCAAACATATCAAACAAATCACTGGGCTCTTTAATTAATATTTCATTAATTAAATCACTTTTCCATTTCCTCCATCAATATTTGTTAACCCAAATATTTCAAAAATCAATCTTGGCTCTTTACGCTATTTTTGATTTCGTTTCCTTATCGAATTCTAGGTATATCGATATATAGATTTCTAATTATCAAATTTCTTAAAAAATATTCTAACTCCTTAAATTTCCGGAAAAATTCGCCATAACCTCCCCTGTATCGGGAGCATCGGGAAATTTCAAATAGCATCCCGGTATCTTCCTCAATCAAAAAGAAAAAGGAAAAGCCAAGCGGCTTGCCGATACGGCGCATAAAATCTCATATATGAATTAAACATGTACCTTATGTCGAGCATTTCATTTATAACTTCATATACTTCATCCAAACCTGCTTAACACATATTCACCTGTTTGCAATTCAATTCAATACCATCTAATCGCTTGAATTCAGTTTCGCCCATTTATTCTTTAAATTGGCCCTTTTGCCTATTTCACTTTTTGTTGAACATAACATGCTCAAATTTGATTCCACTTGCTTATACAAATCAAATTCCTTTTTTTCCCATTTCTAGTTTCATATTTGGTTTGAATATGAATCACAAGTTAATCTACTTATTCACAGTTTGCTCGATTCAATCGTTTTAACTAATTCATTTGTCAGTTTGCAAATTAACTCTTTTTCCTATATCACTTTGATATTTGCATATAACCTATCCAAATATATTTCAACTTGATTATACTAATTTAATTTCATTTCGATTCACGTTCTATATTCGATTTCAAATATATATTTAAAAATTCCCTTCACCTTTCAAAGTTCATCGTCAAAATTCGATTAACTAATTTCTCTTTGTCTTAGTCAACTCTATTCAATAATCAAAATATGATTATTGATTTAAAAACCATTTCTTTCACTTCACTTAAGTTCGCATATATTTTATAACTCAAATCTGAGATTTCCTAAATGGAAATTCGGATTTTTATTGGTTTAAAATCCTTTTATAAAATGAATATAAACCGTTATGGTTTTTAAATAGTTCTGGCGCTGTTTTTCTGAATATTTGATTTTGACATAACTCAAAATCTATACGACGAATTTCAGATTTTTCTCCTTCATTGGAAAGCTATTATCAAATCGGTCCTGACGTTTCTTGTTTCGAAGAATTCCGACTTCAATTGCGCTCTGTATACTCAATTGAAGTTCGAGTCGCCAATTTACGAACTGCAGCGCTGCGGCGAGTTCGTTTTAATTATATTTATAAATATAAACCTTTAAACTTCTAAACTTCTTTAATAAGAATTCAACTCCATTTAACTCTGCTTGATTTAAATTCAAATCTCACTTTTATTTGAATTCTAAATTCAAATTCCAATTCCTTTTCTATTTGATATTCAAATTCAATATTTGAATTTCTATTTGAATTCCCTTATTCAAACTCTATATTCGAATTCATTTGAATTCTTTTATTCAAACTCTATATTTAAATTCCATTTGAACTTCTATATTCCAATTTCTATATTTGAATTATGTTGAAATTCAAATATTCAAACTCCTTTTTAAATTCTATATTCAAAATTTCATAGTTAGAAACCCATTTGAATTTCATATTCAAATCTCATAGATCAAATCCTATTTACATTCAATTTGAATCTCTTATATTCAAATTTCATTTTCCATTTGATTTCTAATATTCAAATTCGTTTCCAGCCCCATTTGAATTCTAATATTCAAACTCATTATTAATACCATTTGAATTTCTTCACTCAAATCCATTTGAATTACCTTGAATTCAAATTCCATTTCGAAATCATTTGGATTTCCTATTTGAAATCCTATTTGAAATTCTATTTCCAATTCGACTTTGAAATCCTATTTTCAAAGTTTATTTCAAATTCTATTTTGAAATCTCATATTCAAATTTCTATTTGAATTTCTATATTCAATCCCATGTTCAAATTCAACACTTGAATTTCTATTTCAAATCTCAATTCAAATTTCATATTTAAATTCCATTCAAATCTCTATTCACATTTCACATTTGAATTCTTCTTTGAAATACTATATTTCAAATGCTATTTTTGAAATTTTACATTGAAATCTCTAATTGAATTTCTAATATTCAATCCCCTTTTAAAATTCAAACATTTAAACTCCTTTTAAAATTCAAATGTTATACTCAAATTTCCTTTGAGTTATATATTTAAAATTTCCTTTTCACATCTTATTTTGAAATTTCATTTCGAATTTCAATTTCACCCTTGTATTTCTATTCTGAATTATCGAATGATAATTCTTTTTACTTCATTTATAACTTCGTTATAAAAGAATTATTTACAAACTTCGTTTATAAAGAAACTACTTGCTTTATTTTTTCAAAACACGTTTATATTTTTATTCCCATTAAAAATTCAAATTCTATTTAAAAATAGAATTTTCCCTTTTAAAATCTCCAATATCCTTTCACGATATTTTTAAATATTATTACTTAAGCCCAGTGATAAAACACACAAAGCAACCAATTATTTATTTTTCTAACACATCATATATAACAATATATATGCAAACAAATAAACAAACAGATAATATATTTTTGAGGAATCCTGTTGGATTCCTCCAACCTGTTTTCCTGCATCCACAGAGGTTAGCACATAAATAATACCCATTCTGCTTCGTGGCAGAATATCGCGGTATAGAAGGTCATCCACTAATCATAGCGTGGGGCGTATAGGGTAATCATCCGCTATGAAACTGCGGGCATCCGCTAATGAGACTGCGGGAATCCAACCAATCAATCAACCCAATATATATATATATATATAGCCTAAATAACTAATATATATAATAAGCAGAAAAATCCAAACAAGCAACAACAATTATTTTTAACGAAATAAAAATAATTATAGATAAAAGGTGAGTGAGATTTACTCACCGTGATCTTCGGTTTGCTGAATATCCATAAATTTCCATATCATCGGCCACGAGTCTGCTCGAATGAAATTTATTTCGTACCTATCATTTATTTAAACACTTATTCATCATTTTGAACTATTTATTTAAACTACTTAAATAAACTATCTTAGACAAATTAACTAATTAAACATTTCTAAATAATTTAATTAACTTCTACAATGAATAAATAATTGATTCTATATCTTACTAAGTTTTGATTTAACAAACTTTCCTAATTTAGTTACACACTTTAATCGCCTGATTTATTATGTAATCTTTAAATTACCAGAGATTTTTTTGTACCTTACTGCTCGATACCCTTCTTCCTTCTTTGTTTCAAACAGAGTCATCAATTCCTATTTTTCCTCATCCCAGCATTAACCCTTCACTGCATCCTTCCCAACATTATAGAACCGACCTCAACTTCCCACAAAACATGTCGCATAACTCCAGATCACCCCCTAAACCATCGAACTCCATATCCCACCCAAAATCACGTCAGACATCGCACCACTTAGAACACACACAACTGTGTGCCTTATCGTTCCATAGAACCCCAATCGGAACCATTGCCGTACCCTTTGCTTCTTCGACACTGCCATGCTACAGATGCGAACTTCTATGCTCCGATCACTCAATAACTCGCCCCCTCCAATCGAGCACAAGCTCGATGTCCTTGGTTTCCGCATCGTCCAAATTTTCACAGCTCGAACTCCAGAAAATTGAACTCCTTTCTGGACTCGCGGCAATCCCCTTTCATCCATCGCGATGAGCATTGACCCCTAGCCCTAGTTCGAACTCCACCAGATCGCCCTTCCCAAAACAACGTTCGCAGCCAAGACTGAAGCTATGGATTTAATGCTCTAATCCTTTGAAACTCGAAGAAACAACCCGTAGCTTTTACAGTGATTTATTTCGATTTTCGAAAAGGGAATTCTCGGTATGATTTAGAGAGGGAGGCGGATTTTAGTTCGTGCTTGAGGAATGAATGAGTAAGAAAGGAGGACTCGCGACTTTATACAGAGGGGAAACTTGGTTGTTAAGGGGTTTACAGTGTATAAGGTACATCATTATTAATTCCGATTTGATTTCGAGAGATTTTCACTTTATTTTAAATAGATATCGATTTGACTTCGATCCTATCCACAATAAGATATTTCGGGGTTCGCAACTTGAGATCGTGGACCGCTATTTTAACGCACTGACCGACATTCCAATATTACAGCGTTATTCTTAATTGAACAGTATATATTCTGAAATTTAATTTTCAATGTATATACCTGATTAAATTAATATATAAAATATAATTTAAATTCAAAACAAATAAATTCTCCAACAATAATTTATTATCATTGTCGTCTATATTCAAATATATTTATTGATCATCTAAACTGTTTCAATTCAGTTTTATCTTCGAATTGAATTATTTTAAATTCTCGTATAACGATGATTATCAAAATAAATCGTATTTATATTATTTAATCGATAATTCAATATAAAAATTCTTTTCTATTATTAACTCAATATTTGAAACCATATTAAATATTTAAAATAAACTGTTCAAAAATTCGGGTCGTTACATTCTTCCCCCCTTAAAATAATTTCGTCCTCGAAATTGCTAAGGTTGGAAAAATGGTATAAACTCATTACTTTTCAAAATCTCATTTATGTTGAAACTCAACTCCTCATATTTCAACAAATTAACTTCAACCAAAACTTTTGGTCTTCACACATTTGATTCGAATGATCTACGATCAATCCATTTATATCCAATCTATATTCCGTTAAACCTATTCAAATTGATTCTAATCAATTCACTCACTTCGACCCATTTAACTTGTTTAAGTTAAATTTCAATTCCAGAATTCAAATCCCTGGGTTTTTCTTTTCAAATTCTTTTGAAATCCCATAAATATATACATATATTTATTTTCATTTCAGATTCAAAACATTTGAATTTTTCAAACCAATTTGTTTTCTTTCAAACAAATTTCCCTCAAAAACTTTTCTAAGGTAGCAATTCATCACCTAGAAACTCGGAAATGAACACTGATGATGTTGCAATCATCATCAGAATAATTTCCCAGCCACTGAAGTGAGTTCAGTGCTTTATCACTTCAAAAATCCATTCAAAGATGGTATTTATTCAAATCCTTTACAAACAAAGCTATATTATTTAATATACTTTGAAAAATATTTTTCAACTTTCCAGGATTTTGAATTCTTAATTCTGGTTCGAATTTAATTCTAATTCATCTCATTTGTATATTTAATTTCATATACAAATTCTATTTGGTTATAAATAACCTTTTCAATTTTTATAATCTTATTTGATTATAAAATCATCATCCAACACATCCATATAATAATAATTTCAGAAAATTATCCTTTTTATATCAAAATAGAAATTTGGGTAAAATTATTTCATCTACCCACTTAAAAACAATATCATGTTCAATCTTCTGTTCAAGCGTTTAGAAATTCCTATCGACTTCGTGGCGTCCCACGATTCGACCAGAATTCATAAACTACTCAACAGACTAGCCAACACAATATGAAACAACTTTTATATCAACTAACAAATACGCTTTCTCGTATCTATACGCTCAACTCATTCTAGGGTACTACTGACCCTATCTCTAATGAGCACATGCCACACAAGCCTAGGTGTTTGCTCAACCTAAGCTCTGATACCAACTGTAATGGCCCGCAAATCCGAGCTATCTGAGTTGACTAAAAACACCACACGTCCAACTCAAATAACACAGAAATACGACTCATTATTAGAAAGAAGTTAGAGGATGAGAAAATAGAAAGAAAGAAATATTAGAATAGAAGAAAACGAAGATCACAAACTCACAGCGGAACGAATAAAATATATTATATAACATAAGCTTGAAATACAAATCTGTTTGGTACATATATACATACCATCATCAGAGTACACATAACATTTGATCCAGCGGAAGTAACTCTAAATAACTAACGTTGGAGCCTCCTGCTTCAAGCTCCTCCAAGTGTATCTGTAAAAGCCTGAAACACTTGACTGCCCGTACAAATTTGGGCACCCAAGAGTTTAGGGAAAACAAAACAAAACAAACTCTGGGTCAGTCATGGGACTGGTGTGAGTAAACTCCAACCACTTGTTTAACTTTCAAAATCTTTTTCGAAAGAAAAGATAATAGTAAGACCAGCCCACACATAAACACGGACGGTTTTTACCTTACTATAACCCAAAACACTTTGATATCAAATCAAATGATATTATAATAATGTCTACATCAAGTAAATAACCAAATAGCAGAACGCTTGCATCTCACGTTCCACATATATATCATAAAATCAAAAACCGCATGGCGCTTATTGGAGATTGGATTTCCAACATGACAAGGTATGGGACCACCTTCCGATGATGTATCTCTAGAGGCAAATACACCTGGGTTCAACAAGAACGTCTTGCAACCCGGCCCTCACATGACCGACCACTCATTTCGCTTGAGTGTATCGAATGTATATCACCAACGGTTGGACTCAAACCACCGTTCCCGAATGGGCAGAATCGATAGATTTAGAAACAAAAGGAATTTCTCTAGATAGGTGATTATACACCCTAATGGGTGCGACCCACATAGCCATGCTGCCTGCCCGATTTTTGTCCTTTCCCGGATGTTGAGGCCTGAGGCTACGAATACTTACCATTCCTTGATAACACAATCACTTTGAATGCCACATTGTCAGATCCGTTAATCACTAGTTAAGTTTGCACAAATATTCTGGATATTATGCTAAGGGATAAATCCGTTGCAACCATATATATCCATACAGACCAACCCATTTGATCATTGGAAATACTTTGTCAGACATTCGTCCATTTACGTTCGTTCTGGGATTGAACGAAACCGAAGGCACTATTTCTATAAATAGAAAAGCCCTTGCACTTTACTCCGTCTTCAATATATTCAGCATACTTGGTTCGCAACGCTTATGCCGATACGGAGTGGTTCTTCGGATAATAATCCAACCGGTCTCTCCATATTGACAACGATGGTCAAAACTTCGATAGTCTGTGATTTAACTATCGAATAAAAACAAGTGTTCATCCAAACATATCAAACAAATCACTGGGCTCTTTAATTAATATTTCATTAATTAAATCACTTTTCCATTTCCTCCATCAATATTTGTTAACCCAAATATTTCAAAAATCAATCTTGGCTCTTTACGCTATTTTTGATTTCGTTTCCTTATCGAATTCTAGGTATATCGATATATAGATTTCTAATTATCAAATTTCTTAAAAAATATTCTAACTCCTTAAATTTCCGGAAAAATTCGCCATAACCTCCCCTGTATCGGGAGCATCGGGAAATTTCAAATAGCATCCCGGTATCTTCCTCAATCAAAAAGAAAAAGGAAAAGCCAAGCGGCTTGCCGATACGGCGCATAAAATCTCATATATGAATTAAACATGTACCTTATGTCGAGCATTTCATTTATAACTTCATATACTTCATCCAAACCTGCTTAACACATATTCACCTGTTTGCAATTCAATTCAATACCATCTAATCGCTTGAATTCAGTTTCGCCCATTTATTCTTTAAATTGGCCCTTTTGCCTATTTCACTTTTTGTTGAACATAACATGCTCAAATTTGATTCCACTTGCTTATACAAATCAAATTCCTTTTTTTTCCCATTTCTAGTTTCATATTTGGTTTGAATATGAATCCCAAGTTAATCTACTTATTCACAGTTTGCTCGATTCAATCGTTTTAACTAATTCATTTGTCAGTTTGCAAATTAACTCTTTTTCCTATATCACTTTGATATTTGCATATAACCTATCCAAATATATTTCAACTTGATTATACTAATTTAATTTCATTTCGATTCACGTTCTATATTCGATTTCAAATATATATTTAAAAATTCCCTTCACCTTTCAAAGTTCATCGTCAAAATTCGATTAACTAATTTCTCTTTGTCTTAGTCAACTCTATTCAATAATCAAAATATGATTATTGATTTAAAAACCATTTCTTTCACTTCACTTAAGTTCGCATATATTTTATAACTCAAATCTGAGATTTCCTAAATGGAAATTCGGATTTTTATTGGTTTAAAATCCTTTTATAAAATGAATATAAACCGTTATGGTTTTTAAATAGTTCTGGCGCTGTTTTTCTGAATATTTGATTTTGACATAACTCAAAATCTATACGACGAATTTCAGATTTTTCTCCTTCATTGGAAAGCTATTATCAAATCGGTCCTGACGTTTCTTGTTTCGAAGAATTCCGACTTCAATTGCGCTCTGTATACTCAATTGAAGTTCGAGTCGCCAATTTACGAACTGCAGCGCTGCGGCGAGTTCGTTTTAATTATATTTATAAATATAAACCTTTAAACTTCTAAACTTCTTTAATAAGAATTCAACTCCATTTAACTCTGCTTGATTTAAATTCAAATCTCACTTTTATTTGAATTCTAAATTCAAATTCCAATTCCTTTTCTATTTGATATTCAAATTCAATATTTGAATTTCTATTTGAATTCCCTTATTCAAACTCTATATTCGAATTCATTTGAATTCTTTTATTCAAACTCTATATTTAAATTCCATTTGAACTTCTATATTCCAATTTCTATATTTGAATTATGTTGAAATTCAAATATTCAAACTCCTTTTTAAATTCTATATTCAAAATTTCATAGTTAGAAACCCATTTGAATTTCATATTCAAATCTCATAGATCAAATCCTATTTACATTCAATTTGAATCTCTTATATTCAAATTTCATTTTCCATTTGATTTCTAATATTCAAATTCGTTTCCAGCCCCATTTGAATTCTAATATTCAAACTCATTATTAATACCATTTGAATTTCTTCACTCAAATCCATTTGAATTACCTTGAATTCAAATTCCATTTCGAAATCATTTGGATTTCCTATTTGAAATCCTATTTGAAATTCTATTTCCAATTCGACTTTGAAATCCTATTTTCAAAGTTTATTTCAAATTCTATTTTGAAATCTCATATTCAAATTTCTATTTGAATTTCTATATTCAATCCCATGTTCAAATTCAACACTTGAATTTCTATTTCAAATCTCAATTCAAATTTCATATTTAAATTCCATTCAAATCTCTATTCACATTTCACATTTGAATTCTTCTTTGAAATACTATATTTCAAATGCTATTTTTGAAATTTTACATTGAAATCTCTAATTGAATTTCTAATATTCAATCCCCTTTTAAAATTCAAACATTTAAACTCCTTTTAAAATTCAAATGTTATACTCAAATTTCCTTTGAGTTATATATTTAAAATTTCCTTTTCACATCTTATTTTGAAATTTCATTTCGAATTTCAATTTCACCCTTGTATTTCTATTCTGAATTATCGAATGATAATTCTTTTTACTTCATTTATAACTTCGTTATAAAAGAATTATTTACAAACTTCGTTTATAAAGAAACTACTTGCTTTATTTTTTCAAAACACGTTTATATTTTTATTCCCATTAAAAATTCAAATTCTATTTAAAAATAGAATTTTCCCTTTTAAAATCTCCAATATCCTTTCACGATATTTTTAAATATTATTACTTAAGCCCAGTGATAAAACACACAAAGCAACCAATTATTTATTTTTCTAACACATCATATATAACAATATATATGCAAACAAATAAACAAACAGATAATATATTTTTGAGGAATCCTGTTGGATTCCTCCAACCTGTTTTCCTGCATCCACAGAGGTTAGCACATAAATAATACCCATTCTGCTTCGTGGCAGAATATCGCGGTATAGAAGGTCATCCACTAATCATAGCGTGGGGCGTATAGGGTAATCATCCGCTATGAAACTGCGGGCATCCGCTAATGAGACTGCGGGAATCCAACCAATCAATCAACCCAATATATATATATATATATAGCCTAAATAACTAATATATATAATAAGCAGAAAAATCCAAACAAGCAACAACAATTATTTTTAACGAAATAAAAATAATTATAGATAAAAGGTGAGTGAGATTTACTCACCGTGATCTTCGGTTTGCTGAATATCCATAAATTTCCATATCATCGGCCACGAGTCTGCTCGAATGAAATTTATTTCGTACCTATCATTTATTTAAACACTTATTCATCATTTTGAACTATTTATTTAAACTACTTAAATAAACTATCTTAGACAAATTAACTAATTAAACATTTCTAAATAATTTAATTAACTTCTACAATGAATAAATAATTGATTCTATATCTTACTAAGTTTTGATTTAACAAACTTTCCTAATTTAGTTACACACTTTAATCGCCTGATTTATTATGTAATCTTTAAATTACCAGAGATTTTTTTGTACCTTACTGCTCGATACCCTTCTTCCTTCTTTGTTTCAAACAGAGTCATCAATTCCTATTTTTCCTCATCCCAGCATTAACCCTTCACTGCATCCTTCCCAACATTATAGAACCGACCTCAACTTCCCACAAAACATGTCGCATAACTCCAGATCACCCCCTAAACCATCGAACTCCATATCCCACCCAAAATCACGTCAGACATCGCACCACTTAGAACACACACAACTGTGTGCCTTATCGTTCCATAGAACCCCAATCGGAACCATTGCCGTACCCTTTGCTTCTTCGACACTGCCATGCTACAGATGCGAACTTCTATGCTCCGATCACTCAATAACTCGCCCCCTCCAATCGAGCACAAGCTCGATGTCCTTGGTTTCCGCATCGTCCAAATTTTCACAGCTCGAACTCCAGAAAATTGAACTCCTTTCTGGACTCGCGGCAATCCCCTTTCATCCATCGCGATGAGCATTGACCCCTAGCCCTAGTTCGAACTCCACCAGATCGCCCTTCCCAAAACAACGTTCGCAGCCAAGACTGAAGCTATGGATTTAATGCTCTAATCCTTTGAAACTCGAAGAAACAACCCGTAGCTTTTACAGTGATTTATTTCGATTTTCGAAAAGGGAATTCTCGGTATGATTTAGAGAGGGAGGCGGATTTTAGTTCGTGCTTGAGGAATGAATGAGTAAGAAAGGAGGACTCGCGACTTTATACAGAGGGGAAACTTGGTTGTTAAGGGGTTTACAGTGTATAAGGTACATCATTATTAATTCCGATTTGATTTCGAGAGATTTTCACTTTATTTTAAATAGATATCGATTTGACTTCGATCCTATCCACAATAAGATATTTCGGGGTTCGCAACTTGAGATCATGGACCGCTATTTTAACGCACTGACCGACATTCCAATATTACAGCGTTATTCTTAATTGAACAGTATATATTCTGAAATTTAATTTTCAATGTATATACCTGATTAAATTAATATATAAAATATAATTTAAATTCAAAACAAATAAATTCTCCAACAATAATTTATTATCATTGTCGTCTATATTCAAATATATTTATTGATCATCTAAACTGTTTCAATTCAGTTTTATCTTCGAATTGAATTATTTTAAATTCTCGTATAACGATGATTATCAAAATAAATCGTATTTATATTATTTAATCGATAATTCAATATAAAAATTCTTTTCTATTATTAACTCAATATTTGAAACCATATTAAATATTTAAAATAAACTGTTCAAAAATTCGGGTCGTTACAACCTGAGGATAAGCTTAATTACATTTCTATCCAGTACACAATAGGGTGGCATGCTATTAAAACATACAGGTCTGCTGGTCGGTTCTCTTTTTCTTTCTTCTTCGAGGATTTGAAAAGCTAGGTTGGCTTATAATAGATTTGTAGTTGTTTTTAAAATTTCTTTGTCTGCAAGTTTTAGGATGTCTGTATATAATAGGTCTGCGTAGGCTTTGAGTAGGTCTTTTTTTATGTAATTTCTAGTATTCAATCTTCTAGCTCACGCCCATTTCTTTCTTGACGTCTGCCCCTCATTTCTTTTGTATGCAATTTCTTATGCATAAACCAATTAAATGGTACTATATATGTTTTAGTTAATGCTAAGGTATACAGTGAGTTCAAGAAGGCCTCAAGAATACAGTAAGATTTCATGTATATGTTTTTAAAACAAAATTTAATGATACCTGCTACATAGAATTCCGTTCAGTTACATAGTGCTATCGAGACAAAAATAAAAATATCGTTGTGACGGGCAATGTGGTATGATCCAAAAAATAAAATAATATAGACAAAATAACTTCTTTTGTGAAATCCGAAAATGCTGATATATGGTGCAAGATACATTAAACGAAAAGTTGCTTATTTTCTAAATTAAAAATTATAGTAAAATTCTAAAAATTAAATTATAACTATGTCTCAAAGATCCTATCCAAATTCGAAATTGTTATTTTATTATATTTAAATAATCGTTATGGTAAAAAAACGATTATGCCGTAGTTTTTCTGAAAATTTGATTTGGACATAACTTACAATCAACGAGATGAAATCTTGATTTTTCACTACTATTAGAAAAATAGTGAATTAGATTCGAACATTTCTTGTTTCGAAGAAATCTGACTTATAACGAATCATAAATTACGACTACCGCGACGTTGTGAGCTCAATTATAATTATGTTATAATTTATACATTCAAACGTCGTTATAAATAAATTCAATCGTTACAATATTTCAATTTTAGACTGAATTAAATCTATTAAAGTATCTAATTTACACAATATTTCCAATTCAGCTATCTTTGACTATTTCGGAAATAAATATTATTATTCCACTATTTATATTAATTACATATTCAAAATATTTGAATTCAGACCATTTAAATTATCAAACCACTATATTAAAATAATTAAATAAATTAATTATTAAATTGCTAAAATTTCGGGATGTTACATTCCTTCCCTGTAACGACCCGCGGGATTTTCGACCTCGAAAATCGACACAAAAACACCATGTCGAACCTTCAAGTACCGAAAATACTGAAACGTTATTAGAAAGAAATTATAAGGTGAGATAAGAAAGAAAGAAATATTAGAATAGAAGAAACAAGAAGAAGAAAACACATCACGATAAGAGTCTCACATCACAGCAGAACATAACATAATATAGAAATAAGTCTTTATAGAGAGCTTTACATAAAAACTTACAATCATCAGAGTACATCAACATATCTAGACAGTTATAATATCCTGTTCTAATATACAACACACAGCGGAATAACAACCATATATCATACGTCTGGACTTCTCCAGCTCGTCTCTTCACAACATCCAATAACCTGAATCTGTACAACCCGGTCTAACCCGAGCATTACAAATGACGAGTCAGTCTGGTGAACCAGAGTGAGGAAAACCACTAAGTTTAAAGGTATCACACAAGTTGATTTTAAATTCAAAAATCCTTTTGAAAGAAAAGAATAATCATAAGACCAAATCCACACATAATTACGGACTGTTTTTACCTTATTATAACCCAAAACGTTTTTGAAATCGATATCTTCTCTAAAATTATAATAGTGTCTAAATACAAATAAATATCAATCTAGCAGAACGCTTGCATCTCACGCTTTACATATATAGTATACAATCAAAACCGCGGGCTCTTATTGGAGAATGAATTTCCTAGCAAGGTATGGGACCACCTTCCTGACAATGTACCTCTGAAGATGAATACATTGTGGTTCAACAAGAACATCTTGCAACCCAGGCTAAACAAGACCGGCCCCTCACTATACTTCGAGAGTACCGAATATATCATTACCACGGTTGGGGGCCAGCCAACCGAACCGATAGCATACATACAAGAAATTAAAATGGGACAACCGAAGGCATTTGATTTCACCAGATCAGGTAATGATATACCCTTTTGATGGGTGCGACCCACATAGCCATGCGACCTACAGGATTTAATGCCATTACCCGATCGATGAGGCTTGAGGTCAAAATTTATTAAATAAATTTATTAATAAATTAATTAATTCAATTTCATTTAATTTAGAACATCTGGCTTATCCTTCAGAACAACACATCTCTATTCACTTTGAATGCCACATCGTCAGATCCATCAAATCACTAATCGACGCCCACAAAAATAATCTGCAACTAACAGAGTACGTTTGTAAAAGCCAATGTACGTGATTCTTAAGAAATACTCTGTCTGACATCCGTCCATATAAGTCATCCAGGAACAGGATGAACCGAAGGCACCCTCCTACCACATCTTATATAGGTATCACCCCAAGGATCAGTAGCGAGTAGTCCTTGCAATCCAAAGATTTCAACTACGACAGAATCACTTCTAAAATATCTCTGGCCACTAAACCAGAGAAATTCAATGTGACGGCAAGGAATTTCGCTCGGTCCGAACCAGTCGCTAAACCGACCCAGACCGTTCGAAACGCCCTATCGTTTGAGAACAGGACAAAATAGAACGCATACAAAAGAACATTTCACTGTATATTACAACAATGCATCAGATTACAAGAATATACAGAGTATAAAAGAATATTACACAGAAATATCAGAGATTTAAATTACATTTAAATACATCGCAGCGGAAAATAATACAATACACAACTAGATGGAGATATACGGATACAAAGCTTTCCGGATATCGTTCCAGCTGTAAACCAGGATCCTGTGAATATAAATCTGCAAAACCAAAACTACTAGCTGCCCGTGTCAAAATAGGGGCACCCAGAGTTTAGGTTAAAACAATAAACTCCAGGTCAGTCATGTGACTGGTGTGAGAACTAAAACAGTTATTAATCTTTATTTTTAAAGTTAGGTAAATCAAGGGACCACGCCGTATAACACGGAACGGGTTTCCTCCCAAGAATACCGGTGCATAAAACAAACAGCGCAATGCTAAATAAAGAAAAATGAAGCTGTTATAAGACCCAGGTCCTATCACACAATGCAACGCAAGCCGGGGGATAGGGTTTTTCCTTATAACAGCCAAAGAATGCTTGATACGTTTAAAACAAATCATTTGATACTATAATAAGTGCATAGTGTATAAAACAACTTCAAATCATAAATATCAATCATAGGCGACATGAGCGTCCCATGCCACTATGTCGCCATATATAGGTTTACAAATAAAACCGCAAAGTCACGTATTTGGAAATTGGATTTCCATCTATGAACCGAGGCAAAAGATAGTCCTCAACCGATTCGAGACGCTCTAGCCCGTGTCTCAGGATCAGAGCTCGAGTGACCCTTGGATCGTCAGGGCCGGTCCACCGATGTGGATTAAAATGCCTGAACACTGCATTTCCCCACCCTTTGGGGTGTCAATGAGCCAACAAATGACTCCATCGGTTCGAGAACGACCGATATATCCGAGGCGCCTCGCAACAGCAACAACCACATAAGTCAAACTCGTCAGGGCGTGTAAAACCACTGACGCCACTTTTCAGCTAGAAGGAAACGCATGCCCTCCCTGAGGTCCTCTCCCGTTTTTGGTTCATACCGGGTGTGATACGCGTGAATCAACGTTACACAAAGCTACGCCACACAGGCCTTGCTTTGATCATCACCACAAGACTTTGCTTTTCAACAGAAGCCTCGATCAATTGCCACTTAGGCATGCCACACAGGCAATTCACTCCATGCGTTTGATATCCATCAATATATAACCCCTGAGCTCGTACGTCTCAGAGAAGGGCGTTAAGCAAGAGAATAAATTCTCCGCCGCCAAACAGATATAAATTTAATAGAGATCAATCGCACGGACTAAAATCCAATGTCAGACACACAGTCCATTTACAAGTCCGTTCTGGGTCTGAACGAAACCGGAGGCACCTAGTACCTCGCATATCCATCGATCTCCAAGTACGTCTGGACGATCACCAACTGTTTCCATCTTCTTGGGTGTACAGCCCAATCAAGATCATCAGTTATCACCCAAACGACGTGAAGACTTCTGGTCTTCGACCACCGTCTTCATCTTCGACACCACGTCGAATCAGTTATTCAAAATGGGATAAACCCGGTCTTTCTGAATAACTCGCGTATATATTATAAAAGTGTTACACAAACACAACATACGCCTCATTCCAATTCAGAATATTCTTTTATTCCAATATTCCTATACTTTGGGAAAGGTTCCCATTAATTTTATCCAAGATAAATTCTTTAAATTTATTCTTAAATCTCCTTTGAATATCAATTCAAACTAGTCGGGATTATCGAACCACACCGAAGTAATCATTTATTTTATTTTCCCAATCCCAACCTATTCATCCCATGAAGTAAAACTGGTAATACTTCATATCTAACACCACGGTGTTATCGGTAAATTCAATTACCATTTCACGTTCAAATCTAATTAAAGATTTAACTATCGCCTGGAGCAAAACTGGTGATACTCCATTCTCGATCATTTCAATCTAATTAAAGATTCATTAAAACTCCACTTAGTTTTAATCTTCGACTGGGTTAAAGAATCAGTGTCATTTAAACACGGTTCACGATAAACCCAAAATCACATTCATTAATTATCGGGTTAAAGAACGAGTGTTATTTAAAACACTGTTCACGATAAACCCAAAAATCAATATCGATTCAATTCCAATTAAATATTATTTAATTGGTACATTTCGTTAAATCTAAACAAAAAGATTTAATCTTTTCTCAACTGGGTTCAAGAACAGTGTTAATGAAGACACCATTCACGACAAACCCAAATCACATTCGATATTCAATACAAGGCTCTGAATAGAAAATATATCGGCTTATATTCAATATCGAATTCTACGACTAACAAATGCCGTATTGGAAATAACGATATAAATATATATCTTTCAAATTTCCATAACAACACCTGTATAATCACGAATTCCAACATCGAAATATTCCGAAGACAATTTCGATTCAAATCCCCTCCAATGCAATCATTGGATATTCTGGTTATTTTCAAAACCCTTTTTAAATTCAATCCATTTATTTAAAAATAAATAGAATTATAATTCTAGTTCAAAACTAGTTCATTTCGATAAAAATCTATTTTTATCTTTTCAAATATGGAGTTTTTCATCCCAATCCTTTCTAAATCATTTCCTATGATTTTACACAAATTATTACTATTTTTAATAATTTTATCAAGGCTCGTACAGTCGATTTCCATCAACGGCCATCGAACTGCACTTACAGCGACCTTTTTCAAATTTGATTTGGACATAATTCCAAATCCAACCGTTAGATTTCAAATTTCTAATATTCGTTAGAAAGCTCTCTTCGATACGAACCCAACGGTTCCGGTTTTAGGAGAATCCGACGGTCGGATCTCCCGTAATGTCCGTTTGAAATCAATGGTCGAAATTCGCGAACTGCCGCGGCGCGGCGCGTTCTATTCAGGCCATTATATTATATTCAACAAGTAGTTCTTCCGCTTATGAACATCAACGGTCTTCAATTTGCTCCATCTTCAATCTGTGTCTTCATGTATTTGCTGGTTCGGAATGGTTTTCGAATATAAATTCGATCGCAGTCTTTCTGTACCAATAATCGTTTTGGCCAGATTTAATAGTCGGTTATTTAACTATCAAATAAATAATCGTGAAATAAAATGAGTTCACTGATTCAGTAATCGACATTACTTGGCCTCTTCAATTAAACATCTGTTAATTATATTCTTAAAATCTTCCAATATTTGGAGTTTATCTTTTACTTCTTATTATAAATATGAATATTCATAAAAATCATTTCATTTACTTATAAACTTTTTGAATACAGTTTATAATATTATTTACGGAAATCATAACTTATGTTTCCCACACTTTCTCTCATTTATAAACTAATACTATTCTTGGATAATCGTAACGTCGTTCAAGTTGGGGTATTTTATTTTCCTCTTAGACCTTGACTAACAACATTCATATCTTCAGAATAGATAGAAGTCTATTAACCACACGTTTCCCTTTGAAAACCTTATTTAAATCTCAATAACGTTTATGTAATTAATTATTAAATAAACTATTATTGTACTTCTCTATTAATCTTCAATAATCCTTTACAAGGTTATACTTAAGCTTCGACTCCATTATAAATAGAATACTTTATAAAATCTCTTCAATATCTCTTTATAAACACTCTCTGATTTGTTTGCAATAACAATATCACATTTGTTTTGAATCATATAAAAATATCTTTACCGATCTTATATAAATATCTTTATAAATCTTATCTTTATCTTTTACAATTCTTATATTTATTTATTTATCAAAAAAATTCAACTTATTATATGTAACAAACGTTACAGATTTCATTTCAAAACTTTTTCCTTATTATTTATACCCTTTTCAAATCATTACGACAACTAATGCATTGTCTAAATTCACATTGTGATCATTTTAACAATCTTCAGTTGATAAATCAAATTTCTCAATTTATTATTTGTAACAATTGTTACAAAATTCATTTTCCAAAACTCTTACTTCATTTACAAATCCTATTTGTAAATCATTATTGACAAATAATATTTCAAAATTACATTTTTGGCTCTTAATTTCCATTTACAAAATCGTTTGTAAATCATTTACGACGACTTAACTTCTTTGCCATTTCAAAAATCTTCACTTAGCTTATACCCACGACTTCACTCAACATTCCGAACTTCGGAATATCACATTTCGATCCTCGGAATAAATCTCACTTCGTTGACCATTCCAAATTTATCGATTTCCTTTTTCTAACTTCAAATATTAAGTAAATATTTAATTTAAGCGATCGTATTCGCTTAAAAATCTTTTTTATCACAAACTCGGGTTTAATATAAAACCCATTAACTCCTTTCACATTTCAATTCGAGTTCGTTTCAACTTCAATTACCTTTCAATGAATTTCAATTAAAAAGTAATCTCTTAAATTATTATTAAAATAATAATTTACTTCAATCATTAACTACTGTAAAAAGTAGTTAATTTCTTAATTAACTAAAATAAATAGTAAATCCCATTTCTTTTAATATCTTATTAAATTAAAATAACTATTCATTTAACTGTTTCATTAGATTAATTCATAATGAACTAATTAAATAATCATTCTCAGTTAAAACAGTTGGCGTAGTCAACTTAAACACCGTTATTTCATTAACCAATTCCAACTTGTCCTTCTTTTAAATTAATTAATAATATAATTAATTTAAATAATTCCATTTAATTGTTTCTTAAAAACAATTATCCAAATCTTAACCGTTAGGTTAATTTTCTCCTTATCTGCTTATGAATCTGTTTAACATCATAATTTCCTTTATAAAACCATTTAATATTTTCTTATAAATTTAAATAATAAACATATAAATATTTATTTCTTTTTATAAGCATTCATTCAAAATAATGAATTTAAAAACCCATCTTCAGTTACAAAATAAATTTTATAACTTCATTCATGTCAGTTCATTTGACGGTAAATCAATATTTTGAAAACGATTGATTTATAGGCCATATATTGTCAATTACTCAACCAATACTACTCATTGGTTTAAACAAAATAAATTGTTAAATTTCAGTCCAACGGTCCACAGCCAAATCAATCATACAATAAGAACAGTTCATATAATGATAATATGAAAATAAACAACATTAAATATATTTGAGGAATCCCGTTAGAGGGTCAGATATAGAAAGAAATAACTTTAGAATAGAAGAAGAAGAAGAAGAACATAACATAACAGAATCACAGTAAACAGGAAACTCACAACGGAACAAATAAAATATAATACATAAAATAATTTTGAAATACAAATATGCATTGTATATACATACCATACCAGAGTACATCATATATATCACAACAGAAATAACTCTAAATAACTAACGGTGAAGCCTCCTGCTTCCAGGTCCTCCAAGTTTATCTATAAAAGCTTGAAACACTTGTCTTCCCATAAAATTTGGGTACCCAAGAGTTTAGGGTAAAACAAACAAAATAAACTCTGGGTCAGTCATGGAACTGGTGTGAATAAACTCCAACCATATTTTTTAACTTTGAAAAGAAAACCTTTGAAAGAAAAGGATAATAGTAAGACCAGCCCACATAAACATGGACGGTTTTTACCTTACTATAACCGAAAACATTTTGATATGAAATCCAATGATATTATAATAATGTCTAATCAAGTGAATAACCAAATAGCAGAATGCTTGCATCTCACACTCCATATACATAGCATAAAATCAAAAACCACACGCTTATTGGAGATTGGATTCCAACTATGACAAGGTATGGGACCACCTCCCAATCAGTGTACTCTAGACGGGATACATTGGGGTTCAATAAGAACACCTTGCAACCCGGCCACACATAACCGCTAACTCATTTAGCTTGAGTGTAGCGAATATATTTCACCCACGGTTCTCGGCCGTCCAACCGTAATCCGTAAGATACAGAATCGAAACAAGAACAAATAATAAATTTTCTCTAGATCGGTGACAAATATACCCTACTTGGGTATGGCCCAACTAGTCATGCTGCCTGCCCGATTTTTGTCATTTCCCGTTGTGAGGCTTGAGGCTATGTTTATTTTTTTAGAACTCTGGCCCCCATCCACTTTGAATGCCACATCGTCAAACCCGTCAAATAACTAGCTGATCTTTCCAAAAATATTACGGATATAAAAAGCTAAAAGAAAAGAATTCCTCCACCACCAAATGTAATACCTTGAAAAGATCGGCTTATGTGATTTGTTAGGAATAATCTGTCAGACGTTCGTCCATCCAGGTTGCCCTGGGACTGGACAAACTAAAGGCACTGTCATGTAAATATAACAGCCTTTGAATTTTTCTTTGTCTTAAATTACCTTCAGCATAATCTAATTCGCAACGCCTATGCCTAAATGGAGTGGTTTTCGGGTAATAAATCCAACTGGTCTCTCCGTATTGACAACAATGGTAATAAAATCTTTGATAGTCGGTGATTTAACTATCAGTGAAAAACAAACATCCATTCAAATCTACAGCTACACATCAAAAAATCACTAGCCCTTTTTAGTTAACATTATTTTTCGAGCTTTCCGTATCCTTTTAGATATTCTCCAAAACCCATTTAGCTTTTCACGCTTCTTGGAAAACATTTCCAAATATTATAAACTCTTATTTTCCTATATTCCAGAAAATATACGTTATTAACGTCCGAAAACATTTCCATCTTCTTTATCTTCCTTATTTCCAATATTTTAGAAAATATACATTATTAATATTGGAAAACATTTCCAATTTCCATTATAACTATTTTAATCTGCACAATGTTTACGTTATTCACGTTAAAACATGAATATTATCCCTCTATAGAAATCCGGACTCGTTAATCAAATAAATCTTGAGTTCGTTTGTAAATACAATTATAGTTTAAAATTCCATCTATCGAGTTATTTCAGAAATTCATATTCCAATTTCACCCTATAAACTCCAATTGCAAGTAAATTTCTTGTTAAATAAATATAAGGCTTATACTAAATCTCGATTTCATATTCTATTATAATTTATTGGTTTTAAACCAAGTATTAACTATCCTAACAAATTCTAAATTATATAATACATATAATTTCTAAATAATTTATTTTGATAATATTAGACATCATCGAATTATAATTACATATCCTTATGGTTTTACTTAGTTCTATTCGCATTACGAACATCTAAATAATTTCATTGTTTTCCTTGAAACGATTCTCAAATTTACCTTCTCTAAATTCATTCTTGTATTCCTACTTATATTCAATAATATTTATTCCACTTTATCTCTAAGTATCATTTATAAGTCAAACTAATTGTTTAAATATGTTTAAACAAGTTATTGTATTCGGCCAAATCCAGATTCAATTTCTATTATTAAATAATAAATACTAGATTTTTCCTTTTTAAACTCGAATCATTTCCATATATTCGGTATTTTAATACCAGTTATTTCAGGGCCAGTGTAATTCCACATCTCAAACAAACAATAATCAACAACGGATTATTTATCACATCATATAATGCAATATATGAAAAACAACAATATAATTGTTGAGGAATCCAGTTGGATCCCTCCAACCTGTTTCCCTACATCCACAAATGTTAGTCAACATAAATAACACTCATTTCATATCAGTATGAAGTATAATAATAAACAGAACTAATATTCAGTCAACGTTTTATATATGTAACTATATATGTTATTTCAACCAATTCATCCAAATAACCATCACACAGCATCCAACCATTTTATAACAACATTAAATAATGTTTATAATGTTATAAAATTGGACAAAGTTAGTGAGTTTACTCATCTTAGTAGTTAATCGTTAAATAACGATTAACGGTCGGTAGACCGAATCAGGCATTGTATTTTGCCTAAAATTGAAATGATCTCCAAATAGTTCCAAATCAGTTCCAATATAAAGTCTATAACCATACGATTTCAATGGTACCAAATTTCCGAAATTCTAAAAATGTGTGTGTCGGATATTAAAATTATAAGGTCATACCGTATTTAAATTAAATCAAAACTTAAAATTTTAACTTCAACTTGGCTCATCATTTACATACAGCCCATACCCATCGTTAAGAACCCAGTCTAGCACCCTGCTTCTTCTCCAAAATGAATATACGATGGCTCCAGTTATTAAAATTTTGGTTAACATATTATTAAATTTGAATTATTTGAGTTAAACGTATATTTATATAAGAATTAGTCCTCACCCACTATAAATCGGCCCGCAAATGATCCAACCCACGTCAACAGGTATTCATCTTCCTCCCCCATTTTGTTTGCTTCCTTCAGTTTCGAGTATGTTGCTCCATTGCCGTGTATATTAAAGAAATTCCAAGCTCATCTACACATATTATATTCCTACAAGCTCCAGTATTTATGAACATATCTTTGTATATATATTTTTGTTTCCCATTTCGTGAACTGAGCTTCACCAAGTGCTCCATGTTTATTTTGCCATTGCTGTAACGTCCCAGATTTTTAGCGATTTAATAATTAATTAATTTAAATTATTCAATTGGTTTGGTAATTCAAATGGTTTGAATTCAAATATTTTGAATATTTAATTAAATATTGGTTTCGAATTTGGACAAGACCTCTGAGACGTAGCTATAGTTTAATTTTCAGAATTTTTCTGCAATTTTTATTTTGGAAAATAAGCAACTTTTTATTTGGAGTATTTTACACCCTATAACAGCATTTTCAGATTTCACAAAATAAGTTATGTTGTCTAATTAATCGCACTTTTGGAAACGTGACACATTGCTCGACACGACGGTGTTTTTATTTTTGTTCATAGCAGTCAGTACGTGAACGACGTTGTTCGTAGCAGGGTACGTTAAATTGTTTACCTTAAAACTAAACTAATAAATCTATATACGCGCAGATAGAACATTTGATTAATTTATTTATTTTAAATGTAAACTAACGAGTTAAATGGATGGTGCCCGCATTAGTTTACATGCATGTGTTATTTAGTTTTGCTAATTTTACATGGATAAATGGCAAATTCAATGGGTGGCCACATTATTAAAAATGCCCTTACATGGCTAGTTTCATAAATTTGTTCAAAATGTTTGAAAGATGTCAATGAGTATAAATTGTTTTATATGTGACATAGTTTAGTTATTATTCAGTTCCACCTGTAAACCGATTGTATATGTATTTTCACCACTTGACCGTATATGTCCAATTTGCATATTATTGTAAAAAAAATATTTTTCCATTTACTTTGCACCCAAGTCTCGTACAGTCTACTGACCTTTAAACGCAGACTATGTTGTAGGATGTACATGAGAATTAAAGACACTGTCACCTACATGTACAATGGCCGACCTAACCTGCAACACTATTACTTGGACACCATGTATGGAAATGCTATAAAATACGAAGCATTCTTCTTCTGCTCGTTTTCTGGAAAGCACAACCACCGTGAAAAATGGGGATGAATCTATAAAAATAAATAATTTCCACTCAATTACGAAACGCAAAAATCGATTGTATATATTTATGAGATCCTCAGATCTTCCTCTCCATTTCTATGTGACTTTTATGAAGTTCGAACAAGATTTTATTCGCTGCGAGGTAACCAGTGAACACTATGGTTTAATGTTTTGAGATGCCTGACCTTGGTTTCGAATGTTGATGTATACTGGGGTGAATGAACTCGCAGCATGGTGAAGAAAATGGGTTGCTGGGGTTCCAAAGTCATTCAGCGGGGCTGACAAGAGTGCTGCTCAGTTCGTCGGGGATCAGAGAAGAACGTGGTCGAGGGAAGTTGGTCAGTCACGGGTTGGTTGGAGAGTGATGTTCACAGCAAGGATATTGGTCTTAAGGGAAGTATATCGGCAGTGGAGAAATACAGTGAGGAAGCTGCGTAAGATTTTGAGGAGGAGGAAAACAAGGCAAATAGTGGTTTTGTTTTAGTATTCATGAAAAGCAGGAAAGACGAGGTGGGGATTTTCTATTATTTAAATTTTGGAGCTTTAAAAAGAAAGTTTGGAGAACAATCAAATACGTATGGTCATGAAACAATGTAAATACTGGAGTTTAGGAAGAAGAGGAGCATCAGAGTTTAATGGTGAGCTTGGCTTTTAAAACAATGGAGTGCGTTTGAAGAACTTAAGAACGTGGACACAGGTGTGCAAATGGGGGAGTCTTCAATGGAGCATGCTTGCAGATCTGAGTCTTGCGTGATTGTCTTGTGAAGGGTGGAACGACGGGGAGGACTATCCGTTAAATGGCGATGGATATTAATTTACTGGAAGGAAGTTTCTTGTTGGGAGAAATGGTGTAATAACCCGGAAATCCGAGCCAATTTAAAAATTTTATTTTGACAATTTTAGTGAATTTTGAATATTTAAAATGAATTATTTTAAATAAAAACAAGGAGAAATACGATTTTTATGATGTCTTCATTTAAGATAAAGAATATAAAAACACGGTTTTTATATATGTTGTAGTGAAGATAAAAAAAATTAATTTTTTTATATGAAGTAAAAATAAAGATTCGATCTTTTTATATATATATAGCGAAGTTATAAAAATGTGATTTTTAATATAAACTTCGTGAAACAGACTGCGTTGGAAATATGACGAAGATTTCCTACATATGAAGAGTCGTGGTGTTTGCTTTAGCTAATCGGTGAGAACTTCTCACTTTAAATCTTGTTTTCTGGTTAAAAATATATACTAGGATGCAGACGGTGCTTAGTAGCACCCGACACCCATCGTCCACAAAGCATGGATGACTTGTTTGTTTGATTGTTGTGTTGTGAAATTTGATTGTGTGATGTGGAATGAAATAAAATATTTTATAGTGGAAAATATTTTATTGTTAAAAATATGATTTTTAACGTGTATATGAAATAAAATATATATTCATGTGTTGAAATAATATATATATTCATGTGTTGAATAAAATATATATTCGTGTGTTGAAGTAAAATAAATATTTATAAACAAATCAGACGATTTGTTTATATACACTGATTTGACTGATATTGATTGGGACGATAAATTTTACACATCGCCCAACTGCACCAATAAAATCTGTGTTTGTTGATTTGAAACCCCACACGGGTATTGGGATGATATTTGACGTACACTAATCCCGATTGTTTAGTTGTATGTCAATCGATGGGTTGACAGACTGTGTAAGCGTTAATTATTTATATTTAATGCTTATGCAGTTGAGTGGTGCACTCTGGATGATGGTTGATGATTTATCGTTGTTGTTATATACATGTGTTGTAGGGAATCCATATAATAAACGTTATATAGTAATTGATTGGGCCTCATTCCAATTTGGTAAATAAGAAATATAAATTCATGTGTTGAATAAGAAATATAAATTCATGTGTTGAATAAGAAATATAAATTCATGTGTTGAATAAGAAATATAAATTCATGTGTTGAATAAGAAATATAAATTCATGTGTTGAATAAGAAATATATATTCATGTGTTGAATAGAAATATGTATTCATGTGTTGAATAGAAAAATAATTATTCATGTGTTGAATAGAAAATATAAATTCATGTGTTGAATAAAAAAATAAATATTCATGTGTTGAATAGAAAATATAAATTCATGTGTTGAATAAAATATATTTTCATGTGTTGAAGAAAATATTCATTTGTTGAATAGAATAACGAAGTTATTGAAATATATAAAGCCGTGTTGGTTAGATATGCGCCATTTTGATGCGAACGATATTTATATCGATTATATTCGTTTTTATAATGATTATAGAAAACGAAGTGATTTCAAAATATAACGTTTTGAAAATATTATCATTTGTATATCGATGATGTGGAATATTCAATTTTGATTCGAAATTGAATATGAAGTTGAAATCGTTTTGAAAACGAATTTAAAACGATTTATAAAATACGTTTTAAAAGGAAATCGACGAAATATATATAATATATTATATATATATATATATAATGGCCTGAATAGAACGCGCCACGCTGCGGTAGTTCGCAAATTTCGACCATTGACTTCGAATGGATATTACGGGAGATCCGACCGTTGGATTCTCCTAAAACCGGAACCATGGGTTCGTATCGAAAAGAGCTTTCTAAGGATATTAGAGATTTGAAATCTAAAGGTTGGATTTGGAATTATGTCCAAATCAAATTTGGAAAAGGTCGCTGTAAGTGCAGTTCGATGGCCGTTGATGGAAATCGACTGTACGGGCCTTGATAAAATTATTCAAAATAGTAATAATTTGTGTAAAATCATAAGAAATGATTTGTGAAGAATTGGGATGAAAAACTCCATATTTGAAAAGATAAAAATTGATTTTTATCGAAATGAACTAGTTTTGAAATAGAATTATAATTCTATTTATTTTTAAAATAAATAAAGTGGATTTGAAATGGTTTCAAAAGTAACCAGAATTTCCAATAATTGAATTGGAATGGATTTGAATCGAAATTGTCTTTGGAATATTCCGATGTTGGATTTCGTGATGAAACAGATATCGTTATGGGAATTTGAAAGATACATTAATATCGTTTTCCAATACGATATTTGTTGGTCATAGAATTTGATATTGAATATAAGCCGATATATTTTCTATTCAGAGCCTTGTATTTAATATCAAATGTGATTTGGGTTTGTCGTGAATGGTTTCTTCATTAACACTGTCCTTAAACCCAGTTGAGAAAAGGATTAAATCTTTTTATTTAGATTTAATGAAGTGTACCAATTAAATGGTATTTGATTGGAATTGAGTTGGAATTGATTTTTGGGTTTATCGTGAACGGTGTTTTAAATAACACTTGTTCTTTAACCCGATAATTAATGGAATGTGATTTTGGGTTTATCGTGAACCGTGTTTTAGATGACATTGGTTCTTTAACCCAGTTAAAGACAGGATATTGATTTTTGGGAAGGTTAAAACTAAGTGGAGTTTTAATGAATCTTTAATTAGATTGAAATGATCGAGAATGAAGTATCACCAGTTCTGCTCCAGGCGATAGTTAAATCTTTAATTAGATTTGAACATGAAATGGTAATTGAATTTATCGATAACACCGTGGTGTTAGAAATAAAGTATTACCAGTTTTACTTCATGGGATGAATAGGTTGGGATTGGGAAATAAAATAAATGATTACTTCGGTGTGGTTCGCTAATCCCGACTAGTTTGAATTGATATTCAAAGGAAGATTAAAGAATAAATTTAAAGAATTTATCTTTGATAAAATTAATGGGAACCTTTCCCAAAGTATAAGCATATTTGAATAAAAGAATATTCTGAATTGGAATGAGTTGTATGTTGTGTTTGTGTAACACTTATTTATTATATACGCGAGTTATTCAGAAAGGCCGGGTTTATCCCATTCTGAATAACTGGTTCGACGCGGTGTCGAGGATGAAGACGGTGGTCGAAGACCAGAGGTCTTCACATCGTTTGGGTGATTACTGATGATCTTGATTGGGCTGTACACCCAAGAGGAGGGAATCAGTTGGTGATCGTCCAGACGTACTTGGAGATCGATGGATAGGCGAGGTACAAGGTGCCTCCGGTTTCGTTCAAACCCAGAACGAACTTGTAAATGGACTGTGTGTCTGACATTGGATTTTGCTCTGTGTTGATCGATCTCTATTAAATATATATCTGTTTGGCAGAGGAGAATTTATTCTCTTGCTTAACGCCCTTCTCTGAAACGTACGAGCTCAGGGGTTATATATTAATGGATATCTATCGCATGGAGTGAATTGCCTGTGTGGCATGCCTAAGTGGCAATTGATCAAGGCTTTTGTTGAAAAGAAAAGTCTTGTGGTTGATGATCAAAGCACCGCCTGTGTGGCATAGCTTTGTGTAACGTGAATTCGCGAGCCTCACACCCCAGTTGTGAACCAGAAATGGGAGAGGACCTCAGGGAGGGCATGCGTTTCCTTCTAGCTAGGGTGGTGTCAGTGACCTACTAGCCCTGACATTTATATTATTTTCACCTCTGTGGTTGTTACTGTTGCGAGGCGCCTCGGATATATCGGTGACTGTGTGGAGCCGATGGAGTCATTCGGCTCATTTTCGCCCCAAAGGGCAGGGGAACGCAGTGTTCAGGCATTTTAATCCACAATGGTGGACCGGCCGGGACGATCCAAGGATCACTCGAGCTCTGATCCTGAGACATGGTAGGCTAGATTGTCTCGAATCGGTTAAGGACTATCTTTTTCCTCGGTTCACAGATGGAAATCTAACTTCCAATACGTGACATTGCGGTTTTAATTGTAGAGCCTAGTATGGTGGCATAGTGGTATGGGGCACTTATGCCGTCTGTGATTGATACTTATGATTGAAATTGTTTTATACACTATGCACTTATAATAGTATCAAATGATTTGTTTTAGCGTATCAAGCATTCTTTGGCTATTATAAGGTAAAAACCTTATCCTCCGGCTTGCATTGCATTGTGTGATGGGACCTGGGTCTTATAATAGCTTAATTTTTCTTTATTTAGCATTGCGCTGTTGTTTTATGCACTGGTATTCTTGGGAGGAAACTCGTTCCGTGTTATACGGCGTGGTCCCTTGATTTACCTAACATTAAAATAAAGATTAATAACTGTTTTAGTTCTCACACCAGTCACATGACTGACCTGGAGTTTATTGTTTTAACCTAAACTCTGGGTGCCCCTATTTTCCGCACGGGCAGCTAGTAGTTTTTGTTTTGTAGATTCATATTCACAGGACCCTGGTTTACAGCTGGAACGATACTCGGAAAGCTCTGTATTCGTGTATTACTTTCAGTTGTGTATTGTATTATTTTTTTCCGCTGCAGTAATGTAATTTAAATCTCTGATAATTTGTGATGTAAATTATTTATTCATACTCTGTATATTCTTGTAATCTGATGAATTGTTGTAATTAACAACGAAATGTTCTTCTGTTTGCGTCCCAATGTGGCTTGTTCTCAACTCAATCCGTGATTTCCCATAAGGGGGATTTCGGGTCATTTCAAATGGTGGGTGCCTCACGCAGTGGAACATCACGTATTGGGAAAGAGGAATTTTATATTTGGGTGATGGCTAAAATAAGAGGAGCAGTATTCTTTGGTACCAAGAAGAGGAAGATGAAGATGATAGGCGGGTCGGGTTTTTGAGTGGGGAATGTGCCAAAAAGAATAAATGTTAACGGTCCAATAAAAAAAAAGATGAATTCGTTGCAAACGAGTATAGAGAAAACGTTGGAATTGATGGAGAATATTGGATGCAAGTTTCTTTTTGGTGGAAGATGAGGTATACTTTAGTGTAGTGGAGGAGACCTGGTTTTCACAAATAACCGCAATATGACCAAAGCGCACAACTATTTTGGGGTAACCGAAGGGCCACGTGAATAATGAAGGAACTACTAGTTTATTTCGTGACCCAGGAAGAAGAAGCCACAGTAGTTTTCGGGTTTGGATTTTTAAATGGGGGTTGGGCCGGCGGATAAAGGTAAAGCCCAATCGATAAATAAATTAAGTTTATTTTAAATTTAAATAATGTACTAACTTGTAAAATAAATATCTCGTTCATACGGTGTTAGAATTAGGAACCGTCGGTCTCGTTGGAACCGTATCGACATAGGCTACGCAGTGGAACAAGTCTTGAGTGAGATGGAGGTCATCCGTGTTTTGGACGAAATTAAACGCTTGATCGGATCTACCAACATTGATCGTTATTTAACGATTAACGACCAAGGTGAGTAAACTCACCAACTCTATCCAGTTTTATAATTTTATAAATGTTATTTAATATTGATAAATGATGATTGATTGCTGTGTGATGGTTGTTTGGTTGATTAGCTAATTAACTGATTGAAATTTTAAATACCGTTATATATATATATATATAAACCGTTAGTTAAATATTGATCTCAATTATTTCATATTGATATGAAACCAGTATTATTATGTTAATTAACATCTGTGGATGCTGGGAAACAGGTTGGAGGAATCCTCAACAATTATATTGTTGTTTTTCATTGCATTATATGATTTGATGAGTAATTTATGGTAGATTATTGTGTGTTTGAGGTGTTTGAATAACACCGACCTGAAATAATTGGTATTAAAATACAGTGAAAGGAAATTGGGGGTTTTAAAAAGGAATTTCTATTTAAAATAAAAATGGAATTTTGATTAGCTAGAATGTAATGACTTGTTTTAAAAACAAGTAAATTGATTTCTAAATGGTATTTATAAATAAAGCGAAATGACTATTATTAATAATTTGAAATGATACATTCAAGAAATGAATTTATTAAAAAGGAAAAGGGAAATTGTTAAATTTATTACGAGGTTCAAGATGTGAATATGGGTTGAATAAAACTATAAAGATTTGTAATTATTATTCGAAAAATGTCGAATGTTATTAAGATAATTTATTTTAGAAAAATATATTATAAAAAATGGAGATGTACAGGATAACTAATATTGGTTGAAAACCAATAATTTATAATAGAATATGTAAGCGAGATGAAGTTTAAACTTGATATATAATTAAAAATAAACTGATTTATAAATGGAATTTATAAAGTGAGACATAAATATGAATTTTATAAAATAACTGGATGAACAAGATTTGAACCTGCAATGGTATTCATAAATAAAATTCAAGATTTGATTGATATAACGGTCTAGTTTTCTGTAATGGAACAGTATTCACTTTATAAAGTGAATAACGATTTTAAAAGAAAACGCTTTGAAAATTGGAATAGTGTTAAAGGGGAAATGGTAAATGTTGGAAGTAATAAATTCAGAAGAAAATATGTTAACTTGAAATGGTAAGTATATTCCAAAGTTTGAAATCTTAATCGGGTATAGAACATTCGAAAGAGAGTTATAAGTTGAAATTCGATTATATCGAATTAAGGAAAGTACTATTTACTTTCCAGTTTTATCTAGATCTACTTATTATTTAACTAATTAATTAATTATTTATTTAAAGTAATTAATCTAAGTTATATTTTGAAATTAAACATTTTGGAAACAAGAATTATAATGGTATCGTTATAATCAGTGTTTTTCCATAAAGAAAGTGGACTCTTAAATTGAATCCGAGAGTTGCGTGAGCAATGACTGTTAAAGATTTGAAATAGTGAACTTGACTGTTTTGAAGTTGAAAGTGATGTTCAGTCAAGGTTTGAGAGGTAATTATGCCCCAACTTGATTGACTTCATTATTAACTGAGCAATGGTTAAGGTTCGGTGGCAAGATTGGTTAAATCAGAGATGTTTTCTAAGTATAGAATTTAAAATGATTTGGGATAATGAGAAGTTAAGAAATGATAATTAGAAATGCTTTTCTAGTGTTAATAATATATATTTTCTAAATATAGAAAATAAGAGTTGTAAATATATGGAATTAATTTCCGATGTTAAAAAGGAGATATTTTCTTTATATAGGGAAATAAATAGTTCAAAATAAATGGAAATGTTTTCCAAGGTTCGGGTGAGGCAAAACAGGCTTTGAGAAATATATGGGAAAATATGGGGAATTGGAAATCGGGGGAAATGAATAAATTATTGATAAATTAATTTAAGGGGATCAGTGTTAATGGATGGTTGATCGATAAATTTCCATTTAGAGATCATATCTTTGTGTTTATGGATGTTTTCCTTTGATAGTTAAATCACCGGCTATCAAAGATTTTGAACATTTTTCTGTTGTTAATACGGAGAGAACGGGATCAAATTATCTGAAAACCACTCCGTATGGGCATTAGCGTTGTGAATCAAATATGATGAAGATAAATTGAAGACGGAGTTTATGCAAGGGCTATTCTGGTGATCTTGGGTAGCAATTTCCTAAGACGGATTTACAGAATAGTGCCGTCGGTTTGTCCAGACCCGGGACAACTTGTATGGATGAATGTCTGACAGAGTATATCTAACGGATCGCGTAAGTTGATCTCTTCAAACGTACTTACATTTGGTGGTGGAGAAATTTGTTTCTCTTAGCTTTATACCCGTGGTATTTTTGTTGAAATCAATTTGTGATTTGGCGGGCATGACGATGTGGCGTTCAAAGTAAATGAAGGTGTGATCTGTCAAAAGAAACGTTACGACCTCAAGCCTCACAACCGGAAAATGACAAAAGTTGGGCAGGCAGTATGGCTATGTGGGTCGCCCCCATTAGGGTGTATTGTCGCCATCTAGAGAATATTCATATTTGTTACTTCTTTTCGCTTCTGTATCTCCCGGGAATGGTTATGTTGCTAGAAACCATAGGTAACAATATATTCGATACACTCAAGAGAAATGAGTGGTCGGTCATGTGTGGCTGGGTTGCAAGACATTCTTGTTGAACCCAGTGTATTCCTCTCTAGAGATACATTATCGGAAGGTGGTTCCATACCTTGTCATGGTAAAAATTCAATCTCCCATAAGAGCCTGCGGTTTTGATTGTATATTAAATATGTGGAGCGTGAGATGCAAGCGTTCTGCTAGATTTTATTTACTTGTGATTAGACAGTATTATAATATCAGAAAAGTATTGATTTTGAAAATGTTTTGGGTTATAGTAAGGTAAAAACCGTCCATGTTTATGTGTGGGATGGTCTTACTATTATCCTTTTCCTTCAAAAGGATTTTTCAAAGTTAAACCGAAATGATTGGAGTTTACTCACACGATGTCCCATGACTGACCCAGAGTTTATTTTGTTTTGCTTACCCTAAACTCTTGGGTGCCCAAATTTGTATGGGCAGTCAAGTATTCGGGATTTTACAGATATACCTGGAGGAGCTCGGAGTAGGAGACTTCAACCTTAGTTACATATAGAGTTTATTTCCACTATGATGTTATGTGATAATGGTATGTATATACAGTTATCGTTTTCATTTCAAAGTTATGTTATATAATATATTTTATTCGTTCCGCTGTGAGATTCGTGCTTACTCAGATTCTATTCTGTGGTGATCTTCATATTCTTCTATTCTAATCTTCTTTCTTTCTATTTCTCATCCTTTAACTTCTTTCTATTAAGGATCTGGTATTTCTGATTCCGAAATAGTCGACATGGTATTTTATGTTGATTTTTGGGGTCGAAAATCCCTGGGTCATTGCAGTGGTATCAGAGCTGAAGGTTAAGTGATTACCTTGGCTCTGTGGTGTAACTCCATAGAGATGGGGTTAGTAATACCCTATATTGAGTTGAGTATATATGCGCGAGAGAGATTATTTATAGATTTTATAAAAAAATGTTTTTTTATTGTGGAGATTTATTGGTTGAGTGGCTTATGAATTATATTCGACGGTGGGGCACCACAATGTCGATAGGGGTTTCTAAACGCTCGAATACGATGATACGACACAGAATGTTTTCAAAATGAGGGTAAATGAAATAATCTTACCCAAAATATATTTTAGATGTAAAAAAGTATATATATATACATATATATATTGGAATTATTATAATTATAAGATATGGGATGTGTTGGTTGTTATTATAATCGAATCAGATTATGAGGGTTATAAATAACCGATCAGAATTCGTATAATGTAAAATATAAAATTAAGATGATCCGAATCTGGATTAAAAACAGAATTGGAACTAAAACTTGGAAAAGTGTTATAAATGAATTTAGGATTAATTTATATGGAAATTTTAAGATCCTGGGTGAATTTGGAAATGTTTTCCAAACAAAGAATATTTTGAGGTAATTTCAAAACGGGAATATTTAAGAGTCCTTTTGAAAAGTGATATAGTTTTGAACTCACTTTGGTCACTGGAAAATAATTCCAATGTTGACTGCGCAGCATTATCGGTGTTCATTTTCAAGTTCTTAAGTGATGGATTACTACCAATGATTTTTCGTTTTCAAATTATTCTGAGAAAAACAGGTTGTTTTGAAATTTTAAAAAAGAATAAAACTGATTTTGGCAAGGAGCTGAGATGTTTAAAACTCCCAGGGAAAGATTGGTTGAATTAAAAAAAATTAAATAACTAATTGAATTAAAGGTTGTTAAGTGGAATTTTAATTGGAATAATATGGTATCAAATAAAATTTGATAGGATTAGAGATAATATGAAATGGAATTGGATTGTTGAATGTGGGATTTGAAAGTGGAACTGGAATTGAAATGGATTTTGGTTGGTATTAGCGAACAATTGGATTTAATGATAAGATGATTGGAGTTTAACTGGGAATGCATTGGTATATGCTGGAATGGGCAACAAACGGAAGAGATAGAGTTGAATGCTCGACAAAAAGTAAGAGTTTATATTATGTAACAACCAGTATTTTCTATGAACATTAAACTAACAAATTAAAGTATACTTAATTTTTAAGAGAAGAATTAAGGGAAATGGGTTATTCCATTGCGTTTGCCTCAAAATTATGCTTGAGATAGAGTCCGAGTTTGCGTAAATCGGACTCCGTATGAAGAAGTTATGACCTTAAGAAGTTTCAAAGATTTAAATAAAGCAGCTCAGGTTTGAAATTCGAAATTCAAATCACAGACCCGGGCTGGGCGGGAAATTTCCCGCCCAAGACCCAGGTCGACCATGGGGTCGACCTGGGGGTCGACCTGGAGGTCGACCTGGGTTGACCAGGGGGTCGACCTGATGGTCGACCTCCCCCCTATTTCCATATCCGAGGACAAATTCATTTTTCTGCATTTGGGCGTCCGTTCTGACCAGATTCGTTGATCCCTATGCTATATAAACACCCCTAAGGCTACAGTTTTCTCTACAAAACTTCATTATGCCTATACTCTACCCTAATTCATATCAAAATAAATTAAAGACGGGGTTATGCTGCTCAAGTCCTTCGTAGAATCAAGTTTAGAATTCAAGTAGAGATTCAAAGGCTAATTCATCAACTTCAACAACTATTTTCTAAGAATCAAATCAAATCTAAATTATAAAAACAAATAGTCTACTTCAAGGGAGAGCTATTCATTTTTAGAATACATATCCTAGAATTCAAGACCGTTCTGTAATTTGTAAGTTTATGTTAATTTCAGAAATAAAAGTTAATTGTGATTCTGACATTGTAATAAATCTGGATATGAGATTACGCCTATTTCTATCTGTCATTCTATATCCTTTGGATCTATCTCATTGATAATATTATGTCCATTCTTTGTCTCTTCTTTCCTTCTTTCCTTTTTGTTTTATAGCCAGGCTACTGCGAGCCTGAGCCAAATCTCATATGAGATGAACGTACGTTGGAAATAAAATTGGGCATAAAATATGATTTGGACATGACCAGCGCTAAAATTTGGGAAAAGTATTAAATTGTGTATATTTAGGCATATTTGAGTTGTAACTGATTTGAGGACATAACACTTGTTGTATTCAAAACATAAAGTGTATTGAACATATGACTTGGGATTTGAGGCATAAAGTATTGGACATATGACTAGAGATTTGAGGCATAAAGTATTGGACATATGACTTGAGATTTGAGACATAAAGTATTGGACATATGACTTGGGATTTGGGGCGTAAATTGAAATGTAAATATAAGGCATAGTACATGTTGTGGTTTAAGATCTAAAATTGGGGCATATATATATATATATATATATATATATATATATATATATATATATATATATATATGATAGTTTATGATTTGGAAGAAGAAGATTAGGGTGTATAGTGATGCATGGCTTAGGCATGAAAACAAGATTTGCCTTTGTTTTGTAAGTCAGCCACTTTTTATATTTAAACACCTAAATCTAATTGTGACATGTAATAAAATGGATATGAGAATATGCCTGATGTAAGCTATCCTTTCATTGAAATCTGTGCTTGAGTATATATTTCTTTGGGAATCATTTTTTACTATGAAACTGGTCCAATCATATCTATCCTTGCTGTATATCGAAATTGTAATCCTTTTTAAGTTCATGATATAATTCTTATCATATCTATATGCCTGCGATGTATTCCTTGCAAAACTTATCTTTTTAGTACATCAAGTTTATTGGACCAGTAGTTCTTATCATCATATGACTATGCCTATCCTTACGATGTTCCATCTTGCTTCCCCCCTTATATTATGAATCTTGAGTTGAATCTCGAAATATGTACGTTATGAATGTAGGGGAATTGGGTATAACATGAAATTTACATTATTTGGCATAATTTGGAACATGTAATATGGCATAACTGTTAAGATGCAACTTTGGGTAATTTGACATGAATTATGGAATATGTAATTTGACATATTGAACCTAGAATTGGCATGAACGACAAAGTGTGAAGTTGGCATATAAATCAAGTTTTGGGCAAAATTGTTATTGTTGTGAATTTGGGGTAACTTGAGCATTAAATCTAGATTGGGTGTAAAATGTAACATGACTAGTTTTGGTGAATTTGGTAATTACCATGTAAAATCTAGATTTGGGTATATAGGGTTAATGTGTAGATTAAAGATGAACATGCCTAACCCAAGATTAGATTGAGTTATGGTGTAAAACTACCTGGAACCGCTCGGCACATCCAGTAAGCACAACAACTGTAACAACCCGCAAAAATCAGAACCAATTTAAAAATTTTATTTTAGAAAATTTTAATGAATTTTGACAATATAAAATAATTTATTTAAATAATAATGATCACAAATTTGATTTAAATCGAAGTTAGAATGAATGATTTAATTTAATTAACAAAAGAGTTAGAAATAACGCGGTAATTTGAAAAGTCAAACTTGAATTTTGACTGACCGTACAGGATGCAAATTTTAACGGATTTTAGTGAAACCTAAAATATTAGAATCTATTTAAAAATATCTTTCCAACGAATCCGAAAAATCGAAATTTCATAGCGGAAATCAAAAGTTATGGCCAATTCAAAATCTAGAAAGGTCGCTATGAAATTTATAAGGGCCAAAATGCTACTTTTCACATACGAAGGAATTTGAACTCGAAACCACTTCCATTGAGTTCAGAATGATGTTTATGCATTGAAAAACAGTAAACACTTATATATTTTGAGTTTCGGAAATTATTTGTTTAAAAATGTATTTTTAATATTAAATATATTGGCCTTGAAAATAGTCATTTTTCAAATGACCTCTGTTTTCGACGAAACTACTTTTGTTGGATCCGGAATGTCAAAATATTGTTAAGTTTTATTTTTCATAATTTTTAGAATTAATTTGTGGCCGTGGCAAAAAGATTTATGTTTTGTCAATTTACAGTAAATTTTAAACGACTTGAAAAAGGCCATTTTTCAAATAGTCTCAGAATTCAACGAAATTGGTCTCGTTAGAACCGTATCGTCATAAGAAAGCCAAAAATATTTTTTTTAGAATTTTCTGAGATCATAGATGTCCCCGGCGTATTTAAATGTACGGTAGAAATTAAATAATTAATTTAATATTGTATTTTCAAGTAAAACCGAATAAAACTGCTGTATATTTCGGAATTGGACCTTGGGACATAGCCCATCGCGTTCAAAAGGCCTCAAAACGTTAAGATCGACAGTAAGCAGGCCCAAATCCGAGAAAGTCCAAAAATCGACTTTATTTCACGAAATTCGGAATTAAACATTAAAATAATATTAAAAAACGAAACCCTAGAAACAATGGCCAGCCGCCGCCCAGAATTCGAAGGCTGAAAATGCACGAAACTTCAAATGCTTAGATCTCTCCATCCGTTCGACGAAAATTGACGTATGACCTACCAAATCGAAGAGAATTCAGAGAGCTACACATCTATACGGTTAAGATCGGATTTTGGTGCACGGATTTCGCAAATTTCGTCCGAGAAGGGGCTGCGGTTTTTATTGGTTTGCGGGTCCTAGGGGAGGCCGAGCTTCAAGGGGTTGGTGGTGTAGATGGCTCTCGGCATGGCGGTTCGTGTGGTGGTGTCTGATCGGTGAATGGTGGTCCGTGGGGGGGTGCGACCAGAAATTGGAGGAGGCGGCTATGGGTTGGTTCGGCCGTGCGTGTTACGACGGGGAAGAAGAAGGTTGCGTCTCTTTTTTTATATTATTTTATTATTTAATTATTTAATTACCCGATCTTTAAAAATTCATAACTCTTTCATACGAGGTCCGTGTTACAAACCGTAAATTGCGTTGGAATCACAAAATTAAGAGCTTCGCGATGGCGTAGACCGCAGCTGAAACGGAGACAGTAAAATTTTGGCCAAAAATTCAAGGTGAGGATTCTAATTTTATTTGTTTAATTAATTATAAATTATTTTCTTGCATTAAAAATAATTGTTTAATCATTTAGTTCTGACCTGAAATGTTGGGTGTTGTTTGGAGTGATAATTGTTACTTGTTGAATGATTGCTGTACATGATTTGCAAATCCGCTTGGAATTATATATATCTTATTTGCAAATCCGCTTGGAATTATATATATATTTTGTTCATATAAAAGATCAAATGTATAAGACAACAAATTTTGTAAATTTGTTGAATTAGAATTTTCAACACCTGTAAAACACAGAATTTCGGTCAATTTGTTAAAACAGAATTTGCAACAAAAAAAAACATTGTTGTTATATTTGTTGAACTAGATTTTCAACAAAATAGAACAAACAATTTTATGTCTTTTTGATGAACTAGTTTTTCAACAAATATATATATATATATATATATATATATATATATATATTTGTGTAATGTTATTTACATTAAAGGTACAGAATTAAAAGAAAATCAACATTTTCTTTGTAAAATGTTATATTAAAAGAGAATCAACATTTTCTTTGTAAGATGCTACATTAAAGAAAATTAACATTTTTATTTGAAATGAATTATGCATATAAAAATCACATTTTTGTTCGTATTAAAAAGTATGAAATGAACATGTATATTTTTAAATAGTAAAGTTGA
Source organism: Allium sativum (assembly GCA_030737875.1). Lineage (NCBI taxonomy): Eukaryota > Viridiplantae > Streptophyta > Magnoliopsida > Asparagales > Amaryllidaceae > Allium > Allium sativum. Next base: position 533,847,222 of record CM060915.1, read on the forward strand.
TATTTTTACTTTGTAAAATAGAAAAGATAATATTTTCACATTGTAAAATAGTAAAGTGATATTTTTACTTTGTAAAATAGAAAGGTTAATATTTTTACATTGTAAAATAGAAAAGATCATATTTTTACGTCGTAAAATAGTAAAGCTAATATATTATAAATATAAAAGATGATATTTTTGCATTGTACATAATAAAAAGAAGAAGATGTTTTTACATTGTATGAAATGAAACACATTGTTATATGTTATTTATGAATTTTCATCGCATGTAATAAATAACATTTTTATATGTTATTTATGAATGATTTTTCATCGTATGAAATAAATAACATTTTTATATGTATTTATGAATGAATTCACACTGTATGAAATAAAAACATTTTTGTATGTTATTTATGAATGAATTTCCACCGTATGAATAAAATTACATTTTTATACGTAATTAAAAAGGTGAATTTACTTTGCATAACAAAAGTTACATTTTTATATGTAATTTATATATGAATTTGCACCGTATGACAAAAATTGCATTTTTCTATGATATAAAAATGTAAATTTACATTGCATGATTAAAATTACATTTTTCAATGTAATTTAGAGATGAAAAATAACGGTAGAATGAAAATTACATCTTTACATGTAATTAAAATGTGAATGTGCACTGTATGATAAAAACTACATTTTTAGATGTAATTTAGATATGAATTTATGTCGTATGATAGGAATTACATTTTTCTATGTAATTAAAATATGAATTCCCATCGCATAATAAAGATTACATTTTTCTATGTAATTTAGATGTGAATTAGAACGATAAAATAAAAATGACATTTTTCTATGTAATTTATATATGAGTTATAACGGTAAGAATAAAATTTAGAAATATATTTGTTTACATTTTCTAATGTAAGTAAAAAGAATGGAATTTGAAATTACAATTATTTACATTTTCTTATGTAAATAAGAAGAATGGAATTTAGAAATACACATATTTACATTCCCTATTGTAAATGAAAAAGGAACAAAATAATGTGAATCCTTTTATTTACATTTTCTATTGTAAAGAAAAGGAACAAAATTGTGTGAACCATTTTATTTACATTTTCTATTGCAAAGAAAAAGTAAAAAGAGAGTTATATTTCTTATTTGCATTTTTAGATGCAAATAAAGCATAGAAAGAAGATTATACTTTTATTTGTCATTGTTTTGTTAAATAAAAGTAAAAGGGTTAAAAAGACATTTTATTTACCATTGTTTTGTTAAATAAAAGTACAAGATATAAAAGAACATTTTTATTAACATTGTTTTGTCAAATAAAAAGACAAATACATGAGATACACTTTTATTTGTGTTTTATGTACAAATAAAAGTACAAGATTAGAAACACACTCTTATTTACATTGTATTTGTTGAAATAGAATTGTTAACAAAATGAGTATATCACTTTCACTCATCTTTGTAGGAACAGAATTTATGTGCAAATATAAGAATCACTTTTATTTGCATAATATACATTAGAATTTATACGCAAACCTAAAAGCCAATTTTTATTTGCAAACTTGCATTAGAATTTATATTCTAATATACAATTGTATTGTTGGTCAAAATATACACTGAAAAGTATTGTTAAGAAACTTCATACAAATAAAGAATAATGGAATTTATATTCCATTTGTCATCCGCAATAAAGCTATATAAATAAATTACTGTTTATGTGACTTTAGAAGTATATAGGGAAGTCATACGAGTAAAATATATTTTACTCGCTATAAGTGACATGTTAAGTGAAATTGAAATTGGTTAAACCTATTAACCAATTATGTATTTACTCATTTATATGAACTATTGTTGGCTGAAAACCCCACACGGGTATTGGGACGATACTTGACTGACACAAATCCCAATGTTTAAATTATATGTCTATCGATTGATCGACAGGCTGCGATGAGCGTTATTGTTTTATTTTAATGCTCACACAGTTGACATTGTCACTCTGGTTGTTAATGGACGGATTGAGGATTATTTCCTGTTATTACCCTATATATGAAATGTATGAAACCCATATGACCCAAATTATATGGTACATGGTTGAGTTGCATTCCAATGCAGAATTTCTTTTTTAATAAAGAATGTTTACATAATAAAAGGATTTTTGTAAAATAAATGATTTTGTATTATAAAGAATATTTTACATTCAGAATCTTTTATATAAAGAATATTTTATTATTTTAAAATATGTTTTTTATATAGTAATGAATTAATATCTTTAGGATAAACCTTTTATTTAAGATTATTAGCTCTTAACAATTACTATTTGAAATTTGTAAATCTATTTTATAAATTTAAAAGATACAGAAATTTATAACGATTATTTGTTGATTTGATTTCTGTAGAAATTCCATATTTTGAAAATTGGTTTTGGGTTTATCGTGAACTGTGTTTTAAATGACACTAGTTCTTTAACCCAATTTAAGACAAGATTGGTTTATTGAAATTAATAATCTTGTAATAATGATTCTTGTATTAAAAAACAAAATTGGAATATTAATAAATCTTTTTAGAAAGATTAAAAATTTATTTTATCTTTGATAAAATTAATGAGAATCTTTTAATATAAATAATAATTTTTATTTAAAAGGATATTCAAAGTTGGAATGTGGCGTATGGTTGATTTTAATTACGAATACACGAGTTATTCAGGAAGACCGGGTCTAACCCATTCTGAATAATCATCACGACGATCAAGAGTCGAAGATGAAGACGGTGACTGAAGACCGGAGAGCTTCACATCGTTTGGTTGATGGTGACTGATATCTTGAATTGGGACTGATCCCCCAAGGCAAGGTAAAAAGTGATGATCTTCCAGACGTACAAGAGATCGACGGATACGTTGTTTCGTTCAGACCCAGAACGGACTTGTAAATGGATAGCATGCCTGACACTGAAATTTATTTCATGTAATTAAATTGGTTTTTATTTAATATATAAATGCATGGTGGCGGAGGATTTATTCTCTTGCTTAACACCCTTTTGTATGTTAAATAATTACCGATCGCATGATATGAGTTGTTGATGTGGTATGCCAAGTTGCACTTGAACAAGGCTTATTGTTGCAAAGCAGAGCCTTATGGGATGATCAAAGCATAGTCTATTTAGGCATAGCTTTGTGTAACGTGACTTCGCGAGCCTCACAGCCCGATAGAGTCTAAAACGGGAGAAGGGAACGCAGGAAGTGCACACGTTTCTCTCTAGCTAGAGTGATGCCAGGGACCTACCAGCGCTGGCATTTATTCATTATGGTTGTTGGATTTTTCGAGGCCTCGGTTTATGCGGTCGCCACTGGCCGTATTATAGGTCCAAAAGGACCGGGGAGCGTGTGTTCAGGAATTGCCAATCCATTAAGCTTTAACGTATGGACCGACCCTGCAGCTATCCAAGGGTTGGACAGAGTACCAATCCTGGGGCATTTGCTAGAGTGTCTCGAATCGGTAAGGATCTCCTCCCTAGCCTTGACTCAGATGGAAACCCAAATTTCCAATACGACATCACTCGGTTTTGATTGTATACCTATATATGGCGACATAGTGGGATGGGGCACTCATGCCGTCTAGGATTAATACATTTACTTTGATGTATTTCAAATTGGTTGCAAACTATTATTATATAATACCATGTTTATCGTATCAAGCATCTTTTGATCATTATAAGGTAAAACCCTATCCTCCGATTTGCGTTGCATTGTGTGATGGGACTTGGGTCTTATAATTGTTTCATTTTTCTAAAAAGCATTGCGTTATTTTGACGATTTACTTTAGTCATGCACTGGCAATCTATAGGAGAAAACCCGTTCCGCGAAAGTGGCGTGGTCCTGTGATTAGCCTTATTATATTATATAGGTTAAGTAGAATTCTCACACCAGTCCCATGACTGACCTGTAGTTTGTCCACTGGCAAACTCGGGTGCCCATATTTTTCAACACGGGCAGTCGAGTAGCTATTTTTGCAGATATATTAAACATGATTCTGGGTTGAAGCTTAAAGCTGTGTCCAGAGATAGAGAGTCTTCCGCTGTGTTTCTTCCGCTGCAATATATTTTAATTATTGTAACTTATTCTTCCGCTGTTTTTTTTATTTCAATGTACTCTGATGTAACATTATATGATATGTTATAAAAGTCTTCTGTTGTTGTTTTAATATGTTGTATTCCCAAAGTTAAAGTATTCGTAGATTTTCACTTTTTGGGTCAGACCTGTGTGGTTTATGGTCGATTCAAAGGGTGGGAATTTGCGGGTCTTTACAGTTGGTATCAGAGCTCTGGTTAGCTCAAATCTTTGGGGTACAACTCATTAGAACTGGCCAAAAGACTCATCAGAGATTGGATTAGTAATGTCCAATAAGAATACTCATTAGAGATAGGATTAGCAGTATCCTAGAATGAGTAAACTCGTTAGAGATGGGGTTAGTAATGCCTTAGAACGAGTTCAGAGTTACGAATTTATAATTAACGCATTTTTGATATTTATAATCTATTCTTTGAAATATGATTTTTATATATATAAAGTTATGTATATTTTGAAAAGATAATCAACCATTAAAATTTAAAATTAAGATAGTTAATTTTACAATTTTTAGCTACGCTCCTTTTCGAGGACGAAAAGTTTTTAAGTGGGGGCGATTGTAAAAACCCGCAAAAATCAGAACCAATTTAAAAAATTTATTTTAGAAAATTTTAATGAATTTTGACAATATAAAATAATTTATTTAAATAATAATGATCACAAATTTGATTTAAATCGAAGTTAGAATGAATGATTTAATTTAATTAACAAAAGAGTTAGAAATAACACGGTAATTTGAAAAGTCAAACTTGAACTTTGACTGACCGTACAGGATGCAAATTTTAACGGATTTTAGTGAAACCTAAATTATTAGAATCTATTTAAAAATATCTTTCCAACAAATCCGAAAAATCGAAATTTCATAGCGGAAATCAAAAGTTATGGCCAATTCAAAATCTAGAAAGGTCGCTACGAAATTTTTAAGGGCCAAAATGCTACTTTTCACATACGAAGGAATTTGAACTCGAAACCACTTCCACTGAGTTCAGAATGATGTTTCTGCATTGAAAAACAGTAAACACTTATATATTTTGAGTTTCGGAAATTATTTGTTTAAAAATGTATTTTTAATATTAAATATATTGGCCTTGAAAATAGTCATTTTTCAAACGACCTCTGTTTTCGACAAAACCACTTTTGTTGGATCCGGAATGTCAAAATATTGTTAAGTTTAATTTTTCATAATTTTTAGAATTAATTTGTGGCCGTGGCAAAAAGATTTCTGTTTTGTCAATTTACAGTAAATTTTAAACGACTTGAAAAAGGCCATTTTTCAAATAGTCTCAGAATTCAACGAAATTAGTCTCGTTAGAACCGTATCGTCATAAGAAAGCCAAAAATATTTTTTTTAGAATTTTCTGAGGTCATAGATGGCCCTGGCGTATTTAAATGTACGGTAGAAATTAAATAATTAACTTAATATTGTATTTTCAAGTAAAACCGAAAAAAACTGTTGTATATTTCGGAATTGGACCTTGGGACATAGCCCATCGCGTTCAGAAGGCCTCAGAACATTAAGATCGACAGTAAGCAGGCACAAATCCGAGAAAGTCCAAAAATCCACTTTATTTCACGAAATTCGGAATTAAACATTAAAATAATATTAAAAAACGAAACCCTAGAAACAATGGCCTGCCGCCGCCCAGAATTCGAAGGCTGAAAATGCACGAAACTTCAAATGCTTAGATCTCTCAATCCGTTCGACGAAAATTGACGTATGACCTACCAAATCGAAGAGAATTCAGAGAGCTACACATCTATACGGTTAAGATCGGATTTTGGTGCACGGATTTCGCAAATTTCGTCCGAGAAGGGGTTGTGGTTTTTATTGGTTTGCGGGTCCTAGGGGAGGCCGAGCTTCAAGGGGTTGGTGGTGTAGATGGCTCTCGGCATGGCGGTTCGTGTGGTGGTGTCTGATCGGTGAATGGTGGTCCGTGGGGGGGTTCAACCAGAAATTGGAGGAGGCGGCTATGGGTTGGTTCGGCCGTGCGTGTTACGACGGGGAAGAAGAAGGTTGCGTCTCTTTTTTTATATTATTTTATTATTTAATTATTTAATTACCCGATCTTTAAAAATTCATAACTCTTTCATACGAGGTCCGTATTACAAACCGTAAATTGCGTTGGAATCATAAAATTAAGACCTTCGCGATGGCGCAGACCGCAGCTGAAACGGAGACAGTAAAATTTTGGCCAAAAATTCAAGGTGAGGATTCTAATTTTATTTGTTTAATTAATTATAAATTATTTTCTTGCATTAAAAATAATTGTTTGATCATTTAGTTCTGACCTGAAATGTTGGGTGTTGTTTGGAGTGATAATTGTTGCTTGTTGAATGATTGCTTTACATGATTTGCAAATCCGCTTGGAATTATATATATCTTATTCGCGGTTGGAGAATTGGATCTAAAATGAGATCAAAACATATTTTATTCAGTATTTATATATATATATATATATATATATATATATTCTGTTCATATAAAAGATCAAATGTATAAGACAACAAATTTTGTAAATTTGTTGAATTAGAATTTTCAACACCTGTAAAACACAGAATTTCGGTCAATTTGTTAAAACAGAATTTGCAACAAAAAAAAAACATTGTTGTTATATTTGTTGAACTAGATTTTCAACAAAATAGAACAAACAGTTTTATGTCTTTTTGATGAACTAGTTTTTCAACAAATATATATATGTATATATATATATATATATATTTGTGTAATGTTATTTACATTAAAGGTACAGAATTAAAAGAAAATCAACATTTTCTTTGTAAAATGTTATATTAAAAGAGAATCAACATTTTCTTTGTAAGATGCTACATTAAAGAAAATTAACATTTTTATTTGAAATGAATTATGCATATAAAAATCACATTTTTGTTCGCATTAAAAAGTATGAAATGAACATGTATATTTTTAAATAGTAAAGTTGATATTTTTACTTTGTAAAATAGAAAAGATAATATTTTCACATTGTAAAATAGTAAAGTGATATTTTTACTTTGTAAAATAGAAAGGTTAATATTTTTACATTGTAAAATAGAAAAGATCGTATTTTTACGTCGTAAAATAGTAAAGCTAATATATTATAAATATAAAAGATGATATTTTTGCATTGTACATAATAAAAAAAAGAAGATGTTTTTACATTGTATGAAATGAAACACATTGTTATATGTTATTTATGAATTTTCATCGCATGAAAAAAATAACATTTTTATATGTTATTTATGAATGATTTTTCATCGTATGAAATAAATAACATTTTTATATGTATTTATGAATGAATTCACACCGTATGAAATAAACAACATTTTTGTATGTTATTTATGAATGAATTTCCACCGTATGAATAAAATTACATTTTTATACGTAATTAAAAAGGTGAATTTACTTTGCATAACAAAAGTTACATTTTTATATGTAATTTATATATGAATTTGCACCGTATGACAAAAATTGCATTTTTCTATGATATAAAAATGTAAATTTACATTGCATGATTAAAATTACATTTTTCAATATAATTTAGAGATGAAAAATAACGGTAGAATGAAAATTACATCTTTACATGTAATTAAAATGTGAATGTGCACTGTATGATAAAAACTACATTTTTAGATGTAATTTAGATATGAATTTATGTCGTATGATAGGAATTACATTTTTCTATGTAATTAAAATATGAATTCCCATCGCATAATAAAGATTACATTTTTCTATGTAATTTAGATGTGAATTAGAACGATAAAATAAAAATGACATTTTTCTATGTAATTTATATATGAGTTATAACGGTAAGAATAAAATTTAGAAATATATTTGTTTACATTTTCTAATGTAAGTAAAAAGAATGGAATTTGAAATTACAATTATTTACATTTTCTTATGTAAATAAGAAGAATGGAATTTAGAAATACACATATTTACATTCCCTATTGTAAATGAAAAAGGAACAAAATAATGTGAATCCTTTTATTTACATTTTCTATTGTAAAGAAAAGGAACAAAATTGTGTGAACCATTTTATTTACATTTTCTATTGCAAAGAAAAAGTAAAAAGAGAGTTATATTTCTTATTTGCATTTTTAGATGCAAATAAAGCATAGAAAGAAGATTATACTTTTATTTGTCATTGTTTTGTTAAATAAAAGTAAAAGGGTTAAAAAGACATTTTATTTACCATTGTTTTGTTAAATAAAAGTACAAGATATAAAAGAACATTTTTATTAACATTGTTTTGTCAAATAAAAAGACAAATACATGAGATACACTTTTATTTGTGTTTTATGTACAAATAAAAGTACAAGATTAGAAACACACTCTTATTTACATTGTATTTGTTGAAATAGAATTGTTAACAAAATGAGTATATCACTTTCACTCATCTTTGTAGGAACAGAATTTATGTGCAAATATAAGAATCACTTTTATTTGCATAATATACATTAGAATTTATACGCAAACCTAAAATCCAATTTTTATTTGCAAACTTAAATTAGAATTTATATTCTAATATACAATTGTATTGTTGGTCAAAATATACACTGAAAAGTATTGTTAAGAAACTTCATACAAATAAAGAATAATGGAATTTATATTCCATTTGTCATCCGCAATAAAGCTATATAAATAAATTACTGTTTATGTGACTTTAGAAGTATATAGGGAAGTCATACGAGTAAAATATATTTTACTCGCTATAAGTGACATGTTAAGTGAAATTGAAATTGGTTAAACCTATTAACCAATTATGTATTTACTCATTTATATGAACTATTGTTGGCTGAAAACCCCACACGGGTATTGGGACGATACTTGACTGACACAAATCCCAATGTTTAAATTATATGTCTATTGATTGATCGACAGGCTGCGATGAGCGTTATTGTTTTATTTTAATGCTCACACTGTTGACATTGTCACTCTGGTTGTTAATGGATGGATTGAGGATTATTTCCTGTTATTACCCTATATATGAAATGTATGAAACCCATATGACCCAAATTATATGGTACATGGTTGAGTTGCATTCCAATGCAGAATTTCTTTTTTAATAAAGAATGTTTACATAATAAAAGGATTTTTGTAAAATAAAAGATTTTGTATTATAAAGAATATTTTACATTCAGAATCTTTTATATAAAGAATATTTTATTATTTTAAAATATGTTTTTTTTATATAGTAATGAATTAATATCTTTAGGATAAACCTTTTATTTAAGATTATTAGCTCTTAACAATTACTATTTGAAATTTGTAAATCTATTTTATAAATTTAAAAGATACAGAAATTTATAACGATTATTTGTTGATTTGATTTCTGTAGAAATTCCATATTTTGAAAATTGGTTTTGGGTTTATCGTGAACTGTGTTTTAAATGACACTAGTTCTTTAACCCAATTTAAGACAAGATTGGTTTATTGAAATTAATAATCTTGTAATAATGATTCTTGTATTAAAAATCAAAATTGGAATATTAATAAATCTTTTTAGAAAGATTAAAAATTTAATTTATTTTATCTTTGATAAAATTAATGAGAATCTTTTAATATAAATAATAATTTTTATTTAAAAGGATATTCAAAGTTGGAATGTGGCGTATGGTTGATTTTAATTACGAATACACGAGTTATTCAGGAAGACTGGGTCTAACCCATTCTGAATAATCATCACGACGATCAAGAGTCGAAGATGAAGACGGTGACTGAAGACTGGAGAGCTTCACATCGTTTGGTTGATGGTGACTGATATCTTGAATTGGGACTGATCCCCCAAGGCAAGGTAAAAAGTGATGATCTTCCAGACGTACTGGAGATCGACGGATACGTTGTTTCGTTCAGACCCAGAACGGACTTGTAAATGGATAGCATGCCTGACATTGAAATCTATTTCATGTAATTAAATTGGTTTTTATTTAATATATAAATGCATGGTGGCGGAGGATTTATTCTCTTTCTTAACAACCTTTTGTATGTTAAATAATTACCGATCGCATGATATGAGTTGTTGATGTGGTATGCCAAGTTGCACTTGAACAAGGCTTATTGTTGCAAAGCAGAGCCTTGTAGGATGATCAAAGCATAGTCTATTTAGGCATAGCTTTGTGTAACGTGACTTCGCGAGCCTCACAGCCCGGTAGAGTCTAAAACGGGAGAAGGGAACGCAGGGAGTGCACACGTTTCTCTCTAGCTAGAGTGGTGCCAGGGACCTACCAGCGCTGGCATTTATTCATTGTGGTTGTTGGATTTTTCGAGGCCTCGGTTTATGCGGTCGCCACTGGCCGTATTATAGGTCCAAAAGGACCGGGGAGCGTGTGTTCAGGAATTGCCAATCCATTAAGCGTTAACGTACGGACCGGCCCTGCAGCTATCCAAGGGTTGGACAGAGTACCAATCTTGGGGCATTTGCTAGAGTGTCTCGAATCGGTAAGGATCTCCTCCCTAGCCTTGACTCAGATGGAAACCCAAATTTCCAATACGACATCACGCAGTTTTGATTGTATACCTATATATGGCGACATAGTGGGATGGGGCACTCATGCCGTCTAGGATTAATACATTTACTTTGATGTATTTCAAATTGGTTGCACACTATTATTATATAATACCGTGTTTATCGTATCAAGCATATTTTGATCATTATAAGGTAAAACCCTATCCTCCGGTTTGCGTTGCATTGTGTGATGGGACTTGGGTCTTATAATGGTTTCATTTTTCTAAAAAGCATTGCGTTATTTTGACGATTTACTTTAGTCATGCACTGGCAATCTATAGGAGAAAACCCGTTCCGCGAAAGTGGCGTGGTCCTGTGATTAGCCTTATTATATTATATAGGTTAAGTAGAATTCTCACACCAGTCCCATGACTGACCTGTAGTTTGTCCACTGGCAAACTCGGGTGCCCATATTTTTCAACACGGGCAGTCGAGTAGCTATTTTTGCAGATATATTAAACAGGATTATGGGTTGAAGCTTAAAGCTGTGTCCAGAGATAGAGAGTCTTCCGCTGTGTTTCTTCCGCTGCAATATATTTTAATTATTGTAACTTATTCTTCCACTGTTTTTTTTATTTCAATGTACTCTGATATTCTGTACTCTGATGTAACATTATATGATATGTTATAAAAGTCTTCTGTTGTTGTTTTAATATGTTGTATTCCCAAAGTTAAAGTATTCGTAGATTTTCACTTTTTGGGTCAGACCTGTGTGGTTTATGGTCGATTCAAAGGATGGGAATTTGCGGGTCTTTACAACAACACCTATCTAATGTGAGAGGTTAGTGCATCATGCCCAAGAAAAACCCGAGGTTAGATTGAGTTGTGGTGTAAAACTGCCCGGAACCGCCCGACACATCCAGTAACCGCAACAACACATATTTAATGTGAGAGGTTGGTGCATTAATAAATCAATTAATGCTAATGAACAAGATGAATGATTAGGGTTAAGTTCATAGGAACACTTAACCAATATAACATGGATGACTAGGGTTAAGTAATGAGAAACACTTAACCAATATGACAAGATGGATGACAAGGGTTAAGTTAATAGGAAACACTTAACCGGTATAGCATGATAAATGGAAAGGGTTAAGTTAACACTTAACCAATATAACTTGATTTGTGGTTGAGTTAAGTTAACACAAGAAGGAGACACTTAACCAAAGTAACATGACATGATGAGTCGGTGGGTTAAGTTAACTTGAATTGACTGATAACACTTAACCAATACAACAAGACGAACACGTGGGGTTAAGTAACAAGAAACACTTGACAAATATAACTTGTTGAACGAACGGGGTTAAGTTAATAAGAAACACTTAACGAATCTAACATGATAAGTGAGAAGGGTTAAGTTAATAAGAAACACTTAACCAACATGACACGATGAATGGATGGGTTAAGTTAACATGAATGGACAACACTTAACCAATATGACATAATGTGCAGGAGGGTTAAGTACATATCGGGTTGGTGGGTAATATTAGTGCATATAGGCCCACAAACTTAACCGTTAAATAAACATGCTTGAATCGATGGAAGGGTTAAGTACATCTCGTATAGGTGGGTAATATTAGTACATATAGGCCCACAAACTTAACTGTTAAATAAACATGCTTGAATCGATGGGAGGGTTAAGTACATCTCATGTAGGTGGGTAATATTAGTACATATAGGCCCATAAACTTAACCGTTAAGAAAACATGCTAGAATCGGTGGGAGGGTTAAGTACATCTCATGTAGGTGGGTAATATTTGTATATATAGGCCTACAAACTTAACCAACAGGAAACCCTAGTAACGGGGACCCATTTCAGCAGTAACCCGCATAGATGTATCATGGTACCCTGAAACTAGGCAGGGTAGGGCACGACTACTGGGCTGATTATAAGCGGTCAAAACAACGGTGGGGGTACGTCAGTGTAGGTTCCGACGGTTTACGGGCGTGCACGTACTCCGGAGTGGGAAAAAGCAGGCACTGAGCACCGGTAGTTATACATTGTGCATGTTGAATCGGGTCGGGTCGCTATCATAGGGATTGATACACCTTATGGTGGGACCAGCATAGGGTATCGACACGCAAGAGAGGGTCGATTGACATAGACACATGGAACATTAATACAAGTAGAGAGCCGATCGATAGGGTAGTAAGGGTACATCTAACATGTTCATGGCAATTAGGCAGATTGAGGTGGAATCCTCACGATAGATGTACACCTGAAGGCTACCACAATTACGGGGATTGAGATCATGTTATCATATTGTCATTTTATACAGATTACTAGTTGGGACACTAGTTAGGTGGTGCAGAGATAGATATAGAAATCAGAATAACAAAGTAGTAGCGAAGCAGAGAAAGAGTAGAAACGCATTCAGTTTATCTTGCCTTATCATACCTTATGCTTATCCTATGTTATCCGTGTTCTCATGGTATTGTCTTATATTCAGTTTATTCATGTCATGATGCTTTTGCCTGTTTATATGCTGAAAGTCACTGGACTTACCAGACTTATGTCTGACCTAGTTTTGTTTTGCCTCTTTTCTTCCGTTTGCCCCTCCCCCAAGGTTCACAGGGAGGAAATGTTACCACTTAGCTCAGTTTTCCTTCCAAGCTCAAAGATAGTCGATGTATTGCTTTGGACTCTCTCTTCCACTGCTATGGCTGGTTCATGCTTCATTGGGGAATATCATTGTTATTTTTATGCTTTTTTTATACTTGGAAGTTTTTGAATCAAGACAGAATTTCTGTGTATTACTTTTAAGTATGATTGAGACAATTATTGTAAAAGCTTGGCTGAATTAAGTTGTTAATAAAATGACTTTATTTTCCGCTGCTTTATTTATCTATCTTATAATTTATCTGCATCTTTTACCTAAAATGCTCCACCAACGTTAAGGCATTCCCTTTGTGAGTGACCTTAATGGAGGTGGGGTGTTTCACTTGGTATCAGAGCTGAAGGTTACTGGATCAGATAAAAGATTTGAAAAATTATTTTCAAAACGATTTTAAAAGAAGCATTTTAAAAAGAAATTTTTTGTTTTAAAGCATATTCCCTAAAACCATATGCATTATCTTTTGATCCTTGTTTCCTTCTTTCCTGAGTCTCCGGTGCTTCTGGCTTTCTGGGAAGTAACCTCATCGCGGCATTGTTCCGTAGGCTTGACGAGACTACGACACTTGTCAAAGGGAAAATAAGCGCCCAACTTCCATCTATAGCCGTAGTAGTTTCACCTACGGCTAATTTTCTTTCGAGCTTTGTAGGATTTTCCTTGCGATGGAGGCAGCTTTCGAGAGACTTTTCAACGTGTTACACAAGGATAGTAAAGATGAGAATGAGGGAGTTTGGCTAAGGGGCATAACCCAAGGATGAGAACTCATGGATGTGGACTTGGTTCACAAAGGAGGCAAAAAGAAAGAGGTGTAAGTGGAAGAATCACAGGACAAGAAGGAGGAAAGAATAGTAAAACCTAAGACAAGAGGAAGTATCTTTACTATGGTATAATGGGTCATACAATTAAGGACAAGGGCAAGAACAAATAACAAGATTTTCAGGAAGGCAAGTGCTTGCTCTCACCGCCAGCGTACTTGAGAGAGGTAGTAAGGTTTCTGTTGAAAGAGTTTAGTTTTTCCTTTTTGATCATCTTATTAGTACTCTTTTTGATTTTAGCGCTTCACATTCGTCTATATCTGCTTCAATAGTCGAGTCTCTGCACCTTAGTACTTGTAGAGTAGAAGATCTCATTATTGTCTCAAATCCAATTTGTGGTTCAGCTTATTTATCTTTGGTTTGTAAGAATTTGAGATACTTATGTTTTTGGGCTATGGGTTGATTCTAGACATGGATTGGTTAGCTAATAATTGTGAAAGGAGAGTAGTTAGACTTTCGACTTGCCTCGACAATACCCTCGAAATTTCGTGCGATCCTAAGGGATCAGGTTGTCTTAGCTACCTAGAATCACTTTATGTATTTATCGACGATTTTTGATCCGTTGGAGTAGTCCATGAGTACGCAGATGTTTTTTATTAAGGTTAGGGGTTTGTCCCCTAAAACGTGAGGTAGACTTCCACATATATCTAGTTGACAATGCAAAGCCCGTTATGCGATCAACGATAGTTTTGGAGCAAGATTGGCGTGGTTAGCCAGAGTCGGTTAAGTGCTCAATTGTTTGGTTGTTTTGCTAGTATCATCTCACATAGATCATCCAAATTCGGAGGAGGTATTCCTTGGGTGCTTGTCTGATATTGGTTTAGGCCTTTGGGGCCTGTACTTGAGGGATGTCAAGTTCGACTAGGATGGTTTGCGTGAGAGATATCGACCCTCAGATTTGCGACATGATGAATAAGCTAAGTAGAGGAGAGACCTATAATCATCTTAGTATATACACTTGGTATCATGGTTAACATCTGTTTATCTTGGAAAGATAGTTCAACTACATTGGATACCCTCTAGCATAGTAAGTGATCGAGGTCCTATCTTTACTAGTGGGTTTTGGAAATGGAGGTCAAGAAGCTTCGCAATCATGAAGTTAAATTAGTTAAGGTACAGTGGAATGAAGCTCAAGAAGATGTAACTTAGAAGACTGAAGACTAGATACGCTCATCATACCTTTTTTTGAGGGTATATCCTTGATTCCAATTTTTCTGTAATATTTATTTTGCATGCTAGTCTTTATCTTTTAGGTATATCCTCTCGGTCCTATCCTCGATCCTTAGGTAGAAGCCAATGAATGTAAACATGTGTTTGAGACATGTTATGTTTGGTGGATGCAAGTGTTTGCTAGTGGTTGCTCGTGGTTGCATGTACACACATTAGGCACTACATCGACTCAATCACTTTCATATTGCATATGCATATGAATGTATTTGTATATCGATTGTGTAATGACCCGAAAATCCGGTCCAATTAGAGCTGACCAAAAACACAAGTCCAACCCCAAATTAAACTGAAAATCAGGAAATTTATAGAAAGAAAACAGAGGGTGAGGATAGATAAGATAGAAACTTAGAATAGAAGAAGAAGAAGAACACAACATCAGAGTAACACGAACCTCACAGCGGAACGAATAACATATAATAGATAACATATCTTTGAAATATACATCTGTACTTGAATATACATCATTATCATATTACAACACCTACAACACAGCGGAAATAAACAATAGCTATATGATCCTGAAGCCTCCTGCTCCAGCTCTTCAAGTATCTGAAAAATCCCGACTACTTGACTGCCCGTACAAATTTAGGCACCCAAGAGTTTAGGGAAAACAACAAAATAAACTCCGGGTTAGTCATGGGACTGGTGTGAGTAAAACAGTTTAAAACAGTTCAAGCAGGTAAATGATATCTCATAAGACCACGCCGTATAACGGAACGGGTTTTTCCCTTATGAGAATCCAAAATATCTTTATATCAAAAACCTTTTGATATTATCATAATGTCTATCAACCACAATATAATAATCATCTAGCAGAAACGCTTTCATCTCACGTTCTACATATATAGTATACAATCAAAACCGCAAGCACGTATTGGGTAATGGATTTCCAACTATGACAAGGTATGGAACCACCTTTCGCTAGTGTACCTCTAGAAAGGAGTACACTGGGTTCAACAAGAACATCTTGCAACCCGGCCACACATGACCGACCACTCATTTCGCTTGAGTGTATCGAATGTATATCACCAACGGTTGGGATCAGCAACCGTTTCCCGAATGGGACATCATCAAATATAGATTTTTAGAAATAAATGAAACTCTAGATCAGGTGATTATACACCCTACTTCGGAGCGACCGACTTAGCCATGTTGCCTGCCCGATTTTTGTCATTTACCGGTTGATGAGGCTTGAGGTTACGCTTCATCATCACATTAGATTCACTTCGAATGCCACATTGTCAGATCCATCGAAAATCACTAATTGACGTCTACAACAGTACATTACGTGTTAGCTATAGAAGTTTCCTTCTCCGCTTCCACTCTTGGTATGGTTGAAGAAACCAATGTACGTGACCTTTTTAGAACTACTCTGTCAGACATTCATCCATACAAGTCATCCAGGAACAGGATGAACCGAAGGCACTATTCAGTACATCCATCTTAGGCACTGTTATCTAAGACTTATACAATAGCCCTTGCGCTTTACTCCGTCTTCAATTATCTTTGGCATATATGATTCACAACGCTTATGCCAATACAGAGTGGTTCTTTGGATAATAATCCAACCGGTCTCTCCATATTAACAACGTTAAAATGGTCAAAAACTTCGATAGTCGGTGATTTAACCATCAAAGAAAAACACGTATGCAAACAACGATATTATTTCCAAATGGAAATTCTATCAATCAATCATCAATCATATATATAAATATTTCCTTATTTCAGTATTTGATTGTGTTTCTGATTCTATTTGGAAAACATTTCCAAATCTTCTTTACTTGGATTTAAACAGATGTTTAATCAACATCGCGACGACACTCAAACCACTATACTTATTTACTAAATTCACTTAACCACTTTCACTCTCGAACCTTAACCATTTCTAAATTAAAAACGAAGTCAATCAAGTTGGGGTATAACTACCTCTCAGACCTTAACTGAACAACATTTCAAATCTTGAAATAGGGTAAGTTCATCTTTTAACTCTTTAACACTTCTCCTTACTTAACTCCTTTAACTCTATTCGAATAACTAATATTTGATAACTGTATTTAACTTTATTCGAATCATTAATATTTGATAACTCTATTTAACTTTATTCGAATCACTAATATTCGATAACTCTATATAATTAACCCTATCGATTTAACTCTAACTGGTTAACTCTAACTCATTTACTCTATTCGATTAATTCTAATCGAATAACTAATATTCGATTAACTCATTTCAACTCTATTTATTTATTCCTTTTCTATTTATTTACTTAACGAATAACTATTCCCTTTTCAATTCTTTTTACTTAACAAATCAATATTTCTTTTATCTTTCCTATTTATTAACAAATGAATATCCCTTTCCTTTTCTATTTATTAACAAATAAATAAATAATCCCATTTAATCTATTTGTAACTGTTTTACGAATATCTCCTTTTAAATCCTATTTGTAAATGTTTTACAAATATTTTCTCTATTCTCTATTCTATTTGTAAATGGTTTACAAATATTTCTCTTTCTATTTGTTTGACAAATATTCCCCTTCATATTTGTTGTTCAAATATATTTCCCTTTACATTTGGTTTTCAAATATATTTCCTTTACATTTGGTTTTCAAATATATTTCCCTTTACATTTTGTTTTCAAATATATTTCCCTTTCATTCGGTTTTCAAATATATTTCCCTTTACATTTGGTTTTCAAATATATTTCCTTTTCATTTGGTTTTCAAATATATTTCCTTTTATCCTATCATATTTACTTACTAAATAAATATCTCTTTTTATAAAATCCTTCGATTATATAAATTCCTTCTTTTATAAAAGTCCTTTTCCTTTTCTATATAAAATCCATCGATTTTATATAAATAGTTCATTTTCAAAATACGCTTTGAAAATCCCCTTTCCCACATCCAGTATTTCTTATGGTATTTAACATACCATATAACAACGATAAATATCGTCCAAACACACATAATCAACAAAAGATTATATATCACATCATACATCACAATATATAAAACAAAACAGTATTTATATATTGAGGAACCCAATTGGGTCCCTCCAACCTGTTTTCCCAGCATCCACAGATGTTACACAATATCATCAACATCACTTTCAGTTCCATATGATATATTCTGATAAACAGAATCAATATAGAAATTCAACTAACTGACTAGCAGTTCAATCAATAGTCAACACACAGTCAATCAGCCAATATTTAACAGTTCTAAAAATACAACATGAAATTATAAACTGTTCAGAGTTAGTGAGATTTACTCACATTGGCAGTTCATCGTTAAAGAACGATAAACTGTTGTTTGATTTGAATCAAACAGTTTATTTCGCCATAAATTCAAACGAGCCCCAATCCACTTCTAGTTAGCTTTATTGTGAAGCTCTCGTCCATACGATTCTATCAGATCTTGTTTCGTCAGATTCTTTCTTCCCGGCCCAAATACTTTTTTTTAAAACCACGCCCGTTTATCCATCTTCCCCAAAATGAATCCGCTCCAGCAAAGTTCCACTCCTCCATTTTCCCATTTCAACCCGTCCGTTCTTCACCCACGATCCGACGCAAATCAAACAAATACCACCGAACTTCTCCTCACCGGTTCCTCTCTCCGCTCATCCCCTATATGTAAAACTCGATCCCATCGTTATTGTGTTCCGGTTCCAGGCTTCAACCCGTGAGCACAGTACATTATCGACACAAAATACTGTCGAACTCCATCAGAATTTCACAACTCAACCCACATCATCTTCTCACTCCAAATACATACTTCGTTCGAACCATCAATGCTTAAATTTCTTGAAATAAAAAAAACCCTAGAACTCGCTGTTGTTTTTCTGAGCTCCTGATATTGCGTCGAGTTGCAAACTAATTTTATGGGGTTGAAGCCCTCCTCTGAACGATCTCAGAAACATAAAACTCGAAATTTATAGATTAACCTTTTATTTTCTATTGATTTTTGAAGAAGAGTTTTTCTGCGTTTGGCATTTGAGAACCAACGGCGGAAAAATCTTGTTGACCTCCGAAGGAAATGTTTTAGGTTTAGTTTACCCTTTTATACAAAGCGTTTTTGAGTTGTTGTATCTTATTGATCACACAATGTTTGCTCGAAGGAAATTCGGCCACACGGGGATCAATATTTATATATTTTATTATACTTAAACTAAATGATGAAGTATCCCTTTTTCGTAAAATTCTAATACGTACCGTAATAACCCGGAAATTCTGAACCAGTTTAAAATTTTTATTTTGGCAATTTTAGCGAATTTCGAATATTTAAAATAGATTATTTTAAATAAAAACGACTAGAAATTTATTTTGAATATATTTAGGATGGATATATTATACGCGTCGTCGTTAGAATATAAATAATTATATATAATTATAAATAAAATTGGAAATGGCGCGGTAGTTCGATAATTCGATTTCAAACTTCAATTGAATGTACCGGGTGCAAAACAATCCGGATTTTAGTGAAACCAAAAATAATAGGATCTATTTGATAATATCTTTCCAATGAATCCGAGAAATCAAAATTTCATAGCGGGAATCAAAAGATATGTCCAGTTGAAAATTCTGAATAGTCGCTATGGAATTCGGGCCCTTAAAAATGGGAATTTTGCAAACCACCTCGGATTTCGACGAAACCACTTTTGTTGGATCCGCAGTGTTAAATAATTGCTAGATTCCAAATTTCATAATTTTTCGAATCAATATGTGAGCGTGGCGAAGGAAAACGCGTTTGACCAGTTTTAGTTGATTTTAATCGACTGGAAATTGGCCATTTTTCAAACGGTCTCAGAATTCGACGAAACTAGTTTTGTTAGGACCGTATCGTCAATACGAAGCTAGAAAATATTTTTCTGGAATTTTTCTAGTTAGTATGTGACCCCGGTAATTTGAAATGTACGTTTAAAATTCAATATAATGATTTAAATATAAATTCAACGGAAGCTGATCGAAACGATCGAATCAGCTTGCGATAAATATCCCATTGTGTTCGGAATGGGGGTAATTAGCTATGGACGACAGGCGGTGGGCATCGTTTTGAGGTCGAAAATAAAAGTTGCTTTTTGCGGTGAAAAAAAAAATTAATAAATAAAATATAAAACCTTCTTTTTGCATATACACCCCCCCTCTTTCAGTTCATTTCAAAAGGAATAAAAAAAAAAGATCGCGCCAGGCGATCGACGAACCCCCCCTCAAGCGGCGGCGCCGCGACGCACACCCCCCTCCCTTCTTCTTCCTCCTCCTCCCCTTCCCTTCCTCGACTGCGACGCCCGAACCCCCCTCCCTTCGCATGCGACGCCCGAACCCCACCCAGACCCGAACCCGCAAACCCCCCGCCTCACCCACGACGCTCCTCCGCCAGAGAGCACCACCGCGCGACAGCCCCCCCCCCCTCAAAACCCACGCTCCAGCTGAGTAAGCCCCTCTGAGGCCCTGAAACCCTAGAAAACTTTATTGTAAGTTTTTATTTATTTATTTATTTTTCAATTTTTAGTTATCGTTCTATTCGATTTTAAAACTGATTCTCTTTGTTAGGTTAAAATTTGATTTTTATTTGGTTATGCAAAGCTGATTTTTTTCTTTTTATTTTAAAAATAAAAGGGTTAGGCCTTTTAAAAAAAAAAGGATTAGCGAAATAAAAATATAATTTTTATTATATGGCAAGGATAAAAATGTAATTTTTATATCGTGGAAGGAATAAAGGTATAATTTTTATATAAGGAAGATAATAAAAATATGATTTTTATTAGACGTGAAAAATAAAAATATAATTTTTATATAGTGTAGAGCATAAAAATATGATTTCTATTAATGTAAGAGACTAAAAATATAATCTTTATCGATACGAACACTGTTATCAAAATATTATTTTTACCATATAGTTAAATTAGAAAAGATTAGATCTTTAAACTATAAAAGATTTGATTGTTAAACTATGAAGGAATTTGATGTTTAACTTTGAAAGGTTTGATTTTTAAATATGAAAAGACGATATTTTTAAATATGAAAAGACGATATTTTTAAATATGCAAAGACGATATTTTTAAATATGCAAAGACAATATTTTTAAATATGAAAAGACGATATTTTAAGATGAGTAGTGAAGTAAAAATATGATTTTTACTTCGAGAAAAATATAATTTTTATATTATAGAAAGGCAGACCTTTATTTGAAAAGATGAAATTTTTATATATTGAATAGCGAAGTAAAAATTCAATTTTTATATATTGAATAGCGAAGTGAAAATTCGATTTTTATATATATGAAGTGATTATAAAAATATGATTTTTAAAATTGAAAGTAAACAAATAAAAATGTGATTTTTATTTTAAAAAGACAGCAATATAAAAATGTGTGATTTTTATATATGTAGAGAATACGGGCAACGAAAGCGACAAAAAGGCGAGAGCGATGAAGATTTCTATCAATGAAGAGTCGTGGTATTGGATAGCTATCGGTGAGAATTTCTCACCTTTCAATTTCTTTTTCTAGTTATATATATATACTAGGATGCACACGGTGCTTAGTAGCACCCGACACAATCGTCCACAGACCATGGACTTGTTTGTTTGGTTGCATATATTAGTTAGATGATTTGATTTGAAATTGAATTGTTTGGTGAAATGAAATTGATTTGATTGATGTGTGAATGGCGTGGGCCTTCACTAGACCGGGGATAAGGCTAGGCCGCCGAATTTTCTAAAATATGTTAGAAAAATAAAAATATCAATTTTATTGAATAAATTAACCGAATAGAAATAGAATGTTTTGTCGTTAAAAATATAATTTTTAGCGTGAATGTGAATAAATAAATATTTATAAACAAATCGACCGATTTGTTTATATACACTGATTTGACTGATATTGATTGGGTCGATAAATTTTACACATCGCCCAACTGCACAAATAAAATCTGTGTTTGATTGTTTGAAACCCCACACGGGTGTTGGGATGAAATTTGAAGTTCACTCATCCTGATTGATTAAGTATGTCGATCGATTGATTGACAGGCTGTTATAAGCGTTAGGTATCTATATTTGATGCTTATACAGTGTAGTGCACTTTGGTTGATGGTTGACTATTTTTCGTTGCTATCATATGCATGTGTTGTATGAAATCCATATAATTAATTTTATGTGGTGATTGATTGGGCCTCATTCCAATTTAGAAGATAAAGAATATTAAAATATAAATGTTCATGTGTTGACTGTACTCATCCGTTGAGATTAGTCATGTGTTGAACGAAATATTTTAACAATAAATTTTATATCTTTATCACTATGAAATAAAGGTTCATGTGTTGACAGTACTCATCCGTTGAGATTAGTCATGTGTTGAACGAAATATTTTGATAATAAGAAATATTTGAAATAGAATATTTGAAAATAGAAATATATGAAGCCGTGTTGGTTAGATTGACGCCATTTTGACGTGAACGATATTTATATCGATTTTATTCATTTTAAAATTGAATATTGAAAAACGATTTCGAAATGGATTGAATATAAAACGATTTCGAAATGAATTGAATAGAAAACAAATTTGAATCAAATTGAATAGAAAACAAATTTGAATCAAATTGAATAGAAAACAAATTGAATTCAAATGGAATAGAAAACGAATTTGATTTGAATCGAATAGAAAACCAATTCGAATTGAATCGAATAGAAAACCAATTCGAATTGAATCGAATAGAAAACCAATTTGAATTGAATCGAATAGAAAACCAATTCGAATTGAATCGAATAGAAAACCAATTTGAATTGAATCGAATAGAAAACCAATTTGAAGTGAATCGAATAGAAAACGACTTTGAAATTGAATCGAATTGAAAACGAATTCGAATTGAATTTAAAACGAAGTGAAATAAATTCAAATTGAATTGAAACTTGAATTGAATAGAAATGAATTTTAAAACGAATTTATAAGGAAAAATTCAATTTTGATTTGGATTGAAATGGAAGTTGAAATTGTTTTTGAAACGAAATTAAAACGATTTATAAAATTCGTTTTAAATAGAAATCGATGAAATATATATTATATATATTATATATATAATATAATGGCCTGAATAGAACGCGCCGCGCCGCGGCAGTTCGTGAATTTCGACCATTTATTTCAAACGGACATTACGGGAGATCCGACCGTTGGATTCTCCTAAAACCGGAACCGTTGGGTTCGTATCGAAAAGATCTTTCTAACGAATATTAGAAATTCAAAATCTAACGGTTGGATTTGGAGTTACGTCCAAATCAAATTTGAAAAAAGGTCGCTATAAGTGCAGTTCGATGGCCATTGTTGGAAATCGACTGTACGGGCCTTGATAAAATTATTAAAAATATCAATGATTTGTGTAAAATCAGAAGAAATGATTTGGGAAATTTTGGGATGAAAAACTCCATATTTGAAAAGATAAAAATAGATTTTTATCAAAATGAACTAGTTTGAACTAAATTTAAAACCCGATTTTTTTGTTTTTAAATAAATAAATTAGATTTAAAAAGGGGTTTTAAATAATCAAAATTCCTAATATATTTGATTTGAGTTGAACTAGAATTGATTTGTGGGTTTATCGTGAACTGTGTTTTAAACAACACTGGTTCTTTAACCCGATAACAAATAGAATGTGATTTGGGTTTGTCATGAACTGTGTTTTAAATAACACCTAGTTCTTTAACCCAGTAAAAGGAGTTTTAACGAATCTGCAATTAGGTTGAAATGTGAATCTATAATCTAAATTATCAAATTTAGAAATGAGCGAGAATGGAGTATCGCCAGTTTTGCTCCAAAGCGATAGTTAAATCTTTAATAAGATTTGAACGTGAAATGGTAATTAATTTTACCGATAACACCATAGTATTAGGTATGGAGTATTACCAGTTTTGCTTCATGGGATGAATAGGTTGGGATTGGGAAATAAAATAAATAATTACTTCGGTGTGGTTCGCTAATCTCGACTAGTTTAGAAAACCATAATTTGGTTTGAAATGACATCCAAAGGAAGATTAAAGGATAAATTTTAAAGAATTTATCTTGGATAAAATTAATGGGAACCTTTCCCTAAAAATGTGATTTTGTGAATAAAAGAATATTCAGAATTGGAATGAGGCGTATGTTGAGTTTGTGTAACATTTGTTTTTAATATACGCGGGTTGTTCGGAAAGTCCGGGTTTACACCCATTCTGAATAACCGATTCGACGATATGTCGAAGATGAAGACGGTGGTTGAAGACCGGAAGTCTTCACATCGTTTGGATAATTACTGACGATCCTGATTGGGCTGTACACCCAAGAGGATGGAAATAGTTGGTGGTCGTCCAGACGTACTTGGAGATGGATGGATATGCGAGGAAAGTGCCTCCGGTTTCGTTCAGACCCAGAACGGACTTGTAAATGGATTGTGTGCCTGACATTGGATTTTATTCTGTGTTGATTGATTTCTATTAAATTTACATTTGTTTGGCGGCGAAGAATTTATTCTTTTGCTTAACGCCCTTCTCTGAGACGTACGAGCTCAGAGGTTGTATATCGATGGACATCAGTCGCATGGCATGAATTGCCTGTGTGGCACACTAAGATGCAATGATCAAGGCTTTTGTTGAAAAGCAGAGTCTTGTGGTTGATGATCAAAGCACGGCCTACGTGGCAGCTTTGTGTATAACGTGAATTCGCGAGCCTCACACCTCGGTATGAGTTAAAAACGGGATACGGACCGCTGGGAGAGCACGACGTTTCTTTCTAGCTTTGGTGGTGTCAGTGACTTACCAGCCCTGACATTTATATACTTTTCACCTTTGTGGTTGTTGGAATGAGGCGCCTCGATTATAGGTCTGTAAGGACCGGGAAACGTGTGTTCAGGAATTGCCAATCCTCTAACGTAAGTGAGGACCGGCCCAGCCGCATCTGGGGTTGCCCAGAGTGCGTAACCCTGAGGCATTTGCTAGAGTGTCTCGAACGCGGAGAGGAGCTTGCCCCTTGCCTCGACTCATGACGGAAATCCAATTTCCAATACGTGTATTGCGGTTTTAATTGTAGAACTAGTATGGCGTGGTCCCTTGAATTACTCTCTTTTTAAAGTAAAGCTTTAAATAACTGTTTTAGTTCTCACACCAGTCACATGACTGACCTGGAGTTTATTGTTTTAACCTAAACTCTGGGTGCCCTTATTTTCCGCACGGGCAGCTAGTAGTTTTGGTTTTGCAGATTTATATTCACAGGATCCTGGTTTACAGCTGGAATGATATCCGGAAAGCTCTGTATCCGTATATCACCTTCAGTTGTGCTTTGTATTATTTTCCGCTGCTATGTAATTTGTTGTAATCTCTGATATTTATCGAATGTAATTTATTCATTTGTACTCTGTATATTCTTGTATCTGATGGAATGGTTGTAATAACAAGGAAATGTTCTTCTGTTTGTGTTCTGATTTGTCTTGTCCTCACAGTAATTCTACGACCATTTAATTCACTATATCACTATTTATATAATTAAATAAATTAATTATAATATCTCTGCCAATGCGGGTCATTACAATCTTCCCCACTTAAAATAATTTCGTCCTCGAAATTGCTAAGATAGAGAACGACCCTATCGACTGGTTAGAACATATTTGTTCACTTCTTAACTTCAGTTTCCAACTGGACCAATTTAATTTCAATTAAAATTTTAATTAATTCTTATCAACGAAAATTTTCAAAAATCCTAAAATTTTCTAACGCCTAAATTTTTTCGAAAATTTCGCCAGCACCTCCTTTGTACTGGTCAATCGGTCAAACTCCAACTCGCCTCTCTAGGCCATCTCAAACCCAAAAGAAAATCAAACAGCCAAGCGGCTTGCCAATTCGGCTCATAAATCTTATATCCAATAGAAATATAAACTTGTACCTTTTGTCGGCATATCATTATATCCTTTCCACCTGTTATCAATTCAGCGGATACAAGGGTCATCCCAATCAAATTCCAATCTGCTTTTATCCATAACACAACCATTCTCTTATATCCGAGTCAAATATCATTTCAACTCGAGTTTCTTCTCGATTCCCAACTCTTAACTTGATTATCACATTACACTTCAAATTTGAATCTCACAATCCAATTTGTCTTGATATCATTCTAATTCAACCTCAGTTACCACTTTACTGGCTTTACTTTAATTCAAATTTGCTTTCACAAATTTATGTTAAATTTGTTTTTAATTCAAACAGCCTTTACCTGGGAGTTTTTAAACAGTTTACTCTTTTCAAAAATCAAATTTTCCTTTCGAACATATCACTGAGACCTTAATTAATATTCCATTAGTTAAATCACTTCTCTAGTTCTTTATCAATATTTGTTAACCAAATATTTTCAATAACCATATAGGCCTTTTACGTTATTTGGAAAACATTTCCGAATATCGCCTTCCTTTATTTTCTAAACTTTAGAAAATATATGCTATTTATAATTGGAAAATATTCCAATTACTTATCTCTTTTCCGATCTCGTTTATTTCTATACTTAGGAAATATTCTTTATTAAAGCTTACACTTATTTGGGTCAAAACGGATGTTGTGTAAAACATCGTTACGACAACCCAAATACTATATTCAACTAACTCTTATTCAACATTGATCTTCGAGCCTGAAATATTACTATTTATTTGTTAATAATGAAATCAATCAAGTTGGGGTATAACTACCTCTCAGACCTTGACTGAATAACATTTATAACGTCAAAACAGATATGACTACTTACTCGAATAATCAATACCATACAACTACTTATTCACTTTTAAACACGTATACACTTCCTCTTTCTATTCTTACTAGATTTTATTCTAGACTTCCTTTTTTATTTTACTATTTTATTTCTAAGTTCGTTTCCTTATCGACTTCTATATATATATATATATATATATATATATCGATATGTTGATTTCTAACTATCAAATTATCTTAAAAATATTCTAACTCCTTAAATTCCCGGAAAAATTCGCCATAACCTCCTTTATACCAGAAGCATCGGGATATTTCAAATAGCCTCCCATGGCCCTCACCAATCCAAAAGAAAAAGAAAAAGCCAAGCGGCTAGCCGATACGGCGCATAAAATCTCATATATGAATTAAATACATACCTTTTCGTGGAGCATTCTATTTATATACCTTTTTACCTTATCCATACCTATCTCATGTATATTTATACCTGCCCAATCTATTTTAACTATACCTGATCGTTTTAACTCAATTCGTTAATTAATTTGTTAATTAACTCTTTAGTCTATTTCACACTTATATTTGAACATGACATATTCAAATATATTTTAACTTGCTTATTAACTAATTTGAATCCAAATTTCAAATTTAAGTTCTATATTCGATTTCGAATATCCATTTACAAATCCAATTCACCTTTCAAAGTTCAACTTCAAATTCAAAACTCGATTAACTAATTCCTCTTCGACTTAGTTAATTCTATTCAATTTCTATTCAAATTTTATATCACTTCTATTATTCAAATCTATATATCAAATTCTATTCAAATTCTATATTACAAATGCCATTTGAATTTCTACATGCAAATTCTATAATATAAATCCCATTTTGAAATTCAACACAACTTGTCTTTCCCAAAACAAATTCAAAACAGTATCTCTGGTAGTAATTCGTCACTTACAACTCGAAAATGAATACTGATGATGCAACTGTCATCATCAGAATCTATTTTCCAGCGATCGAAGTGAGTTCAATACTATAAAACCATTTCTAAACATTTCCACTTTGAAATTCAATTCAAAATATAATTCACACTGCTTGTAAAACAATTTAATATCTCCCAGGATCTTAAATTTTCCTTATTTTTAATCCAAATCCATTTACAAACACTTATCCAATTTTCTAGAATTTTAATTCAATTTCTGGTTTAAAATGTCAAATTCAACTCATCTGAGTTCACGCATTTCACTTATATGAATTCTGATTGATTATTTACATAACCATTTAATTTATAATCCTACTCGATTATAATAACAACCAATATATCCACTATATTATAATTTTGATATATATATATCTTCTCTATATCAAGATATACCTTGGGTAAACTTATTTCAATTTACCATCTTTTCAAAACATATCGTGCCGACCCATCGTATTCGAGTGTTTATAAACTCCTACCGATACAGTGGATCAGACTGATCGACCAGAACTCATAAACGACTCAACCAATAAATCTCCACAATATAAAACAAATTTTTATATCAATAACAAATACGTTCACTCGTATATATACACTCAACTCAATCTAGGGTATTACTAACCCTATCTCTACTGAGTCACGCCACAGAGCCAAGGTAATTCACTTAATCTTAAGCTCTGATACCAATTGTAATGACCCGAAAATCCAGTCCAATTTGAGCTGACCAAAAACACAAGTCCAACCACAAATTAAACTGAAAATCAGGAAATTTATAGAAAGAAATCAGAGGGTGAGGATAGATAAGATAGAAACTTAGAATAGAAGAAGAAGAAGAACACAACATCAGAGTAACACGAACCTCACAGCGGAACGAATAACATATAATAGATAACATATCTTTGAAATATACATCTGTACTTGAATATACATCATTATCACAGTACAACACTTACAACACAGCGGAAATAAACAATAGCTATATGATCCTGAAGCCTCCTGCTCCAGCTCTTCAAGTATCTGAAAAATCCCGACTACTTGACTGCCCGTACAAATTTAGGCACCCAAGAGTTTAGGGAAAACAACAAAATATACTCCGGGTCAGTCATGGGACTGGTGTGAGTAAAACAGTTTAAAACAGTTCAAGCAGGTAAATGATATCTCATAAGACCACGCCGTATAACAGAACGGGTTTTTCCCTTATGAGAATCCAAAATATCTTTATATCAAAAACCTTTTGATATTATCATAATGTCTATCAACCACAATATAATAATCATCTAGCAGAAACGCTTTCATCTCACGTTCTACATATATAGTATACAATCAAAACCGCAAGCACGTATTGGGTAATGGATTTCCAACTATGACAAGGTATGGAACCACCTTTCGCTAGTGTACCTCTAGAAAGGAGTACACTGGGTTCAACAAGAACATCTTGCAACCCGGCCACACATGACCGACCATTCATTTCGCTTGAGTGTATCGAATGTATATCACCAACGGTTGGGATCAGCAACCGTTTCCCCAATGGGACAACATCAAATATAGATTTTTAGAAATAAATGAAACTCTAGATCAGGTGATTATACACCCTACTTCGGAGCGACCGACTTAGCCATGTTGCCAGCCCGATTTTTGTCATTTACCGGTTGATGAGGCTTGAGGTTACGCTTCATCATCACATCAGATTCACTTCGAATGCCACATTGTCAGATCCATCGAAAATCACTAATTGACGTCTACAACAGTACATTACGTGTTAGCTAAAGAAGTTTCCTTCTCCGCTTCCACTCTTGGTACGGTTGAAGAAACCAATGTACGTGACCTTTTTGGAACTACTCTGTCAGACATTCATCCATACAAGTCACCCAGGAACAGGATGAACCGAAGGCACTATTCAGTACATCCATCTTAGGCACTGTTATCTAAGACTTATATAATAGCCCTTGCGCTTTACTCCGTCTTCAATTATCTTTGGCATATATGATTCACAACGCTTATGCCAATACAGAGTGGTTCTTTGGATAATAATCCAACCGGTCTCTCCATATTAACAACGTTAAAATGGTCAAAAACTTCGATAGTCGGTGATTTAACCATCAAAGAAAAACATGTGTGCAAACAACGATATTATTTCCAAATGGAAATTCTATCAATCAATCATCAATCATATATATATATATATATATATATATATTTCCTTATTTCAGTATTTGATTATGTTTCTGATTCTATTTGGAAAACATTTCCAAATCTTCTTTACTTGGATTTAAACAGATGTTTAATCAACATCGCGACGACACTCAAACCACTATACTTATTTACTAAATTCACTTAACCACTTTCACTCTCGAACCTTAACCATTTCTAAATTAAAAACGAAGTCAATCAAGTTGGAGTATAACTACCTCTCAGACCTTAACTGAACAACATTTCAAATCTCGAAATAGGGTAAGTTCATCTTTTAACTCTTTAACACTTCTCCTTACTTAACTCCTTTAACTCTATTCGAATAACTAATATTTGATAACTGTATTTAACTTTATTCGAATCACTAATATTTGATAGCTCTATTTAACTTTATTCGAATCACTAATATTCGATAACTCTATATAATTAACCCTATCGATTTAACTCTAACTGGTTAACTCTAACTCATTTACTCTATTCGATTAATTCTAATCGAATAACTAATATTTGATTAACTCATTTCAACACTACTTATTTATTCCTTTTCTATTTGTTTACTTAACGAATAACTATTCCCTTTTCAATTCTATTTACTTAACAAATCAATATTTCTTTTATCTTTCCTATTTATTAACAAATGAATATCCCTTTCCTTTTCTATTTATTAACAAATAAATAAATAATCCCATTTAATCTATTTGTAACTGTTTTACAAATATCTCCTTTAAAGTCCTATTTGTAAATGTTTTACAAATATTTTCTCTATTCTCTATTCTATTTGTAAATGGTTTACAAATATTTCTCTTTCTATTTGTTTGACAAATATTCCCCTTTATATTTGTTGTTCAAATATATTTCCCTTTACATTTGGTTTTCAAATATATTTCCTTTACATTTAGTTTTCAAATATATTTCCCTTTACATTTTGTTTTCAAATATATTTCCCTTTCATTCGGTTTTCAAATATATTTCCTTTTACATTTGGTTTTCAAATATATTTCCTTTTCATTTGGTTTTCAAATATATTTCCTTTTATCCTATCATATTTATTTATTAAATAAATATCTCTTTTTATAAAATCCTTCGATTATATAAATTCCCTCTTTTATAAAAATCCTTTTCCTTTTCTATATAAAATCCATCGATTTTATATAAATAATTCATTTTCAAAATACACTTTGAAAATCCCCTTTCCCACATCCAGTATTTCTTATGGTATTTAACATACCATATAACAACGATAAATATCGTCCAAACACACATAATCAACAACAGATTATATATCACATCATACATCACAATATATAAAACAAAACAGTATTTATATATTGAGGAACCCAGTTGGGTCCCTCCAACCTGTTTTCCCTGCATCCATAGATGTTACACAATATCATCAACATCACTTTCAGTTCCATATGATATATTCTGATAAACAGAATCAATATAGAAATTCAACTAACTGACTAGCAGTTCAATCAACAGTCAACACACAGTCAATCAGCCAATATTTAACAGTTCTAAAAATACAACATGAAATTATAAACTGTTCAGAGTTAGTGAGATATACTCACATTGGCAGTTCATCGTTAAAGAACGATAAACTGTTGTTTGATTTGAATCAAACAGTTTATTTCGCCATAAATTCAAATGAGCCCCAATCCACTTCTAGTCAGCTTTATTGTGAAGCTCTCGTCCATACGATCCTATCAGATCTTGTTTCGTCAGATTCTTTCTTCCCGGCCCAAATACTTTTTTTTAAAACCACGTCTGTTTATCCATCTTCCCCAAAATGAATCCGCTCCAGCAAAGTTCCACTCCTCCATTTTTCCATTTCAACCCGTCCGTTCTTCACCCATGATCCGACGCAAATCAAACAAATACCACCGAACTTCTCCTCACCGGTTCCTCTCTCCGCTCATCCCCTATATGTAAAACTTGATCACATCGATATTGTGTTCCGGTTCCAGGCTTCAACCCGTGAGCACAGTACATTATCAACACAAAATACTGTTGAACTCCATCAGAATTTCGCAACTCAACCCACATCATCTTCTCACTCCAAATACATACTTCGTTCGAACCATCAATGCTTAAATTTCTCGAAATAAAAAAAACCCTGGAACTCGCTGTAGTTTTTCTGAGCTCCTGATATTGCGTCGAGTTGCAAACTAATTTTATGGGCTTGAAGCCCTCCTCTGAACGATCTTAGAAACATAAAACTCGAAATTTATAGATTAACCTTTTATTTTCTATTGATTTTTGAAGAAGAGTTTTTCTGCGTTTGGCATTTGAGAACCAACGACGGAAAAATCTTGTTGACCTCCGAAGGAAATGTTTTAGGTTTAGTTTACCCTTTAGCATTTTTGAGTTGCTATATCCTTATTGACCACACAATGTTTGCACGAAGGAAATTAGGCCACGCGGGGATCAATATTTATATATTTTATTATACTTAAACTAAATGATGAAGTATCCCTTTTTCGTAAAATTCTACTTACGTACGGACAGAATCAAAAATACCGTTGTGTCGAGCTCAGTGTCATGATCCCAAAAATATAATAATACCGGTAGTTTAACTCATCCTGTGAAAACCCAAAATGCTGATTCGAGGTGCAAAATACTCCAAATAAAAAGTCGCGTATTTAATTATTTAAAAATTACAGTAAAATTCTAAAAATTATTTTATCATTATGTCTCAAAAGATGCTTATCTAAATTCAAACCCGATATTCAAATATTTTTTGAATAACCGTTATGGCCACGAACGAATATACCGCTGTTTTTCTGAATATTTGAATTGGACATAAATCAAAATCTACATGAAGAAATCCCGATTTTTCTCTTCCACTAGAAAGATATACTCCACCAGCTCCATACGTTTCTTGTTTCACAGCAATCCGATTTAAAACGAACCATGTACGTTCAGTTGAAGTTCAAATTGCCAAATGGCGAACTGCCACGCCATTTCGAGCTCGATTATAATTATATTATAATTTATACGTTCAAACTATCGTTCAAATAATATATTCGTTATTCTAATTCAATTTCTAAACTGAATTAAATATCACATATGATCCAGTTCACACCATATCGCCATTTCAGCCAATTCTGATTATTTCAGAATTAAATATATTATTTAATTTATTATTTTAATTAAATATTCATCATTATTTAATTCTACGACCATTTAATTCACTATATCACTATTTATATAATTAAATAAATTAATTATAATACATCTGCCAATGCGGGTCATTACAGATTGAAACTTGATGTGTTATCATATGGATGAGTGAATATGCACACATATAGTATTTACATGATTAGGGATATTTGCATACATGTTGGACGCATGACACTCTCATGATTCACATTAAGGAGGTCAACTGGATCAGTAGACCGCCTGATTTTGCATTAGATAAGAGACATATACACACACTCTGCATATGTTCATACGGAATTAGAAACCTTTTAAGGACAATGGATGCCTGTGATTGAATGGTTGAGTAGATGGATGTTGGATGTTAGGATATACATTCTTCCTAACTTGAAGATTTCGGGGACGAAATCCTTTAAGGAGGAGAGAATGTAACACCCCATATTTTCTGTGAACATTAAAGTAACAAATTAAAGTATACTTAATTTTTAAGAGAAGAATTAAGGGAAATGGGTTACGCCATTGCTTTCGTCTCAGAATTCTGCTTGAGATAGAGTATGAGTTTGCGTAAATCGGACTCTGTATGAAGAAGTTATGACCTTCAGAAGTTTTAGAGATTTAAATAAAACACCTCAGGTTTGAAATTCGAAATTCAAATCACACACCCGGGCTGGGCGGGAAATTTCCCGCCTAGGACCCAAGTCGACCATGGGGTCGACCTCCCCCTATTTCCAGATCCGAGGACAGATTCATTTTTCTGCATTTGGACGCCTGTTCTGACCAGATTCGTTGATCCCTATGCTATATAAACACCCCTAAGGCTACAGTTTTATCTACACAACTTCATTACGCCTATACTCTTCCCTAATTCATATCAAAATAAATTAAAGACAGGGTTATGCTGCTCAAGTCCTTCGTAGAATCAAGTTTAGAATTCAAGTAGAGATTCAAAGGCTAATTCAACGACTTCAACAACTATTTTCTAAGAATCAAATCACATCTAAATTAGAAGAACAAATAGTCTACTTCAAGGGAGAGCTATTCAGTTTCAGAATACAGATCCCAGAATTCAAGATCGTTCTGTAATTTGTAAGTTCACGTTACTTTCAGAAATAAAAGTTAATTGTGATTCTGACATTGTAATAAATCTGGATCTGAGATTATGCCTATTTCTATCTGTCTTTCTATATCCTTTGGATCTATCTCATTGATAATATTATGTCCATTCTTTGTCTCTTCTTTCCTTCTTCCCTTTTTGTTTTATAGCCAGGCTACTACGAGCCTGGGCCAAATCTCATAACAGACGAACGTACGTTGGAAATAAAATTGGGCATAAAATATGATTTGGATACGACCAGCGCTAAAAATTGGGAAAAGTATTAAATTGTGTATAATTGGGCATAATTGAGTTGTAACTGATTTGAGGACATAACACATGTTGTATTCAAAACATAAAGTGTGTCGAACATATGACTTGGGATTTGAGGCATAAAGTATTGGACATATGACTTGAGATTTGAGACATAAAGTATTGGACATATAACTTGGGATTTGGGGTGTAAATTGAACTGTAAATATAAGGCATAGTACATGTTGTGGTTTAAGATCTAAAATTGGGGCATATATATATATATATATATATATATATGATAGTTTACGATTTGGAAGAAGAAGATTAGGGTGTATAGTGATGTATGGCTTAGGCATGAAAACAAGATTTGCCTTTGTTTTGTAAGTCAGTTACTTTTTAGATTTGAACACCTAAATCTAATTGTGACATGTAATAAAATGGATATGAGAATATGCCTGATGTAAGCTATCCTTTCATTGAAATATGTGCTTGAGTATATATATCTTTGGGAATCATTTTTGACTATGAAACTAGTCCAATCATATCTATCCTTGTTGTATATCGGAATTGTAATCCTTTTTAAGTTCATGATATAATTCTTATCATATCTATATGCCTGCGATGTATTCCTTGCAAAACTTGTCTTTTTAGTACATCAAGTTTATTGGACCAGTAGTTCTTATCATCATATGACTATGCCTATCCTTATGATGTTCCATCTTGCTTCTCCCATTATATTATGAATCTTGAGTTGAATCTCGACATACGTACGTTATGAATGCGGAGGAAATTGGGTATAACATGAAATTGATATTATTTGGCATAATTTGGAACATGTAATATGGCATAACTGTT
The DNA here is from genome assembly GCA_030737875.1 of Allium sativum. Classification (NCBI taxonomy): domain Eukaryota; kingdom Viridiplantae; phylum Streptophyta; class Magnoliopsida; order Asparagales; family Amaryllidaceae; genus Allium; species Allium sativum. The sequence goes on from CM060915.1 coordinate 533,882,745, forward strand.
AAGATGCAATTTAGGGTAATTTGACATGAATTATGGAATATGTAATTTGACATATTGAACCTAGAATTGGCATGAACGACAAAGTATGAAGTTGGCATATAAATCAAGTTTTGGGCAAAATTGTTATTGTTGCGAATTTGGAGTAACTTGAGCATTAAATCTAGATTGGGTGTAAAATGTAACATGACTAGTTTTGGTGAATTTGGTAATTAGCATGTAAAATCTAGATTTGGGTATATAGGGTTAATGTGTAGGTTAAAGATGAACATGCCTAACCCAAGGTTAGATTGAGTTGTGGTGTAAAACTGCCTGGAACCGCCCGGCACATCCAGTAAGCACAACAACACTTATCTAATGTGAGAGGTTAGTGCATCATGCCCAAGAAAAACCCGAGGTTAGATTGAGTTATGGTGTAAAACTGCCCAGAATCGCCTGGCACATCCAGTAACCACAACAACACATATCTAATGTGATAGGTTGGTGCATTAATAAATCAATTAATGCTAATGAACAAGATGAATGACTAGGGTTAAGTTCATAGGAACACTTAACCAATATAACATGGATGACTAGGGTTAAGTAATGAGAAACAATTAACCAATATGACAAGATGGATGACTAGGGTTAAGTTAATAGGAAACACTTAACCGGTATAGCATGATTAATGGAAAGGGTTAAGTTAACACTTAACCAATATAACTTGATTTGTGGTAGGGTTAAGTTAACACAAGAAGGCGACACTTAACCAAAGTAACATGACCTGATGAGTAGGTGGGTTAAGTTAACTTGAATTGACTGATGACACTTAACCAATACAACAAGACGAACACGTGGGGTTAAGTAACAAGAAACACTTGACCAATATAACTTGATGAACGAACGGGGTTAAGTTAATAGGAAACACTTAACCAATCTAATGTGATAAGTGAGAAAGGTTAAGTTAATAAGAAACACTTAACCAACATGACACGATGAATGGGTGGGTTAAGTTAATATGAATGGACAACACTTAACCAATATGACATAATGTGTAGCAGGGTTAAGTACATATCAGGATGGTGGGTAATATTAGTACATATAGGCCCACAAACTTAACCGTTAAATAAACATGCTTGAATCGATTGGAGGGTTAAGTACATCTAGTGTAGGTGGGTAATATTAGTACATATAGGCCCACAAACTTAACCTTTAAATAAACATGCTAGAATCGATGGGAGGGTTAAGTACATCTCGTGTAGGTGGGTAAAATTAGTACATATAGGCCCACAAACTTAACCGTTCAGAAAACATGCTAGAATCGGTGGGAGGGTTAAGTACATCTCGTGTAGGTGGGTAATATTTGTATATATAGGCCCACAAACTTAACCAACAGGAAACCCTAGTGACGGAGACCCATTTCAACAGTAACCCGCATAGATGTATCATAGTACCCTAAAACTAGGCAGGGTAGGGCACGATTACTGGGCTGATTATAAGCGGTCAAAATAGTGGCGGGGGGTACGTCAGTGTAGGTTCCGACAGTTTACGGGCATGCACGTACTCCGGAGTGGGAAAAATAAGGCACTGAGTTCCAATAGTTATACACTGTGCATCTTGAATCGTATCGGGTCGCTATCATAGGGATTGATACACCTTATGCTGGGACCAGCACAGGGTATCTACACGTAAGAGAGGGCCGATTGACACAGACACATGGAACATTAATACAAGTAGGGAGCCGATCGATAGGGTAGTAAGGGTACATCTAACATGTTCATGGAAATTAGGCAGATTGAGGTGGAATCCTCACGATAGATGTACACCTGAAGGCTACCACGATTACGGGGATTAGGATCACGTTATCATATTATCATTTTATACAGATTACTAGTTGGGACACTAGTTAGGTGGTGCAGAGATAGATATAGAAATCAGAATAACAAAGTAGTAGTGAAGCAGAGAAAGAGTAGAAGAGCATTCAGTTTATCTTGCCTTATCATACCTTATGCTTATCCTATGTTATCCGTGTTCTCATGGTATTGTCTTATATTCAGTTTATTCATGTCATGATGCTTTTGCCTGTTTATATGCTGAAAGTCACTAGACTTACCAGACTTATGTCTGACCTAGTTTTGTTTCGCCTCTTTTCTTCCGTTCCCTCCCAGGTTCACAGGGAGGAAATGTTACCACTTAGCTCATTTTTCCTTCCAAGCTCGAAGATAGTCGATGTATTGCTTTGGACTTTCTCTTCCACTGCTATGGCTGGTTCATGCTTCATTGGGGAATATCATTGTTATTTTTATGCTTCTTTTATACTTGGAAGTTTTTGAATCAAGACATAATTTCTATGTATTACTTTTAAGTATGACTGAGATGATTGTTGTAAAAGCTTGACTGAATTAAGTTGTTATAAAATGACTTTATTTTCCGCTGCTTTATTTATCTGTCTTGTAATTTATCTGCATCTTTTACCTAAAATGCTCCACCAAAGTTAAGGAATTCCCTTTGCGAGTGACCTTAATGGAGGTGGGGTGTTTCATATTATATTGAATATGATATTTTTTTATGAGCCTGTTTGGCAAGCCGCTTAGTTGTTTGATTTTCTCTTGGTTTGAATGAGGACTAGAAAGGCGAATTGTAGCTGTACCGATTGGGCCGCACAAATGAGATGCAGAAAAAAAATTCGAAAATTTGAAGAGTTAGAAATTTATAAGAACAATTTGATAATTGAAAATCGACTTATCAATTGTACAAGAGATTATAACACCCGAATGGACAAGAGAAATGATGAACTGATTTAAATTAATTTGAGTATGTGTAGATAGTTGAGAAAGCATATGGATGAGTATATGGTAGTAGATTGTCCAAAAGTGGTGGTCGTATCATTTGAAATGGAAAATAAAAGGTCGGGTATCGATATGAGGATTAAAGGTAATATGTATAGAACTGAGTTATGAAAATATGAAGTATAGGATTTCACCCAAGTAGGTTGTGAGGAGTTAGAGGTCTAGTATCTGTACTACTTAGCAATTTCGAGGAAGAAATTATTTTAAGGGGGAAGGAATGTAACGACCCGGATTTTTAGCGATTTAATAATTAATTTATTTTAATTATTTAATTGGTTTGGTAATTCAAATGGTTTGAATTCAAATATTTTGAATATTTAATTAAATATTGGTTTCGAATTTGGACAAGACCTTTGAGATGTAGCTGTAGTTTAATTTTTAGGATTAATTTGTAATTTTTATTTTGGAAAATGAACAACTTTTTATTTGGAGTATTTTACACCCTATAACAGCATTTTGGGATTTCACAAAATAAGTTATGTTGTCTAATTAATCGCACTTTTGGAAACGTGACACATTGCTCGACATGACGGTCTTTTTATTTTTGTTCATAGCAGTCTGTACGTGAACGACATTGTTCGTAGCAGGGTACGTTAAATTGTTTACCTTAAAACTAAACTAAACAATTTATATACGCGCAGATAGAACATTTGATTAATTTATTTATTTTAAATGTAAACTAACGAGATAAATGGATGGTGCCCGCATTAGTTTACATGCATGTGTTATTTAGTTTTGCTAATTTTACATGGATAAATGGCAAATTCAATGGGTGGCCACATTATTAAAAACGCCCTGTATAGTTTCACAAAGTTGTTCAAAGTGTTTGAAAGATGTTAGCGAGTATAAATTGTTTTATAGGTGACATAGTTTAGTTATTATTCAGTTCCTTCTGTAAACCGATTGTAAATGAATTTTCACCGCTTGACCGTATATGTCTGATTTGCATATTATTTAAAAAAAAATTATCCATTTACTTTGCACCTAAGTCTCGTACAGTCTATCGACCTTTAAACGAAGACTATGTTGTAGGATGTACATGAGAATTAAAGACACTGTCACCTACATGTACAATGGCCGACCTACCCTACAACACTATTACTTGGACACCATGTATGGAAATGCTATAAAATACGAAGCATTCTTCTTCTGCTCGTTTTCTGGAAAGCACAACCACAGTGAAAATGGGGATGAATCTATAAAAATAAATAATTTCCACTCAATTACGGAACGCAAGAATCGATTGTATATATTTATGAGATCCTCAGATCTTCCTCTCCATTTCTATGTTACTTTTATGAAGTTCAAACAAGATTTTATTTGCTGCGAGGTAACCAATGAATGCTATGGTTTAATGTTTTGTGATGCTTGACCTTGGTTTCGAATGATGACGTATACTGGGGTGAATGAACTCGCAGCATGGTGAAGAAAATGGGTTGCTGGGTTTCCAAAGTCATTCGGCGGGGCTGACAAGAGTGCTGCTCAGTTCGTCGGGGATCGGAGAAGAACGTGGCCGAGGGAAGTTGGTCGATCACGGGTTGGTTGGAGAGTGATGTTCACAGAAAGGATATTGGTGTAAAGGGAAGTATATCGGCAGTGGAGAAATACTGTGAGGAAGCTATGTAAGATTTTGAGGAGGAGGAAAATAAGGCAAATAGTGGTTTTGTTTTAGTATTCATGAAAAGCAGGAAAGAAGAGGTGGGGATTTTCTATTATTTAAATTGTTGAGCTTTAAAAATAAAGTTTGGAGAACAATCAAATACGTATGGTCATGAAACAATGCAAATACTGGAGTTTAGGAAGAAGAGGAGCATCAGAGTTTAATGGTGAGCTTGGCTTTTAAAATAGTGGAGTGCATTTGAAGAACCTGAGAATGTGGACATAGGTGTGCAAATGGGGGAGTCTTCAATGGAGCATGCTTTCAGATCCGAGTCTTGCGTGATTTTCTTGTGAACGGTGGAACGACGGGGAGGACCATCTGTTAAATGGCGATGGATAATAATTTACTGGAAGGAAGTTTCTTATTGGGAGAAATGGCGAATGCCTCACGCAGTGGATCATCATGTATTGGGAAAGAGGAAATTTATATTTAGGTGATGGCTGAAATAAGAGAAGCGGTATTCTTTGGTACCAAGAAGAGGAAGATGAAGATGATAGGCGGGTCGGGATTTTGAGTGGGGAATGTGCCGACAAGAATAAATGTTAATGGTCCAATAAAAAAATAAATAAAGATGATTTCGTTGCAAACGAATATGGAAAACACGTTGGAATTGATGGAGAATATTGGACGCACTTTTTTCTGGTGGAAGATGAGGTTTACTTTAGTGTAATGGAGGAGACCTGGTTTTCGCAAATAACCGCAGTGTGACTAAAGGGACAACTGTTTTGGGGTAACTGAAGTGCCACGTAAATAATGAAGGAACTGCTAGTTTATTTCGTGACCCAAGAAGAAGAAGCCATAGTAGTTTTTGGGTCTGGATTTTTAAATGGGGGTTGGGCCGGCAGATAAAGGTAAAGCTCAATCGATAAATAAATTAAGTTTATTTTAAATTTAAATAATGTACTAACTTGTAAAATAAATATCTCGTTCATACGGTGTTAGAATTAGGAACCGTCGGTCTCGTTGGAACCGTATCGACATAGGCTACGCAGTGGAACAAGTCTTGAGCGAGTTGGTGGTCGTCATAGTTTTGGACGAAATTAAACGCTTGATCGGATCTACCAACGTTGATCGTTATTTAACGATTAACGACCAAGGTGAGTAAACACACTAACTCTGTCCAGTTTTATAATTTTATAAACGTTATTTAATATTGATAAATGATGATTGATTGCTGTGTGATGGTTGTTTGGTTGATTAGCTAATTAATTGATTGAAATTTTAGATACTGTTATATATATATATATAAACCGTTAGTTAAATATTGATCTCAATTATTTCATATTGATATAAAACCAGTGTTATTGTGTTAATTAACATCTGTGGATGCTGGGAAACAGGTTGGAGGAATCCAACTGGATTCCTCAACAATTATATTATTGTTTTTCATTGCATTATATGATGTGATGAATAATTTGTGGTTGATTATTGTGTGTTTTAACATCGACCTGAAATAATTGGTATTAAAATACAGTGAAATATATTCGAATACTAGAAAGGAAATTGGGAGTTTTAAAAAGGAATTTCTATTTTAAAATAGAAATGGAATTTCGATTAACTATAATGTAGTGACTTGTTTTAAAAACAAGTAAATTGATTTATAAATGGTATTTATAAATAAAGCGAAATGACTATTATTAATAATTTGAAATAGTAAATTCAAGAAATGAATTTATTAAAAAGGAAAAGGGAAATTGTTAAATTTATTACGAGGTTCAAGATGTGAATATGGGTTGAATAAAACTATAAAGATTTGCAATTATAATTCGACAAATGTCGAATGTTATTAAGATAATTTATTTTAGAAAAATATATTATAAAAAATGGAGATGTACAGGATAACTAATATTGGTTGAAAACCAATAATATATAATAGAATATGTTAGCGAGATGAATTTTAAACTTGATATATAATTAACAAGAAAATGATTTATAAATGGAATTTATAAAGTGAGACATAAATATGAATTTTATAAAATAACTCGATGAACTGGATTTGAACCTGCAATGGTGTTTATAAATAAAATTCAAGATTTGATTGATATAACGGTCTAGTTTTCTGTAAAGGAACAATATTCGCTTTATAAAGTGATTAACGATTTTAAAAGAAAACGCTTTGAAAATTGGAATAGTGTCAAAGGGGAAATGGTAAATGTTGGAAGTAATAAATTCAAAAGAAAATATGTTAACTTGAATCGGTAAGTCTATTCCAAAGTTCGAAATGTTAATCGTGTATAAACCATTCGAAAGAGAGTAATAATTTGAAATTCGATTATATCTAATTAAGGAATGTACTATTTACTTTCCAGTTTTATCAAGATCTGCTTATAATTTAATTAATTAATTAATTAATTATTTAAAGTAATTAATCTAAGTTATATTTTGAAATTAAACATTTTGGAAACAAGAATTATAATGATATTGTTATAATCAATGTTTTTTCGTAAAGAAAGTGGACTCTTAAATTGAATCCAAGAGTTGCGTGAGCAATAACCGTTAAAGATTTGAAATGGTGAACTTGACAGTTTTGAAGTTAAAAGTGATGTTCAATCAAGGTTTGAGAGGTAATTATACCCCAACTTGATTGACTTCATGATTAACTGAGGAATGGTTAAGGTTCGGTGGCGAGATTGGTCAAATTAGAGCTTGTCTAATCGTGGCATCTCGCTCCACTTCCACTTCTCTAAGCATGCTCGGCTCCACCACCTCCGCGGTACCATGTAAATGCTTCTTCAAGGATTGTCTTCCTCAAGCTCTCTTCTTATGAACCCTTCCTCAAGTAGCTCCCCTACTTGCTTACTGAGTTCCCTCCTCTCTCTCGGAGCCATGTGGTGCACTGGTAATGCAACTGGCTTTGCATTATCTACTAAGTATACACGAAGGTTTTTCTCGCGCTTCGGGGTTAAACCCCGAACCTCATCAAAGACGTCACCGTACTCACGGACTACACGAACAATTTCCAAATCATTGATGGATGCGTCAAGAGATTCTAGGTAGCTAAGCATCACCGGACCTCTAGTGTCACAAGAAATATCAAGGGTTCTTCCACAACGAGTCAACAACCTAACTACCCTCTTTTCACAGTCTTGGATGGCACCATGCCTGGCTAGCCAATCCATCCCTAGAATCAAGCCATAGCCCGTGAAACCAGGAACGAAGGCGTTGAATCCAAACCCAACGCCCAAGATAGACACTCTCAAAACACGACAAACCATAGATAAGTGAGCTGAACCACCAATAGGATTTGAGACTACAATGGGATCCATAACTAGACTAGTATTTAGGTGCAGTGTTTCAACTAACGAAGCAGATACAAATGATTGTGAAGCGCAAGAGTTGAAAAGAGTCCTAGGAAAAAGAAATCAAATCTTCAACCGAAACTTCCTATCTCTTTCTAATATACTGACCACGAGAACACAACCTGCCCTCTAGAAGATCCTGCCCTCTGTCCTTGCCCTTGCCCTTGCCTCCTCGGGTAATCCTAAATCATATGTCCTGCTTCACCGCAATGGTAACAGCCAGTTGAAACACTCCACATTCATTAATGTCACTCATAAAGGAAATGAATTAACTTTAGTGAAGTGTTATAGGTAAGAGATGCAGATAAATTACAAGATAGACAAATAAACAGCGGAAAAACTAAATTTTATTTCATAAATAACGTAGTTCAGTCAAGCTTTTACAACAATTGACTCAATCATACTTAAAAGTATTACATAAAATTTCTGTCTTGATTCAAAAACTTCCAAGTATATAAGAAGCATAAAACATAGCAAATAGCATAAGTCCCCAAATTAAAGTGCAACCACAGCCATATCCAAAGATAAGAGGTTCTAAGCCATACATCATAGAATCTCCAAGCTTGGAAAGAGAAACGATCCAAACTAAGCTGAGCTATTCCCTCCCTGAATACCAGGGGGAAACAGAAGAAAAGAAGACGAAAGATGTAACGAAAAGGAATTTCGCTCGATCCGAATCAGACGCTAAACTGATCAAGACCGTTTGAAACCCCTGATCGCTTTGAGAACACGACAAATCAGAACCCAAACAGAAGAACATTTCATTGCTTATTACAACAATTCCATCAGATTACAAGAATATACAGAGTATAAACCAATATTACACATTATAAAATATCAGAGATTACAATACATTACATCGTAGCGGAAAATAATACAATACACAACTAGAAGTAATACACGGATACAGAGCTTTCCGAATATCGTTACAGCTGTAAATCAGGATCCCGTGAATATAAATCTGCAAAACCAAAACTACTAGCTGCCCGTGTCAAAATAAGGGCACCCAGAGTTTAGGTTAAAACAATTGTAACAACCCGCAAATTCTGGGCCAGTTTAAAATTTTTATTTTGGCAATTTTAGCGAATTTTGATTATTTAAAATGAATTATTTTAAATAATTTCGGCGAGAAATTTAATTTGAATATAATTCGACGCATATATTTTATACGTCGTCGTTAGAATATATATAATTTTATTTATTATTATAAATAGAATTGAAAATGGCGCGGTAGTTCGATAATTCGATTTCAAACTTCAATTGAATGTACCGGGTGCAAAACAATCCGGATTTTAGTGAAACCAAAAATAATGGGATCCCTTTGTGAATATCTTTCCAACGAATCCGAAAAATCAAGATTTCATATCGGGAATCAAAAGATGTGTCCAGTTGAAAATCCTGAATAGTCGCTATGGAATTCAGGCCCTTAAAAATGGACATTTTGCAAACGACCTCGGATTTCGACGAAACCAGTTTTGTTGGGTTCGGGATGTAAAGTTATTGCTAGGTTTCAAATTTCATAATTTTTCGAATCAGTATGTGAGCGTGGCAAAGGAAAACGCGTTTGACCAGTTTCAGTTGATTTTAATCGACTGGAAATTGGTCATTTTTCCAACGGTCTCAGAATTCGACGAAACTAGTTTTGTTAGGACCGTATCGTCAATACGAAGCTAGAAAATATTTTTCTGGAATTTTTCTAGTTGGTATGTGACCCCGGTAATTTGAAATGTACGTTTAAAATTCAATATAGTGATTTAAATGTAAATTGACAGAAACTGATCGAAACAGTCGAATCAGCTTGCGATACATATCCCATTGTGTTCGGAATAGGGGTAATTAGCTATGGACAACAGGCGGTGGGTCCCGTTTAGAGGTCGAAATAAAAAGTTGCTTTTTCGATAATTAAATTAATATAATTAAACTTTCTAAAAACCCTCTCTCCTATAACTCCCTTTTCCCTCCCTCACAACCGTTGACCTCAGATAAAATAAAAAAAAAAAAAAAAAACCCCTAAATCAATCCGTCGCGTCCCTCTGGCAGGGCCATGGCCATCATCGTCGAGCCCTCCGCCTCCTCCGCTCCACGGTTGCTCCGATGCCCTCCTTCTCCCTCTCACGTGAGCCACCGCAACCACCAAATCGGAGAACACCAAGGCCCCTCCCTTTTCTGAAGCCTTCGCCGCCTGCAAGAACCACGACCACCCTGAATCTCGCTGGAGCCGCCCCGCAACCCACCGCCTCACCTGAAACCGCCGCTGTAGGGCCCTTTCCCCTGCGTCGAGCATCTGACGCCCTCCACCCCTGCTGATAAGAAATGTAAGTTTTTACTTTATTTTATTTTTGTTTTCAATTCTGAAATTCAGAATTTGAAAAGCATTTAAAAAACTGTTTTTTTAAAGTGATAAAAACAGAATTTGAAAAGCATTTAAAAACTGTTTTTTTAAAGTAATAAAAACTGTTTTAAAAGAAGAAACTAAAAACTGGATTTTCTTTTTATGATATAAAAACAGAACTGCATTTGAAAAAGGATTTAAAAACTGCATTTTTATAAAAGATAAAAACTGAATTAGAATTTAAAAGCTGATTTTTGAATTAGAATATAAAAGCTGATTTTTGAAAAAGAATTAAAACTGATTTTATTTTAATTTTATGATTAAAGAAAAAGGTCTAAATTTTAAGAGGATCAGATTTGTAGAAAGGAAGTGATTTTTATTATATAAACATCATGACAAAAATGAGATTTTTATTCATTTGAATAGCGATAGAAAAATAGAATTTTTATATATTGAATAGCGATAGAAAAATAGAATTTTTATATATTGAATAGCGATAGAAAAATAGAATTTTTATATATTGAATAGCGATAGAAAAATAGAATTTTTATATATTGAATAGCGATAGAAAAATAGAATTTTTATATATTGAATAGCGATAGAAAAATAGAATTTTTATATATTGGACTTCGATAGAAAAATAGAATTTTTATATATTGAACTTCGATAGAAAAATTCGATTTTTATATATTGAATAGCGAACTAAAAATTCGATTTTTATATATAGAATAGCAAAGTAAAAAAACTCGATTTTTACATATGTAGTGGCTACGGGCAACGAAGATGACGAAGATGCGATAGCGACGAAGATTTCTATCGATGAAGTGCCGTGGAGCTGGATAGCTATATGTGAGAATTTCTCACCTTTCAAATTTATTTTCTAGTTATATATATATATACTAGGATGCAGACGGTGTTTAGTAGCACCCGACACAATCGTCCACAGACCATGGACTTGTTTGTTTGGTTGCATAGATTAGTTGAATTATTTGTTTGACTGTTTGGTGAGATGAAATTGATTTGATTGATGTGTGAATGGCGTGGGCCTTCACTAGACCGGGGATAAGGCTAGGCCTTGTCCCGTTTCTAGTATCGTGCCGTTATGCCGCCGAAATTTTCTAAAATAAGTTAGAAAAATAAAAATAGCATTTTATTTAAAGAATGAACTGAATAGAAATTCATATGTTAAAATAAAATGTGTTATCGTTAAAAATATAATTTTTAACGTGAATGTGAATAAATAAATATTCATTTACAAACCAGACGGTTTGTTTATGTACACCTATTTGAATGACGTTGATTGGGTCGATAAATTTTACACATCGCCTAACTGCACAAATAAAATATGTGTTTGATTGTTTGAAACCCCACACGGGTGTTAGGATGAAATTTGAAGTTCACTCATCCTGATTGATTAAATATGTCGATCGATTGATTGACAGGCTGTTATAAGCGTTGAATATCTATATTTGATGCTTATACAGTGTAGTGCACTTTGGTTGATGGTTGATTATTTTCAATGCTATTATATACATGTGTTGTATGAAAATCCATATAATTAATTTTATATGGTAATTGATTGGGCCTCATTCCAGTTTTGAAAAAGAAATATTTGAAAAGGAAATATTTGAAAAAGAAATATTTGAAATAGAATATTTGAAAATAAAGGAATATATGAAGCCGTGTTGATTAGATTGACGCCATTTTGACGTGAGCGATATTTATATCGATTTAAAAAAAAACGATTTCGAAATGAATTGAATTGAAAACGAATTCAAAATGAATTGAAAACGATTTCGAAATGAATTGAATTGAAAACGATTTCGAAATGAATTGAATTGAAAACGATTTCGAAATGAATTGAATTGAAAACGATTTCGAAATGAATTGAATTGAAAACGAATTCAAAATGAACTGAAAACGATTTCGAAATGAATTGAATTGAAAACGATTTCGAAATGAATTGAATTGAAAACGAATTCAAATGGAATTGAAAGCGAATTGAAATGAATTCAAATTGAATTGAAATTCGAATTGAATAGAAATGAATTTTAAAACGAATTTATAAAGAAGAATTCAATTTTGGCTTTGAATTGAAATAGAAGTTGAAATAGAATTTGAAACGAATTTAAAACTATTTATATAATCCGTTTTAAATAGGAATCGACGAAATATATATTATATATATTTTATATATAATATAATGGCCTGAATAGAACGCGCCGCGCCGCGGCAGTTCGCGAATTTCGACCATTTATTTCAAACGGACATTACGGGAGATCCGACCGTCGGATTCTCCTAAAACCGGAACCGTTGGGTTCGTATCGAAAAGAGCTTTCTAAAGAATAATAGAAATTAGAAATCTAACGATTGGATTTGGAATTATGTCCAAATCAAATTCGAAAAAGGTCGCTGTAAGTGCAGTTCGACGGCCATTGATGGAAATCGACTGTACGGGCCTTGATAAAATTATTAAAAATAGTAATAATTTATGTAAAATCATAAGAAATGATTTGTGAAGATTTGGGATGAAAAACTCCATATTTGAAGAGATAAAAATAGATTTTTATCGAAATGAACTAGTTTTGAACTAGAATTATAATTCTATTTATTTTTAAATAAATAAATTGAATTCGAAAAGGGTTTTAAAAATAACCAAAATTTCCAATGATTGCATTGGAATGGATTTAAATCGAAATTGTCTTCGGAATATTTCGATGTTGGGATTCGTGATTATACAGATGTTGATATGGAAATTTGAAAGATATATATTTATATCGTTATTTCCAATACGACATTTGTTAGTCGTAGAATTTGATATTGAATATAAGCCGATATATTTTCTATTCAGAGCCTTGTATTGAATATCGAATGTGATTTGGGTTTGTCGTGAATGGTGTCTTCACTAACACTGTTCTTGAACCCAGTTGAGAAATGATTAAATCTTTTTATTTAGATTTAATGAAGCGTACCAATTAAATAATATTTAATTGGAATTGAATTGATATTGATTTTTGGGTTTATCGTGAACAGTGTTTTAAATAACACTTGTTCTTTAACCCGATAATTAATGGGATGTGACTTTGGGTTTATCGTGAACCGTGTTTTAAATGACACTGATTCTTTAACCCAGTCACAGATTAAAACTAAGTGGAGTTTTAATGAATCTTTAATTAGATTGAAAAGATCGAGAATGGAGTATCACCAGTTTTGCTCCAGGCGATAGTTAAATCTTTAATTAGATTTGAACGTGAAATTTAGAAACTAACTGTCGGTTAGCTAAGTAGAATGGTTTTCTGGATATTGATCTGATGTTGGTTTCGGCCTTCGGGATTAATATTTGGGGAATTATTCTCTTGATTAATTTACGGTTAATGACTAATGAGTTGGAATGAGGCGTATGTTGTGTTTGTGTAACACTTTTAGAATATATACGCGAGTTATTCGGAAAGACCGGGTTTATCCCATTCTGAATAACTGATACGACGATAAGTCGAAGATGAAGACGATGGTCGAAGACCGGAGGTCTTCACGTCGTTTGGGTGATAACTGATGATCTTGATTGGGCTGTACACCCAAGAAGATGGAAACAGTTAGTGATCGTCCAGACGTACTTGGAGATCGATGGATATGCGGGGTACTAGGTGCCTCCGGTTTCGTTCAGACCCAGAACGGACTTGTAAATGGACTGTGTGTCTGACATCGGATTTCATTCTGTGTGACTGATATCGGTTGCATAGGATGGTTTGCCTGTGTGGCATGCTAAGATGCAAATGATCAAGGCTTCTATTGAAAAGCAAAGTCTTATGGTGATGATCAAAGCACGGCCTTTGTGGCGTAGCTTTGTGTAACGTTTACCTCGCGTGTTTCACACCAGGTATGAACCAAAAACGGGAGACGGACCTCAGGGAGGGCATGCGTTTCCTTCTAGATAAAAAGTGGCGTCAGTGGTTTTACACGCCCTGACGAGTTTGACTTATGTGGTTGTTGCTGTTGCGAGGCGCCTCGGATTGATCGGTCGTTCTCGAACCGATGGAGTCATTTGGTTGGCTCATTTACGCCCCAAAGGGCGGGGAAACGTAGTGTTCAGGGTTTAAGTTTAATCCACATCAGTGGACCGGCCCTGTCGCTCCAAGGGACGATGCGTTCTGTTCCTGAGACATGGGCTAGATTGTCTCGAATCGGTTGAGGACTATCTTTTGCCTCGGTTCATAGATAGAAACCCAATTTCCAAATACGTGACTTTGCGATTTTGATTGTATAACCTATATATGGCGACATAGTGGTATGGGGCATTCATGCCGCCTATGATTGATACTTATGATTTGAAGTGTTTTATACACTATGCACTTATAATAGTATCAAATGATTTGTTTTAAACGTATCAAGCATTCTTTGGCTGTTATAAGGGAAAACCCTATCCTCGACTGCGTTGCATTGTGTGATGGGACCTGGGTCTTATAACAGCTTCATTTTTCTTTATTTAGCATTGCGCTGTTTGTTTTATGCACTGGTATTCTTGGGAGGAAACCCGTTTCGTGTTATACGGCGTGGTCCCTTGATTTACCTAACTTTGAAAATAAAGATTTATAACTGTTTTAGTTCTCACACCAGTCACATGACTGACCTGGAGTTTATTGTTTTAACCTAAACTCTGGGTGCCCCTATTTTGACACGGGCAGCTAGTAGTTTTGGTTTTGCAGATTTATATTCACAGGATCCTGGTTTACAGCTGGAACGATATCCGGAAAGCTTTGTATCCGTATATCTCATTCTAGTTGTGTATTGTATTATTTTCCGCTGCTATGTATTTAAATGTAATTTAAATCTCTGATATTTCTGTGTAATATTTATTCATACTCTGTATATTCTTGTAATCTGATGCACTGTTGTAATATATAGTGAAATGTTCTTCTGTATGTGTTTTGTTGTGGCTTGTTCTCGAACTATCCGTCGCTTTCCTTTACGGGGAAGTTACGGGTCTTCACAGTTGGTATCAGAGCTTTGGTTTACAAAGCTCAGAGAACAAGGCACATTAGAACCGTACGAAAGAATTCATCAGATATTGGATTAGCAATATCCAATGAGAATGACTCGTTAGAGATGGGATCAGTAGTATCCTAGAACGAGTGTGAAGAGTATTTTTTTAAAATAAAAACAAAATTTTGTTTTGAAAATTTAAATCAATTATACGTATTTGATTATTTATTTATATTGATTAGGACAGTCCAATATATAAAGATTTTGCGTATGCGCCTAGCTAGCGTCTATTCGAAGTTTTAATATACTGGATAGATGTAGAATCACACTCTAGTCGCCCGGAGATGATTCAGATGATGAGGCATCATCATCAGTGTTTATATTCGAGCGACGAAAGTGAGATTTCTATATATTTCCTATTGACTGGTGTGAGAACCAAAAATTAGATAAGGCCTATTGTTGTGATTTGGCATCAAAAACATGATTTTTGTATATGTATCAAAATTTATGGATTTGAAACTCTAATTCACTAATTGATTGATGTTTGGGTTGTTTGTTTATTTGTTTGCAAATTTATAGCCATTATGCCCAATTGAATCAAATATTAAATTGTATTGAAATTTGGTCGCATCTGCTTGCATATACATGTATATCATTGAACAGGTCATAGCAAGGAGGCTAGAGCAGAGAATAAAATTTGTTTGCCCGACAAATAGGTACATGTTTACTACATAATTTCCTGTTTCGTTTGGGTGATGATGATTTTATGAGCCTATTGGCTAGCCGCTTGGCTTTTTCTTTTTCTTTTTGAGATCTGAAGGACCGGGAACGCTATTTGCAATTTCCCGATGCTCCCGGTGCAGGGGAGGTTATGGCGAAATTTTTCGGAAATTTAGGGTGTTAGCCAAATTTTTGAATTTTTGAAAATTCTCAGAAACTAAAGAGTTGGAGAATGGAAGCCTGACCGATCGTAGAGTTGATTAATCAAACCACTTTCGACTTTGTTCCTTTTCGGGGACGAAAAGTTTTAAGTGGGGGAGATTGTAACAACCCGCAAATTCTGGGCCAGTTTAAAATTTTTATTTTGGCAATTTTAGCGAATTTTGATTATTTAAAATGAATTATTTTTAATAATTTCGGCGAGAAATTTAATTTGAATATAATTCGACGCATATATTTTATACGTCGTCGTTAGAATATATATAATTTTATTTATTATTATAAATAGAATTGAAAATGGCGCGGTAGTTCGATAATTCGATTTCAAACTTCAATTGAATGTACCGGGTGCAAAACAATCCGGATTTTAGTGAAACCAAAAATAATGGGATCCCTTTGTGAATATCTTTCCAACGAATCCGAAAAATCAAGATTTCATATCGGGAATCAAAAGATGTGTCCAGTTGAAAATCCTGAATAGTCGCTATGGAATTCAGGCCCTTAAAAATGGACATTTTGCAAACGACCTCGGATTTCGACGAAACCAGTTTTGTTGGGTCCGGGATGTAAAGTTATTGCTAGGTTTCAAATTTCATAATTTTTCGAATCAGTATGTGAGCGTGGCAAAGGAAAACGCGTTTGACCAGTTTCAGTTGATTTTAATCGACTGGAAATTGGTCATTTTTCCAACGGTCTCAGAATTCGACGAAACTAGTTTTGTTAGGACCGTATCGTCAATACGAAGCTAGAAAATATTTTTCTGGAATTTTTCTAGTTGGTATGTGACCCCGGTAATTTGAAATGTACGTTTAAAATTCAATATAGTGATTTAAATGTAAATTGACAGAAACTGATCGAAACAGTCGAATCAGCTTGCGATACATATCCCATTGTGTTCGGAATAGGGGTAATTAGCTATGGACAACAGGCGGTGGGTCCCGTTTAGAGGTCGAAATAAAAAGTTGCTTTTTCGATAATTAAATTAATATAATTAAACTTTCTAAAAACCCTCTCTCCTATAACTCCCTTTTCCCTCCCTCACAACCGTTGACCTCAGATAAAATAAAAAAAAAAAGAAAAAAAAAACCCTAAATCAATCCGTCGCGTCCCTCTGGCAGGGCCATGGCCATCATCGTCGAGCCCTCCGCCTCCTCCGCTCCACGGTTGCTCCGATGCCCTCCTTCTCCCTCTCACGTGAGCCACCGCAACCACCAAATCGGAGAACACCAAGGCCCCTCCCTTTTCTGAAGCCTTCGCCGCCTGCAAGAACCACGACCACCCTGAATCTCGCTGGAGCCGCCCCGCAACCCACCGCCTCACCTGAAACCGCCGCTGTAGGGCCCTTTCCCCTGCGTCGAGCATCTGACGCCCTCCACCCCTGCTGATAAGAAATGTAAGTTTTTACTTTATTTTATTTTTGTTTTCAATTCTGAAATTCAGAATTTGAAAAGCATTTAAAAAACTGTTTTTTTAAAGTGATAAAAACAGAATTTGAAAAGCATTTAAAAACTGTTTTTTTAAAGTAATAAAAACTGTTTTAAAAGAAGAAACTAAAAACTGGATTTTCTTTTTATGATATAAAAACAGAACTGCATTTGAAAAAGGATTTAAAAACTGCATTTTTATAAAAGATAAAAACTGAATTAGAATTTAAAAGCTGATTTTTGAATTAGAATATAAAAGCTGATTTTTGAAAAAGAATTAAAACTGATTTTATTTTAATTTTATGATTAAAGAAAAAGGTCTAAATTTTAAGAGGATCAGATTTGTAGAAAGGAAGTGATTTTTATTATATAAACATCATGACAAAAATGAGATTTTTATTCATTTGAATAGCGATAGAAAAATAGAATTTTTATATATTGAATAGCGATAGAAAAATAGAATTTTTATATATTGAATAGCGATAGAAAAATAGAATTTTTATATATTGAATAGCGATAGAAAAATAGAATTTTTATATATTGAATAGCGATAGAAAAATAGAATTTTTATATATTGAATAGCGATAGAAAAATAGAATTTTTATATATTGGACTTCGATAGAAAAATAGAATTTTTATATATTGAACTTCGATAGAAAAATTCGATTTTTATATATTGAATAGCGAACTAAAAATTCGATTTTTATATATAGAATAGCGAAGTAAAAAAACTCGATTTTTACATATGTAGTGGCTACGGGCAACGAAGATGACGAAGATGCGATAGCGACGAAGATTTCTATCGATGAAGTGCCGTGGAGCTGGATAGCTATATGTGAGAATTTCTCACCTTTCAAATTTATTTTCTAGTTATATATATATACTAGGATGCAGACGGTGTTTAGTAGCACCCGACACAATCGTCCACAGACCATGGACTTGTTTGTTTGGTTGCATAGATTAGTTGAATTATTTGTTTGACTGTTTGGTGAGATGAAATTGATTTGATTGATGTGTGAATGGCGTGGGCCTTCACTAGACCGGGGATAAGGCTAGGCCTTGTCCCGTTTCTAGTATCGTGCCGTTATGCCGCCGAAATTTTCTAAAATAAGTTAGAAAAATAAAAATAGCATTTTATTTAAAGAATGAACTGAATAGAAATTCATATGTTAAAATAAAATGTGTTATCGTTAAAAATATAATTTTTAACGTGAATGTGAATAAATAAATATTCATTTACAAACCAGACGGTTTGTTTATGTACACCTATTTGAATGACGTTGATTGGGTCGATAAATTTTACACATCGCCTAACTGCACAAATAAAATATGTGTTTGATTGTTTGAAACCCCACACGGGTGTTAGGATGAAATTTGAAGTTCACTCATCCTGATTGATTAAATATGTCGATCGATTGATTGACAGGCTGTTATAAGCGTTGAATATCTATATTTGATGCTTATACAGTGTAGTGCACTTTGGTTGATGGTTGATTATTTTCAATGCTATTATATACATGTGTTGTATGAAAATCCATATAATTAATTTTATATGGTAATTGATTGGGCCTCATTCCAGTTTTGAAAAAGAAATATTTGAAAAGGAAATATTTGAAAAAGAAATATTTGAAATAGAATATTTGAAAATAAAGGAATATATGAAGCCGTGTTGATTAGATTGACGCCATTTTGACGTGAGCGATATTTATATCGATTTAAAAAAAAACGATTTCGAAATGAATTGAATTGAAAACGAATTCAAAATGAATTGAAAACGATTTCGAAATGAATTGAATTGAAAACGATTTCGAAATGAATTGAATTGAAAACGATTTCGAAATGAATTGAATTGAAAACGATTTCGAAATGAATTGAATTGAAAACGAATTCAAAATGAATTGAAAACGATTTCGAAATGAATTGAATTGAAAACGATTTCGAAATGAATTGAATTGAAAACGAATTCAAATGGAATTGAAAGCGAATTGAAATGAATTCAAATTGAATTGAAATTCGAATTGAATAGAAATGAATTTTAAAACGAATTTATAAAGAAGAATTCAATTTTGGCTTTGAATTGAAATAGAAGTTGAAATAGAATTTGAAACGAATTTAAAACTATTTATATAATCCGTTTTAAATAGGAATCGACGAAATATATATTATATATATTTTATATATAATATAATGGCCTGAATAGAACGCGCCGCGCCGCGGCAGTTCGCGAATTTCGACCATTTATTTCAAACGGACATTACGGGAGATCCGACCGTCGGATTCTCCTAAAACCGGAACCGTTGGGTTCGTATCGAAAAGAGCTTTCTAAAGAATAATAGAAATTAGAAATCTAACGATTGGATTTGGAATTATGTCCAAATCAAATTCGAAAAAGGTCGCTGTAAGTGCAGTTCGACGGCCATTGATGGAAATCGACTGTACGGGCCTTGATAAAATTATTAAAAATAGTAATAATTTATGTAAAATCATAAGAAATGATTTGTGAAGATTTGGGATGAAAAACTCCATATTTGAAGAGATAAAAATAGATTTTTATCGAAATGAACTAGTTTTGAACTAGAATTATAATTCTATTTATTTTTAAATAAATAAATTGAATTCGAAAAGGGTTTTAAAAATAACCAAAATTTCCAATGATTGCATTGGAATGGATTTAAATCGAAATTGTCTACGGAATATTTCGATGTTGGGATTCGTGATTATACAGATGTTGATATGGAAATTTGAAAGATATATATTTATATCGTTATTTCCAATACGACATTTGTTAGTCGTAGAATTTGATATTGAATATAAGCCGATATATTTTCTATTCAGAGCCTTGTATTGAATATCGAATGTGATTTGGGTTTGTCGTGAATGGTGTCTTCACTAACACTGTTCTTGAACCCAGTTGAGAAATGATTAAATCTTTTTATTTAGATTTAATGAAGCGTACCAATTAAATAATATTTAATTGGAATTGAATTGATATTGATTTTTGGGTTTATCGTGAACAGTGTTTTAAATAACACTTGTTCTTTAACCCGATAATTAATGGGATGTGACTTTGGGTTTATCGTGAACCGTGTTTTAAATGACACTGATTCTTTAACCCAGTCACAGATTAAAACTAAGTGGAGTTTTAATGAATCTTTAATTAGATTGAAAAGATCGAGAATGGAGTATCACCAGTTTTGCTCCAGGCGATAGTTAAATCTTTAATTAGATTTGAACGTGAAATTTAGAAACTAACTGTCGGTTAGCTAAGTAGAATGGTTTTCTGGATATTGATCTGATGTTGGTTTCGGCCTTCGGGATTAATATTTGGGGAATTATTCTCTTGATTAATTTACGGTTAATGACTAATGAGTTGGAATGAGGCGTATGTTGTGTTTGTGTAACACTTTTAGAATATATACGCGAGTTATTCGGAAAGACCGGGTTTATCCCATTCTGAATAACTGATACGACGATAAGTCGAAGATGAAGACGATGGTCGAAGACCGGAGGTCTTCACGTCGTTTGGGTGATAACTGATGATCTTGATTGGGCTGTACACCCAAGAAGATGGAAACAGTTAGTGATCGTCCAGACGTACTTGGAGATCGATGGATATGCGGGGTACTAGGTGCCTCCGGTTTCGTTCAGACCCAGAACGGACTTGTAAATGGACTGTGTGTCTGACATCGGATTTCATTCTGTGTGACTGATATCGGTTGCATAGGATGGTTTGCCTGTGTGGCATGCTAAGATGCAAATGATCAAGGCTTCTGTTGAAAAGCAAAGTCTTGTGGTGATGATCAAAGCACGGCCTTTGTGGCGTAGCTTTGTGTAACGTTTACCTCGCGTGTTTCACACCAGGTATGAACCAAAAACGGGAGACGGACCTCAGGGAGGGCATGCGTTTCCTTCTAGATAAAAAGTGGCGTCAGTGGTTTTACACGCCCTGACGAGTTTGACTTATGTGGTTGTTGCTGTTGCGAGGCGCCTCGGATTGATCGGTCGTTCTCGAACCGATGGAGTCATTTGGTTGGCTCATTTACGCCCCAAAGGGCGGGGAAACGTAGTGTTCAGGGTTTAAGTTTAATCCACATCGGTGGACCGGCCCTGTCGCTCCAAGGGACGATGCGTTCTGTTCCTGAGACATGGGCTAGATTGTCTCGAATCGGTTGAGGACTATCTTTTGCCTCGGTTCATAGATAGAAACCCAATTTCCAAATACGTGACTTTGCGATTTTGATTGTATAACCTATATATGGCGACATAGTGGTATGGGGCATTCATGCCGCCTATGATTGATACTTATGATTTGAAGTGTTTTATACACTATGCACTTATAATAGTATCAAATGATTTGTTTTAAACGTATCAAGCATTCTTTGGCTGTTATAAGGGAAAACCCTATCCTCGACTGCGTTGCATTGTGTGATGGGACCTGGGTCTTATAACAGCTTCATTTTTCTTTATTTAGCATTGCGCTGTTTGTTTTATGCACTGGTATTCTTGGGAGGAAACCCGTTCCGTGTTATACGGCGTGGTCCCTTGATTTACCTAACTTTGAAAATAAAGATTTATAACTGTTTTAGTTCTCACACCAGTCACATGACTGACCTGGAGTTTATTGTTTTAACCTAAACTCTGGGTGCCCCTATTTTGACACGGGCAGCTAGTAGTTTTGGTTTTGCAGATTTATATTCACAGGATCCTGGTTTACAGCTGGAACGATATCCGGAAAGCTTTGTATCCGTATATCTCATTCTAGTTGTGTATTGTATTATTTTCCGCTGCTATGTATTTAAATGTAATTTAAATCTCTGATATTTCTGTGTAATATTTATTCATACTCTGTATATTCTTGTAATCTGATGCACTGTTGTAATATATAGTGAAATGTTCTTCTGTATGTGTTCTGTTGTGGCTTGTTCTCGAACTATCCGTCGCTTTCCTTTACGGGGAAGTTACGGGTCTTCACAACAATAAACTCCAGGTCAGTCATTGGACTGGTGTGAGAACTAAAATAGTTATTAATCTTTATTTTAAAGTTCGGTAAATCAAGGGACCACGCCGCATAACACGGAACGGGTTTCCTCCCAAGAATACCAGTGCATAAAACAAATAGCGCAATGCTAAATAAAGAAAAATGAAGCTATTATAAGACCCAGGTCCTATCACACAATGCAACGCAAGCCGGGGGATAGGGTTTTACCTTATAATAGCCAAGAATGCTTGATATGTTTAAAACAAATCTTTTGATACTATTATAAGTGCATAGTGTATAAAACAACTTCAAATCATAAGTATCAATCATAGACGACATAAGCGCCCCATCCCACTATGTCGCCATACTAGGCTCTACAAATAAAACCGCAAAGTCACGTATTAGAAGTTGGATTTCCATCTGTGAACCGAGGCAAAAGATAGTCCTCTACCGATTTGAGACGCTCTAGCCCGTGTCTCAGGTCAGAGCTCGAGTGACCTTCGGAGCGACAGTGCCGGTCCACCGATGTGGATTAAAATGCCTGAAGACGGCGTTTCCCCACCCTTTGGGGTGTCAATGAGCCCAATGACTCCATCGGTCCTGGATCGATCGATATATCCGAGGCGCCTCGCAACAACAACAACCACATAAGTCAAACTCGTCAGGGCGTGTAAAACCACTGACGCCACTTATAGCTAGAAAGAAACGCATGTCCTCCCTGAGGTCCTTCTCCCATTTTTAGTTCACAACCGTGGTGTGAGGCTCGCGAATTCACGTTACACAAAGCTATGCCACACAGGCCGTGCTTTGATCATCAACCACAAGACTCTGCTTTTCAACAGAAGCCTTGATCATTTGCATCTTAGCATGCCACACAGGAAATTCACGCTATGCAATCGATATCAATCACACATAATGAAATCCGATGTCCGACACACAGTCCATTTACAAGTTTGTTCTGGGTCTGAACGAACCCGGAGGCACCTAGTACCCCGCATATCCATCGATCTCCAAGTACGTCTGGACGATCACTAACTGATTCCCTCCTCTTGGGTGTACGACCCAATCAAGATCATCAGTAACCACCCAAACGACGTGATGACCTCCGTTCTTCTACCACCGTCTTCATCCTCGACACCACGTCGAATCAGTTATTCAGAATGGGATAAACTTTCTGAATAACTCGCGTATATAATAAACAAGTGTTACATAAACACAACATACGCCTCATTCCAATTCAGAATATTCTTTTATTCAAATATTCTTATACTTTGGGAAAGGTTCCCATTAATTTTATCAAAGATAAATCCTTTAAATTTATTCTTTAATCTTCTTTGAATATTAATTCAAACTAGTCGGGATTAGCGAACCACACCGAAGTAATCATTTATTTTATTTCCCAATCCCAACCTATTCATCCCATGAAGTAAAACTGGTAATACTTCATATCTAACACCACAGTGTTATCGGTAAATTCAATTACCATTTCATGTTCAAATCTAATCAAAGATTTAACTTTCGCCTGGAGCAAAACTGGTGATACTCCATTCTCAATTATTTCAATCCAATTAAAGATTCATTAAAGCCTCACTTAGTTTTAATCTTCCCAATAATCACTATCAACGATTATTCAACTTGGGAAAAACACATCCTGTCTTTAACTGGGTTAAAGAACCAATGTCATTTAAAACATGATTCACTATAAACCCAAGATCACATTACATTAATTATCGGGTTAAAGAACAAGTGTTATTTAAAACACCGTTCACGATAAACCCAAAAATCAATTCAAATTCAATTCAAATTAAATACCATTTAATTGGTACACTTCATTAAATCAAAACAAAAAGATTTAATCTTTTTCTCAACTGGGTTTAAGAACAGTGTTAATGAAGACACCATTCACGGCAAACCCAAAACACATTTAATATTAAATACAAGGCTCTGAATAGAAAATATATCATCTTATATTCAATATCAAATTCTACGACCAACAAATATCGTATTGGAAATAACGATATAAATATATCTTTCAAATTTCCATAACAATATCTGTATAATCACGAAATCCAACATCGAAATACTCCAAAGACAATTTCAATTCAAATCCATTCCAATTCAATTATTGGAAATTCTGGTTACCTTTAAAACCCCTTTTCAAATTCAATTTATTTGTTTCAAAATAAATTGATTTTAATTCTAGTTCAAAACTAGTTCATTTCGATAAAAATCTATTTTTATCTTTTCAAATATGGAGTTTTTCATCCCAATTCTTCCCAAATCATTTCTTATGATTTTACACAAATTATTACTATTTTTAATAATTTTATCAAGGCCCGTACAGTCGATTTCCATCAACGGCCATCGAACTTCACTTACACCGACCTTTTCCAAATTTGATTTGGACATAATTCCAAATCCAACAGTTAGATTTCAAATCTCTAATATTCAATAGAAAGCTCTTTTCGATACGAACCCAACGGTTCCGGTTTTAGGAGAATCCGACGGTCGGATCTCCCGCAATGTCCATTTGAAGTCAATGGTCGAAATTCACGAACTGCCGCCGCGCGGCGCATTCTATTCAGGCCATTATATTATATATATAATATATACTTCATCGATTTCCTTTTAAAACGTATTTTATAAATCGTTTTCAAAACGATTTCAACTTCTTTTTCAAATTCAAATCAAAATTGAATTTTCCCTTACAAATTCGTTCTAAATTCATTTTAAATTGATTTCAATTCAAATCGATTTTTAATTCAATTTCAGTTCGTTTTCAATCCAATTCAATTTCTATTTGATTTCTATTCGATTTTGAATTTATTTCAAATCGATTTCTATTCAATTTCAATTCAATTCGAATTCATTTTAATTTGATTTCAATTCGAATTCATTTTAATTTGATTTCAATTCGAATTCAATTCTATTCAATTTTAATTTGAATTCAATTTTAATTCGAATTCAATTCTATTCAATTTTAATTCGAATTCAATTCTATTCAATTTTATTCGAATTTCAAATCTATTTCAATATTCATTGAAAAATGAATAAAATCGATATAAACATCGTTCACGTCAAAATGGCGTCAATCTAATCAACACGGCTTTATATATTTCTATTTTCAAATATTCTATTTCAAATATTTCTTTTCCAATATTTCTATTCAAATATTTCTATTCAAAACTGGAATGAGGCCCAATCAATTACCATATAATGTTAATTATATGGATTTTCCACAACACATGTATAAAATAACAACGATAAATAATCAACCATCATCCAGAGTGCATTCTACACTGTATAAGAATCAAATATAAATATTTAACGCTTATGAAAGTCTGTCAATCAATCGATCGACATACAATTAATTATTGGGATTAGTGTATGTCATATATCATCCCAATACCCGTGTGGGGTTTCAAACAATCAAACACAGATTTTATTTGTGCAGTTGGGCGATGTGTAAAATTTATCGTCCCAATCAATATCAATCAAATCAGTGTATATAAACAAATCTCCGATTTGTTTATAAATATTTATTTTAAATACACGTTAAAAATTCTATTTTTAACTATAAAATATTTTCCATTATAAAATATTTTATTTCATTCTACATCACACAATCAAATTTCACAACATAGCAACCAAACAAACAAGTCATCCATGGTCTGTGGACGACGGGTGTCGGGTGCTACTAAACACCGTCTGCATCCTAATATATATTTTAACTAGAAAACTAAATTAAAAGTGAGAAATTCTCACTGAGGGTTCCACTCCGCCGTGCTTTGCTTTTGAACTGCTGAACCGTCTGGATCTGTTTGAAATTCCAATGCAGTCCTTTTCCCGCTATTTACAATAAAAATTATATTTTTATTATTTCATTGTAATAAATAAAAATCATATTTCTATTTCATATATTTTTACAACGCTTCATTCTATATAAAAATATATTTTTATTCTCATATAAAGATCGAATTTTTATCTCTACTTTATATGTATAAAAATCTCGCCTTTTCTTAACTAAAAATCAAATTTTTCTATAATAAAAACTTCACCTTTCTAATGTTATAAATCGTATCCTTTATAACTGAACATCGTATGTTTTTATATACTTTAAAAATCATTTCTAAAATTAATTATACATTAAAAAACTATATTTTTATTATAACCTTAAAGAAAAACTGATTTCATAATAAAATAAAAACAAAAAGGATAAATAAATACTTACAGTTGGATTTATAAGGTGAGGGGGCTGTTTTTCGCATCTCGAAGGGGAAGAAAGGGGGAAGGAGCATTGGCGAGAGAGGGGGGTCCTGACGCGGCTGCTCACAGCCGGAGCTCGATGGTGGCGCCACCAAGGCGCTGGGGAGCGTTGAGCAGTCGGCGCAGTCTTCTATTTGCTCGCGGGTCCTGGAGCTTTCGTCGTTCAAAGAGGAGAGGGGAGAAGGAAGGAGAGGGGGTGGCGATTGTCGGAGGCCGGAGGGGAGGCGGAGTGGAGCAGCGACGGTGGGGCGTCGAAGTCGGGGCGGAGCGATTTAGGGTTCCGTCGCTTTTGATTTGGGAGTGGCGGTTCTTTTTTTTCTTTTCTTTTCTGAATGAGGAGAGAGAGGGGGGAAGAGGGGGTAAGGGATATATAAATTTTAATATTTAATTATTTTTATTTTCAAAAAGCAACTTTTCATTTCGACTTCGAAATCGAACCCACCGCCTGTCGTCCATAGCTAATTACCCCCATTCTGAACAAAATGGGATATGTATCATAAGCTGATTTGATTGTTTCGATCAGTTTTCGTCAAAATCAAAATATAACTCTATATATTGAATTTGAACGCACATTTCAATTTACCGGGACCACGTACTAACTAGAAAAATTCCAAAAAAATATTTTCTAGCTTCATATTAACGATACGGTCCTAACAAAACTAGTTTCGTCAAATTCCGAGACCGTTTGAAAAATGGCCATTTTCCAGTTGAGTAAAATCAACTAAAACTGGTCAAACGCGTTTTCCTTTGCCACGCTCACATATTGATTCGAAAAATTACGAAATTTGAAACCTAGCAATAACTTGACATCGCGGATCCAACAAAAGTGGTTTCGTCGAAATCCGAGGTCGTTTGCAAAATGGCCATTTTTAAGGGCCGAAATTCCATAGCGATTATTCTGAAATTTCAACTGGACATCACTTTTTATCCCCGCTATGAAATTTCAATTTTTCTGATTCGTTGGAAAGATATTATCAATTAGATTGAAATATTTTTGGTTTCGCTAAATTCCGGTTTATTTTGAATCTTGTATATTCATTTGAACTTTGAAATTGAATTATCGAACTACCACGCCATTTTCAATTCCTTTTATATATATAAATAATTATTTATATTCTAACGACGACGTATATAAATATATATGTTCTATTTCTATTCAAAATAAATTTCTCGTCGTTATTATTTAAAATAATTCATTTAGAATATTCAAAATTCGCTAAAATTGCCAAAATAAAAAATTTAAATTGGCCCAGATTTCCGTGTAATTACAATCTCCCTCACTTAAAACTTTTCGTCCCTGAAAAGGAACGAAGCCGAAAGTTGTTTAATTAATCAACTCAACTTTCAGTATTTTCACTACGGCTTAAGTTCTTCAACTTTTCAGTTTCTAAGAACTTTTCAAATTTTTCAAAAATTTGGCTAACACCCTAAATTTCCGAAAAATTTCGCCATAACCTCCCCTGCACCGGGGACTTCGGTATATTTCATATAACCTCCCATGGCCATCTTCAATCCAAAAGAAAAAGAAAAGGCCAAGCGGCTAGCCAATCGGCTCATAAAATCATCATCACCCAAACAAAACAGTAAATTATGGTAAACATGTACCTATTTGTCGGGTAAACAATTTTATTCTTCTGCTCTAGCCTCTTTGCAATGACCTGTTCAATGTAAGTACATGTATATGCATGCAAATGCGACAAATTTTCAATACAATTCACTATTTGATTCAATTTGGTTATAGGTTCAACATTCAATTAATCAAAACAGTAATCAAACAACACAACCATCAATCAATTAGTTGGTTAGCGTTCCAAATCCATAATTTTGATATATAGTCAAAAATCACATTTTTGATGCCAAATCACAAAAATATACTCTAACTATATTTTGGTTCTCACACTAGTCTAATGGAAATATATAGATATCACACCTTCGAAACTCGAATATAAATACTGATGATGTCATGACAATCATCAGTACCATCTCCGGGCGACTAGAGTGTAATTCTATATCTGCCCAGTATATTAAAACTTCAAATACACGTGAATCAGACGTATACCCAAAGTCTATATATACTGGACTGTCCAAATCAATACAAATAAATATTCAAATACGTATAAAACGATTTAAATTTCAAAAATTATTTTCATTTTAAAACATACTCTTCACACTCGTTCTAGGATACCACTGATCCTATCTCTAACGAGTCATTCTCATTGGATATTACTAATCCAATTTCTGATGAATTCTTTCATTCGGTTCTAACGTGTCTTGTTCTTTGAGCTTTGTAAACCAAAGCTCTGATACCAAATGTAACGAAAAGGAATTTCGCTCGATCCGAATCAGTCGCTAAACCGATCAAGACCGTTCGAAACCCCTGATCGCTTTGAGAACACGACAAATCAGAACCCAAACAGAAGAACATTTCATTGCTTATTACAACAATTCCATCAGATTACAAGAATATACAGAGTATAAACCAATATTACACATTATAAAATATCAAAGATTATAATACATTACATCGCAGCGGAATATAATACAATACACAACTAGAAGTAATACACGGATACAGAGCTTTCCGAGTATCGTCCCAGCTGTAAATCAGGATCCTGTGAATATAAATCTGCAAAACCAAAACTACTAGCTGCCTGTGTCAAAATAAGGGCACCCAGAGTTTAGGTTAAAACAATAAACTCCAGGTCAGTCATGGGACTGGTGTGAGAACTAAAACAGTTATTAATCTTTATTTTAAAGTTCGGTAAATCAAGGGACCACGCCGCATAACACGGAACGGGTTTCCTCCCAAGAATACCAGTGCATAAAACAAACAGTGTAATGCTAAATAAAGAAAAATGAAGCTATTATAAGACCCAGGTCCTATCACACAATGCAACGCAAGCCGGGGGATAGGGTTTTTACCTTATAATAGCCAAGAATGCTTGATACGTTTAAAACAAATCTTTTGATACTATTATAAGTGCATAGTGTATAAAACAACTTCAAATCATAAGTATCAATCATAGAAGGCATAAGCGCCCCATCCCACTATGTCGCCATACTAGGCTCCACAAATAAAACTGCAAAGTCACGTATTGGAAGTTGGATTTCCATCTGTGAACCGAGGCAAAAGATAGTCCTCTACCGATTCGAGACGCTCTAGCCCGTGTCTCAGGTCAGAGCTCGAGTGACCTTCGGAGCGACAGGGCCGGTCTACCGATGTTGATTAAAATGCCTGAACATGGCGTTTCCCCACCCTTTGGGGTGTCAATGAGCCCAATGACTCCATCGGTCCCGGATTGACCGATATATCCGAGGCGCCTCGCAACAGCAACAACCACCTAAGTCAAACTCGTCAGGGCATGTAAAAACACTAACGCCACTTCTAGCTAGAAAGAAACGCATGTCCTCCCTGAGGTCCTTCTCCCGTTTTTAGTTCACAACCGGGGTGTGAGGCTCGCGAATTCACGTTACACAAAGCTATGCCACACAGGCCGTGCTTTGATCATCAACCACAAGACTCTGCTTTTCAACAGAAGCCTTGATCATTTGCATCTTAGCATGCCACACGGGCAATTCATGCTATGCAATCGATATCAATCACACAGAATGAAATCCGATGTCAGACACACAGTCCATTTACAAGTTCGTTCTGGGTCTGAATGAAACCAGAGGCACCTAGTACCCCGCATATCCATCGATCTCCAAGTACGTCTGGACGATCACTAACTGATTCCCTCCTCTTGGGTGTACGGCCCAATCAAGATCATCAGTAACCACCCAAACGACGTGAAGACCTCCGGTCTTCGACCACCGTCTTCATCCTCGACACCACGTCGAATCATTTATTCAGAATGGGATAAACCCGGTCTTTCTGAATAACTCGCTAATATAATAAACAAGTGTTACACAAACACAACATACGCCTCATTCCAATTAAGAATATTTTTTTATTCAAATATTCTTATACTTTGGGAAATGTTCCCATTAATTTTATCAAAGATAAATTCTTTAAATTTATTCTTTAATCTCCTTTGAATATTAATTCAAACTAGTCGGGATTAGTGAACCACATCGAAGTAATCATTTATTTTATTTCCCAATCCCAACCTATTCATCCCATGAAGTAAAACTGGTAATACTTCATATCTAACACCACAATGTTATCGGTAAATTCAATTACTATTTCATGTTCAAATCTAATCAAAGATTTAACTATCGCCTAGAGCAAAACTGGTGATACTTCGTTCTCGATTATTTCAGTCTAATTAAAGATTCATTAAAACCTCACTTAGTTTTAATATTCCCAATAATCACTATCAATGATTATTCTACTTGGGAAAAACACATCCTGTCTTTAACTGGGTTAAAGAACCAATGTCATTTAAAACATGATTCACTATAAACCCAAAATCACATTACATTAATTATCGGGTTAAAGAACAAGTGTTATTTAAAACACCATTCACGATAAACCCAAAAATCAATTCAAATTCAATTCCAATTAAATACCATTTAATTGGTACACTTCATTAAATCAAAACAAAAAGATTTAATCTTTTTCTCAACTGGGTTTAAGAACAGTGTTAATGAAGACACTATTCACGGCAAACCTAAATCACATTTGATATTAAATACAAGGCTCTGAATAGAAAATATATCAGCTTATATTCAATATCAAATTCTACGACCAACAAATATCGTATTGGAAATAACGATATAAATATATCTTTTAAATTTCCATAAAAATATCTGTATAATCACGAAATCCAACATCGAAATACTCCAAAGAAAATTTCGATTCAAATCCATTCCAATTCAATTATTGGAAATTCTAGTTACCTTTAAAACCCCTTTTCAAATTCAATTTATTTGTTTCAAAATAAATTGATTTTAATTCTAGTTCAAAACTAGTTCATTTCGATAAAAATCTATTTTTATGTTTTCAAATATGGAGTTTTTCATCCCAATTCTTCCCAAATCATTTCTTATGATTTTACACAAATTATTACTATTTTTAATAATTTTATCAGGGCCCGTACAGTCGATTTCCATCAACGGCCATCGAACTGCACTTACATCGACCTTTTCCAAATTTGATTTGGACATAATTCCAAATCCAACCGTTAGATTTCAAATCTCTAATATTCGATAGAAAGCTCTTTTCGATACGAACCTACTGTTTCCGGTTTTAGGAGAATCCGACGGTCGGATCTCGCGCAATGTCCATTCGAAGTCAATGGTCGAAATTCACGAACTGCCGCAGCGCGGCGCGTTCTATTCAGGCCATTATATTATATATATAATATATACTTCGTCGATTTCCTTTTAAAACGTATTTTATAAATCGTTTTAAATCTGTTTTCAAAACGATTTCAACTTCTTTTTCAAATTCAAATCAAAATTGAATTTTCCCTTACAAATTCGTTTTAAATTCATTTCAAATTGATTTCAATTCAAATCGATTTTTAATTCAATTTCAGTTCGTTTTCAATTCAATTTCTATTCGATTTTAAATTTATTTCAAATCGATTTCTATTGAATTTCAATTCAATTCGAATTCATTTTAATTTGATTTCAATTCGAATTCAATTCTATTCAATTTTAATTCGAATTCAATTCTATTCAATTTTAATTCGAATTCAATTCTATTCAATTTTAATTCGAATTCAATTCTATTCAATTTTAATTCGAATTCAATTCTATTCAATTTTAATTCGAATTCAATTCTATTTAATTTTATTCGAATTTCAAATTTATTTCAATATTCATTGAAAAATGAATAAAAACGATATAAACATCGTTCACGTCAAAATGGCATCAATCTAATCTACACGGCTTTATATATTTCTATTTTCAAATATTCTATTTCAAATATTTCTTTTCCAATATTTCTATTCAAATATTTCTATTCAAAACTGGAATGAGGCCCAATCAATTACCATATAATGTTATATGGATTTTCTACAACACATGTATAAAATAACAACGATAAATAATCAACCATCATCCAGAGTGCATTCTACACTGTATAAGCATCAAATATAAATATTTAACGCTTATGACAGTCTGTCAATCAATCGATTGACATACAACTAATTATTGGGATTAGTGTATGTCATATATCATCCCAATACCCGTGTGGGGTTTCAAACAATCAAACACAGATTTTATTTGTGCAGTTGGGCGATGTGTAAAATTTATCGTCCCAATCAATATCAATCAAATCAGTGTATATAAACAAATCCCCAATTGTTTATAAATATTTATTTTAAATACACGTTAAAAATTCTATTTTTAACTATAAAATATTTTCCACTATAAAATATTTCATTCTACATAACACAATCAAATTTCACAACATAGCAACCAAACAAACAAGTCATCCATGGTCTGTGGACGACGGGTGTCGGGTGCTACTAAACACCGTTTGCGTCCTAGTATATATTTTAACTAGAAAACTAAATTAATACTGAGAAATTCTCACCGAGGGTTCCACTTCGCCGTGCTTTGCTTTTGAACTGCTGAACCGTCTGGATCTGTTTGAAATTCCAATGCAGTCCTTTTCCCGCTATTTACAATAAAAATTATATTTTTATTATTTCATTGTAATAAATAAAAATCATATTTTTATTTCTATTTCATATATTTTTACAACGCTTCATTCTATATAAAAATTATATTTTTATTCTCATATAAAGATCGAATTTTTATCTCTACTTTATATGTATAAAAATCTCGCCTTTTCTTAACTAAAAATCAAATTTTTCTATAATAAAAACTTCACCTTTCTAATGTTATAAATCGTATCCTTTGTAACTGAACATCGTATGTTTTTATATACTTTAAAAATCATTTCTAAAATTAATAATACATTTAAAAACCATATTTTTATTATAACCTTAAAGAAAAACTGATTTCATAATAAAATAAAAACAAAAAGGATAAATAAATACTTACAGTTGGATTTATAAGGGGAGGGGGCTGTTTTTCGCATCTCGAAGGGGAAGAAAGGGGGAAGGAGCATTGGCGAGAGAGGGGGGGTCCTGACGCGGCTGCTCACTGCCGGAGCTCGCTGGTGGCGCCACCAAGGCGCAGAGGCGCTTGAGAGCGTTGAGCAGTCGGCGCGATCTTCTGTTTGCTCGCGGGTCCTGGAGCTGTCGTCGTTCGAAGAGGAGAGGGGAGAAGGGAAGGAGAGGGGGGTGGCGATTGTCGGAGGCCAGAGGGGAGGCGGAGTGGAGCAGCGACGGTGGGGCGTCGAAGTTGGGGCGGAGCGATTTAGGGATCCGTCGCTTTTGATTTGGGAGTGGCGGTTTTTTATTTTTATTTTCTTTTCTGAATGAGGAGAGAGAAGGGGGAAAGAGGGGGGTAAGGGATATATAAATTTTAATATTTAATTATTTTTATTTTCAAAAAGCAACTTTTAATTTCGACCTCGAAATCGAACCCACCACCTGTCGTCCATAGCTAATTACCCCCATTCCGAACACAATGGGATATGTATCGTAAGCTGATTTGATCGTTTCGATCAGTTTTCGTCAAAATCAAAATATAACTCTATATATTGAATTTGAACGCACATTTCAATTTACCGGGGCCGCATACTAACTAGAAAAATTCCAGAAAAATATTTTCTAGCTTCATATTAACGATACGGTCCTAACAAAACTAATTTCATCAAATTCCGAGACCGTTTGAAAAATGGCCATTTTCCAGTCGATTAAAATCAACTGAAACTGGTCAAACGTGTTTTCCTTTGCCACGCTCACATATTGATTCGAAAAATTACGAAATTTGAAACCTAGCAATTACTTGGCATCGCGGATCCAACAAAATTGGTTTCGTCGAAATCCGAGGTCGTTTGCAAAATGGCCATTTTTAAGGGCCGAAATTCCATAGCGACTATTCTGAAATTTCAACTGGACATAACTTTTTATCCCCGCTATGAAATTTCAATTTTTCTGATTCGTTGGAAAGATATTATCAATTAGATTCAAATATTTTTGGTTTCGCTAAATTCCGGTTTATTTTGAATCCTGTATATTCATTTGAACTTTGAAATCGAATTATCGAACTACCGCGCTATTTTCAATTCCTTTTATATATATAAATAATTATTTATATTCTAACAACGACGTATATAAATATATACGTTCTATTTCTATTCAAAATAAATTTCTCGTCGCTATTATTTAAAATTATTCATTTTGAATATTCAAAATTCGCTAAAATTGGCAAAATAAATTTTTTAAATTGGCCCAGATTTCCGGGTTATTACAAAAGAAAACAGGTCAGACATAAGTCTGGTAAGTCCAGTGATTTTTCAGCATGCAAACAAGATAAAGGATCATGACATGAATACTGAAAATAGGACAATACCGTAAAACAAGATAACTTAAGACAAGATAAGGCAAGGTAAACTGAATGCCCTTCTACTCTTTCTCTGCTTCTCTATTACCCTGTTATTCTGATTTCTATATATCTGCACCGCCTAACTAGTGTCCCAACTAGTAATCTGTATAAAATGATAATATTACAACATGATCCCGATCCCTGCAATTGTGGTAGCCTTCAGGTATACATCTAGTAGGAGGATCTTACCTCAATCAGCCTAATTGCCACGAAGATGTTAGATGTACCCTTAGTACCCTATCGATCGGCTCCCTACTTGTATTAATGTTCCATGTGTCTGTGTAAATCGGCCCTCTCATGCGTGTAGATACCCTTTGCTGGTCCCACCATAAGGTGTATCAATCCTTATGATAGCAACCCGACACGATTCAAGATGCACGGTGTGTAACTACTGGTACCCAGTGCCTGCTTTTTCCCACTTCGGAGTATGTGCACGCCCGTAAACTGTCGAAACCAACACTGACGTACCACCTGCCGCTATTTTGACCGATTATAATCAGCCCAGTAATCGTGCCCCACCCTGCCTAGTTCAGGGTACCATGATAATACTATGTGGGTTACTGCTGAAATGGATCCCCGTTACTAGGTTTTCCTACTGGTTAAGTTTGTGGGCCTACATATACAAATATTACCCACCTACACGAGATGTACTTAACCCTCCCACCAATTCAAGCATGTTTATTTAACAGTCAAGTTTGTGGGCCTATGTATACTAATATTACCCACCTACACGAGATGTACTTAACCCTCCCACCGATTCAAGCATGTTTATTTAACGGTTAAGTTTGTAGGCCTATATATACTAATATTACCCACCTACACGAGATGTACTTAACCCTCCCACCGATTCAAGCATGTTTATTTAATGGTTAAGTTTGTGGGCCTATATATACTAATATTACCCATCTACATGAGACGTACTTAACCCTCCCACTGATCAAGTCAATACGTATTATTGGTTAAGCTTGCCCTAACCCTATCCGCTTCGTTCATGCAATATTGGTTAAGTGTTATCCATTCATGTTAACTTAACCCACCCACACATCATGTTGTATTGGTTAAGTGTTTTTTATTAACTTAACCCTACTCGTTCATCATGTTATATTGGTTAAGTTTTGCCCTCTTGTATTACTTAACCCTATCATACATCATGTTATATATATTGGTTAAGTGTTGCCTTCTTGTGTTACATAACCCTACCATACATCATGTTATATATTGGTTAAGTGTTGCCTTCTTGTGTTACTCAACCCTACCATACATCATGTTATATCGGTTAAGTGTTGCCTTAGTTAACTTAACCCTACCATTTGTTTAATTAACATGTTGTCATGGTTAAGTGTTGCCTTAGTTAACTTAACCCTACCATTTGTTTAATTAACATGTTGTACTAGTTAAGTGTTGCATTAGTTAACTTAACCCTCCCATTTGTTTACTTAACATGTTGTACTGGTTAAGTGTTGCCTTAGTTAACTTAACCATACCATTCTTAACATGTCTTGTTCATTAGCATCAATTGATTTATTAATGTACCCTCTCACATTAGATCTGTGTTGTTGCGGTTACTGGATGTGCCGGGCGGTTCCGGACACTACAACTCAATCTAACCTCGGGTTTTTATTGGGCATGATGCACTAACCTCTTACATTAGATAGCCGTTGTTGCAGTTACTAGATGTGTCGGGCGGTTCCGGGTAGTTTTACACCACAACCTAATCTAACCTTGGGTTAGGCATGTTCATCCTTTATTTAATTTACATATCCGTCATTTATGTCAAGTTTATATGTAAATTATCCACAAGTGTTGTCATGTCACATTTACTATTTAAATTATGTTCATAATTAATGGTATACAAATTATACCATTTCATGTTATTAATCATTTACATGATTATGAGCCAATCTATGCCATTAGCATGTAATTTAATGTTTGACCCCAACGTTTCCCCCGTTATTCGTTCACATAATTTACGTAGAACGTTAGGCTCGCAAATTAGCCTAACTCATAAACAAAAGGGAAAAGAAAGGAACATGTAGCATTCCAACAGCACAAAATAATATGAATCTAACTAAGCATGTGTAATACAAATTTTTCATGAACAATATAAACTTAATCAAGCATATCAATGTGAAATTATACTTGAGTTAGATCCAATTAATATAGATCTTAAGCATATGAACAGGAATTTACATAAATCTTAAACTTATGTATAAACTTGGAACTAAACATGTAAGCATGTAGATCTAAACATATAAGCATATATGAACATGACTTAGTTTATGAAAATGTACATAACATAACATAAAAGCAAGCATGTAGATCTAAACATATATGAACATGACTTAGCTTATGAACATGTACATAACATCACATAAAAGCATCACCAAATTAATATACAATAGGTTCAATTGTACAAATCACAATAGTCTCATAGGCACAGTTAATTTCAGATTTGTCATAAGGATAAACATGAATCAGAATCACAATTAGGCACAG
Source organism: Allium sativum (assembly GCA_030737875.1). NCBI lineage: Eukaryota > Viridiplantae > Streptophyta > Magnoliopsida > Asparagales > Amaryllidaceae > Allium > Allium sativum. Next base: position 533,920,356 of record CM060915.1, read on the forward strand.
TTCTAGATTCGATTTATTTCAAGTCATGACTTTTATATATTTAAATCTGAAATATAACTGAACTTACAGAAAAAAAACAGTCTTGTATTCTGGAATCTGATTTCTGAATTTATTGAGCTATTCCTTTGATGTAGACTATTGACGTTCTTCTAATTGATTTCAAGTTGAAGAAGATATTCTAGTTTTAAGAAGATGGAGGCTACACTAGTTCAGAGAGAGATAGCATGACGGCTTCACAGAATGTGTTTATGTGTTTTAGGTTTAGGGTTTGAGTTGATTATATAGAAGTCTAGGATTAATTCTTGCCTTTAGATTAGTCTAGGAGAAATCAGAGCCATCAAACCAAAGAGATGTGTCGTCCAGCCAACCATAGCATGACACATATGCCATAATACCTCAAAATCCGTCAATGTCCAATCAGAGAAGGCCACATCAGCACAGGGTTGTCAAAATTCGTCAGTGGCCAGATTTGGCTGACGGGGTCGACCCCTAAGGGGGGGGTCGACACCTATGTCGACCCTGCGGGTCTCGGGTCGACACCCCAAACATGGTCGGTTCCGCGTTTCCTCCTCCCGCCTTCGCTATTTTGAATATTTTATTTTAATTCTGGTTTAAACTGAAATCTTCTAACCTCCATAACTTCTTCATACTATATCTGTTTTACGCAAACTCGGACTCTACCTCAAGTAGAATTCTGAGACGAACGCAATGGCGCAACCCATTTCCCTTAATTCTTCTTTTAAAGATTAATTATTCTTTAATTATCTCTTATGTCCCATTTTAAAATTACGGGGTGTTACATTCTCCCTCCTTAAAGGATTTCATCCCCGAAATCTCCAAGTCAAGAAGAATGTTTATCCTACCATCCAACATCCATCTACTCAACTATTCAATCACAGGCATCCATTGTCCATAAAAGGTCTCTAATGCTTTTCATAAACATATGCATAGTGTGTGTGTATGTCCTTACCCAAATGCAAAATCAGGCGGTCTACTGATTCAGTTGACCTCCTTAATGCAAATTATGCTAGTGCCATGAGTCCATCATGTATGCAATTATTCCTAATCGTACTTTATAACTTCTACATGGGTGCACAATCATTCATACAAATGCAACATCCATATGATATCACATCATGTTTCAATCTATATATATATATAAATTCACTCATGCATATGCAATATGGAAGTGACGGAGCTGATCTGGTGCCTAATGTTTGTATATGCATCCACGAGCAACCACTAGCAAACACTTACATCCACTTGCGTCCACCAAACATAACATGTCTCAAACACATGTTTACATCCATTGGCTTCTACCTAAGGATCAAGGATAGGATCGAGAGGATATACTTAAAAGATAAAGACTAGCATGCAAATAAACTTTACAGAAAAAGAGAGATCAAGGATATACCCTCAAAAAAAGGGTATGATGCATGTATGAGACGACCCAAAATCCCGTTCTCACGGAGACAAGGGTTATCTTTAAGAATATAACACAGAAACATAAAATAGCAGAACAGAATTAAATAAATACACCAGATAATGAACAACAGAATATACTGGATAAAAATAATCATCAGAGTTACACAGTATACAGGATCTTACTTAGTACAAATACAGTTCAGCTATACATAAATGTCTACAGCGGAAATAAACAAAATATGTACAATAGGAGCTGAACAGCATAAAAAAGAAATAAATGATAGAATCCATCTTCAGCTCCAGCTATCCAGAAAGAACCAGCTAAACCTGAATACAAGGCTGCCCGTGTGGAAAAAGGGGCACCCGAGTTTGAGAGTGAAACAAACTACGAGTCAGTCATGGGACTGGTATGAGAAATCTACTCAACACATATATAATTTGGCAAATCACAGGACCACGCCACTTTCGTGGAACGGGTTTACTCCATTGGATTGCCAGTGCTTTAAAATAAATCTTTCTTTTAAACATCGCTATGCTTTTTATAAAAATGAAGCCGTCATAAGACTCAGTTCCCATCACACAATGCAACGCAAACCGGAGGATAGAGTTTTTACCTTATAACGGCCAAATATGCTTGATACGAATAAAACAAAGGCATTTGATATTATTGCTAGTGTTTATATGTTTTGAAAACTATTTCAAATCATAACTATCAATCATAGACGGCATTAATGCCCCATACCACTATGTCGCCATATATAGGTATACAATCAAAACCGCACGATGTCGTATTTGGAAATTGGATTTCCGTCATGAACCAAGGCAAAAGATAGTCCTTACCGAATTCGAGACGCTCTAGCCCGTGTCCCAGGACCCAGACACAGGTGGGCCCTTGGATCGTCAGGGCCGGTCCACCGATGTGGATTAAAATTCCTGAACACTGCGTTTCCACGCCCTTTGGGGCGTAAACGAGCCAACGAATGACTCCATCGGACCCGGATCGTCCGATCAAACTGAGGCGCCTCGCAACAGCAACAACCACATAGGTGAAAAGTGTATAAATGTCAGGGCTGGTAGGTCACTGACACCACCCTAGCTAGAAAGAAACGCATGTCCTCCCTGAGGTCCTTTCTCCCGTTTTAGGTTCATACCGGGGTGTGAGGCTCGCGAATTTACGTTATACACAAAGCTACGCCACACAGGCGGTGCTTTGATCATCACCACAAGACTTTGCTTTTCAACAGAAGCCCTGATCAGTGCATCTTAGCATGCCACACAGGCAATTCACACCGTGCAACTGATGGCTATCAATCACACAGAACAAATTCCAATGTCGGACACACAGTCCATTTACAAGTCCGTTCTGGGTCTGAACGAAACCGGAGGCACTAAATACCTCGCAAACCCTTCGACCACCACGTACGTCTGGACGATCACCACTCATTATCCATATTTCGGGATGCCCCCCAATCAGGACCTCGGTTACCATCCAAACGAGGTGAAGATCTCCGGTCTTCGACCATCGTCTTCATCTTCGAATTTCAATCGTCGGTCGATTATTCGAAATGAGAATTAACTCGGCCTTTTCAAATAATTCACGTATATTTAGAATTTCAAATCGATTTATTTCAATGGTTAAATTATTCGACAACACCAATTGTGTTCTTTAATGTAATTTTCACACCAAACACATTCAACCATCAAAAGCCACATAAATCAAGCAAATTCAGTTTATTTCCATTCCATATCGTTTATGATATTTTATAAGGATTTATCGCTATTTTTATTTATTTTAAAATAGCCTATTTATTCAAAACGACGCTTCGGGCCATAAAGCGGCCGTGGCGCTGTTTTTCTTCAGATTTGATTTACACATATCTGAAAATCTAACCGTTGGATCTTCACAAAATTTACATCATTAGGAAGGTCTTTTCAAAACGAATCCAACGGTTCCAGTTTCGGGAAAATCCGACGGTCGGATCTCCCGGTACAATCGTTTGAAGTTGCGATTTCAAAATACGAACTGCAGCGTCGTTATTCGATTTAATATATAATTATATTTATATATATAAAAATATAATCGCTTCTGGCGCTGTTTTTCTTCAGATTTGAATTAAACATTCCAGACAATCCAACCGTTGGATTTTTACAAGGTTGGTGCCGTTGGAAAGATATTTCTAAGGCGAACCCGACGGTTGAGGTTTCGGGAAGATCCAATGGTCGGATTCCCCGCACCAGTCGTTTGAAATCACGGTTTCAAAATACGAACTGCACGGCTTCGTTTCGTTTTAATTTTATTTATATTTATATATTTGTATAAATATAGTTCATTCAATGATTTCAATATCGTTTTCACTTCAAATATTTTTCTAACACCTTAAAATTTTGGAAAATTTCGCCATAACCTCCCCTGCACCGGGAGCATCGGGAAATCGCAAATAGCTTTCCCGGTCCTTCTAATCTCAAAAAGAAAAAGAAAAAGCCAAGCGGCTAGCCAACAGGCTCATAAAATCATCACCCAAACAAAGCAGTAAATGTGTACCTATTTGTCGGGCACAAAATTTTATTCCTCTTCTCTAGCCCCTTTGCTTTAACCTGTTCAATGAATATGTATGTACATATATACACAGTTCTTATCATTTATCATTTTCTATTCGACTTCATATTTGATTTCTATTTGGTTTAAAAACACCATTCATTCTAATGTTACATAAATAGGTGCAAATCATTTCATTAGCTAATTAATGAATATTTCAACTCATATATGTTTATTTTGAACAAGTGGCTATTTTTAACACTTCACATTTCAACGATTTATGCATACAATAAAAATGTGATTTTTATTATCAAACAATTTATTTCAAAATATGAATACCATTCAACACATGAATTTCTAATCAACGAATGAATATCAATTCAACACATGAATGTTTTCTATAGTTTTTATATATAGATAAAAATGTGTTTTTTATCGTCAAACAATTTATTTCAAAATATGAATACCATTCAACACATGAATTTCTAATCAACGAATGAATATCAATTCAACACATGAATGTTTTCTATAGTTTCTATAATTTCTTTTAAAATCAGTTTTTAAACCTCTTAAAAATCAGTTTTTAAATCTGTTAAAAATCAGTTTTTAACTTCTTTTAAAATCAGTTTTTCTTTTTAAAAAAAATCAGAATTTACTTATTAAAATCTGTCTTACCCTTTTTTAAAAAAAATCAGTTTTAAATCTTTTTATAAAAATCAGTTTTTACAGAATAAAAATAAAATAAAATAAAATAAAATACTCACCGCAATCTGCGAAGGGGGGAGGGGGACTGCTGCTGCTCTTGGCGGCGTCGGGGAGGTCGCGGTTGGAGGAGGGACAGGCGGAGGCGGGTGGCCTTCAGCTCGTCGGCGGTGGCGTCTCGAACGGGGCTTGCGGATTTAGGGTGTCGCGATGGCTTAGGGGTGGTTCGGATTGAAGGAGGAGGAGGGAGCGAGAGCAAGGAAGAGGGGGGAGAAGATCGGAGGGCGCGGTGGAGGTCTGGTCAACGGCGAAGGCGGGCGTCGATCTTTTTTTTCTTTTTTTTTCTGAGCGAAATGGAGAGAGAAGAGGGAATAGGGGGGGTTTATATAAAATATATATATTTAATTAATTAATTTTGCAAAAAGTTGACTTTTACATACGACCTCGAAACGAGGCCCACCGCCTGTCGTCCATAGCGTTTTACCCCCATTCCGAGCACAATGGGATATGTATCGTAAGCTGATTTGATCGTTACAATCAGTTCCCGTTGAATTTACATTTAAATCACTATATTGAATTTTAAACGTACATTTCAAATTACCGGGGTCACATACTAACTAGAAAAATTCCAGAAAAATATTTTCTAGCTTCGTATTGACGATACGGTCCTAACAAAACTAGTTTCGTCGAATTCTGAGACCGTTTGAAAAATGGCCAATTTCTAGTCGATTGAAATCAACTGAAACCGGCCAAACGCGTTTTCCTTTGCCACGCTCACATATTGATTCGAAAAATTATGAAATTTGAAACCTAGCAATAACTTGACATCACGGATCCAACAAAAGTGGTTTCGTCGAAATCCGAGGTCGTTTGCAAAATGTCCATTTTTAAGGGTCTGAATTCCATAGCGACTATTCAAAATTTTCAACTGGACATATCTTTTGATTCCCGCTATCAAATTTCGATTGGTCAGATTCTTGGAAAGATATCATCAATTAGATCCTAATGTTTTTGGTTTCACTAAAATCCGGATTGTTTTGCACCCGGTACAGTCCGACAAAGTTTGAATTTAATTTTCGAAACTACAACGCCATTTCAGGCTTTGTTTATAATTATAATTAATTATATTCGTTTTCAAATGTCGATTCAAACTCAGTTTTCATCGCCATTATTTAAAATATTCATTTTAAATATTTAAAATCCATTATTTTAGCCAATTTAAAAATTTTAAATTGGTTCAGATTTTCCGGGTCGTTACAATCTCCCCCACTTAAAACTTTTCGTCCCCGAAAAGGAACAAAGTCGAAAGTGGTTTGATAAATCAACAATCCCACAATACAACAACCAATTTGTTTCTAACCTTTAAAAATATACTAATCAAATCCTATACCCTTTAAGAATCTTTCAGACTATATAATTTAAAAGTGCACATCTATGAAAAGAAAATAACAATAGAGTAGAGAATTGAATGGTAGTGCAAAGTAGGTTAAATGTACCTTGCCCCGGAGTCAATCAGAGATATCTACTCGGCATCTAGGATAAGCTTTCTGAATGCTCTCCTCAGTTTCCCAAGTACAATCTCGCGGATCTCCACTCCATTGCACTTTGACTAAGCGAACCTTCTTGTTCCTCAGCTCTTTGGTTTCTTTGCCGATGATCTTCAGCGGCTCTCGCCTCACGGCTAATTCTGGAGTAATTTCAATGTCCTGTTGAGCTGCTTCTTCCACGATCAAGTCTGGATCATGAACGTGCTTTCGAAGTTGAGATATGTGAAATACATCATGCACTCCAGGCAACCAGTCTGGCAATTTAACTCTATAAGCGAGAGTTCCAATCCGTTCCAGAATAGGAAACGGACCTATGAATTTGGGTGCTAACTTTCCAGTTTTACCGAACCGGATAACTCCTCTCATCGGCGATACTTTCAAATATACATAGTCGCCAACTTCAAAGGATATATCTCTTCTTCTTCTATCGGCATAGCTCTTTTGTCGGCTTTGAGCGGCGAGTAATCGCTTCTTAATAAAATCGACTTTGTCGGCAGCTTCGCGAATCATATCAGGACCCAACACAAGTCTATTTCCAGGCTCAACCCAACAAGCAGGAGATCGGCACGGTCTACCATATAATGCTTCAAATGGCGACATTGTCAGACTCGCCTGGTAGCTGTTGTTATAAGAGAATTCAGCCAAATGCAGATGGTCTTCCCATGATCCACCGAAATCTAGAACACAAGCCCGCAATAGATCTTCTAAAATGCGATTCACCCTCTCAGTCTGACCGTCTGTCTGAGGATGATAAGCGGTGCTCAAGTTTAACTTCGTTCCCAGCTCGACTTGAAATGCCTCCCAGAATTTACTAGTAAATATTGTATCTCTATCACTTACTATGCTGAGCGGCACTCCATGTAGTCTAACTATTTCCCTGAAGTATATCTGCGCCAGACTCTGAGCAGTTCTGTTTGATCTGACAGGTATAAAATGGGCGGTCTTCGTGAAGCGATCTACGATCACCCAAATACCGTCATTTCCTTTTCTGGTCCTGGGCAGACCATCAATGAAATCCATAGAAATATGTTCCCACTTCCAACCAGGAACTTCTAGTGGTTGTAATAATCCAGCTAGTTTCTGTTGGTCGCTTTTGACTAGTTGGCAGGTAGGGCATCGACTAACATATATCGAAACGTCTCTTTTCATAGCCTTCCACCAGAATGTTCTTTTGAGATCGTTATACATTTTGGCCACACCAGGATGGATACTCAGCTTGGACTTGTGACACTCGTCTAACACTTCCCTTTTTAGCTCAGGAATGTCAGGAACACAAATCCTTCCTTTTAACCTCAAGGTCTCGTCGTTATCTATTTGGAAACACGAGGGTTCGCCTTTCTGAATCCTTTTTATCATATCCTTAATAAAATTATCCTCCTTCTGAAGAATAGATATTTTGTCAATCAAGGATGTCGTGATAATAAAGCTGGCGATCATTACATTCTTTCGGCTCAGCGCATCGGCCACGACATTGGCTTTTCCTGGAGTATATATAATTTCAAAGTCATATGCTGCAAGAAACTCCAGCCAACGTTGCTGTCTCAGATTTAAATCCTTCTGAGTGAACAGATACTTTAATGACTGGTGATCTGTAAACAGTTCAAATCTCTCGCCCAGAAGATAGTGTCTCCAGATTTTCAAAGAGAATATGATAGCCAATAACTCAAGATCATGAGTTACGTAGTTCTTCTCGTGTGGCTTCAGTTGACGGCTAGCATAAGCAATTACTTGGCCTCTTTGCATTAACACTGCGCCAAGGCCTTCTCTAGACGCATCAGTCCAGACCTTTAGATCTTGGTTGCCATCAATGATGGTTAACACTGGAGCTGTTGTTAATCTCAACTTTAGCTCTTCAAAAGCCTCCTCATTTTCTTGAGTCCATTTGAACTTAGAGTGCTTCTTTGTAAGCTTCGTTAAGTGGCCAGATATCTTAGAAAAGTCTTTAACGAACATCCGATAATAACTAGCCAATCCGAGAAAACTGCGGACTTCAGTGGGAGTACTGGGCTGTTTCCAATTCTGAATAGCTGTGATTTTGCTTGGGTCCACAGCAATTCCTTCTTTCGATACAACATGGCCCAGAAATTTCACTTCATCTTGCCAGAATATACATTTGGAAAACTTAGCTTTCAATACATTCCTTCTGAGGATTTCTAACACTTGTTCCAAATGTTTTTCATGCTCGGCCTTTGATTTAGAGAAGATTAGAATATCGTCAATGAAAACCAGAACAAATTTATTCAATACTCCTCTGAACACTCTGTTCATCAGATCGACGAAATAAGCTGGAGCGTTACATAAGCCGAACGGCATTACTAACCACTCGTAGAATAAGTCGGGGCCTCTGAACGCTGTCATTGGAACACACTCTTCGGCAATTCGAAGTTGATGGAAGCCTGTAGCTAGGTCCATTCGTGAGAATACTTGTGCTCCATTTAATCGATCCAACAAATCATCAATCCGCGGCAATGGATACTTGTTCTTTATTGTCTGCTTGTTCAGATCACGATAGTCCACGCATAGCCGTAGAGTACCATCAGATTTTGGGACAAATACCACTGCTGCACCCCAATCAGAGAAACTAGGCCTTATCAGACCTTTCCATACTAGCTGTCGTGTTTGATTGTCTAATTCCTCCTTCTCTTTCAAGGACATTCTTCGAATAGCGTGAACTACCGGCCTTGCATTCGGAATTAAAGCAATTTTGAAATCTATTTCTCTCTACGGAGGTAAGCGAACAACTTCTTCGAACACATCCGCATAGTTCTTGACGACAGGAATGTCTTTGATGAGGTCAGGAATATTCTCTGTGACTTCAGGAATATTTTCAATTTGGGCTGGAGAAACATTCAAAGCTGACCAGAAGTCTTTTCTATTAGCATTCTGACCTTCACAGGGAATGGTTATATAATCACCTGATTTAATCTTGGCTCTAACAACTCTCTCGGCGCACCTAACCTCTGCTTCATATTTGGTTAGCCAATCCAATCCCAAGATAAGATCAAACTCTTTAAAATTCATGACGACTGCGATGGTAGGAAACCGATAACGAGAGAAAGAAACCGGCACTCCACAAATCCAACTGAGATCAATGGAACCCCCAACTGGATTCTGGACAGTCATTGGTTCCTTGAGCTTCTTCAAATTCAAATCCAGTTTCTTAGCTGCATCTTTGGAAATGAAGCTTCGTGACGCGCCTATGTCAAACAGTACTTTGACTGGAATGTTTTTGACAGTAAGCGTGCCTTCTAAAACATCGGGCCTTTCTTGATTAGCTGAGGGCTCAGAAGTTTCTGCTACTTCGTTTACCTGTACCGTTTCAGATTTCTGAGATAGCGGGCAGTTTTTCTCAATATGACCAGCTTGATGGCACTTCCGGCATTTCCTACTTTCCCGAGCCTTCCCACCGGGTTTGAATCCACCCTTGCTTCGTTTCTTTAAGGGCCCACAATTTATCGACAAATGTCCTTTCTTATTGCAATTAGAGCAAATAGCAGTTGTTACTGGTTCTTTTTCAGATCTAGCCCTTTTTCGATTTACTTTAGGCTCTTTACTGACCTCTGACCTCGTACTGACTTCAGGAATATCAGTTTCCGACTCTTCTTTGTCACTAGAACAGACTTCTTCTTCGTCGCGTAACATTCCTTTCTTATGGAGATCTTCATATTGATAAGCCATATAAATCATTTCTGAAAAAGGAAGCTTCACATGCCCCAATACTTTATTCTGGTATTTCCTTTGAAGCCCATGAATAAATCTCAGATTTTTCCTCTTTGTATTCTGAATCAGATGGGGAGCAAAGTGAGCAAGTTCATTGAATTTCTTATGATATTCGGGAATGGTCATATCACCTTGTATTAGATAAGAAAATTCATCACATAATCTCTCGGTTACTTCGGGAGGAGTAAATCTTTCTAGGAAAATCACTTTGAATCTGTCCCAGGTGATATCACCTTCTGGATTATCTTTGATGATTGTTTCCCACCAGATTAAAGCTTCTTCTTTGAGCGCCCAAGATGCTACTAACCGTTTCTGGTCATCTCTCAGCTGGATATGCTCAAAGATTCTTTCGACAGAACTCATCCAAGCTTGAGTTTGAATAATAGATTCATTGCCCGAGAATTGTGCTCCACCCAGATTTCGATATCTCTTGAATAGAGCCTCTAGATCGGGTTCTGTATTCCTTCTGTTTCTGGCACTCATTTTTCTAGTACCTCTGCAATTAGCAGATCAAGTGTCAGGTCACAGAAAAGATAGTTTAAAATATAGAAACACATACTTCAATGTAAATGTGTCTATCGAGGTGTAATTTCATTCTGCTTTACTCATACTAGGATATTGCTGATCCTATCTGTATAGAGTTACCCGTCCTAGAACACTACTGGTTCTATTTCTGACGAGTTCGTTCAAATGTTATATTCCAGAACTAAGCTTAACCAAAGCTCTGATACCACGTTGAGACGACCCAAAATCCCGTTCTCACGGAGACAAGGGTTATCTTTAAGAATATAACACAGAAACATAAAATAGCAGAACAGAATTAAATAAATACACCAGATAATGAACAACAGAATATACTAGATAAAAATAATCATCAGAGTTACACAGTATACAGGATCTTACTTAGTACAAATACAGTTCAGCTATACATAAATGTCTACAGCGGAAATAAACAAAATATGTACAATAGGAGCTGAACAGCATTAAAAATAAATAAATGATAGAATCCATCTTCAGCTCCAGCTATCCAGAAAGAACCAGCTAAACCTGAATACAAGGCTGCCCGTGTGGAAAAAGGGGCACCCGAGTTTGAGAGTGAAACAAACTACGAGTCAGTCATGGGACTGGTATGAGAAATCTACTCAACACATATATAATTTGGCAAATCACAGGACCACGCCACTTTCGTGGAACGGGTTTACTCCATTGGATTGCCAGTGCTTTAAAATAAATCTTTCTTTTAAACATCGCTATGCTTTTTATAAAAATGAAGCCGTCATAAGACTCAGTTCCCATCACACAATGCAACGCAAACCGGAGGATAGAGTTTTTACCTTATAACGGCCAAATATGCTTGATACGAATAAAACAAAGGCATTTGATATTATTGCTAGTGTTTATATGTTTTGAAAACTATTTCAAATCATAACTATCAATCATAGACGGCATTAATGCCCCATACCACTATGTCGCCATATATAGGTATACAATCAAAACCGCACGATGTCGTATTTGGAAATTGGATTTCCGTCATGAACCAAGGCAAAAGATAGTCCTTACCAAATTCGAGACGCTCTAGCCCGTGTCCCAGGACCCAGACACAGGTGGGCCCTTGGATCGTCAGGGCCGGTCCACCGATGTGGATTAAAATTCCTGAACACTGCGTTTCCCCGCCCTTTGGGGCGTAAACAAGCCAACGAATGACTCCATCGGACCCGGATCGTCCGATCAAACTGAGGCGCCTCGCAACAGCAACAACCACATAGGTGAAAAGTATATAAATGTCAGGGCCGGTAGGTCACTGACACCACCCTAGCTAGAAAGAAACGCATGTCCTCCCTGAGGTCCTTTCTCCCGTTTTAGGTTCATACCGGGGTGTGAGGCTCGCGAATTTACGTTATACACAAAGCTACGCCACACAGGCGGTGCTTTGATCATCACCACAAGACTTTGCTTTTCAACAGAAGCCCTGATCACTGCATCTTAGCATGCCACACAGGCAATTCACACCGTGCAACTGATGGCTATCAATCACACAGAACAAATTCCAATGTCGGACACACAGTCCATTTACAAGTCCGTTCTGGGTCTGAACGAAACCGGAGGCACTAAATACCTCGCAAACCCTTCGACCACCACGTACGTCTGGACGATCACCACTCATTATCCATATTTCGGGATGCCTCCCAATCAGGACCTCGGTTACCATCCAAACGAGGTGAAGATCTCCGGTCTTCGACCATCGTCTTCATCTTCGAATTTCAATCGTCGGTCGATTATTCGAAATGAGAATTAACTCGGCCTTTTCAAATAATTCACGTATATTTAGAATTTCAAATCGATTTATTTCAATGGTTAAATTATTCGACAACACCAATTGTGTTCTTTAATGTAATTTTCACACCAAACACATTCAACCATCAAAAGCCACATAAATCAAGCAAATTCAGTTTATTTCCATTCCATATCGTTTATGATATTTTATAAGGATTTATCGCTATTTTTATTTATTTTAAAATAGCCTATTTATTCAAAACGACGCTTCGGGCCATAAAGCGGCCGTGGCGCTATTTTTCTTCAGATTTGATTTACACATATCTGAAAATCTAACCGTTGGATCTTCACAAAATTTACATCATTAGGAAGGTCTCTTCAAAACGAATCCAACGGTTCCAGTTTCGGGAAAATCCGACGGTCGGATCTCCCGGTACAATCGTTTGAAGTTTCGATTTCAAAATACGAACTGCAGCGTCGTTATTCGATTTAATATATAATTATATTTATATATATATAAATATAATCGCTTCTGGCGCTGTTTTTCTTCAGATTTGAATTAAACATTCCAGACAATCCAACCGTTGGATTTTTACAAGGTTGGTGCCGTTGGAAAGATATTTCCAAGGCGAACCCTGACGGTTGAGGTTTCGGGAAGATCCAATGGTCGGATTCCCCGCACCAGTCGTTTGAAATCACGGTTTCAAAATACGAACTGCAAGGCTTCGTTTCATTTTAATTTTATTTATATTTATATATTTGTATAAATATAGTTCATTCAATGATTTCAATATCGTTTTCACTTCAAATATTTTTCTAACACCTTAAAATTTTGGAAAATTTCGCCATAACCTCCCCTGCACCGGGAGCATCGGGAAATCGCAAATAGCTTTCCCGGTCCTTCTAATCTCAAAAAGAAAAAGAAAAAGCCAAGCGGCTAGCCAACAGGCTCATAAAATCATCACCCAAACAAAGCAGTAAATGTGTACCTATTTGTCGGGCACAAAATTTTATTCCTCTTCTCTAGCCCCTTTGCTATAACCTGTTCAATGAATATGTATGTACATATATACACAGTTCTTATCATTTATCATTTTCTATTCGACTTCATATTTGATTTCTATTTGGTTTAAAAACACCATTCATTCTAATGTTACATAAATAGGTGCAAATCATTTCATTAGCTAATTAATGAATATTTCAACTCATATATGTTTATTTTGAACAAGTGGCTATTTTTAACACTTCACATTTCAACGATTTATGCATACAATAAAAATGTGATTTTTATTATCAAACAATTTATTTCAAAATATGAATACCATTCAACACATGAATTTCTAATCAACGAATGAATATCAATTCAACACATGAATGTTTTCTATAGTTTTTATATATAGATAAAAATGTGTTTTTTATCGTCAAACAATTTATTTCAAAATATGAATACCATTCAACACATGAATTTCTAATCAACGAATGAATATCAATTCAACACATGAATGTTTTCTATAGTTTTTATATATAGATAAAAATGTGATTTTTATCGTCAAACAATTTATTTCAAAATATGAATACCATTCAACACATGAATTTCTAATCAACGAATGAATATCAATTCAACACATGAATGTTTTCTATAGTTTCTATATATAGATAAAAATGTGATTTTTATTATCAAACAATTTATTTCAAAATATGAATACCATTCAACACATGAATTTCTAATCAACGAATGAATATCAATTCAACACATGAATGTTTTCTATTCAATGAATAAATATAGTTTAAGCATATGAAAATAATTCAAACACACGAATATTACTCAAAATTTCGGCAGCATAACGGCAGGGTAGTTAAAACCGGGACCGTCCCTAGTACGGCTCCTCGCTCTACCTTAAAACCTCGCGGTTTTTGACAATGGGGATCATGCATCTAGTTCGCACGCAGGCGGCATGTATATATTTATTTCATTTCCACAAACTAATCCTATGTGGTTTTAACCAAATATTTCTCAACCACAAATGGGTATTTTTCAACCACAATCAACCAATATCAATCACAAACAATCCCAAACAATCATTCGCTATCAATCAATTTTCACAACAATTTCAACCAATAAATATCGTCCATGGTTTGTGGACGAGGGGCGTATATATATATATATATAGATATATATTTATATATAGCAATTCACTTTCATTTCACACATATATAATATTTTTAAATCAGAAATCTCACCGAATAGCTAATTCAATCCCACGACTCTTCTTTGCATAAAATCTTCGCCAATCTCTCTTTTTGTCGCTTTGTTGCCCGTATTCTCTACATATGTAAAAATCGAATTTTTACTATGTTATTCAATATATAAAGATCATATTTTAAAAATAAAGATTATATTTTTAATATTCCTATGATGTAAAAATTATATTTTTATTGCTTTAAAAATATAAGAATCATATCTTACTTCTTCTACTTAATAAAAATTCCGTCTTTTCTATTTTTAAAAATATGATCTTTTCTATTCAAAAAAATCTGATCTTTTTCTTTTTAAAGTTTGAATCTTTTTCTTTTTAGAGTTCTAATCTTTTTTTTTCTTTTTAAAGTTTAAATTAAAAATCAGTTTTTAAATCTGTTAAAAAAAATCAGTTTTTAACTTCTTTTAAAATCAGTTTTTAAACCTCTTAAAAATCAGTTTTTAAATCTGTTAAAAATCAGTTTTTAACTTCTTTTAAAATCAGTTTTTCTTTTTAAAAAAAATCAGAATTTACTTATTAAAATCTGTCTTACCCTTTTTTAAAAAAATCAGTTTTAAATCTTTTTATAAAAATCAGTTTTTACAGAATAAAAATAAAATAAAATAAAATAAAATACTCACCGCAATCTGCGAAGGGGGGAGGGGGACTGCTGCTGCTCTTGGCGGCGTCGGGGAGGTCGCGGTTGGAGGAGGGACAGGCGGAGGCGGGTGGCCTTCAGCTCGTCGGCGGTGGCGTCTCGAACGGGGCTCGCGGATTTAGGGTGTCGCGATGGCTTAGGGATGGTTCGGATTGAAGGAGGAGGAGGGAGCGAGAGCAAGGAAGAGGGGGGAGAAGATCGGAGGGCGCGGTGGAGGTCTGGTCAACGGCGAAGGCGGGCGTCGATCTTTTTTTTTTTTTTTCTGAGCGAAATGGAGAGAGAAGAGGGAATAGGGGGGGTTTATATAAAATATATATATATTTAATTATTTAATTTTGCAAAAAGTTGACTTTTACATACGACCTCGAAACGAGGCCCACCGCCTGTCGTCCATAGCGTTTTACCCCCATTTCGAACACAATGGGATATGTATCGTAAGCTGATTTGATCGTTACAATCAGTTCCCGTTGAATTTACATTTAAATCACTATATTGAATTTTAAACGTACATTTCAAATTACCGGGGTCACATACTAACTAGAAAAATTCCAGAAAAATATTTTCTAGCTTCGTATTGACGATACGGTCCTAACAAAACTAGTTTCGTCGAATTCTGAGACCGTTTGAAAAATGGCCAATTTCCAGTCGATTGAAATCAACTGAAACCGGCCAAACGCGTTTTCCTTTGCCACGCTCACATATTGATTCGAAAAATTATGAAATTTGAAACCTAGCAATAACTTGACATCACGGATCCAACAAAAGTGGTTTCGTCGAAATCCGAGGTCGTTTGCAAAATGTCCATTGTTAAGGGCCTGAATTCCACAGCGACTATTCAAAATTTTCAACTGGACATATCTTTTGATTCCCGCTATCAAATTTCGATTGGTCAGATTCGTTGGAAAGATATCATCAATTAGATCCTAATGTTTTTGGTTTCACTAAAATCCGGATTGTTTTGCACCCGGTACAGTCCGACAAAGTTTGAATTTAATTTTCGAAACTACAGCGCCATTTCAGGCCTTGTTTATAATTATAATTAATTATATTCGTTTTCAAATGTCGATTCAAACTCAGTTTTCATCGCCATTATTTAAAATATTTATTTTAAATATTTAAAATCCATTATTTTAGCCAATTTAAAAATTTTAAATTGGTTCAGATTTTCCGGGTCGTTACAATGTATCTAGTCTTCAGTCTTCTAAGTCGCATCTTATTGAGCTTCAATCCATAGCACTCTGACTGTCATAACTTCACGAATGCGTAGCTTCTTAATTTCTGTTTCCAGAATATGAGTTGGAACTCATCGTTCCACCTCTTCTTCTTCTAGTATACTCGGCACTATAACTCCTGCGGTGTCATGCTAACATTTCCTCAAAAGGTCTTCCAAAATCCTATTCACCCTTTCTGTCAGAGGATGATAAGCAGTGCTCAAACATAACTGCGTACTCATGGCTTCTTCCAAAATTCACTAGAGGGTATTCCATGTAGAATAACTATCTCTTGAAAACAAACAGATGCTAACCATGTTACCAAGTGTACTTGTTAAGGTGATTAGAGGTCTCTTATCTACTTGACTTATCCATTGCGTCAGCTATCTAAGAGTCTTTTCTTTGTGTAGTCCCTATTTAATTCAAAAGGGTAGGTCTTACTCCTAGCGATGCCGACTACTAACTTAACCGAAGGTTTTTAAATCAAAGTTTGATATGTATTCAGAACTTTTCCTTTTCACATAAAGAGGACTTGAAGTCAACCTTTTTCTTCTTAAGGCATCCGCTACGACCTTACCCTTACATCAAAATGGCGCCTAGTCCCATGCCGCATGCATTAGTGTATACCGTAAGCCTTTTACTACCGTAAGGTAAAAGTCAAAACTGGGGCCGTTGTAAGAGCCCTCTTCGATTGTTGGAAAGCGATATCACAACCAATATCCCGAGAAAAGGCTAGATTCTTCTTCGTTAATCTTGTAAGTGGGGCTAATACCTTCGCAAAGTCCTTAATGAACTTCCTATATTATCCCACTAGTCCAAGAAAGCTTCTTACTTCTGTTGCATTCCTTGGGACCTTCCAGTCTCGCACCGCAACTACTTTTGCGGGATCTACTGCTATCCCTTCTTTGGACGCCCCATGTCCTAGAAACCTTACTTCTTCTCTCCAAAAATGACATTTTTGGAGAACTTCGCCTTAAGTTGATGTGCTTGGAGGGTATCCGAGACTTCCCTTAGATGCAAAGCATGTTCTTCCTCATTCTTAGGGGAAACCAAAATATCATCTATGCACAAGCGAAGTGAACCATCTGCCTTTGTAATGAAAACGGCTAGAGCACTCCATTCATAAATACTTCGCCTTATGAACCCTTTTTCAAGTAACTCTTTTACTTGTTTACTGAGCCCTTCCTTTCCCTTGGATTCATGTGTCGTATAGGTAATGCAACTGGCTTTGCATTGTCAACTAGATATATGCGGAAGTCTTTCTCGCGTTTTAGGGGACAAACCCCTAACCTAATCAAAAACATCTGCGTAATCATGGACTACTCCAACGGATCACAAATCGTCGATAGATGCATCAAGTGATTCTAGGTAGCTAAGACAAACTGATCCCATAGGATCGCACGAAATCTCGAGGGTATTCCCAAGGCAAGTCGAAAGGCTAACTACCCTCCTTTCACAATTACTAGCTAACCAATTCATGCCTAGAATCAACCCATAGCCCATGAAACCAAAAACATAAGCATTACACTTAGACTCAATACTTAATATAGCTATTCTCAAATCCTTACAAACCAAAGATAAATGAGATGAACCACCAATTGGATTTGAGACAATAATGGGATCTTCTATTATACAAGCACTAAGGTGCAGAGACTTAACTATGGAAGCAGATATAAACGAATGTGAAGCGCTAAAATAAATAAAAAATACTAACAGGATGATCAAAAAGAAAAACTAGACTTTTCCAACAGAAAATTTACTACCTCTCTCTCAGGTACGCTGGCGGTGAGAGCATGTACTTGCCCTCCTGGAAATCCGGTCCTTAGTTCTTTCCCTTGTCTTTAATTATATGACCCGCTATACCATAATAACAAAACTTCCTCTTGTCTTAGATTTTTCTATTCTTCCCTCCTTTGTGAACCAAGTCCATATCCATGAGTTTCTCATCCTTGGGTTGTGCTCCTTCGCCAAACTACCTCATTCTCATCTTTGCCATCTTTGTATGGCTTGTTGACAAGTCTCTTGAAAGTTTCCTCCATCGCACGGAAAAACCTACAAAGCTTGAAAGAAAATTAGTCGTAGGTGAAACTACTGCGGCTATAGACGGAAGTTGCGCACTTCCTCTCCCTTTGACAGGTGTCGTAGTCTCATCAAGCCTATGGAACCATGTCGCGATGAGGTTACCTCCCAGAAGGCCAAGAGCCCCGAAGACTCAGTAAAGAAGGAAAACAAGGATTCAAACAGAGGATCAAAAGATAATGCATATGGCTTTGGGGAATATGCCTTTAAAACAAAACTTTTATTTAGAAAATGCTTTTTTTAAAATCGTTTTGAAAATAATTTTTCAAATCTTTTATCTGATCCGGTAGCCTTCAGCTCTGATACCAAATGAAACACCCCACATTCATTAATGTCACTCACAAAGGGAATGCATTAACTTTAGTGAAGCGTTATAGGTAAGAGATGCAGATAAATTACAAGACAGACAAATAAACAATGGAAAAACTAAATTTTATTTCATAAGCAACGTAGTTCAATCAAGCTTTTACAACAATTGAGTCAATCATACTTAAAAGTATTACATAAAATTTCTGTCTTGATTCAAAAACTTCCAAGTATATAAGAAGCATAAAACATAGCAAAGTAGCATAAGTCCCCAAATTAAAGTGCAACCACAGCCATAGCCAAAGATAAGAGGTTCCAAGCCATACATCACAGAATCTCCAAGCTTGGAAAGAGAAACGGTCCAAACTCAGCTGAGATATTCCCTTCCTGACTACCGGAGGGGGAAACGGATGAAAAGAAGACGAAATAAAACAGGTCAGACATAAGTCTAGTAAGTCCAATTATTTTTCAGCATGTAAACAAGATAAAGGATCATGACATGAATAAAATGAAAATAGGACAATACCATAAAACAAGATAACTTAAGACAAGATAAGGCAAGGTAAACTGAGTGCGCTTCTACTCTTTCTCTGCTTCACTACCACCCTGTTATTCTGATTTCTACATCTCTGCACCACCTAACTAGTGTCCCAACTAGTAATCTGTATAAAATGATAATATTTCAACGTGATCCCACTCCCCGCAATTGTGGTAGCCTTCAGGTGTACATCTAGTAGGAGGATCTTACCTCAATCGGCCTAATTGCCACGAAGTTGTTAGATGTACCCTTACTACCCTATCGATCGGCTCCCTACTTGTATTAATGTTCCATGTGTCTGTGTAAATCGGCCCTTCCTTGCGTGTAGATACCCTGTGTTGGTCCCACCATAAGGTGTATCAATCCTTATGATAGCAACCCGACACGATTCAAGATGCACAGCGTGTAACTACTGGTACCCAGTGCCGGCTTTTTCCCACTCCGAAGTACGTGCATGCCCGCAAACCATTGGAAGCTACACTGAAGTTGCCCCTGCTGCTATTTTGACCTCTTATAATCAGCCTAGTAATCGTGCCCCACCCTTCCTAGTTCAGGGTACCATGATACATCTATGTGGGTTACGGCTGAAATGGGTCCCCATTACTAGGGTTTCCTATTGGTTAAGTTTGTGGGCCTATATAAACAAATATTACCCACCTACACGAGATGTACTTAACCCTCCCACTGATCAATTCAATACGTATTATCGGTTAAGCTTGCCTTAACCCTATCCGCTTCGTTCATGTAATATTGGTTAAGTGTTATCCATTCATGTTAACTTAACCCACCTACACATCTTGTTGTATTGGTTAAGTGTCTTCTATTAACTTAACCCCACTCGTTCATTATGTTATATTGGTTAAGTATTGCCCTCTTGTATTACTTAACCCTATCATACATCATGTTATATATATTGGTTAAGTGTTGCCTTCTTGTGTTACTTAACCCTACCATACATCATGTTATATATTGGTTAAGTGTTGCCTTCTTATGTTACTCAACCCTACCATATATCATGTTATATCGGTTAAGTGTTGCCTTAGTTAACTTAAACCTACCATTTGTTTAATTAACATGTTGTACTGGTTAAGTGTTGCCATAGTTAACTTAACCCTACCATTTGTTTAATTAACATGTTGTACTGGTTAAGTGTTGCCTTAGTTAACTAAACCCTACCATTCTTAGCATGTCTTGTTCATTAGCATTAATTGATTTATTAATGTACCAACCTCTCACATTAGATCTGTGTTGTTGCGGTTACTGGATGTGCCGGGTGGTTCCGAGCAGTTTTACACCACAACTCAATCTAACCTCGGGTTTTTCTTAGGCATGATCACTAACCTCTCACATTAGATAGGTGATGTTACGGTTACTGGATGTGTCAGGCGGTTCCGGATAGTTTTACACCACAACTCAATCTAAACTTAGGTTAGGCATGTTCATCCTTTATTTAATTTACATATTCGTCATTTATGTCAAGTTTATATGTAAATTATCCACAAGTGTTGTCATGTCACATTTACTATTTAAATTATGTTCATAATTAATGGTATACAAATTATACCATTTCATGCTATTAATCATTTACATGATTATGAGCCAATCTATGCCATTAGCATGTAATTTAATGTTTGACCCCAACATTTCCCCCGTTATTCATTCGCATAATTTACATAGAACGTTAGGCTCGCAAATTAGCCTAACTCATAAACAAAAGGGAAAAGAAAGGAACATGTAGCATTCCAACAGCACAAAATAATATGAATCTAACTAAGCATGCGTAATACAATTTTTTCATGAACAATATATACTTAATCAAGCATATCAATGTGAACTTATACTTGAGTTGGAACCAATTTACATAGATCTTAAGCCTATGAACAGGAATTTACATAGATCTTAAACATATGTATTAACTTGGATCTAAACATGTAAGCATGTAGATCTAAACATATAAGCATATATGAACATGACTTAGTTTATGAACATGTACATAACATAACATAAAAGCAAGCATGTAGATCTAAACATAGAAGCATATATGAACATGACTTAGCTTATGAACATGTACATAACATCACATAAAAGCATCACCAAATTAATATAAAATATGATAGGTTCAATTGTACAAATCACAATAGTCTCATAGGCATAGTTAATTTCAGATTTGTCATAAGGATAAACATGAATCAGAATCACAATTAGGCACAGTTCTAGAGTCGATTTCAAGTCATGACTTTTATATATTTAAATCTGAAATATAACTGAACTTACAGAAAAAGAACAGTTCTTGTATTTTGGAATCTGATTTATGAATTTGTTAAGTTATTCCTTTGATGTAGATTATTGATGTTCTTCTAATTGATTTCTAGTTGAAGAAGATATTCTAGTTAATAAGATGGAGGCTACGCTAGTTCAGAGAGAGACAACATGACGGCTTCATAGAATGTGTTTATGTGTTTTAGGTTTAGGGTTTGAGTTGATTATATAGAAGTCTAGGATTAATTCTTGCCTTTAGATTAGTCTAGGAGAAATCAGAGCCATCAAACCAAAGAGATGTGTCATCCAGCCAACCATAGCATGACACATATGCCATAATACCTCAAAATCCGTCAATGTCCAATCAGAGAAGGCCACATCAGCACAGGGTTGTCAAAATTCGTTACTGGCCAGATCTGGCTGATGGGGTCGACCCCTACAGGGGAGGGGTTGACACCTATGTCGACCCTGGTGTCGACCCCAAAGAGCCTGAGTCGACATAGGTGTCGACCCAACGGGTCCCGGGTCGACACAGCGGGTCTCGGGTCGACACCGCAAACGTGGTCGGTTCCGCGTTTCCTCCTCCCGCCTTCGCTGTTTTGAATATTTATTTTAATTCTAGTTTAAACAAAAATCTTCTAACCTCCATAACTTCTTCATACTGTATCCATTTTACGCAAACTCGGACTCTGTCTCAAGTAGAATTCCGAGACGAACGCAATGCCGCAACCCATTTCCCTTAATTATTCTTTTAAAGATTAATTATTCTTTAATTATCTATTATGTCCCATTTTAAAATTATGGGGTGTTACACCAGTCTTCTTCTTCTTTCTAGCGTCTTTCTTTAAGTGGCTAGGTATTCCACAATTATGGTACTTCCATTTTATCTTAGCCCTTGTTATCCTTACCGCCTTTCTTTTGTTGTTGTTGTGCCTTCTTTGGATCCACTTTCGTATCCTGTGTCTTTTCCGTGTCTCCACTGCACGTTCTCCGTTCGTGACCTCCCACCAAAATGAAGCTTCATCCTTCATTAACCAAGTAGCTAGTTGAATCTTCCTCCCATCGTCTATCTCAAAGATACCAACAAGTCCTCCACTTCCTTGAGCCAATTATAGCTTCGACAAACTTCTCAGTCCTATGAAACGGTTTTTCGCCCATCGCACGAAAGTCCTTACATATCTTAGAAAAACATCTATACGCAGAGGAAGAGATTAAAAAGGGAAAGAGGAAGAGATTCGAAACAAAGAATCGAAAGAAAGATATTTGGCTTTTGGGGATTATTTTTTTCCATAATAAACATTTCTCTTAAAAAAATAATATCTTTAAAACATGTTTTTGAAAATACTTCTTTATATAAATGCTTTTGAAAATGGTTTTCAAATTTTTTTAATCTGTTCTGGTAACCTTCAGCTCTGATACCACGTGTAACACCCCACGTCCATTAATGTCACTCATAAAGGGAATGCATTAAGTTTCGTGGAGCATTATAAGTAAACAGAACGGAATATTACAAGACAGAAAAAGCAGTACTTGAAAATTTTGTAATTTTATTGCAGCGGAAACAGAAATAAGTTTGATTACATTTCCAAATACCAAAATCAAGTACATAATATCAGTCTTGTGCAAAACCTTCAGAGTATATAATTTTAAAGCCATAATCCCCAACAGAAAAATGTCATACGCAGAATCAAAGCCAAGCAATACACCTTTTAACTTCAAGCTGGAAGAAAGAGATATCAGAACTAAGCTTGAGTATTTCCTCCCTAAGAACCTGGGGACGAAACGGAAGAAAAGAGGCGAAACAAACTAGGTCAGACATAAGTCTGGTGAGTCCAGTGACTTTAACAATATAATCATTAAAGTAACAGGATAAGAACATAAACTGGAAAGCAAGAAATGATTGTAGAATAAACAGGCATGACAAAGCAGACAAGATGAACAAGATATAATGTTGATTGAGCTTCTAATCATTACAGGATAATTACTACACTGCACCAATGCTAGTAACACCGTATCATTACTAGTTACACCGCACACTTACTAGTCCCATACTAAAAGTTGGTCCCTTTTACTAATCATGATAATGGTAGTTTTGTGTACTCCTAGATGCTATCGTTGGTGCCACTTTTTTCTCCTACCCCCACGAGTTGTACCCACTACCTTCCTTGTTCGATCGGCTCCCTAACTCGCATGTATTTATTACTTGTGATATTCGACCCCGCTTGTATGTAGATACTTGTGTTGGCCCCATCATGTGGTGTATCAATTCCCATGATGGCAACTCGACACGATTCAAGATGCATAGTGTATACTACTAATGCCCAGTGCCTGCTTTTTCCACTTTGGAGCACGTGAACGCCTATACTCCGTCGGAACCAACACTGCTGCACCACCCGCCGCTATTTTGACCGCTTATAATCAGCCCAGTAATCGTGCCCCACCCTTCCTAGCTCAGGGTACCATGATACATCTACGTGGGTTACTGCTGAAATGGGTCCCCGTTACTAGGGTTTCCTAATCAACATGTTATAATGGTTAAGTGTTCTCAATTTAACTTAACCCCACCCATTTTCTTAATTAACATGTTGTACTGGTTAAGTATTGCCTATTCATTTGTTACTTAACCTTCTCACTGATTCACGCATGTTTATTTAACGGTTAAGTTTGTGGGCCTATATATACTAATATTACCCACTTACCCAAGATTTACTTAACCCTTCCCCTTATCAAGTCCATATGTATTATTGGTTAAGCTTGCCTTAACCCTATCCACTTTGTTCATGTAATATTGGTTAAGTTGTCTTCTTGACCATGTTAACCCACCTACCTAACATGTTGTATTGGTTAAGTGTCGCATGTTCATATGTTACTTAACCTTTCCATTTTTAGCATGTCTGTTCATTAGCTTTAATTTATTCATTAAAGCACCAACCTCTCACATTAGAACTGTTGTTTACGGTTGATGGATGTGTCGGGCGGTTCCGGGCAGACTTCTACAGCAAACTCATTCTAACCTCGGGTTGTTGGGCTTAATGCGCTAACCTCTCACATTAGATCTATGTTGTTGCGGTCGCTGGATGTGCCGAGTGTTTTCGGGCAGTCTTACACCGTAACTCAATCTAACCTCGGGTTAGGCACGTTCATCTTTTAGCCAATTTACACATTTACCATTCATGTCCAAGTTTATATGTAAATTATCCATAAGTGTGGTCAATTCAAGTTATGCCACATTTTCTAGTTATGCCCAAAATTAATTATATGATTACGACCCCTTTTTATGCCAATTACATAATATTCAACTTTTACCTAAACTTTTCCCCAATGTTCCCACGTCGTTTGTACGTATAGTTCATGTGATACGTTAGGCTCGCAATTAGCCCAACTCATAAAAAAAAGGAAAAAGGGAAGAAACACATGACATCATAACTGGCATAAACAATATAGATCTAAGACAGCATAAATCTTGTAAACATATAAAAATAGATCCAATCAACATATGGAATGCGAACTAGCATATATGGATCTAATCATATAAACATGTAGATCTAAACATATGAACATATAGTTCTAAACATATGGACTGATATGGATCTAATCATATATGCATGTAGATCTAAACATATGGACATATAGTTCTAAACATATGGGCTGATATGGATCTAATCATATAAAAATGTAGATCTAAACATTTGAACATATAGTTCGAAACATATGGACTGATATGGATCTAATCATATAAACATGTAGATCTAGACATATGAACATACAGTTCTAAACATATGGCCTGATATGGATCTAATCATATAAACATGTAGATCTAAACATATGAACATATAGTTCTAAACATATGAACCGATATGGATCTAATCATCTAAACTTGTAAATCTAAACATATGAACATATAGTTCTAAACATATGGGCTGATATGGATCTAATCATATAAACATGTAGATCTAAACATATGAACATATAAAATATGATCTTACATATATGAACATGACTTGCATATAATCTTTCATAACTTGCATAGATCGAGCAAACTTGCATACATAACTTGCATATGTAATTAGGCATATGAATTAACATAGAACATAACTTGCATATAATAAATCAAATCAAGCATAAATCAAAACATAGCTCGCAAAGACATAAACTTTATATGATTTTAAAACATTTTCTTACAGTCCAATTCATAACCCATCACAATTACGTTTAAACAATTATCTTGTGAAAGTAACTGCACTCACAGAAAATGGATCTTGAATTCTGGGATCTGATTTCTGAAATTGCTAAGCTAATCCATTGATATAGGTGTTGATTCGTTCGTTGTTGTTCTAGAATTCCTTTTCGCAATTCCTAGGCTTTGATTCTTTATCTTTAATCTTGAATTTGATTTGTTATGGTGGAGGCTAGCTTAGTTTAGGATTTAGCAGCATATAGGCTCATGAATGAATTTAGTTTAGCTTAGGGTTTAGTTTAGATGTGATTATATAGAAGTATAGGATTAGTTCGAGCCTTTAGATCAACTTATGATTAATCTAAGCCATCCAAATCATCATAACACAAAGACACCTCACCAGACCAATCAAATAAAGCCACATCAGCCCTAATACAAGAAAAATCATCACCCAACAAACCAGAAAAAGCCACGTTAAAAAAAACAATCCTTGATCAACAAAAATGCGCCATGTGTGCCATATGATGCGCAACAGCAGGATGTTGACACCTACACGTCATATATATATATATATATATATATATATATATATATATATATCTTTTTAGCTATCTTCCCAATTAACCATTTTCACACTAAACCACTTTTTGAACTGCGTTCACACTAAGCCACTTTTTAGCCATACCCCTAAAACAAAAATATGGCGCTGACGGGGATTGAACTTTGCACTTCTTGTATGCAAGTTACATGTTATAACCAAATGAGCCACTAAGTCTTTTTCTCGCAAACCTTAGAACAATGCTAAACATTATTCTTTTCTCATTCCTCTTTCTCATGTTTTGCTGCAATATTTAATTTAAAGATAATTTTTTCATCCTAAATCGGTTTTCTGCAAACCATAGGTCTAAATTGACTAGAAAATCGCCACGAACGCAATGACGCTAATTTCGTGACCAAATTCCCAAAGCTCTTCAAATTTTTATTTTTATTTCTTTTTTCCTATTTAATTGTTCGCATGTGTTTCTTCGCATTTCATGTATTGCACTTAATTTTTTCCTTCATTTCACTGCATGAACTTATTACATGAAATATTTATTGTCATTATTTAATTTTTCTCTTAAATATATCTATGTATATAATATATATACATATTTCCACATTTTTAATTTCATTAAAAATGCGGGGTGCTACACTCTCCCCTACTTAAAGGATTTCGTATCTGAGTTAAGAAGAATGTATCCTACCACCTAATCATCAATCTACTCATCCATCATCCACAAGCATCCATTGTCCTTAAAAGATTTCTGATGCTTTTCATGAGCATATGCATAGTGTGTGTATATGTTCTTACTCTAATGCAAAATCAGGTGGTCTACTGACTCAATCGACCTCCTTAATGCAATTCATGATAGTGTCATGCATCCATTATGTATGCAAAAGAATCCTAATGATACATATCATTTTTACATGCGTGCACAATCATTCATTCAAATGCAACATCCATATGATAACACATTCAATATACATCCATCAAATTAATTATGCACACTTTTTCATATGCAATACGAAAGTGACTGAGCCGATCTAGTGTCTAACGTGTGTGTAAATGCATCCACGAGCAACCACTAGCAAACACTTGCATCCACTTGCATCCACCAAACATAACATGTCTCAAACACATGTTTACAACCAAACATAACTTGTCGTCCTCAAGCTCTCTTCTTACGAACCATTCCTCAAGTAGCTCCCCTACTTTCTTACCGAGTTCCCTCCTCTCTCTCGGAGCCATGTGGCGCACTGGTAATGCAACTGGCTTTGCATTATCTACTATGTATATACGGAGGTCTATTTCGCGCCTCGGGGTTAAACCCCAACCTCATCAAAGACGTCACCGTACTCATGGACTACACGAACAATTTCCAAATCATCGATGGATGCGTCAAGAGATTCTAGGTAGCTAAGCATCACCGGACCTCTAGGATCACAAGAAATATCAAGGGTTCTTCCACAACGAGTCAACAATCTAACTACCATCTTTTCACAGTCTGGGATGGCACCATACCTGGCTAGCCAATCCATCCCTAGAATCAAGCCATAGCCCGTGAAACCAGGAACGAAGGCATTGCATCCAAACCCAACGCCCAAGATAGACACTCTCAAAACCCGACAAACCATAGATAAGTGAGCCGAACCACCCGTAGGATTTGAGACTACAATGGGATCCATAACTAGACTAGTATTTAGGTGCAGTGTTTCAACTAACGAAGCAGATACAAACGATTGCGAAGCACAATAGTTGAAAAGAGTCCTAGGAAAAAGAAATCAAATTGTGACGGCCCGCCCCGCACCAGCCGGCATTTCCTCCGAAAGTGTGTTGTACACATGCCCGACTAGCAAAGAATGGTCACCAAAGAAAGGAAAGAAGAGAATGAACTAATCAAGAACCTGTAGAATGTCTCACAGCGCATGGGATAAAATATAATAACAACATACTTGACATAAAACAGGCGAGACAGTGCATAAGCCGAAAACTAAAACTACACATCATAGCAATGGAAATCCAAATACAGCTTATGTTCCTCATCACCATTATTACAACTTTTCAAACTGTCTCTAAAGTAACGCAAAGCAAAGGAAAAAGGTACACTACTAATGCCCAAAGTAGTGACCCGCAGCGACATAGGGAGAATATATATATCATACGTGGAAGCATCCTGCTCGTCTCCGGTACAGCTACTCGTGCATCACCAGCTAACCTGTCTCTAGTCTGCTCGTTTAGGAGCACCCAGAGTAATAAGAAAAGACATAAAACTCTGGGTCAGATAAAAGTATGGTATGAGCGATAAGCAGCAAAATAGAACAATAATAGGTATACTAAACCATACCTGAACCTGGACCTGCAACCAAAGAGATAGCACTACATACTGTAATAACCCGGAAAATCTAGGCCAGTTTAAAATTTTTATTTTGGCAATTTTGGCGAATTTTGATTATTTAAAATAGATTATTTTAAATAATATCGACGAGAAAATTTATTTTGAATAGAATTCGACGTATATATAATATACGCCGTCGTAGAATATAAATAATTTTATATAATTATAATAGAATTGAAAATGGCGCAGTAGTTCGATAATTCGATTTCAAACCTCAATTGAATGTACCGGGTGCAAAACAATCCGGATTTTAGTGAAACCAAAAATGATAGGATCTAATTGATAATATCTTTCCAACGAATCTGAATAATCAAATTTTCATAGCGGGGATCAAAAGATATGTCCAGTTGAAAATTCTGAATAGTCGCTATGGAATTCAGGCCCTTAAAAATGGACATTTTGCAAATGACCTCGGATTTCGACGAAACCAGTTTTGTTGGATCCGTGATGTCAAATTATAGCTAGGTTTCAAAATTCATAATTTTCTGAATCAATATGTGAGCGTGGCGCACCTAAACGCATTTGACCAGTTTCAGTTGAATTTAATCGACTGAAAAATGACCATTTTTCAAACGGTCTTCAAATTTGACGAAATTAGTTTTGTTAGGACCGTATCGTCAATACGAAGCTAGAAATAATTTTTCTGGAATTTTTAGAGTCAGTACGTGGCCCCG
This sequence comes from Allium sativum, assembly GCA_030737875.1. NCBI lineage: Eukaryota > Viridiplantae > Streptophyta > Magnoliopsida > Asparagales > Amaryllidaceae > Allium > Allium sativum. Next base: position 533,949,635 of record CM060915.1, read on the forward strand.
GTAAATTGAAATGTACGTTCAAATTGAATATATAAAGATTTATATTTTAAATACAACGGAAACTGATCGTAACGGTCGAATTGGCCTGCGATACATATCCCATTGTGTTCGGAATGGGGGTAATACGCTAGGGAAGACAGTCGGCGGGTTCGATTTCGAGTTCGAAAGGAAAGGGTACCCTATGGAATTCAAAATAGAAAATTAAGTAATATATAAATTATTATATGAACCCCTTATCCCTCTATTCTCCCTCAGCCAACCGTCCAAATTGATTTTTAATAAAAAAAAAAAAGGAAACCCGCTGAACCCTAAAACGACGCCACCGGAGCTCCTCTGTGCCACCGCCGCTCTCGAGCCACGCGCCACCGCACCTCAGGTCGGCCACCCCGGCGCCTCCACCTTCTCTTCCACCTCCTTCCCTCCTCGCGCGCTCGTTCTCTCCTCTGAATCAAACCCCTCCCCTTTCCAGTCGCCTGGGCCTCGCCACTGACGAGAGAACCACCCCCGCGAACCAACGTCCATCCTCCGGCCACCTGCCCTCCCACCGAAGACCCACATCGCCCCCTCTTCCTCTGACAAGCCCAGTAAGTTTTCGATTTTTAATTTTAAATCTGAGTTCTGGGTTATGTTGAAAACATATTTGTTAAATCAGTATATTTAAATAAATATAGCAATTATAAAATCAGTGATATATAAATAAGTAATAAAAATAAGATTTTTATTATACGTAGAGATTAAAAATAAGATTTTTATTATAGTGGAAGACTAAAAATATAATTTTTATATGATGTAGAAGTTAAAAATATAATTTTTAATCGAAGAAGTTTAGATTTGTAGGTGAAGAAAGTTCATACTTTTGATATAGGAAAACTGAATTTTCATTATAGGAAAAATATATATTTTTAACTTAGCAAATAATATATGTTTAGCTTAGAAAGGAATATAGTTGTAACAAAGGAAAGATTTGATTTTTAACTAAGAAGAGATTTGATTTTTATATTTGAATTAAAGATACGATTTTTGTGTATATAAGAACATAGGATAAAAATCTAATCCTTATATATATATAGTAGTATTATAAAAATCTAATCTTTATATAAATAGTAGCGAAAAATATAATCTTTTCTATATAATAGCGAAGTAAAATTTTGATTTTTATATATTGACTAGCGAAGTAAAAATTCGATTTTTATATATGTAGTGAATACGGGCGACGAAAGTGACGAAAGACAAACAACGGCGAAGATTTCCTACATATGAAGAGTCGAGGCGTTTGGTTTGGCTTTTCGGTGAGAACTCCTCACTCTTCAATTTCTTATTCTAGTTATATATATATATACTAGGATGCAGACGGTGCTTAGTAGCACCCGACACAATCGTCCACAGACCATGGACTTGTTTGTTTGGTTGCATAGATTAGTCAGATTATTTGATTTGAATTTGGTTGTTTGGTGAATTTGATTGATGTGTGAATGGCGTGGGCCTTCACTAGACCGGGGATAAGGCTAGGCCTCGTCCCGTTCCTAGTATCGTGCCGTTATGCCGCCGAAATTTTCTAAAATAAGTTAGAAAAATAAAAATATCATTTTATTAAAAAAATGAACTGAATAGAAATTCATATGTTGGAATAAAATGTTTTGTCGTTAAAAATATAATTTTTAACGTGGATGTGAATAAATAAATATTCATTTACAAACCAGACGGTTTGTTTATGTACACTTATTTGAATGACATTGATTGGGACGATAAATTTTACACATCGCCCAACTGCACAACTAAAATCTGTGTTTGATTGTTTGAAACTCCACACGGGTGTTGGGATGAAATATGAATTTCACTCATCCTGATTGATTAAATATGTCGATCGATTGATTGACAGGCTGTTATAAGCGTTGAATATCTATATTTGATGCTTATACAGTGTAGTGCACTTTGGTTGATGGTTGATTATTTTTCAATGCTATTATATACATGTGTTGTATGGAAATCCATATAATTAATTTTATATGGTAATTGATTGGGCCTCATTCCAATTTGAAAAATAAAGAAAATTTGAAAATAGAAATTATGAAGCCGTGTTGATTAGATTGACGCCATTTTGACGTGAACGATATTTATATCGATTTTATTCATTTTAAAATGAATATTGAAAAGTGATTTCGAAATCGACGATTTCGAAATGAATTGAATTGAAGACGATTTCGAAATGAATTGAATTGAAAACGATTTCGAAATGAATTGAATTGAAAACGATTTCGAAATGAATTGAATTGAAAACGATTTCGAAATGAAATGAATTGAAAACGATTTCGAAATGAATTGAATTGAAAACGATTTCGAAATGAATTGAAAACGAATTCAAATTGAATTGAAAGCAAATTGAAATGAATTCAAATTGAATTGAAATTTGAATTGAATAGAAATGAATTTTAAAACGAATTTATAGAGAAGAATTCAATTTTGATTTGAATTGAAACGGAAGTTGAAATTGGTTTTGAAACGAATTTAAAACTATTTATATAATTCGTTTTAAATAGAAATCGACGAAATATATTATATATATATTATATATATAATATAATGGCCTGAATAGAACGCGCCGCGCCGCGGCAGTTCGTGAATTTCGACCATTTATTTCAAACGGACATTGCGGGAGATCCGACCGTCGGATTCTCCTAAAACCGGAACCGTTGGGTTCGTATCGAAAAGAGCTTTCTAACGAATATTAGAAATTAGAAATCTAACGGTTGGATTTGGAATTATGTCCAAATCAAATTTGAAAAAGGTCGCTGTAAGTGCAGTTCGATGGCCATTGATGGAAATCGACTGTACGGGCCTTGATAAAATTATTAAAAATAGTAATAATTTGTGTAAAATCATAAGAAATGATTTGTGAAGATTTGGGATGAAAAACTTCATGTTTGAAAAGATAAAAATAGATTTTTATCGAACTGAACTGGTTTTGAACTAGAATTATAATTCTATTTATTTTTAAATAAATAAATTGAATTTAAAAAGGGTTTTAAAAATAACCAGAATATCCAATGATTGCATTGGAGTGGATTTGAATCGAAATTGTCTTCGGAATATTTCGATGTTGGAATTCGTGATTATACAGATGTTGTTATGGAAATTTGAAAGATATATATTTATATCGTTATTTCCAATACGACATTTGTTAGTCGTAGAATTCGATATTGAATATAAGCCGATATATTTTCTATTCAGAGCCTTGTATTGAATATCGAATGTGATTTGGGTTTGTCGTGAGTGGTGTCTTCACTAACACTGTTCTTGAACCCAGTTGAGAAAAGGTTAAATCTTTTTATTTAGATTTAATGAAGTGTACCAATTAAAGAATATTTAATTGGAATTGAATTGATATTGATTTTTGGGTTTATCGTGGACAGTGTTTTAAATAACACTCGTTCTTTAACCCGATAATCAATGGGATGTGACTTTGGGTTTATCGTGAACTGTGTTTTAAATGACACTGATTCTTTAACCCAGTCAAAGATTAAAACTAAGTGGAGTTTTAATGAATCTTTAATTAGATTGAAAAGATCGAGAATGGAGTATCACCAGTTTTACTCCAAGCGATAGTTAAATCTTTAATTAGATTTGAACGTGAAATGGTAATTGAATTACCGATAACACTGTGGTGTTAGATATGAAGTACTACCAGTTTTACTTCATGGGATGAATAGGTTGGGATTGGGAAAATAAAATAAATGATTACTTCGGTGTGGTTCGATAATCCCGACTAGTTGGAATTGATATTCAAAGGAGATTAAAGAATAAATTTAAAGAATTTATCTTGGATAAAATTAATGGGAACTTTTTCCCAAAGTATAGGAATATTTGAATAAAAGAATATTCTGAATTGGAATGAGGCGTATGTTGTGTTTGTGTAACACTTTTATAATATATACGCGAGTTATTCAGAAAGACCGGGTTTATCCCATTCTGAATAACTGATTCGACGTGGTGTCGAAGATGAAGGCGGTGGTCGAAGACCAGAAGTCTTCACGTCGTTTGGGTGATTACTGATGATCTTGATTGGGCTGTACACCCAAGAAGATGGAAACAGTTGGTGATCGTCCAGACGTACTTGGAGATCGATGGATATGCGGGGTACTAAGTGCCTCCGTTTCGTTCAGACCCAGAACGGACTTGTAAATGGACTGTGTGTCTGACATTGGATTTTAGTCCGTGTGATTGATCTCTATTAAATATATATCTGTTTGGCGGCGGAGAATTTATTCTCTTGCTTAACGCCCTTCTCTGAGACGTACGAGCTCAGGGGTTATATATTGATGGATATCAAACGCATGGAGTGAATTGCCTGTGTGGCATGCCTAAGTGGCAATTGATCGAGGCTTCTGTTGAAAAGCAAAGTCTTGTGGTGATGATCAAAGCACAGCCTGTGTGGCACAGCTTTGTGTAACGTGAATTCGCGAGCCTCACACCCCGGTTGTGAACCAGAAACGGGAGAGGACATCAGGGAGGGCATGCGTTTCTTTCTAGCTAGGGTGGTGTCAGTGACCTACCAGCCCTGACATTTATATACTTTTCACCTGTGTGGTTGTTGCTGTTGCGAGGCGCCTTGGTTAGATCGGACGATCCGGGTCCGATGGAGCCATTCGTTGGCTCGTTTACACCCCAAAGGGTGGGGAAACGCATGTTCAGGCATTTTAATCCACATCGGTGGACCGGCCCTGACGATCCAAGGGTCACTCGAGCTCTGATCCTGAGGGGCGGGCTAGAGCGTCTCGAATCGGTTGAGGACTATCTTTTGCCTCGGTTCATAGACGGAAATCCAATTTCCAAATACGTGACATTTGCGGTTTTATTTGTAGAGCCTAGTATGGCGACATAGTGGGATGGGGCACTTATGCCGCCTATGATTGATACTTATGATTTGAAGTTGTTTTATACACTATGCACTTACAATAGTATCAAATGATTTGTTTTAAACGTATCAAGCATTCTTGGCTATTATAAGGTAAAAACCCTATCCTCCGGCTTGCGTTGCATTGTGTGATGGGAACTGGGTCTTATAACAGCTTCATTTTTCTTTATTTAGCATTGCGCTGTTTGTTTTATGCACTGGTATTCTTGGGAGGAAACCCGTTCCGTGCTATACGGCGTGGTCCCTTGATTTACCTAGCTTTAAAAATAAAGATTAACTGTTTTAGTTCTCACACCAGTCACATGACTGACCTGGAGTTTATTGTTTTGACCTAAACTCTGGGTGCCCTTATTTTGACACGGGCAGCTAGTAGTTTTGGTTTTGCAGATTTATATTCACAGGATCCTGGTTTACAGCTGGAATGATATCCGGAAAGCTTTGTATCCGTATATCTCTTCTAGTTGTGTATTGTATTATTTTCCGCTGCTATGTATTTAAATGTAATTTAAATCTCTGATATTTCTGTGTAATATTCGTTTATACTCTGTATATTCTTGTAATCTGATGCATTGTTGTAATATAGAATGAAATGTTCTTCTGTATGCGTTTTGTTGTGGCTTGTTCTCGAACTATCCGCCGCTTTCCTTTACGGGGAAGTTACGGGTCGTTTCATTTGGTATCAGAGCTTTGGTTTGCAAAGCTAGAGAACAAGGCACATTAGAACCATACGAAAGAATTCATCGGATATTGGATTAGTAATATCCAATGAGGATGACTCGTTAGAGATGGGATCAGTAGTATCCTAGAACGAGTGTGAAGAGTATATTTTTAGAGTGAAAACATTTTTGTTTTGAAAATTTAAATCAACTATTCGTATTTGATTATTTATTTCATATTGATTAGGACAGTCCAGTATATAGAGATTTTGCATATACGTCTTGCAAACGTGTGTTCGAAAGTTTAATATATTGGATAGATATAGCATCACACTCTAGTCGCCCGGAGAGAATTCTGATGATTGATGCATCATCATCAGAATTTATATTCGAGTGACGAAAGTGAGATTTCTATATATTTCCTATTGACTGGTGTGAGAACCAAAAATTAGATAGGGCCTATTGTTGTGAATTGGCATTAAAAACATGATTTTTGTATATGTATTAAAATTATGAATTTGAAAAGCTAATCATCTAATTGATTGATGTTTGTGTTGTTTGTTTATTTGTTTGCTAATTTTTAGCCATTTAGCCTAACAGAACCAAATATTGAATTATATCGAAAATTGGTTGCGTTTGCTTGCATATACATATACTTATATTGAACAGGTCATAGCAAGGAGGCTAGAGCAGAGAATAAAATTTGTTTGCCCGACAAATAGGTACATGTTTACTACATAATTTACTGTTTTGTTTGGGTGATGATGATTTTATGAGCCTATTGGCTAGCCGCTTGGCTTTTTCTTTTTCTTTTTGAGATCTGAAGGACCGGGGAAGCTATTTGAAATTCCCCGATGCTCCCGGTGCAGGGGAGGTTATGGCGAAATTTTTCAAAAATTTAGGGAGTTAGCCAAATTTTTGAGATTTTGAAAATTCTCAGAAAACTGAAAAGTTGGAGAATGGAAGCCAAATCGTACGTAGGGTTGATTAATCAAACCACTTCCGACTTTGTTCCTTTTCGGGGACGAAAAGTTTTAAGTGGGGGAGATTGTAATAACCCGGAAAATCTGGGCCAGTTTAAAATTTTTATTTTGGCAATTTTGGCGAATTTTGATTATTTAAAATAGATTATTTTAAATAATATCGACGAGAAAATTTATTTTGAATAGAATTCGACGTATATATAATATACGCCGTCGTAGAATATAAATAATTTTATATAATTATAATAGAATTGAAAATGGCGCAGTAGTTCGATAATTCGATTTCAAACTTCAATTGAATGTACCGGGTGCAAAACAATCCGGATTTTAGTGAAATCAAAAATGATAGGATCTAATTGATAATATCTTTCCAACGAATCCGAATAATCAAATTTTCATAGCGGGGATCAAAAGATATGTCCAGTTGAAAATTCTGAATAGTCGCTATGGAATTCAGGCCCTTAAAAATGGACATTTTGCAAATGACCTCGGATTTCGACGAAACCAGTTTTGTTGGATCCGTGATGTCAAATTATAGCTAGGTTTCAAAATTCATAATTTTCTGAATCAATATGTGAGCGTGGCGCACCTAAACGCATTTGACCAGTTTCAGTTGAATTTAATCGACTGAAAAATGACCATTTTTCAAACGGTCTTCAAATTTGACGAAATTAGTTTTGTTAGGACCGTATCGTCAATACGAAGCTAGAAATAAATTTTCTGGAATTTTTAGAGTCAGTACGTGGCCCCGGTAAATTGAAATGTACGTTCAAATTGAATATATAAAGATTTATATTTTAAATACAACGGAAACTGATCGTAACGGTCGAATTGGCCTGCGATACATATCCCATTGTGTTCGGAATGGGGGTAATACGCTAGGGACGACAGTCGGCGGGTTCGATTTCGAGTTCGAATGGAAAGGGTACCCTATGGAATTCAAAATAGAAAATTAAATAATATATAAATTATTATATGAACCCCTTATCCCTCTATTCTCCCTCAGCCAACCGTCCAAATTGATTTTTAATAAAAAAAAAGGAAACCCGCTGAACCCTAAAACGACGCCACCGGAGCTCCTCTGTGCCACCGCCGGTCTCGAGCCACGCGCCGCCGCCCCTCAGGTCGGCCACCCCGGCGCCTCCACCTTCTCTTCCACCTCCTTCCCTCCTCGCGCGCTCGTTCTCTCCTCTGAATCAAACCCCTCCCCTTTCCAGTCGCCTGGGCCTCGCCACTGACGAGAGAACCACCCCCGCGAACCAACGTCCATCCTCCGGCCACCTGCCCTCCCACCGAAGACCCACAGCGCCCCCTCTTCCTCTGACAAGCCCAGTAAGTTTTCGATTTTTAATTTTAAATCTGAGTTCTGGGTTATGTTGAAAACATATTTGTTAAATCAGTATATTTAAATAAATATAGCAATTATAAAATCAGTGATATATAAATAAGTAATAAAAATAAGATTTTTATTATACGTAGAGATTAAAAATAAGATTTTTATTATAGTGGAAGACTAAAAATATAATTTTTATATGATGTAGAAGTTAAAAATATAATTTTTAATCGAAGAAGTTTAGATTTGTAGGTGAAGAAAGTTCATACTTTTGATATAGGAAAACTGAATTTTCATTATAGGAAAAATATATATTTTTAACTTAGCAAATAATATATGTTTAGCTTAGAAAGGAATATAGTTGTAACAAAGGAAAGATTTGATTTTTAACTAAGAAGAGATTTGATTTTTATATTTGAATTAAAGATACGATTTTTGTGTATATAAGAACATAGGATAAAAATCTAATCCTTATATATATATAGTAGTATTATAAAAATCTAATCTTTATATAAATAGTAGCGAAAAATATAATCTTTTCTATATAATAGCGAAGTAAAAATTTGATTTTTATATATTGACTAGCGAAGTAAAAATTCGATTTTTATATATGTAGTGAATACGGGCGACGAAAGTGACGAAAGACAAACAACGGCGAAGATTTCCTACATATGAAGAGTCGAGGCGTTTGGTTTGGCTTTTCGGTGAGAACTCCTCACTCTTCAATTTCTTATTCTAGTTATATATATATATACTAGGATGCAGACGGTGCTTAGTAGCACCCGACACAATCGTCCACAGACCATGGACTTGTTTGTTTGGTTGCATAGATTAGTCAGATTATTTGATTTGAATTTGGTTGTTTGGTGAATTTGATTGATGTGTGAATGGCGTGGGCCTTCACTAGACCGGGGATAAGGCTAGGCCTCGTCCCGTTCCTAGTATCGTGCCGTTATGCCGCCGAAATTTTCTAAAATAAGTTAGAAAAATAAAAATATCATTTTATTAAAAAAATGAACTGAATAGAAATTCATATGTTGGAATAAAATGTTTTGTCGTTAAAAATATAATTTTTAACGTGGATGTGAATAAATAAATATTCATTTACAAACCAGACGGTTTGTTTATGTACACTTATTTGAATGACATTGATTGGGACGATAAATTTTACACATCGCCCAACTGCACAACTAAAATCTGTGTTTGATTGTTTGAAACCCCACACGGGTGTTGGGATGAAATATGAATTTCACTCATCCTGATTGATTAAATATGTCGATCGATTGATTGACAGGCTGTTATAAGCGTTGAATATCTATATTTGATGCTTATACAGTGTAGTGCACTTTGGTTGATGGTTGATTATTTTTCAATGCTATTATATACATGTGTTGTATGGAAATCCATATAATTAATTTTATATGGTAATTGATTGGGCCTCATTCCAATTTGAAAAATAAAGAAAATTTGAAAATAGAAATTATGAAGCCGTGTTGATTAGATTGACGCCATTTTGACGTGAACGATATTTATATCGATTTTATTCATTTTAAAATGAATATTGAAAAGTGATTTCGAAATCGACGATTTCGAAATGAATTGAATTGAAGACGATTTCAAAATGAATTGAATTGAAAACGATTTCGAAATGAATTGAATTGAAAACGATTTCGAAATGAATTGAATTGAAAACGATTTCGAAATGAAATGAATTGAAAACGATTTCGAAATGAATTGAATTGAAAACGATTTCGAAATGAATTGAAAACGAATTCAAATTGAATTGAAAGCAAATTGAAATGAATTCAAATTGAATAGAAATGAATTTTAAAACGAATTTATAGAGAAGAATTCAATTTTGATTTGAATTGAAACGGAAGTTGAAATTGCTTTTGAAACGAATTTAAAACTATTTATATAATTCGTTTTAAATAGAAATCGACGAAATATATTATATATATATTATATATATATAATATAATGGCCTGAATAGAACGCGCCGCGCCGCGGTAGTTCGTGAATTTCGACCATTTATTTCAAACGGACATTGTGGGAGATCCGACCGTCGGATTCTCCTAAAACCGGAACCGTTGGGTTCGTATCGAAAAGAGCTTTCTAACGAATATTAGAAATTAGAAATCTAACGGTTGGATTTGGAATTATGTCCAAATCAAATTTGAAAAAGGTCGCTGTAAGTGCAGTTCGATGGCCATTGATGGAAATCGACTGTACGGGCCTTGATAAAATTATTAAAAATAGTAATAATTTGTGTACAATCATAAGAAATGATTTGTGAAGATTTAGGATGAAAAACTTCATGTTTGAAAAGATAAAAATAGATTTTTATCGAACTGAACTGGTTTTGAACTAGAATTATAATTCTATTTATTTTTAAATAAATAAATTGAATTTAAAAAGGGTTTTAAAAATAACCAGAATATCCAATGATTGCATTGGAGTGGATTTGAATCGAAATTGTCTTCGGAATATTTCGATGTTGGAATTCGTGATTATACAGATGTTGTTATGGAAATTTGAAAGATATATATTTATATCGTTATTTCCAATACGACATTTGTTAGTCGTAGAATTCGATATTGAATATAAGCCGATATATTTTCTATTCAGAGCCTTGTATTGAATATCGAATGTGATTTGGGTTTGTCGTGAGTGGTGTCTTCACTAACACTGTTCTTGAACCCAGTTGAGAAAAGGTTAAATCTTTTTATTTAGATTTAATGAAGTGTACCAATTAAAGAATATTTAATTGGAATTGAATTGATATTGATTTTTGGGTTTATCGTGGACAGTGTTTTAAATAACACTCGTTCTTTAACCCGATAATCAATGGGATGTGACTTTGGGTTTATCGTGAACTGTGTTTTAAATGACACTGATTCTTTAACCCAGTCAAAGATTAAAACTAAGTGGAGTTTTAATGAATCTTTAATTAGATTGAAAAGATCGAGAATGGAGTATCACCAGTTTTACTCCAAGCGATAGTTAAATCTTTAATTAGATTTGAACGTGAAATGGTAATTGAATTACCGATAACACTGTGGTGTTAGATATGAAGTACTACCAGTTTTACTTCATGGGATGAATAGGTTGGGATTGGGAAAATAAAATAAATGATTACTTCGGTGTGGTTCGATAATCCCGACTAGTTGGAATTGATATTCAAAGGAGATTAAAGAATAAATTTAAAGAATTTATCTTGGATAAAATTAATGGGAACTTTTTCCCAAAGTATAGGAATATTTGAATAAAGGAATATTCTGAATTGGAATGAGGCGTATGTTGTGTTTGTGTAACACTTTTATAATATATACGCGAGTTATTCAGAAAGACCGGGTTTATCCCATTCTGAATAACTGATTCGACGTGGTGTCGAAGATGAAGGCGGTGGTCGAAGACCAGAAGTCTTCACGTCGTTTGGGTGATTACTGATGATCTTGATTGGGTTGTACACCCAAGAAGATGGAAACAGTTGGTGATCGTCCAGACGTACTTGGAGATCGATGGATATGCGGGGTACTAAGTGCCTCCGTTTCGTTCAGACCCAGAACGGACTTGTAAATGGACTGTGTGTCTGACATTGGATTTTAGTCCGTGTGATTGATCTCTATTAAATATATATCTGTTTGGCGGTGGAGAATTTATTCTCTTGCTTAACGCCCTTCTCTGAGACGTACGAGCTCAGGGGTTATATATTGATGGATATCAAACGCATGGAGTGAATTGCCTGTGTGGCATGCCTAAGTGGCAATTGATCGAGGCTTCTGTTGAAAAGCAAAGTCTTGTGGTGATGATCAAAGCACAGCCTGTGTGGCACAGCTTTGTGTAACGTGAATTCGCGAGCCTCACACCCCGGTTGTGAACCAGAAACGGGAGAGGACATCAGGGAGGGCATGCGTTTCTTTCTAGCTAGGGTGGTGTCAGTGACCTACCAGCCCTGACATTTATATACTTTTCACCTGTGTGGTTGTTGCTGTTGCGAGGCGCCTCGGTTAGATCGGACGATCCGGGTCCGATGGAGCCATTCGTTGGCTCGTTTACACCCCAAAGGGTGGGGAAACGCATGTTCAGGCATTTTAATCCACATCGGTGGACCGGCCCTGACGATCCAAGGGTCACTCGAGCTCTGATCCTGAGGGGCGGGCTAGAGCGTCTCGAATCGGTTGAGGACTATCTTTTGCCTCGGTTCATAGACGGAAATCCAATTTCCAAATACGTGACATTTGCGGTTTTATTTGTAGAGCCTAGTATGGCGACATAGTGGGATGGGGCACTTATGCCGCCTATGATTGATACTTATGATTTGAAGTTGTTTTATACACTATGCACTTACAATAGTATCAAATGATTTGTTTTAAACGTATCAAGCATTCTTGGCTATTATAAGGTAAAAACCCTATCCTCCGGCTTGCGTTGCATTGTGTGATGGGAACTGGGTCTTATAACAGCTTCATTTTTCTTTATTTAGCATTGCGCTGTTTGTTTTATGCACTGGTATTCTTGGGAGGAAACCCGTTCCGTGCTATACGGCGTGGTCCCTTGATTTACCTAGCTTTAAAAATAAAGATTAACTGTTTTAGTTCTCACACCAGTCACATGACTGACCTGGAGTTTATTGTTTTGACCTAAACTCTGGGTGCCCTTATTTTGACACGGGCAGCTAGTAGTTTTGGTTTTGCAGATTTATATTCACAGGATCCTGGTTTACAGCTGGAATGATATCCGGAAAGCTTTGTATCCGTATATCTCTTCTAGTTGTGTATTGTATTATTTTCCGCTGCTATGTATTTAAATGTAATTTAAATCTCTGATATTTCTGTGTAATATTCGTTTATACTCTGTATATTCTTGTAATCTGATGCATTGTTGTAATATACAATGAAATGTTCTTCTGTATGCGTTTTGTTGTGGCTTGTTCTCGAACTATCCGCCGCTTTCCTTTACGGGGAAGTTACGGGTCGTTCCATATACTGTACAATACTCTGAGATGCCACTAACGCATGGTGTAAAGAATACGGGGGTGCGGGTGTGCATGTCATAGTGATGGCAAACAAATCAAGCATAGCAACCATCCTCACATCTCTCACTCAGTGCGTAAAGCATACGATGTCCACCACTTCGATCACTAGACCCGTCGAGGTAATGACGGAGTTCGACTTGTACAACTACAACCACCACCTAGCTTATCCCATGGGATCATGACCAAACCTTTTCAAATGACCCCACTTCATTTGTCTATAGCCCACTAGTGGTACCTAGGCCACTGTGGCCCTGAATCCGTCCACGTACCTCCCATACATAGCGATCCAAAGTCATAGACATCGACAACCCCTTAGCACACGTCCCGCAGCAAAGTTCAATCATGAAGTTAACTCATTGGTTTCCAACTGGATCTTGAGTACAAACTTCCCACTTGGACTACCTTTGCATCTCAGGTTTTGGTCTTCTCCTCTGGATCAGTCTTCATTTGGTTCGTAAACCGTGCCTCACGTCCAAGCTCCTTGGTTCAGCTCGTAGTATCTCCTCTGGTTCGGATCGGATCGTGATACTCATATGGTACAGGTCATGACGCGCCTCCTTGATCGGATCGGGTCGAGTTCCTTCATCTATTCATGACTCGTGATGCTCCAGGCTGCGTCGTGGTGTCACACTGGTCCGGGTCGGGTCGTGCTTCCTCCATCGGATCGAGTCGCTATCTTCTGGTTCGTGGCCTGCAAAGGGAGAAGCTCATGGAGTAGGTCAACTCGTGAAGGGGTCTCACGATCGGGTCGGGTCGGGGTAGGGGCGATCCGATCCGGTTCTGCACAATTTTCCTGCAACTCTTCCAGCGACTGTTTTACGCCATTCATCGGCGTTTTTGACCAATCTAACTTTTCTAGACAATCACAAAACGTACCATACAGTCATAGCAACATATAGAACTGACCACAAACACCAAAACAACAATTTGATAGATTAAAACGGATCAAACATAGCCAGAACCTCATATTTTCCCTAAAGCACGTTTAAGCAAATCTAATGATAGGATTAACAAAACTTAACCAAATTAGCCAAATTTTCTAGTAGAGGCCTAAAATAATATTTCGAAATTTATCAATATTTTTCCGGATTTTTAACATGTATAAATTTACTAATTATCACTAATTACCCTTAATTAACCATAATTAGCGAGGAACTATGCAAATCACTCACCTTTGCCACAAATAAAATATCAAATCTGAAAGAATTCTCCGCTTGGGCGCGAATACCAATGTCTAACAGCAGCTTTACTCTGAAATGGAGTTATTTCTCCTTGATTTGATGTAGTTTAGCCTAATCTTCAATTAGAAAGTGATTTAGGATGAAATTAGAAAATGGAGGCCATTACTAGGGTTCCAAGAATGAAAGTGGCGGCTGAAAGAAATGTTTTCTAACCCTAATCAGTCCCTATATACCCCTAATCCCGAAATCCCCCATCGGGCCTAGCTGTTAATTACCCAATTAAGCCCAGTTAAGCAGTTTTTCACCTTCTAAACCATGTTTCAGCCATATCTCCCAAACGGTAAGTCCGTTTTTCACTTGTGACCACTATACGGAAAGGTAAACCATAATTCGAATCTAATGGAAGTGGTTTCAGGTCAAAACTCCTTTTCAATCAAAAGTTATGGCCGAAACAAGATCAGCTAGGGGGTAAAACGGTCATTTAAAAATCGGCAAAAATCATGAACATGGGAAATGACCCCAATAGTCGTCTCCCAAAATTACATGACCATACGACTTCGTATGTAAAAGAAATAAATATTCTATGATCCTTCGATGCGTAGAATGTGGGTCGTTACATTCTCTCCCCCTTAAGAAATTTCGTCCCCGAAATTCCTTAACCCAAAACATACAAAGGATCCCGCATGCCTACCAGCCATATACAACAATCAAACATGCAAAACAAGCAAAACAAGCCTATCCTAGCATGCGGAAAGACTAAATCGAAACTGAAATCTTACCAGGCGAAGAGTTCTGGATACGTCTTCCTAATGCTCTCCACTGTCTCCCAAGTACAGTATTCTCATTCTCGCCTCACTGAACTTTGACTAATTTCACCGCCTTCCTTCGAAGCTGCTTCGTATCGTTCCCAACAATACGCATAGGCCTGCGGTTCCCAACCGCCTCGGGTTCAACCTCGATATCATCCAACTGATCAGGTGAAATAGTCACATCGGGGTCGTGTACGAACTTCCTTAACTGAGAAATATGAAATACATTGTGAATTCCTGCCATCTTGTCTGGTAATTCAACTTTATATGCAAAATTCCCAACTTGCTCAAGAACTGGGAACAGACCAACGAATCTTGGTGCTAACTTGCCTCTCCTGCCAAATCGTATCATGCTCTTCAATGGAGAAATCTTGAAAAACACCGAGTCGCCAATGGAGAACTTTAATTCTCTTCTCCTCTTATCAGCATAACTTTTCTGCCTATCTTGGGCAACCTTCATTCGCTGTTGAATAATCTTGATCTTGTCCGAAGTTTCTCTTATTACATCCGGTCCAAGCATAAACTTCTCAGCGGTTTCCAACCAACATGATGGTGAGTTGAACGGTCTTCCATACAAAATCTTCAAATGGAGCCATACAAATACTGGATTGATAACTGTTATTGTAGGAAAACTCTACTAGATACAGATGGTCATCCCACGATCCACCAAAATCCAATACACAAGCTCGCAAAAGATCTTCTAACACTCGATTCACCCTCTCTGTCTGTCCGTCGGTTTGAGGATGATACGCGGTACTGAGATGTAATTCTGATCCTATCGCCTCTTGTAACCTCTTCCAAAATCCACTAGTAAACAACGGATTTCAGTCACTCACAAACCCCTTGGTACTCCATGAAATCTTACTACCCACTTCATACATAGTTCTGCTAACTTAGCTACCGTTCTATTCGACCTGACAGGTATAAACCTTGCGCTCTTGGTCAATCGATCCACAATTACCCAAATGCTATCATGGCCCGATCTAGTCCTCGGTAAACCATCGATGAAATCCATTGAAACTTGTTCCCATTTCCATTCTGGGATTTCTAACGGTTGTAATAAACCACTAGGCTTCTTTTACTCAGCTTTTACTAACTTGCAATTCATGCACTTGGATATAAACTTCCCAACGTCTCTTTTCATCCCTTCCCAGTAGTAAGTCTGCTTCATGTCTCGATACATTTTGTTACCACCGGGATGTATAGTCAGTTTTGAGTGATAACATTCTCTAAGCACTTCATCTCTCAATCTATTGACATTGGGCACAACAAGTCTTCCATTCTTTCTAAGCCATCCATCTCGATCAAGCCCATACTTGTTCATCTCCTCATCAATACCAATCTCTAACTTGGAGACGACTTCCAATAAGTTAGGATCGTTCTTCTGACTGGAACCAATCTGCTCAATCAAAGTGGGTCTGATCGTCAAATTTGCTAATATTTCTGGATCCAATTCGCACCTTGGTCTGAAATCATACCCAGCGATGTACTCCAGTTGCTTCAATTCTAGAAACATAGCCCCTAAACTGGCATGTCTTCTACTCAGTGCATCAGCTACCACATTGCCCTTTCCTGGTGTGTATGCGTATCGAAATCATAGGAAGTCAAGAATTCTAACCATCTTTGCTGTCGGAGATTTAGATCCTTCTGAGAGAAGAGATACTTTAACGATTTATAATCGGTAAACAGCTCAAATCTTTCTCCCAAGAGATAATGTCTCCACATCTTCAACACGAACACGATCGCTGCTAATTCCCAATCATGGGTAGGGTATCTTCTCTCGTACAGTTTCAATTGCCGACTTGTATAAGCTACAACCCTACCTCCTTGCATCAATACAGCACCTAGTCTGGTACTTCATGCATCCGTATATACTGTCATCTCTTCATTCCCCTTAGGAATGACTAACACTGGTGCACATGTCAACTTTTCCTTTACATTCTTGAATGCATTTTCACACTTTTCGTCCCAGACAAAAGCTTGATTCTTCTTGGTCAACTGAGTCAACGGTGCTGCTATCTTCGAGAAGTCCTGGATAAACTTACGATAATATCGGCTAACCCCAAGAAACTTCTTATGTCTGTTGCATTCTTGGGTGTAGACCGATCTTGTACCGTAGCCACCTTCGCGGGGTCCACGGCAATACCATTCTCTGAAACAACATGGCCTAAGAATCTCACTTCCCTCCTCCAGAAGTGACAGTTAGAAAACTTTGCTTTCAACTGGTGTTTTCTCAACACCTCGATCACTATCCTCAAATGTTCCTTGTGTTCTTCCTCTGTCCTCGAATAAACAAGTATATCGTCCACGAACACAAGAACAAACTTATTCAACTGATCTCTGAATACCCTATTCATAAGATCCACAAAATATGCTGGTGCATTAGTCAACCCAAATGGCATGACCAACCACTCATAAAATCTAGACCGCGCCCGAAATGCCGTTTTAGCTATACTCTCAGCTTCCACTCTAAGCTGATGAAAACCAGTCGCAAGATCCAACTGAGAGAACACTCTCATGCCACTCAACTGATCAAACAAATCATCTATCCGTGGTAGAGGATACTTATTCTTCCTCGTCACCTTATTCAGCTCGCGGTAGTCTACACACAATCGAAGGCAACCATCTGCCTTGGTGGCAAACACAACTGGTGCTCCCCACTCAGAAACACTTCTTCTGATAAATCCCTTCTTCAAAAGATCGCTTACTTGCACCCCGAGCTCTCGCTGCTCCCTTGGTGCCATACGACGAAGTGGCATCACTATAGGTCTGGCATCTTTCACTAAATCAATACGGAACTCAATCTCTCGACGTGGTGGAAGCCTGGTCACTTCCTCGAAGACGTCCGGATACTGGCCAACCACGGGCAAACCTGACAACTCATCATGCGGGATGTCGAGGGAATTTAGAAAACTAGCCATTACCCCATCACTAGGTAGACCACCAAACACTACCCTCCGCCCATCATTCGCTCTAGCTGTCACCAAAAAGCCCTCACAGTCTACCACCATCTCGTATCTTTGGAGCCAATCGACTCCCAAAATAATGCCAAACCAAGTAAAGCCCAAAACAAAGCAATCACAAGCAAACATACATCCATGACTCGAGAAGACCACATTACAACAAATCATGCTAAGGCTAGTCGAACCACCAATCGGGTTCGTCACTACTAAAGGTCTATCGACTATCTCGGGTTCCAATCCTAACCTATCTACCAGGTCACTAGATATGAAAGAACTGGAAGCTCTGGTATCAAACAAAACTCTAACAGGAACATCATAAAGAGAAAGCACACCTTGAATGACGACATTCTTTCCTTTCTCCGCCGCAGTTGGGGCATTCGATGAAGAAGGAATAACATTAAGGGCATATGCTTTCACCATCTGCTTTTCTTTCAAAGGTTGTGGACATTTATCCTTTTGGTGTCCAACTTGGCCGCAGTTGAAGCACTTCCTGTCTGCTGGCTTTGCTCGACAATTATTAGCATAGTGGCCTTCTTGCCACAGCTAAAGAACTCAACATCTTTCTTCTTCTTCTGGCCATCCTTGTTATGGTTCTGCTTCCTCTTATTCTGAGAACCACTCTTGCCTCCACCGCTTGCTTGCGGTTTTGGCTCCTCTGCAGATGCGACTTCAGTCTTCGACTTAGGGTTAAGACTTTCCGATCTTAAAGCTTTCCCCACAATCGATTCAAATGTCTCATCGATGTGGTTAATAAGCCTTTCCCCCAAGTATCCATCTAAGCCAGTTATGAACTTCTTGTTCCTCTTCTCGGCAGTGTCTATTAGGGATAACCCATATTTCGACAAAGTGTCGAATTCGGCAATATACTCCGAGACAGCTCTGCCATTCTGCTTGAGTTCCAAGAATTTCTTAAACAACACTGACTTCTGAGCAGCTGGAATGAACTTATCGCTAAAGCGAGCCTTAAACTGATCCCAAGTAATCTGATCCTCGGGAGTAGCTGCCTTTATAGCATTCCACCAATTCATTGCCCGTCCTTGCAGCTGACGGGATACTAGCCTTCTCTTCATTGCTTCCTCGATACCCAAGTCTTCGAAGATACGCTCGCAGCTATCCAACCAATCCTGAACATCCGTAGCCGACTCTGTTCTGTGGAACGGCTTTCCACCAAGGCTAGTATAATCCTTGTTAAGCTTGGCGAAATCGGCCCTAAGCGCCTACACCGCTGCACCACCACCGTTAGTAGCATTAAGAGCTGCTCTCTGAACATCTCTAAGCATCTCTCTCATGAGGTCAGTAAACATCGTCCTCATCTCAGCAGCATTCCCATTATTGGCTCCTCTACTGGTACCCCTTGCGTATCGGCTCATCGTTTAATCTGCACAGAGAAAACGATTAACCATCTCCATAGTGGTGCCAATGTAGTGCGACTTCATCCTTAGATATAATGATAGTATATATATATATATATATATCTTTTAAAAACCAAAATAATCACAAATACACGCTCTCATATACGTATACTATCTCTCCCTGATAACTTCCCAAGGTTAACTACGCAACCTAGAGCTCTGATACCAAGTGTGACGGCCTACCCCGCACTAGACGACATTTCCTCCGAAAGTGCGCTGTACACATGCCCGACCAGCACGGAACGATCGCCAAAGAAAGGAAAGAAGAGAATGAACTAATCAAGAACCTGTAGAATGTCTCACAGCGCATGGGATAAAATATAATAACAACATACTTGACATAAAACAGGCGAGACAGTGCATAAGCCGAAAACTAAAACTACACATCACAGCAGCGGAAATCCAAATACAGCTTATGTTCCACATCACCATTATTACAACTTTTCAAACTGTCTCTAAAGAAAAGCAAAGCAAAGCAAAGGAAAAAGTTACACTACTAATGCCCAAAGTAGTGACCCGCAGCGACACAGGGAGAATATCTATATATATCATACGTGGAAGCCTCCTGCTAGTCTCCGGTACAGCTACTCGTGCATCACCAGCTAACCTGTCTCTAGTCTGCTCGTTTAGGAGCACCCAGAGTAATAAGAAGAGACAAAAAACTCTGGGTCAGACAAAAGTCTGGTATGAGCGATAAGCAACAAAACAGAACAATAACAGGTATACTAAACCATACCTGAACCTGGACCTGCAACCAAAGAGTTAGCACTACATACTGTACAATACTCTGAGGTGCCACTAACGCATGGTGTAAAGAATACGGGGGTGGGGGTGTGCATGTCATAGTGATGGCAAACAAATCAAGCATAACAACCATCCTCACATCTCTTACTCAGTGCGTAAAGCATACGATGTCCACCACTTCGATCACTAGACCCATCGAGGTAATGACGGAGTTTGATTTGTACAACTACTGCTACCACCAAGCTTATCCCATGGGATCATGACCAAACCTTTTCAAATGACCCCACTTCATTGGTCTATAGCCCACTAGTCGTACCTAAGCCACTGTGGCCCTGAATCCGTCCACGTACCTCCCATACATAGTGATTCAAAGTCATAGACATCGACAACCCCTTAGCACACGTCCCGTAGCAAAGTCCAATCATGAAGTTAACTCATTGGTTCCCAACTGGATCTTGAGTACAAACTTCCCACTTGGACTATCTTTGCATCTCGGGTTTTGGTCTTCTCCTCCGGATCAGTCTTCATTTGGTTCGTAACCCGTGCCTCGTGTCCAAGCTCCTTGGTTCAGCTCGTAGTATCTCCTTTGGTTCGGATCGGATCGTGATGCTCATCTGGTACAGGTTGTGACGCACCTCCCTGATCGGATCGGGTCGAGTTCCTTCATCTGTTCGTGACTCGTGATGCTCCAGGCTGCGTCATGGTGTCACACTGGTCCGTGTCGGGTCATGATTCCTCCATCGGATTGAGTTGCGGTCGTCTGGTTCATGGCCTTCAAAGTGGAGCAGCTCATGGAGTAGGGTCAGCTCGTGAAGGGGTCTCACGATCGGGTCAGGTCAGGGTAGGGGCGATCCGATCCGGTTCTGCACAATTTTCCTACAACTCTTCCAGCGACTGTTACGCCATTCATCAGCGTTTTTGACCAATCTAACTTTTCTAATCAATCACAAAACATAACATACAGTCACAACAACATATAGAACTGACCACAAACACCAAAACAACAATTTAATAGGTTAAAACGGATCAAACATAGCCAAAACCCCATATTTTCCCTTAAGACGTTGAAGAAAATCTAATGATAGGATTAACAAAACTTAACCAAATCAGCCAAATTTTCTAGCAAAGGCCTAAAACAATATTTCGAAATTTATCAATATTTTTCCAGATTTTTAACATGTATAAATTCGCTAATTATCACTAATTACCCTTAGTTAACCATAATTAGTGAGGAACTATGCAAATCACCCACCTTTGCCACAAATAAAATATCAAATCTGAAAGAATTCTCCGCTTAGGCGCGAATACCAATGTCTAACAGCAGCTCTACTCTGAAATGGTGTTATTTCTCCTTGATTTGATGTAGTTTAGCCTAATCTTCAATTAGAAAGTGATTTAGGATGAAATAAGAAGATGGAGGCCATTACTAGGGTTCCAAGAATGAAAGTGGTGGCTGAAAAAAATGTTTTCTAACCCTAATCAGTCCCTATATACCCCTAATCCCGAAATCCCCCATCGGGCCTAGCTGTTAATTACCCAATTAAGCCCAGTTAAGCAGTTTTTCACCTTCTAAACCATGTTTCAGCCATATCTCCCAAACGGTAAGTCCGTTTTTCACTTGTGACCACTCTACGGAAAGGTAAACCATCATCCGGATCTAATGGAAGTGGTTTCAGGTAAAAACTCTTTTCCAATCAAAAGTTATGGCCAAAACAAATCAGCTAGGGGTAAAACGGTCATTTAAAAATCGGCAAAAATCATGAACATGGGAAATGACCCAAAAAGTCGTCTCCCAAAGTTACATGACCATATGACTTTGTGTGTAAAAGAAATAAATATTCTACGATCCTGCGATGCATAGAATGTGGGTCGTTACACAAATCTTCAACCGAAACTTCCTATCTCTTTCTGATATACTGACCACGAGAACACAACCTGCCCTCCAGAAGATCCTGCCCTCTGTCCTTGCCCTTGCCTCCTCGGGTAATCCTAAATCATATTTCCTGTGTCACCGCAATCGTAATAGCCAGTCTTCTTCTTCTTTCTAACGTCTTTCTTTAAGTGGCCAGGTATTCCACAATTGTGGTACTTCCCTTTTCTCTTGGCCCTTGTTATCCTTACCGCCTTTCTTTTGTTGTTGTTGTGCCTTCTTTGGATCCACTTTCGTATCCTGTGTCCTGTCCATGTCTCCTCTGCACGTTCTCCACTCATGACCTCCCACCAAAATGAAGCTTCATCCTTCATTAACCAAGTAGCTAGTTGAACCTTCCTCCCTTCGTCTATCTCAAAGATACCAACAAGGCCTCCACTTCCTTGAGCCAATTCTAGCTTCGACAAAAGTCTCTGTCCTATGAAACGGTTTTCCGCCCATCGCACGAAAGTCCTTACATATCTTAGAAAAGAATCTATACGCGGAGGAAGAGATTAAAAAGGGAAAGAGGAAGAGATTCGAAACAAATAATCGAAAGAAAGATATATGGCTTTTGGGTATTATGTTTTTCCATAATAAACATTTCTCTTACAAAAGTACTATCTTTAAAACATGTTTTTGAAAATACTTCTTTATATAAATGCTTTTGAAAATGGTTTTCAAATTTTTTTTATCTGTTTTGGTAACCTTCAGCTCTGATACCACGTGTAACACCCCACGTCCGTTAATGTCACTCACAAAGGGAATGCATTAAGTTTCGTGGAGCATTATAAGTAAAAAGAACGGAATATTACAAGATAGAAAAAGTAGTACATGAAAATTTTGTAATTTTATTGCAGCGGAAATAGAAATACGTTTGATTACATTTCCAAATACCAAAATCAAGTACATAATATCAGTCTTGTACAAAACCTTCAGAGTATATAATTTTAAATCCATAATCCCCAACAGAAAAATGCCATACGCAGAATTAAAGCCAAACAATACACCTTTTAATTTCAAGTTGGAAGAAAGAGATATCAGAACTAAGCTTAAGTATTTCTCCCTAAGAACCTGGGGGGTAAACGGAAGAAAAGAGGTGAAACAAACAAGGTCAAACATAAGTCTGGTGAGTCCAGTGACTTTAACAATATAGTCATTAAGGTAACAGGATAAGAACATAAACTAGAAAGCAAGAAACGATTGTAGAATAAACAGGCATGACAAAGAAGACAAGATGAACAAGATATAACGTTGATTGCGCTTCTAATCACTATAGGATAATTACTACACTACACTAGTGCTAGTAACACTATATCATTACTAGTTACACCGGACCCTTACTAGTCCCATACTAAAAGTTGATCCCTCTTACTAATCATGATAATGGTAGTTTCGTGTACTCCTAGCTGCTAGGTGCCCCTTTTTGCTCCTACCCCCACGAGTTGTACCCACTACCTTCCTTGTTCGATCAGCTCCCTAACTCGCATGTATTTATTGCTTATATCATTCGACCCCGCTTGTATGTAGATACCTGTGCTGGTCCCATCATGGGGTGTATCAATTCCCATGATGGCAACCCGACACGATTCATGATGCACAGTGTATACTATTGATGCCCAATGCCTGCTTTTTCCACTCCGGAGCACGTGCACACCCATACTCCATGAGAACCTACACTGCTGCACCACCCGCCGCTATTTTGACCGCTTATAATCAGCCCAGGAATCGTGCCCCAACCTGCCTAGCTCAGGGTACCATGATACATCTATGTGGGTTACTGCTGAAATGGGTCCCCGTTACTAGGTTTCCTAATCAATATGTTATAATGGTTAAGTGTTCTCAATTTAACTTAACCCCACCCATTTGATTAATTAACATGTTGTACTGGATAAGTATTGCCTATTCATATGTTACTTAATCTTCTCACTGATTCACGCATGTTTATTTAACGGTTAAGTTTGTGGGCCTATATATACTAATATTACCCACTTACCCAAGATTTACTAAACCCTTCCCCTTATCAAGTCCATATGTATTATTGGTTAAGCTTGCCTTAACCCTATCCACTTTGTTCATGTAATATTGGTTAAGTGGTCTTCTTGTCCATGTTAACTTAACCCACCCACGTAACATGTTGTATTGGTTAAGTGTCGCATGTTCATATGTTACTTAACCTTTACGTTTTTAGCATGTTTGTTCCTTAGCTTTAATTTATTCATTAAAGCACCAACCTCTCACATTTGAACTGTTGTTTGCGGTTGCTGGATGTACCGAGCGGTTCCGGGCAGACTTCTACCGCAAACTCATTCTAACCTCGGGTTTTTGGGCTTAATGTGCTAACCTCTCACATTAGATCTATGTTGTTGCGGTCGCTGGATGTGCCGGGCGGTTTCGGGCAGTCTTACACCGCAACTCAATCTAACCTCGGGTTAGGCACATTCATCTTTTAGCCAATTTACATATTTACCATTCATGTCCAAGTTTATATGTAAATTATCCATAAGTGTGGTCAATTCAAGTTATGCCACATTTTCTAGTTATGCCCAAAATTAATTATATGATTACAACCCCTTTTTATGCCAATTACATAATATTCAACTTTTACCCAAACTTTCCCCAACGTTCCCACGTCATTCGTATGTATAGTTCATGTGATACGTTAGGCTCGCAATTAGCCAAACTCATAAAAAAACAAGGAAAAAGAAAAAAAACACATGACATCATAACTGTCATAAACAATATAGATCTAAGACTACATAAATCTTGTAAAATAAAAATATATCCAATCAACATATGGAATGTGAACTAGCATAGATCTAAACATAAACTTGCACGGATTTAAACATATGAACTGGTATGGATCTAATCATATAAACATGTAGATCTAAACATATGAACATATAGTTCTAAACATATGGACTGATATGGATCTAATCATATAAACATGTAGATCTAAACATATAAACATATAGTTCTAAACATATGGAGTGATATGGACCTAATCATATAAACATGTAAATCTAGACATATGAACATATAGTTCTAAACATATGGACTGATATGGATCTGATGATATAAACATGTAGATCTAAGCATATGAACATATAGTTCTAAACGTATGGAATGATATGGATCTAATCATGCAAACATGTAGATCTAAACATATTAACATATATTTCTAAACATATGGACTGATATGGATCTAATCATATAAACATGTAGACCTAAACATATGAACATATAGTTCTAAACATATGGACTGATATGGATCTAATCATATAAACATGTAGATCTAAACATATGAACATATAAAATATGATCTTACATATATGAACATGACTTGCATATAATCTTTCGTACTTGCATAGATCGAGCAAACTTGCATATGTAATTAGGCATATGAATTAACATAGAACATAACTTGCATACAATGAATCAAATCAAGCATAAATCAAAACATAGCTTGCAAAGACATAAACTTTATATGATTTACAAACATTTTCATACAGTCTAATTCATAACTCATCACAATTATGTTTAAACAATTATCTTGTGAAAGTAACTGCACTCACAGAAAATGGATCTTGAATTCTGGGATTTGATTTCTGAAATTGCTAAGCTAATCCATTGATGTAGGCGTTGATTCGTTCGTTGTTGTTCTAGAATTCCATTTCGCAATTCCTAGGCTTTGATTCTTTATCTTTAATATTGAATTTGATTTGTTATGGTGGAGGCTAGATTAGTTTAGGATTTAGCAGCATATAGGCTCATGAATGAATTTAGTTTAGCTTAGGGTTTAGGTTAGATGTGATTATATAGAAGTATAGGATTAGTTTGAGCCTTTAGATCAACTTATGATTCATCTAAGCCATCCAAATCATCATGACACAAAGACACCTCACCAGACCAATCAAATAAAGCCGCATCAGCCCTAATACAAGAAAAATCGTCACCCAACAAACCAGAAAAAGCCACGTTAAAAAAAAACAATCCTTGACCAACAAAAATGCGCCACGTGTGCCACATGATGCACAGCAGCCGGGTGTTGACACCTACATGTCATACATACATACATGCACACACACACACACAGACACACACACACACACATATATATATATATATATATCTTTTTAGCTATCTTCCCAATTACCATTTTCACACTAAACCACTTTTTGAACTGCGTTCACACTAAGCCACTTTTTAGCCGTTCCCCTGAAAAGTAGGGTGATTTTTCACAACGAATAATGTAAACAATATTTTGAAACTTGCCTTAGCAATTTCCTTAAAACTTTTATTTGTAAAGTTTCCCAAGATACGAAAGAATATTTCTGCATGAAATTGTAATGAGTATGTCAACTCTATTACTTATAATAGGGGTAGCAGCGATAGAACAGAAGGGAAAAGGATGATGAATGGAAAAATAGATCGAAAATGTGATCAATATTCTCCCCTGTTTATATTTTCGTCTGCAACCCTTTAAATAATTGGACCCACCGCTTTTTTTCTTCGCTGGCTTAGTGGGCCGCATCTGCTTGCTATTGTTGCACCGGCTTGTCGCTATTGTCTAACAGGTCGCACCCATTTGCTAAAGGACGCGCCTCTTTAGAAAAACCACGTCCACTTCTGTCTGAATCCATGTCCGGCACAGTTTCTTTCTAAAGCCTACAACTGTTAAAAATCGGCCTGGTTGTTTGAAGCAAAAATAAGGACATATTAAACCTAAAACCAAACCCGAGTCCGGCTCTGTTAGTTTCGTCCGATGGATAGAGGCACGCGCATATGCGGCGGTGAAGCCTGACTTCGTTCATAACAAAGCACACATTTGGGTGCTGCAAGGCCCCAACCTTCTCAAAGGGAAGCTAATTATATACTTGAATACTTTTTTCCAATTTTGGCAATGGGACTATAGGATATTTCATTCAAAAACTTCAACAATCCCCCACATGAATGATAATATGCTTTTCCTCCACATAAAGAGAAATATCACAGAGTACATATGAAATAATGTTTTATCATAGATGAATAGATATTTCACTTTGAACTTTCCCCAGTTAAAACCAATCGGATCTACTTGGCTGACCGTGACCGGTGAATTATTTCATTTTGAACCGTCTGCCTTTATTGTATATCCAGACAATAAGCTTTGCTTCCCCTTCTTATCCAATCTCTTGGTTGTGTTGATTTTGGTCCTGAACACTTTGTTCTACGAGTGTTATAGAGAATTTAAACCTTTAATATTCTCATAGAGCCGTCCAAGCTCACACTAACATAGGTGATCGCAACCATTAAGTGTATCTTGCATATACCCAACTTGTTATTTTCAAGATATGGTCATCATTAAAAAAACATAGTTTTATCCTTTTAATACTTCTATTGGTATGCACTTATTGTGCACCATAGGAATGGAGTAGAACTATGTCCGAACAAATGCATTACGTCAATTTCTCTCTAGATAAACCTTCAGTAAATGTGACACCCTACGTCTATTAATGTCACTCATAAGAGAATGCATTAAGTTCCGTGAAGCGCGATAGTTAATCTTTACATAATAATTCCAAGACAAATAAAATAAGCAACGGAAAATTTTAAAACTTTATTAAAAAAGAAATAAAGCATAGTTTTAGAAATACATCAAACCCAGTTACAACTACCAAACTGTCTCAAGTTTGTCTCACAAAACACCTCATGAAATAAAATATAACAGTGCATAAAATCATATCCTTCGTTATAAGCCATACTAAAGTAGAGAGCAAGTCAAAATGATACATCTCAAGAAATCCAAGTCTTAGTTTCTACAGTGCTTTACAAAATGACCCATTGCACCGCAACCATGAAACTTTACCTCCTTTTAGATTTGAGCCTTGTCAGAATTTCCACCTTTCATTTGTTGCTTTCCTTTCTTGGGCCACCATTTATGTTTTTTGCCCTTAGCTTGAGTCTCCTCAGTCTTATTTTCTTTCTTCTCTTCCTTTCCATCCTCTTGCATAGGCGCCATATCAACTAGCCTTTCAAAAGTTTCCCCCATTGGTTTATGAGACAAAGCAAGTCCTTGGAGAGGTTGGTTCAAGCCTCTCGCAAATCTAAGCACCTTCTTGTAAGGCTATTCACCAATTCTAGCCCGAACCTTACCAATTGATTAAACTTGTTTATATAGCCTTTAACAATCATGTCTCCTTGTTTTAGAGCCAAGAATCTCTCCCTTTGCTATCCCTATTCCGCTTGAGATAAGAATTTCATCTCGAATCTCTGCCTGAAGTCATCCCAAGTCACTCCTAGTTGTCCAACTTGTGTTACTTCCCACCAGTAGGATGCCTCATCCTTAAGTTGCCATGTAGCCAATTGTATCTTCCTTCTGTCATCGACCTCGAAGAGTCCAAACAAATTCTCCTTCTCTCATAGCCAATTTTGGGCTTCAACAAAGCTTTTGGTACCCCAGAATGGTTTTCCTCCCATAGCACAGAAGTCTTTGCATAACTTAGAAAAGTTATCTACTCGTTGAGGTGGAGGAACAGCGGCTGCAGCTGGGGGAGGAGCACCCCCCAGACCTCCAGCAGGTACCATAGCCTCAAGATACCTACGGAACTATGTCGGTATCGGAATACCCACCGGAAGATTGGGTGCCCCAAACATGCTGAAACGAAAAGAAAAAGGATTCAACAAGAAATTGAGAGAATATTAACTATGGCTTGAGAAGATATGTTTTTTCAAAAAAAAAAACAGATTTTTCCTAGAAAATACTTTGTTTTAAAAACCCATTTAAAAACATTTTTCTCTGATCTTGTAACTTTCAACTCTGATACCAAATGTGACATCTCACGTCCAATAATGTCACTCATAAGAGAATGCATTAAGTTCCGTGAAGTGCGATAGGTAATCATTACAGAGTAATTCTAAGACAGATAAAATAAGCAGCGGAAAATTTTAAACTTTATTATAAAAGAAATAAAGAATAGTTTCATAAATACATCAAACCCAGTTACAACTAGCAAACTGTCTCAAATATGTCTCAAAAAACATCTTACAAAATAAAATATCAGAGTACATAAAATCATATCCCTCGCCACAAGCCATACTAAAGTAGAAAGCAAGTCAAAACGATACATCTCAAGAATCCAAGTCAAGTCCAAGTTATGAGAGAAATCCTAGTAACTGTTAAGTGCTTCCACTCTGAGGATCTAGGGTGGGGAGAGAAAGAAAGAGGCGAAAGAAAAAAGGTTAGACATAAAGTTTGGTGAGTTCCAGTGATTTACAAATATGCATAAAATAGGACTGCCAAGACAGGTAAATAAGACTAAAAAGGTACAGTGCCATAACAGATAAGCTAAAGAGAATAGCATGATGGACAGGGATAACACGAATAAAATATGATCAAGTAATGCATCATATTTATATCCTAAAATAGGTATGTCTGAACATATATGTCTGCACCAATACTAGCATAACAGGATTAGGTTCTTTATCTAATTACATGTCAGTAGGATTAACAGCAGAAATGCACAGCAAGATTAAACAATGGGATTAGTTATAACCTAATTACATAATAGGATTAGGTGTTAACCTAATTACATAATAGAAGGATTAGGTGTACCATAATTACTACCCATGCGATCGGCTCCCTACTACGTAAATACCTTGTGTCAGCCCTGGTAGTAGGCTGTATTACTCCCTAATCCAGTATCTATATGACACAGACCTATTTACTAGTGTTATAGCGTCTTATCTTCCATAGTTGGACCCATGCATGCTCATGACTCCGCCAGAACGCCGCCGCAACCACCCCCATGTGAACCTCTTACTATCTAATTCAATAAAGCGTGCCCTGGCCCTTACCTAGTGCGGTAACCCCATTAACAAGATACCTACAGGGACATTGACTGATATGGGTTCCAAATAGCAGATTGACACAAGCCAAACCCCTAAGCTTGTGTCCCCAAATAACTAGGATTTAAGAGTCCCCAAAACCTGATACAACAGCAGACGAGGGACCTCCTAGCTTATTAATCTTTAAGTTTAACCTAACAGGTTTAGGTTTACTAATAAACATGGATGTTTCCATGTCATTATGTGTGTACAACTCTATTTTTAACATGTCATTTACTTAATGGCCGTTTTAAGTCAAATTTAACATGTCTAATTCGTACGCATATTATACATCAACAACATCCCCTAGTTACAGGTTTTTGCATAATGTTCATGTACAACAAGTATATACATGTTACCCCTTTTCTTTCAGTTTAAGCACATGTATATTTATCCTTTTTCCCAAATTATAGTCAATCAGTCCAAGTAAATAGCATGCCTAAATTCGTCTTTTATATTATTCATTATTTCCCCAATTGTACGCACACTCTAATCGGGTATAGCCTAGGCTTCCAAAGGCCTATGCTTAGCATAAAATAAAAAGGGAAAACATGGGAAAAAGAATAGAATAAAATCACATAGGCATATAATCAAGACTAGAAATAATCATAAAACATAGAAAATGGAAAAAGGAAGATAGATACATATAACTTGTCAGTTTTCCAATATCATAGGCATATGTATAACTTGTTTAATTATCCAACATCAAAGGCATGTGTATAACTGATCATAACAACATAGGTGATTAACAATGCAAATAGGTATAACATTTATTTTACAAACACTGTAGATCCTAACTAGTTTTATTTAATTGTCATGTTTAAGGCCTAAGAAATTAGATATATAAATATGGAAACTCACAGTGAGTCTTGGTGAAGATAATTATATAACACTATGCCGTAGAAAGTCCAAATCCAATCCAAGTTGGATATATGCAAGTTATGATGTTGTCTCTGTTAAATCCAATCTTTAGAAGCATTCCCCATTATATGCTTATAATTTTCAGAATAATATCATGGAGGAAGAAGAAGATATGAAGAATTTGTGTGAATTGGGAATGAGGGAAGCCATGTATTTATAGAGTAACAGAGCCGACACCAACTCTTAGATTTTAGGTTTAAATCTGTAACATCCCAGAAATTTCAACAACTGAATATCGGATTAATTAAAGATTTAATAATGAATAATCAATTTTTATATCGATGTCTGGATTAGAAATTTAAAATCAAATATTGTTTGAGTGGAATTGACTTCGATATTTTCTAGAATGATTGGTTGAGAATCGAATATTTATTGTGGAATATTTGAATTCAAATTGATTGGAAAATTTAATTGGATTTTGAAAATCGACTAGAAAATATAAATAGTTGAATATAAGATAAACATTATTGATGTTAAAACGAATTGAAGATTTTTATTTGCTAAAATATATGGAAATTGGGCTAGAGATGTGTGTATTTGTGTATATAAAGAAATTGAAATTTAACGATTCAAATCTGAAATGAAACAGAGTTGTCGATACATAAACAGAATAAAATCAGTGAAACGATAAATAATTTTAAATTAAAAATAATGTCATATAAACAGTATCAGATTACAATTAAAATAATTTTATTAAATTCAGAGCGCGAAAATGAGGGATACTTATAATTCTCGTTGCATTCGGAGATTGTATTAGCTGTATGTGTTTTGAACGATCAACGATAATTCGTGGTGCAATTTAATATTACTGCGTTATCACTAAACCCAAAATACTACCTATCTCAGATAAACTCGCACGTACCGATATCTGTAAGCGCACAAACTCCCTATACATATTGATATTACGTTGTTCTCATCCTCACTTTTGCTCCTATAAATCACGCCTTACCTTCCCCCAATTTCTTTAATAAACAAATTCATTCTCTCTTTCGATCTTAATGGCAGCCTCCTCAAATCATCCTCCTTTCCCCGAATTTCTTCTGCTAAGCAAAAAATTGAAACTTTCCCTAAAATAAAATTTGTCCTTCCCACTACCACTTTAAAGCATCACCCTCTCCAGCTCATCACCGTTGCCGAGACACCAACCATTCGAAAGTCAAAGCCCCAAATTTCCCCAAATTAGAAAAATCTGTGTCAGCCTTCGAACCCTAAAATTTCCTCCTTCCTACGATAACTTCCAGGCCACTAATAACCCAAGTTGGTTGTTCGAGTTCGGCCCTCCAAATCATCGCCAGCTCCGCTAGTAATTTCTTCTCCTAATTTGCTCTACCAGGGGAAAGCAGTCAAACCTAAGCATCCACAACAACATGTGTTTCCTTGAGGAGATAGCATGCCACTGTTGCATTGAAGTTTCAACAGTCGGAAACCATGTAGTCGCCCCTTCACTATCGCTGCAAGTGAGTTTCCCTCACTCACGATTGCTTATATCATGTGTTTCAACCTCGTTTAAATCTAAGTTATACTAGAAAATGGAGTGTTAGCTGTCCTCATTTTTGCGGCCCTGTTATTATTGTTGAAATCTTTGATTTCTGGTTTGGTCACCTGCAACTAAAAATTTGGTTTCTATATGTGGCTTCCGTGGTACATATGTGTGTATATATATATATACACACACACACACCGTGTATATGTATATGCGGATGCGCACTACCTTGCCCTGTTATTACTGTTGTACCATTGTTAGAGATTTTTGTCAAACTGGGTCGGAATATAGAATATACCTTTCATCTGAAGCCAAGTATGACTTTGCCTCACCATTTTTTTGGGATATTACAGTAGTAAATATTTGGGTTCCGCCCTTTGCACATTAGTCTGTTAGTGATTCTACATATGTAATTACAGCAATGCACTCGTGAACACCAATGATAAACTGATTTTAGCCCTATCTTTGAATGCATACCTTTTTTATCTTCGAATGTGTACAGAACCCGGGACACTCGTGTTTTTGCTATGTATACGGATATTTAGTATGCATATATAATACTGCATATGAAACTATAAATTGCCTTTAGCACACATGTTTGACAGTCCATAAACACTGGGTGTTACTCGATGGTGAAATACTTTGGCAGTTCCCATCGTCTCTTCGGGGTCATCTATAACATGAACTATTTCGGATAAATTGTGTACATATATATGCATTCAAACAAGTAGAGTTGGACACCACCTGCTCATATTTAAGTCATATATACTGATTTGTTACTCAAATTGCCTAGTGTGGGAACTGTTATATTGGTCTCCTCTTTGGATTGGTTGATCACATTTTGATGTTATCCTGTTGTTTAAAAGTTTTATTTGTTTCCAATGAAAAATCTTATTGTAGTGGCCTACATGTTATATGCAAATCCTTTATGAGTAATGCTAATCAATTATTGTTGTAGTCACACAACTTTGTCTTAAATATATCTCTCTATGACTTGGAGTCTAGACACATGTCATTGTTGCATCTGGGCTTAAATAATGACATCTTTACAAGTAGTGCGGCACACTTAGGTATATATATAAATTTATGTTTGACTGACCCAGTCTATGCTTGATGTTTAGATTGGGTTCAATCACTATTTATACACATTTTACTAGCAACATGAAGTAGTTTTAGCCGTTACCATGGAATGATTCCACTCTATTGATAGTACGATGAAGTGAACCAAGGTATGAATGCATGCTACCCATCTGCATTTGGAGAGAAACATGTACACTAGGACATTGTATTTAGTTTCATATGTTTGTCTATGGGTTTGATTTAATATTTTGTTCCACAATATAAAGTATTGATCTCACCTGCATGCTCCAAGTGTTTATGGACATATGTATTAGCTTACGTTCACTTGAATTGGCATGGGTTCTCACTACCACGTAGTTCATTTTCAGGGGTCATTTATGTTGTTGGAACATATTCTTGTGTACGCCGAATAGAATTCACATATGTGTTTGTTGTCGCAAGTCCTGGATGTTCAAATTTTCAGCCGTATGCTCATAAACTTGATGTACTTGAGTCGTGAACAAACTGTTAGAATCAACTATTATATGTTCGCATTTATTCGAAGTTGATTTACTTAAATGAAGTTTAATACTGACTCGAGTGTTTTATGTTTTTGCATGGAACGCTCGTGTCCGACCCGATGTTACAAATTTAAAGATTACAGCTTAGGATTCAAAGATTGGCGAAGCTGGGGATTCCAAAGACGGCGTACTCTGAAGATTTAAACAGTAAATATTTTCCAGTATTCAACTTAATTTTGAATTCCGCTATACTTTGTATCAAAAACTCTGATATATATATATATATATATATATATATGTAAATGTTCTATTTTGCAGTTCAATATCGTGTTATTTATTTTGTGTTTTCTGTGTTGAATTTATTTTAAACTCTATAAGATGAATAAGGATTCGTCAATCTGAACGTTTTAAGTTGGTTTACTTACCAATTTGAAGCGCTAAAAAAGGTGGGATGTTACAGGTGGTATCGGAGCTTTGGTTTATTCAAAGCATAGCTTATCAGGTTTAAAATAGGTAAGATCGACACAAGAAAATGCGGATAAAAAAAACAAATTTTAAAAATGGAAATAATTTTTTTAAAAAAGAAATTATTCTAGACATAACATATATTTTGAAAATTATTATTTTTGAACTGTTACAGCGGAATTAAAAAATTTTGAGATTTAATTTTTTTGGAATCCCCGGTCTTCGAATCCGGATTCGCCAGAGTTGTTCTTCGATAAGTTCTCTTAGAATTGAATCTTGAATCCATCATCGAATGATATCAAAAGAATATAAGTATAAGAGAACTGATCCCTCTAATCTTGTATTTTAGCAAATCAAAGATAACGGAAATTAAATAAGAATTCATATGGGAATTTGAATGAAAGGGGAAATTTTGAAATTATTCCAAAGAGTAAAATGATGAATTTTATTTCGATATTCAAAATATAAATTAATAGAGATAAAATTAAAAGGATTATAATTGGAATTCAATTGTGTTACCAATTTAGATTATTCAGAATGTGGCAAGATAATTTATAACTGATTTCAAACCAATAATGCACAATCGAATATATGAAATCGACAGTAAGTCATAAGCTTGTTAATTAATAAACAAGAAGTGAATGGTAAATGGGAGTTATAAACGAAGTGAATCGTAAATGAAATGAAGCAATATACGAATGAAGATTGTGAAGATATTTGAACTGATATTTAAATGAAATCAAAACTGATTTGGTAAACCGAGTTCAGATTCCTATAAAAGGAAATGATATTCATTTTAAAAGTGAATAACGCAAATGAAATTGGGGATAAAGGAAATGAAGTTAACTAGTGCAGTGAGATTATTCTAAGGTTCAAAATATAAATCAAATGGGATTTCCGAAGTTTTGAATATAGAATAAGATATAAGATTATTCGAGAAGGAGGAATTTATGGGAGACAATTATGTCGAATCTCAGGGAAGTACCATTTACTTTCTGTTTTTTATTTTAATTTAATATATTATTGATTAATTATTTATATAAAGAATAAAGTTTATTTTAAAGCTAAATATATGGAAGGCGTGAATTATTGTCAAAGATAATTGTAAAAGAAGAAAATTCTTAATTTGAACTCGAAGGTTACGAGGATGAATGTTTTTTGGGTATTCGAAGTTGTGAACTTACCTACTTCGAAGTTAATAATCAGACAACATAATCAACAATTAATTAGTTGATTATCTTTTCAAATATATAACTCTATATATACTCAAAAATCCGATTTTTAAAACCAGATTATATATATAATCACAAATACGTTACTTGTAAACTTATAACTCTCAACTCATTCTGGGGTATTACTAACCCCATCTCTAATGAGTTTTCTTTTATCGGATATTACTAATCCTACCTCTGATGAGTCTTTTATCCTGTTCTAATGAGTTTTACCCCAAAGATTTGAGTTAACCAAAGCTCTGATACCAAATTATGACGACCCCAAACTCCCGTGCCACGAAAGCAAGGATAATCATTGGAATAAAACATGTAAACAATAACAACAGAACAAAAATATAGAATTACATCAGATAATGTACATCAAATTACACTGGAACAAATATAATCATCATAGTTACATAGCATAACAGGATCATACTTAGTACAAAACACGGTTTCAACTTTATATAAAATGTCTATAGCGGAATCAAACATAATATACATAACAAAGTCTGAACAGCATAATAGGAATGATAGAAATGAAATGAAGTGATAT
The DNA here is from genome assembly GCA_030737875.1 of Allium sativum. Taxonomy (NCBI): domain Eukaryota; kingdom Viridiplantae; phylum Streptophyta; class Magnoliopsida; order Asparagales; family Amaryllidaceae; genus Allium; species Allium sativum. Next base: position 533,985,657 of record CM060915.1, read on the forward strand.
ACGAATGAAGATTGTGAAGATATTTGAACCAATATTTAAATGAAATCAAAACTGATTTGGTAAACCGAGTTCAGATTCCTATAAAAGGAAATGATTTCCATTTTAAAAGTGAATAACTGTAACGACCCGTATTCTACACATCATAAGATTGTAGAATATTTATTTCTTTCCCGTATGAAGTTGTATGGTCATGTAACTTTGGGAAACATCTATTAGAGTCATTTCCCATGCTTATGATTTTTGTCGATTTTTAAATGACCATTTTGCCCCAGTTGGTACTGTTTTGGCCATAACTTTTGATTGGAAAGGAATTTTTGACCTGAAACCACTTCCATTTGATTCGTTTGATAGTTTCTCTTTCCGTAGAGTGGTCATAAAAGCCAAACGGACTTACCGTTTGGGAGATATGGCTGAAACAAGGTTTGGAGGGTGAAAAACTGCTTAACCGGGCCAAATCGGGTGATTAGTGAGTAGGCCCATAACCCATTTCGGGATTAGGGTTATGGGAGGGCTGAAATGAGATGGAGAATCATTCCATTTCAGTTTTCTAGCCTCACTTATCACCAAGGATCCCTAAAAATGGCCTCCAACCTCTAGATCACCTCCAAATCATCTTTTGGTCAAGGATTTGGCTTAGCAACTCCTAATCAAAGAAGATCTTCACCTAATCAACCTTGGAGCTGCTGTTAGCATTGGGATTCGCATCAAATCAGAGCATTATTTCAGATCTTAGTTTGTTTTGTGGCTAAGGTGAGTGATTTGCTTAGTTTTGCACTAATTATGGCTAATTAGGAGTGATTAGTGTTAATTAGCGAATTTAAACATGATAAAATTCTGGAAAAATGTTTATAAAATTCGGAATGATGTTTTAGACCTCTGATACGAATTTGGGTTAATTTGGTTAAGATTTGCTAATCCTATCATCAGTCTCACCTAAATATGCTTAAAGGGGAAATATGGGATTTTGGGTATGTTTGATCCATTTTTACTTATCATATTGATGTTTTGATGTTTGTGGTTGATTATGCATGTTGCTATGACTGTATGAAATGCTATGTGACTGTTTAGAATAGTTGGAATGGTCGAAAACGCCGTCGAGAGGCGTAAACAGCTCGCTGGACAAGGTGCAGGGGTTCAGATCGCTTAGGGGGTTGAGGGACGATCGGATCGCCCTATGGGATCGTGGGGGCATCCCCACGAGTCGAGTCACCTCCTCCGAACCGAACCGTCTGTGCAAGGCCCACGAAGCGAATCGATGCAGCGTCGTGTCAAACTGAAGTACTCCGATCCGGATCGCGAATAAGCATTACGACCCGATCCGTCCATGAAGGGTGAGCACGATCCGTCGACCTGGAGAAGGGCGTCCGATCCGAACCGCTTGAAGAACCACGATCCGATCCGTATGGGGTGTCCCGATCCGAACCGAGAAGGGGAGCACGATCCGAAGCAAAGGAAGGGAGGACCACGATCCGATCCGACGTAGGAGGCGCGACCCGATCCGCTGAAGAATGAGAAGGTTGATTCGATCCGATTCGATTGTGATGACCAATAACCTGAGATGAAAAGGTAGTCCAAATGGAAGCTAGAGCTCAGGATCCCGGAACCAGTTGGGAACCAATGAGTTCACTTCATGGTTGGACTTTGCTGCGGGACGCGTGCTAAGGAGTTGTCGACGTTCATAACTTCGATTCACCACTAAGAATGATGGGCTACTTATCAGTGCAGTAGGGTCATTATGACCTGAGGGGCAAAGTGATGGTAGCAAGACTACGTTATCAGTGCAGTAGGGTCATTATGACCCGAGGGGCAAGGTGATGCGTAGTAAGACTATGAGCCGGCGCAGATGGGGTGAATAGCTCCATGGGGCAAGTGGACATAGTAAGGATTAGTAAGGCTATGAGCCAGCGCAGATGGGGTGAATAACTCCATGGGGCAAGTGGACATAGCAAGGAATTAGTGGCTACGTTATCAGTGCAGTGAAGCCATTTATGACTTCATGGGGCAAAGTGATCGTAGCAAGGAATGTTGGGTGATCGAAGTGGTGAATATCGTATGCTTTACGCACTGAGTGAGAGATGTGAGGATGGATGCTATGCTTGATTGTTTGCCATCATTATGACATGCACACCTCCCCCACCTCCGTATTTTTATACCGTTGATATGATACCTTAGAGTGTTGTACAGTATGTAGTGCTAACTCTTTGGTTGCAGGTCCAGATTCAGGTATGTTTTAGTCTACCTGTTATTGTTCACTTTAGATGCTTATCGCTCATACCAGGCTTTATGTCTGACCCAGAGTTTTATGTCTCCTCTTATTACTCTGGGTGCTCACACGAGCAGACTAGAGACAGGGTAGCTGGTGATGTGCGAGTAGCTGATTCGGAGGCGGGCAGGAGGCTTCCACGTATGATATATATATACACATTCTCCCTGTGTCGTTGGTAGTCGCTACTTGGGCATTAGTAGTGTACCTCATTTATCTTACTTTTGCTTTGAGACAGTTTGAAAAGTTGTAATAAGCTGTATTTAGGATTTCCGCTGCTATGATGTTTAGTTCTGATTTTCAGCTTATGCACTGTCTCTCCTGTTTTATGTCAAGTATGTTACTATTATATTTTGTTCTATGCGCTGTGAGACATTCTACAGGTCCTTTGTATGTTCATTTCCTTCTTCCTTTTCCCTTCTGGCGACCCGTTCCATGCTAACTGGACATGTGTACAGCGCACATTTGGAGTAAATGTCGGTTGGTGCGGGGCGGGGCGTCACACTTGGTATCAGAGCTCTAGGTTGCGTAGTTAACCTAGGGAAAGACACTAGGGAGAGTTAGTACGTATATGAGAGCGCGTATTTGTGATTACTTTGGTTTTCAAAAGCTATGTATGTATATACTATTAGTAGTATAAGAATGAAGTTGCACTGCACTAGTACCACTATGGGGTCGTTAATCGTTTCCCTTTTTCAGATTGACGATGAGCCGACATGTTAGAGGTATTGGTAGAGGGGCCAATAATGGGAATGCTACTGACATGAGGGCGATGTTTACCAACCTCATGAGAGACATGCTTAGAGAAGTGCAAGGGGCAATTCCCAATCCCGGAGTTGGTGATGGCCCAGTAGTGCAGGCGCCTAGGGTCGATTTCGCCAAGTTGTGCAAGGATTACACTAATCTTGGTGGGAAGCCGTTCCACGGAACGGAGTCGGCCACGGATGTTCAGGACTGGATGGATAGCTGTGACCGTATCTTTGATGACTTGGGTCTTGAGGATGCGATGAAGAGAAGGCTAGCGTCTCGTCAGCTGCAAGGGCGAGCGATGAATTGGTGGAATGCCATTAGAACAGCTACTCCAGAGGACCAGGTTACTTGGGTTCAGTTCAAGGCTCGCTTTAGCGAGAAGTTCATTCCAGCTGCCCAGAAGTCAGTGTTGTTTAAGAGGTTCTTGGAACTGAAGCAGAATGGGAGGGTAGTTTCTGATTATATTGCCGAGTTCGACACCTTGTCGAAGTATGGACTGTCTCTCATTGATACTCCTGAGAAGAAGAATGAGAAGTTCATTACTGGTTTGGATGGGTACTTGGGGGAGAGGCTTATTAACCACATCGATGAGACCTTTGAATCGATCGTGGGGAAAGCTTTGAGATCAGAGAGCCTTTACCCTAAGTCAAAGACTGAGGCTGCATCTGCAGAAGGGCCGAAGTCGCAAGCAGGCGGTGGAGGCAAGAATAATTCTCAGAATAAGAGGAAGCAGGATCAATTTAAAGGTGGCCAGAAAAAGAGCAAGAAGGATGTTGAGTGCTTCAGCTGTGGAAAGAAGGGCCATTATGCTAAGGAATGTCGGGCCAAGCCAGCGGAAAGGAAGTGCTACAACTGTGGTCAAGTGGGACATCAGAAAGACAAGTGTCCGCAACCTCTTAAGGAGAAGCAGATTGTGAAAGCATATGCTCTTGATGCTATTCCTTCTTCGTCGAATGCCCCAACTGCGGCGGAGAAAGGGAAGAATGTTGTTATTCAAGGTATGCTTTCTATTTATGATATACCAGTTCGAGTTTTGTTTGATACTGGGGCTTCCCGTTCCTTCATATCTAGTGACCTGGTAGATAGGTTGGGACTGGAACCCGAGATAGTCGATAGACCATTGATAGTGACGAACCCGATTGGTGGTTCGACTAGCCTTAGTATGATTTGCAGGAATTTGGTCTTATCGAGTCATGGATGTATGTTTGTATGTGATTGCTTTGTTTTGGGCTTTACTGGGTATGGCATTATATTGGGAGTCGATTGGCTCCAAAGATACGGGGTGGTGGTAGACTGTGAGGGCTTTTTGGTGACAGTGAGGGCGGATGATGGACGGAGGGTAGTGTTTGGTAGCCTACCTAGTGATGGGGTTATGGCTAGTTTTGTGAATTCCCTCGACATCCCGCAGGATGAGTTGTCAGATGTGCCCGTGGTTGGCCAGTATCCGGACGTCTTCGAGGAGGTGACTGGGCTTCCACCATACCGAGAGATTGAGTTCCGTATTGATTTAGTGAAAGATGCCAGACCTATAGTGATGCCACTTCGTCGTATGGCACCAAGGGAGCAGCGAGAGCTCGGGGTGCAAGTCAGCAATCTTTTGAAGAAGGGATTAATTAGAAGGAGTGTCTCCGAGTGGGGAGCACCAGTGGTGTTTGCCACTAAGGCAGATGGTTCCCTTCGTTTGTGTGTGGACTATCGCGAGTTGAATAAGGTGACGAGGAAGAATAAGTATCCTCTACCGCGAATAGATGATTTGTTTGATCAGCTGGAAGGAGCTAGAGTGTTCTCCCAGTTGGACCTCGCGACAGGATTTCATCAGCTTCGAGTAGCAGATGAGAGTGTTCCGAAAACGGCATTTAGGACGCCGTCTGGATTTTATGAGTGGTTGGTCATGCCGTTTGGGTTGACCAATGCACCAGCCTATTTTGTGGATCTTATGAATCGAGTATTCAGAGATCAGTTGAATAAGTTTGTTCTTGTGTTCGTGGATGATATCCTTGTTTACTCAAGGACAGAGGAGGAACACAAGGGGCACTTGAGGATAGTGATGGAGGTGTTGAGGAAACACCAATTGAAAGCAAAATTCTCTAAGTGTCATTTTTGGAGAAGGGAAGTAAGATTCTTGGGTCATGTTGTTTCAGAGAGTGGTATTGCCGTGGACCCTGCGAAGGTGGCTACGGTACAGGATTGGCCTACGCCCAAGAATGCAACAGATGTAAGAAGTTTCTTGGGATTAGCTGGATATTATCGTAAGTTTATCCAGAACTTCTCCAAGATAGCAGCACCGTTGACTCAGTTGACTAAGAAGAATCAGTCCTTCGTCTGGGACGGAGTGTGTGAGGATGCCTTCAAGAGTCTAAAGGAGAGGTTGACGCGTGCGCCAGTGTTAGTCATTCCTAAAGGGAATGAAGAGATGACGGTATACACAGATGCTTGTGGTACCGGACTAGGTGCAGTATTGATGCAAGGAGGTAGGGTTGTAGCTTATGCTAGTCGACAGCTAAAGCCGCATGAGAAGAAGTATCCTACCCATGATTTGGAATTAGCAGCGATTGTATTTGCGCTGAAGATGTGGAGACACTATCTCTTGGGAGAGAGATTCGAGTTGTTTACTGATCATAAGTCGTTAAAGTATCTCTTCTCTCAGAAAGATCTGAATCTCCGTCAGCAGAGATGGTTAGAGTTCTTGGCTTCGTATGATTTTGATATCGCGTATACACCTGGGAAGGGTAATGCGGTAGCCGATGCCTTGAGTAGGAGACATGCCAGCTTAGGGGCAATGTTTCTTGAATGGAAGCAACTGGAGTATATCGCGGGGTTTGATTTCAGACCAAGGTGCGAATTGGTTCCAGTTATGCTAGCTAGTTTGACGATCAGACCCACTTTGATAGAACGGATTGGTTCTAGCCAGAGGGATGATCCTAACCTATTAGAAATCATCTTCAAGTTAGAAATGGGAGTTGATGAGGAGATGAATGTGTATGGGCTTGATCAAGATGGATGGCTTCGGAAGGATGGAAGACTAGTTGTGCCCAACGTGAATGGTTTGAGGGATGAAGTACTTAGAGAATGTCATCACTCAAAACTGACTATACATCCCGGTGGTAATAAGATGTATCGAGACATGAGACAGACTTACTACTGGGAAGGGATGAAAAGAGACGTTGGGAAGTTTATATCCAAATGCATGAATTGTCAGCTAGTTAAAGCCGAACAAAAGAAGCCTAGTGGGTTGTTGCAACCATTAGAAATTCCCGAATGGAAATGGGAGCAAGTTTCAATGGATTTCATCGATGGCTTACCAAGGACTAGATCGGGATATGATAGCATTTGGGTAATTGTGGATCGATTGACTAAAAGTGCAAGATTTATACCAGTCAAATCGACCAGGACAGCAGCCAAGTTGGCAGAATTGTATATGAAGTGGGTAGTGAGATTTCATGGAGTACCCAAAAGCATTGTGAGTGACCGAGACCCGTTGTTCACTAGTGGGTTTTGGAAGAGCTTACAAGAGGCTCTAGGGTCAGGATTACATCTCAGTACCGCATATCATCCTCAGACCGACGGTCAGACGGAGAGGGTGAATCGTATATTGGAAGATCTCTTGAGAGCGTGTATATTGGATTTTGGTGGATCATGGGATGACCATTTGCATCTAGTAGAGTTTGCATATAATAATAGCTACCAATCCAGTATCGGTATGGCCCCATATGAAGCTTTGTACGGAAGACCGTGTAACTCACCATCATGTTGGATAGAGACTGGCGAGAAGTTTGTGCTTGGGCCAGATGTGGTGAGAGAAACTTCAGATAAGATCAAAATCATTCAGCAACGAATGAAAGCTGCTCAAGATAGGCAGAAAAGTTATGCTGATAAGAGGAGAAGAGGCTTGAAATTCTCCGTTGGTGACTTGGTGTTTGTCAAGATCTCTCCGTTGAAGAGCGTGGTTCGATTTGGCAGGAGAGGCAAATTAGCACCAAGATTTGTTGGCCCGTTCCCTGTTCTTGAACTAGTCGGGAATTTGGCATATAGAGTTGGCTTACCAGAGAAAATGGCAGGAGTTCACAATGTATTTCATGTTTCCCAACTGAGGAAGTTCGTTCACGACTCAGATATGACTATTTCACCTGATCAGTTAGAGGACTTCGAAGTAGAGCCCGAGGCGGTTGGGAACCGCAAGCCGATTCGTATTGTGGGGCACGATACAAAGCAACTTCGAAGGAAGTCGGTGAAGCTAGTCAAGGTTCAGTGGGGCGAGAACGAGAATGATTGTACTTGGGAGACAGAGGAGAGCATTAGGAAGGCTTATCCAGAACTCTTTGCCTGGTAAGATTTACTTTGCGATTTAGTTATTCCGCATGCTAGGATAGACTTGTTTTGCTTGTTTTGCATGTTGATGGTTGTTTTATGATTGATAGGCATGCGGGACCTTTGTGTGTGTTTGGATTAGGGAATTTCGGGGGCGAAATTTCTTAAGGGGGGAAGAGTGTAACGACCCGTATTCTACACGTCATAGGATTGTAGAATATTTATTTCTTTCCCGTATGAAGTTGTATGGTCATGTAACTTTGGGAAACATCTATTAGAGTCATTTCCCATGCTTATGATTTTTGTCGATTTTTAAATGACCATTTTGCCCCAGTTGGTACTGTTTTGGCCATAACTTTTGATTGGAAAGGAATTTTTGACCTGAAACCACTTGCATTTGATTCGTTTGATAGTTTGTCTTTCCGTAGAGTGGTCATAATTGCCAAACGGACTTACCGTTTGGGAGATATGGCTGAAACAAGGTTTGGAGGGTGAAAAACTGCTTAACCGGGCCAAATCGGGTGATTAGTGAGTAGGCCCATAACCCATTTCGGGATTAGGGTTATGGGAGGGCTGAAATGAGATGGAGAATCATTCCATTTCAGTTTTCTAGCCTCCACTTATCACCAAGGATCCCTAAAAATGGCCTCCAACCTCTAGATCACCTCCAAATCATCTTTTGGTCATGGATTTGGCTTAGCAACTCCTAATCAAAGAAGATCTTCACCTAATCAACCTTGGAGCTGCTGTTAGCATTGGGATTCGCATCAAATCAGAGCATTATTTCAGATCTTAGTTTGTTTTGTGGCTAAGGTGAGTGATTTGCTTAGTTTTGCACTAATTATGGCTAATTAGGAGTGATTAGTGTTAATTAGCGAATTTAAACATGATAAAATTCTGGAAAAATGTTTATAAAATTCGGAATGATGTTTTAGACCTCTGATACGAATTTGGGTTAATTTGGTTAAGATTTGCTAATCCTATCATCAGTCTCACCTAAATATGCTTAAAGGGGAAATATGGGATTTTGGGTATGTTTGATCCATTTTTACTTATCATATTGATGTTTTGATGTTTGTGGTTGATTATGCATGTTGCTATGACTGTATGAAATGCTATGTGACTGTTTAGAATAGTTGGAATGGTCGAAAACGCCGTCGAGAGGCGTAAACAGCTCGCTGGACAAGGTGCAGGGGTTCGGATCGCATAGGGGGTTGAGGGACGATCGGATCGCCCTATGGGATCGTGGGGGCATCCCCACGAGTCGAGTCACCTCCTCCGAACCGAACCGTCTGTGCAAGGCCCACGAAGCGAATCGATGCAGCGTCGTGTCAAACTGAAGTACTCCGATCCGGATCGCGAATAAGCATTACGACCCGATCCGTCCATGAAGGGTGAGCACGATCCGTCGACCTGGAGAAGGGCGTCCGATCCGAACCGCTTGAAGAACCACGATCCGATCCGTATGGGGTGTCCCGATCCGAACCGAGAAGGGGAGCACGATCCGAAGCAAAGGAAGGGAGGACCACGATCCGATCCGACGTAGGAGGCGCGACCCGATCCGCTGAAGAATGAGAAGGCTGATTCGATCCGATTCGATTGTGATGACCAATAACCTGAGATGCAAAGGTAGTCCAAATGGAAGCTAGAGCTCAGGATCCCGGAACCAGTTGGGAACCAATGAGTTCACTTCATGGTTGGACTTTGCTGCGGGACGCGTGCTAAGGAGTTGTCGACGTTCATAACTTCGATTCACCACTAAGAATGATGGGCTACTTATCAGTGCAGTAGGGTCATTATGACCTGAGGGGCAAAGTGATGGTAGCAAGACTACGTTATCAGTGCAGTAGGGTCATTATGACCTGAGGGGCAAGGTGATGCGTAGTAAGACTATGAGCCGGCGCAGATGGGGTGAATAGCTCCATGGGGCAAGTGGACATAGTAAGGATTAGTAAGGCTATGAGCCAGCGCAGATGGGGTGAATAACTCCATGGGGCAAGTGGACATAGCAAGGAATTAGTGGCTACGTTATCAGTGCAGTGAAGCCATTTATGACTTCATGGGGCAAAGTGATCGTAGCAAGGAATGTTGGGTGATCGAAGTGGTGATATCGTATGCTTTACGCACTGAGTGAGAGATGTGAGGATGGATGTTATGCTTGATTGTTTGCCATCATTATGACATGCACACCTCCCCCACCTCCGTATTTTTATACCGTTGATATGATACCTTAGAGTGTTGTACAGTATGTAGTGCTAACTCTTTGGTTGCAGGTCCAGATTCAGGTATGTTTTAGTCTACCTGTTATTGTTCACTTTAGATGCTTATCGCTCATACCAGGCTTTATGTCTGACCCAGAGTTTTATGTCTCCTCTTATTACTCTGGGTGCTCACACGAGCAGACTAGAGACAGGGTAGCTGATGATGTGCGAGTAGCTGATTCGGAGGCGGGCAGGAGGCTTCCACGTATGATATATATATACACATTCTCCCTGTGTCGTTGGTAGTCGCTACTTGGGCATTAGTAGTGTACCTCATTTATCTTACTTTTGCTTTGAGACAGTTTGAAAAGTTGTAATAAGCTGTATTTAGGATTTCCGCTGCTATGATGTTTAGTTCTGATTTTCAGCTTATGCACTGTCTCTCCTGTTTTATGTCAAGTATGTTACTATTATATTTTGTTCTATGCGCTGTTAGACATTCTACAGGTTCTTTGTATTTTCATTTCCTTCTTCCTTTTCCCTTCTGGCGACCCGTTCCATGCTAACTGGACATGTGTACAGCGCACATTTGGAGTAAATGTCGGTTGGTGCGGGGCGGGGCGTCACAATAACGCAAATGAAATTAGGGATAAAGGAAATGAAGTTAACCAGTACAGTGAGATTATTCTAAGGTTCAGAATATAAATCAAATGGGATTTTCCGAAGTTTGGAATATAGTATGGGATATAAGATTATTCGGGAAGGAGGAATTTATGGGACACAATTATGTCGAATTTCAGGGAAGTACCATTTACTTTCTGTTTTTTAATTTTAATTTAATATATTATTGATTAATTATTTATATAAAGAATAGAGTTTATTTTAAAGCTAAATATATGGAAGGTGTGAATTATTGTCGATGATTATTGTAAAAGAAGAAAATTCTTAATTTGAATTCAAAGGGTACGAGGATGAATGTTTTTTGGGTATTCGAAGTTGTGAACTTATCTACTTTGAAGTTAATAATGTTATTCAGTTAAGGTCTGATAGGTAAATATACCCCAATTTAATTGACTTCATTATTGGCTAAGAAATGGTTAAGGTTCAATAGTAAGAGTTGGTTAAGTGAAGAGAGTTAATGAGTGTCAACAGTTGAATGAGAATAGCGATGTTTTATTTAACATCTATTTTAATCCAAATAATGAATTTACAAATGTTTCACCCTGAGAATAAAATATATTTTCGATAGAAAATAAAGATTTGTGAATATATGGAAATGTTTTCCAGTGGTAATAAGAGACTTTCTAGAATTGTAGAAAATAAATAAGATAATTTGAAATGTTTTTCAAAAAAAGAGTCATGAGAAGCTAACGTAAATCAGAATGGCAAGAACTGAAGAATAAAGAGCCGCATGTCAAAAACAAAGGGCGACAGAACGTAAAAAAATGGGATTATAATTTGAATTCGAGAATTTCGTAAGCGATGATTTGATAAGAAATTAAGAAGTGAAGTTAAGGAAATTAAAAACTGACTGGAGATTGGTCAAGTTGGATGACTTTCTAAGTATTAATCTGATGTTGGTTTCAGCCTTCAGGGTTGACACTTAGAGAATCGTTCACTCGCTAATTTATGGTCAGGGGTTAATGAATGTGGAAGGATAGAAATGTGTGATAATTCGTATAACCATTTGGTTAAGTATATATAATGATATTTTCAAAAAATGAAAATAATATAAAGAGAATTGAGGAAAGGATAATAGTATGAGAAGATTTGGTGAAGATCGTAAAATTTCGAAAATTACGATAAATGAGGATGATAAATACCATGGAGACGGTTATGCAAGAAGACAATCATCGATGAATGTAGGCCCCGACTAATTTATTAATAATATTTTTTTGGAATCTCTATTTTTAGAAGTGCAAATGATTTTATAGAAGGGTTGTTGGAATTTAAAATGATAAAATAGTGGAAACCGCGGTGATGATATCAACTTATGAATGGGTAAAAAACGATGGTTTGAAAATGGAAACTGTATAGGTCTATTCTCATCTTTCTTTCGAGTTCCATTGAAATGGAATAAGAAATAATGAATTTGAAGGTGTTAAGTCTCTAAAAGAGATGAAAAGGAACATATTCCATTCAACCAAATAAATGATTGATATGATTGAGGAAATCATTGAAGGAGATGAAAAGGCGCATTCGAAATGAAGCCAGAGTGTGAAATAAATTGCATATCAATCTAAATTGCAATTAAGGAGATCGGTTGATTTGATTAGAAAAATTGATTCTGAAATATTTTGAAATTGATTTCAATTGTTTTGAAAATCAATATTAGTAGTATATACAAATAATTTCAAATAGAAATTTTAAAGAAAAACCATTTTAGTATATTTGCTGCTTATTTGTTTTGGATAAAACGAATTTATTTTTGAAGTATGATTTGATATACAAATATGTATATATAGTTTTAAATATTTGAAACAAATTCGTAATTAATTATCGAGTTGGGTTGAATGGTAATCCAATATATCAAAATAATGAATGTGTACATCTTAAAGGTTATTTGGTGGGAATAATTGAATTCATGATTTCCAATTACTGATTTAAAAAGTAAATTGCCGATTATTGAATAATTGAATCTTTGTAAATAAAGATTCAGATTTTAAGTTAAAATGAATTGGTCAACTATTTAAAAAAAACAAAAAAATAAGTGAAAGATTTTGTAACGAACTGGGATTTTCGACTCCGAAAATCAACACCAAACTACCATGTTGACCATTCAGACATCGAACATTCTAGATCATTAATAGAAAGAAGTTAGAGGGTGAGAATAGAAAAGACAGAAAATTAGAATAGAAGAAGAAGAAGAACACAATCAGAGTAAACACGAATCTCACAGCGGAACGAATAAAATATAATATATAACATAACTTTGCAATAAAACAATATAATAACATTATCAGAGTACAACACTTACACACAGCGGAAATAACAATGACTATATAATCCTGAAGCCTCCTGCTTCAAGCTCCTCCAAGCATATCTGTAAAGACCTAAATTACTTGACTGCCCGTACAAATTTGGGCACCCAAGAGTTTAGGGAAAACAAAACAAAATAAACTCTGGGTCAGTCATGGGACTAGTGTGAGTAAACTCAAATCATTGGTTAAAATTTTCAAAATCCTTTTCAAAAAAAAGATAATCGTAAGACCAACCCACACATAAACACGGACGGTTTTTACCTTACGATAACCCAAAATAGTTTTGGAAATCGATACTTTTCTGATATTATAATAATGTCTAGTCACAAGTATTAACAATCTAGCAGAACGCTTACATCTCACGTTCCACATATATTATATACAATCAAAATTGCGGGCGCTTATTGGAGATTGGATTCCGACTATGACAAGGTATGGGACCACCAGCCGATCGTGTATCTCTAGAGGCGAATACACTGGGTTCAACAAGAACGTCTTGCAACCCGGCCCTCACATGACCGACCACTCATTTCTCTTGAGTGTATCGAATGTATATCACCAACGGTTGGGGCTACCCACCGTCCTCCAAAAAGGGACAGCATCGATAATAGATAAAGAATGAATTGGATTTTATCTAGATATGTGATATACACCCTAATGGGAGCGACCCACTTAGCCATGCTGCCTGCCCGATTTCTGTCATTTCCCAGTTGATGAGGCTTGAGGTCAAGACGTATCTTTTGCCAGATCATACATTCATTTACTTTGAATGCCACATCATCATACCCTCCAAATCAGTGATTGATTTCCTCAAAAATACCACGGGTATAAAGCTAAGAGAAACGAATTCCTCCGCCACCAAACGTAAATACGTTTGAAGAGATCAACTTACGCGATCCGTTAGATATACTCTGTCAGACATTCGTCCATTCACGTCCTGGGACTGGACAAACCGAAGGCACTATTCTGTAAACAGGATAGCCCTTGCATAACTCCACCTTCAATATTTGATCGCAACGCTAACGTCCATACAGAGTGGTTTTCAGATAATATATCTGATCCCGGTCTCTCCATATTGACGACGATAAAATGGTCAAAAACTTCGATAGTCGGTGATTTATTTATCAAAGAAAAATAGGTGTGCAACCAACGATATTATTTCCATATGGAAATTCTATCGATCAATCATCGATCCACATTTATCTCTTTCTATAAAATTATCTTTAATTTATCCATTTCCCCATTTCTATATATTTGTAAATTCTAAATTTCTAAATTTGGAAAAACATACTGTATAAATCACTTGGACCACATCACCACATTTACTTCTATTTCTTATCTCCTATATTGGAAAACATTTCTGATCCTTATTTGGAAAACGTTCCCAAACTTCTTTATTTGTTTTAGACCGATGTTTAAATAAACATCACTAAGCCAATTCAAACCATTTCACTCGTTGGCTTAATTCACTTAACCAATCTTCACTACCGAACTTTACCCATCCCTTAGTTAAAACGAAGCCAATCAAGTTGGGGTATAATTACCTCTCAGACCTTAACTGAACAACATTTCTAACTTCGAAATGGACAAAGTTCACCTTTTAAATCTTTAACAACTTCCTTACGTAACTCTCGGATTCTATTTACGAACCCACTTCTTTATTTTAAAAAATTGATTATAACTATAGCGTTATAATCCCTTCTTCCTCAATATCTACTTTCAAAATATAACTTTTATTCCTTAATTTAACTAAATAACTAAACCACTAATTTATTCATAAATAAGTAAATCTTGATTAAAACGGAAGGTAAATATCACTTCCTCGAATTCGATATAATCGAATTCAACATATAATTCTCTTTTGAATAAACTCTATTCGATAACTCCTTTCGAATAAACTATATTCGATAACCCTTCCTTCGAATTACCACATTCGATAATCTCTATTTGAATGACTCACATTCGATTAACTTTCTATGAATGATTTACATTCGATTAATCTCCTTTCGAATAGACTATATTCGATTAACTCCTTTAATTTTATTCGAATAAATTATTTCGAATAACTCCTTTAATTCTATTCAAATAAACTATTTCGAATAGCTCCTTTGGATTAACTCGATTTGATTAACTCATTTGATTAACTTACTAGATTACTCAACTTATCTAACTCCCGTCTAATAACTAATATTCGATTAATTTTTATCGAATAACTATGTCAGTTTTTAACTTTATTTCGAATGGCTAATATTCGATTTAACTCCATTCGCTTGACTCTAGATCGCAGCGATCACAATGGTTACGCCTGATTCCCTCAGGAAACATCCAACCACCGTAGGCTATCTGCAGCCCTGCGAATTACGCTAGCAGTCGTACGAAATGGAAACTCCTCCTAAATAACTATGTTTGACTAACTCTTTCTCAAATAACTATATTCGATCAACTCTAATTGAATAACTAATATTAAAATAACTCTACTGCTTTACTCTAACTGATTAATTTTAATCAATTTACTCTAACTTGATTAACTCAAATTGATTAATTCTAATTCGATTAACTCCCCTTCATTTTGATTAACACATTTTGATTAACTCTACGTCCATATCCAGTTTCAATCATCGATGTTGAAATCGATTCTTACTCCTCTATATAAATTCAGACTTATATATATTCTATTTATACAATGATAAATATTTCATTTAATTTATAAAATATTATTTATAAATTTACCTTCTCAATCTATTGGTCAAAATAGATTCTATTCAAAATCTTGGCTTTAAATCCATATCATGTTATACCCGTGTGCGAAGTACGGGTCTAAACCCTTCAAATCTTTAATTCTCCTTTTATACAATTCTAGTCACTTTTCAAGTATCCCCTTTTATAATCTATTTATTTAAAAAATAAATTTCTTTTGATAATTCTATTTATTTATAAAATATTTCTTTTTTATAAAATCTATTTATATTATAAGTAATTCTTTTTATAATCTAACTATTTCCTTTTCTATTTGTTTTACAAATATTTCCTCTTTCTATTCTATTTATTTCAAATAAATATCCCTTTTCAATTCTATTTGTAAATGGTTTACAAATATTTCTTCTTCTTTATTTCAGTTCTATTTATTTGATTAACAAATAAGTATTCCTTTTTAAATCTATTTATTTACTAAATAAATAGTTTTCTTTTTAAAAAATCCTTTGATTTTATAAATATTTTCTTTTTCAGTATAACATTGAAAATTTCCTTTTTAACATTCCAGTATTCTTTATGGTATTTAACGTACCACATAACAATGACCGGTATCATTCAAACATACGAAATCAACAACAGGTTTCGTATCACATCATATAACACAATATATGAAAAATAGTAAAATAAATGTTGAGGAACCGAGTTGGGTCCCTCCGACCTGTTACCCTGCATCCACAGATGTTAATCAACATAAATAACACGGATGTGAAGTATTCTGATAAACAGAATTTATATTCGATTAACGATTTATATCTATATCGTTATCTATATTTTCAATCAACTGACTAGCAGTTCAAACAAACAGCCAACACACAACAAACAACCATTATTTATAGATTCTAAAAATATTTTATAAAAATATAAATTGAGCAGAGTTAGTGAGAGTTACTCACATTAGACGATTATCATTAAATAACGATAATTGGTCATTGATTTGATTCTGGCGTTTAATTTCACCATAAATCCAAACGAGCTTCAATTCACTCCCGGTCAGTTCCACTGTGTAGTGCTCGTCCATACGATCCCATCGGATCTTGTTTTGCTAAATTTCGATGATGTATGAGCAAGATATGAAAATTTTAAGTTAATACATTACTTGAATTTAAATTAAAAATAAATATTATTTATTTGGGCCTCTCATATTTACCTATCCAGCCCAAACAGTTTAAACCGCACCACTGAAATCCCTTCTTCCCCAATCACTCAGAGCAAACTTCGCTGAAGCCTTTAGACTAAAACTGCATCATTTTCATTTCCTCACTCCATTTAAACTCCTTAATCACCCTTGTAAAATAAAATTAGCGGCTAATACTATCGTTCACCCTCCTTTCCCAAATACCCTATTCGTATACTGCTCCTTTCATGGCCCTAACCACCATCGCTCCATCCATTTAACTCCTCTCCCCAGGTCACGAAAAGGAAAACCAACCATACCCTTGAATCAGTGGTCTCAAGAGCTACATCTGGTCCTCAATCCATCGAGCTCGCACCACCTAATCAGTTCGCGACCTACCACTTCTCATCGCATCTTACAGGAACGCAACGCGACTCCCTGATTATCTTCACCACTGATTTCCATCGCACTTCACCAGAAAGTGTACGACAGCTCCAAATTGACTCGCGAATTCAAAAATGACTTTAAAACTTCAATCGAATGCTTCCATCTCCAAATATACTCAACCCTAGCCAATGCTGCTTAAAAACCCAACACACGGAACAACGATCGAACCCCTTCAAATGGGTATGAACCTGAAGAGAATCACTCAGGGAACCCCTCAATATAAGTATTATGATTTATATATATATTTCTTTGAATTTATCTTGATTTTTGAACATCCATTTTTATTGTTTGAAGAAATATGAGAGCGGTGGAAAACGTTGACCAGAGAATGAGTTGATTTAGGGTTTAGTGAAAGGGGTAGGATATTTATAGGGAATTATAATATTTTTATATTAAATATTTTATTTTAAGCAATCGCTAATTTTATTCGTCCTCTAAAATTCCTGTGACCACACACAATACCCAGAAATCACCAAACCGGACATACAGCTAGAGTTTGACATTTCGGTCCTAACGAAACTGGTTTCGTCGAATTCCGACTCCGTATGCTCACACAACGTATTTTTAACCATCGAAATACCGACTGTTTTTCACATTAAAATCCCGTACGGCCACACAGTGACCCCAAAAATTACCAAACTTGGAATCTAACAATAATTTAATATTGCGGATCCAACAAAATTAGTTTCGTCGAATTCTGAGGTCGTTTGAAAAACTGGCTATTTTTAAAGCTCTAAATAACCCATTTAAATATATAAATATATCTAAAAATAATTAAATTAAATATTTATAAATAAATATTATCGTATATATTCACAATAGAATATCATACTGTTACACTGGAATTTATAACTCGATATTTCAAATCCAATGTTACATCGATATTCGATTTATATTTAAAATCCATTTTAAAATATAAATAAATCGATATAAATTATAAAGGAATTTCATAGCGACTTTTCTAAAATTTGATTTGGGCATAACTAAAAATCTACACGAAGAAATCTCAATTTTTCTCTTCCACTAGAAAGGTAAACTTCAACAGCTCCTAGCGTTTCTTGTTTCACAGAAATTCGATTTAAAATGAACCCTGTACATTCAGTTGAAGTTCAAATCGCCAAATAGCGAACTGCAGCGCCATTTCGAGCACGATTTTAATTAAAATATAATTATACGTTCAAACTATCGTTCGAATAATATATTCATTATTCTAATTCAATTCTAAACTGAACTAAATATCACAGATGATCCAATTCATACCATATTGTGAATTCTACTATTTCTGACTATTCAGAAATTAAATATATTATTATATTATTTATTTTAATTAATTATTCAATACTATCTAATCTTGGTCATTTTAAATAACCAAACCATTATCTAAATAATTAAATAAATTATTTATATCGCTGAAAAATGCGGGTCATTACATTCTTCCCCCCTTAAAATAATTTCGTCCTCGAAATTGCTAAGGTAGAAGGCAGACCCTATTAACTGGTTTAAAAACTATTCGTTCACTCTTAACTTTAGTTTCAACTAAACCAATTTATTTTAATTAAAATATTAATTTATTCTTACTAACGAAAATTTTCAAAAATCCTGAAAATTTTCTAACACCCGAAATTTTCGAAAAATTTCGCCAGCACCTCCTTTGTACCGGTCAATAGTTCAAACCCCAATTCGCCTCTCTAGGCCTTCTCTAATCCAAAAGAAAATCAAATAGCCAAGCGGTTTGCCGATTCGGCACATAAAACCTCATATGGGAATTTTAAACATGTACCTTTGTGTCGGGCATATCATTATATTCTTTCCATCTGCTACCCTGTCGGCATATACAAATGCATTCCCGAACAAAATTTCAATTTTATCCTCAAAACCAAATTATTCAAGTATCCAAGCCAAATTCCATTTCAAACCAAAGTTCCATTCTTGATTCCAACTCCTAACTTTTCAATCAAATACCATTTCAGATTCTATCTCACAATCCAAAATCTGATCTTTCTTGATATATTACATTCCAATTCAATTTCCAGTTAGTTGGTTTCAATTCAATTCATATTTGCTTTCACGAATTTCTACTTTAATTTGGTTTTATTCATACTATCTTCCTGGGGATTTTAAACAGTTTTGTTTTTCTAAAATAAATTATTCCCTTTCGGGATTCAAAACAACTTCTCTTTTTTTTTCAAAACAATTCAACACAAAATCTTTGGTAGTAATCCGTCACTTACAACTTGAAAATGAACACTGATGATGTGGCCAGCATCATCAGAGTTATTTCCCAATTATAGAAGTGAGTTCAATACTATATCACTTATCAAAACCATATTTAAACACCTTCATTTTGAAGTCTTTTCAAAATATCATTCACGATACTTCTACAACTTAAAATCTCCCAGGATCTTAAAATTTCTTATACTTAACTCAAATCCACTTACAAACACTTTTCCATATTTTGGGAATTTCAATTCCAATTCTGATTTAAATTTCAGATTTACTTAATCTGCCTTTATATTATACGAACTTAAATTGGTTATTTATATAACCATTTCCATTATAATCAACCAACACATCCAACATACTATAATCATTCGAATATAAATATTTTCTTTATATCAAATTATACTTTGGGTAAAATTATTTCCTTCACCCTCTTTCAAAACATACTGTGTCGGTTTATCATATTCAAGTGTTTGGTAATCCCTATCGATACAGTGGATCAAACCGATCGACTAGAATTCACAAACAACTCAACCAATAAATCTCCACAATATAAAACAATTTTCATAAAATCTACAAATACGTTCACTCGTATATATACACTCAACTCAATCTAGGGTATTACTAACACCATCTCTACTGAGTCACGCCACAGAGCCAAGGTAATCACTTAACCTTTATCTTTGATACCACTGTAACGAACTGGGATTTTTGAAACACCCCACCTCCGTTAGGGTCACTCTCAAAGGGAATGCCCTAATTTTGGTGGAGGTTTATAAGTACAAGTCACAGATATACAAGACAGATATAAGAACACATATTTGTAAACAGCGGAAGAACAACAAACTTTTATTTCATAAAAGTCAAATACGTGTTACAACAACATCCTTTCCAAAAACATAACATAACACTTTCATAATCTGTCTTGAGTACATTATTTAAAGAAGCATGAATAAAACATAGATAAACTGCAAAAGCCCCATAGAGTTTGTCCAAAGCCATAGTTTCAGACGGAAAGTTCCAAGCAATACATTTCTCTTCTTCAAGCTGGATGATAATGCTGGTCAAGCTGCAGTGTTCCCTCCCTGTGGACCTGGGGGGGGAAACGGAAGAAAAGAAGACGAAAGAAAAGTAGAGTCAGACATAAGCCTGAGTACGTCTAGTACTATTTTGTCTATGAATAAAGAACTGGGTATGATAAGTAAAATCAAGAAGTGGGAAAGCACTATAAACTTAGTTAGGTTATCTAGGGTCGAATATACTATCGTACCCCATGCTAATCTCTGAACCCGTATAAACTAGTTTCCAACTGGCACCCCATAATCAGGGTGATGTGATCCATTCAATGATGATCGGCTCCTACTCGCATAGTTACATGTGTCTTACGGCCCCCGATGTTTGTAGTTACCTATGCTGGTCCCACCGTGGGGTGTATCAAGTCCCATGGTGGCGGCCCGACACAACCTTAGAGTGCACAGGTATGCTACTGGTGCCCAGTGCTTTATTTTTCTGCGCCGGAGTGTGTGCACGCCCGCACCCCGTTAGAACCTACACTGCTACACCACCGCCGTCGATTTGACCTCTTACAATCAGCCCAGTAATCGTGCCCCACCCTGCCTAGTTTCAGGGTATCATGATACACCTTTTAGGGTTACTGCTGAAAAGGGTCCCCCGTTATTAGGTTTTCTATCTCTAGCCAACATGCTAAGTTGGTTAAGTGTTTCCTAACCTAACCCCACCAGTCCGTTTAGTTTAGCATGTTCCATTTTGATTAAGTCTTTAGTTCACTTAATCCTAACAATCCTGACTCAGCCTTAATTGTCTTATTAAGGCCCTGACCTCTCACATTAGACAGGTATTGTTGTAGCTGCCTGTTGCCGGTTGGTTCCGGGCAGTCTTACGCCACAACTCAGTCTAACCTCGGGTCCTTATTGGGCTCCATGTTTAACCTCTCACATTGGATAGGTATTGTTGTGACTACTGGACAGCCGGGCAGTTCCGGGCAGGTTTACATCACAACTCAATCCAACCTCGGGTTAAACACATCGTATGTTCTACATTTACATATTTTGTCATTCTTCTTTATTTCTTATATGTAAATATTTGCGGCCCATTATTAAGTTAATGGTGTAAAGGTTACACCAATCATGGGCCCAACCCATACTTGAACTTGGGCCCTTCTATTTTATATTTTCATTCATTAGTAATTTTAACCCAACGTTATTTTCCCCCGGTTTACACGTCCGTTTATTATATATATTGGGCTTAGCCTTTTAAAGCCCAATTTAGCCATGCGAAAAGGGGAGGCTTATGGCGTGATTACATACACAAAAAGGGGAAGGTGAGCGTATGAACTTGCAATATGACGTTGGGAATACAAAATAGAAACTGGTGTACTTGCATAGTAGCGACATATACTTTGGTCATAAAGCATAGGTGACATGAATCAAAGCATGTGAACTTGTAGTTGAGATAGGAGTCTAAATTGGGTATCATTATTGACACATAGTCATAACTACAACATGAACCTATACTTTTATTTATGCATAATGTCAAACATAAGCATGGCATAAATTTTCTAACATAAGCATGGCATAATGTCAAACATAAGCATGGCATAAATATTTCTAACATAAGCATGGCATAATGTCAAACATAAGCATGGCATAAATATCTCTAACATGAAATCATGATTCTTACTTTAGTCATGTAATCTTGCAAAAAGGGATTTTGAATCTAATCCTAACTATGTACCACATATGTCATCATATAATTCTTGTAAACAAGATAGACTTAATCATGGATTTCAATTATGCCAAATATCATTCATAGCCTAGCCATATTCATAAGTTTGCAAATAGGTTTTCTAGTACAAAAGCATGACTTAATACATGATGTCAAATTCTCAACATAATTTCATATGGATTTATAATAACCAAACTTGTTTTAATTACTTACAAATTGATTTATGCACAAAAATATACATCATGATGGCATAGTAGCAAAACCCCAAACTTGCATAAATTTAAATCAACTACATACATGTAGCTTCAACATGGATTACATAATTTACGAAATATTCCAAACGTATACTTGCATAGAACTACCGCATGTAGTTCTTTATAATTGAATAACATAATCCAAACGTATATAATATTTCAAATTGATAAGAACGCACAAATATGAACAACTTTATTGCCACAATTCAAGCATACAAACCAACACAATTGTTTATTCATACCAAAGTAATACTCTACTTACAATGGTGTGACGAATTCTCTAATTAAGAGATATGATTCCTTTGTTGAATTGATTTGATTTAGGTCTCTTTAAGCTTTAGAATTTTCCCCCTAATCCTCTCTCTAGTTGGCGGCTACTCTTAGTCGTTCCTCAGCAACATGGCGGCTATGTTCTTAATTTTGAATGAATAGATTAGGGTTTGTCTAGGGTTGTTTATATAGAGGTTAGGAACTGATTAGGACCATTGATGTTGCTTGGATTGATCGTAGCCATTCATTCGATAGAGAGACCAATTAAAACTTGCCACCTAGCCCTAGTGACAAAGCAGACCACAGAAAATCGACCACATAGAGAATAGGCCAGCCGGGTTAGACTGGGCTCGACCTGGGTCTGGACCAGGTCGACACCCCTGTCGACAGCCCTGTCGACAGGCCTGTCGACCTGGTTAGACCAGGTCGACAGCCCAGTCGACTTGGTGGGTCAGGCGGGTGTTTTTCCGCCCTGGCCCATTGGGCCCCATTTTCGAATTTAAACCTGATTTATTCTGTTTGAATTTAAACTTGATTCTCAAACTTCCGAAGGCCATATCTTCTTCATACGGACTCCGTTTTTCGAAAACTCGGACTCTATTTCGCGTATTTTTCCGAGACGAACGCAATGGCGTACCCCGTTTCCCTTAGTTCTTTGATTTCAAATTAATTATACTTTAGTTTATGAATTTCACAGTTATAGAATTTTCGGGGTGTTACAATTTTCGACTCCGAAATTCAACACCAAACTACCATGTTGACCTTTCAGACATCGAACATTCCAGATAATTAATAGAAAGAAGTTAGAGGGTGAGAATAGATAAGATAAAAAATTAGAATAGAAGAAGAAGAACACAATCAGAGTAAACACGAATCTCACAGCGGAACGAATAAAATATAATATATAACATAACTTTGCAATAAAACAGTATAATAACATTATCAGAGTACAACACTTACACACAGCGGAAATAACAATGACTATATAATCCTGAAGCCTCCTGCTTCAAGCTCCTCCAAGCATATCTGTAAAGACCTGAACTACTTGACTGCCCGTACAAATTTGGGCACCCAAGAGTTTAGGGAAAACAAAACAAAATAAACTCTGGGTTAGTCATGGGACTGGTGTGAGTAAACTCAAATCATTGGTTTAACTTTTCAAAATCCTTTTCAAAAAAAAGATAATCGTAAGACCAACCCACACATAAACACGGACGGTTTTTACCTTACGATAACCCAAAATAGTTTTGGAAATCAATACTTTTTTGATATTATAATAATGTCTAGTCACAAGTATTAACAATCTAGCAGAACGCTTACATCTCACGTTCCACACATATTATACACAATCAAAATCGCGGGCGCTTATTGGAGATTGGATTTCGACTATGACAAGGTGTGGGACCACCTGCCGATCGTGTATCTCTAGAGGCGAATACACTGGGTTCAACAAGAACGTCTTGCAACCCGGCCCTCACATGACCAACCACTCATTTCTCTTGAGTGTATCGAATGTATATCACCAACGGTTAGGAGCTACCCACCGTCCTCCCGAAAAGGGATAGCATCGATAATGATAAAGAATGAATTGGATTTTCTCTAGATAGGTGATATACACCCTAATGGGAGCGACCCACTTAGCCATGCTGCCTGCCCGATTTCTGTCATTTCCCGGTAGATGAGGCTTGAGGTCATGATGTATCTTTTGCCAGATCATACATTCATTTACTTTGAATGCCACATCGTCATACCCGCCAAATCAGTGATTTATTTCCTCAAAAATACCAAGGTTATAAAGCTAAGAGAAAAGAATTCCTCCGCCACCAAACGTAAATACGTTTGAAGAGATCAACTTACGCGATCCGTTAGATATACTCTGTCAGACATTCGTCCATTCACGTATGTCCTGGGACTGGACAAACCGAAGGCACTATTCTGTAAACAGGATAGCCCTTGCATAACTCCGTCTTCAATATTTGATCGCAACGCTAACGTCCATACAGAGTGGTTTTCAGGTAATATATCTGATCCCGGTCTCTCCATATTGACGACGATAAAATGGTCAAAAACTTTGATAGTCGGTGATTTAACTATCAAAGAAAAACAGGTGTGCAACAAACGATATTATTTCCAGATGGAAATTCTATCGATCAATCATCGATCCACATTTATCTCTTTCTATAAAATTATCTTTAATTTATCCATTTCCCCATTTCTATATATTTGTAAATTCTAAATTTCTAAATTTGGAAAAACATTTTGTATAATTCACTTGGACCACATCACCATATTTACTTCTATTTCTTATTTCCTATATTGGAAAACATTTCTGTTCCTTATTTGGAAAACGTTCCCAAACTTCTTCATTTGTTTTACACCGTTGTTTAAATAAACATCACTAAGCCAATTCAAACCATTTCACTCGTTGGCTTAATTCACTTAACCAATCTTCACTACCGAACTTTACCCGTCCATTAGTTAAAACGAAGCCAATCAAGTTGGGGTATAATTACCTCTCAGACCTTAACTGAACAACATTTCTAACTTCGAAATAGACAAAGTTCACCTTTTAAATCTTTAGCAACTTCCTTATGTAACTCTCAGTTTCTATTTACGAACCCACTTCTTTATTTTAAAACATTGATTATAACTATAGCGTTATAATCCCTTCTTCCTCAATATCTACTTTCAAAATATAACTTTTATTCCTTAATTTAACTAACTAACTAAACCACTAATTTATTCATAAATAAGTAAATCTTGATTAAAACGGAAGGTAAATATCACTACCCCGAATTCGATATAATCGAATTCAACGTATAATTACCTTTCGAATAAACTTTATTCGATAACTCCTTTCGAATAAACTATATTCGATAACCCTTTCTTCGAATTACCACATTCGATAATCTCTCTTCGAATGATTCACATTCGATTAACTTTCTACGAATGATTTAAATTCGATTAATCTCCTTTCGAATAGACTATATTCGATTAACTCCTTTAATTTTATTCGAATAAATTATTTCGAATAACTCCTTTAATTCTATTCGAATAAACTATTTTGAATAACTCCTTTGGATTAACTCATTTGGATTAACTCATTTGATTAACTTACTGGATTACTCAACTTGTCTAACTCAACTTATCTAACTCAACTTATTTAACTCCTGTCTAATAACTAATATTCGATTAATTTATATTCGAATAACTATATCAGTTTTTAACTTTATTTCGAATGGCTAATATTCGATTTATCTCCATTCGCTTGACACTAGATCGCAGCGTTCACAATGGTTATCCTGATTCCCTCAGGAAACATCCAACCGTCGTAGGCTATCTGCAGCCCTGCGAATTATGCTAGCAGTCGTACGAAATGGAAACTCCTCATAAATAACTATGTTTGACTAACTCTATCTCAAATAACTATATTCGATCAACTCTAATTGAATAACTAATATTCAATTAACTCTACTACTTTACTCTAACTGATTAACTTTAATCAATTTACTCTAACTTGATTAACTCAAATTGATTAATTCTAATTTGATTAACTCCCCTTCATTTTGATTAACACATTTTGATTAACTCTACGTCCATATCCAGTTTCAATCATCGATGTTGAAATCGATTCTTACTCCTCTATATAAATCCTGACTTATAAATATTCTATTTATACAATGATAAATATTTCATTTAATTTATAAAATATTATTTATAAATTTACCTTCTCAATCTATTGGTCAAAATAGATTCTATTCAAAATCTTGGCTTTAAATCCATATCATGTTATGCCCGTGTGCGAAGCACGGGTCTAAACCTTTCAAATCTTTAATTCTCCTTTTATACAATTCTAGTCACTTTTCAAGTATCCCCTTTTATAATCTATTTATTTACAAAATGAATTTCTTTTGATAATTCTATTTAATTATAAAATATTTTTTTATAAAATCTATTTATTTTATAAGTAATTCTTTTTATAATCTAACTATTTCCTTTTCTATTTGTTTTACAAATATTTTCTCTTTCTATTCTATTTATTTCAAATAAATATCCCTTTTCAATTCTATTTGTAAATGGTTTACAAATATTTCTTCTTCTTTATTTCAGTTCTATTTATTTGATTAACAAATAAGTATTCCTTTTTAAATCTATTTATTTACTAAATAAATAGTTTTCTTTTTATAAAATCCTTTGATTTTATAAATATTTTCTTTTTCAATATAACATTGAAATTTTCCTTTTTAACATTCCAGTATTCTTTATGGTATTTAACGTACCACATAACAATGCACGGTATCATTCAAACATACGAAATCAACAACAGATTTCATATCACATCATATAACACAATATATGAAAAACAGTAGAATAAATGTTGAGGAACCCAGTTGGGTCCCTCCGACCTGTTTCCCTGCATCCACAGATGTTAATCAACATAAATAACACGGATGTGAAGTATTCTGATAAACAGAATTTATATTCGATTAACGATTTATATCTATATCGTTATCTATGTTTTCAATCAACTGACTAGCAGTTCAAAAAAACAGCCAACACACAGCAAACAACCATTATTTATAGATTCTAAAAATATTTTATAAAAATATAAATTGAGCAGAGTTAGTGAGAGTTACTCACATTGGACGGTTATCGTTAAATAACGATAATTGGTTATTGATTTGATTCTGGCATTTAATTTCACCATAAATCCAAACGAGCTTCAATTCACTCCCGGTCAGTTCCATTGTGTAGTGCTCGTCCATACGATCCCGTCGGATCTTGTTTTGCTGAATTTCGATGATGTATGAGCAAGATATGAAAATTTTAAGTTAATACATTACTTGAATTTAAATTAAAACTAAATATTATTTATTTGGGCCTATCATATTTACCTATCCAGCCCAAACAGTTTAAACCGCACCACTGAAATCCCTTTTTCCCTAATCACTCAGAGCAAACTTCGCTGAAGCCTTTAGACTAAAACCGCATCATTTTCATTTCCTCACTCCATTTAAACTCCTTAATCACCCTTGTAAAATAAAATTAGCGGCTAATACTATCGTTCACCCTCCTTTCCCAAATACCCTATTCGTATACTGCTCCTTTCATGGCCCTAACCACCAACGCTCCATCCATTTACCTCCTCTCCCCAGGTCACGAAAAGGAAAACCGACCATACCCTTGAATCAGTGGTCTCAAGAGCTTCATCTGGTCCTCAATCCATCGAGCTCGCACCACCTAATCAGTTCGCGACCTACCACTTCTCATCGCGTTTTACAGGAACCCAACGCGACTCCCTGATTATCTTCGCCACTGATTTCCATTGCACTTCTTCAGAAAGTGTACGGCAGCTCCAAATTGACTCGTGAATTCAAAAATGACTTTAAAACTTCAATCGAATGCTTCCATCTCCAAATATACTCAACCCTAGCCAATGCTGCTTAAAAACCCAACACACGGAACAACGATCGAACCCCTTCAAATGGGTATGGACCTGAAGAGAATCACTCAGGGAACCCCTCTATATAAGTATTATGATTTATATATATTTCTTTGAATTTATCTCGATTTTTGAACATCCATTTTTATTGTTTGAAGAAATACGAGAGCGGCGGAAAACGTTGACCAGAGAATGAGTTGATTTAGGGTTTAGTGAAAGGGGTAGGATATTTATAGGGAATTATAATATTTTTATATTAAATATTTTATTTTAAGCAATCGCTAATTTTATTCGTCCTCTAAAATTCCTGTGACCACACACAATATCCAAAAATCACCAAACCGGACATACAGCTAGAGTTTGACATTTCGGTCCCAACGAAATTGGTTTTGTCGAATTTCAACTCTGTATGCTCACACAGCGTATTTTTTACCGTCGAAATACCGACTGTTTTTCACATTAAAATCCCGTATGGCCACACAGTGACCCCAAAACTTACCAAACTTGGAATCTAACAATAATTTAATATTGCGAATCCAACAAAATTAGTTTCGTCGAATTCCGAGGTCGTTTGAAAAACAGGCTATTTTTAAAGCTCTAAATAACCCGTTTAAATATATAAATATATTTAAAAATAATTAAATTAAATATTTATAAATAAATATTATCGTATATATTCACAATAGAATATCATACTGTTACACTGGAATTTATAACTCGATATTTCAAATCCAATGTTACATCGATATTTGATTTATATTTAAAATCCATTTTAAAATATAAATAAATTGATATAAATTATAAAGGAATTCCATAGCGACTTTTCTAAAATTTATTTTAGCATAACTAAAAATCTACACTACGAAATCTCAATTTTTGTCTTCCACTAGAAAGATATACTTCACCAGCTCCTAGCGTTTCTTGTTTCACAGAAATCCGATTTAAAATGAAGCCTGTACATTCTGTTGAAATTCAAATCGCCAAATAGCGAACTACAACGCCATTTCGAGCTCGATTTTAATTAAAATATAATTATACGTTCAAATTGTCATTCGAATAATATATTCGTTATTCTAATTCAATTCTAAACTGAATTAAATATCACAAATGATCCAATTCATACCATATTGTGAATTCTACTATTTCTGACTATTCAGAAATTAAATATATTATTTATTTTAATTAATTATTCAATACTATCTAATCTTGGTCATTTTAAATAACCAAACCATTATCTAAATAATTAAATAAATTATTTATATCGTTGAAAAATGCGGGTCGTTATAGATTTAAATATTAATTTAATTTGAATTCGAGTTTATTAATACAACGAGGTATGAAATCTAATAATAGAATAAATCGGCAAGGTTGGAATTAAGAAATAAGTTAATAATTGGAATTTGGAAGAGAATTTGGGTTTATAGCCAGTGGATTCAAACAATTGAGTTTGAAAGGTTACAAATAGTTGAATTGATTAAGAGATCAAAAATTAAATTTTGGAATTGAATGAAATTCGAGGATATTCGATGCTAGAGATTGGATATAGAAATTTTCGGAACTTATGTGGGAAAATATATAAGAATTTAGTGAATTTAAAAACTACTAGATTGGAAGGTGATCGATTTGAGATAAAATCTTATATAATAGAATTTATATAAGAGTAAGATGTTTGGAAATATGATTTGAAAAGAAAATTTTATGTATGATTTATGAGGAGTATGAAATGAAGTACTAAATTTACATAGTATTATATGTTTTCAAGGCAAAATAAGGAAAGTACCTTCCTTCTCCTTTGAATTTTCAAGCTTATTGAGATGTGCTGCTGGTAGTAGGTTGTCCGGACATAAAACTCGAGTTGTCATTGTTCCTTGAAGAACACGACTGTGTAGCGTAATTCGCAGGGCTGTAGATTGCCTACGGCGGAAGGATGTTTCTTGGGGGAACCAAGCGTAACAATTGTGTCTGTTGCAATCTACAGTCGTGATAATGGCGTAATCCGCAGAGCTGTGAAAGCGTAAGGGTATGGATGTTTCCTGGGGGACCTGGGCGTAACCATTGTGTACATGCAGTCCATCTGGCATATCTACAAGTGAAAGAGACGTAACCACTAGAGTTACTAAAGGTAGAATAGAGCCATGCGATGTTTGTGAAATCTTAGTGATGTGGAGCCACCTGGTTGATGCAGCACTGTGTCTTCGTGACTTGATTCATCTTAGTGACATGAATTGTCCTTGTGACTTGATTGATCCCCGTGTCTTGATTTATTTTCATGATTTGTTTCATGACCCTGAGATAGAGCTGACAATTCTCGGTGACCTAAAACTTTCTTTTTATTCTAAATATCTTCTGTTGATCTGTCCATGGTGAAATTCGCAAGGAAGTGATTTCCTATGGATACAGATGTTTTTTTGGGGATCCAGAAGCAACCATTGTGTATTTGCGATTCATGAACAATCAACGTATCAATATCACATTGGTACTTCCCGTATCTATTTTTAAACGAATTTTTGAAAAAATTTCACTAGGAGTTGAAGCAAGGATATTCAGTACCGGGAGATTCTAGTCGTGTGCCTAGCCAGCATATGCCTAACATATGTGAAAACGACAATAGACTTGTCAAACTTCTAGTTATAAAGTATTTCAAATAAAGATTTTGAGATTAAAATATATTTAACTTAATAAGCCTAGAAAGAGAATTTTAGAGTAATAATGCAAATATTTTATGTATAGAAGTACAAAAGATTTATGATTTGGAAAAATTTCAAGTCGAAAATCTGTTACTTGAAAAGAAGGTGTTATAGACACTTTCAATGAGGGGTTGGAAGGATTAAATGGGTTAAGTGTAAGGATATTTTGTTGAACTGAGATTGTATGGAAATAAATGAAACAATGAATTTACAGATGAGGATATAAATAAATTTAGAATAATTTGAGATGCATAAAAACCTAATTTATGTCAAAACTGTGTTTTGAAAAGAAATTTATTTTCCGAGTAAGTTGAACATGATAGATTACTTAATTAGTTGTGTGAAAATTTCACAAAGATATGAAAATGTGAAGTATACAGTAGTATAACTTTAATGATCTCTCCCTTTTGAGGACAAACAGTTCTAAAGGGGGGAAGATTGTTACGTCCCCGAAATTTCGACAGCTGAATATCGGATTAATTAAAGATTTAACGATGAATAATCAATTTTTATATTGATGTTTGGATTAGAAATTTAAAATCAAATATATTGTTTGAGTAGAATTGACTTCGATATTTTCTAGAATGATTGGTTGAGAATCAAATATTTATTGTGGAATATTTGAATTCAATTTGATTGGACAACTTAATTGGATTTTGAAAATCCACTGGAAAATATAAATAGTTAACTATAAGATAAACGTTATTAACATTAAAACCAATTGAAGATTTTTATTTGTTGAAATATATGGAAATTGGTCTAGAGATGTGTGTATTTGTGTATAAAAAGAAATTGAAATTTAACGATTCAAATCTGAAATGAAACAGAGTTGTCGATATTAAAATAATGTTGTATAAACAGTATCATAATACAATTAAAATAATTTTATTAAATTCAGAGCGCGAAAACGAGGGATACTTATAATTCTCGTTGCATTCGGAGATTGTATTGGCAGTATTTGTTTTGAACGATCAACGATAATTCGCGTTGCAATTTAATATTACCATGTTATCACCAACCCTAAATACTACCTACCTCAGATAAACTCGTACATACCTATATCTGTAAAAGCACATAATCCTTATCCCTATTGATATTACGTTGTTCCCATCCTCACTTTTGCTTTTGTAAATCACCATTACCTTCCCTTAATTTCTTCAACAAACAAATTCATTTTCTCTTTCGATCTTAATGGTAACCTCCTAAAATCAACCTCCTTTCCCTGAATTTCTTCAAGCAAGAAAAAATTTGAAACTTTCCCCAAAATAAAACCCGTCCTTCCTAAAATCAGTTTCGAAGCTACCAAAATCGAAGCTGCTCCCCTGCATTTGAAGCCGCCATCGCCTTGTTCTAGAGCCACCGTTTTCCACCAAATCACCACTAGTAGCCACCACTTCAAAGCATCACCCTCTTGACCACATCACCATTGTCGAGACACCAACCATTCGAAAGTGAAAGCCAAAAATTTCCCCAAATTAGAAAAATCCGTGTCAGCCTTCAAACCCTAAAATTTCCTCCTTCCTGCGATAATTTCCAGGCCACTAATAACCCCAGTTGGTTGTTCGAGTTCGGCCCTCCAAGTCGTCGCCAGCTCCGCCAATAATTTCTTCTCCTAATTTTCTCCATCAGAGGATAGCAGTCGTACCTAAGCATCCACAACAATGTGTGCTGCCTTGAGGAGCTAGCGTGCCACTGTTGCATCAAGGTTTCGACAGTCAGAAATCGTGTAGTCGCCCCTTCGCTATCGCTGCAGGTGAGTTTCCCTTACTCACGATTGCTTATATTCAAGCTTTTCAACCTCGTTTAAATCTAAGTTATAATAAAAAATGGATTGTTGGATGTTCTCATTTCTGCGGCCCTGTTATTATGATTGAAAACTTTGATTTATGGTTTGGTCACCTGGAACTTATAATTTGGTTTCTATATGTCGCGTCCGTGTTACATACGTGCATATATACACACACAAGCACTATGTATATGTATATGCGGAAGCACACTACCTCGCCCTGTTATTACTGTTGTACCTTTGTTTGAGATTTGTTGTCAAATTGGGTCGGAATATAGAATAAACCTTTCATCTGAAGCCTTGTATGACTTTGCCTCACCATTTTTTTCTTTTTTTTGATATTACACTAGTACATATTTGGGTTCCGCCCTTTGCGCATTAGTCTGTTAGTGATGCCACACTGTAAACTATGTACTTACAGTATTGCACTCGTGAACGCCGATGATAAACTGATTTTAGCCCTGTCTTTGAATGCATACCTTTTTTATCTTCGAATGTATATAGAACCCGGGACACTCGTGTTTTTGCTATGTATACGGATATTTAGTATACATATATAATACTACATATGAAACTGTAACTTGGCATTGGCACACATATTTGACAGACCATAAACACTTGGGGTTACTCGATGGTGAAATACTTCGGCAGTTCCCACCGTCTCCTCCGGGTCATCTATAACATGAACTGTTTCGGGTAAATTGTGTACATATATACATTCAAACAAGTAGAGTTGGACACCACCTTCTCATATTCAAGTCATATGTACTGATTTGTTGCTCAAATTGCCTGGTGTGGGAACTGTTATATTGGTCTCCTTTTTGGATAGGTTGATCACAATTTGATGTTATCCTGTTGTTTGAAAGTTTTATTTGTTTTCAATGAAAAATCATATTACAGTAGCCTACATGTTATCTGCAAATCCTTTATGAGTAATGCTAATCGATTATTGCTATAGTCACACAATTTTGTTTTAAATGTGTCTCACTATGACTTGGAGTCTAGACACATGTCATTGTTGCATCTGGGTTTGAATAATGACATCCTTACAAGTAGTGCGACACACTTATGTATATATATATATATAAATTCTATGTTTGACTGACCTAGTCTATGCTTGACGTTTAGATTGGGTTCAACCACTATTTATAAACATTTTATTAGCAGCATGAAGTAGTTTTAGCCATTACTGTGGAATGATTCTAGTCCATTTCTAGTACGATGAAGTGAACCAAGGCATGCATGCATGCTAACCATCTGCATTTGGAGAGAAACATGTACACTAAGACATTGTATTTAGTTTCATATGTTTGTCTATCGGTTTGGTTTAATATTTTGTTCCATAATATAAAGTATTGATCTCACCTGCATGCTCCATGCATTTCTGGACATACGTATTAGCTCACGTTCACTTGAATTGGCATGGGTTCTCACTACCACGTAGTTCATTTTCAATAGTCATTTATGTTGTTGGAATATATTCTTGTGTATGCCGAATAGAATTCACATATGTGTTGGTCGCCAGTCCTAGATGTTCAAATTTTCAGCCGTATGCTCATGGGGTTGATGTATTTGAGTCATGAACAAACTGGTAGAATTAACTATTATATGTTAGCATTTATTTGAAGTTGATTTACTTGAATTAAGTTTAATCCCGACTCGAGTGTTTTATGTTTTTGCATGGAACGCTCGAGTCAGACCCGGGTGTTACCGATTTAAAGATTACAGCTTAGGATTCAAAGATTGGCGAAGCTGGGGATACTAAAGACGGCGCGCTCTGAAGATTTTAACAATAAATATTTTCCTGTATTCAACTGTATTTTGAATTCCGCTATACTATGTATCAAAAACTCTGATATATATAAAAGTTCTATTTTGCCATTTAATACTATGTTATTTATTTATTTTGTGTTTTCTCTATTGATTTTATTTTACACTCTATAAGCTGAATAACAATCCGTCGATTTGAACGTTTTAAGTTGGTTTAATTACCAATTTGAAGCGGTCAAAAAGGCAAGACATTACAAAATCCAAACCATACAAGTCATGTTGAGTCAGTAATGAATACAATGCACAAAACAGTCCAGGTTCATGTCCAGAATCTGCCCAGATTAGGGATGGGTCGACCCACCTACCCCTTGGGTCGACCCAGCCACCTTGGGTCGACCCGAGCTGGACGTGGGTCGTTCCATAATGGGATATTCCCCCTCCTTGTCCGTTTGATTTTCTGGAATTATTATTTTAATTCATATTTATACATAAGCTCCTTACGCATATACAAACTTCTAGAGCCTATAACTTCTTCATACGTTGTCCATTTTACGCAAACTTGGAGACTATCCGAACCATAATTCCGAGACGAACGCAATGGCAATGTTTATTTCACTTAGTTTTGAATATTAAATTAAGTTATTCCTAATTTATCATCTTTTAGTATGGTTATAGTGTATTATAATTTGGGAGTTACAATAAATGGATCCATTAGATTAACATTTGTTCTCACATAATCTATGGAAATAGTTCCATTTGAGGGTAACTGCCTAACTGTGTTATAGTGTCGATGAATGTGTTGTGACTTCCCATTATACACAAAGTTTTGCGCTCTACTTGACGTTGTTGGGTTATCACAGTTTATGCATATGGCTGATATAGGTTTAGGCCACAACGGAATATCTTCTAAAAAATGACAAAGTCATCCTACTTCTTCTCCTAATTTATCTAAACCGATGAACTCTAATTCCATAGTGGATCGAGCTATGCATGCTTGCTTAGTAGATTTCCATGACACCACTGCCCATGCTAAGATAAAGACATAACCACTAGTTGATATTAACTCCTCTAAATTAGAAATCCAGTTTGCATCCTTACATCCTAAGATGGAAAGATAATTTTCATAATGTAAGAAATAGTTTGTGGTAATTTTTAAATATCCCAGCACTCCTTAGTGCTTTCCAATTTTCCTTTCTTGGGTTGCTTGTATACCTACTAAATTGTCTTACTGTCTAAGCTATATCTGATCTTGTGAAATTCATGGTATACATTAGACATCCTATTACACGAGAGTATTCCAGTTGCATTACACTCTCATTAGTTTTTTATGCAGTACTTCTGATGGATTAAAAGGTGTTCTTACTTCTTTAATTCCAAAATTTTGGAATCTTTCAATCACTTTGTCTACATAGTGTGACTGAGATAATTCAATTTCTTTAGGTGTTCTTATTATATTGATTCCCAAAATAATGTCTGCACTCCTAGGTGTTTCATACCGAACTTTTTATTAACATTTTCTTTATGGTCTCTATAATTTTAATGTTAGGACCAAAAATTAGCATATCATCTACATATAAACAAGCCATCACATATGATTGTCCAACTTGTTTATAATAAACACATTTATCCCATTTACGAAAACCATTTTTTATCATGACACTATCAAATTTTGCTTGCCATTGTTTTATAGATTGTTTTAGTCCATATAATGATTTAATTAATCTACATACTTTATTTTTTTCCTTTGGAAATAAACCTTTAGGTTGCTCCATGTAGATCTCCTCATCGAGATCTCCATTTAAGAATGTTTTTTGGGAGAATGGAATGTTGATGATGTTTTGATGAAAACAGCCTTGTTTCAATCATTATCGTTATTGATTATAAAATATCTACTAACACTTTTATCCAAAATATATATGTGTGCGTGTATTCAAGATTTATATAAAGGTAATAGATATTGAAGAATGTACAGTTAAGAGATTTAAAAAATCAATGGAGAAATGAGACTCAAGAGCAAGATACAAGAGTTCAATAGTCCAAGACTATCATGATAATAAAGTCTAGAAATTATGTAGAACTTCGAATAGCACTCAAACTCTGTTTACAAATTATCTCTTTTCAAGTTGATTTTAAACTATTTTCAAACTTCCCTCAAAACTATTTTTAATCATCCAAGGAATTCAAACTTCTGATTTCAAATATATATTTCCTAAATTCATAAGTTTCTTATTTTTTATAGTTTTATATATTAAATCACTTATATAAATATTTTGTATAGTAAGTTTACATTTAATTAGAATTTCAAATATTCTTATTTAACTTTAAGTTTTCATAAAACCTTTTATGTCTATATAGTTTTATTTCTCTCTTTATAACTTCCTATATATGTGTGTTTACAATTATATTATATAGTTTTTATATCACATATATATATAGTTTTTAATTATACGTTTAAATAATATTTTATTATGTTTTTATACTTGAAAAATAATATTTTAACAACTAGTTTTATTTGAATTTCCAGAATACATATATTAGTTTAAATACTTTAAAAAATGATTTTTAAAAAAACCAAGGTGTATATCGGCATACACAAAAAATGTATGTCGACATATAACAGTACCATTTTTTTAAATTTAAAAACTTGTGTCTTTTCATCTTTAAAACATTTCAGAAACGGTTACACCCTTTGGAACACTATAGAAAGGCCTTAAATTCGAATTTTTTCATAACTTATTATCATCTTCTTCCTCCCTTAACATATCACCATTATTATTCTCAAAATTTCAAGTTTATACACTTATACTCCCTTGATTTCAAGAAAAATTATATCAATTTTCTTTTATTTTCAATTTTGATCAAATATTCTCTATTTGGAAGTGCTACTCAAGATTTCTATGGCAATTGTAATCAGAAAGAGTGTGGAAAGGTGTGGGTGAGTTCCTTGTAGCCTTGAAATTAAGGAAAGGCGGGTATGTGTTCCTTGTGGCCCGTGAAATCAAGAAAAGGAGGAGTGTTAACCTTGTAGCCCGTGAAATCAAGGGTGTTGTAATTGGATATTGATTTAATAAAAATCAGCATAATCCAATGTTGTGTTGAT
This sequence comes from Allium sativum, assembly GCA_030737875.1. Classification (NCBI taxonomy): domain Eukaryota; kingdom Viridiplantae; phylum Streptophyta; class Magnoliopsida; order Asparagales; family Amaryllidaceae; genus Allium; species Allium sativum. The sequence goes on from CM060915.1 coordinate 534,022,750, forward strand.
CTGGACGTAGGTGCAATCCGAACAAATATAAAATATGTTGTGTTCTTTCCTTTTCTGCACTTTACTTTTGTTTATATTTTCATCTATGATCATTTTTGTCATAATTTTCATTCTGTGATTCATATAGTAGCTTGAGTAATCGATGATTGGTTAAGATTTCTATAAATTCTTTAAAACAATATTCACCGCCTTCTAATGTTTGTTTTGCCGTAAGATCCTTGATTCTCAACCCTAACAATTGGTATCAGAGCATGTTTTCAAAAATTTCATCAGTTGAATTTTTGGAAATATTAAATGGCAACCAATACTAGAATGTCTAATAGTAATAGTTCTTTTATAGAGGACCAGTCCACTGTTAGACCACCACTTTTTAATGGCAGTAATTATTCTTATTGGGCACGTAGAATGAAAATATATTTACAATCTATAAGATTAAATACTTGGAATATCACACAAACTGAATATGTTGAACCCACTACCAATTACGCACAATGGACTAATGAACAGAAAACCTTTGCATAAAATAATTCTATGGAAATGAATATTTTGTTCTGTTCATTAGAAGAAATGAATTTAATAGAGTATCAGTTTGTAAATCTGCTTATGATATAAGGAAAACCTTGCAGGTAACACCCCATATTTATAAGATAATAAAATAAGAATAACTTAATTATATATTTAGAATTAAGTAAAACGGACTGCTCCATTGCGTCCGTCTCGAAATTCTTGTCAAAATCGACATCTGGTTTGCGTATAATGGACACCGTATAAAGAAGTTAGTAGCATTAGAAGTTTGTATACATATAAGGAGCTTATATAGTTATATGTATATATATAACAAATATATCAAGAAAAATCGAAAATCAGTTCAAAAATCAAAATCATGGGCATGAAAGTTCGGAGGGAAAATGGACTGTTGGGGGTCGACCTAGGGGTCGACCCGTGAATCTAGAACCTTCTTTTCTGACGTGGACGATTCTGGTGTTCTAGATTTTGATCTGAGGGTCATGGTTCTTCCGCTACTCCTATAAATAAGACCCTAGGCCTAACCCTAAATCTCATAATTCGGCGGCTACGTTGGAGCTCCGCCATTGCTTCCTCTCTCTCCTCAAACATATTCAGAAATTTAGATTTGTAAATTATAAAATCTTAAATTAAGATCTGGAGTGAAGAGGTTGGTATTTTTATTAAAAGGCGTTCAGAATTACGTGAAAAGCAAGGTAACGTCCCAGATCCAATCTATTCATATTCTTCCTATTTTCTTTCCCTTCTCTCTTAATGAAAATAGTCGATCCACGTTATTAGGTTTCAAATCAATGTAAAGGGGAAAGGAAAACGATGGATGATAGAACAGATCAGATCCAAAAATTTGGGAAAAGCATGAAAGATGAGTGGGTTTAAACTATAGTCTTTAGATAATGTTATGACTATCGTTTAGCATTCCCCTTTTAATAAACTGTGAAATTTCCAGTTTAATTACAAATTGCTGCTATAACAAGTTGAGACGTTAATATGAATAGATGAGGAAATTCATATGTTGAATCTATTAAATTGAGGGAATGATTAGCATGATATAACGTCAAATTGTAATGAACTGAACTACTCATGATAATGAACTGAACTACTTAACCTAATCTAATCCATAGGGATTGTATGAATATGAACTAAAGTTAGGGTTAAGTAAAAATTGGTTGGACAGTGGGTGGACTAGGCAATTTAAGGGGGTGAGTAATATTTACATATAGGCCCGCAAACTTAGCCCGATAAGGTTATGTAATTAAAGACACCAAGTGGTACACATAACTGATACAAATTATAAAGTTATGTAATTAAAGACACCTTTTAGGGTAAGCATAACTTGTAGAAATGATAATCACCTATTATAAATAAATAACATTAATGAAAACATTGTATAATAGGTAGACTTGTCCTAGGGACAAGTGGGGATTATAACTTCAGTTATAACAAACTAATAGGGAAATTGGATAACTGGTGAAATGAGTTAAGGGACACTTAATTGTAAATTAAGTAAGTAGTAAATGGGGAAAGCCATAAACCAGTTGAGAAAAGGGGGAAAATATATTGTATTTAATTATAAATTAAGTAATCTGTAAGCTTGGAAGTCTAAAACCCGTTGATAAGAATGTTTAGGCTTGCCCAAGGGACAAAAGGAAATTATAACATAGGTTATAATAAACGATTAGAGAAATTTATTAATGGGCCTTAGTTAATAAAACTAAGTTAATAAGTAAACAACGATAAGTAGTATTGACAATGTAAAATGGAATTATGATTAAATGGGAAAGAATGGGGAAAACTTCTGAAATGAAATAAGTTATATTTAATCATAAATGGTAAGTGACATGTTAATTAGAAAACATGTGAATTAGATATACTTAATTACACATTAAGTAAAACATGTTATTGTAATAATGAAATCAACAAGAAGATAAAAAGGGATTGTGGATTACAGACCTTAAGCCACAATCTAGAGAATAACAAGTTGTGGGCTTATTAATAAACTTAAATGAATTAAGTTGTATGACTGAAATTAATAAGCAAGAGAAACTTGGTAATTTGAATAAGAATCCTGTAGTGTCCCGAAATTCCAGTACAATTTGAGCTGACCAAAAAACACAAGTCCAACCCAAATTACACTGGAAACCAGAAAACTAATAGAAAGAAAACAGAGGGTGAGGATAGATAAGATAGAAACTTAAAATAGAAGAAGAAGAAGAAGAACATACAACATCAGAGTAACACAAATCTCACAGCGGAACGAACAACATATAATAGATAACATATCCTTGAAATAAAACCAATATATGTATACAGTAACATTATCAGAGTACAACACTTACAACACAGCGGAAATAACCATAGCTATATAATCCTGAAGCCTCCAGCTCCAAGCTCTCCAGATATATCTGTAAAATCCTGACTACTTGACTGCCCGTACAAAATTGGGCACCCAAGAGTTTAGGGAAAACAAAACAAAATAAACTCTAGGTCAGTCATGAGACTGGTGTGAGTAAAACAATTTAAAACAGTTTGAGTATTTAAACAATATCTCATAAGACCACGCCGTATAACGGAACGAGTTTTTCCCTTATGAGAATCCAAAATAATCTTTATATCATACTCTTTTGATATTATATTAGTGTCTATCAGTCACAATATAATAATCATCTAGCAGAAACACTTTCATCTCATGTTCTACATATATAGTACACAATCAAAACCGCGAGCACTTATTGGATAATGGATTACCAACTATGACAAGGTATGGAACCACCTTCCGATAGTGTACCTCTAGAGAGGAATACACTGGGTTCAACAAGAACATCTTGCAACCTGGCCACACATGACCGACCACTCATTTCGCTTGAGTGTATCGAATGTATATCACCAACGGTTGGGATCAGCAACCGTTTCCCGAATGGGACAGCATCGATAATAGATTATAGAATGAAATGAATATCTCTATATAGGTGATAATACACCCTAATTGGTAGCCAACCACTTAGCCATGTTGCCTGCCCGATTTTTGTCATTTCCCGGTTGTGAGGATAGAGGCCATGCTTATCTCTGACAGATCACACATTTATTCACTTTGAATGTCACATCGTCATACTCGCTAAATCACAAATTGATTTTCCCAAAAATACAACGGGTATACAGCTAAGGGAAACGAATTCCTCCGCCACCAAACGTAAATACGTTTGAAGAGATCAACTTACGCGATCCATTAAATATACTATGTCGGGCATTTTTCCATAAAGGTCGTCCTGGGACTGGACAAACCGAAGGCACTATTCTATAAACAGGACAGCCCTTGCATAACTCCATTTTCAGTTATCTTCATCATACTTGATCACAATGCTAATGTCCATATAGAGTGGTTTTCAGGTCATGAATCTGATCCCGGTCTCTCCGTATTGACGACGGAAAAATGGTCAAAAACTTCGATAGTCGGTGAGTTAACTATCAAAGAAAAACATGTGTACAAACAACGATATTATTTCTAGATGGAAATTCAATCGATCAATCATCATTCATCTTTCTATCTCTTTAGTTCGTTTATCATTCATTTTCCATTTCGTATATCCATATATTCAACATTTCTTATTTTCTAAATTTAGAAAATATACGTTATTAACATTGGAAAAACATTTCCATTTCTTGTTTTCTATATTAGAAAACATTTCTGATTCTTGTTTAGAAAACATTTCCAAAACTTCTTCATTTGGGTTTAAACAGATGTTTAAATAAAACATCGTTATGCCAACTCAAAACATTACCTTCATTAGCTAAATTCACTTAACCAATCTTCACTATCGAACCTTAACCATTCCTTAGTTAAAAACAAAGTCAATTAAGTTGGGGGTATAACTACCTCTCAGACCTTAACTGAACAACATTTCTAACCTCGAAATAGACAAAGTTCACCCTTTAAATCTTTAACAAACTTCCTTAGAAAACACTGATTATAACTCTAGCGTTGTAATCCCTACTTCTGAAATATCTAACTTCAAAATATAACTTTTATTTATTACTTTGGATAAATAAACCAACAACAATTTATTTGTAAATAAATAAATCTTGATTAAAAACGGAAAGTGAATAGTACTTTCCGGAATTCGATATAATCGAATTTCTACGCATAACTCTCTTTCGAAAAATCTCTATTCGATAACTCCTTTTCGAATAAACTATATTCGATTAACTCCTTTCGAATAAACTATATTCGATTAACTTTCTTCGAATAAACTATATTCGATAACTCCTTTCGAATATATATTCGATTAACTCCTTTCGAATAAACTATTTTAGATTAACTCTCTTCGAATAAACTATATTCGATAACTCCTTTCGAATAACTTATATTCGATAACTCCTTTCGAATAACTTATATTCCTTTCGAATAACTTATATTCGATAACTCCTTTCATTCTATTCGAATAAACTAAATTCGATTAACTCCTTTTAACTCTATTTGAATAAACTAAATTCGATTAACTCCTTTCATTTCTTATTCGAATAAACTAAATTCGATTAACTCCTTTCGAATAACTTAAATTCGATAACGCTTTTTGAATAACCAATATTCGATAGTCCCTTTCGAATAACTAATATTCGATAACTCCTTTCAAATAACTAACATTCGATAACTCCTTTCGAATAACTAATATTCGATAACTCCTTTCGAATAACTAATATTCGGTAACTCTTTTCGAATAACTAATATTCGGTAACTACTTTCGAATAACTAATATTCGATAATCCCTTTCGAATTACTAATATTCGATAACTCCTTTCGAATAACTAATATTCGATAACTCTTTTCGAATAACCAATATTCGATTTCTCTTTTCGAATAACTAATATTCGATAACTCCTTTTGAATAACTTATATTCGATAACTCTTTTCGAATAACTAATATTCGATAACTCTTTTCAAATAACTAATATTCGGTAACTCTTCTCGAATAACTTATATTCGATAACTCTTTTCGAATAACTAATATTCGGTAACTCCTTTCGAATAACTTATATTCGATAACTCCTTTTTCGAATAAACTATATTCGAATAACTCTAATCCGACTAACTCTAATTCAATTAACTCTATTTGAATAACTCTAGTTCGATTTAACTCTAATCGATCAACTCTAACTGGTTAGCTCTAACTGATTAACTCTATTCAATTTACTCTATCGATTAACCCATTTTGATTTAACTCCATTTGATTTACTCCTTTTGATTAACTCCTTTTGATTAACTCCTTTTGATTATCTCCTTTTGGTTAACTCCTTTTGATTAACTCCTTTTTCAGTTCCTATTTCAAAATCAGTTTCCTTTATAAAATGTTGGGTTCACCTTCTACTTAACATATCGGTGTCAAAACCGATTTCTACTTTTCTATATAAGTTCAGACTTATATATTCAGTTTATCCTATGATAAATTATTTTACTTAATTTATAAAAACATTACTTATAAATTAATCTTCTCCAATTATCTGTTAAAACAAATCTCTATTTAATATTTATTTTTCCAAATATTCCCTTTTATAATTCTATTCACTTTCTAAATAAATATTCCTTTTATACTTCTATTTATTTTCTAAATAAATAATCCTTTTATAATTCTATTTATTTGACAAGTAAATATTCTTTTCCAATTCTATTTGTAAATGTTTTACAAATATTCCCTTTTCAAATCTATTTGTAAATGGTTTACGAACATCTCCTTTTCAAATCTATTTGTAAATGGTTTACAAACATCTCCTTTCAAATCTATTTGTTTCACAAATATTTTCCTTTTATATATAAGATCCATTGATTTTATATAAATAATTCATTTTCAAAATACACTTTGAAAATCCCCTTTTCTACATCCCAGTATTTCTTACGGTATTTAAAATACCAAATAACAATGATTGATATCATTAAAACACACATAATCAACACATATTATATATCACATCATATATTACAATATATGAAAAACAGTAAAATAAATGTTGAGGAATCCAGTTGGATTCCTCCGACCTGTTTCCCTATATCCACAGATGTTAAACAATATAATTAACATCAATTTCATTTCACGATGAAATATTCTGCTAAACAAAATCAATATATATATATAACCAGATCTATAATTTCAACCAATTACTTAGCAGTTCAACCAAACAGTCAATACACAACAATCAATCATCATTTATCAGTTCTAAATATACGTCATAAAAATATGAACTGGTAGAGTTGGTGAGTTTTACTCACATTGGACAGTTATCATTAAAAACGATTAACTATCTTTGATTCAGACGGACCATTTATTTTTCTATAAATTGTAACGAGCTTCGATTCACTCCCAGTCAGTTTTAGTGTGTTGCCACCGTCCATATGATCCTAACGGATCCTGTTTTGTTCGATTTGGATATCGTGTGAGATAGTTATCACTTTTACAAATTCAATATAATTAGACGATCATTAAATTAAAAACAATAATTATTAATTACACCTTAATTAGTTGGATTAGCGGCCTGACCCATGTTTACCGCCCTTAATTCCATCCTCTAAACTTCATCTTCATGAATACCAACCTCCAGTTTAACCCTTCATTTCAGCAACTTCCACCCCGTCATTCATCAACTACATTACATACACAAATCTCCTTTACTCCTTCCTTAATCACGTTTACACAATAATTGTCTTCCTCCCAGACAAATTCGAACCCACAGCCCTCTTTATAGGCCATTGTCGAATTACATGAACTTCCCTTCTTCCTCTAATCCTTCACATAAAAATCAATCTAACCACACCACAATACTTCTCATCTGAATCTCTATCCGCCCATACCTAATTTACCCCATTCAAATCCCCAACATCCAGTTGCATCAACGGCACTTCCTGTTCCTCTATAGGAACTTGCGACACCTATAATCACCGGAATTCACCAAACCTCCTAAATTAGAGCGCCTCGACCCCATATACATCGTGCTGAACTCGATTTACCTAACTCCTCCCCCATCGTCATTTAAACCTAACCCTAGCTTGCCGCTGCCTTTTTCAAACTCCAGAACTTGGTTCGAGTCGTCCAAAACGCATATCACTTTGAAGAAAATTACCACACGAACTCAACAATGTAGTTTTTAGGATTTATAGAGTGGTGAATGATTTGTTTTGGATTTTAGAAGTACTTGATGTTTTTGCTATCAGAAAAGAAACAAAGGCAGAAATTATGTTTGACCGCTGAAGAAAGTTTTTAGGGTTAGGGTAAGGTTTGGGGTTTATATAGGAGATTTAGATATTTTAGGATATTTTATTTTAATCATTTTATATCTGTTTCTGCAGTCTAAAAATTCCTACGAACACACATGATATCTAAAAATCATGAAAATGGACATACTACTAGAGTTCGACATTACGGACCCAACGAAACTGGTTTCGTCGAATTCCGATTCTGTTTGCTCACACGACGTATTTTTAACTGTCAAAATATCGATTGTTTTTCATATTAAAAATCTGTACGGCCACACATTGACTTCAAAAATTACAAAAATTGAAATCTAACAATAATTTAATATTACGGATCCAAAAAATTAGTTTCGTCGAAAACGGAGGTCGTATGCAAAACTGGCTATTTTTAAAGCTCTAAATAACCCATTTAAATATATAAATATATTTAAAAATAATTAAACTAAAAATAAATATTATCGTATATATTCACACTAGAATACCATATAGCTCCAATTGGATTTATAACTCGATATTTCAAAATTCCCAATTATATCGATATTCGATTTAGATATAAAATCCTTTTATAATATAAATATATATTTATAAATTTCAAAGGAATTCCATAGCGACTTTTCTAAAATTTGATTTGGACATAAATCAAAATCTACACAATGAAATCCCGATTTTTCTCTTCCATTAGAAAAATATACTTCACCAGCTCCGAACATTTCTTGTTTCACAGAAATCCGATTTAAAACGGACCCTGTATATTTGAAGTTTGAATCGCCAAATTACGAACTGCAGCGCCATTTCAAGCTCGATTATAATTATAATATAATTATACGTTCAACTGTCGTTTATATAATATATTTTTTAATATACTTCAACTCCAAACTGAATTATATATTATAAATGATCCAATTCACACAATATTGTGAATTCCACTATTTCTGACTATTTCAGAAATTAAATATATTATTCTATTATTTATTTTAATTAAATATTCCATTTAATTAAATTAAATGACCATTTAATTCTTTGAGTCGCTATTTAAATAATTAAATAAAATTAATTATTATACCGTAAAAATACGGGACATTACAAATTCAATATGAATTAGAATAACCAAGTTAACTGGAAACCTGATGAAGTGAGATAAGCGCGTAAAAGAATGTTTAGACATAGGGTCTGACAACATGCTAAAGTAATGTAACACCTCGTAATTCTGTAACACTAAGATTCACAAATCAAGGCAGAATTGAAATTTAAAATCAAAATCAAGAGAAACGGGCTGTGCCATTGCGTTCGTCTCGGAATTCTGCATGAGATAGAGTCCGATTTTGCGTTAATCGGACTCCGTATGAAGGAATTATGGTCTTCAGAAGTTTCAGAATTCAATTTAAAATTCGAACAGGTCAGAAAACGAGTTCAAAATTCAAAATCGGACCCAGATTGGGCTGGGCGGGAATTTTCCCGCCCAAGACCCAGGTCGACTGGGTAGTCGACCTGGAGGTCGACCCCCCCCCCTCCCCCCCGCTTTTTCCAGATCTGTAGCCTGGTTCGTTTTTCTGTATCCGGACGCCATTCTGACCAGATTCGTTGACTTCTACACTACATAAACAGCCTTAGTCTCCTTCTCTATTCACAATTCTTTTCTATCCTTATGCTGCCTATGAGAAATGTATAAATAAATAAAATAATATGTAAAATAAATCAAGACGAGGAAATGCTGCTCAAGACTTTGAAGAGGAGATTCAAAACAAGCTAGGATTCAAGTGGAGATTCAAACGACTTCAACGACTGTTTTTCTATGAATCTAATATAATCTCTGTAAGTCGGTTACTTTTCAGATTTGAACGTTTTCTATTCGTGACATGAAATTAAAGGAATAAAAGAATATGCCAAATCTTTCTATTCGAATCAGTGCTTATAGCCTTGGACCTAATTAAGAACTGTTATGATTCGATGACCAATTAGGCCTTGCCTATGACTATGAACATTGCCTATGACTATGAACACTGCCTATGACTATGAACATTGCCTATGACTATGAACATTGCCAATGACTGTGATTCATGACTATGAGAATTATTTCCTTGACTATGAACACAAGCCTATGCCTTTGATTAGGAAACATAAACTATTTCCTATGACATAACTAGAACAGCTGTGACTAAACACCTATGATTCATGACTAGGAAAGTGTTGCTTAAGTTTTGTGACTGTGAAAGTGGGTCTAAACCTGATTATCTATTCTGTCTATTCTTGGTTTTCTTTGGTTTTAGACCTTGGGAATTTACCTATTGAGTTAGGTCTACCCATGTTCTTGAACCTATACTATTCAACCCTTTTCATGTCGTAATATTACCATGCCTGTGAATTGTCATCTTATGCCAGTTATTATGCCTATCTTTTTCGTAGCATCTTTGGTTCATTCCCTATTTTCTACGAATCTAGATTTATTTATAATCTAGGGTGAATTACGATTATACGAATGGTGGGATTACGATTTGGGCAAAATATGAAATTTACTAAGAACGTAGTTATAAACTTGAGAATTGGCATAAATTGGGAACATGTTTTATGGCATGTTCATAGAAATGCAAATTGGCTAAATTTGATGTGAATTATAGGATGTGTAATTTGAATCTAGTATTGACTTGTAAGTCTAGCATTTACATGAATTGTGAACTAGAATAATGAGTCTAGTTTGACATGAACTATAATTAGAATGTTAAATTAGAATTGAATTAGCCAATTTGGCATAATGAGTATATTGGCATAAATTTGAAATTGGCCATAATTGGAAGTAATTGTCATGTTTAGCAAAATCATGGTTACTGACACTTGATTTGGTATAGTTTACATACCAAAAAGCATAAATATGATATAGAGGGGAAAATGGGCCATAAGAATGAATGTTGACAATTTACATTAAAAGAGTAATTAGGAAATAAGTAAATTAGGAATGATTTACTTATAGAATTTGTCCTAAATAAGAAAATGTAAATTTAGACAAATTAAAGGTTTATTAACGACATCTCTTTTAATAATACACCAGAAAGTTCTAGGGTGACAGAGAGGATAGTGTCTAGGCTTGGGTTTGGAAAATACAAGTTTCCTGCTCTCCCTGGCTATCCCTAACTGATCTGACGGACGGGATGGTTACTTTCAAAACCTGATTTGAAAATTAATCAAAACCCTTTGAACTTAGAAAACACGAATATGCCTAACCCGAGGTTAGACTGAGTTGCGATGTAAACCTGCCCGGAACCAACCGGCACATCCAGTATTCGCAACAATATCTGTCTAATGTGAGTGGTCGCGGCTTTAATTTATTTAGTTAATGCTAGAATAGAATGGTAGGGTTAAGTTAACTAAGACACTTAACCAATTCAACATGATAACCAGACCAGTGGGTGGGGTTAGGTTCATACAGACACTTAACACAGTTAAGCTAGAATGGGAGGGTTAAGTCCATAGGAACACTTAACCGACTTAACACAGTTAAGCTAGAATGGGAGGGTTAAGTCCATAGAGACACTTAATCAACTTAACATGGTAACAAGACAAGATTTGTAGGGGTTAAGTAACTAAGAAAACACTTAGCCAAATTAACATGTTAACTAGACTAGAAGGTGGGGTTAAGTAAAGTTAATACACTTAGCCAAATTAACATGTTAACTAGACTAGAGGTTGGGGTTAAGTAAAATTCAATACACTTAGCCAATTTGATATGTTAGCTGGGCTAGACCATAGGGTTAAGTAAACTTGAACACTTAACCATCAGATTGTGATAAAGGAAAAGGGTTAAGTCTAAAACATGAAGGGATAATACTTAACCGTTAATAACATGTTAGTTAAAACAGACGGGCAAGGTTAAGTTAAAAGGAACAGTTAACCCATACAGGGTGAATAGGTAGGGTTAAGAAATAAGAAATACTTAACCAATATAACTTGGGTTGTGGTAGGGTTAAGTCAACATGAATTACTGATAACACTTAACCAGTTTAACAGGATAAATGAAGAGGGTTAAGTTAGCTTGAATTGACTAATGACACTTAACCCATCCAAATTGACGGGAAAAAAATTAAGTAGTAAACCTTAGTTAAAAGAAGCTAAGTAGTAAACCTTAGTTAAGAAAACAACGATTCTGGAAACTAAGTGGTAAACCTTAGTTAGCAGAACTAAGTAGTAATTCTTAGTATAACACGGGAAGGAGCGAACGTCCGTCTGATTAAAACGAAGGCTCCAACGAATTGGGTTACGGAGCCCGAGGCTTCGAGAGGACGTGAGGGTACTCTTGGTATCCCTCTGTGAGGCTGCGGATGATCCTCCTGGGCTCACAGAGGTTAAGGTCTGCGTTAGAAGAACCAGGGGTATGCCTTGGTTGCAATATATGGCAACCTAAAGACTAGGATGGACCGGCGTGATTCGGCGAGAAAACGATAGCCTTGTGATAGCAACTCGTCGTCTACCATCCATCTTGAGTCAGTCGAGATACGTGAAGCGGAAAGGCGGAGAACTCCAAAAGACCATATACTTGCTATCTAGTTATGGGTGAGGATGGCCATAGGTTAGTGGGGCATCGGGGGCCTGCGAATAGTTCTCATTTTTCAAGGTGTGCCTTTCATTAGTTGAGGGAGGGGTCAAGTGGGACCATAGCCACTGGAATAAAAACAGACCTTAGCATCTGCATCGGCAGATATCTGAAAGCTCCCCACCGAGTTCTGTATTTCTTGATTTGCCCTGCCACAGGACTCGGGCTGCACATTACAGGACATGTGCATCTAGACAAGCGATAACGATTCGCGATACATGCGTGGGGAAGTCTAGGAACATATACCACCCTAGGTAGTGTGTCCTAGACTAGCGGGCATCGTTCGATAGGTAGCATAATCCCTAGTTGGACTAGGTGGCATAAACCCTGAATCCGAGAAGCGTTCAGCAGATAGCGTAAACTCTAGTTGAATCTAGAAAGCACTTGATAGAAAACCCTAGATTAGATCTAGGTAATAAATAATAAATGTATGCCTGAAGGCAATGGAAACTACAGGGATTGGGATCACGTTGTCGTTACTAGTTGGGACACTAGTTAGGTGGTGCAGAGATATGGAAACCAGTATAACAAGGAAATAGCGAAGCGGCGAAAGTATTAGAACATATCCAGTTTATCTTATCTTAGCATATCTTGTGTTAATATTGTCTAATCTTGCCAACCCTATCATCATGGTGTTATCTTGTATTCAGTTAATTCATGTCATTTTGTTTTTCCATGTTCACATGCTAGAAGTTACTGAACTTACTCAGGCTTTATGTCTGACTCTTTTTTTCTTTCGTCTTCTTTTCTTCCGTCCCCCCCCCCAAGGTAGTAAAGAAGGGAATAGTATAGCTCAGGTTAAATTGGACTGTCACTCTTTCCCAGCTTGAAGATTTGTCGAAGTTTTGCTTGGATTCTCTTTTCAGATGCTATGGCTGGCTCTTGCTAAAAAAATTGGGGAATATAAATGTTGTTTTATGCTTCTTTATTTTGTAAGACAGATGATACTCTGATATTGTAAAGAAATCATTGTACAGACTATTTTATCAATAAAGCAAAGTTTTATTTTCCACTGTTTAATTTCTGTCTGTCTCGTAATTTATCTGCATCTTTTACCCTAAATGCTCCACAGAACTTAGTGCATTCCCTTTGTGAGTGACACTAACGGATGTGGGGTGTTACACGTAAGGTTCTTGGACCGTACGGTTGAGGGTGGATAAACCAACGAGGTAGACCATCGAGGTGTTATAAGTCACGAAGGGAGCGCACATTCATCTGATTGTTCTGACGGCTCCAAAGGACTAGAAGGGGAAGCATGCGGCTTCCTGAGGTACGTAAGGTGCTCCTAGTAGTCCTTTGTGCGGCAGCAGATGTCTTAGCCTAGGTCCAAAAAGGTTGGGTCTGCGTAACTACTAGGTGGGTGGGCCTTGACTGCAGATGTACCTATGCAGTCAGAATGTTGTGACGAGGTGACACCAGGGTGGTTCGGCGGTTGCCTCACGAGGAGGTAGAGGGTCAGGATCAATAAGGATAGTAGACCGTCGGACACCCGTCATCAGCAGCCAGTGGGATGCGGAAAGACTCGAGCTAAACCCAAGATACCATTTCACCCTTCACTATCGGGGTAAGGGGTTGAGGGGAGACGCCGCATGAATGCTTAGATTGTTTGCGTTGGGGCAGTCGCTTAGCTATGGTAGTCTTTACTAGTGGAGGAAGGGGCCGTGGTAGGGCCATAGCCACCACGAAACAGACCCTAGGTATATTTGTATTTGGAGGCTCTTAAAGGCGGGCCTGTACAGGTATGGAAAAGCTCCCGACAAAGTTCCGTGTTTCTTGTATCGCCCAGCCATGGAACTCGGTGCACATTAGAGGACGTGCGATTGAGGCATCGAGCTACAATTGAAGATACGTATGGTGGACAGTCTAGATACATGCATGTCGGCTCTGGGTGGTGTATCGTAGACTTGAGGGAATTACTCCGGTATGAACTCTGATTCGAGCAGAGATGGCAGTCAGTACGTTGCATAGCATAGAAATGACAGATATATGCTAAACGTAATATTGTTATTCGTACGTCACTACGGTGTGGGATGAGGGACTGCGTATATTTCGATAATGTTATGTTGGAGATTATGCAAGTAGGGTACCATGGGGTGTACCACAATATTGGGGGTAGCTACATATATACTATATGAGGTTAATCCACTGGGAAGTAAATAGGTACAACGTGTGTGTAAGCCTTGAGTGCTAATAACCCAAGTAACCTAATAAATATGATAATATGATTGAACGGTATATGTAGGATTATCCAAAGTGTATAGTTTAAATCCAGTCACCATAACTTGTGTTCTGACCCCTCCTTATAACATATTCGCAGGTTAGATTTGTGGCAGAGACATGATAGCTTTGGATACTGGTTAAGCAGTATTAATAATGTGGTAAGGCTATGTTTTGATTGTACTATATTTTATTGATTCCGCTGTGAAATTTTTTTCCAAGCGCTGACATATTTTATGTCTCTATCTTTTCTGCAGGATACCAGAGTACACCAATCCGAGTTTCGAGGGATTGGATTTTTTCTAAAAAAATTGGTCCGTCGGAATTAGGGTTGTCACATTGCAAGTTACTCATGAGGGAACAAATAAAGTTAAACAAACAAAGATATTTATGTTAACTAATCAATTTGAGTTATTTAAAATGATTCAGAATGAATCTGTCTCCGATATGTATTATAGGTTCCAGGAAATCGAACATTCGTTAATAGTTTTAGGGAAAACTTTTTCTGAAGAGGATCAAGTCAGAAAAATCCTTAATTCTTTAACTCTAGATTGGGATCAGAAACACTAGAAATTGAAGAGGCTAATGATATTAGTGAAATAAAGATTGAGAAGTAAATCGGGAATTTGATGCCATTCGAAGTACGGTTATAAAATAGAAAGGAGAATAAGTCGTCAGGAAAGAAATCTATAGCGTTCAAAGCAAAAACTGATGGTTCTGATTCAAGCAGTGAGGATGATGAATAAATTTCCTTAATGAGAAGGAATTTCAGAAAGAATTTGAGATTTAAAAGTAGAAATAATTTTCAGAAAAATAATAAAGGAATTTCGAAAAAAAATACTAAGTTAATAAATGCTACAATTGTAACAAACTAGGCCATATAAAAAGGTTTTGTCCATATCCTGAAATTTTGGATCAACAAACAAACAATAATTCATCAATGAAAAGGAAAAGAGCATATGTAGCAACTTTAGATGATTCGAATTCATCATCTGGTGATGAAGAGCCAGAAACCAAAAATTCAAATACGTGCTTCACAGAAATTCAAGAATCATAAAATATCGAAGGAATAGATCTAAAAACCAGGTATGCCTTAATTAATAATTTTTGATTGAAATGGTTGAATGGATGCTTGTTTGCTTACCTCATTTGAAAATTTGAATTCTAAAATTCAAATTTGAAGTTTGAGTTTTGAAATTCAAAATAATAATAATAAAAATATCAAAATTTAAAAGGTTTCTAAAATCATCTCACGAAATAAATTAACAGAGAATATAAAGTATTAAAATAACAAGGTCAAAAAGCAACTTGAATTTTGAAATTGCACATATATGTCAACATACATAAATGTGCATGTCGACATATGCAACAGCTTTTTAAATTCAAAATTTTAATAACAAGTTTTTAAACTTTCGAACTTCCCTCCATCTTTTCACCAAATCCCAAGATCTGAAAAGGTGTCCTTCTATTCAGAAAAGATGTGTCCTTTTAAGCTTTATTTAATTATCTATTCAATATTACTCCTTCTACCTCTCATTCAAAATTCAAAACTATCTTCTTCTTCCTATACTCTTCAAAACTATTCTCTAATGGCTTCCTCAAGTACTCCAAAGACCATGAGACTAACCAAGACTCTCAAAGGTCATCTCTATAACAACCCAAAGGCTATCCAAGCGTACATCGACTATGTAACGAATGGAAAATTCAATACGGGAACATTTGCTATTTTTGAAAATTTTGCTTTCTTATGATCTTCATATTCTTTTCAATCAAAATGGTGTTTTAAGTTTGGTTGATTCTTGGGATAATGATTAAGTATGTTACCCGAATCATGTCAAAATGTTTTATGGAAATTTAAATCGCGGATTTTATGAAGGGAATGAAAACCAAATTTGGAGTAGCGTCAAAGGCACTCAAATTGTTTTGGACTGTGATGTTTTGGGAACTACTTTGAATTACAAGAAAACAAGTGTGGATTTTTTGGATTTGAAATTGATGAACATGACTTGGAAACTTTTCACCATATTTTTGAAAGCGATGAACCTATGGAATTCAAAAATCGCTTTTTCCGCCCAAAAGCAAGAATTGTCAACCTTCTTCTTTAACACACTCTTACTCCTCATTCCGGAAATTTTAATAACCCTACTATCGAGGTCCAAAATCTCTTTTTGCTATCTTTGGCACTTATAATATAAATTGGGCCGAAGTGATTTTAAGAGAATTCAAACCCAAGAAGATGTCAACAAAAGAAAACACTCTCTAACATGGAATTTAGATTACCCGAATCTTTAAGTATTTTGGAGTAGATTTCAAAGAAGAGGAATTTGTTTCTAGAAAGGTTTTTAATTTGGGAAGTATATTCCTTATGCAAATTCCATTCATTTTCCAACCTTATGAGTCATATGCCGAAAAGCAAGTTAGAATGGAACAAGAAGGAAATCAATTGGATATCGATGAAAATTAATCCTCTATGAAATTATAGAATTTAAAAGTTCAATTAGAGTTATATCCAAAGAAGCAATTTTTCAAAACCAAGTCAAAGTAGCTAAAAACCAAAAGAAAATCAAGAAAACTCTCAACCAAATGTCATCCAAAATGAATAAGTTTTTCGAAAAAGTTGGAAGAAAACTTGGATTATCATCTAACTTATCTTCATCCGCTGAGTTCTAAGTGTGTAGCACACCCCCACACTTTTCTACGCCCAAATTACGACAAAAATCGAAACTCAAACACATCCAAGCATGGAGCGTGTAAATCTGGTACCTGCAAATAAGTGAGCATAAGCATAATCGGAGTACGATAAGAAAACTCATAGCGGAAACAAAATAGGATGAACCAGTATTAACTCAAGTAACTACCTTTTCAAAGTAAGTCACTATGCCAATACCGAGCATGAGAGAGGAGAACCGAGAGCCGGACTTGAACATCTTTGAGAACCCGACCTTCCCTAGAAAAATCTAGGTGGTTGTAATGAGGATGGAGGTCAAAACAACAAAATTCTGGTGAACATGAAATGTACAACACAGAATATAATGCACAAACGTATCCCGTTTAGTTCAACCCAAGATGCATCTACCAAGTTTGGTGATTCTAACCTAACCTTGTAAGTTTAATTACGCACGACCCTACTACCCTTCCTAAGGTCGCATTCCCAAAGTCTAATACCGAGATAGGATGTTTACGCACATATTTGTGAAGCCTTTATACCAGAACATGGCTAAATATTTAATCGAGGTTAGACCCTTAGTTACAGAGTTTTGTGTATATATATATATATATAAATATATATCTTCATTCGCTCATCCTTTATTATTTAATGCCTCACTATAAATGATAGATAGGGTGGATTCTACCTGATCGCTTAAGACTCTAGGCGGACCGATTGATCACTTATTATTCCTCGATAATTTATTTAACGTTAACATAAACTAGAGGGCACTGACTACGGCCCCTACTGGTTTAAGCTTCTGTCATTCACGTATATACCCTTTCCCACGTAAGGTGAGAGATGGTACTTTATCGCTCGTTATACCATCTAGCTGACCTAATTGCATAATCTCCTTAGTCGCTTACTACTCCCCATAGGGATAGTAGCCATATCTGACATTTTTAGTTTTCAGGTTTGGGTAAGCCCTACACACACGCCATTTAAGACCCCAAAACTGAAAGACCTACTCCCAGGTGGACTCCTCAACCCGAGCCACTTAAGACCCCAAGGAAGCGGACTATACGTGAAGATTATTCAGTTCACCCCCATTAGCCTTTACCACCTTTCCCTACCAGGATAAAGTAGGCTACATTATTAAGTCATTTCCATTTAGTCCATCTTCACGGAAATACTATATGCACGTGATTCATTATCTTCACGGATTCCTACTAAGTCCATTTCTAGCTCTTAATTATAAGTTCTGTATTAACTAATATAAATAAGGGAAGTTATATCCTTCTAGGAAATTTATTTAATTGCCTCCCTGATTTGGATTTAGTATTTAAACAACAATTAATACCCAATTATCTCTTTTTTAACATTTATTTCCATTCATAAGTTTATTGCACTACACTATAATGGCCATTTGGCAACCTTTTTTTAATTGCCAATGCTTAATTGTGTTATAAGTTAGCCACACTAATATGCATTGCTACGTTAAAAATGTGTTACCAAAAATACAAATGGCAAATTCTATACACACCCCTCCTTTTGCCTTTTTCACCCCACCATTTTAAAAAATGACACACATCCCATTCTTTTCCTTTCTCACCCCGATTTATTCCAAAACTGTCCTTGGTTCATTTTCCTTGTCTTCAATACAAACGTTATTCATTGTTTGTAATTCAACTAACTTGGTTAGGAATAATTTTTAGTGCAATACACACTTTAAATACTCCAATTTCAAGCTACGTTTGAACTAGGTTGCTACCATATTCGTGTTATGATAAAAAAACCAAAAAAAATATGTAAACTGCTGGACAAAAAAATACGAAACTTAGTGTTTTCTTCTTCATGGTTGCTATTCTTTTATTCCTATATATCATTCGCTTCAAAAAAAATACTTTTATTTGTACTTGTTTTCATAAAATAAAAGAATTTTTTTGACAATACATAAAACATGTGATGAAAGAAGGAACATGAATAGATGCTGAATTCATTTCAATTAATTGATATAAGGGTAAAAATGTCACTAAGTTTTAAAATAAACTATTGGGGTAGGAAAGACAAATAGGGGGGTGGAAATAGAATTGGTCAATACAAATCTATAATTTTTTAACTGCCTATGCTTATTTGCGTTGGTAAGCCTAGTTTTCGAGGGTAAAAACGTAAACATGCTTATACTTTCTACAATATCCCTGTCATTCTTGCTATCAACGCTTTTAGTTTTTATCGACCACAAAAAAAACTACGAATCCATGAGAATCAAAAATCTGAAGTCTTCGCAATTAATTTCCTTAATTGAAGACCTCGCAAATTTTGAAGAATCAACTTCGAAGTTGATTTCACAAATTTGGGGATTGAAGAATCAACCTCGCAAATTGGAAGAATCGCAAATTTGGAAACTTCGTGGTTGATTTCCATACTGTTGACTAACATTTTGGTAAAAGCTATTCCAACCAACAAAAGAAGCCATATCCAGATATCGGCCCATTCCAGACCTTATGGGATGTTTGTTATCATGGATTGATCGACCATAAACCGACCCTAAGCCATAACGACATCAAACTAGTCGGGCAATCCTTCACCAGATCGACCGACTGAGCCATCTACAAGTAGATCTGGTCGATCCCATAATACCAGGTCAAGCCTAAAAACTTGTATTCGCGATCGGGCAAAGTCCAACTCCCAAGGATGTTGATTCAGATAAGTTTTAACTAGCTCTTCTTTTGATACTCCAAATATCAAGCTCCACATCGATAGTGATTACCGAGGAGAACTATAGCGGTGTGTACTCAACATACGTTGGGGGTTGATCGTCACTAGTCCAACTTTTGACGTCAACACTTTAGCGCGCCAGGTAGCACCGCTTCCTCCCACGAAGATATGCCCCAATACCATACTAGAGACAATATGGATAAAATCAAATCTGAATTTAGAAATCAGATAGCATCTCAGGGTGAACTTCTCAAACATCAGCAGGGAGTGATGAACGACCTCCTCGCTCGGATGGAAAAGGGACCTCACATTCCAGTATCATTTCCTACACCAGGCGAAGCTGGGTCAACAACTGATCTACGGTCTGCGGAGAACCAAGCCCCAGATATGTCCGTAACTTTGCTTCCTCTTAGCTCAACTTCACTTCCCGATCGGCTACAGCCAGGGGCATCACTTCCACATTTAAGTGGAGCCTTGATAGCTGCAAATTCATAGGTCGACCCTAGCCAAGACCAGAACCAGCCGACTAGCTTGCCTCCATTCCAGGGAACGATGCAGCCCCCTGGACAGATAGCTCCAAATCCATTGCAACATATGGGTCGGCCAGAATCAGGACGTTGTTACATCCGGTTCGACCTAACGTCTTACTACAAACCCGTTTTATGCCACCTTCCCTTCAATGAAGAACTGGTGACGACAACCCTATGTGTCACCAAGACCACTCTACCATACCTGTCCCCAACGTATGGAGAGAAACAATGTCGTAAACCCTTCTAACATTGCTCGAAGCGGGAGAAATGTCGAACCCCGGATGGGTACTACTTGCCTGAGCTCATTACTCCCAACAGGAGCGAATACAGTTCGGTCCAACCATAACCAAGCGCCTTTAGCTATGGCCGAAACAACTCCCGAGGCTAGGACACATCCTCACCATCACCTTCACTCAACTCTCGGAGGTCAAGTCCAACCGACCGTTAGCCTTCCGAGCATGCTTTTGTCTGATCCTAGTGCTGGATTCTCATCCACGTCCCCAATGCAGAATTAGATACGTGACAACGACTACTCGGAGATGGAATCCAGCTTGCAAGCATCATCAAACTCTTCACCCTAGGCACATCTTATCAGCAGAATGTGGATGACATCCATCGCAGTCTGTTCACACAAGAAATCAGAAACTCGTGAAATCCTCCAAACTTCAAGCTTCTGGTACTGGAACCCTACAATGGTCGGATTGATCCAACCATTCATCTCATGTGATACATGTGTCACATGGAAGTGCTTTCTGCATCATCCAATTTCATGGCTAAGTGCTTCCCTCTCTTTCTCAACAACATAGTTGGCATATGGTTGCGACAGTTAACAACTGAGTCGATCAACATCTGGAATATGTTGGTCACCTGCTTCATCGAGCAGTTCAAAGTTCACATCTTCCGACCAAAGAGCATCATGTTTCTTTCCTCCATCATGTAGCGGTCCTGTGAGACCCTCCGATCCTTCTTAGAAAGATTCAATACGGTCGTAGCATCGGTCGATCAACCCAAGTGATCGATGGTGCTTACAACCGCCATTGTAGGTGTTTAGAACCGATCAGAATTCAGGATCTCTTTAACCAGAGAACCTCCCAAGGATATCGAAGATTTCTATGCCGAGGCCGATAGATTCCTCCAACAAGAAGATGCTAACATCGAGATGGAAAGCCTCGATGTGCTCGCAACAAAAGATGGAGGTCCATCCAACACCAATGACCAGAACAAAGGAAAAGTCTTGGAAAAGAATGATCGCAACGTACGACTCTGGAGATTGAACTAGTATGATCAGTACACCGAGCTCAACTCCTCCCTACTCGACATCTACCTTGATGTACTAGGGTCTTTACCTTTCCCTAAACCTCCTCGAAGGGACCCGACTAAGAAAAACTCGACTCTAGGAAGCACTGCATGTACCACAACATGGTAGGCCACGGCGCCAACGAGTGCAGGCATTTGCGTGATCTCATCAAGGATGGGGTTGGCATGGAGAACTACCCGAGTAAGTCAAGAAATCCACACAGGCCATTCCATCACAACCTTCTACCCAAGCTCCTCAGGTCGGTCCTCGAGCTCCTCGAAATGGAAAGGACTCTTAGCCTAGCAATCGTGGCATCATCATTAATTAATAAAGTTTAGATCATCATGGATTTTACCCATTTCTTAGAATATAAGAAATGTACTTTTATTATTTTTAATAATGTGATTATGTTGAAATACACACGTACGGAGTTAGGATATAGCTCCTAAGTGTGCTCTGGGTTACACTATCACTCCCTTAGAATTTGTTTTCATTTTCCTGTAAAAGCTCCATAGTAGCAATAAACTTTCTTTTTCGAACATTGATTATGTTTGAACGATTCAAGCTGAGCATGATTAACGCTCACCTACCCAAATATGGTCAGTTTTAGCCACCGGTTCTAAATTACAGTCGATGCCTGCCACCATATCTAACCAACTCCACAAGTCGAGTGTGGTTAAGCTGAGTATGGTTAATACTCCTCAACCCCATAAGCCGAGTATCATTGATAGTCGCCAATTCTCTAAGCCGAGTGTAATTACCACTCGCCAACTCTTCACAAAACCTTGTCAGGATTTGGCAAGTAAAAAAGCACAGTTTATGCTCAAACCTTCTGGCCACTCATTAAGAATGGACAAAGTCCAACCTGAGAACCCTCAAATAACCGACTGCACCGTCTCACCAGGCAAAGCTGAGTATGGTTTATACTCGCCAACTCTTTAAGCCGAGTATGGTTGATACTCAACATTTCTCTAAGCCGAGTATTGTTTATACTTGCCAACTCTCCAAGCCAAGTATGGTTTATACTCGTCGGCTTTTTAAGTCGAGTATTGCTGATACTCAGCAACTTTGCGAAACCGAGCATGACTTACGCTCATCCATATACCGTCTTACTAAAAGAAACCAGGAATGTTCAATGCTCATACCCTCGTTCTTTTCAGATATCATTTAATTAGAGGGATCCTGGTTCTTCTGTTTTTATCAAAGACCAACTCGAAATGATCAACCTATTTGCAAGTTTCCTACCTTAATACGGTCGCCAATGATTGTCGGTTTCCCAACCTTAATACGATCCTCAGTGGTCATCGGACTTCCGTCCTTAATACAATCATTGTCGATTGTCGGTTTTTCGGCCTCTCTTATCGTGGCTTCACATAAAGGACTTCAGATCACTGCTTTCTGGAAGATCCAGAACACATCTCCTCTCTTCAAGGAGATATATTCTAGGGGGAAAGTGTTGACCAACTTTTTGGTAAAAGTCGTTCCAACCAATAGAAGAATCCATATCCAGATATAGACCCATTCCATACCTTATGGGATTTTGTTATCATGGATCGACCAACCATAAACCGACCCTAAGCCATAACGATGTCAAACTAGTTGGTCGAGCCATCAACAGATTGACCGACAGAGCCATCTACAAGTAGATTGGTTGATCCCATAATACCAGGTCAAGCCTAAAAACTTGGACCTCGCTTGAAGTATCATGATAATTATCCATTGTTGGACAAAGTCCTGCTCCCAAGGTTGCTGATTCAGATAAGCTTTTGACCAACTCTTCTATTGTTACTCCAAATATCAAGCTTCATGTTGATAGTGATTTTCGAGAACTATTCATCTGCAGTAGACCCGGTCCCCCCACCGCAACTACTTTAATGGGTCGAGCTCCACGTGTCCAAGCTCCAAAAAAAGGCAAGCCACTTGTTACACAGCTCATCCCACATTCTTCACCTATAACTACACCATTGCTGAAAATGGAAAGACATGTCGATTTCTCCACCAACAACTTACGCTCGGTATACTGGAAATATCTAACCATGCACTTTAGACAATACAAGAATCTTGCAATCTCTGCTTTCTTCCACTGAAAAACTACTGTAACCTGTAATCGATAGTATAAATAAAGATTATAAGTGGACGTATGCATCGATGTAAGCTGAACCACTATAAAATATTGTGTCTCCCTTGTTCATTCACTTTTTATCGCATCTCTGTGATTATTATTCATGTGTACTCAACACACGTTGGGGGTTGATCGTCACTAGTGCAACTTTTGACGTCAACACATACGAATAGCTTGCACCCAACACTTAAGCGCATGTTTTGAGGCTATTGGGTGCTTACTGAAAGGTATATGCTTCAATTTTTGTATACTAATTTAGATAGAAAATTGTTTTATGTAAGCTTTTGGAACCATATTTATGGTGTTTGTTAACTAGTACATGCAGGAAAAGGGTTTGTTGAATTTTTAGCATAGCGTTACTGGTTCTAACTTGTACACTGGCCATTGTCCATTCAATTGCTTGAAATCTGGTGTTATTATGAATATGAATGACATGATGAAGTTGTTGTTTTTTTAAAAGAAAGAGATTATTTTGATTATGGTTCCTTGGATATTTTTGAATATGAAGTTAAGGAAAGCTTTAGAAATGCTTGATATGGCTGATATCAAAGTTGGGACAGTATAACAATTTGAAGGTAAAGAGAGAGAAGTTATAGTAGTGCTCACTGTATAATACTCCAACTGGTTGTGACTTATTTATAGTAGTGCAGCCTTGACTTTGTAGGGTAAGTTAGGCTTATTATGTTGTTTGGGTCTGAGTTGTTAGTCCTCTGTTAGGGGCAGGGTAGTTGCTTTTACATCCATTGGTAATCCTACGTTGAATAATTGAAGCTTGGCTCTACTGAAATGTGAGCTTTTATTGTTGAACCTATATACTAAACTGACTGGTGATTTGCGGTGGAAGAAATTAATAGTGATTCTGTTGTTTAACATTATATGTTATGGTTAATTATTTGCAACAAACAGAGATGCATTATCTTTTTCAGTTTTAAACTCTCCATTTTCACCCTTCCTATATGGAAAATTAATAATGATTTTATAGCTTTTGTGATGCACCAAATATTCATTTGTTCAATCGCATATGAAACATTGATGTTCATGGTGTTAAATTAGTGTTACCATGGGAGGTATCAAACTGGCTACGATTCTCTGTCTTGGCATATGTAGTTTAAGATATCATACTGGTTACGATTCTCTGTCTTGGCAAAAATTAACTACTTTTATTCTAATATACTAGCATGCATGAATATTCATAACCGCTATTGCCAAGTATAATTATTCCTATGCCTATAGTCAGTGAAAATAGATATACATAAATGTAAATGACATGCTACACTGGTTTGTCGAGGACGATAAAGACATAAATTGCAAGGTACTTACTCTATATCCCAACATCAATGGAAAATTCATGGTTGACCATTAAAAAGAAAACATTTACCAATTGGGAAAACTAACTGTGGAAAAAAAATTGAGTTGGGAAAAAAGATTTGGATTGATGTAGCCGCCATGAAACTACAAAGATTAACATGGAGCTAGCTGCTCATCATGAGTTATTTTTTATTATTCATTAGGTGGACATAGGAGAGGGACATACGAGAGGGATTATCATTCAACTAATATTTGAATATTCCGTATGCCATAGCTTTATTGAGATGATACATGTAGAGATATTCATATTCTTTATTCATACATTTATTTAACATGCAAAAAAATTAAAATGATGCATTTGGTCTACTGCAGCAGCGCATAGCATGTGTGAACATCATAGACCTATCTTACTAAGAGCATCTCCAACAGCGGAGACTTCATGCTCTTAATTGAAGATTTTAGGGGGAAATGGTCCCCAACAGATGTTGGAGATCTTAATATTAAGGGAAATGTTACGGGACCAATTCTGAATTCTGAATTGGTCCCGCGCGCCGAATTTATCAGCTCGCCAAGAAGCGCGCTGATTTTTTCAATGTGTGCCGACAAAATCGTTGCGCTTCATGATGAGACGATACATTCGACGCAGGTTCCCTTAACATTATATATATATAATATATATCTTAGATTATATTTTAATATGACGAAATAAAATCATTATTACTTTTGCAGAAAACAGTTATGTTTAGGTAGACCGAAATAAACTAATTTAGCTTCAGATCATAATAATAGGTGGTTAATGACACGTACAAATACAATAAGACGCGATTGGTAAAATAAAAAACTATAAGATAATTACTACATGATTCCGTACAATCATAAAATAAAACACGAGTTCGGATAAGCAAGCTTCATAACTAGGTATCTCCATAGTAGTTCCATAAATAATTTATAAGATCTTTTTGCAGTCGGTTATGGAGTTGTGCATCTCTAAACATAATCTGACGGCCCAAATGAATGTTGAATTTCTCTTTGGTTATTTGTGTGTTTTGTCGGAATACTTCGGGTGCTTGCGAAGCACCTTCGTATTCGTAGTGACGTTTCCCTTCATCCATATCTCATTCATCTTCTATATCATGTTGTATAGAATAATGCAAGCAAACATGATTGTAGACATCTTTTTCCTAGATCACAACCGACATGGATTACTTATCATTGCAAATCTTGATTGTAAAAGACCGAATGCTCATTCTACATCTTTTTTTTTGTCCCTTCTACATCGCCGCGAATTTGTCTTGTATAGGAGTCAATGGATTTGGACATGTTTTTAAAATGTTGCTCCATTTCTGGTAAATGCCATCACTTAGGTAATAGCCATGGTTGTAAGTATTTTGGCCTAGGGTAAATGTTAAAGGAGGTACCTGGCCTTGAGCAAGATCATTGAACATATGGGATCTTTTTATAAGATTTAAGTCATTATTTGAATCGAGGAATATGAATAAAGCGTGCCATATCCACAAATCGTACGATGCTACAGCTTTCAAAATGATGGTTGGTCGCCTTTCCTTGCCGCTGTACGTACCTTGTAACCCCTTAGGGCAGTTCTTTCATTCCCAATGCATACAGTCCAGACTTCCTAACATGCCAGGCCATCCCCTGCTTTCATGCATCTCTCTGATTCACACTACATCTGCTTCATTCAGAGACCTTAAGCATTCTTCTCTGTAGACGTCCACTATAGCTTAACAGGAATTTTCAAGTGTTTCAAGTGTCATGCTCTCTGCTATTCGGTATGCATCGTCCAGTGCATCAACAGGAGTGCCATAAGCTAACATTCTCATAGCGGCCGTCATTTTCCATTCACCAGATAACCCATGTATCTTTGATGCATTTTATTTGTACTTAAAGTAATCATTGTTACCTTGAATACCCGCCAATATCTAAAGAAATAGATTTATCCGCATGAAACATATCAGGCACGTAAGTGTAGTTTTCATTGAAGTAATCTTGCATCAAAGACTTATGGTATTTAGCTTGATTTCGGTGTATAAACTTCCATCTGGGAATCAATCCCCTTCGAGTTGTGGATGATGAACAGTAGGCTTCATTGTATAAGTCCTGTATTTCTTCGACTTCTCTTAAAGGATTCCTCTTCCTCCGAATCACTATTAAAAGCCATTAGCATTTCATAAAATTGGAATCCATTTTTGTTTGTGAATATGTTTGGATATGAGATATGGTTTGCAATGTTGCTGTTGTATATAAGGTATGAGCTCTTGGTAAGTGGGTAGCTTTATTATTTTCTGTGGTCCTTTGTTAATATGTGTGTGTTTACTGGGTGGAGTGTGCAATGAGTAGAGTGCTTCTTTGTTGTTTGGAGTGTGCATTGTGTTAATATGTGCGTAAATGCAGTGCTCCTTTATTGGAAAGAGTGTTCCTTTATTGGTACAAGTGCTCCTTTATTGGACAAAGTTCTCCTTTATTGGACAGAGCGCTAATTTATTGGTAAGAGTGCTCCTTTATTGGACAGAATGCTCCTTTATTGGACAGAGTGCTCCTTTATTGGACAGAGTGCTCCTTTATCTGTACCTGTGTTGGTCCAGTTTGTAGTGTGTAGGGTCATCCCCGAAATATAGCCAATGAATTTAACAAGTAGGGTCGTCCACGTAATATTGTTAAGGAATTTAATAAGAAGGGCTGTCCAAGTAATGTAGCTAAGGAACTTAACAAGTAGGGTCGTCCACGTAATATTGGACAAAGTGAGCCTTTATTAAACTGTGTTGTGTGCTTCTTTATTGGTTGGAGTGTCCTCCTTTATTGGACAAAGTGCTCCTTTATTGGACAGAGTGCTCCAAGCCCGAGTAGATTTCATATATTTTCAAGATAAAATATCTTGAGTTGAATTCCAAGCCAAAGCGATATTAAATAAAATAAAAATCCTTTATTTTATATAAATAAACGTTATAATTTATAAAAGAATTCCATAGCGACTATTTGAAAATTTGATTTGGACATAAAACAAAATCTACAACATGATAACTCAATTTTTCTCTTCCATTAGGAAAATATTATCAAATAGATTCGATTGTTTCTTATTTCGAGAAATTCCAACTTATGTTGAATCTTATACAACCATTTACAGTTCAAAACGTTATATTACGAACTACCGCGCCGCCGTTTTATAATTAAATTATAAATTAATCGTTTTAAACATTGTTTAATAAATGAATTTGTTAATGTAATTCAAAACCAAACAACATTAAATCCTTCTAAATTGCCCCTTCACGTTAACTAAGTAGACGAATAATTACTTAAAGGGTCCATTACACAGAACATCATAAAATATAGTTGTCGACATGAATAAACATAACATATAGATAATAAAGTGTACTACAGCATACATCAACGTGACATATGAAAACGAGCAAATATGGAAAAATAACATAAAGTCCAGTACATCAAGACATACACATATATACATCATGATAACCATAAACAAAATATCATGATCAGGATCCTTAAGTAAGTCATCCTAAATCTGCAGCATCATCGTGCTTAGACTCCTCACCATCCTCCTTCATGTCATCCCCACTATAATACGGAATAATGTCATCATCGTCACTACCCCCTCCCGGTCCGCCAGCACCACCAAATCCTCCAACACCACATAATCCTCCAGTACCACCTAGCACAACCTGATCCTCCACCCCTTCCCGGTCCTCCAGCACCACTTGATCCTCCAGCGGTACATGATCCTCCAACGGTACCCGATGCTCCTGTATCACCACCAACCCCTCCTCGGCACTGGGCCTAAAAACCCTGAACTATCGGCTGGTGCTCCTGATATAAGAACTGATAATGTAGCAGGACCATCTCCTGAATAGCGGTAATATGTTGCCTATGCTGGTTTAGCCTGGGTGAAAACTACAAACATAGAACATATAAACTCAGTTTCTATAACTTAGAACGTATAAGGTAATAAATTCACAAGTACGAATATTACCTCATGAGCCGAATATAATCCAGCTGTAGGGATACCGACTACCATGTGATCAGGTGGGTAGACAATAGGCAGGGATAGCTATGTACCGCTAAGATCAAATGCCTGAAATGTGTCGGCCAAAGCAAAGTCCATAGGCTGGTCGGAGTACTGTGAAGGGGTCGGGACAAAAGTAAACGGTGGACGATGAACTCTACCAGTAGCCACTCGGGGACCAATATGATCGAAGTTCACACACCGTATATAATCTGGCAACATGTACCGCCGAGGAGCTACTCGATTCCAATAAGTGTCAAAATCTACTCCAGGTAATAGGAAATCTTGTGTACCAACCCATTCTGCCTGTCTCATACCCTGCATGTACCATCTCCTACCCTGCATGTACCGTCTCCCTATAGAACAACGCGGCCTGAACATATCATCGGGATAAAGTGGATCCCCCAGTACCTGCAACTCAACGGGCCCCTGATAATAATAGAAATCTCCCAAGTACCAAATAGGAAAGTGAGCCGGTGGGAGCAAGACGACACGACGCACAGATAAATGACATGCAATGACTAATGGTTAGGAATCAGGAAACGGGCCACCTACTGACAGTAACATCCAATAAGAAGTCCACGGTGCTCGTAATATGTTGCCCATATCCCTAAATCTAACTGAGAATGTGCCTCCATCAAGTCGTGTCTCACACCAGTAGGAACACACCGGACTACATGACTAGTCTCCCATCTACACATGCGTGGGAAAAAGGACTCGGTGATATGACTGGCGGTAGGCTCTATATGTGGATGCATGTTGGCCATGTACTCGTAGTACCAGCACGGCAACATGTACCAAAATCCAAACATCTGCTGAACCGGTCCAAAAGCTTAAGAGTCAAGAGCGGTGTATAGATAAAACAATATAGTTGAGCCTCAACCAATCATATGCAGCTGCTCTAAATCGGCTAGTGCTACTAGGTAGCCCAATCGAACCGTACTCCTTTGGTTCGAAAAGAATGTTGAACCAAAGAGATATAAAAGGGTAGCCTGAAATACTATGCCCTGCAAATCCACTACATCGAAATGCGCTGTAATGTACTCAAGTAAATTTGCGACAAAAACAACACAATTGGATATATTATCCGGGGACAAATCTTGCAAATACTGCAAGTAAGACTCGGGCGACTCGGGCGACGGGTCAAATGGGCAGGAGACTCTATCAGGAAGGCCAATCTCAATCCCCGTAAGCATGTAAAATTCGGCTGGGGTGATACCTAGCTCAAAATCAGGGAAGTGGAAAGTGTGTGTTATAGGCCACCATCTCTCTAATAAGGTCTTTAGAAACGGTGGATCGAAGGACTGGGGTGGTATAATCTATAAGAATAGACCGAACGAACTAGGGTGGTATAATCTATAAGATTAGACCGAACAAACTAGCTAGTAGCCTCTCTCGAATACCTAGTAGTAATATGTCAAGGGCCTGTGAACTAAACTTCGCCCAACTCCCTCGAACATAATTGTAATTGGTCTATTCGAAAAATATATAACAGTTGTCGGTAAACAAACTATAACTATAAAAACAACAGTTCATACTACCTACGTAATTTGATAAACTATTTTAACAGTTCAATAAATATATATGTTCAATTCAGAATTCATACCAGAATGGTGATGAGCGTGGTAAACGAATGGTGAGTGTATCCCTCTGGCAACTCGTGCAGGATACGTAAGTCTCGAATCGTTGTCTCCGTGGGTGGAGGAGGATGCGCTGGACCAGCTGCGTCGTCCAACTAAGGTCGAACTGTATGTCTCCCCATCTTCATTACACGTTGCGTCATCCCGACGTCTTGGCTAATAAAAAATTAAAAAGGAGGATCTGGAAAAGGATGGAGAGTTAAGACCTAGCACTCCATATTTATAGGCACGTTAATAGTGCATGTCGATTTTATCAGTGTGTGCCGATAAAATCAGCGCATGTTGATTTAACCAATGCACGCCGATAAAATTAGCGCACGTCTGTTGGGGAATTGACTGAAATTCCCTCTGAACATTATGGATCGTAAGATTACGATCCGTAACCTTGTTGGAGATGCTCTTATATTTTATCCAATATATAGATGCTAAAATTTTAAAATATTTGAAACACAAAACCTTGCCCTTTTCTAAAGGTGTAAAATTCAAAGTGTATGCTCTAATGATGTTTACTGTTATATGCTTAAACATACTAACCCCAACTCACGTTGATGTTGGGCATAAATAAGTGATTATATGAAATTTAAACCTATATTTATCAGTTTCGAATTATGTTTTAATAAGTTTATAGTATTACTTGAAAATACTTTTATATGAGTGTTGTTTCTTTGTTTTATTGAGCATAAATGAAATTAGGTCTGATGGGAAGAAAGATAATAAAACGATGTATACTTTTGATTCATGTTGGTTTCTATTTTTGGATACTGAGTTGAAGACTGTTGTATCGGCTGGAGTATTTCAGTTTGTACTAGAATTATCTGAGCATGCACATAGTTAATCAGCTATTCCAGTTATGTGTTATTCATAGAAATTTTTTGTCACATCAAAGTCACAAACTCAGTTTTTAAATTTTCATTGGCTTTAACATGTGTGCCATAATCAAAAGTAGATTACTAATGCACTGGTTGTAGTCACCAGGACTGTGTATGTTCTATTTCTAATCATAATAAAAAAGAATAGACCTATTCTTTATAGCATCTGTGTAATAAGTCCAAAATATCTTATAAAAATCGATGTAGATAAGTTTAGTTACTATTGGCAGGTTAAGAATAATTATGCATAATCATTACTGAAGCTATGTTGACGTCATACCCAAATGTTACAACCACAAATCAACATAGTACAATCCAATTTAGTCCAGAAAATATGAATAAGGCACGAGTTATTATTGGATATTAAGAGTTATACAGTTGTACATTATCTTTTATACAAAGTGAATGGTCACAACCGCATGGGATTATGTATATTCTTATGGGATTTATCTGTTTTTAGCCCACTGCTCTTTTATTCTCTGCTATATATACTTAAGTAGATCTTTATACAATTATTCTATTCAATTACAATAATACAAAAGTTATCTATCTGAAATAACAATTACAGTTTATAATTTCTTACATGATATCAGAGACACCATTGCCCAACGACATTCTTTAAACATACCTTTCTGTAATCGAAGAGAGAGTAGTGATTTTTTGTCTCCTCGGTTTTGTTTCATCATCGGAGATTATACCTCTCTGATCGTACAGCCTCTATTCTTACCAAAGCTGTGCGTGCCATGCCGGAAATTACATTCATAGCGGCTAAAGTAGATTTTCTGGTCATCTGAGATTGGTAATCTCGTCATCTGACACATTCTTGGTGTGAGAGTACTGATTCTTGCATCTTAAAAGAAGAAAGAATCACCTTTACACCCCTGTTTTCTCACGTTTTCTGCATAGGCTGCCACCCTCTCGAGCAGGTGACCTCGCCATGCACAGTTTTTCCATCTGCTTGCCATGGCTGGAACCAACGAAGAACAATCCTCTACCACTTCAAGAATAGGCACAGTTGAACCCATTTTTCCCACTCAAACTCTCGTGAAGCAAGTGATAACCATCCCTCTCGATGAAGATAACTTCATACTGTAGAAATTCCAAATTGAAACAGCCTTAAAGGGATATGACCTTCAAGATTCTGTCAAAGGAACAACATCCATGCCACCTTCCATGATCACCGACAAAGATAGAAACATGGTTAGTAATCCAGCGTATATTCATCACCAAAAAAAAGATAGTTTACTATCATCATGGTTATTGTCCTCCATTAGTACAAATTTATTGTCACAAGTGATAGGACGTAATTCATCTCACGAAATTTGGTCTACCATACAAAAAATCTTTAATTCCCAATCATCCGCTAGAATCATGCACTATAGAAGGGAATTTCAGAATGCTAGAAAGGGTGAAATGTCTATGAGAGAGTATATTTCTAAAGTTAAAATCCTATGTGACAAACTCAAGTAAGTAGGGCATCAAATATCAGATAATGAACAGATTCTTACATTAACAAATGGGTTAGACGAAGAATATGAATCTCTTGTTACCTTTATTGCTGGCAACCAGTCTTACCAGATATTCAATCTGTGTACTCTGCACTATTGGCATATGAGGGCAGGGTAGAACAAAGAAAAGCTATCCAAAATGAGTACAGTATAAATCTTGCTTCAATTTCAAGAAACACCAAAACCAATCAAACAAAAAGCATACCTGGTTAAGGCAGGGGTAATACCCTGGGACAAAGAACAAATCAGAGAGGTAGAGGAAGAGGCAGGTTCAACAATGCTCCAAGAATCAAGTGTCAAATATGTGAAAAACCTGGACATTCTGCAAATAGATGTTATTTTAGATTTAACACAATAATGCACAGCCAAATCAATCTAATCAAAGAGGATCAAATGTCAACATGGCTCAAGCAAATCAAGGCAGATCAAACACAGAAACTTCTGCAGTGGCAAGCAACAGTGATGATTCAAATAAGGTTGAAGACATCAACAGGGAAGACTGGTTTCCAGATTCGGGAGCAACCAATCACATCACAAACAATTTGCAAAACCTAAATCTTAGGAACAAGAACTGCACAGGTACACAAGTTATTCATACATGCAACGGTGAAACAATGAATATATCCAACATTGGAGCAGGTTTTGTCAAAGGAAAGAGAAATTCTTCCTTAATAATTTACTTAGAGTTCGAAATTTCAAGAAAAAACAAATCAGTGTGTCCCAATTTGCTACTGATAATAAGGTGTATTTTGATTTTCACCCCAAACACTACCTAGTTAGAGACTTGTTAAACAAAGACATATTATTACAGGGTAGTTTGGATAATGGCCTACACAGATTCAACAACTTGCAATCAAGATTGGGAAATGAAAATAAAACTTGGTGTTGTAATGCTAGTATTCATTTTAGTAATGATAATGATGAGATTAATTCTGATAATCATGATTATAATAAAATGAAAAATAACCTTGACATTTGGCATTGTAAACTAGGTCACCCTAGTTATGATATCATAATGAAAATACTGAATGATAATAATATTTCATATAAACATTTACCTGTTTCTAGTACCTGTACGCATTGCCAACTTGGAAAGAGCCATAAACTGCCTTTTGGCAGATCAAAACAGTATATTCCAAACCACTTGAATAGTAACAGCAGACCTATGGGGTCATACACTAATATGCTTAAGACAAGGCCATGGGTATTATTTATCTATTGTTGATGCATACATACGATATACCTGGATTTTCTTTCTTAAATCCAAATCTGATACACATGATGCTATGCTACAGTTCATCAATTTCATTGAAAGGCAAATGAACTGTAATATTAAGATCATACAAATAGATGGGGGCAGTGAGTTCCTACCTCTAAGTGGTTTTTTAATAGTAAAGGGATCATTCATAGAACCATTTGCCCTTACACATCTGAACAAAATGGCATAGTGGAAAGAAAACAGAGACATATAGTCGAAACAGGGTTAAGATTGTTATCTAAGCATTTATGCCAGTGAAATATTGGAATGAGGAATTTGACACGGCTCTGTATTTGATAAATATAATGCTAACTAAAGTTCTATAACACAAATGTCCTCATGAAGTGTTGTATGAAAAAAAAATCAGATTATAACACTTTGAGAACATTTGGATGTTTGTGCTTCCCATGCCTCATACCATATAATACTCATAAACTCTCTCTAAGATCCAGCCAATGTACCTTTTTAGGATATGGTAATAACCAAAAAGGGTATAAATGCATGGATGATAAGGGAAAGGTTATAATATCTCGACATATTTTTTTAATGAATGTGCTTTTCCTTTTGCTGAAAAGCGAAACACAAACAATCAAAGACATGATCAATCAAAAATGACAATGAGGACAATACCAACACTATCTAAATGGACAATGCACACAAATGAAGATGAAGTATCACATCAAACACTAGCCACTCCAACTGTATCAAGCACTAGGTCAGGATACAGTTCTAGTGATCACATGACTAATGATGAACATCCTCAAAATGATAAAAGAAATGTTGACAACAATCAGAATCATAGTAATGACAGCACTGCATTAGATGAAAATATTAATGTCACTGAAGGGCAACAACCACAAACTCGACATCATATGATCACTAGAGCCAAAAAAAGCTTATTCAAACCTAAAATTTACAATGCAACAATTAAAGACATCAATCATACAAATGAGCTAGTGACATATGATCAAGCAACCAAGTACAAATAGTGGTGTGATGCAATGAATGAGGAGTATGAAGAATTAGTCAAAAACAGGACATGGAGTTTGGTTATTGCTCCCAAAAACAAGAACATTATAGGATGTAAGTGAACTTACAAATTAAAAAAAGATGCTAATGGGAACATATCCAAATATAAAGACAGATTAGTGGCAAGAGGGTTCTCACAGCTGTACGGTTTTGATTTCAATGAGACATTTTCTCCAGTAGTCAAGCCCACAACCATTAAAGTAATCTTAACTATAGCTCTACATAATGGTTGGAATATAAGACAACTGTACATGTGCAATGCATTTCTAAATGGTGAGTTAAATGAAGATGTGTACATGCAGCAATCAATAAGCTATGTGTGCAAAGGTAAAGAAGATCATATGTGTAAGCTCCACAAAGCTATATATGGGTTGAAACAAGCTTCCAGAGCATGGTACATTAAGTTGAAGAATACACTTGCAAAACTTGGATACAGGACAACAGAGTCAGATAACTCACTATATACCAAAATTACGAATCAAAGCACTTTATACATTCTGGTGTATGTTGACGATATATTAATAATAGTAAGTGACACTACAGATATTAATAATATGATAGCTCCACTTGACCAGACTTTTGCCATCAAGGACATAGGAGAATTAAACTACTTTTTGGGTATACAAGTTCAAAGAAAAACAAGCTTAGAGATATTTATTTCACAAAAGAAGTACATTTCAGAAATACTTGCAAGGGCAGGAATGGACAAAGCAGAATCACTTTCTACTCCTATGACTAGCAATTTAAGACTGTCTAAATATGATGGTGAAGCTATGGAAAACAGTAAGAAATATCGTAGTATTGCAGGAACCCTACAATATTTAACGATAACTAAACCAGAGATCTGATTTAGTGTTAATAAAGTTTGTTAGTTCATGGCAAATCCCTTAAGCAAGCACTGTATTGCTATCAAACGTATTTTACACTACTTGCAAGGTACCCTAGAGTATGGTCTAACTACAGAAGCAAGCAAACACATCAATTTGAACAGTTATAGTGATGCTGACTAGGCTAACGACCCAGATGACCAAAAGTCGATACCTGGTTACTGCTTGTTCATGGGACCAAGTCCCATATCTTGGAGCATGAAGAAACAGTCCACGATATCTCAATCTAGCACTGAAGCTGAATATAGAGCCATAGCATCTGCTACCGCTGAAATCATTTGGGTAGAATCCCGAACTAAAGAATTAGGGTTGCCATTCACAAAGGAACCGATACTCTTATGTGATAATAAAAGCACGATCTCACTATCAGTCAACTCAATTCAGAATTCGAGGACGAAGCTTATCGAGATTGACCTCCATTTCATCAGAGAAAGGACCGAAGCCGGAAAAATGATGATTAATCACATAGCTGCTTTCTACTAGAAAGCTGACATATTAACAAAAGCTCTATCAAGAAATATTTGTGAGAGATTAAAAAAAGAGCTTAGGGTTTCCAATGGTAGCGCTGAAGAATCGAAGACAAAACCCTAGTTCATTTTGAGGCGGGGTATTACGAGTTATACAGCTGTACATTATCTGTTAACCCTACGTTCGTTAATGTCACTCTTTATTAGAATGCATTAAGTTCCATGAAGCGTTATAGGTAAATAGAAATAGAATCTCATAAGACATATATAAAATAGCAGCGGAAAAACTTTATTTTCCGACAGAAAACATCGTGGTCTAAAAATCTAGTTACGACATCAAACTAAAATACTAAGACAAAATACATCAAATAAAAACATCTGTCTTGCGCTAAAAACCATCAAAGTACAAAAATGAAAAATCGTTATCCTCATAAGTAGCCATAAACAAGTAGACAAGTAGTTAAAGTGATACATCAAAACAGATCCAAATCTAAGTAGAACAGAAGAGAGAATCCTAATCAAGCCTGAGTGTTCCTACCCTGAGGACCTAAGGGGAAGGAAGAGAGGGAAACGGAAACAAAACGGGTCAGACATAAAGTCTGGCAAGTCCAATGACTTTTAGCGTATAAAGAAACAAAAGTATCAAGATAGTAAAATAAACTGGATGGGAGATAATTACACTATATAACAGGTATAAATAGGGTGGGCATGATAAACGGAATAAACCACGTAAACTATGCTTCTCGATTACTTTCTCTGCACCAATACTAGTATACCGGATCAAGTATTTCCAATTACTTAGCAGAAATAGAATGATCCCAACAGAAACATAATGGTAGACTTAGGTGTACTTCTAATAATGGGTTTTACCCCAAATAGAATAACAGGTACCTAAACAGAAGTAAAGGGTGTTACCTTAAATAGAAATAACATGTACTTAAACAAGACTAGATGTACCCTAATTACTACCCCATCGATCGGCTCCCTACAACATAAGTACCTTGTGCTGGTCGCACAGTAGGGTGTATTACTTCCTAAAGTGGCAACCACCAGAAGGACACAGACCTATTTATTGGTGTTATGGCATCTTATTTTCCCAGACAGACCGGACCCATGCACGGGCATGACCCCGTTGGAACGCACCATTAGAACACCCTATCGCAAGCAAACCTCTTATAATTAGCTCAGTAAGCGTGCCCTTACACCTACCTAGTGCGGGGTCCTTGTTTAATACCAGAATGGGTTACTGACTAATATGGGTCCCACATAAGAGATGACACAAGTCAAACCCTTAAAACTTGTGCCCCAGTCAACTACGATTTCTATAGGTTAAGTCTTACAACCTAACCCTTACAAATTCAACAGGTTAACTTTTACACGGGTTAATAGTTTCCATACAACCCCAATAGAATAACAAGTTTACTTAACCCCAACAGATCAAATAAGTTACATAGGTGACATATAGTTTTATTGACATGTTCCACTTAACTTTTAAATTAAGCCTACTACTTTCCATGTTTATACACCCCCAATTTCAGTCATATTTCACAATATAAGGTATGCCCTAAATTTTAGTCATATTCATAGTATAGGATATGCCCCCAAATTATCCTTCCTAACCATTCCCAATTTTGTTCGTACGCATATTTTAGTGATATTGATCTACGCTCAAAGGTAGCCTAGGCTATAAAAATAAAAAGGGACTGAGAGAGGAAGAAGAACGGAAATAGGCATATATAGCATAAATAGGCGTAGAAATAGATATATAATAATAACTGAATAATAGAATAGGTGTTGGAATATTACATGTCATTGTAGCAGATCTGTTTAGATATAAATCAGTTTCTTAACATGCATAGGCTTAGATCTGGTTTATTAACATGTCAAGGTTATTGTTAAATTTTTATATATAAAATCTACATGAACTCACAGGGATTGGATCTAAAGAACAGAGAATAATTTGTTGATATTGCAGAAGAGATTCTTGTATATGTATAGGCTGTTGTTGTATAAGATAGTCCAATTCAATCCAAGCTGAGGTAGCATCTTCTTGTCTCCATTGTTTTAGGTGTAGAAAACAATATAAATGATGGTCTTTATATAAATTTTTTCCAACGAATCTGGCTAAGAAACAAGTCCAGGTTCAGGAAATGAACCTGGCTGGATCTAGGGTGGGTCAACCCAGGGGTCAACCCAGGGGTTAAACCTAGGGTCGACACACCCTTGAGTGGGTCAACCCCCTTGGGGTGTGGGTCGACCCCCATTAGGCCAGAATCCCACGTGGTCTTCCTGCTTTGTGAATTTGAATATTTTTGAAATTCTGGACTGACTTTATTTATATATATTTCTCTTATATTTATACAAACTTTTAGCCTTAATATCTTCTTCATACGATGTCCGTTTTACGCAAACTCAGAGTATATCTAAAACAAGAATTTCGAGATGAACACATGATACAGTCTGTTTTACTTAATTCCCAATATTAAATTAAGTATTCTTTAGTTTATTAATGTTTTTTGAAATTTCGGGGTGTTACATTCTCTCCTACTTAAAGGATTTCGTCCATGAAATCTCCAAGTTAAGAAGAATGTTATACTCCTAACCAAGGTTTTAAATCTCGGATATCGATCGCGTTTCATCTCGGGGATTTTATAGACTCGGTCTCGTATCGGGAGAGATCTCGGACGAGATGAGTCTAACTCGAGAGTTTGCCTCGGATTTTCATCTCGGATCTGAAAGTTCATATCGGAACAATCTCGGGGTACATGGTTAAAAATGATATTTTAACAAAATGATTTTATGAATGCTATTAAAAATGCAGTAACTTAAACTTAAAATGAAAAATAACTTTATTATTCTTTATTTTGTGAAAGATCATTCAAACTCTAAATCGTAATATGCTTAAAACAGAAATATTGTTAGACAGGAAACATTAGAAGGATCCAAAACATTAAAAAAAATAGCATAAATAGACCATAAAATACATAATTTCATAAGTAATATGTATGTAAAAAGACGAATATGAAAATCATAAGCATTGTAAAACTTATACGAACATACAATAAAGTCATTTAACAAGCAAAATGTAAAATAACAAAAGATTGCTATTGCTAGATTTGAGTTTTTTAATTATTGTTCTAGTTCAGGCACAGATTTAAATTTTAACCAAAAAAACTAAGATATCGGACGATATTCCAGTATTTCATCTCGGTCGATATATCGTTCGATATTGCAATATCTTGGGCGATATATTCGAAAGGAGATTTAGAGTGATATTTGCTGTTTCGTTTCGGAAGGAGCCCAAAACGAGATCTCGGAGGAGATCTCGGGAGATATTTGCGAGATTTGAAACAGTGCTCCTAACAACCACAACCATCTACTCATCCATCATCCACAATCATCCATTGTCCTTAAGGTTTTTCTGATGCTTGTATAAACATATGCAATAGTGTGTGTATATGTCCTTACACTAATGCGAAAATTAGGCGGTCGACTGATTCAGTTGACCTCCCTAATGCAATTTAAGTTCGTGCCATGTAACCAAAATGCATACAAATAATCCTAGTATAACATATAAGTTCTATATGTGTGCATAGTCATTCATCCAAATGCAACTTCCATATGATGATACATCCATTTTCATCCATATAAAATCATAATGCACACACATCCATATGCAATATGTAAGTGATTGAGTCGATCTATTGCCGTGTGTGTGTATGCATCCACTAGCAACAACTTGCATCCATCAAACATAACACATCTCAAACACTTGTTTACACCCATTGGTTTTTTACCTAAAGGTCGAAGATTCGATCGACAGGATACATACGAATAATAGAAACAAGTAGAAATAAAGGCTTGGAAAAAGAAAGGTAAGAACATATCCTTGAAAAGAAAAGGTTACGAAGAGCGAATCTTGTCCTCAGTCTCCCAAGTTGCATCCTCGTTGTCTTCTCCCCATTGTACTTTCATCAAATTGACCTCTCTGTTACGTAGCTTCTTGACCTCTGATCCAAGTATACAGGTAGGAACTCGTCTAACTGTCGCCTCCCTTTCTACCTCTACTTCCTCAAGCATGCTCATCTCAACGATTTCTACTGTATCGTGCAGATATTTCCGCAAATGGAAACATGGAAAACATCATAAACACCTGCCAACCTCTCTGTTAGTCTCACCCTATAGGCCATCTGACTTATCCTCTCTATTATGGGAAATGGCCTTACATACCTTGGTGCCAATTTCCCTACGGATCCAAAGAGAACCACTGTCCTGGTGATACTTTGATGAAAACCATGTCTCCTACCTCAAACTCAATGTCAGTCCTTCTCTTATTGGCATAGGACTTATGCCTATCCTGAGCTGTCTTCATCCGTCTGCGGATAAGATTAATTTTTTCTGAAGTCTCTCTAATCATCTCAGGTCCAAGTAGAAGCCTATCCGTAGACTCCCACTAATAAGTCAGTGATCTACAAGGTCGTATACATATTGCCTCGAAGGGTGCCATGCCAATACTAGTTTAATAACTATTTTTGTAGGCGAACTCATGGAAGGTGTTCCATCCAAGTCCCTCCTAAGTCTAGGATACACAGCCTCAAAAGATCCTCAAGAACTTTATTTACCCTCTCAGTCTGTCCATCGGTATGATGGTGATATGCGGTGCTCAAACATAATTGTGTACCTAATGGCTTTTGCAGGCTCTTTCAGAACTCATTAGTGAAGATAGGATCATGATCACCCACTATCCTAGAAGGTACTCCATGTAGACGGACTATCTCACGAAGATAAACTGATGCCAACCATGCTGCCATTCTCTTGCTCTTAACATGAATAAAATAAACGCTCTTAGTAAGCATGTTTACTGTAATCTAGATACTAGTATTGCCCTTCCTCGATCTAGGAAAACCATCGACGAAATCCCTAGAGATGCTCTCCTACTTCCACTATGGAACTTCCAAAGAATGAAGCAAACCGCCAAGCTTTTTCTATTTATCTTTAACTTGCTAGCATAATAAACATCGAGCTACAAATTCCGCTGCATCTATCTTCATCCCAACCCAAAAGAAAACCCAATTCATATCTCTATACATCTTATCGTTGCCCGAATGGATAGTCACCCTAGAATAATGGGCTCCCTCAAGGACTGTCTTCAATAGACTCCCAATTCGGGGAACACAAAGCCTGCCATCTCGTCGTTGCCACCCTTTATCATCCAAAGAATATCTACTAAGGTGACAAGAAGTCTCCCCTTTATTGAGCCTATCCAAGATGTCTGCTATCTGTGGGTCCTCTCACTACGAAGATCTTACCTGATCCATAAGAGTAGGTTACACCTCTAAAGATGCCAACAAACCAGGTGTAAGATCCGTAGATGGCCTAAAATCGAAGATCGATATATACTCCAAACTCCTCCTCTTTACAAATAGGGGACTCAATGTCATCCTCTTCCTACTCAATGTGTCCGCCACTACATTACCCTTGCTAGGGGTATAAGCAATCTCAAAATCATAGGCACTAGGAATTCCATCCAACTCTGCTGTCTCAAGTTGAGATCCTTCTGCGAGAACAGATACTTGAGCGACTTATGGTCCATGTATAACCCGAACCTTTACCCCAAGAGATAATGTCGCCAAGTCTTAAGTACGAACACTATAGCAGCCAAATCCAAATCATGGGTAGGGTAGTTCCTCTCATGAACCTTCAACTGTCTACTAACATAGCATACCACCCTTCCCTCCTGCATCAAGACGACACCGAACACTGTACCACATGCATCGGTACATACTGTGAACACCTTGCTTCCATCAGGCAATGCCAAAACTGGGGCTGTAGTCAGAGCCCTCTTTAATCACTGAAAGGCATCCTAACAATCAATACTCCAAGCAAATGTCAGATTCTTCTTCGTCAGTCTGGTGAGTGGGGCTGATGTCCTTGTGAAGTACTTAATAAACTTCCTATAGTAGCCCGCCAAACCAAGAAAACTTCTAACCTTTGTTGCATTCTTTGGAACTTTCCAATCTTGAACTGCAAATACTTTCACGGGATCCACCGCTATCCCATTCTTGGAGACCACATGCCCTACAAATCTTGTCTCCTTTTTCCAAAAGTGACACTTGGAGAATTTTGCCTTAAGCTGGTGTGCTCTGAGAGTTCTCAAGACCTCTCCTAAATGTAGGGTATGATCTTCTTTGCTCTTCGATAAAATCAAGATGTCATTCACAAAGACCACAGCGAATTTATTCAAAAACTTCCTGAACACCCTACTAATCATATCCACAAAATATGCGGGTGCATTCGTCAGACCAAAAGGCATGACTAACCACTCAAAGAAGCTGTCTGGAGTTCTGAAAGTGGTCTTATCTATACTATCCTTGGCTACCCTTAATTGATGAAATCCCGTAGCCAAATCTAACTACGAGAAAATAGATGCGCCAATAAGCTGGTCAAACAGATCATCAATCCTCGGATGTGGGTGCCTATTCTTCTTAGTGAGCTTATTCAACTCTTTGTAATCCAAATATAGGAGAAGTGAGCCATCCGCCTTAGTTGCATAGACGACTAGAGCACCCCATTCTGATATACTTCGCATAATAAACCTCTTCTCAAGTAGCTCCCTTACTTTCTTGCTAAGATCCCTCCTTTCCCTACGAGTCATATGGCGCACAGGCAATGCGACTGGCTTCGCATTATCCACGAAGTATATCCGTAAATCAATCTCCTGCCTTGCAGGTAATCCATTAACCTCATCAAAAACATCTGGACGCTCAAAGACTACAGGTACAGATCGTAAATCATCGACATAAACATCTAGTGATTCTAGGAAACTAAACATGACAGACCCCCTTGGGTCGTAGGAAATATCGAGAGTCCTCCTACGGAAAGTCAAAAGTCTCACGACCCTCCTCTCACAGTCTAGGATGACACCATACATGGCTAGCCAATCCATCCCTAGAATTGTAGCCCATAAAACCAAGCACATATGTGCCGCACTCGAACACAACGCCCAACCCGAATATCCTCAAACCCCGACATATCATAGACAGATGAGCTGTGCACCCAATGGGGTTTGAGACAATAACGAAATCACAAACAATACTAGTACTAAGGCGTAGAGACTCAATCACAGAATTAGATATAAAACAATGAGAAGCGCCAGAATCAAAAATAGTCCTAATTGGATGATCGGAAAGAGAAATCAAACCTTCAACGGAAACTTTCCTACCTCTGTCCAGTCCACTAGCCTTGAGAGAATGAACCTACCCTCCGAAAGTTCATATCCTTTGCCCATGTCCTTGCTTCTTCCGGAATTCCTTACTATAGTGTCAGGTTTCACCGCAGTTGTAACAAGAATTCTTCCTTTTCTGCAATCCTTGGCCACATGACCCAAGCCCCCACAACCATGACATTTCTTCTTATTCTGAGCTTTGTCGTTCTTTCCACCTTTCTTTTGTTGTTCTTTCTTGGGCCACACTTTCTTGTTTTGCGCCTCATCAGTCTTAGCCTCCTTTTTCTCATCCTTACCATCTTCGCGCATTAGTGCCATATCAGCTAGTCTCTCAAAAGTTGCTCCCATATGTATGTGAGATAATGCCAATGCTTGAAGAGGTTGATTCAATCCTCTTGCAAACCTTAAAGCCTTCTTGTGCGGGGTATTCACCAGCTCCAGACCAAACCTT
This sequence comes from Allium sativum, assembly GCA_030737875.1. Lineage (NCBI taxonomy): Eukaryota > Viridiplantae > Streptophyta > Magnoliopsida > Asparagales > Amaryllidaceae > Allium > Allium sativum. Next base: position 534,067,297 of record CM060915.1, read on the forward strand.
ACCAACTAATTGAACTTATTGACATACTCTTTGACTGACATGCTTCCTTGCTTAAGTGATAGAAACCTCTCCATCTACATACTCTCTTCTACTTGAGAAAGAAACTCTGTCTCGAATCTCTGTCGGAATTCATCCTAAGTATCAACTGTACGCCCTACTTGCTTCACTTCCCACCAGAACAAAGCCACGTCCTTAAGCTGCCATGCAGCTAACTGTATCTTTCTGCGGTCATCAACCTCGAAAAGCCCAAACAAATTCATAGTCTCTTTTAGCCAATTTTGTGCTTCCATAAAGCTTTCAGTTCCATAGAATGGTTTTCCTTCTATAGCACAGATGTCCTTGCATATCTTAGAGAAATTATCAGCTCGTGGAGGAGGAGGAACAATGGCTGCAGCTAGGGGAGGGGCGTCTGCTTGGACTCCGGCATGCGTCATAGCTTCAAGATACCTACAGAACCAAGCCGGTATCAGAACGACCTCGGGAAGATTCGATTCCCCAGACATGCTGAAAAGAAAATGAAAGGGGTTTAAACAGAGAATCAAATGATAATTTATATGACTTTGGGGAATATGTTTTTCTAAAAACATACTTTCTTTGAAAATACTTTGCTTTTGAAAACAGTTTTCAAAACTTTTATCCGATCTTGTAACCTTCAGCTCTGATACAAAATGTGACATCCCACGTCCATTAATGCCACTCTTATAAGAATGCATTAAGTTCCTGAAGCATTATAGGTAAACAAAAACAGAATCTCACAAGACAGATATATAAAATAGCAGCAGAAATTGAAAACTTTATTTTTCAACAGAAAATATTATGGTCTAAAAATCTAGTTACAACATCAAACTGAAAAACTGAGACAAAATACATCAAATAAAAACATCTGTCTTGCGCTAAAAACCATCAGAGTAATTAAATAAAAAATTGTAATCCTCATAAGTAGCCATAAACAAGTTGAAAAGTAGTCAAAGTGATACATCAAAGCAGATCCAAATCCAAGCAGAAATAGAAGAGAGAATCCTAATCAAGCCTGAGCGTTCTCACCCTGAAAACCTAGGGGGGAAAGGAAGAGAGAGCAAAAGAAACAAAACGGGTCAGACATAAATTCTGGCGAGTCCAGTGACTTTTAGCGTATAAAGAACCAAAAGTACCATGACAGTAAAATAAACTGGATCAGAGATAATTACACTATATAACATGTATAAACGGGATGGATAGGATAAACAGAACAGGATAAAATATGCTTCTCAATTACTTTCTCTGCACCAATACTAGTATACCAGATTAAGTGTTTTCCAATTACTTAACAGAAACAGAATGATCCCAAAAGAAACATAATGGTAGAATTAGGTGTACTTCTAGTAATGGGTTTTATCCCGAATAGAATAACAGGTACCTAAACAGAAATATAGGGTGTTACCCCAAACAGAAATAACGGGTACCTAAACAGGACTAGATGTACCCTAATTACTACCCCTAGCAATCGACTCCCTACCACGTAAGTACCATGTGTCAGCCCCACAGTAGGATGTACTACTTCCTAAAGTGGGAACCACTATAAGGACACAGATCTATTTATAGGTGTTATGGCATCTCAATTTCCTAGACAGACCAGACCCATGCACTCACATGACCTCGTTAGAATGCACCATCAGAACATCCTATTGTAGATGAACCTCTTATAATTATCTTAGTAAGCGTGCCCTAACCCCTACCTAGTGCGGGGTCCTCGTTTAATACCAAAATGGGTTACTGACTAACATGGGTCACATGCAATAGATGACACAAGTCAAACCCCTAAACTTGTGTCCCCAATCAAATAGGATTTCCACATGTTAAGTCTTACAGCCTAACCCCCACATATTCAACATCTTAAGTTTTACACGGGTTAACAGTGTCCATAAAACCCGAACAGATTAACAATTTTACTTAACCCCAACAGATCAAATAGGTTACATAGGTGAAATACAGTTTTATTGACATGTTCCACTTAATATTTTAAACTAAGCCTAAAGATTTACATGTTCATACACCTTCGATTTCAGTCATATTTCACAATATAAGGTTTTCCCCAAATTTTAGTCATATTCATAGTACAGGAGATGCCCCTAGATTATCATTCCCAACCATTCCCGGTTAATCCCAATTTCTTTCGTACGCATATTTCAGCAATATTGGCCCAGGCTATAAAAATAAAAAAGGAACAAGAAATGAAGAAGAACAGAATATATAGCAGAAATAGGGACAGAAATAGATATATAATAATAATTGAATAACAGAATAAGTGTATGGAAAATTACATGTCATTATAGCAGATCTGTTTAGATATAAATCAGTTTCTTAACGGGCAGAGGCTTAGATCTGGTTTATTAATATGTTAAGGTTACTGTTAAATTTTTATATCTAAAAATAACATGAACTCACAGAGACTGAATCTAAAGAACAAAGAATAATATGCTGATATTGCAGAAGAGATTCTTATATATGTATAGGCTGTTGTTGTAGACGATAGTCTAATTCAATCTAAGCCGAGATAGCATCTCCTTGTCTCCATTGTTTTAGGTGTAGAAAACAATAGAAATGTTGGCCTTTATATAGACTTTTTCCAATGAATTTCACTAAGAAAAAAGTCTAGGTTCAGCAAATGAACATGGCTGGATCTGGGGTAGGTCGACTCCAGGGTCGACACACCCTTGAGTGGTTCGACCCCCCTGGGGTGTGGGTCGACCCCCAATTGGCCAAAATCCCGCGTAGTCTTCCCGCTTCATGAATTTGAATATTTTTGAAATTCTAGACTGATTTTGTTTATATATATATTTCTCTTATATGCATACAAACTTCAAACCTTAATATCTTCTTCATACGATGTCTGTTTTATGCAAACTCGGAGTTTATCTGATCTAGAATTCCGAGACGAACGCAATGGTATAGTATGTTTTACTTAATTCCCAATATTAAATTAATTACTTTTTATTTTATTAATGTTCTTTGAAATTACGGGGTGTTACATTATCTTTTATACAAAATGAATGGTCACAGCGCATGGGCTTATGTATATTCTTATGGGCTTTATTTCTTTTCAGCCCATTGCTCTTTTATTCTCTGCTATATATATTTAAGCAGATCTTTGTATATTTTTTCTATTCGATTACAATAATACAAAAGTTATCTCTCTGAAATAGCAATTACAGTCTATAATTTCTTACATTGGATAATATATAACTGAATATTGCACTCATGTAATCAAAGAAAAACAGAGTGTTGCTTTTGTGCAATACGTGAACACTACATACAGCGGATGCATTTGGGGGTTTTCCTAGACTGAGGTATGTGGCATAACTACTTTTGAATATGATGAAATAAAGTTGATTGGAGTTTTATTCCTTAACTTTTATACATGATGGTGTTAGACCAAAAAGTGGTTCTAACACCGAATAGACTACGAATTGTAGAGAATTATTACTCAAAGCAGGATAATAAGCAGCAAACACACACGATTTATAGTGGTTCGGCGTTAACGAGCCTGCATCCACTTTATATGTTTCTGATTGACTAATTGATTACAAGTACAATATAGATATTCACTCAATCTCACACATACAATGAAATATCTCTCAAAATCTATCAAATTATACTCAGCAATTTGGATTAAAATCTGAATAAAATAGAGGAAATATTATAATGGAGAAATTATAGTACTTTAAGTGTCAAAAAGATCCCAAAAAATGACAAGTCTTGGACTATTTATAGGCAAAAAACTGCAGGTGGGTCGCGGGATGATGTAGTGCTCATCCCTGAAATCTCGGAGCGGTTCATGAGTGAGAGGAGAGGTGGTCACAATAACCATTCGTGACACATGCTCTTTGGTCCATGATTCTCGATTAGTGAGGGCAAACATGGGCTTGACCATGTTTTCATTTTCTCATCGTATGGTGAGGATCGGGTCGCCATACCTTGAGACGGGTCGATGACTATGTTCGGGATAAGATATCTCCTCTAGGTGCAAGCGGGTGCTCCCCGACCCAATGATCACGAGCCAGCAATCTCGACCCGATGACTACGAGCTAAATCACCCATCCTAAAACCATGAAAGTGCGAACCATTCTTTTGACTCGAGCATGTGTACTCATACCCTGCATGGCCTGGTCACGAAGTAGGCCAATATTTTACCCCGCGAAGTACGTTTTATTGGAGATGAGACGTGCTTCGAAAAATTCAACCTGACCATTCTCGAATCGAAAAACGTCAATAGTCATGTCTGTTTGTGTAGTCGCGACGCTTTATGAAATCGTACTTCTTTATTTCTGGAATAAGTAAAATACAAAACTAGATTTGCAATTATTTTGGCAATGTCCAACAATCTTGAGTGTTTAATCAGATTATTAACAACTTCTCAGGTAACTCCTTCAACTTCCTCCATATTAAAAGCTCGAATTATCTAATGCATTGCTTTATCGATTTCTCTTCACATATTTATGCACTATTTTCAATAATTTTCAGCAATTTAACTTGATTCTGCTCAATTCTGAAACCTTTTGGTCAAGTTCAGTTGAGGGCTCTCGAACCGTCGTCTTGTGCGAAACGCCGCAGCCTTCGTGCTGTAGGATATTGTGATGTTCCTTATACTGGGTCTTCGGGCCGATTTGCATTATCACATCGTTGGGAATATGGACAGCCCATTGGAGGGGCTATATTAACCGATACTCTACTTTCTATTTTTCACCTTTTACTGTTGTTAAACACCTTATTGCTTCATTGAAACCCTAATTCCCAATTCCGCTCTATTCTTCGAATTTCTAACTTGATTTAATAGGTAATCACGAATTGAACACCAGTTATTTCAATCACTGTCTTTGATTCAAGCGGTGGGAGAGTTAAAAGCGACTCTCATGTTTATTTCCGTCGTTTTCCATTAGCGATCTTGTGGGTGTCCCCTATATGTTGTCGTCGCCGGTGACGTCAGTCACTCTCAAGCGGTAGTGGAGAGGAGGAGCATCTCTAGGTTTGGGAGCAAGCTTGTGGAAAAGGTAGTTATTTGCGAGATGAGGAGAAGATGATGGGGTACTCACAATCATACTTGTGCTTAAGATTCGGACGTGGTACTAGAGATGAAAATTTGGAGAGAAAGTGTACTCTGGTGGGAACGGGTCGAGATGATGATGCATGATAGCATCGGGTCGGGTCGAGCTCCAGCAACTCGATCCCAGTGTGTGGCTTGGCTAAAACATGCGAGCCAGTTCAGAGTGCAAGCCCATATGAGAATGTGACCCATCACTGATACGCGAGTTCAACCTTTCCTGCGAGCGGGCTTTGAAGTGCGAGTCAGTCCTTAGCGCGAGCCGAATCTTGAGTGCGATTCAAAGCTTACGGCCAAGCCGACCCCATGTTCATGAGTCAATGGTTGACTGTAAGCTTGCTTAATGCATGAATCAATTTCCAACCTTGAGTCGACTCTAACTTGTGACCTTAACCATTTTAGTAGCTCAAATCCAGTAAACATGCTAATACACATCTTGAATAAGGCTGACTGTAACTCAAAGAATTGATGGACAGTTAGGATAAAGCCTCTGAACTGGACATTCTGGACCCAGCAAACATATGACTCCATAATATATGTAGATTGATTACATGCTTATCTGCTTACTTCATGTTTCGTCCTTTTAGTACCGCACACACTGGCATTCACACACACACTGGGGTCACGAGCAACTATACTCTAATCCCTTATGTTTATTCAATAGTACAGGAAACATGTCCAGCAGACATTCGACAAGATTATCTGAGAAAAATATAGCTCTAGGGTCTTCCAGCTACTTTAATCCTGATGTATTCCCATCAGACTAAGACTGGGAAAACTTAGGTTGAGAATTTGAAGTAGATGTTCATGAAGAAGCAACATCACCAGAAGTATCATCAGCTAAAGAAGAGAATGGGGGCATTGGAGACACTCAAGCTCCTGACGAATTCGATAGTGTTGTCATATTATATAACCCTAGTGACTCGATGGCTTCGACACTTGATGAAGTAAAGCTTGGAAGGGTATGCTTAAGACATGGAATCCCATAGGATGAAATTAAAGTGGCAGATGACGCGGATAGACCTCATTCTCCTCCAGATGGGTATATAACTGTCACAAAGATAATGTGCTCAATAGGTTCCATTCCTCCATTCCCTCCATTCATCGTTGAATTTTTGAGACGGTTGCGTACAGCCCCAATGCAACTCTACCCAATGCTTATGCTTATTTGTATAATTTATATGTGGCATACATGGAAATTTTGGGTACGGAGCTCACTTTCGAAGATCTGAATTTCTTCTATCACTTCTATCACTTCAAGATTACTGGACTCTCCTACTTGCGGGTGTTTGGCGGCATTAACATACTGTTCCATTGCTCTATTACTAAATCCAGCTAGATGTGGTCCCCCAACCATAGTATTAATGACAATTCCCTTTCCTTTTTGCTGGAAAGTAGGCCTAGGGGCAGGTTGGTTTTGATTTGGAGTACGTCCTCCTTGTCCCCATCCTTTGGGGAGGACCTTGTACTCATCCAGCTTCCCTGCATAGAGTGACTTTTCTACAACATCCCTCAGATGGCGACACTCATTCGTAGAGTGGCCGTAAGTCACATAAAATAGAAAGAACTTCTTGGTTTCACGCTCCTTCTCAGTCGAACCTCTGGGTGGAGGTTTCTTGTATTGGACAACATTGTAAGTATCCAAATAAATGTTTTCCAAAGTATCAATTAATGGCGTATAATTCTCAAAAGACTGAAATCGAGGCCTCTTTTTGGAATAGTTTCTCCGATTCTTATTTATCTTGTCGTCATTCCCGCCTTGGCGGTCATTTCCTCCATTTTTATTACCGATATTCACTTCGACTTTTCCTGCGCTATCACCAGACTACTTGATGGCAACGTTGCATTTAATATCCTCTCTCGGGATTTCGTCAGACTTTCTCTTTCGGTTGGTATATATCTCCTCCCGACGCAGACGAATGTTGGCCTTTTCATAAAATATCTCTCTAGTTAGCGGTGGTTTTCCAGCCAAGTATCTTCCGAATTCAGCATCTTTATCGACTCCGTCAATCAGTGCTATCAGGATGGACTACTCATGTGGGTCACTCACTTCTGTTACTGCCAGATTGAAGCGATCCAAATATGATTTTAGAGTTTTGCTAGGAGGTTGTTTGATTGCAGATAGCTCAATGATGCTCTTGGATTTTCAGGCATGGAGTCGTAACTGGATCACGAAGCTCTCGCTCAGCTCTTTGAAACTGGAGATCGATCGAGGCGGAAGTCGGGTGAACCGCATTAGTGCAACATCTTCGAGGTATATCTGGAAAGCCTTGCATTTCACCGCATCAGGAGTTCCCGATGCATTCATATACCAAGAGTATCTCATCAGATGCTGCCTTGGATCAGTTCTCCCCTCATATTTGTCCATAGTGAGTAAATTAATACGCTGGGGAAATTGGAAATCTAAAATGTCGTCAGTGAAAGGCGTGTGGTTGCGATCAATGCCCCAGTCTTCGTTAGTGTAACCCCTGCTATCAGCCATAATTTGACGTATCTTCGCTTCCACTTCAGCATTGATTAGTATAGGTTTAGGTTTAGGTTTAGCACTTCTTGTTCTTCTAATAATTCCAGTTCCTGCATCAGGTTGCGTCCTCTAACTCCTTGCAGGAGTAGAATTCCCTTTCCCCCCATGGTCCTGGTCACTCATAGAACGGGTAAGCTGAAGGATTTGTCGCTTAGTAGGATTAGTAATGTTGGGATCCCTGGGAAGGACACGAGATCCATGCATTGGCAGCAACATTGGCTCCCTCAAATTGGGATCATTAGGTCCTAAGACACAGGTTGCATCTTTGCGGGATCCTAATGAACCAAACGTCATCTGTTCAAGGTTTTCAGGCCTCTGATATAGTCTTCTTAGAGGTCTTACATTATCTTCTGAGGAGGATGAATTATTTGCAACAAGAAGATGAGTCAGAGAAGGCATTCTCTACCTTTGAAGCTCTTCTATCTATTTATTCATTGCATTCATGTTCTCTCAAATCACAACACTATCACGTCTCTGGGACTCTAAGGCGTCATTAGTTATATCCAACATATCGAGTAAACGTGAAAAATCCATCTACGAGATGGGTGCGAAAGCAGGGAGTTGATGGCTAGTAGTCATAGCTGGAGCTTGAGCGTTTATACCAGCTCGAGTAGGAACATAAATACCAGTATATGGGCTCGGGTAACTCCCATCGGGTCGAGTCGCGACCTGGCGTTTAGAGACATTTTACCCTTTACTATCGGTTCGGGTCATTGCAACTTCCTCGGCTCGGGTCGCCCCCGCGAGCCGATCGCCTGTACATCCCCTCCTTGATTTTCATTCGTCTCGATTGCCCGGGAAGTTTGCAGTTCTTTATTTCTCTTTGGAGCCATGAAAACGATTAGTTGAATTCAACGAAATCTTCAAAAATAATGAAAATGTAGATTATCTCTTCGGACCTAGAAATCCAGACAGTATAATGATAATCCGGAATGCTGAGAATTTGTTTCTCAGTGGAAGCATCAAAATTTTAGACCAAAAAGTGATTCTAACACCCAATAGCTACAAACTGTAGAGAATTATAACTCAAAGCAAGATAAGAAGCAGCAAACACGCACGATTTATATTGGTTTGGCGTTAATGAGCCTATGTCCACTTTATACTTTTCTGATTGACTAATTGATTACAAGTGCAATATAGATATCCACTCAATCTCAGACATACAATGAAATATCTCTCAAAATATATCAAATTATACTCAACATTTTGGAGCAAAATCTGAATATAATAGAGGATATATTATAATGGAGAAATTAGTACTTTAAGTGTCAATTAGAAATAAATTTAAATATTAAACTAAATGGTTAAAAATCTAGGCCATTACATTCCTTTCCCCTTAAAAAAATTTTGTCCCCGAAATTACTAAGTAAGAAAAAATGCCACAAACCATTATCTTTCAAAAACCAATTTAGTTAAAACTCCCCACTTTCTAAATTTTTAATTAAAAAGATAATCCAAATAATTTTTTAAATCGAAACGAATTCATTCCTATTAATAAAAATTTCCAAAATGATTCAAAAAAAATTTAACTTCTTAAATTTTAGAATTTTTTTGGTAGAGTCTCCACTGTACGGCAACAGTATTCCAGGAATAATAAATATATATCCATCGACCCACACGGTCGGAAAAAGAAAAAAAATCCAATTCAAAACCCAAACCAAAATTTTGTATTTCGCGTAGGTGTACCTCTTCGAGCATTATTACGCGGCAAGTAATAAGCATTAAGCAATAAGCGAGCCTGCTCAACAGCTAAACTCGATCCAATTATCTTCAGCACCCGTTCTCAACTTAGATGGAATTTATCATAATCATGCAAATTGTATTATACCTTTATCGGCAATCATTCATATCTTATTCACAAACAATGTAAGTTTAAATATTCAGGCTCTCCATTTCAATCTATTTCATATATTATTACTCAATTTACATGAAAATTATTAGCAAACCATTCTAATTTCATAATACCTGAATTTATTCCTTCATTGGTTTTCAATCCAGTTCAAATCCATATCCATGCCATCTATCTCAACCATACAATCCAACTAACTTCCAAATTATCCATCCAGATTTGTTAACTTACAGGTATATTTATTCTCAAACTCAAGCCAAATTCTTACTAACTTAAGTTAAATTTTATTTCAAAAATTCAAGTCTAATTATAACTTATATAATTCAGTTTATATTAACATAAGTTAAATTGAAAATTTCTCGTCCAAATTTGAAATTCTTCCTTGATAAAATAATCTTTTTCTTCCAAAATCAATCCGTTCAAATCAACCAATCAGGGTAATACAAGTTTCAATAATTATATCAATAAATTGAGAGATTTATTTCTCTCTTTTTCTTTCTAACAAAAATATGATTTTGGTAAAATTATTTCATTTACCCTCTTTACAAAATAATTTAAAAATAATTTTTATATTCAAATTACAAACATGCACACTCATATATATACACTCAAACTCAATCCAGGGTATTACTAACCCCATCTCTACCGAGTTACACCACAGAGCCAAGGTTATCACTAAACCAATAGCTCTGATACCAAGTGTAACGACCCGGAAATTTCGACGCACGAATTTTCGACAATAATACATAACTACGTATTGCTTGCCAAACTCGTATCAAATCCCAGATTGTTAATAGAAAGAAGTTAGATAGTGAGTGAGAAAGAAAGAAATATTAGAATTAGAGTAAAGAAGAAGAACATCAGAATCTCACAGTGGAACGAATAGTATATAATATAACAAAATATCTTTACACAAAAGAAACTATATATATACAAATACCAATCATCAGAGTACAACATGTATTAGATACAGCGGAACAACTTTAAACTAACTAATGGTGAAGCCTCGTGCTTACAGCTCCTGAACTCCAAGCGAAAACTAACTTGGAAAATATGTTTGGTCCGACCCGAGCATATTTTGAAGCAAAGGAAATATAGCCGGATCGGTCTGGGATACTTTCAGTGATAAATTCATATCAAAAAATCGGCTTAACTTCAGAAATATTTTTTAAAAGAAAAGGATAATAGTAAGACCAGCCCACACATAAACACAGACAGTTTTTGCCTCACTATAACCCAAAACATTTTTGATAAATCCAAATCCGGTGATAATATAATAGTGTTTATCAAACCACAAATAAATAACCATCTAGTAGAATGCTTGCATCTCACTCTCTGCATACATAGTATAAAATAAAAAACCGCATGATGCTTATTGGAGATTGGATTCCAACTATGGAAAGGTATGGGACCACCTTCCCGCTCAGTGTACTCTAGAGGGGATATACTGGGGTTCAACAAGAACGTCTTGCAACCCAGGCTAAACATGATCGGTCACACATTTAGCTTAAGTGTACCGAATGTATTATCACCCCCGGTGGGAGCTAACCACTATTCCCGTGGGACAGTATCAAAAGATATAAGAAGGAAATGGAATTTCTCTAGATGGTGATAATACACCGTGCTTGGAGGTGATCCAACTAGCCATGCGACCTACCTGATTTTTGCCATTTCCTAGTTGATGAGGCTTGAGATCAAGTTTTACCTTTTTGAACATCACTCCATATTCATTTTGAATGCCACATTGTCAGATTCGTCAAATCATTAATTGACGTCCACAAATATACTCCGGGTGTTAAGCAAGAGAATTTCTCCGCCACCAAACTTGGTATATTTGTAAAAATCAACGTACGTGAGTTTCAGGAAATACTCTGTCAGACTTTCATCCATATAAGTCATCCAGGAACAAGATGAACCGAAGGTACCATCCTACCGCATCTTATACAACAATCACCCTAAGGATCAGTAGCGAGAAGTCCTTGTAATCCATAGATTTCATCCATGATGGAACCACAGTTTATCTCTGGGCGCGAACCCGAGATTATAAGTAGTTCTTCCGCTACATGAAGATTTAAAGTCTTCAATGCTCCATCTTTATTCCCTGCAAGTTAGTTTCATCTGCACCGTTGATTCAAAATGTTTTGTGTCTAGTTCCCATCCTGGTATCTTCGAACAACACGACAAAAAGTCCAATAAGATATTCATTGATAGTTTGGTGTTTTAACTATCAATGTCAACCCAGTATGGTTAAGTGTATCGGCAGCTCCAATCCCTTTATTTAGATTCATTTATCAAAACCATTTCATCGATTCTTAGAAGTCGATTTCATATTCTTATTTCAAATCCCCTTGTTTTCGTTACATTAAACATATCTTTATTTACCAAACCCCATTTATTTCTTCACTTTAAAACATCACTATATTCACCAATTACTTTATTTCCTTTACTCCTGGAAAATCACCATATAAATATATAACTCCGTGGTATAAATATATCCACACTTCACTTTATTCTTCTTTAATTTTGAAAACCTTGTACAATTTCATAAATCATTTATTTCCTTAACTTTGCAAATGTCGGTGTATCAATATATTGTTAACTTAAAGGTATAACCCCATTACCAATTCTTATGTGGCAAAACCATGGAAATATACTTAACTTCCACCTATTTATTTCTATTTCCAAATTAATATGACCCTTCCATTTCCAATCATTTATTAGGTATATTTCAACTCATATTATTCCCATTATCTGGAAACCAGTGCTATATAAATAGCCTAATAGTATAAGTAAAACTTTATATTTCAACTTGGCTAAACAATATTAATTTACACATTGTTTAGTTTAAAACTTATTATATTGAATTAGAATTCAAACTTTGTAAATCAGTTACGATACCTCTTTGTTGTATATAACAGTGTTGTATACACAATTATATGATTTTTGTTTGATGACAACAACCAAATATATTTTATTATTGAATGTGTTTGTAACTGTACTGTTATATTACACATCAGACAGGAATATAATAATTCTATTTAAATAAAATACAACTATACGGAAATTTAAATATTCACACAGTATTATATTTGAATAAGAATATTTTATTTCGATATTTAAACAGTACAGATTTACAACTCCACTACTTGTACATACATCACTGATATACATTTCAAAATTTTCAATTTTCATACTCAGCTCCTCCCAACAACACTTACACTTTCATATACACTACACTCATTACAGTTTATTCATTAATCACTTTATACATTGACACTATCACTCAGTTAACATTTCAAATACAGACACACACTAGCACTGCTCTTGTCTTCATCTTCATTCTTCTGTTTTCACAGCTTTCAGTCGGTTCATCTTCATACTTGTCACATACAAAAGAACACACACAGGAGACTGCAACAAAAATAAACTTAAATAAAAGCAAATAAAAATTTATTTTTAAATTTTATTTGCCTCAGAATTACGGTGTGTTTCTCATCATGTTTCTAGGCTTGGTCTGATATGCAGGGACAGGAAAATTGACTGCTGGCTGCATGTACACACGTGTATACACGTGTGCACTGCCTCGCCAATCAGCGTGCAACTGAGGAGTAGCCACGAGGACCTTCTCGACTCAGCGAAAATCAGTGTGCAAGTGGTCGAGATCAAATCAATTTTCAAATAGCACAAACAAGGTACAAATCAAAGCAGCAACGAAAATTGGTCGACAAGGCAAAAACAAGTTTAGTGAATGGAGCAACTACATAACCAAGTGTTCATTTTAGCATATACATGACATTTCAAGTTTTAAAGGAAGAGAATACAACAAGAAATGAATTGGGATCATAGAGATACAAATATGATCAATACAGTGGTTCAAGAAGTAAATGAAATATCTGTCCTTATCAGTATAAAAAGGTTTAAAATGGCTGATCCAAAGTCAAACAGATGGTGAATACAAGTTTGAACACCAACAGGAAAGACATATATGAGATCACAACAGTCAACATGATGATTCAGGTAAACAATATGTTCAGCACAGCAGTTTTCACCAACTTTTAAATGTGCAAATAATACATGGTGGATTCAAGTATAAGTGAACATATATGTATCAAAACTGTTCGACATAGGACTAGGTAGACAGCATTTCCAAGTACAACAGCAAAGTGATCAAACAAGTTATACAAAGTTAAAACTGTATAACAGCAAAGAACAGATCTATTAATGATAAGAGTGTTCAACAACTAAGCAGCATGTCAAACTGAACCAGCAAGTGAACAATGAAAATAAGGGTCGAAATCATCAATTAACAGTGCAAGACTTGGCAAGTTTTTAAATCAGTTTTTTAATAGAGCAGAACAGTATAAACACTGCCAAGGGCCTACATCAATGAAGAAAATGCACAAAGGAGGACAACAAGTGCAGGCTATTCAGTTCTAAGCAATTCAACAACATAATGTTCATAAATGGTAAGGTAAACAAACAAGGCACTGTTAAATTCAAATGCACATCTGATTTTATCAGTTCAAATCAGATTCGGCAAGGTTTTAAACATGGAAGCATTAAAGAGCAGAATCAAGTTCGTGCCGAAGTTTTTAAGTCATGGTAAAAAGGACATGATATTTAAATACAAATATTTATACACAAGTGCAAGTATCAGTTCAATCAGCAGGAAGTTAAACTGAAATTGCATAACAAATTCAAGCATGCATGTTTCAATAACAGCAAAATGAAAATGGCATTCAACCAAGTTAGAAGAGCAATTGTATGATCAAGTACAGCACCAGTTCTTAGTTCTCGGCAAAGCAAGTTCAAGTGCAAAGCTGTTCTTATTAGTTCAAAAACAGTCAAATATTAAATCAGATTCAATGATCAAGCTTTGTTGAAAGAGAAAAGGATTTTCCAGAAACTCAAGACTCAATTCAAAGCCCAGAGAGATCAACAAGCAATTAAAGTATCTAAAGATATTTTTTTTAGAACAATAAATGAACGAGATTCTATAAGACTCGATCAAAGTTCAAGAAGCTACCAAGATTTTTTTTCAGAGCATACAGGGCCTAGTTAAAAAAAAAATCAGAACAAGTTGAAGATTTTAAAACTCCAAAATTCTCGTATTCAAAATTGAAAGATTCATCACTCAAAACGTTTCCAGAAAATTGGATTTACAAATCTGCTATATCGAGAAATTCTAGAAGGAAGACTCAGTCAAAAATCACCAAATTATTCGCAAGAAAGCCAATTCAAAAAGCCCCAAAAATTATATACGATGGCCAAGTCTCAACGTAGAAATCAGAGCAAATATTTAGGAGTTTTAATCCTATAAATACACAAACATCATCATCGGCCAAAAAATCATCCAAGCTCAAACAAATCAAAGCATAAAATCAAATAGGAAATTCATACCAGAAAAAGGGCAAGCTTGGATCCAATTCTGGGTTCAATTGGAGAAGAGATTGTTGCTGAGATTTCGAGATCTTCACACGACAAAACGGTGGCTTTCAGATTGAAAGAAGAATTGAAACCCTAAAGTCAATCGCCACTTAAAAGGAAACCCTAGATTTGAAGCCGCCATTTTTCTTTCCAGAGAAAAGAGATCGGAACAAAAGAGAATGGGTGCAACACAAAAGAAAGGGGCCGGCCATCCTTAAAAGACAAAGGGGATAACCCTCTATATCTAACTCTTATTTTTAAATTGTTTTTGAAGGGTTTTTATTGTTTTAGTTTTTTATTTCAATTTGTAATCACAGTTTTCTAGTTTGTCTCTAAAACTAGGGGGACGAATTACAGGGATTGTAATTCAGGGAAAAATCTGGTTTTAGGGATAAAAACCAGTGCAGGGTTTTGAGCGTAGGGTTAAGAACAGTTGGGAGCGAGTGTCGCGAGTTTACAGGGGATTGTAAGCGTAGAGATTGTTTTAACTCCTAGTAGAAACCTTGGGGAATGCAGCAGTAGGCAGGGTTTTGCCGAAGCTGGGTATATTTGTGTGTTATTTATTTTCTGCATTTCTTCTAATTATTATCTGTGCTGTGATTATTTAATTATTCTGCAAAAATCTGCAATTAACCCTATTCACCCCCCCCCCTCTAGGGTTAATTTAGATCCTACAAGTGGTATCAGAGCAGGTATTTTTTATTTTATTTTAACTCTAGAGTCATGAATTTGTCTAACAACGCTTTTTCTGAGGGACAGTCCATAGCTAGGCCACCAATGTTTAATGGAACTGATTATGCATATTGGAAAGCTAGGATGAAAATTTATTTGAGTTCTGTCGATTATGATGTGTGGGATATTATTGAAACGGGTTATAGATCTCCCACTGTTATTGTTAGTGGTGTTGAAATTCCTAAATCAAAAGATAGGTGGGATGCTAATGATAAAAAATTATTTTCAACTAATGCCAAAGCAATGAATGCTTTAATTTGTGCTCTTGATAAAACTGAATTTAATCGATTTTCTCATTGTGAGACAGCACAGGAAATATGGCATACGTTGGAGGTCACACATGAAGGTACATCTCAAGTGAAGGAATCTCGTCTCGCTCTACTCAGCAATGAATATGAAAATTTCTCTATGCAAAAAGACGAAGATATAAAAGAGATGTATGGACGCTTCTCATCACTGGTCTACAATGCAAAAGCTCTTGGCAAAACCTATACTGAAGTGGAATTGATCAGAAAAATACTGAGAGTGCTACCGATGAATTTTGAAGCAAAGGTGACGGCGATTCAAGAATCAAAAGATCTAAATAAAGTAATCATGGAAGAGTTGATCGGAAATCTGATTACTTACGAGATGGAGTTGAAAGCAAGAGAAGAACGAAAGGATTCTGAATCAAAGAAGAAGACGATCGCTCTAAATAATTCTGTTGAAAGTAATGATGATGATCCCGCTGAAGAGCTAGCCATGGTTTTGAGAAAGTGGGCCAAAGGAAAATACAAGCCACAAAAGAAGAAAACTGTCAAATCCGAAAGTTCTGAAAGTTCAAACGATGAAGTATTTTGCTACAACTGCAAGAAACCCGGACATATCAAACCAAACTGCCCACAGCTTAAAAATGAAAAGAAGAAGAAGTTCAGAAGAAAGAAGAAAGCCTTTGCTGCTACATGGGATGACGAAGAAGGAGAAGAAGTTTCTGAAAGTGAAGAAGAGGAAGCTAATTTGTGCCTTATGGCTCAATCTGATTCAGAAAGTAATGAAGAGGATTCAAGTGAGGTATCGAATTTTACTTATAAAGAATTAATTTTAATGTGTCACGATCTCACGAAAACTGTTGATTCTCTTGAACTAAAAGTTAAGAAATTGAAATCTGATAGGTTAAAACTAGTTCAAGAAAATAACAGTTTAGAAACAAAACTTGAAAAATTTAAGAATTCATCGTTTTCAGAATGCGAAAAATGTCGATTTTTGAGTAACGATTTTTTGAAATTAAAAACTGATCTTGAGTTACTTAAAAGAGAAAACATGAATTTGAAAAATGAAAATCTTGATTTTGAAAAGGTGATTGAAAAGTTTAGAGAATCTGAGAAACTTGATTTTGGAAAGCGAAAACAATTTGAAATTGAAATTTCCAAGTCCGATGCTAGAATCAAAGCACTTGAAAACGAAAATTTGATTTTAAAACAAACTGACGCTGAAAAGAGGAAAATTGCTATTAATCGTTGTTCAAATTTAATGAAAGAAAATAGCAATCTTAAATTTAAAATTCAACGACTTGAGTCAGCTTTGACTAAATTTTCTAAAGGAGAGAAATCGTTGAATATGTTGTTAAAAAATCAATTTTTTGTTCAGAATAAAAAGGGACTTGGATTTGAATCTGATCAAGTTGAAAAACAAAATTTTAATGATTTTAAAAATCCTTTAATTGGCATTGAAAACAATCAAATTGAATTTTTGAAATTTAATAATTTCAAAGGGTTTTTAAATCATAAACAAATTGATAACTCGTTTAAAAACAATTCATTTAAATCAATTTGGGTTCCAAAGGGTACGCTAGTGAATAGTAATGGATTGTTATATAAACGGGTTTGGGTACCAAAACGTGTAAACAAAGATAAGAGTGGTAAAACAACTTTTGTTAGACCACTCGATCATATAAACATTTAGGTACCGTGGGAGGCTAAGGAACAACTGTGCTTAAGTGAAATAAAATTCAAGATGATTCATATATCGAATTATTTGGAGTTCCTTAGCCATAGATTCAGAGTTGGAGATTCATTGCATCACGTTGATTATGGTAAGTCAGGTATGATCTCTAAACTCGTACTTTTATTCCTTTTACTTTATTTTTACTTGGCTGTTTTTGAAATCATTTGTTATGGATTGTTGAAATTCTTGGATTATAAAAAAAAAAAAAAAAAAAAAAATTGGTGATTTCAAATAATTATCTTCAGATTTGATAAGTTGACTGGTTCTTGAGTTTGTCCAAAAATTCTCTGAAAATAATCTTGTGCTGCTCTGATAAGGAAATTGATTTGATTCATTGGCAATTAAATGATAAGTTGGAAAATCAGTGACTGGATTTAGTTAAAATTCATAAGCAATTTGAATCAAATTTGATATATATATATGGTTTTAAAAATTGTCTAGGAGCAATCAGTGTTGAAAATATTAGAAAATTTCATTTTTTAACTGATTGATTTTTTAAGCTGATTTTCAACTTGCATTTTTTTTTCAAAAACTCCTCTTGAAATTAATATTTTCAATTTTAAAATTATTTTTGATTATTTATTCAAAAATTGAAATTATTGATTAATTTGAACCGTTTTGGGACTCATCAAAATTATTGATAGATTTATGAAACTGTGATGAGTTGCGACTATGGTATAGTTCATAACTAGAAGAGATATTATTTTAAATCTCATGATGATTAGACAGATTTTATAATATCTTTGAATTAGAGCTTATTTCACGACCATCTTCTATATCTACCATATTTCTGTCATTCATCATGGTTTTATTTAATTTGGGGAGTTCTAATTATTCTTGAAATTAGAAAAATTAAATAAATAAAATAAATAAATAATTTATCCTTGGTATTCACTCCCATTTAAAAATCCTCGCGGTTATGCGTGGGTGAATTACCTTAATTTCTATGTGCTTCCATTCTCACTTAAAAGACCTTCGGGCTGTGCATGGATGGAACTCATTAGAGAGGATAAAGTTAAGTTACTACTAACCCCATTTAAAAGACCTTTGGGCTATGCGTGGTTAGAAAGTGCTTAACATTTTTAGCATATTTAAAATCTTTAAAATTCATATTTAAATATTCAATTGAACTCTCCTCATTCGATAAAATCCATCGTAAATCCATTCATTCTGAAAGTGAAATTTGCTTCTGATTTAAAGATTATTATGATTTTTGTTTGATTAAATGGGTTTTACGATGAATATTCTCTCTCTTGATTTGAATCTATATTTTTAGTCCATATTCATCACTGTTTCGATTTCTATTTTCCTTTTGATGATAACAAAAGGGGGAGAATGGTCAAGATTTTGATTGTTGAGTATTAATTCAAAAATATTTTAAGATTGAAAGTTAAATATGTAGAGGGAGAATGGTCAACTGGATTACATCATTCATATTTTTCCACATATATAGGGGGAGTTCAGTTGTAGGGGGAGTATACAAATAGGGGGAGTAATATATTTCACGATCAAAACACATTCAAAATCTTTTATTTGTTTGTCATCATCAAAAGGGGGAGATTGTTGTATATAACAGTGTTGTATACACAATTATATGATTTTTGTTTGATGATAACAACCAAATATATTTTATTATTGAATGTGTTTGTAACTGTACTGTTATATTACACATCAGACAGGAATATAATATTTCTATTTAAATAAAATACAACTATACGGAAATTTAAATATTCACACAGTATTTTATTTGAATAAGAATATTTTATTTCGATATTTAAACAGTACAGATTTACAACTCCACTACTTGTACATACATCACTGATATACATTTCAAAATTTTCAATTTTCATACTCAGCTCCTCCCAACAACACTTACACTTTCATATACACTACACTCATTACAGTTTATTCATTAATCACTTTATACATTGACACTATCACTCAGTTAACATTTCAAATACAGACACACACTAGCACTGCTCTTGTCTTCATCTTCATTCTTCTGTTTTCACAGCTTTCAGTCGGTTCATCTTCATACCTGTCACATACAAAAGAACACACACAGTAGACTGCAACAAAAATAAACTTAAATAAAAGCAAATAAAAACTTATTTTTAAATTTTATTTGCCTCAGAATTACGGTGTGTTTCTCATCATGTTTCTAGGCTTGGTCTGATATGCAGGGACAGGAAAATTGACTGCTGGCTGCATGTACACACGTGTATACACGTGTGCACTGCCTCGCCAATCAGCGTGCAACTGAGGAGTAGCCACGAGGACCTTCTCGACTCAGCGAAAATCAGTGTGCAAGTGGTCGAGATCAAATCAATTTTCAAATAGCACAAACAAGGTACAAATCAAAGCAGCAACGAAAATTGGTCGACAAGGCAAAAACAACAAGTTTAGTGAATGGAGCAACTACATAACCAAGTGTTCATTTTAGCATATACATGACATTTCAAGTTTTAAAGGAAGAGGATACAACAAGAAATGAATTGGGATCATAGAGATACAAATATGATCAATACAGTGGTTCAAGAAGTAAATGAAATATCTGTCCTTATCAGTATAAAAAGGTTTAAAATGGCCGATCCAAAGTCAAACAGATGGTGAATACAAGTTTGAACACCAACAGGAAAGACATATATGAGATCACAACAGTCAACATGATGATTCAGGTAAACAATATGTTCAGCACAGCAGTTTTCACCAACTTTTAAATGTGCAAATAATACATGGTGGATTCAAGTATAAGTGAACATATATGTATCAAAACTGTTCGACATAGGACTAGGTAGACAGCATTTCCAAGTACAACAGCAAAGTGATCAAACAAGTTATACAAAGTTAAAACTGTATAACAGCAAAGAACAGATCTATTAATGATAAGAGTGTTCAACAACTAAGCAGCATGTCAAACTGAACCAGCAAGTGAACAATGAAAATAAGGGTCGAAATCATCAATTAACAGTGCAAGACTTGGCAAGTTTTTAAATCAGTTTTTTAATAGAGCAGAACAGTATAAACACTGCCAAGGGCCTACATCAATGAAGAAAATGCACAAAGGAGGACAACAAGTGCAGGCTATTCAGTTCTAAGCAATTCAACAACATAATGTTCATAAATGGTAAGGTAAACAAACAAGGCACTGTTAAATTCAAGTGCACATCTGATTTTATCAGTTCAAATCAGATTCGGCAAGGTTTTAAACATGGAAGCATTAAAGAGCAGAATCAAGTTCGTGCCGAAGTTTTTAAGTCATGGTAAAAAGGACATGATATTTAAATACAAATATTTATACACAAGTGCAAGTATCAGTTCAATCAGCAGGAAGTTAAACTGAAATTGCATAACAAATTCAAGCATGCATGTTTCAATAACAGCAAAATGAAAATGGCATTCAACCAAGTTAGAAGAGCAATTGTATGATCAAGTACAGCACCAGTTCTTAGTTCTCGGCAAAGCAAGTTCAAGTGCAAAGCTGTTCTTATTAGTTCAAAAACAGTCAAATATTAAATCAGATTCAATGATCAAGCTTTGTTGAAAGAGAAAAGGATTTTCCAGAAACTCAAGACTCAATTCAAAGCCCAGAGAGATCAACAAGCAATTAAAGTATCTAAAGATATTTTTTTTAGAACAATAAATGAACGAGATTCTATAAGACTCGATCAAAGTTCAAGAAGCTACCAAGATTTTTTTTCAGAGCATACAGGGCCTAGTTAAAAAAAAATCAGAACAAGTTGAAGATTTTAAAACTCCAAAATTCTCGTATTCAAAATTGAAAGATTCATCACTCAAAACGTTTCCAGAAAATTGGATTTACAAATCTGCTATATCGAGAAATTCTAGAAGGAAGACTCAGTCAAAAATCACCAAATTATTCGCAAGAAAGCCAATTCAAAAAGCCCCAAAAATTATATACGATGGCCAAGTCTCAACGTAGAAATCAGAGCAAATATTTAGGAGTTTTAATCCTATAAATACACAAACATCATCATCGGCCAAAAAATCATCCAAGCTCAAACAAATCAAAGCATAAAATCGAATAGGAAATTCATACCAGAAAAAGGGCAAGCTTGGATCCAATTCTGCGTTCAATTGGAGAAGAGATTGTTGCTGAGATTTCGAGATCTTCACACGACAAAACGGTGGCTTTCAGATTGAAAGAAGAATTGATACCCTAAAGTCAATCGCCACTTAAAAGGAAACCCTAGATTTGAAGCCGCCATTTTTCTTTCCAGAGAAAAGAGATCGGAACAAAAGAGAATGGGTGCAACACAAAAGAAAGGGGCCGGGCATCCTTAAAAGACAAAGGGGATAACCCTCTATATCTAACTCTTATTTTTAAATTGTTTTTGAAGGGTTTTTATTGTTTTAGTTTTTTATTTCAATTTGTAATCACAGTTTTCTAGTTTGTCTCTAAAACTAGGGGGACGAATTACAGGGATTGTAATTCAGGGAAAAATCTGGTTTTAGGGATAAAAACCAGTGCAGGGTTTTGAGCGTAGGGTTAAGAACAGTTGGGAGCGAGTGTCGCGAGTTTACAGGGGATTGTAAGCGTAGAGATTGTTTTAACTCCTAGTAGAAACCTTGGGGAATGCAGCAGTAGGCAGGGTTTTGCCGAAGCTGGGTATATTTGTGTGTTATTTATTTTCTGCATTTCTTCTAATTATTATCTGTGCTGTGATTATTTAATTATTCTGCAAAAATCTGCAATAAACCCTATTCACCCCCCCGCCTCTAGGGTTAATTTAGATCCTACACTCTTATGGAAATAATGAACCAATTCAACATTCTTACCAATTACAAATTGATATCATCCCTTGATAACAGCGAAGCCATTCAAGTTAGGATATTCTAATTACCTCTTAGACCTTGATTAAAAACGTTATTATCTTGAGATAAACAAAACTTCGTAATTCAAAACTCACATTACTTATAATCAGATCTTATTTCTATTTTACTTAAACCATGGTTTTATAAATCATGTCCTTTCTTTTGAAAAATCTCAATCGACCATAACCATTTTACTTAATATATTTATTAAGTAAACCATTTACTAAAATATTAACTTTTTGCTTCAAACCTTCTTTATACTATTCTATTCATAACTTGGATCCATTTATTAATACTTTACTCAAAACTCTTTAATTCATTAAAATTAATAGTTGGATTTTCTAACCAAAACCTTTTGTCTACTTCTTTACCCAAATCGATAAGTATTTCCATCTAAATATGGTTTTATAAATCATTTCTTATATTTAAAAAATCCCTTTCAATCATATCCATTTTTGCTTAATTTTTGATTAAGTAAACTCCTTTCCTAATCACAAAACTTCTAGCTTAAAATTCCTTATTAACAAGTCTTATATAACTTGACTCTATTTCTTAAGTCCTTTAATCATTAACTGAAGTAAAAGTATATTACTTCATTATTACCTAACAATAGGCTAGTTAATATCATTAAGATAATATTTATTTTATAAATAATAAACTATTCAATGATCATCTTAAATAGTTAAATTCAAGATTTATTTGCTTTTATAACCAATCGTTAGGTTACTATATAATCACTTTAACATTTCTTTATAAAACAAAGTCATAAATATAATTTTATTAAAACTCTCTATTTAAATAACTAAAATAAAAACGAAACTTTGATTCAATTATAAAAATAAATTTTATAACTTAAAATACATCAATTTGCCTGACGGCAAATTAAAGTCTCAAAACGATGGAATTTAGATCATCCGCTGCTAATTACTTAATCAATAATGCATATTGATTAAAACACAACAATTAGATCCAACAATCAACATTCATTCAATTATCGATATCTAAACAGGGTATAATATAAATTTGAATAAACAATCTATATTTAACAATATGAAACAAACAATAACAAATAAAAATCATCCATAGCATCCACTCAACCAATTTATGCTTATTAATGATAAATATTAATAATATGAATCTAAAACATCGCAGTATTCCAGAAGTGTGAGAGTTAACTCACCAATTTGTTTTCGATTTGACGGTACAGGACGTTCCATCTAATTTTAAATAGCCATTTAAAATTAAATAAAATTCCTAACAGTTTCGAAGCGAACTAGAGTAACTCGATAGCGTAGCCTTCCCTGATACGATTCTAATGCCACCAATTACGTTCCATTCTGATAACACATCCAAAAGTTATTAACGGTTTAATATTCATGATTTTAATTAAATTAACTTAATCCTAAATTAAATAATTAATTACATCTGGTTAATTGTTTTTGGGCCGAAGTGTTTTAACCTTCTTCCTATTCATATTTTCTCCTATTCGAATCAAATAACACATATAAGATATATGAGATTTAATTAAATAAATAATTTCCCTTAATAAGTTTAATAAAAATTAATTACACCTTATGAATAATCGGTCGAACTCCTTTGTTTCAAATATTGCTTCGTTCAGGTCCACTTCCCATTCAAACTGTTCAAGTTCAAAACATTCAAATTAAAAATAGTGTTTGACCTTTAATAATATAAATTATGTAACTATTCTAATTACCTTTTAATTAACTTTAATCATCGGTTTTAGATATTAACCCTTCTTCCACATAAAACAACTTCCGCTCCATTTCCTCCTCACATGTCCAACCTCTTGATTCACGTCACCGAGACCCACGTTTTAAACACTACCCCCGTCATCTTCTCCAAACAATTTCTAATCCAGCTAGCTTCACTCAAAATTCTCCCTTCTTTCTTCCGACCACCGTGCCTTCTCAGGCGATCTCCAAGTCGCCGCACCATCAAGGGAAACCACTTACTGCTGTAGACCGCATGCAGCAACGTCACAGTCACCACCCAACTTCAAAATTTCCAACCACGGTCCTTTATTCTCCAGTCCACACTGTTCTCCTCATATCACTTTTTTTGCTGACCCAACTACCCGTTGCTCACGTTCACCAGTCACTACAGATGATCGCACCCTAAACTTCATTCTGTGTTCTAACCATGATTACTGCAACCTCCAAGAAATTACTTTGGCACTAACTCCTCCACACAGAACAGTTCGATTCTCAAATCCGTACGATCTGAGTGGACAACATACCCCAACTCAAATATCACAGAAACACGAATCATATTTTTTAGAAGAAAGGGTAGAAGAAGAACAAAATAACAACACAGAATCTCACATCGTAGCGGAACAAATTATAATATATATATCAACTTTTGGAGTACAATTTTTTTCTCTCTATATATACATATCATCATCAGAGTACAACACTTACAACACAGCGGAAAAACAATAACTAAATACGCTGAAGCCTCCTGCTCCAAGCTCCTCCAAATATATCTGTAAATACCTAAACTACTTGACTGCCCGTACAAATTTGGGCATCCAAGAGTTTTAGGTAAAACAAAACAAAATAAACTCCGGGTCAATCATGAGACTGGTATGAGTAAATAATTTAAAACAGTTTGGGAAAATAAATGATATCTCATAAGACCACCCCGTATGACACGGAACGGGTTTTTCACTTATGAGAATCCAAACAATTGATTTAACTTTCAAAATCCTTTTGAAAGAAATGATAATCTTTATATCAAAACTCTTTTGAAATTATAATAGTGTCTAAATCAAATAAATAGAAATCTAGTGGAACACTTTCATCTTACGCTCCACATACATAATATACAATCAAAACCCCGGGCACTTATTGGGTAATGAATTTCCAACTATGACAAGGTATGGAACCACCTTCCGATAATGTATCTCTAGAGGAGGATATACTGGGTTCAACAAGAACGTCTTGTAACCTGGCCACACATGACCGACCACTCATTTCGCTTGAGTGTATCGAATGTATATCACCAATGGTTGGGATCAGCAAGTGTTTTCCCGAATGGGACAACATCGAATAGAATAAAGAATGAAATGAATTTCTCTAGATAGGTGATAATACAACCTAATTGGGAGCTACCCACTTAGCCATGCTGCCTGCCCCATTTTTGTCATTTCTCAGTCATTGAGGCTTGAGGCTATGATTACTTATCATTCATTGATAACACAATCACTTTGAATGCCACATTGTCAGATCCGTTAATCATTAATTGATTTGCACAAATATATTCTGGATATTATGCTAAGAGAATAAATTCTCCACCACCATATATATATATATATACACAGACCAACATATGCGATCATTGGAAATACTCTATCAGACATTCGTCCATATACGTTCTTTCTGGGATTAAACGAAACTGAAGGCATAATTTCCATTAATAGAAAAAACCCTTGCACTCTCCTCCATCTCCAATTATCTTCATATAATATGATTCACAATGCTACTGCCAATACGGAGTGATTCTCAAATAATAATCCAACCGGTCTCTCCATATTAACAACGATATTGATGAACACTTCGATAGTCAGTTATTTAACTATCAAAGAAAACAAACATTCATTCAAAGCATTAAAACAATCACTGGGCCTTTTAATTAATATTTCATTAATTAAAACACTTCTCCATTTCCTTATCCATATTCCTTAACGCGATATTTTCGATAATCATCTTAGCCTCTTACGCTATTTGGAAAACATTTCCATATATCGCCTTCTTTTATTTTCTATACATAGAAAATTCTTCTATTTATAATTGGAAAAAAAATCTAATTATTTATCTCTTTCCTGAACTCGGTTATTTTTATACTTAGGAAATATTTATGATATATTTCCAAAATTCCACTTACTTGGGTTAAAACGAATGTTGTGTAAAACATCGTTACAACAACCCAAAATATTTCATTTAGCTAAATTTCTTTAAACATTTATCTCCGAGACTGAATCCTCCTATATATCGGTTAATAATTAAATCAATCAAGTTGGGGTATAATTACCTCTCAGACCTTGACTGAAATCATCACTAACTTCAAAACAAACAAGACCACTTGCCTCGAATAATCAACACCATACAAATCAATTATTCATTTTTAAACCCGTATACGTTTCTCTTTCTAATTTTACCAGTTTAATTATAGATTTCCTTTTTATTTATAATATTTTATTTTTAAGTTCGTTTCCTTATCGAATTCTATATATATCGATACATTGATTTCAAACTATCAAAATTTCTTAAAAATATTCTAGCTCCTTAAATTTCCAGAAAATTTCGCCATAACCTCCTTTGTACGGGTCACTCGGTACAACTACCAAACGCCTCTCTAGGTCCTTTCCATTCAAAAAGAAAATTAAAAAGCCAAGTGGCATGCCGATTCGGCGCATAAAACCTCATATGGAATTTAAACATGTACCTTTTTGTCGGGCACTAGAATTATAATCATTATACACTTCATTTTACACCTGTCTAACCCATATTCGTCCATTCACATTTTATTCCAACTTAATCTGGTCATTTTAATTCAATTCGCTAATTAATTCTCTAATTAGATCTTTTGCCTATTCCACTTTTTAATTGAACATATCATGTTTATATACTATTTTTAATTTGGTTACAAATCAATTTTCCCAATTCAACTTAATATTCCGATTGTTTATAATCGTCGATTTTTCTTTTACTCAGTTATAAATTTATTTATACTAAATTTGCCATATCAAATTCCAATTCTCTTTATAAATAAATTTATTTATAAATTTTGATATAATCAAATTCTAACTATAAATCCGTTGGATTTTTCTCACTTCAAATTATATTCTGAATTTCGGAATATAATTTATCATTCTATTTCAAACCGTTTTCCAATTCACCTTTAAATTCATACTTGAATTTAAAACGTCTAAATTATCAAATGATAATTTATTTTACTAGATTTATAAACATCGTTTATAGATCTAACTTCCTCGTTTATATACTAAAACAGGTTCCCTTTCAAATCTATTCAAACTCAATTCGTTTTATATTCCAAATCCTGAAGTAAAACTGTCGTTCTCTTTTCAAAATGATTTCAAATTATATCTTAAATTCATACTTGAATTTAAAGTTACCAATTGTCTTTTGATAATTTTCTCACCATATTTATAAACATTATTTATAAATTTACTTGTTTTATATTTAAACAAGTCCATTTCGAAATCTATTTAAAACCAAAAATCTAATTTTGGAAATTTCTATTTATTATAATTTATCTATATAAATATAGAATCTATTTTCATATTTAAATTTGAACTTCTATTTAATACAATCTTAATATTTGTTATAAAAATATTTATTTAAATAAACTAGATCTAATCGAATTCAAATCATAAATCCATACGAATTTATTTTTAGTTCTATTTGTATTCTGAACATCAGAATAAATTTCGTCGTTTACTTCTTTAAAATGATTCCCCATTTCTATTTTTAAATTCACATTTGAATTTAAATATTCAAATTATCAAATGATAATTTTTCCACTTCATTTATAAATGCCATTTACAAATTCATTTCAATTCCCTGATTATCCAATGAAAATCATTACATTTTATTTATAAACTCCGTTAATAAATTTACTTCTATTTCCTATGTTATTTAATTTATAAATATCGTTTATAAATTCACCACATCAATATCCTGTATTATTAAATTTATAAACATCGTTTATAAATTCAATACTTGTTTTATTTATTCAAAACAAGTTAATGTCTTTATAGTCCATTCGAAATTCAAATTCTATTTTTGAAAAATAGATTTCCCTTTTAAATCTCAAAATATCCTTTTACAATATTCTATAATCAACATTTAAGCCCGATGATCTTTAAACATCCAAAACACTCAATTATCAAATCACGGGTTTTATAACACATCATATACGATAATATATATACGAAAACAACAGTAATTGTAACGACCCACATTTTTGACCGTTCAAATTGATAATAAACCACACATGTCAACCCAAACAAATCGCCAATGCATGTAGTTATTGGGAAAAAGAAGAAAAGGAAAGAAGAGAAAACCAATCACACAATCTCACAGGGGAAGGACAACATATAATAAACAAATAGCAGTTTAAAAGCAATTGAAATGTATACATTGGTTACAACACTAAATGATTATCAGAGTTACATATATATACAGATGTACATAATAAGCAGCGGAAATAAATGCAGCGGAAATACATACTTATAACTGATATATATACCAAATCCTCGTCTTCATCCTCCAAGCTATTGCAATCTTTGCTAACTGACCCGAGCGTATTTCATAAAAAGGAAACACAACAAACACTCGGATCAGCACTAAATCATTCTCATATTAGTCAAATTAAAATACGGAATAACTTGAGTGTCATAGGTGCAGTAACTCAAGAGATGTTACGGGTTTTCCATCTCTCGAGGATCCGTTAAACTAATACATACATAGTATAATATGTTATTATGATAATGTCTATCCAGTAAAGTAAATATCATAAAAATAGCGTAAGCATGATTACCATATTACCCTTACGCCGTTTACAAGCATCCACAGTCTATACAGTACCGTAAATTCACCGTATTGGAGTTATCAGAGGGCACTCCATAGAAGGCAATGCTAAATCAAAATCGTATAGGGCTCGATATGGAGCGATATGACAAGGCACTCGAGGCAATGCCCAAGGTAGGATTCTACCAACTGCACTCCCGGACCAGTGGCAACGCATAGCAGCAACTACTGCCCACCTCGGATCACGCTCCTAATTAAAAAGGGCCCTAATCATCATCATCATCATAGTCATAGAAATAGTATCGAAGAAGTGTGTCCGATGAAAGGTGCTACCTCAATTATTCACGGTATAGCTCATGTTTTAGTCATTTCAATTATGACCCGAAGATCAAGGCTATATTCGTTATCGTTCATCTTCTTCAATTCGACAATTGACTCCAAGTCATAACATCTCATTCTGGATACATCAAAACGTTCACAGTTGTTAAAGTGGTTTCGACACTGACATAGGGTATACCGTTTGTCGACTCCGATCTCTTTAACAACCAACATTTACATTTTTCCACAACGGTCGGTTCTTTTACTTTTCACAAAGGTTCGCTTTCATATCAAAATATCATATTTTGTTTCGAATCAAGTTTATATTCAAAAAGATTATAATTTCATTTCAACATATCATAATCATTCCCAAACCGATTATATTCTAAGCTAGAATATATTTCCATATCCATACATTAAAATCATATAATACTTCAAACAATTGATATATATACATTCAAGTAGAATATATTTCATATCAAAGCTTTCAGTTATTCCAAATCGATTTATGTTCGAAATCCATTTGTATTCCAATAGAATATATATTTCATAACAACTCATTTCAATCCCTTAGGAGATAAATTTATATTCGAGTAGAATAAAATTCACATTCCATATTAAATTGGTTGAGAGATCACTTTATATTTAAAGAGGATATAACTTATCTCAACTCCGTTAGAACCACGATTTAAACCCAGTCACTTTCCATTCGGAAGAAATTTACGATCGTTTAATATAACTTGAAAAATATAGATGCTTATAAATAAAAAACTTTATATAAAAATACCTATATATATAGGATATAATAGATGGAATAAAATAAGATAATTTAAAACACTATGTATATACATAATTTAAAAGTTTTACTAAGTAGTTTAAGTAATAAAATATAAGGAAAATCTAGTTATCACAAAAATAGTTTTAGGTAAAAGTTTTTAATAAATAAAATTTTAGAAAGCAATAGTTATTGGAAATCAAACTGGTTAAATGTATATATATAATAATAAAATCCTGTAACCATAATCGTTCCATTCTTCTGAACTCCAAACACTTGGATCTATACTCCAGTCTCAATAGAGTTAACATAGTTCAATATCTTGATGCAAACACCATTCTAAGCCCATCTTTCAATTTAGCGTATTCAAACCATATACGTATTAAGTTTAAACAACATCAAATATCCTCGATTATCTTTATTCCAAAATGAAATTCAATAAGAATTTATTAAATTCGAGTCCACCCAATTATTGGGATAAATCCCAAATCAAAAAAAAAACTTCCAAATTAGATTTGGGAAAATTTCCTTAACCATTTCAAATAACATCCAGGATTCAAATCTTAAAGGAAAAATAAAATTTTATTGAAAATCGACACATTCCTTTAAATGAATTTTCCATCAAATAAAATTTCGAATATTAAAAAAAAATCATTTAACTAACTGATGTCCATATATAATTTGCTATCCTATGGCCAAGTGATTCTAATTTTTCGATATTTGAGGGATGGATCTATATCATTTCAATCCAAATCAGGGTCACAGAGATTTATCATTTCACTCTGTGTTCTTAATTTATTTCTATCGATTAATCCCGGTTTATTAGATGTGTAACATCCCAGATTTTTGAACGTTGTTTGCGAATATTTAAATTTGTTTAAATATTGATTTGGCAATATTAGCATATTTTATATCGAATTTATTTTATAAATTCGAGTTCAAAAATATATAGTTTATAATATAATTAAAACGAGCTCGAAAACGACGCGGTAGTTTGTAATTTTCGATCTGAACTTTAATTGAATACAAAGAATGCGTTTTAAGTTGGAATTCTGTAAAACAAGAAACGTCTGAATCGATTTGATTATACTTTTCTAATGGAAGAGAAAAATGGAGATTTCATATTATGGATTGTAAGATATGTCCAGATTAAAATTTCTAATAGTCGCTATAGAATCGTTCATCGACCGTAATAGTTTATTTGATATAGTTGCATACTGGATTCGAATCTGGACAAGATTCTTTTGAGATGTAGTTATACTTTAATTTTTAGAATTTTCATGTAATTTTTAATAAATTAAATATGCAGCTTTTTATTTGAAGTATTTTGCACCCTGTATCAGTATTTCGTGGTTTACAATATGAGTTAACCTACCGATATTATCATATTCTTGGGATCGTGACATATCGCTCGTCCCAACGGTATTTTTATTTCTTTCTATAGACGATCCACGTAAATAAACAAATGAAAATAACGGTACCAAAAAGCAAAGCAAACCAACGCAAGGTAACGAAAGCGTTTGCAACTTTGTAGGATCGGGAATCAAAATTTGTAAGACGGTAAGCATGTGTAGTTGGGTTTTCTATTTTAAAACAATTTCCAGTGCCTTGCCCCCACACCAAAAGACTTCAAACCATATACAAAAACGTACACATTTTCCTTTCACCTGAGAAGACAACACATCATAAATAATAGAAGAAAAACTCATGCAATAAAATAACAATATATTTTTGTAACCAAATTAAATTCCTTCCATCCGTCACTTTCAGTTTTCTTGGGCTCCAAATAATCTCGAAACCGTGTTACCCAAGGCAATTCGTTTCCTTGCTTTCCACGTTGTTGACACCGTGACCCCCACTCCATCGTTGTATATATATACACACTCTCGCCTCCTTTCTTTGAACCATTTCGTTTTTGCTGTTTTCCTCCTCTCAACTGAAAACGCAAGCCTCTCATATTTATATATATATAAGCCATAGCAGTTAATGCGTGAGAAAGGGTACAACAGTGCGTGGGGTAGGCAGTGGAGTATGGGAGAGAGAGCTGGGTTGATGTGCGAGAGGATTGGGTTTGGGAAGAAATGGCATCAGTGCACTTTCCCTTAACGTGAAAGAACGGATCAAAGTGAAGTCTGATGACTGGGAAAGTTTTAAATACAGGGGATGAAAAGAAAACGTAGAGGAGAAAGAAGTGGCATGAGGGTGCAAATGGTTTGAATGAAACGGTTTGTGGCAGCATGGAGTGGGTTCGAGTTCCAGAGCAGCGTCAGGTGGTGAACTGCGTGAGGGAGGTGTCCAGACGGTGCGTTGAGGCCGTGGAGTAGTGATGGCAGGAAGTGGGGCGGTGCGTTATGACATAGGTGCAGTGGTTTCAAAAGATTAGGAGGAAGAAGATTGGAAGCAGGTGATGAACAGTAGAGGAAAATGAGATGCGCCTAAACCTGGTGATTAACGCCTAACCCAAGTTTCATTTATTTTATATATAGCATTAACTTAAGATTAGTGTGATAAGGTATATAATGTGACCAAGTGTTATACGTGCGCCTAATTCTATATATATGTTGTTAATTTTAACTTTAGAAAAATAAAATATAAACAAACCAGGTTAATAAAGCCTAATTAGTGCTATTTTCTTTTGTTACCGTTCATTTTCAAGTTGACTGTGCACACATCAATATCTAGTTCTATTATGTTTTGACCGTAAACAAAAACTGATCATGGAATTTGACAATCCAAGTTTTAGCTACCCAAGCCATTTTATATTTTACCTAATTACCTTGTTTCATCCCTAAAACCCACTTAAAACGCCTAATTACTTTTAGAGTCTAGGATTTGGTGGCCAATGGTGAATAAAATACATAACGTGCCAAAGTATATAAGTATACTTGATTACACTATTATGCCGGTCTGTTCGG
Organism: Allium sativum; assembly: GCA_030737875.1. NCBI lineage: Eukaryota > Viridiplantae > Streptophyta > Magnoliopsida > Asparagales > Amaryllidaceae > Allium > Allium sativum. Next base: position 534,100,308 of record CM060915.1, read on the forward strand.
CCCGTATTATTATAATATATCGGATTTGTTTGAACCCAACTATACTAAATAAATATGTTTAAGTTCAAACTTGATAGTGTTATTAATTTTTAATTTAATTAAATACTATAGTTTATATAATGCGTGTCCCCAATCATTTGTCATCAAAATTCAACAAGAACGGAGGACGTTGGAACCATGTTGATGAACGGTATGGGATGGAGCTGATTTGGTTAACAATGGTAGCTGAACCGACTCGTTTAAATCACAGAGTTGAATCGAAGTGAGTTTAACTCACTCAGTTTACCCCGTTTATATTTTATATAAACTGGGTTTTTATTTTGTGTGCAATATTTGCTAATGGTTGATAATTGGATGTCTGTTTACATGTGTGCTGAATATTTTAATATTCATGGATTAAATTAAGCGTTTGTTTAAATTAATCGAATTAAATCGTTATTTTTAACGATTATATTTCAAACGAGGTAACTTACCTTGTTGATTACGTTTATAATAATATAAACGTATTGGACAAATAATCGATTGATTGATTGAATGTTATAAATTGTTTGTTGGCTGTTATTAGTTGGCCTGTTTATTTCTGTTTATTGTCATATTGAAATTTAGATAACCATTGTGATGCAGGGAAGGACAGGTTGGAGGAATCCAACCGGATTCCTCAAATAAGTTGTTTATTATATGAACTGTTAATCTGATTGATCGTTGATTGTTAAAAACCAAATTCAACACTTGTTGATATTAACCAATGGGTGATATTGATTGGGAAATTATCGGCAGATGGCCTGTAATTCAATCTTTTTATAGAAATTGATTTACTGTCACGTAAATCAGTAAGAAGGAAGTTATAAATTTGTTTTATAATTAAAGTTAGTTTTGAAATCTATTTTTATAGATTATCTTTAAATAAAGTTATTAAAGGAAATAAATAATTATTTTTATCTTGAACTTACAAAACAAGTATATAAAGCAAGTTTCGCACGAAATGAGTTTTGTGGCAAAAGAGCAGCTATTAACCAAATGGTTTAAAAGTTGAATTTAATGGTTAGATGGGATTATTTAATTTAATTAGATTGTTAATTAAATCTAAAGGAAAGTATTTAAATAAATTTTATTTAAAAAAAATAACTAAGTAGAAATGGTCAACAAAGTAATGTTGTTTGAGATGACCAAGTCAACCTATTGAATGAGCATTGATTAATAAAAACTAGTATTGGGTTGTTAAATATTATTTTAAAATAATCATTTTAGATAGATTGATTATTTTATTTATAGTTAATATTGAAGTAAACTATTTGATGTAAAGTATGTTGGACAATTTAACGAGGAATTGAACTATAAACGAGGTTTTAAAGTATAGTATGAATGAGAATTCATAAAGCGCCTCGATAGATAAGATTTTGAATATATAATAGTGTTTCATATGAAACCAAGTTGCTTTTGATATATCGAGTCGAGATTTCTTAACTTTTAAAGTGAATTATATTTGAAAGTAAATATGTTGAAAGGGAAATAGTGGTAAAGGAATTTGAGTTGAATAAGACCCTGTTTATAATTAAAAAGGAATTTTAAATAAGTTTTACTCATATCCTTATGAGTCAGAACCTTGATTTATATCATGAAAGGAATTCCAAGGAAAAGGAAAGTTTCAAACAAGATTTTATATGAGTTAAGATCAAACAAAAGCATAAGTGGATGGAATTTGATTTTCAAAGTAAAGAACTAACAATGATATCTAAAGATAAGTATTTTAGATGTGAAATGAAGTTATTTAAATCAAAACTAAGATAAATGATTATTTAAATTGGGTTCTAAATTAAATATAAGTAATGAGGAAAAAGTGATAGAATGAGATTTCGTTAATGAACTTCTATCTATTCTGAAGATAAGAGTGTTGTCGACTCAAGGTCTGAGAGGTAAATAAAATACCCCAAGTTGAACGACTTCACGATTATCCAGGGATGATATTAGTTTAGAAACGAAGTTTGTTGAGGAAATTAAAATAATATTTTCAGGGAGAATATTATAACTTATAATTCAAAGAATTATAAGTTGAATAAATGGATTTGGAAATAAGAATTGAGAAAGCGATATTCTAAATGTTGAAAGATTTAGAAGTGTGATTAACAACTGTTTAACCGAAAAGGCCAAGTGATGCTGTATTCTAAACCAATGAACCCATTTGATTTTTCTATGAATGATGGTTGTTTATTTTGATAGTTAAATCACCGACTATCAAAACCTGGCCAAATCGATTATTGGTTCGGAAAGACCGGGATCGAATTTATATTCGAAAACCATTCCGACCAATAAATACGTAAACGTTGAAGATATCAGAAGATGGTCGGGATGGAGCATTGAAGACCGTGGATCTTCTTAAGCGGAAGGATTACTTGTCGAATATTCTCTGGCTAGCTACCAGAGGTATTCTGACGTGATTCGGTCGTGATTGAGATTTTGCGGATTGCAAGGACTTCTCGCTACTGATCCTAGGATGCGGTAGGAGGGTGCCTACGGTTCATCCTGTTCCTGGATGACTCGTTTGGACGAGTGTCTGACAAAGTATTTCCAGATGATCACGTACGTTGATTTTTACAAATGTATTCCGGTTGATGGCGGAGAAGACATCTTCTCTTAGCTAACACCAGTATATTTTTGTGGACGTCAATTAGTGATTTGGTGGATCTGACGACATGGCACTCCAAGTGATGTGCTGATAAGTAAACGTAGCCTCAAGCCTCATCAACCGGGAAATGACAAAAATCGGGCAGGCAGCATGACTATGTGGGTCGCTCCCATTAGGGTGTATAATCACCTATCAAGAGAAATTCCTTTTCATTCTTTAATCTATCGATGTTGTCCCTTTTTTTTGGGAAGACGGTTGCTGATCCCAACCGTTGGTGATATACATTCGATACACTCAAGCGAAATGAGTGGTCGGTCATGTGTGGGCCAGGCTTTATGACGTTCTTGTTTAACCCAGTGTATTCGCCTCTAGAGATACACTATCGGCAGGTGGTCCCATACCTTGTCATAGCTGGAATCTGATCTCCAATATGCGCCCGCGGTTTTGATTGTATACTATATATGTGGAGAGTGAGATGCAAGCATTCCACTAGATTGTTATTTAAATGTATTTAGACACTATTATAATATCAGAATAAGATATGATTTCAAAACTGTTTGGGGTTATAGTAAGGTAAAAACCATATGTGTTTATGTGTGGGCTGGTCTTACTGTTATCCTTTTATATCAAAAGGATTTTGAACTTTAAAATCAATATGGATGTTATATAAACTTAGTGGGTTTCTCACTCTGGTTCACCAGACTGACCCGGTATTTGTAATGCTCGGGTTAGCCCGAGTTGTACAGGTCCAGCTTATCAGATGCTGCGAAGTCTAGAGACGTACTAGAAGAGTTCAGCGTATGATTTTATCTAGTATATTCCGCTGTGTGATGTATATGAGGACAGGTTGTTATAACTGTCCAAGTGTATTGATGTACTCTGATGTTGTAAGTATTTTTTTAAGTTCTCAACAAAGATTATTTCTATATTATATTTTGTTTCCGCTGTGATGTAAGACTTTGATGATGTTATATTTTCTTCTTTCTATTTCTTGTATTCTAAAATTTCTTTCTTTCTATCTCATCCTCTAAATTCTTTCTATTGGCATCTGAGTTTCTAGTATTGTTTGGGTTGGATTAGTGTTGTTTGGTCAGCTCAAAAGGTACCGGAAATTTGGGTCGCTACAAGATGCCCATAACATCAAGGATAAATGGGATAAGTCATCATAATGAACATGCAATACAATATACTGAAATATGGAGCATTAACAGTGTCAATATCAATTCAGTAATATATCTCAACCAAACATCCATCACAACCATTCCATTCAACTGATCAGCATTAAATTGTTTCAGGGTTTAGCAAGGGCTTGAATTTCCAGCTAGAAATTTAAATTAAATTAAATAACTGTAATGACCCGCATTTTCAGCGATGTAATGATTTATTTATTTAATTATTTAAAAGGTGATTAAAGGGATTTCATGGTCGGGGAATTAAATAATGGTGAATATTTAATGAAAATAATAAATTAAATAATATATTAAATTCTGAAATAATCAGAATTGGCTGAAATGGCGATATGGTGTGAACCAGATCATCTGTGATATTTAATTCAGTTTAGAGTCGAAGTTGAATAACGAATATATTTAATAAATGACAGTTTGATCGTATAATTATATTATAATTAAAACCGAGCTCGAAATGGCGCAGCAGTTCGTAATTTGGCGATTTGAACTTCAATTGAATGTACAGGATTCGTTTTAAGCCGGATTTCTGTGAAACAAGAAACGTGTGGAGCTGGTGGAGTATATCTTTCTAGTGGAAGAGAAAAATCGGGATTTCGTCGTGTAGATTTTGATTTATGTCCGAATCAAATTTTAGAAAAGTCGCTGTGGAATTCCTTTATAATTTATAAAGGAATTATTTATATTTTTTTAAAAGGAAATTCAATATAAATCGAATATCGGGTTGACCCAGAAGTGAATATCGAGTTAGAAATTCATATAGGAATATTCTAGAGCTGTATGGTATTCCACTGTGAATATATACGATAATATTAATTTATTAATAATTTATTTATTTATATTTAAATATATTTATATATTTAAATGGGTCATCCAAAGCTTTAAAAATAGCCACTTTTGCAAACGAAGTCGGAATTCGACAAAACTAATTTTGTTGGATTCGCAATGTCAAATAGTTGTTAGATTTCCAGTTTCGTGATTTTTAGAGTCAGTATGTAGTCGTACGGATTTTTAGAGTGAGAAACAATCGATATTTTGACGGTTAAAAATACGCTGTGTGAGCATACGAAGTCGAAATTCGACGAAACTAGTTTCGTTGGGACCGTAATGTCGAGCTGTAGCTGCATGTCCAGTTTCGTGATTTTTGGGTATTGTATGTGACCGTAGGAATTTTTAGAAGACGGATACAAATATAAAGGACGAAAATAAAATATTAAAATATTAATTAAAAAAAATATCTAGATATTTTATGAGCCTATAAATACACCTCTTAACTCTCCTAAACCTAATTTTCATTCCTCAGAAGTCAAACAACATTCCGCCGTGATATTCTTCCATCCACAAAAGCTTTTTCCAACTTCTAAAATAAAAAACAAATCACTTAAAATTCTATAAATCGTATAAAATACATATTTGAGGTTGTGTTGATGAGAGCTTCAGCTTAATACCCATTTTGTGCAACTCGATAGCTATTCTGGCGTTGGATAATTGCAACAGTAACTCTAGGGTTTGAAGTTCTGGCGATTTGAAGCTTTGCTTTGCAAATTTGTGTTCGGATTTGCGTTGAGGAGGGTAAATCGAGTTTGTATGTGTACTTTTGGGGGATTCCGATCAAAATAATGTCGATCTTTGTTGTAGCTTTTGTCCTCAACCTGCTGCGACGCGGTTTCAAATGGTGAACACGAGTTGACAACGAAGGGCTAGGTTGCGGAGAGGAGGAGAAGGAGATGTGAATGTTGAGTTCGGTTTGGGTTTCTATGAAGTAAAGGAGAGAGAGCATTCGGTGGAAGAAGTTTGGGAATGGGTGGTGTAAGTTTCGGTTACTGTAAAGTGGTATTTGGGAAGATGAAGGAAGAGGGCTTGGAAATTAGTTGGTAATGGGCTTAAGGTAAGGGGCAAGGCCCAATTGAAAGTAAAAATCTGAGCTTTGTTTTAATAAATAAATATATGAACTTGTAATGATCGTATCTCCATCATACGAAATCAGAAATTCGAACCGTCGGTCACGTTAGGATCATATGGACGACATCTACAACGTGGAACTAACTGGGAGTGGATTGGAGCTAGCTGAATTTATGACGAATTAAATTGTTTGATTCAAATCAAACAACAGTTTATCGTTCTTTAACGATGAACTGCCAAAGTGAGTAAATCTCACTAACTCTGAACAGTTTATAATTTCATGTTGTATTTTTAGAACTGTTAGAAATTGTCTGATTGACTGTGTGTTGACTGATTGATTGAACTGCTAGTCAGTTAGTTGAAATTATATATATATATATATATATATATATAAACCGTTAAATATTTAGATATTGATTCTGCTATCGGAATATATCATATGGAACTGAAAGTGATGTTGATTATATTGTGTAACATCTGTGGATGCAGGGAAACAGGTTGGAGGAATCCGACTGGATTCCTCAACAGTTATTTTATTGTTTTTCATATATTTTAATATATGATGTGAATTATAACCTGTTGTTGATTGTGTGTGTATGGACGAGATTAGACATCGTAATTTGATATGTTAAAATACCATAACATACCGGAGCGTTGATAAGGGGATTTTCAAAGTGATAGTGAAAATAAAATATTTATAAATGGAATATTTATAAATAAGAAATATTTATAAATTGGAATATTTATAAATAGGAGATATTTAGAAGGGAAATAATTTCAAACAATTTTCTCTTTGAATGGAAAGGCCTGTGTGGCGGTTTAGGGATTTTCCCGATGCTTCCGTTACAAAGGAGGTTATGGCGAATTTTTCCGGGAGTTTAAAGAGTTAGAATATATTTGTAAATCAAATATAAGGGAAATATATTTGTAAAACAAATATAAAGGGTAATATATTTGTAAAACAAATATAAGGGAAATATATTTGTAAAACAAATATAAAAGGAAATATATTTGTGAAATCAAATATAAAGGAAATATATTTGTAAAACAACATAGAGGAGATATATTTGTGAAATCAAATATAAAAGACAATATTTGTTAAACAAGTATAAAGGAAATTATTTGTGAACAAATAAAAAGGGAAAAACATTTGTAAAACATTTACAAATGAAATTGAAAAGAAAATATTTGTAAAACCATTTACAAATAGGATTTAAAAGGAGATATTTGTAAAACAGTTACAAATAGATTAAATGGGATTATTTATTTATTTAGGGAATAAATAAAAGAAAAAGGATTTATTTATTTAGGGAATAAATAAAAGAAAAAGGATTTATTTATTTAGGGAATAAATAAAAGAAAAAGGATTTATTTATTTAGGGAATAAATAAAGGAAAATGGAGATATTTATTTGTTAAATAAATAGGATTAAATCAAAGGGATATTTATTTGATAAATAAATAGAATTAAACCAAAGGAATACTTAGGAAATGAATAGAAATGGAAATCTGTTTTAACAGATAAATAGAAAAGATTTATTTATAAATAATAGTTTATAAATTAAATTAAATATTTATCATTCGATAAATGGAATATATAAGTCTGAACTTATGTAGAGAAGAGATATTGGTTTTAACACCGATAGGTTTAAATAGAATGGATACACAACACTTGTATAAGTGAAGTAACATCATTAAAGAGAACATTTATAAAGTGCAGAACCGTTACTAAAAGTAAATCTTTATAAATGAATAAACGTTATCAAATAGGGGTACTCGAATAAGAGAAATTGATTAGAGTTAGAGTTAACCAATTAGAATTAACCAACTAGAGTTAATCAAATATAATTATTCAAATGGAGTTAAATCGAATATTTGTTATTCGATAGGAGTTAAATCAAGTTAAGCTGAATAAGTCGAGTTAACCAGTTGGGGTTGACCAGTTAGAGTTAAACCAGTTGGGGTTGACCAGTTAGAGTTAAACTAGTTAGAGTTAATCAATAGAGTTAATCGAACTAGAGTTATTCAAATGGAGTTAATCGAATTTAGTTTATTCGATTAGAGTTGAAGTGAATCGAATCAGAGATATTCAAAGTGAGATAATTGAATCAGAAATATTCAAAGTGAGTTGATCGAATCTAGTTATTCGACAGGAGTTGAATCGAATAAGGTTTATTCGAAGAAATAGATTATCGAATATAAATATTCGAACGTAAGCAAATCGAACTAGTTATTCGAATTATTTATTTGAATAGAGTTAAATAAATAAGAGTTATTCGAATTAGATATTCGAATAGAGTTAAATAAATAAGAGTTATTCGAATTAGTTATTCAAAAAGAGTTAAATGAATAAGGGTTATTCGAACTAGTTATTCGAATAGAGTTAAATGAATAAGGGTTATTCGAACTAGTTATTCGAATAGAGTTAAACACATAAGAGTTATTGAATTAGTTAATCGAAAGGAGTCATCGATTATGGTTTAAATCGAAAGGAGTTATCGAATTAGTTATTCGAAAAACAGTTATCGATTATGGTTTAAATCGAAAGGAGTTATCGAATTAGTTATTCGAAAACAGTTATCGATTATAGTTTAATCGAAAGGAGTTATCGAATTAGTTATTCGAAAGGAGTTAAGTAAGGAGTTAAGTAAAAAGAGTTAAATCGATTAGGGTTAAATAAATAGAGTTAATCGAATTTAGTTTATTCGAAGAAAGGTTTTTCGAATCAAGTTATTCGTAAGAAAGATTATCAAATATAGTTATTCGAAGGGAGGAGTTATCGAATAGAGATTTATTCGAACGAGAATTTCGTAAGGAAGTGTTAAAAAGTTAAAAGATGAACTTAACCTATTTCGAGATTTGAAATGTTGTTCAGTTAAGGTCTGAGAGGTAGTTATACCCCAACTTGATTGACTTCGTTTTTGATTTCGAAATGGTTAAGGTTCGAGAGTGAAAGTGGTTAAGTGGATTTAGTAATTTAGTATAGTGGGTTGAGTTGTCGTCGCGATGTTGATTTAAACATCTGTTTAAATCCAAGTAAAGAAGATTTGGAAATGTTTTCCAAATAGAATCAGAAACGTAGTCAAATATTGAAATAAGAAAAATATGAATATATATATATATATGATTGATGATTGATTGATAGAATTTCCATCTGGAAATAATATCGTTGCTTGCACACCTGTTTTTCTTCGATAGTTAGCTCACCGACTATTGAAGTTTTTGACCATTTTAACGTTGTTAATATGGAGAGACCGGTTGGATTATTATCCAAAGTACCACTCTGTATTGGCATAAGCGTTGCGAATCATATATGTCAAAGATAATTGAAGACGGAGTAAAGTGCAAGGGCTATTGTATAAGTCTTAGATAACAGTGCCTAAGATGGATGTACTGAATAGTGCCTTCGGTTCATCCTGTTCCTGGATGACTTGTATGGACGGATGTCTGACAGAGTATTTCCAGACAATCACGTATATTGATTTCCCCAACCGTACCAAGAGTGGAAACGAAGAAGGAAACTTCTTTTAGCTAACACATAATGTATTGTTGAGGACGTCGATCGGTGATTAGATGGATTTAATGATGTGGCATTCAAAGTGAATCTGATGTGATGATAAAGCGTAGCTTCTAGCCTCATCAACCGGTAAATGACAGAAATCGGGCAGGCAGCATGGCTAAGTCGGTCGCACCGAAGTAGGGTGTATAATCACCTATCTAGAGAATATTCATTTGCTTCTTTAATCTATCAATGTTGTCTCATATATATACGGGAACGGTTGCTGATCCCAACCGTTGGTGATATACATTCGATAAACTCAAGCAAAATGAGTGGTCGGTCATGTGTGGCTGAGTTGCAAGATGTTCTTGTTGAACTCCAGTGTATCGTTCCTAGAGTACACTGATCGGAAGGTGGTTCCATACCTTGCCATAGTTGGAAATCCATTAACCAATACGTGCTTGCGGTTTTGATTGTATACTATATATGTAGAACGTGAGATGAAAGTGTTTCTGCTAGATGATTATTATATTGTGGTTGATAGACATTATTATAATATCAAAAGGTTTTTGATATAAAGATAATTTGGATTCTCATAAGGGAAAAACCCGTTCCATTATACGGCGTGGTCTTATGAGATATTGTTTACTTGTTCGAACTGTTTAAACAATTTTACTCATACCAGTCCCATGACTGACCCGGAGTTTATTTTGTTTTGTTTTCCCTAAACTCTTGGGTGCCCAATTTTGTACGGGCAGTCAAGTAGTTAGGAATTTACAGATACTTGAAGAGCTGGAGCAGGAGGCTTCAGGATCATATAGCTATTATTATTCCGCTGTGTTGTAAGTATTGTACTTTGATAATGATGTGTATACATATACTAATTTTATTTCAAGGATATATTATCTATTATATGTTATTCGTTCCGGTGTGAGATTCGTGTTACTCTGATGTTGTCTTCTTCTTCTATTCTAAGTTTCTATCTTATCTTTCCTCACCCTCTAATTTCTTTCATTAACTATTCGGTTATTTTCAATCCTTGGATGTTCGATATGTGTTGTATATCGGATAACCAAGATCGCATTTTTCCGGGTCGTTACAGTTGGTATCAGAGCATAAGTTAAGTGAATTACCTTGGCTCTGTGGCGTGACTCGGTGGAGATAGGGTTAGTAACACCCTAGATTGAGTTTGAGTGTATATATACGAGTGCGTATTTGTATTTGATATAAAAATGGTTTTATATTGTGGAGATTCATTGGCTGAGTTGTTTATGAGTTCTGGTCGATCAGTTTGATCCACTGTATCGGTAGGAGTAAATAAACACTTGAATACGATGAACCAACATGATATGTTTTGAAATTTACATAGTATAATTGGTTGTGTTGGTTGATAATATAATCGAATAAGATTATAAAAAGTGAAATGGTTATGTAAATAATCAGTCAGAATTCATATAAGTATAATATATGAAATCAAGATGAATTAAATCTGAATTTAAATCAGAATTGGAATTTAAAATAAGGAAATTTTAAGTTTCTAGGAGATTTTGAAAACGCTTTTCAAGCTGAAAGTGATATAGTATTGAACTCACTTTGATTGCTGGAAAATAGATTCCGATGGTGAAGCATGCCATCATCGGTGTTCATTTTCGAGTTGTAAGTGACGGATTACTACCAAATATTTTGTTTTCAAATTTGGTTTGCGAAAAACATGGTGTTCAGAAATTCAAAGGTTTTTGAATTGTGATTATGATTTCAAATTGATTTGAAATAAAACCCAGGGATTTAAATTCTAGAATTTAAAATTTAACTTGTGAAGTTAAGTAGAATGAGATGTTAAAAGTTAAGTAAAACTGAAAATGATTAGAGAATAATCTGGGATGGAATCGAGGGATAAGTTATGAATTTGGAATCGAGAATGAAACTCGAGTTTGAAATGATGTCTGGCTTGGATATAAGCGAATGATTTGGTTTTGAGAATGAACTATTTGGAGATCAAGTTGGCAATGCATTGTTATATGCAGAACTGGTGACGAATGGTAGGGATATAATGATATGCCCGACAAAAAGGTACAAGTTTATATTTCATATGAGTTTGGTGATTTATGAGCCAAATTGGCAAGCCGCTTGGCTGTTTGATTTTCTTTTGGGTTGGAGATGGCCCAGAGAGGCGAGTTGGAGTTTGACGTATTGACCAGTACAAAGGAGGTGTTGGCGAAATTTTTCGAAAAGTTAAGGCGTTAGAAAATTTTCAGGATTTTTGGAAATTTTCGTTGATAAGAATTAATTAATAATTTAATTGAAATTAAATTGGTTCAGTTGAAACTGAAGTTAAGAAGTGAACAAATATGTTCTAACCAGTCGATAGGGTCGTTCTCTACCTTAGCAATTTCGAGGACGAAATTATTTTAAGTGGGGAAGAATGTAATGACCCGCATTTTCAGCGATGTAATGATTTATTTATTTAATTATTTAAAAGGTGATTAAAGGGATTTCATGGTCGGGGAATTAAATAATGGTGAATATTTAATGAAAATAATAAATTAAATAATATATTAAATTCTGAAATAATCAGAATTGGCTGAAATGGCGATATGGTGTGAACCAGATCATCTGTGATATTTAATTCAGTTTAGAGTTGAATTTGAATAACGAATATATTTAATAAATGACAGTTTGAACGTATAATTATATTATAATTAAAACCGATCTCGAAATGGCGCTGCAGTTCGTAATTTGGCGATTTGAACTTCAATTGAATGTACAGGATTTGTTTTAAGCCGGATTTCTGTGAAACAAGAAACGTGTGGAGCTGGTGGAGTATATCTTTCTAGTGGAAGAGAAAAATCGGGATTTCGTCGTGTAGATTTTGATTTATTTCCAAATCAAATTTTAGAAAAGTCGCTGTGGAATTCCTTTATAATTTATAAAGGAATTATTTATATTTTTTTAAAAGGAAATTCAATATAAATCGAATATCGGGTTGACCCAGAAGTGAATATCGAGTTAGAAATTCATATAGGAATATTCTAGAGCTGTATGGTATTCCACTGTGAATATATACGATAATATTAATTTATTAATAATTTATTTAATTATATTTAAATATATTTATATATTTAAATGGGTCATCCAAAGCTTTAAAAATAGCCACTTTTGCAAACGAAGTCGGAATTCGACGAAACTAATTTTGTTGGATCCGCAATGTCAAATAGTTGTTAGATTTCCAGTTTCGTGATTTTTAGAGTCAGTATGTAGTCGTACGGATTTTTAGAGTGAGAAACAAACGATATTTTAACGGTTAAAAATACACTGTGTGAGCATAGGAAGTCGAAATTCGACGAAACCAGTTCCGTTGGGACCGTAATGTCGAGCTGCATGTCCAGTTTCATGATTTTTGGGTATTGTATGTGACCGTAGGAATTTTTAGAAGACGGATACAAATATAAAGGATGAAAATAAAATATTAAAATATTAATTAAATAAAATATCTAGATATTTTATGAGCCTATAAATACACCTCTTAACTCTCCTAAACCTAATTTTCATTCCTCAGAAGTCAAACAACATTCCGCCGTGATATTCTTCCATCCACAAAAGCTTTTTCCAACTTCTAAAATCAAAAACAAATCACTTAAAATCCTATAAATCGTATAGAATACATATTTGAGGTTGTGTTGATGAGAGCTTCAGCTTAATACCCATTTTGTGCAACTCGATAGCTATTTTGGCGTTGGATAATTGCAACAGTAACTCTAGGGTTTGAAGTTCTGGTGATTTGAAGCTTTGCTTTGCAAATTTGTGTTCGGATTTGCGTTGAGGAGGGTAAATCGAGTTCTTATGTGTACTTTTGGGGGATTCCGATCAAAATATTGTCGATCTTTGCTGTAGCTTTTGTCCTCAACCTGCTGCGACGCGGTTTCAAATGGTGAACACGAGTTGACAACGAAGGGCTAGGTTGCGGAGAGGAGGAGAAGGAGATGTGAATGTTGAGTTCGGTTTGGGTTTCTATGAAGTAAAGGAGAGAGAGCATTCGGTGGAAGAAGTTTGGGAATGGGTGGTGTAAGTTTCGGTTACTGTAAAGTGGTATTTGGGAAGATGAAGGAAGCGGGCTTGGAAATTAGTTGGTAATGGGCTTAAGGTAAGGGGCAAGGCCCAATTGAAAGTAAAAATCCGAGCTTTGTTTTAATAAATAAATATATGAACTTGTAATGATCGTATCTCCATCATACGAAATCAGAAATTCGAACCGTCAGTCACGTTAGGATCGTATGGACGGCATCTACAAAGTGGAACTAACTGGGAGTGGATTGGAGCTAGCTGAATTTATGATGAATTAAATTGTTTGATTCAAATCAAACAACAGTTTATCGTTCTTTAACGATGAACTGCCAAAGTGAGTAAATCTCACTAACTCTGAACAGTTTATAATTTCATGTTGTATTTTTAGAACTGTTAGAAATTGTCTGATTGACTGTGTGTTGACTGATTGATTGAACTGCTAGTCAGTTAGTTGAAATTATATATATATATATATATACATATATATATATATAAACCGTTAAATATTTAGATATTGATTCTGCTATCAGAATATATCATATGGAACTGAAAGTGATGTTGATTATATTGTGTAACATCTGAGGATGCAGGGAAACAGGTTGGAGGAATCCGACTGGATTCCTCAACAGTTATTTTATTGTTTTTCATATATTTTAATATATGATGTGAATTATAACCTGTTGTTGATTGTGTGTGTATGGACGAGATTAGACATCGTAATTTGATATGTTAAAATACCATAACATACCGGAACGTTGATAAGGGGATTTTCAAAGGGATAGTGAAAATAAAATATTTATAAATGGAATATTTATAAATAAGAAATATTTATAAATTGGAATATTTATAAATAGGAGATATTTAGAAGGGAAATAATTTCAAACAATTTTCTCTTTGAATGGAAAGGCCTGTGTGGCGGTTTGGGGATTTTCCCGATGCTTCCGTTACAAAGGAGGTTATGGCGAATTTTTCCGGGAGTTCAAAGAGTTAGAATATATTTGTAAATCAAATATAAGGGAAATATATTTGTAAAACAAATATAAAGGGTAATATATTTGTAAAACAAATATAAGGGAGATATATTTGTAAAACAAATATAAAAGGAAATATATTTGTGAAATCAAATATAAAGGAAATATATTTGTAAAACAACATAGAGGAGATATATTTGTGAAATCAAATATAAAAGGAAATATTTGTTAAACAAGTATAAAGGAAATTATTTGTGAACAAATAAAAAGGGAAAAACATTTGTAAAACATTTACAAATGAAATTGAAAAGAAAATATTTGTAAAACCATTTACAAATAGGATTTAAAAGGAGATATTTGTAAAACAGTTACAAATAGATTAAATGGGATTATTTATTTATTTAGGGAATAAATAAAAGAAAAAGGATTTATTTATTTAGGGAATAAATAAAAGAAAAAGGATTTATTTATTTAGGGAATAAATAAAAGAAAAAGGATTTATTTATTGAGGGAATAAATAAAGGAAAAAGGAGATATTTATTTGTTAAATAAATAGGATTAAATCAAAGGGATATTTATTTGATAAATAAATAGAATTAAACCAAAGGAATACTTAAGAAATGAATAGAAATGGAAATCTGTTTTAACAGATAAATAGAAAAGATTTATTTATAAATAATAGTTTATAAATTAAATTAAATATTTATCATTCGATAAATGGAATATATAAGTCCGAACTTATATAGAGAAGAGATATTGGTTTTAACACCGATAGGTTTAAATAGAATGGATACACAACACTTGTATAAGTGAAGTAACATCATTAAAGAGAACATTTATAAAGTGCAGAACCGTTACTAAAAGTAAATCTTTATAAATGAATAAACGTTATCAAATAGGGGTACTCGAATAAAAGAAATCGATTAGAGTTAAAGTTAACCAATTAGAATTAACCAACTAGAGTTAATCAAATAGAATTATTCAAATGGAGTTAAATCGAATATTTGTTATTCGATAGGAGTTAAATCAAGTTAAGCTGAATAAGTCGAGTTAACCAGTTGGGGTTGACCTGTTAGAGTTAAACCAGTTGGGGTTGACCAGTTAGAGTTAAACTAGTTAGAGTTAATCAATAGAGTTAATCGAACTAGAGTTATTCAAATGGAGTTAATCGAATTTAGTTTATTCGATTAGAGTTGAAGTGAATCGAATCAGAGATATTCGAAGTGAGATAATCGAATCAGAAATATTCGAAGTGAGTTGATCGAATCTAGTTATTCGACAGGATTTAAATCGAATAAGGTTTATTCGAAGAAAGAGATAATCGAATATAAATATTCGAACGTAAGCAAATCGAACTAGTTATTCGAATTATTTATTTGAATAGAGTTAAATAAATAAGAGTTATTCGAATTAGATATTCGAATAGAGTTAAATAAATAAGAGTTATTCGAATTAGTTATTCGAATAGAGTTAAATGAATAAGGGTTATTCGAACTAGTTATTCGAATAGAGTTAAATGAATAAGGGTTATTCGAACTAGTTATTCGAATAGAGTTAAACACATAAGAGTTATTGAATTAGTTAATCGAAAGGAGTCATCGATTATGGTTTAAATCGAAAGGAGTTATCGAATTAGTTATTCGAAAAACAGTTATCGATTATGGTTTAAATCGAAAGGAGTTATCGAATTAGTTATTCGAAAACAGTTATCGATTATAGTTTAATCGAAAGGAGTTATCGAATTAGTTATTCGAAAGGAGTTAAGTAAGGAGTTAAGTAAAAAGAGTTAAATCGATTAGGGTTAAATAAATAGAGTTAATCGAATTTAGTTTATTCAAAGAAAGGTTTTTCGAATCTAGTTATTCGTAAGAGAGATTATCAAATATAGTTATTCGAAGGGAGGAGTTATCGAATAGAGATTTATTCGAACGAGAATTGCGTAAGGAATTGTTAAAAAGTTAAAAGATGAACTTAACCTATTTCGAGATTTGAAATGTTTTTCAGTTAAGGTCTGAGAGGTAGTTATATCCCAACTTGATTGACTTCGTTTTTAATTTAGAAATGGTTAAGGTTCGAGAGTGAAAGTGGTTAAGTGGATTTAGTAATTTAGTATAGTGGGTTGAGTTGTCGCCGCGATGTTGATTTAAACATCTGTTTAAATCCAAGTAAAGAAGATTTGGAAATGTTTTCCAAATAGAATCAGAAACGTAGTCAAATATTGAAATAAGAAAAATATGAATATATATATATATATGATTGATGATTGATTGATAGAATTTCCATCTGGAAATAATATCGTTGCTTGCACACCTGTTTTTCTTCGATAGTTAGCTCACCGACTATCGAAGTTTTTGACCATTTTAACGTTGTTAATATGGAGAGACCGGTTGGATTATTATCCAAAGAACCACTCTGTATTGGCATAAGCGTTGCGAATCATATATGTCAAAGATAATTGAAGACGGAGTAAAGTGCAAGGGCTATTGTATAAGTCTTAGATAACAGTGCCTAAGATGGATGTACTGAATAGTGCCTTCGGTTCATCCTGTTCCTGGATGACTTGTATGGACGGATGTCTGACAGGGTATTTCCAGACAATCACGTATATTGATTTCCCCAACCGTACCAAGAGTGGAAGCGAAGAAGGAAACTTCTTTTAGCTAACACATAATGTATTGTTGAGGACGTCGATCGGTGATTGGATGGATTTGATGATGTGGCATTCAAAGTGAATCTGATGTGATGATAAAGCGTAGCTTCTAGACTCATCAACCGGTAAATGACAGAAATCGGGCAGGCAGCATGGCTAAGTCGGTTGCACCGAAGTAGGGTGTATAATCACCTATCTAGAGAATATTCATTTGCTTCTTTAATCTATCAATGCTGTCTCATATATATACGGAAACGGTTGCTGATCCCAACCGTTGGTGATATACATTCGATATACTCAAGCAAAATGAGTGGTCGGTCATGTGTGGCTGAGTTGCAAGATGTTCTTGTTGAACTCCAGTGTATCGTTCCTAGAGTACACTGATCGGAAGGTGGTTCCATACCTTGTCATAGTTGGAAATCCATTACCCAATACGTGCTTGCGGTTTTGATTGTATACTATATATGTAGAACGTGAGATGAAAGCGTTTCTGCTAGATGATTATTATATTATGGTTGATAGACATTATTATAATATCAATAAAGATAATTTGGATTCTCATAAGGGAAAAACCCGTTCCGTTATATGGCGTGGTCTTATGAGATATCGTTTACTTGTTCGAACTGTTTAAACTGTTTTACTCATACCAGTCCCATGACTGACCCGGAGTTTATTTTGTTTTGTTTTCCCTAAACTCTTGGGTGCCCAATTTTGTACGAGCAGTCAAGTAGTCAGGAATTTACAGATACTTGAAGAGCTGGAGTAGGAGGCTTCAGGATCATATAGCTATTATTATTCCACTGTGTTGTAAGTACTGTACTTTGATAATGATGTGTATACATATACTGATTTTATTTCAAGGATATATTATCTATTATATGTTATTCGTTCCGCTGTGAGATTCGTGTTACTCTGATGTTGTCTTCTTCTTCTTCTATTCTAAGTTTCTATCTTATCTTTCCTCACCCTCTAATTTCTTTCATTAACTATTCGGTTATTTTCGATCCTTGGATGTTCGATATGTGTTGTATATCGGATAACCAAGATCGCATTTTTCCGGGTCGTTACAATAACTAATCATTTACCTAAATTTTCATGTTAACCCACTTGCATGTCAAATTTTAAACAACACATCAACAATCAAACCCAACCATGCAACCAAACTTATTTCATAATTTAATTTTATAAATATGGGAACAATTTAGTTCATCGTGAGTGGAAAAATCACTCACCTTTGCGTCCTTAGTTGATCGTATGTCCAACTGAAGGCCAAAAATTTTCGGTCTCCAAACGCTTTCAAACCAGTGTCATATCATCCTCAATTCCGCCACAAGTCCAACACATCCAACTGCGTCCAAAACTGAGTTAAAATGAGAAAGTTATCAACATTTCATCTTTGGAATTTTAAGTTATATAAAATTTAAATTAAAAGAATACTCACCAATCAAACAATGCCACGTCATCAAAGAAATACTCCCGCTCACCCTCTCTTTCCCATCACTACAGTAACCGAAGAAAGAACCCAATTGCACCGTGCCTTTGACCGCGATTTCCTCTCAACTCCGGCCATCAGAAGGGCCGAGACCACCACCAAAATGCTCAGCATTGAAATCTGCATCCATCCGTACCCCAACCCCCAACTCCGGTGCCCTCCTCCTCTCGCGGCGCCCTGAAGAATGAAATGGGTTTCTGCCCTTAATTGAACAAATTCCGACGATCCAATCCCTGATAAATGCTCTGACTACCATCAAACAACTCGTATGAGTCTCCTCCACCAAACCCATAACTTGATTTTTCCGATTAGCTGCCAAAACGAAAAACCCTAAATCGAAACATAGGGTTTTCGAATTTCCGAACGTTTGACCACAAATTTCAGCAAATCCGACTACAGCATGTCAAAACTGAGACTTCCCGTAGCTCCGTTACATTGAGGGCTTCGATTCGACATATAATATATTATAGTTCGGAGAGATTTGATTTTGAAGTTTGATTTTTATTTTGATTTAGGGTTTGGAGTGGTTTCAGCCATTAGAGAAACGATGGAGGAAAAATATACGTGAATAAGAAATGGGCTGATGGGATTAAAGGAATTTATTTATAAAGTATGGAAGGTCTAATACAATAAACAACCAATTATCTTATTACGTTGTTTCCTTTCACACTTTCTCTCGTACAGTCAAACGACAAGTCCGTTTGTAACGCAAATTGAAATCCTACTATAATTCATCGCCAGTTTCGTTGAATTCCGAGGCAGACGCCAAAACAGTTAAATTTCATAGTTAATTAAATAAATAAAATATTCAATTATTCGATTAACTGTTTTAAATTCAATTTTAAATATTTATAAATTTCCATTTAACCCAATTATGACTTAAACAAATTTTATAAATAAATTTCACACATTTTAAATCTAAATTTGATTATTTGAATTCAAGTTTGACTTTCAGTTATTATTACCCAGCTTAGAATTCCGCCATTTAACAAATTAAGTTTGAATTCTCTTTCTAACTTAACCCACTTAAATTTAAATTAGTTATTAAAAATACAAATCCCAAGTTACAACATTTCAAAAAAAAACAAATTTTGACATCTATTTATACTCAATCCAACCATCCACATCATTACAATCAACAAAATTTGGTTTTTCCCAATATTTTTCCATTTTATTTATTTTAAATCAAAATTTAAATATGTAGAAAATATGGGATGTTACATTCTCCCCCACTTAAAATCTTTTCGTCCTCGAAAAGAGAACGAAATAAGGTATTAAAAAAAATCATACTTTCAAATCCATACTTATAAAATTAACATTTGTAAAATAAGTATATAGCTGTAAAACCTCATAAATTTTCTAACTACCGAAATCACAGAAAATTTCGAAAGCATCTCCTTTGTATGGAGAGGTCCGGGAAAAATCTCCAACATATATATAAACTCAATATTCATCTCATCACACGATGAGGCATCCCAAAGTGGGGAAAAACAAAATATATATAACCATATAACGCAAATTTGTACCTTCTTTAGCGTTATTAGCAATTTTATTTATCTTAGCATTTAGCATTTAGCGCAAGCGAGCTCCGATGCGTAGCGCGACTTCCCTACACCTGCTACATACTCACATATACATGAGAATCAAACATATATACACTAAATAGCAAATGCATATAACTTACACAACATATCATCGACATTTCAACTACAAAACAATAATATTCATGACAGACCAGCAAATAAATCATGAATTATCACCCTTTAAATGATGGAATTTGACCAAAAGATACTTGGCAAAAGTTGTAGCATTTGTTTCAGGCTTTCTGAATTGTCCGGATTCGTCAAATTTGGATAATTCGTTCAAACATTATTACTATTTTAGTGAAGGCGAACACCTCAGCTCGTACACTGAAAAATGCAGGTCTGAGTTGTTCAACCTAGTTTTAAACCCTTTAAACATTGAAATTTTACCCAGCATATTAACGAAAAGTTTTAGTTCAGATCCTGGGCTTTCCGAATTGTACTCGCACATCGAAATCTGATGCTCCGTTAGGAAGTTACGGTCAAAACAATATCAATATACGCTTCAGTTTTAAATTTTCTACGTATACAACTACAACTAATTCTCGGATTTCGACCTAATTAACTTGAAAATTCGATGAGGCTCTAGTAACGAAATTTCTATTTCAGTTTCTTAGGTTTCCAAAAAGTCCGGAATCGTCGAATTCCGATCAGCCTACCAGAAGTTATGCACATTTTACTTCATCTAAATGAATATTTCAGATTTTTCGCACAAACGTCGAGTTATTTTATTTGGAGTTTCAACCTTCCGGTTTCAAAACTTAAGTAACACTTAACCATCTAAAGAGGGGTTATCGCTCCATTAAGCACATAATATGATTCACACTTTTATTGCTTAAATATATTCATGTTCGTTTCACTTATATCAAATGAATTTCATTCCATTTACTTATATTTCATTATCATCCATCCTGTATAAATTTCATTTGCAACTCATCCGTTTCACTTATTCTTGTTCATTTATTTAACTATTTACATTCACTTCATTAGTCGAGAAATGAATTCACACTCCATTTCTTACCTCATTCTGATATATTCTCTATTCATTTTCCCGTTTCATTTCAAGCATTAACTCTAGTTGAGATTTTGAATTCATTTTAATTTTTCCAACTTCTTGACTCTATTGAATTCTTAATTCATTAACATGGATCGATTTTCCAAATTTCATTACTTATTACTATTTACTTCAACTATGTTCCATTGAATTATCATTCCAAATTTCCATATTCGATTAGCCACTTACTTGAATTAATTCAGATCTATTTATTCAAATTATTCAAGTTCTTCCTCACCTCATCTTCATTTATATTTGGTTTAAATCGACCAATTCAGATTTCTTGAGTTTACTTCCATCTATTCAAATTCATTTGGCTTACTTGAATCTACTTAGTTTCAAATTCTCTTGATACTATAATTTAGTAAATTAGGCTTTAGTTTAATACTTTCCTATTTCCTATTCTTTCATATTTCAAATTCCTAATTTATTTCATTGTTCATACTTAGATTCATATTCGATACATTGTCCAATTGAGGTTTAACCCATTTAGAGTTTTATGCTTTCATTCCACATGTATACTAATTCACCCTTTAATTCCCTCAATTTTTTTTCCTTCACATTTTTCAACAATATAACTTCCTTCCCATTCTTTCTCGACTAACTTAATATACTTATTCATCACCCCAGTCATGGGTCATCACTTTTATTAGCCAATTATTGTTGTTTATTTAACACACTCCATTTAATTCCTAAGTCATAAGTTATTGCCACTTTTATTTACACAACCAGATTTTTTTCCAAATTCATTTTAGTCGACTTAGCTGAATTATATTCCGCAGTTAATTTCAACTTCTTTAACACTTATATCGACTAAATTTGGAATTGATTTAAACTTTATTATCGCTTATGCTTAAGAATTCCAATGTCCATATCTCTCCTCTCAAAACTTAAGTCCATTTCATGATTTTAAAATATAAAATTTTCATAAATCGTGTTATCTTAATACTTGAATCGATGTCATTAGTTAAGATGAACTTAAACTGCTTGATTCCGGATTTTATAACCCAAGTTTAAAATATTATATGTACCTACACCATCTATAGAAAATCATGCCACGTAAACTTAAATTCAAAACCTAATTTAATAAAGAACATATAAAATTTCACTTCTAAGCTAAATTTAAATTCAACCTTTAAATAACATATACCACTAACTTTTAAAAAAAATTATACCATATGAAATTATATCTAAAATACTTTGTCGAATCCATTTATAATTATTATTGAGGGGTCTCTCCCCACTTAAACCTTTCAGAATAAACATCGATAATGTGCGCACTCATTACCGACGTCGTTTCTAAGGTCCATGTAACACCCCACACCCACTATAGTCACTCACTAAGGGAATGCCATAGCATCGGTGGAGTATTTTAGTGAATATAGAACAGAAAAATTACAACAAGACAGATATAAATAGTACTTGAAATTTTTAAACATCATCTCATAACAGCGGAAGTAAAACATGTCTGGTTACATCATAAAACCACAATAAAGGTCAAGTACAATATCCATCAAAATAAAGAAGTACATAATCCCACTCTCATACAATAGCCAAACAAAAGAAAAGATAACTGGATAACTGGAGCTTTACATCTATCCAAGCTCCTAAAGACTGGAACAGCAATCCGATCAAGCTCCACTACTGCTAGGATCCACCGTAGGACCTGAGGGTTGGGAAAAAGATAAAAACAACGGGGTCAGACATAAGTCTGAGCGAGTCCTATAACTTTAACAATACAATCGTTAAAGTAACCAGAGAAGACATAAACTGATATACGGTAACATATAGGGATGAATGGCTACCCTAAGCAGTCAACTAAACGAAGATAAAGGATAAAGACGCATCTACCCTCCCTAAGGTAAATTACTAAACTGCACCACACCAGTCGTTCCTAACTTAAAGGTTGATCCCACCCAAGGACTTATAAAATTTACTAATTAGTACTTGCGTACCCCTAGGTGACCAAGTAGGCGCCACGGGGCCCTACAATCCACTAGGTGTACACACTACTTCCCATTCGATCGGCTCCCTAACGTAGATACCCGTGCTGGCCCCACCGTGGGATGTATCATTCCCCAATGTGGCAACCTGATGAAACTAAAGGTGCACGGCTTATATCTACTCGATGCAACAACGGCTTACCTACCAGCCCGGGCCCACTCACGCATATGAAGCCCGTTGGACTTGCGTTGCCACCGCTAACCCGTTTGCCTCTTACAGTCAAGCCCAGTATGCGTGTCCCGTCCTCGACATGGGTCGAGCCCACAAAGATACGTATGGGTTACTGGTTGAAATGGGCCTCCACAAGCTACCCACCTAAGCTTGTCCCTTTTTCTAGTATATCCCACTTAACCCTTTAATCATGTTTTAATTACATGTTCCATTTTGGTTAAGTATTCTAATCGTATTTTCTATTGCCACCCAAGGCAACCACTAGATTTTCTCATGCCACCCGAGGCACCCACTTAACCCCTCATGTCCCTCTACATGCTAATGTGGTTAAGTGTTTCTTAATTAATTAATTAAGAACGTAACCTTTGTAAAGACCTCTCACATTAGACTGTCTTTTATGACCGCTGGTTAAGCCGGTTGGGTCCGGGCAGCCTTATGTCATAACAGAGTCTAACCTCGTGTCTTTACATTAATTACGTATTTAGTTTGTGCCTAAGACCTCTCACATTGGGCTAACATTTGTAGCAACTGGTTAAGCCGGTTGGGTCCGGGCAGTTTTACGCTACAACTGAGTCCAACCTCGTGTCTTAGTCAATTAATTACACCTAATTAATCACCCTCATAATTTTATATTAATTATCCCTAATTAATCAAGTTTTCTTAACATGGGTAGACCTAACTTAATAGGTAAATTCCCATGGGGTAGACCTAACTCAATAGGTAAATTCCCAACACATAGTATGGGTACACCTAACCAAATAGGCAAATTCCCATACTATGTTTATTTATTTTGTGTTATGCATAATTATATTAATTTCACACAATCTTATTAACTTATGCATTTAATTACCCCATCGTTCCCACGTAATTTCGTTCATGATATAACACATATAAAAGGTGTCAACTTGCATATGAATGAACATGTTTCAAAGGTGCCATCTTGCATATTAACAAACACATAACTTGCATATGAACTTGCATAACATGTCACATAACTTGCATATAATATGTCACATAACTTACATATTCATTTTGCATAACAAACTTGCATATTAGCTTATAGACTTGCATAATGTGTCATCATGAACTTGCATATTAATAAACATGTAACTTGCATATTTACATACATGTAACTTGCATATTAACAAACATGTAACTTGCATATAAAGAAACATGTAACTTGCATATTTACATACATGTAACTTGCATATTAACAAACATGTAACTTGCATATTAACAAACATGTAACTTGCATATTTACATACATGTAACTTGCATATTAACAAACATGTAACTTGCATATTTACATACATGTAACTTGCATAGCATATTACCATGAACTTGCATAACATGCATATGATTACATAGCCCACAACTTGCATATTTAGCATCATGCAAACATAACATACATCATATTAAACTTGCATAAGCTTACATACTCAACATGCATAAACATAAGATTAATGCTAACATCATATCATATGATTCAAAGCTCATTAACCCACATACAAAACCATAAATCTCATCACATCTCATCTAATTAGTTTACCAAAAGATCATCAAAGTGATAGAAACTCACAACTAGCAACTTTGAACACCAAATGAAGAAGATTAAGATGCTAAGAAGGGATTAGAAGTTGATTAGAGAGTGATTAGTATGCAACCCTCTTCATAAAATTAGTGGAGGCCATGAGAGCTAGTATTTTGCCATAGTTTAGTTACTAGGTTTAATTATGAATGAATTAGGGTAGGTTAGGGTCTTATTTATAGATTAGGCAAGTGTTTTAGGCCATAGGATTAACCCTAGATTCAATCCAAGCCATCAAAGCATGTCTTGGGGAAGAAGTCAAGTGTAGGAACCATCTAGGGCCTTTAGATTAAAGATGGACCATGAGAACCATTCAAATGCAAAATCTGCACTTGAGCGAATCGGCCCACGGGTTGACAGCCAAACACCCTGGATTAACCCCTAGTCGACCCAGCGAGCTCGGGTCGACTTCAAAAATCGGCCGGTTCGGTTATTCCCCTCTCCCAATTCGCTGTTTTGAGCATTTTTGCATATTTATTTATTAAATTTTCAATTATATATATATATATATATATCAATATATATATATATATATCTACACAACCCATTTCACTTAATTAAGTATACTTTAATTTGGGAATTTTTCGTGAAACTTCGCGAGGCCATATCTTGGTCATACGGACTCCGATTTTCGAAAACTCGGACTCTATTTCGCGTATTTTTCCGAGACGAACGCAATGGCATAGCCCGTTTCCCTTGATTCCCATTTTAGAATTAAATTCTGCCTCGATTTATGTTATTACAGGTTATTGAAAATACGGGTTGTTACATTCTCCCCTCCTTAAAGGATTTCGTCCCCGAAATCTTCAAGTTAGGAAGAACGTATCCTACCATCCAATCATCCATCTACTCAAAGCATCATCCACGAGCAATCATTGTCCTTACAAGATTCTAAATGCTGGATGGATATATGCAAAAGTGTGTGTATATGTACTTACCTAATGCGAAAATCAGGCGGTTACTGATACAGTAAACCTCCTTAATGCAAACCATGATAGTGCCATGCATCCAATATGTATGCGAAACCCTATTGACACATACAAATTTCTACATGCGTGCACAACCATACACAAAAATGCATCATCCATACGATAACACAGCCATGATACATCCATCAATCTAACTACCACATCCATTTATGCAATATGCAACATGAAGTGACTGAGCCGATCTAGTGCCTAATGTGTGTGTATATGCATCCACGAGCAACCACTAGCAAACAATTGCATCCATATGCATCCATCAACCATAACATGTTTCAAACACATGTTTCAACCATAGGTTTTACCCTATCTAAAGGTCATAGGTATTAGCGAGAGGATATACTAAAGATAAGATAAGTACTAGACAAGCAATAAAGGAGAAGTTAAAAGACATACTCTCAAAAAGAAATGGATACAAAGAACGCATCTTCGCTTCCGTCTCCCAAGTAGCATTGCTTTCGTCATCTCCCCATTGCACTTTAACTAGCTGGACTTCTCTGTTCCTCAACTTCCTAGTTTCTGACCCAAGGATGCGAGTAGGAGCTCGTCGAATCGTCGCGTCACGCTCTACCTCTACATCTCTAAGCAAACTCGGCTCTACCACCTCTGCGGTCTCATGTAAGCACTTCCTCAAATGTGATACATGGAATACATCATGAACACCACTAAGTCTGTCGGGCAACTCCACCCTATATGCCATCCGTCCAATCCTTTCCTTAATAGGAAATGGCCCAACAAATCTCGGTGCTAACTTCCCAACGGACCCAAAGCGAACCACATTTCTCAATGGAGATACTTTGACAAAAACCATATCCCCAACCTCAAACTCAAGTTCCGTCCTTCTCCGATCCGCATAAGATTTCTGTCTATCTTGCGCTGCTTTCATCCTTCTTCGAATTAAATCAATCTTCTCTGAAGTCTCTCTAACCATATCCGGCCCAAGCAAGATCTTATTCGTAGATTCCCACCAACATGTAGGAGATCGACAAGGCCTTCCATAAAGAGCTTCAAAAGGAGCCATACCAATACTGGACTGAAAGCTGTTATTATATGCGAACTCCACCAAAGGAAGATGTTCTTCCCATGTACCTCCAAAATCCAAGATACAAAGCCTCAAGAGATCTTCTAAGATACGGTTCACCCTCTCGGTCTGACCGTCCGTCTGAGGATGATATGCGGTGCTCAAACACAACTGAGTCCCTACCGCCTCTTGCAAACTTCTCCAAAACTCACTAGTAAAGATAGGATCTCGATCACTCACAATGCTGGATGGCACGCCATGCAATCTAACAATCTCCCTAACATAGACCGAAGCAAGCCATGGAGCGGTCCTCTTACTCTTCACGGGTATAAAATGGGCACTCTTGGTAAGTCTGTCCACCACAACCCAAATTCCCGTATTGCCCTTCCTCGATCTCGGTAACCCATCGATGAAATCCATCGAGACACTATCCCACTTCCACTGCGGAACTTCCAATGGGTGTAGCAACCCACCGGGTTTCCTTTGCTCCGCTTTAACTTGTTGGCACACTAAACATCTAGCCACATACTCGGCTACATCTTTCTTCATACCGGCCCAGAAGAAAACTCTCTTCATGTCTTGGTACATTTTGTCTCCACCGGGATGAATAGTCATTCTTGAACGATGTGCATCATCCAAAATAGCCTTCTTCAAACCCTCATCTTGCGGTACACAAAGTCTACCGTCTCTATGCAACCATCCCTTATCATCTATGGTGTATCTACCCAAATGGCTGGACGACTCCCCTCTTATAAGCTTCTCTACCAACACAACCAACTGTGGGTCGTCTCGCTGAGCCTCGCCAATCCGTCTCAAAAGAGTAGGTCTAACCTCCAAGGATGCCAACAAACCAGGTACAAAATCAACAGAAGGTCTGAAGTCGAACAAAGAAAGAAACTCCAAGCTTCGCCGTTCTACGAACAATGGACTTAAAGATAGCCTTTTTCTACTCAAGGCGTCAGCCACCACGTTACCCTTGCCAGGGGTATATGCTATCTCGAAATCATAGGATGCTAAGAACTCCATCCACCTTTGCTGTCTTAAGTTTAAATCTTTCTGAGAGAATAAGTACTTCAATGATTTATGGTCAGTGAACAACTCGAATCTCTCACCAAGAAGATAATGGCGCCAAGACTTAAGTGCGAAAACAATCGCGGCCAACTCTAGATCATGGGTAGGGTAATTCTTCTCATGCACTCTCAATTGTCTCCCTCCATAGGCTATTACCCTTCCCTCCTGCATCAAGACTGCGCCTAATCCTGTTCCACAAGCATCGGTATAAACAACAAACGGCTTACTCCCATCTGGAAGCACTAAAACTGGAGCGGTGGTCAAAGCTCTCTTTAACCGTCGGAAAGCATCATCACAATCTACATCCCATGAGAAAACCAGATTCTTCTTCGTCAAGCGGGTTAATGGGGCTGATATCTTCGCGAAGTGTTTGATGAACTTCCTATAATATCCTGCCAACCCCAAGAAACTTCTTACTTCGGTAGCATTTTTAGGAACTTTCCAATCCTGGATAGATACTATCTTTGCGGGATCCACAGCTATCCCTTCCTTAGAGACCACATGCCCTAAGAATCGCACTTCTCTTCTCCAAAAATGACATTTAGAGAATTTAGCTTTAAGACCATGTGCTCGAAGAGTCTCCAACACTTCTCTGAGATGTAAGGCATGCTCTTCTTCACTCTTGGAAAAGACCAAGATGTCATCCACAAAAACTACTACAAACTTATTCAGATACTCTCTGAACACTCTACTCATGAGATCCACAAAGTATGCAGGGGCGTTTGTCAACCCAAATGGCATCACTAGCCACTCATAAAAACCATCCGGAGTCCGGAAAGCAGTCTTCTCTATACTGTCCTCCGCCACTCTCAACTGATGAAACCCTGTAGCTAAATCCATTTGCGAAAACACTGAGGCGCCAACCAACTGATCAAAGAGATCATCTATCCTCGGTAATGGGTGTCTATTCTTCTTTGTGAGCTTATTAAGTTCCCTATAATCCACACAAAGTCTGAGGGACCCATCCGCCTTCGTGGCAAACACTACTGGAGCTCCCCACTCCGATATACTTCGCCTTATAAACCCCTTCTCAAGCAACTCCCCTACTTGCTTATGAAGTTCCCTTCTCTCCCGAGGAGCCATGTGGCGCACTGGCAAAGACACTGGTTTGGCATTATCCACCAAATAAATTCGGAAATCTATCTCCCGCTTCGGAGGCAAACCCTTTACTTCTTCAAACACATCCGGATATTCCCGGACTACTCTGACAGAATGCAAACTCTCGACCGAAGCATCGAGCGATTCAATATAACTTAGCAAAACAGATTCCATGGGATTGCAAGAGATCTCGAGAGTGTTACCCAAGCGGGTCATGAGCCTGACAACTCTCCTTTCGCAATCAAGAACGGCACCATTACTGGATAACCAGTCCATGCCCAAGATCAACCCATAGCCCGTGAAGCCCAATACAAAAGCATCACATCTAAACTCAACGCTAAGTATAGAAATCTTCAAACCCAAACATATCATAGACAGATATATGGAGCCCCCAATTGGGTTTGAGACAACCAAGGGATCATCAACTAGACTGGTGTCTAAGTGCAGTGACTCAACTAACGATGATGAGATAAAAGAATGCGATGCGCCAGAGTCAAACAAAGTATGAACTGGATGATCAAACAGAAAAACCAGACTTTCAACGGAAATAGTTCTACCTCTCTGCTGAATCGGTGGAACTGAGAGAACCTGAACTTGCCCCCCTGACTGAGGTGGTGCTATAAGAGCTTGCACCTGCCCTCCTGAGGTAGAACCCGTCTTCTGCCCCTTCTTTGGGCAGTTTTTCACAAGATGCCCTGCTTCACCACAATGAAAGCAACCGGTCTTCTTCTTTTTGCAACAATCCTTACTGAGGTGTCCTGGTGTTCCACAATTGAAGCACTTCTTCTTCGTCTTCTTTTTGTCACCATTGCCTTTTCCGCCCTTGCCTTGTTGTTGTTGTTGCGGTTTCTTCTGATCCCCCTTTTTCTCTGGTGCCTTAGAATTCTTATCATCCTCATGCATAAGTGCCATGTAGACAAGCTTCTCAAAAGTGGCCCCCATAGGAATGTGAGTCATAGCTATTCCTTGCAATGGTTCGTTCAAGCCTCTAACGAACCTCAAAGCCTTCTTCTCCGGTGTATTCACCAACTCTATGCCAAACCTTGCTAATTGATTGAATTTGTTGACATATTCTTTCACCGTGAGATTCCCTTGCTTCAAATTCAAGAACTTCTCCATAAACAGATTCTCTTCCGCCCTTGAGAGAAACTTAGCCCCAAACCTTTGCTTAAAATCTGCCCAAGAGTCAACAGGGCGCTCTCCATTAGTGACCTCCCACCAGAATGAGGCCTCTCCCTTCATTAACCAAGCCGCCAACTTGACTTTCTTTCCCTCTTCCACTTCAAAGATATCTAGCAACTCTTCCACTTCCTTAAGCCAATCTCTAGCCTCTACGAAAGTCTCTGAACCAAGAAAAGGTTTTCCTCCTATAGCCTTGAACTCCTTGCAAACCTTAGCAAAATTATCCACTCTAGGCTGAGGAGGAGGAGCGGTTGTCTCTGGTGTAGTAGCATTGGCCGGACCCGCAGCCGCGGCCCTAGCCTCTTGCAACCTCCTATACCATAGTGGTATAACTAAACCCTCCGGGATGTTAAGATCTTCAGCCATGCTGAAACGAAAGAGGAAAGATTCAAAAAGGAGATTCCGAAAGATAAAGATATGGCTATTGGGGATTATGCTTTTCTTTTTCAAAAACTTTTTCTCTTAGAAGACATGCTTTTGAAAATACTTTCTTCGAAAATACTCTTAGAAAATAGTTTTTCTCAAAAATTTTATCTGTTCTGGTAACCTTAAGCTCTGATACCACGTGTAACACCCCACACCCACTATAGTCACTCACTAAGGGAATGCCATAGCATCGGTGGAGTATTTTAGTGAATATAGAACAGAAAAATTACAACAAGACAGATATAAATAGTACTTGAAATTTTTAAACATCATCTCATAACAGCGGAAGTAAAACATGTCTGGTTACATCATAAAACCACAATAAAGGTCAAGTACAATATCCATCAAAATAAAGAAGTACATAATCCCACTCTCATACAATAGCCAAACAAAAGAAAAGATAACTGGATAACTGGAGCTTTACATCTATCCAAGCTCCTAAAGACTGGAACAGCAATCCGATCAAGCTCCACTACTGCTAGGATCCACCGTAGGACCTGAGGGTTGGGAAAAAGATAAAAACAACGGGGTCAGACATAAGTCTGAGCGAGTCCTATAACTTTAACAATACAATCGTTAAAGTAACCAGAGAAGACATAAACTGATATACGGTAACATATAGGGATGAATGGCTACCCTAAGCAGTCAACTAAACGAAGATAAAGGATAAAGACGCATCTACCCTCCCTAAGGTAAATTACTAAACTGCACCACACCAGTCGTTCCTAACTTAAAGGTTGATCCCACCCAAGGACTTATAAAATTTACTAATTAGTACTTGCGTACCCCTAGGTGACCAAGTAGGCGCCACGGGGCCCTACAATCCACTAGGTGTACACACTACTTCCCATTCGATCGGCTCCCTAACGTAGATACCCGTGCTGGCCCCACCGTGGGATGTATCATTCCCCAATGTGGCAACCTGATGAAACTAAAGGTGCACGGCTTATATCTACTCGATGCAACAACGGCTTACCTACCAGCCCGGGCCCACTCACGCATATGAAGCCCGTTGGACTTGCGTTGCCACCGCTAACCCGTTTGCCTCTTACAGTCAAGCCCAGTATGCGTGTCCCGTCCTCGACATGGGTCGAGCCCACAAAGATACGTATGGGTTACTGGTTGAAATGGGCCTCCACAAGCTACCCACCTAAGCTTGTCCCTTTTTCTAGTATATCCCACTTAACCCTTTAATCATGTTTTAATTACATGTTCCATTTTGGTTAAGTATTCTAATCGTATTTTCTATTGCCACCCAAGGCAACCACTAGATTTTCTCATGCCACCCGAGGCACCCACTTAACCCCTCATGTCCCTCTACATGCTAATGTGGTTAAGTGTTTCTTAATTAATTAATTAAGAACGTAACCTTTGTAAAGACCTCTCACATTAGACTGTCTTTTATGACCGCTGGTTAAGCCGGTTGGGTCCGGGCAGCCTTATGTCATAACAGAGTCTAACCTCGTGTCTTTACATTAATTACGTATTTAGTTTGTGCCTAAGACCTCTCACATTGGGCTAACATTTGTAGCAACTGGTTAAGCCGGTTGGGTCCGGGCAGTTTTACGCTACAACTGAGTCCAACCTCGTGTCTTAGTCAATTAATTACACCTAATTAATCACCCTCATAATTTTATATTAATTATCCCTAATTAATCAAGTTTTCTTAACATGGGTAGACCTAACTTAATAGGTAAATTCCCATGGGGTAGACCTAACTCAATAGGTAAATTCCCAACACATAGTATGGGTACACCTAACCAAATAGGCAAATTCCCATACTATGTTTATTTATTTTGTGTTATGCATAATTATATTAATTTCACACAATCTTATTAACTTATGCATTTAATTACCCCATCGTTCCCACGTAATTTCGTTCATGATATAACACATATAAAAGGTGTCAACTTGCATATGAATGAACATGTTTCAAAGGTGCCATCTTGCATATTAACAAACACATAACTTGCATATGAACTTGCATAACATGTCACATAACTTGCATATAATATGTCACATAACTTACATATTCATTTTGCATAACAAACTTGCATATTAGCTTATAGACTTGCATAATGTGTCATCATGAACTTGCATATTAATAAACATGTAACTTGCATATTTACATACATGTAACTTGCATATTAACAAACATGTAACTTGCATATAAAGAAACATGTAACTTGCATATTTACATACATGTAACTTGCATATTAACAAACATGTAACTTGCATATTAACAAACATGTAACTTGCATATTTACATACATGTAACTTGCATATTAACAAACATGTAACTTGCATATTTACATACATGTAACTTGCATAGCATATTACCATGAACTTGCATAACATGCATATGATTACATAGCCCACAACTTGCATATTTAGCATCATGCAAACATAACATACATCATATTAAACTTGCATAAGCTTACATACTCAACATGCATAAACATAAGATTAATGCTAACATCATATCATATGATTCAAAGCTCATTAACCCACATACAAAACCATAAATCTCATCACATCTCATCTAATTAGTTTACCAAAAGATCATCAAAGTGATAGAAACTCACAACTAGCAACTTTGAACACCAAATGAAGAAGATTAAGATGCTAAGAAGGGATTAGAAGTTGATTAGAGAGTGATTAGTATGCAACCCTCTTCATAAAATTAGTGGAGGCCATGAGAGCTAGTATTTTGCCATAGTTTAGTTACTAGGTTTAATTATGAATGAATTAGGGTAGGTTAGGGTCTTATTTATAGATTAGGCAAGTGTTTTAGGCCATAGGATTAACCCTAGATTCAATCCAAGCCATCAAAGCATGTCTTGGGGAAGAAGTCAAGTGTAGGAACCATCTAGGGCCTTTAGATTAAAGATGGACCATGAGAACCATTCAAATGCAAAATCTGCACTTGAGCGAATCGGCCCACGGGTTGACAGCCAAACACCCTGGATTAACCCCTAGTCGACCCAGCGGGCTCGGGTCGACTTCAAAAATCGGCCGGTTCGGTTATTCCCCTCTCCCAATTCGCTGTTTTGAGCATTTTTGCATATTTATTTATTAAATTTTCAATTATATATATATATATATATATATATCAATATATATATATATATATCTACACAACCCATTTCACTTAATTAAGTATACTTTAATTTGGGAATTTTTCGTGAAACTTCGCGAGGCCATATCTTGGTCATACGGACTCCGATTTTCGAAAACTCGGACTCTATTTCGCGTATTTTTCCGAGACGAACGCAATGGCATAGCCGTTTCCCTTGATTCCCATTTTAGAATTAAATTCTGCCTCGATTTATGTTATTACAGGTTATTGAAAATACGGGTTGTTACAGTCCAAGAAGAGATTATACCCTCTTTGTAAAATCTTTAAAACAATTTTCTTTTCGATCATACCTATAATATGATATTATTTAAAACTTTGGCAAAACTATTTCAAAAATACCCCAGGATCAAGTTTCAAGTTCATTTCTATTTCAATCACAAACCCTTTACCCCTAATTATACCTACGAGCATTTCATTCCAAATATTTTCGAAAACCATTAAATTTCCAACACCTATTAATTATCTCTTATTATATTTATTATTCAACCGACCATAATAGGCAATAAATTAATATTATTACCTACTAAAACGAATACGTATATACTTGAACCAATAATATATATTTGATATATTTTAAAATATAACCGAAAACCATATTATGTCGACCATTCTGTTTGATCATTTAGAAATTCCTATCGATTCTATGGCGTCCCATATATCGACCAGAATCCATAAATATTCAACAGAACAAGTCAACACAATGTAAAACCAATTTGTATCAACAATACAAGTACGCTCTCTTATATCACTCAAACCTATTCTAGGGTGTTTCTAACCCCATCTTTAATGAGTTGATTCCCAAACAGTGTCAAGGTTATCACTAACCATCGCTCTGATACCAACTGTAACGACCCACATTTTTGACCATTCAAATCGACAATAAACCACACATGTCGACCCAAACAAATCGCCAATGCAGGTAGTTATTGGAAAAAAGAAGAAAAGGAAAGAAGAGAAAAACCAATCACACAATCTCACAGGGGAAGGGCAACATATAATAAACAAATAGTAGTTTAAAAGCAGTTGAAATGTATACATTGGTCACAACATTAAATGATTATCAGAGTTACATATATATACAGATGTACAAAATAAGAAGTAGAAAAAAATGCAGTGGAAATACATACTTATAATTGATATATATACCAAATCCTCGTCTTCATCCTCCAAGCTATTGCAATCTTTGCTAACTGCAACTTCTGCCGACCCGAGCGTATTGCATAAAAAGGAAACACAACAAACACTCGGATCAGCACTAAATCATTCTCATATTAGTCAAATTAAAATACGGAATAACTTGAGTGTGATAACCCCAAACTTCCGTTGACCGAAAGTAAGGATAATCATTTGGAATACAACATATTTATAACAATAACAGATCTCAGATAATATCATAACACATAATTATTGCAGCGGAAAAGGTATAAGTCATAAACACCACATCAACAGAACCACAGAGTACGCAGTTTACAGGATACAACTTAGCAAAACAAAAATATGAATCAAAGGAAATAAGTTTCAAAGGAAATAGGTTTAAACTCTATGACGTACATCAAAATACAAGATAGAATAAAGTCTCTAAAGTAAAAGGTAATGATAAAAGATAGTCTTCGTCTTTTCCTTCCCAGCAGTCTTCAATCCAGAAATGTGTACTTCAGAACCTGTCACTTGGCTGCCCGTGTAAAGAGAGGGCACCCGAGTTTGCAAAGTGAAACAAACATCGAGTCAGTCATGGGACTGGAATGAGAAATCTTTCTATACTAGTTAACATTTTTGGCGAATCACAGGACCACGCCGCTAAAGCGGAACGGGTTTACTCCATTGGATTGCCAGTGCATAATTTAATAAAGTTTATACAAAAACAACAAAATGACTTTTGAAAAATGAAACCAACATAAGACTCAAGTCCTATCACACAATGCAACGCAAACAGGAGGATAGAGTTTTCCCTTATGATGATCAAACATGCTTAATACGTGTAAACTAATATTTTTATATTATCATTAGTGTCTAAGCAGTATTAAAATACTTCAATATAAATGTATCAATCCTTGACGGCATGGTACCCCATCCTACTATGTCGCCGTATATAAGTTTACAATCAAGACCGAAATGTCGTATTGGAAATTGGTTTTCCGTCATGAAATCGAGGCTAGGGATCATACTCTCCGATTCGAGACACTCTAGCAAATGCCTCAGGATCACACCTATGGGAAACCCTTGGATGCGGTAGGGCTGGTCCCCACCTAACGGTAGTGGATTGGAAATTCCTGAACACACGTTTCCCGGTTCCTTTGAACCTATGAAATGACCACTTCCGGCCTATAAAACTCAAGGTACCTCAATCCATCATCCACATAAGTAAAATGTCAGCCAGTTTAAGCACTGACACTACCCCTAGCTAGAAAGGAACGTGTGCACTCCCTACGGTCCATATCCCGTTTTTGACTCATACTGAGGTGTGAGGCTCGCGAAGTCACGCTATACTCAAAGCTATGCCTAAACAGGCTATGCTTTGATCATCAACCACCAAGGCATGCTTTTCAACAAAAGCCTTGATCATTGCATCTTGGCGTGCCACATTGACAATTCACGCCATGTGATCGATAACTATTACTATATACCATGGTGTTAAGCAGAGAATAAATTCTCCACTACCAAACAGACATATATTAATACAAATCGATTTAATTACATGAAATGAATTCCAACGTCAGACACGCATCCATTTACAAGTCCGTTCTGGGTCTGAACGAAACCGGAGACACCTAAGAGGCGCTCGCTTATCCGCACGACCAACACATACGTCCGGACAACTACTGCTTCAACCCCGTCCTGGGAGCAAGTCAGTCCAAGGCATCAGTAGTCGTCGTCCATTCCATATGAAGATCGTCGGTCTTCAACCACCGTCTTCTATACCTTTTATTTAATCGTCGTGTAATTATTTGAAATGAGTTAAACTCGGCCTTTTCAAACAATTATCTCAAAATTATCATTTAAATCATTTCATATCGTTAATATCTATATATAATGATTTATCGCTATTTTTATTTATTTTAAAAGAAAAAGAATTGCTCAAGATAATAAAACGACGCTTCGAGTTAGTGGGCGGCCTTGGCGCTATTTTTACCAAATTTTGATTTACACATATCTCGAAATCTAACTGTCGGATTTTTGTGAAACTTATATCGTTGGAAAGCTCTTCCCAAAGCGGTCCTAACGGTTCCAGTTTTGGGAAAATCCAACGGTCGGATCTTTCGGTATAGTCGTTTAAAATTACGATTGCCGATACGCAAACTACTGCGCGCGTTTCGTTTTAATTTTATATTTATATATATATATATAAATATAAAATTATATCGTTCGATGATTTCAACTATAAAAACTCCTTCTTTTTATCGCATCTAAAATGACGATAAAATATCACTTTTATTTTCTATCTTTTTTTATCGCATCTACCATGTTGATAAGATGTCACTTATTATATCTCTATTTTATTTATATCTAGATTATAAATAAAATTCACTTTCTAAAGCGGTGTTTTTATTTACATATGAAATGTAAACAAAATGTACTTTTTTTTCTTCATATTTTTATTCACATCTAGAAGTAAATAAAAAGGTACTATTCATATCTTTGTCTTTTATTTGCAACTAATTTGCAAATAAAAAGTGTAATCTCTTTCTATGTTTTATTTGCATCTAAAAATGCAAACAAAAATGTAATTCTTTTCTATGCCATATTTTATTAACACTAGATATAAATAAAATGTTCTTTTTTACTATGTCATGTTTTATTTACACTAAATGTAAATAAAATATTCCCTTTTTCTTTTTCTTCTTATTTATTTACTCTACATGTGAATAAATGTAACTTCTTCTATTTCTTATTTATATACAATGGAAATAAGGTGTTCGTTCTTTCATTTACACAAATAAGTGTAAATAAAATAGCATCACAAATTTTTAGTTTTTTTCAACTATCAAATTTTGTACTTTTTCTAATGATTCAAATTCTGTTCATTTTCTAATGACCAAAATTTGATCTTTTCAAATGATCACAATGGACTTACAACTAAATTTGTTCTTTTTACTTACATATGAAATGCAAATAAAATTCAATCGCTAAACTTGTTCTTTTATTTACAAAGAAAAATGCTAAACAAGATTTCATCGCTAATTTGGTTCTTTTATTTACATAGCAAAATGTAAATAAGATTTCAATTCAAATTTGATTC
This sequence comes from Allium sativum, assembly GCA_030737875.1. NCBI lineage: Eukaryota > Viridiplantae > Streptophyta > Magnoliopsida > Asparagales > Amaryllidaceae > Allium > Allium sativum. Next base: position 534,138,247 of record CM060915.1, read on the forward strand.
TTTTATTTACATAGCAAAATGTAAATAAAGTCATCGCTCAATTTTGTTCTTTTTATTTACATATAAAATGTAAATAAAATTTCATCGTTACATTTGCTCATTTTTTTATTCACATAAGGGATGTGAATAAAAGTTCATTGCTAAATTTTTTTATTTTATTCCCATAAGGGATGTGAATAAAATTCTATCGTCAAAATTGTTATTTTTATTCATACAAGAAATGTGAATAAAGTTCTATCCCTAAGTTTGCTCTTTTTATTTACAAAGGAAATGTAAACAAAAACACTTTTTCAATAATCGAGTTTTGACCCTTTTTCTTTTACAAATGTAATGTAAATAAAATCACTTTTTCATATTTCAAGTTTTGACCTCTTTCCTTTATTTACAAAGAAATGTAAATAAAATATAATTTCATGTTCGCTAATCAAATTTTGATCTTTTTCTTTTATTTACAAAGAAATGTAAATAAAATATCATTTCATGTTCGGTAATCAAATTTTGATCTTTTTCTTTTATTTACAAAGAAATGTAAATAAAATATCATTTCATGTTCGCTAATCAAATTTTGATCTTTTTCTCTTATTTACAAAGAAATGTAAATAAAATATCATTTCATGTTCGCTAATCAAATTTTGATCTTTTTCTTTTATTTACAAAGAAATGTAAATAAAATATCATTTCATGTTCGCTAATCAAATTTTGATCTTTTTCTTTTATTTACAAAGAAATGTAAATAAAATATAATTTCATGTTTGCTAATCAAATTTTGATCTTTTTCTTTTATTTACAAAGAAATGTAAATAAAATATCATTTCATGTTCGCTAATCAAATTTTGATCTTTTTCTTTTATTTACAAAGAAATGTAAATAAAATATCATTTCATGTTCGCTAATCAAATTTTGATCTTTTTCTTTTATTTACAAAGAAATGTAAATAAAATATCATTTCATGTTCGCTAATCAAATTTTGATCTTTTTCTTTTATTTACAAAGAAATGTAAATAAAATATCATTTCGTGTTCGCTAGTCAAATTTTGATCTTTTTCTTTTATTTACAAAGAAATGTAAATAAAATATCATTTCATGTTCGCTAATCAAATTTTGATCTTTTTCTTTTATTTACAAAGAAATGTAAATAAAATATCATTATATTAACATAGCGCTAAAAATAAGGTTCCACTTCGATGTCATGACATCACACAAATTATAAGGTTTGATTTCAATGTGATAACACTACGCTAGATATAAGGTTCATTCACTAATATGTTAACATAACACTACAAATAAAGTTCATTTTCAATGTGATAACATGAAATGACAAAACATATCTCTTTTTATGTTTGAATTGATAAAATAGATCAACTCAAAAGAGGCAAAGAGTGGTAACAATATATGTGACAATCATATTTCTTTTATTTTTGAATTGATAAAATAGATCAATTCAAAATAAACACAAGTGATAACTTAGCATGGCAAATCATATCTCTCTATTTTTTTGAATTGATAAAATAGATCAATTCAAAATAGACAAAAGTGATATCATAGCATGATTAATACACATGGATCTACAACTATACATTACAACACATCTCAATCCATCATCAACATGTCGGAAACAAAAATAGAATTGAAGCATAAACATGTGATTATTACAACGCAAACAAATAAACTAAATTAATTAATTAATTTAAAGAAATCTCACAGTCGTTCGCGATTTAGTCCAAAATTCCAACAGTCCAGAATTGTCTCGTTTCAGTTCAGAGTCGTAGATCTTGTCAATACGATCACAACGCTTCTGAAATTGTAAATTTTCGAGTTCAAACGAATGAGTTACGAATTAATTAAGTTAATAACAATTGATATTAATTAATTAAAGAAATAAACCTTTCTTCTACACTCAGATGGAGGCCGCCGTATTTACTACTCTGTTCAATCCTAGGGCTCAAATTTGCGATCAAACCGGGACAAATTGGCACGATCGGATGACCCTGCGGCGGAGAGCACGGCAAGGCCCACGTGCGCCTGGGAGAGGGGGCAACTCGGTGGGACCTAGGGGGAGGCTGGCGGGGCTTTTGGCGGTGGCTTTGGGTGTGTGTGGTTCGGTGATGGTGGCACCAGAGAGCGATCAAGTGGTATGGAATCGTAGAGAAGAACAAGAGCTTCGAAATGATGTAAAATATGTGGTCTAATTCTTGGAGGAGAGGGAGAACTTAGTAGAAGAAGGTGGGACAAATTAGGCCATTGATATTAGGGGTGGCGACTGAAGAAGATAGATGAATAGTGATTTGACCTAGGGGTTTTCTCTATTTTTATAATGTTTTTAATGTATTTTTACAATTAAATCCAAATCTCCTTAACCGTTTCGAATCCAGTCCAGCAGAATGTGTCCTTAGACAATAGCCCATGTTCCGGATCCAACGAACAGGCCCCGTTAGTTCAAACGGCCGTCTATGGCCTGTTTTATTTAAATTTAATAATTAATTCCTTTATTAATTTAATTTGTTCGCATAAATAAATCCACCGAGGCCACATACGGACTCAGAAAAATCCAGAAAAAATATATTTTTCTTCGTTATGACGATACGGTCCGAACAAAATTAATTTCGTTGTATTCTGAGATTGTTTGAAAAATGGCAATTTTTCAGTCGATCAAATTTAACTAAATTGAACAAAACACAGTTTCTTTCACCACGCTCACATACTAACTTGAAAAATTCTAAAAATTGAAACCTGGCAATAATTTGACATTCCGGTTCCAACGAAAGTGGTTTCGTCGAAAACAGAGATTGTTTTAAAATTGACTATTTTCACTGGCTTTAATATTATTTAAAAATGAAAATTTTAATTTCTGCCACATTTTTCCACCAAATTATTTAAAATAAATTTTTTAAATTGGTTCGGATTTTCCGGGTCGTTACATTGAGTGTCATCGGTGCAGTAACTCAAGAGATGTTACGGGTTTTCCATCTCTCGAGGATCCGTTAAACTAATACATACATAGTATAATACGCTATTATGATAATGTCTATCCAGTAAAGTAAATATCATAAAAATAGCGTAAGCGGGATTACCATATTACCCTTACGCCGTTTACAGGCATCAACAGTCTATACAGTACCGTAAATTCACTGTACTGGTGTTATCAGAGGGCACTCCATAGAAGGCAATGCTAAATCAAAATCGTATGGGGCTCGATATGGATCAATATGACAAGGCACTCGAGGCAATGCCCAGGGTATGATTCTACCAATTGCATTCCCGGACCAGTGGTAACGCATAGCAGCCACTACCGCCCACCTCGGATCACACCCCCAATTAAAAGGGGCCCTAATCATCATCATCATAGTCATAGAAATAGTATCGAAGAAGTGTGTCCGATCAAAGGTGTTACCTCAATTAATCACGGTATAGCTCCTGTTTTAGTCATTTCAATTATGACCCGAAAGTCAAGGCTATATTTGTTATCGTTCATCTTCTTCAATCCGACAATTGCCTCCAAGTCATCACATCTCATTCTGGATACGTCAAAACATTCACAGTTGTTAAAGTGGTATCGACACTGACAGAGAGTATGCCACTTGTCGACTCCGGTCTCTTTAACAACCAACGTTTACATTTTTCCACATTGGTCGGTTCTTTTACTTTTCACAAAGGTTCGCTTTCATATCAAAATATCATATTTTGTTTCCAACCAAGTTTATATACAAAAAGAATGTAATTCCATTTCAACATATCATAATCATTCCCAAACCAGTTATATACTAAACTAGAATATATTTCATATCCATACATTAAAATCATATAATACTTCAAACAGTTGATATATATATATATTCAAGTAGAATATATTTCATATCAAAGCTTTCAGTTATTCCAAATCGAGTTATGTTCGAAATCCATTTATATTCCAACAAAATATATATTTCATAACAACTCATTTCAATCCCTTAAGAGATAAATTTATATTCGAGTAGAATAAAATTCACATTCCATATTAAATTGGTTTAGAAATCACTTTATATTTAAAGAGGATATAACTTATCTCTACTCCGTTAGAACCATGGTTTAAACCCAAACACTTTCCATTCGAAAGAAATTAACGATCATTTAATATAAGTTGAAAAATATAAATGCTTATAAATAAAAATCTTTATATAAAAATACCTATATATATAGGATATAATAGCTGGAATAAAATAATATAATTTAAAACACTATGTATATACACAATTTAAAAGTTTTACTAATTAGTTTAAGAAATAAAATATAAGGAAAATTTAGTTATCACAAAAATAGTTTTAGGTAAAAGTTTTTAATAAATAAAATTTTAGAAAGAAATAGTTAGTGGAAATCAAACAGGGTAAATGTATATATATATAATAATAAAATCCTTTAACCATAATCGTTCCTTTCTTCTGAACTCTAAACACTTGGATCTATACTCCAGTCTCAATGGAGTTAACATAGTTTAATATCTTGATGCAAACACCATTCCAAGCCCATCTTTCAATTCAGCAGATTCAAACCATATTCGTATTAAGTTTAAACAACTCCAAATATCTTCGATTATCTTTATTCCGAAATGAAATTCAATAAGAATTTATTAAATTCGAGTCCACCAAATTACTGGTATAAATCCCAAATCGAAAAAAAAACTTCCAAATTAGATTTGGGAAAATTTCCTTAACCATTTCAAATAACATCCAGGATTCAGATCTTAAAGGAAAAACAAAATTTTATTGAAAATCGACACATTTCCTTTAAATGAGTTTTCCATCAAATAGAATTTCGAATATTTAAAAAAAATCATTTAACTAACCGATGTCCATATATAATTTGCTATCCTATGGCCAAGTGATTCTAATTTTTCGATATTTCAGTGATGGGTCTATATCAATTCAATCCAAATCAGGGTCACAGAGATTTATCATTTCACTCTGTGTTCTTAATTTATTTCTATCGATTAATCCCGGTTTATTAGATGCCCGTAACATCAAGGATAAATGGGATAAGTCGTCATAATGAACATGCAATACAATATACTGAAATATGGAGCATTAACAGTGTTAATATCAATTCAGTAATAAATCTCAACCAAACATCCATCACAACCATTCCATTCAACTGATCAGCATTAAACTGTTTCTGGATTTAGCAAGGGTTCGAATTTCCAGTTAGAAATTAAAATTAAATTAAATAACTTATCATTTACCTAAATTTTCATGTTAACCCACTTGCATGTCAAATTTTAAACAACACATCAACAATCAGACCCAACCATGCAACCAAACTTATTTCATTATTTAACTTAATAAATATGGGAACAATTCAGTTCATCGTGAGTGGAAAAATCACTCACCTTTGCGTCCTTAGTTGATCGTACGTCCAACTGAAGGACAAAAATTTTCTATCTCCAAACGCAGTCAAACCAGTCTCATATCGTCCGTAATTCCGCCACGAGTCCAACGCATCCAACCGCATCCAAAACCAAGTTAAAACGAGAAAGTTATCAACATTTAATCTTTGGAATTTTAAGTTATATAAAATTTAAATTTAAAAACCCTCACCAATCAAACAACGCCACATCATCAAAGAAATACTCCCGCTGACCCTCTCTTTCCCATTGCTATAGTAACCAGAGAAAGAACCCAACCACACTGTGCCTTTGACCGCGATTTCCTCTCAGCTCTGGCCACCAGAAGGGCCAAGACCACCACCAAAATGCTCAGCATTGAAATCTGCATCTATCTGTACCCGAACCTCTAACTCCGGTGCCCTTCTCCTCTCGCGGCGCCCAGAAGAACGAAACGGGTTTCTGCCCTTAGTTGAACAAATTCCGATGATCCAATCCCTGATAAATGCTCCGACCACTATCAAACAACTCGTATGAGTCTCCTCCACCAAACCCATAACTTGAATTTTCCGATTAGCTGCTAAATCGAAACCTAGGGTTTTAGAATTTCCGAACGTTTGACCACAAATTTCGGCAAATCCGGCTACTGCATGTCGAAACTAAGACTTCCCGTAGCTCAGTTACATCGAGGGCTTCGATTCGACATATAATATGTTATAGTTCGGAAAGATTTGATTTCGAAGTTTGATTTTTATTTTGATTTAGGGTTTGGAGTGGTTTCAGCCATTAGAGAAACGATGGAGCAAAAATATACGTGAATGAGAAATGGGCTGATGGGATTAAAGGAATTTGTTTATAAAGTATGGAAGGTCTAATACAAGAAACAACCAATTATCTTATTACGTTGTTTCCTTTCACACTTTCTCTCGTACAGTCGAATGACAATTCTGTTTGTAACGCAAATCTAAATCCTACTATAATTCATCGTTACGGATCCAATGGCGCCAGTTTCGTCGAATTCCGAGACAGTCGCCAAAACAGTTAAATTTCACAGTTAATTAAATAAATAAAATATTCAATTATTCGATTAACTGTTTTAAATTCAATTTTAAATATTTATAAATTTCCATTTAACCCAATTATGACTTAAACAAATTTTATAAATAAATTTCACACATTTTAAATCTAAATTTGATTATTTGAATTCAGGTTTAACTTTCAGTTATTATTACCCAACTTAGAATTCTGCCATTTAACAAATTAAATTTGAATTCACTTTCTAACTTAACCCACTTAAATTTAAATTAGTTATTAAAAATACAAATCCCAAGTTACAGCATTTCAAAAAAAAAACAATTTTTGAAATCTATTTATACTCAATCCAACCATCCACATCATTACAATCAAAAAAATTTGGTTTTTCCCAATATTTTTCCATTTTATTTATTTTAAATCAAAATTTAAATATATAGAAAATATGGGATGTTACAATAATAAATTTTGAGGAATCCAGTTGGATTCCTCCAACTTGTTTCCCTGCTTCCGTAGATGTTAGCCAACATATATAATATCCATCCTGCTTTGAGGTAGGATATCGTGGTATAGAAGGTCATCCACTATCATAGTGTGGGGCGTATAGGGTCATCCGCTAATAATACTACGGACATCCGCTAATGGTACTGCGAGAATCCAACCACCAATATATATATATATATATACATATATATACATAATAACCACAATCACCAAGCCTAAATAACTAATAGATTTATATATATAATAACAAACACTGATAAACAATTTATAAATGCATCCAAGCAGTCAACACTTTATTTTTAACGAAAATAAATAAATTCAAGTGTGAGATTTTACTCACCGGGATTTTTCTTTGTCGAACATCCAATTTAGTTCCACATTGTTGCGTCTACCAGTCAACTCAAATTGTCTCAACCAAATGTAATTTGCCCCTACGATTATTTATTTTTATTTAACGATTAACCATTTATTAATTTAAATTATCCTACTTAAATAAATAAACGAATTATTCTATGAATTTAAATTTCAATAAAACGTATACCTTATGGTTCTTGAAATTCTTCGACTGATCCTTGAAACACACTCAACAATTGCTTATCCGATTCCACTACAAAATTGTTCAAAAGCAACTTATACTACTTCAGAAATTTTCACAAGCCTCACTTTTAATCTGGTATTATTTTCTACCACCTCATCTTCTACCTACTATTGCTACACCCTACCAATCGACCCCAACAGCTCACAGTCCGAACTCCATTCACTACACTGATTTCTGCTACACTACTACAACCCATCAGTCTTTTTTATCCTCCACTAACCCACTCCTTTCACACTCTGATCAACAAACAGAAACAAATACTCGAACATTGCATAGATAACAACTTCAAAATGGATTCCAAGATTTTGAAACTAGACCCTCAGCAAGACTCAAGCAAACTAGAAAATGGTACGACATCAACTAGACACCCATTTTCCCATTGCAAACCCATCAGTAGCACACGCATTCATCATCTATTAGAATGGTTATAAAGGAATTAGGTAATGATTTGGAAAGAACAAATTCAAAAATGAATTTGGAATTTGAATTAACCTGAAATGGTAGATAAATTCCGAAGTCTGGAATATAAATCGAACATAGATTATTTGAGAAAGAGTTATTTATTGAAATTCGATTATACCAAATTTAAGGAAGTAGTTAATTTTACTTTCCGTTTTGAATCAAATTTAAAATTTTAATTAATTTATTTATTGAAATTAATAAGTACAAGTTATATTTTTATAAACCAAATATTTGGAAATAACGACTACAACGCTATCGATATAATAAATGTTTTGTAAATCTAAACAGCGATTATAACGTTGCTATTATAATAAATGTTTTGTTAATCTAAACAACGATTTTAATGCAAGCATTATAATTAATGTTTTATAAATCAAATATTTGGAACACAGCGATTGTAACGCTATCGTTATAATCAATGTTTTTCCGTAAAAGAAGTGGATTCTTAGAATGAAATCTGAGAGCCGCGTAAGCAATGTTTTGTTTGAAGTTGTGAGCTTTGACTATTGCGAAGTTGAGAATGTTGTTCAGTTATGGTCTGAGAGGTAATTATACCCCAACTTGATTGACTTCATGATTGATGGAGTAATGGTTAAAGTTCGATAGTGAAGATTGGTTACCAATATGGTTAGTTAATAAATGATTAATGGTTTAAGTTATAATAACGATGTTTTATAACGTCGCGTTAATTTAAAGGATTTTGAAATGTTTTCTCAAATAAAATGAGAGATATTTTCTATGCATAGAAAATGAAATGAATTGGTCAACGATGAATTAAGAAAGGGAATATGGAAATATTTTCCGATATTAATAAGGTATTTTTCTGAATATAGAAAATGAGGATTCATGAATATACAGAAATGTTTTCTAACTGAAATAAGAGATATTTTATCAAATAAAGAAATTAGGATATTAGGAATGTTTTTCCAAGAATCGAGAGACAAAATAGAGCTTTTAAAGGATACGAAAGACAGGGAAACAAGAATTAGAAATAATAATTTAACAAGAAATTAATTTAAAAGGGCCCATTGTTGTTTGATGCTTGATCGATAGAATTTCCATTTGGAAATAGGATCCTTGGTTGTATGGATGTTCCTTTGATAGTTAAATCACCGACTATCAAAGTTTTATTTTATTTTATACCTCCATTGTCAATATGGAGAGACCGGGATCAGGTTTCTTATTTGAAAACCACTCTGTATTGGCATAAGCATTACGAATCAACTTATGCTGAAGATGTTTGAAGACGGAGTAAAGTGCAAGGGATGTTCTGCCAATCCTAGGTAGGAATTGCCTAAGATGGATTGATGGGATAGTAACTTCGATTTGTCCAGTCCCAGGACAACGTGTATGGATGAATGTTTGACAACGTGACATTCAAAGTAAATGATGGCAAGATGTTCTGAAGGATGATCGTGACTTCAAGCCTCATCACCCGGGAAATGACAGAAATCGGTCAGGTAGCATGGCTATGGGGGTCATTCCCATGTGGGGTATTATCACCTGATCTATAGAAATTTCATTTGCTTTTTATTCTATTCGTTGTTGTAAGCTTTCGGTAACGGTTGCTGATCACAACCGTTGGTGATAATATGCTCGATACACTCAAGTTAAATGAGCGGTCAGCCATATGTGGCTGGGTTGTAAGATATTCTTGTTGAACCCCAGTGTATCACCTCTGGAGTACACTGATCGCAAGGTGGTTCCATACCTTGTCATAGTCGGAATCCAATCTCCAATAAGCGCCCTGGGGTTTTTGATTTTATATTATATATGGAGCGTGAGATGCAAGCGTTCCGCTAGATTCTATTTTATTTGATTTAGACACTATTATAATACTACTAGATTTTGATATCAAAATGTTTTGGGTTATCGTAAGGTAAAAACCATATGTGTTTATGTGTGGATCTGTCTTACGATTATCATTTCTTTCGAAAGTATTTTTTAAAAGTTAAACCAATGGTTGGAGTTTACTCACACCAGTCCCATGACTGACCCAAAATTTATTTTGTTTTGTTTTCCCTAAACTCTTGGGTGCCCAAATTTGTACTGGCAGTCAAGTAGTCGGGATTTTACAGATTCACATGGAGGAGCCTGAAGCAGGAGGCTTCATCAATTAGCTATAGGCTATCATACTTTCCGCTGTGTACTATGTTGTATCTGGAAATGGGTATTTATAACTGTTTCAGGAATAACTGTTATGCTCGAATGATGGTATATACATACAGTTACTGATTTGTATTTCAAAGGTTATGTTATACAATATATTTTCTTCGTTCCGCTGTGAGATTTGTGATCTTCGATTTTCTTCTACTCTAAGTTTTCTTTCTTACTATTTCTTATCCTCTAACTTCTTTTTATTAATGATTCGTATTTATGTGTCCTTTGGGTTGGACGTGTGGTGTTATTAGTCAACTCAAAGGGTAGGGATATTCGGGCCATTACACAATTTATAAGCAAATCGATGTATTCTTTTATTATGTTGGCACATGGATTTGCTTGCAGGCGAGCCGGCATATTTAGAATTTTTTTTATTTTTTTCTTTTCAATTGTCACATGTGTATTGGTATTGTTTTGCACAGGGTAGATCAGAGAAAAGATGCGGCAAATACCCAAGAAACAGATTTTGTTTAAATTGAAATGACCAGCGATTATTTTGTGATTTAACCAACGATATTATGTTGAGATAATGTACGATATTTTACTGAAAACGACCGACAATGTATATAACGTATAACGCTCGACGTTAAAATTCGCATGAAAGCGTACGGGTTCCATTTGAAACAAAATTAGAAAACGCGATAATATATAATAAATCGTTATATTTTATTAATGAATTTCGTAGCGATTAATTTGATTTGGACATAAAACAAAATATACAATATTAAAACTATAATTTTCTACTTCATTAGAAAAATATTATCCAATAGATCGGATGTTTCTTGTTTCGAAATGTTATATTATGAACTACCGAGCTGCTGTAGCTTGTTTTTTTTTTAGCAAAAGATGTGTGATCTTCCTTTTGCTCAAAAAAAACAAGCTGCTGAAGCTTGTTTTATATTTAAAATTATAAATTTAACGTTAAAACTTCGTTTAATAAACAAAATCATAAATAAAATTAAATATAAACTTAAATAAGTCCTCTTATAGTACCAAATCATACAATATTGCAAATTCAGCCAATTTTGACTATTTCAAAATTATATTAATATTTTATTATTTAAACTAATAAAATTATTAAATTCAAACCATTAAAAATCCAAATCAATATTTTAAACAAATTTAAATATTAAATTAAACGGTTAAAAATCTGGGTCGTTACATTCCTTTCCCCTTAAAAGAATTTCGTCCCCGAAATTACTAAAGTAGGAAAAATACCACAAACCCATTATCTTTCAAAAAACAATTTAGTTAAAAATCCTCGCTTCCTAAATTTTTAATTAAAAAGATAATCCAAATAATTTTTTAAATCGAAAATGAATTCATTCCTGTTAACAAAAATTTCCAAAAAGATTTGAAAAAATTTCTAACTTCTTAACTTTTAGAATTTTTTTGGCAAAGTCTACACTGTACGGAAGGACATCTACAATATTGCAGGAACAATAAATATGTATCCATCGACCCACATGGTCGGAAAAAGAAAAAAAATCCAATTCAAAAGCCAAATCAAAAACCAAAATTCTGTATTTTGCGTAGGCGTACCTCATTGATCATTATTACGAGATAAGTGATAAGCGTTAAGCAATAAGCGATCCTACTTAACAGCCAAACTCGATCCAATTATCTCCAGCGCCTGTTCTCAACTTAGATGGAATTTATCATAATCATGCATATTGTATTATACCTTTATTGGCAATCATTCACATCTTATTCACATATAATGTAAGTTTAAATATTCAGACTATCCATTTCAATCTATTTCATATATTATTACTCAATTTACATGAAAATTATTAGCAAACCATTCCAATTTCATAATACCTGAATTTATTCTTTCATTGGTTTTCAATCCAGTTCAAATCCTATCCATGCCATCTATCTCAACCATACAATCCAACTAACTTCCAAATATTCCATCCAGATTTGTTAACTTACGGGTATATTTATTCTCAATCTCAAGCCAAATTCTTACTGACTTAAGTTAAATTTTATTTCAAAAATTCAAGTCCAATTATAACTTATATAATTCAGTTTATATTAACATAGTTAAATTGAAAATTTCTCATCCAAATTTGAAATTCTTCCTTGATAAATCTTTTAATTCCAAAATCAGACCATTCAAATCAACCAATCACAGTAATACAAGTTTCGATAATCAAATTAATAAACTGAGAGAATTATTTCTCTCTTTTTCTTTCTAACAAAAATATGATTCGGGTAAAATTATTTCATTTACCCTCTTTACAAAATAATTTAAAAATAATTTTTATATTCAAATTACAAATGGGCGCACTCATATATATACATTCAAACTAGATCTAGGGTATGACTAACCCCATCTCTATCGAGTTACACCATAGAGCCAAGGTTATCACTAAACCAATAGCTCTGATACCAAGTGTAACGACCTAGAAAATTCGACGCACGAATTTTCAAAAATAATACATAATTTTGTATTTCTTGCCAAAAACTCAGGTGTCAAATCCCAGATTGTTAATAGAAAGAAGTTAGAGGGTGAGAGAGAAGGAAATATTAGAATAGAAGTAAAGAATAAGAACATCAGAATCTCACAACGGAACGAATAATATATAATATGACAAAATATCTTTACACAAAAAAACTATATATATACATACTAACCATAAGAGTACAATATGTATTCGATACAGCTGAACAACCTTAAAATAACTAACGGTGAAGCCTCCTGCTTACAGCTCCAGAACTCCAAGCAAAAACTAACCTGGAAATTATGTTCGGTCTGACCTGAGCACATATTGAAGTAAAGCAAAAAAGCCCGGATCAGTCTGGGATACTTCCAGTGATAAATTCATATCAAACAATCTGCTTAACTTTAGAAATATTTTTTGAAAGAAAATGATGACGGTAAGACCAACCCACACATAAACATGGACGGTTTTTACCTTACTATAACCCAAAACATTTTTGATATATCAAAATGTGGTGATAATATAATAGTGTTTATCAAACCACAAATTAATAGCCATCTAGTAGAACGCTTGCATCTCAAGGTCTACATACATAGTATAAAATTAAAAACCGCATGCCGCTTATTGGAGATAGAATTCCAACTATGGAAAGGTATGGGACCACCTTCCCGATCAGCGAACTCTAGATGGGATACATTGGGGTTCAACAAGAACGTCTTGCAATCCAGGCTAAACATGACTAGTCACTCATTTAGCTTGAGTGTACCGAATGTATTATCACCCCAGGTGGGAGTTAACCACTGTTCCCGCAGGACAACATAGAAAGATTAAGGAAGGAAATGGAATTTCTCTAAATGGTGATAATACACCTTGCTTGGGGGCAACCCAACTATTCATGCGAGCTACTCGATTTTTTCCATTTCTCGGTTGATAAGGCTTGAGATCACGTTTTACCTTTTTTAACATAACACCATATTCACTTTGAATGCCACATCGTCAAATCCGTCAAATCACTAATTGACGCCCATAAATATACTCCGGGTGTTAAGCAAGAGAATTTCTCTACCACCAAACTTGGTATATTTGTAAAAATCAATATACGTGAGTTTCAGGAAATACTATGTTAGACATTCGCCTATACAAGTCATCCAAGAATAGAATGAACCGAAGGCACCCTCTTACCGCATCCTATATAGAAATCACCCTAAGGATTAGTAGCGGGAAGTCATTGCAATTCATAGATTTCATCCACGACGAAAACACAGTTTATCTCGGTGCGTGAACCCGAGATTATAAGTAGTTCTTCCGCTACATGAAGATCTACAGTCTTCAATGCTCCATCCTTATACCCTGCAAGTTAGTTTCGTACGCACCGTTGATTCGAAGTGGTTTTGGGTCTAGTTCCCATCCCGGTCTCTTCGAACAACACGGCAAAAAGTCCAATAATATATTCATTGATAGTTTGGTGTTTTAACTATCAATGTCAAACCAGTACGGTCAAGTATATTGGCAACGCCTATCCCTTTATTTAGATTCATTTATCAAAACCATTTCTTCGATTCTCAGAAGTCAGTTTCTTATTCTTATTTTAAATCCCCTTGTTTGGTTACATTAAACATATCTTTATTTAACAAACCCCATTAATTTTTTCACTTTAAAACATAACTACGTTCACCAATTACTTTATTTCCTTTACTCCTGAAAAATCACCATATGCATATATATAACTCCGTGATATAAATATATCCACACTTCACTTTATTCTTCTTAAATTCTAAAAACCTTGCTACAATTTCATAAATCATTTATTTCCTTAACTTTGGAAATGTCGGTGTATCAATATATTGTTAACTTAAAGGTATAACCCCATTACCAATTTTTATGCAGTAAAACCATGGAAATCTACTTAACTTCCACTCATTTATTTCTATTTCTAAATTAATATGACCCTTCCATTTCCAGTTACTTATTAGGTATATTTCAACTCATATTATTCCCATGATTTGGAAAACAGTGCTATATAAGGAGCCTAATGGTATAAATAAAACTTTATATTTCAACTTGGGCTAAACAATGTTAATTTACACATTGTTTAGTTTAAAACTTATTATATTGAATTAGAATTCAAACTTTGTAAATCAGTTACGATACCTCTTATGGAAATAATGAACCAATTCAACATTCTTACCCATTACAAACTGATATCATCCCTTGATAATAGTGAATCCATTCAAGTTGGGGTATTCTAATTACCTCTCAGACCTTGATCGACAACATTCTTATTTTGAGATAGACAAAAGTTCGTAATTCAAAACTCACATTACTTATAATGTCAATTAGATCTTATTTCTATTTTATTTAAACCGTGGTTTTATAAATCATGTCCTTTCTTTTGAAAAATCTCAATCGACCATAATCTTTTTACTTAATATATTTATTAAGTAAACCATTCACTAAAATATTATCTTTTTGCTTCAAACCTTCTGTATGTTAGTCTATTCATAACTTGGATCCATTTATTAATACTTTATCCAACACTCTTTAATATCATTAAAACTAATAGTTGGATTTTCTAACCAAAAACTTTTGTCAACTTCTTTACCCAAATCGATAAGTATTTCCATTTAAATATGGTTTTATAAATCATTTCTTATATTTGAAAAATCCCTTTCAATTATATCCATTTTTACTTAATTTTTGATTAAGTAAACTCCTTTCCTAATCACAAAACTTCTAGCTTAAAATTCCTTATTAACAAATCTTATATAACTTGACTCTATTTCTTAAGTCCTTTTTATCATTAACTTAAGTGAAAGTATATTACTTCATTATTACCTAACAATAGGTTAGTTAATATCATTAAGATAATAATTTATTTTATAAATAATAAACTATTCAATTATCATCTTAAATAGTTAAATTCAAGATTTATTAGCTTTTATAACCAATCGTTAGGTTACCATATAATCACTTTAACATTTCTTTATAAAACCAAGTCATAAATATAATTTTATTAAAATTCTCTATTTAAATAACTAAAATAAAACCGAAACTTTGATTCAGTTATAAAAATAAATTTTATAACTTAAAATACATCAATTTGCCTAACGATAAATTAATGTCTCAAAATGATGGATTTTAGACCATCCGCTGTCAATTACTTAATTAATGCTACGAATTGATTAAAACACAAAAATTAGATCCAACAATCAACATTCATTCATTTATCGATATCTAAACAGGATATAATATAAATTTAAATAAACAATCCATATTTAAAATATGAAACAAACAATAACAAATAAAAATCATCCATGATATCCATAGCATCTATTCAACCAATTTATACTTATTAATAATATGAATTTAACACATCATAGTATTCCAGAAGTGTGAGAGTTAACTCACCAATTTGTTTTCGATTTGATGATTTAGGACGTTCCATTTAATTTCAAACAACCATTTAAAATTAAATAAAATTCCCAATAGCTCCGAAGCCAACCAGAATAACTCGATAGCGTAGCCTTCCCTCATACGATTCCAACGCCACCAATTACGTTCCATTCTGATAACACATCCAAAAGTTATTAACGGTTTAATATTCATGATTTTAATTAAATTAACAAAATCCTAAATTAGATAATTAATTACATCTGGTTAATTGTTTTTGGGTCGATTGGTTTAACCTTCTTCGCGTTCATATTTTCTCCTGTTCGAATCAAATAACACATATAAGATATATGCGATTTAATTAAATAACTAATTTCCTTAATTAAGTTTAATTAAAATTAATTACACCTTATGAATAATCGGTCGAACTCCTTTGTTTCGAATACTGCTTCGTTCCATTCCTGTTCCCGTTCAAACTGTTCAAGTTCGAAACATTTGAATTAAAAATAGCGTATGACCTTTAATCATATAAATTAATTAACTATTTTAATTACCTTTCAATTGACTTTAATCATTGGTTTCAAATATTAACCGTTCTTCCCCATAAAACAACTTCCGCTCCATCGCCTCCTTACATGTCTAGGCTCTTGATTCACATCGCCGAGATCCACGTTTCAAACACTGCCCCGTCATCTTCTCCAAACAATTTCCAATCCAGCTAGCTTCACTCGAAATTCTCCCTTCTTTCTTCCGGCCACCGCGCCTTCTCAGGCGATCTCCAAGTCGCCGTACAACCAAGGGACCACTTGCTGCTGTAGACCGCATGTAGCAACCTCGCAGTCACCACCTATCTTCAAAATTTCCAACTACGGTTCCCCTTATTCTCCAGTCCGCACTATTCTCCTCATATCACTTTTTCTGTTGACCCATCGACTCGCTGCTCATGTTCACCAGTCACTACAGATAATCGCACCCTAAACTTCCTTCCATGTTCCACCCACGATTGTTCCAGCCTCCAAGTAATTACTTTGGCATTAACTCCTCCACACAGAACAGTTCGATCCTCAAAGCACCCCACAAAGATTTCGTGCCATAGAGTAACTGCGATTTTTTATTATCATCATAATATACAAAAATTCACGCACCCTTATTTCTAGTCACATAACCTTGCTCCATTATTCCAATGTCACTCCATCTAACCTCCTCATGTTGGCAGCTGACCAGTCATCTTCGCCGGCTTTGCCCCACTGGTTGACACCCCTACTAACTTCCGATGTCGCTTCCCTCCGCCCTTGATACTGTACGGTACTGCTTTGAAACTAAGCAAACAAACGGAAGCTGCACCTCTTGGTTTAACTTGCAACCGCTCCTCCGCCGACTACTGGAACCACCTCCTACCTCACCGTGACGACCAATCAAACAAGGCGGCTCCATTATGGCCACTTCCCCTATGACTTCAAACGATCAGGTTTACCATTTTTCTAAATTGCTTTGAGTTGTGTGGAGAGTTTTATTTGCAGTTGGTTTTTATTTTATATGCTAGAAAAAAACGAGGGTCATTAACACGTTAATACAGAGGATCCTTTCGTGATTACTGGTAGATCAAAAAACAAGGAAATGAGTTTTAATTTTATAAAGATTGGCAATTTATAAGCAGGTCAGCGTATTATTTTATTATGTTGGCACATGAGTTTGCTTGTAGGCGAGCCGACATATTCAGAGATATTTTTTTTCTTCGTTTCTTTTCAGTTGTCACATGTGTATTGGTATTGTTTTGCATAGGGTAGATCATAGAAAAGATGCGGTAGACACACGGAGAAACATATTTTTTTTTAAATTGAAATGACCAATGATTTTTTTGAGATTTAACCAACAATATTATGTTGAGATGATGTACGATATTTTACTAAAAAGGACATACGATATATATAACGTGTAACGCTCGACATTAAAATTCGCATGAACGCGTACGGATTCCATTTGAAACAAAATCAGAAAACCCGACAATATATAATAAATCTATATATTTTTATTAACGAATTTCATAGCGATTATTTGAAAATTTGATTTGGACATAAAATAAAATATATGATATTAAAACTCGAATTTTCTGTTCATTAGAAAAATATTATCCAATAGATTTGGCGTTTCTTGTTTCAAAGAAATCCAACTTATTTTAAATCCTGTATAACCAATTGATGTTCAAAATGTTATTTTACGAACTACCGAGCCGATGCAGCTCGTTTTATAATTAAAATTATAAATTTAACGTTCTAACTTCGTTTAATAAATAAAATCATAAATAAAATTAAATATAAACTTAAATAAGTCATCTTATATTACCAAATAATACAATATTGCAAATTCAACCAATTTCGACTATTTTGAAATTAAATCTATTTATTACTTATACTAGAAAGGAGGAACCGGATAATTCTTCTATCACCACGTATCCCTTAACTGCAATATTAAAATGAAAATTCACATTAGCGGATGCGGTTAATTTTCTATGTTCCAGTACACTACCTTTTCTTCTCTAAGGTATCGTTTGTTTAGATCATCCAGCGCTGAATGAGCCTCTGAATGCTGGAACAGTCAGCGTTAATGTAACACCCCACCTCCGTTAAGGTCACTCACAAAGGGAATGCCTTAACTTCGGTGGAGCATTTTAGGTAAGAGATGCAGGTAAATTACAAGATAGACAAATAAAGCTGCGGAAAATAAATTCATTTTATAAACAATGTGGTTCAGTCAAGCTTTTACAAAAAATGTCTCAATCATACTTAAAAGTAATACATAGAACTTCTGTCTTGATTCAATAACTTCCAAGTATAAAAGAAACATAAAAATAACAATGATATTCCCCAATAAATCATGAGCCATCCATAGCAGTGGAAAAAGAGAGTTCAAAGCTATACATCGACTATCTTCGAGCTTGGGAAGAAAACTAAGCTAAGTGGTAAAATTCCCTCCTTGTGAACCTAGGGGGAAACGGAAGAAAAGAGGCGAAACAAACTAGGTCAGACATAAGTCTGGTAAGTCCAGTGATTTTCAGCATGTAAATAGGTAAAAGCATCATGACATGAATAAACTGGATACATGACATAACTATGATAATAAGCATAGCAAGACAACAAATGATGAGCATTAGATATGACAAGGTACACAAGATAAATAGGATATGATGGTTGCTCTTCTAATTATTAAGATATTCCCTACACCGCACTGTTTGATATGACAAGGCAAGATGCACTAAATGTGCTTCGGTTCTTTCTCTGATTTCCTATTTTCTCTGCACCACCTAACTAGCAACCTAACTAGTGTCTTTTATAGAATGATTTGTATTCCCTACTAGTGTCCCAACTAGTATCATGTGTTAAACAATAAGGTGATCCCAACCCCGCAATTGTGGTAGCCTTCAGGTGTACATCTAGTATAAGGATTTTACCTCAATCATCCTAATTGCCATGGATATGTTAGATGTACCCTTACTACCATATCGATCGGCTCCCTAACTCATATGTATTCATTACTTATGTCATTCGGCCCTGCTTGTATGTAGATACCTGTGTTGGTCCCACCATGGTGTATCAATTCCTATGGTGGCAACCCAACACAAATTCAAGATGCGCAGTGTATACTACTGATGCCCAGTGCCTGCTTTTCCCACTCCGAAGCACGTGCACGCCCGTACTCCGTCGAGACCTACACTACTGCACAACCCGCCGCTATTTTGACCGCTTATAATCAGCCCAGTAATCAAGCCACACCCTTCCTATTTCAGGGTACCATGATACATTTATGTGGGTTACTGCTGAAACGGGTCTCCGCTACTAGGGTTTCCTAATCAACACGTTATAATGGTTAAGTGTTCCCAATTTAACTTAACCTCACCCATTTGCTTAATTAACATGTTGTACTAGTTAAGTGTTGCCTATTCATATGTTACTTAACCTTCCCACTGATTCCCGCATGTTAATATAACGGTTAAGTTTGTGGGCCTATATATATATATATTAATATTGCCCACTTACCCAAGATTTACTTAACCCTTCCCCTTATCAAGTCCATACGTATTATTGGTTAAGCTTTCCTTAACCCTATACACTTTGAAATATTGGTTAAGTGTTATTAATCAATTCAAGTTAACTTAACCCACCGATTCATCATGTTGTATTGGTTAAGTGTCGTCAATCTAGTCGAGTTAACTTAACCCACCCACTTGCCATGTTACCTTGGTTAAGTGTTGCCTTCTTGTGTTACTTAACCCTACCACACATCATGTTATATTGGTTAAGTGTTTCCTATTAACTTAACCCTGTTCATTCATCATGTTATATTGGTAAACTTAACCCTTCTCACTTGTCTAATTAACATGTTATAATGGTTAAGTGTTCTAAATTTACTTAACCCCACCTTCTTGTCTAATTAACATGTTATAACGGTTAAGTGTTCTAAGTTTACTTAATCCCACCCACTTATCTAATTAACATGTTATAACGGTTAAGTGTTCTAAATTTACTTAACCCCACCCACTTGTCTAATTAACATGTTATAACGATTAAGTGTTGCTTATTCATATGTTACTTAACCTTACCATTCTTAGCATGTCTGTTTATTAGCATTAATTTATTCATTAATGCCTTAACCTCTCACATTAGAACTGTTGTTTGCGGTTGCTGGATGTGTCGGGCGGTTCTGGGCAGACTTCTACCGCAAACTCATTCTAACCTCAGGTTTTGGGCTAAATGTGTTAACCTCTCACATTAGATCTGTGTTGTTGCGGTTACTGGATGTGCTGGGAGGTTCCGGATAGTTTTACACCGCAACTCAATCTAACCTCGGGTTAGGCATGTTCATCTTTTAGCCAAATTACATATTTACCGTACGTGTCCAAGTCTAGATTTTACAAGCTAATTATCTCAATTCACAAAACTAGTCATGTTCCAATTCTCAAGTTATACCCCAACAAAGCTAATTGCAAGTTATGCCCCCACAAATTCAAATTCAAGTTATTACTCACAATAGGTTACACCCAATATTCCCAAATTTGCAATAATAGTCATGCCCCAAAATCACAATATACATTATGCTTGGCGTCCTAACCACTAGTTATGTCCAATGTAGATTAATATCCCAATTTACAGTTTTTTCCCAATCTAGATTTAATATTTCAATTTACCCCAAGTTCGCAACAATAACAATTTTTCCCCAAAACTTGATTTATATGCCAATTAACCCAAACTTGCAGTTACAATGATAATAATGCCCCAATATCAATTATAAGTTACGCCCAGTAGTACATAAAATAGATTAGGCCTGATTCCCCCGTATTCCAATCGTATATATAACAAGATTTCATCTAGGTTCGAGACAACCTAGATCCATAATAAAGGGGGAAGAAGAGGAAACATAAAAGATTAGGCATAAAATAGCTATACGACGCTAGATTTGATAATAGTAATATCAGGAACATAAGAGAAGTATAGATCTGAATAAAATTACAACGCAGGCATAAATCTGATAGATTAGATTTGAATAACATCGCCGGCATAAATCTGATAAAATAGAATTGAATAACATCGCAGGCACAAATCTAATAAAATAGATTTGAATAACCTCGCAGGCACAAATCTGATAAAATAAATTTGAATAACATCGCAGGCACAAATCTGATAAAATAGATTTGATAAATCTGAAAGGATTATCTCATAATCAGGTATAGCTTGGATTCAGATTATTACATGCCAAGAATTTCAATTAAGAATTCACATATGAAAGTAACTTGAACTAACAGTACTTAGATCAGGAGAAAATAGGCATGCAGATGTTGATTCTTCTCCAAGGGTTATTGTTGATGAAGATCTTCTAATATGATTTAGGTTTTTAGAGGCGGCGGCTAAGAGAATTGAGAGTTCAGCGGCATAGAGGCGTCAGAAGGAATTGTTATAAATTAGGTTAGGTCTAAGAACTAATTTATAGGTGTAGAGAGTGTTTTAGAGTCTTTAGATCACCACAGAAGCCATCAGGTCCGTCCAGCGCATCAAAACACGTCATACGAAGCAGCTCAGCCCGTTTGGGCTCGGATCCATAAAGGGGTCGACCCCTCCCATAGGGGGTCGACACCTATGTCGACCCCCCTTAGGGGGTCCACACCTATGTCAACTACCCCTTAGGTGGGTCGACACCCCTAGGTGGGAAATTTCCCGCCCAGCCCGCTTCTATGATTTTGAATGTTTTTGATTTATTTTTCTGGGCTGGTTAACTAATTATTTAAATCTCTAAATTCTTGTAATCTTCCGAGGCTCATAACTTCCTCATACGGAGTCCGATTTACGGAAACTCGGACTCTATCTCAAGAAGAATTCCGAGATGAACACAATGACGCAACCCGTTTTACTTAATTCTAACTTTTAAAATTAAGTATTCTTTAATTCGTTACTTTAATATTCACGGAAAATACGGGGTGTTACATTCTCCCCTCCTTAAAGGATTTCGTCCCCAAAATCTCCAAGTCAAGAAGAATGTTTATCCTACCATCCAACATTCATCTACTCAACCATTCAATCACAGGCATCCATTGTCCTTAAAAGGTCTTTAATACTTTTCATGATCATATGCATAGTGTGTGTATATGTCCTTATCCAAATGCA
The DNA here is from genome assembly GCA_030737875.1 of Allium sativum. Lineage (NCBI taxonomy): Eukaryota > Viridiplantae > Streptophyta > Magnoliopsida > Asparagales > Amaryllidaceae > Allium > Allium sativum. The sequence goes on from CM060915.1 coordinate 534,160,846, forward strand.
AAATCAGGCGGTCTACTGATTCAGTTGACCTCCTTAATGCTAATTATGTCAGTGCCATGAGTCCATCATGTATGCAATTATTCCTAGTCATACTTTATAACTTCTACATGAGTGCACAATCATTCATACAAATGCAACATCCATATGATAACACATCAAGTTTCAATCCATATATATAAAAATTCACTCATGCATATGTAATATGGAAGTGACGGAGCCGATCTACTGCCTAATGTGTGTATATGCATCCACGAGCAAACACTTACATCCACTTGCATCCACCAAACATAACATGTCTCAAACACATGTTTACATCCATTGGCTTCTACCTAAGGATCGAGGATAGGATCGAGAGGATATTCTTAAAAGATAAAGACTAGCATGCAAATAAACTTTATAGAAAAAGAGAGATCAAGGATATACCCTCAAAAAGGGTATGATGCGCATATCTAGTCTTCAGTCTTCTAAGTCGCATCTTCTTGAGATTCACTCCATAGCGCTCTAACTGTCTTAACTTCATGATTGCGTAGCTTCTTAATTTTTGTTTCCAGAATATGAGTTGGAACTCATTTCATTGTCGCCACTCGTTCCACCTCTTCTTCTTCTAGTATACTCGGCACTACAACTCTTGTTGTGTCATGCTAACATTTCCTCAAAAGGTCTTCCAAAATCCTATTCACCCTTTCTGTCAGAGGATGATAAGCGGTGCTCAAACATAACTGCGTACTCATGGCTTCTTCCAAAATTCACTAGAGGGTATTCCATGTAGAAGAACTATCTCTTGAAAATAAACAGATGCTAACCATGTTACCAAGTGTATTTATTAAGGTGATTAGAGGTCTCTTCTTTTACTTAACTTATCCATCGCGTCAGCTATCTGAGAGTATTTTCTTTGTGAAGTCCCTATTCAATTCAAGAGCGTAGGTCTTACTCCTTGCGATGCCAACTACTAACTTAACGGAAGGTTTTAAAATCAAAGTTTGATATGTATTCTGAACTTTTCCTTTTCAAAAAAAGAGGACTTGAAGTCAACCTTTTCTTCTTAAGGCATACGCTACGGCCTTACCCTTCCTTCTTATATCAAAATGGCACCTAGCCCCGTGCCGCATGCATCCGTGTATACCGTAAACCTTTTACTACCGTAAGGTAAAAGTCAACATTGGGGCCGTTGTAAGAGCCCTCTTCGATTGTTGGAAAGCGACATCACAACCAATATCCCGTGTAAAGGTTAGATTCTTCTTCGTCAATCTTGTAAGTGGAGCTAATACCTTCGCAAAGTCCTTAATGAACTTCCTATATTAGCCCGCTAGTCCTAGAAAACTTCTTACTTCCATTGCGTTCTTAGGAATCTTCCAATCTTAGATTGCCACCACTTTTTCAGGATCCACTGCTATCCCTTCCTTAGAGACCACGTGTCTTAAGAACCTCACCTCTTTCCTCCAAAAATGACATTTGGAGAACTTAGCTTTGAGTTGATGTGCTCGGAGGGTATCCGAGACTTCCCTTAGATGCAAAGCATGTTCTTCCTCACTCTTAGAGAAAACCAAAATATCATCTATGCACAAGTGAAGTGAACCATCCGCCTTTGTAGCGAAAACAACTGGAGCACCCCTATTCAGAAATACTTCGCCTTATGAACCCTTTCCCAAGTAACTCTTTTACTTGTTTACTGAGCCCTTCCTTTCCCTTGGATCCATGTGTCATACAGGTAATGCAACTAGCTTTGCATTATCAACTAGATATATGCGGAAGTCTATCTCACGTTTAAGGGGACAAACCCCTAACTTGATTAAAAACATCTGCGTACTCATGGACTATTCTAACGGATAGCAAATCGTCGATAGATGCTTCAAGTGATTCTAGGTAGCTAAGCCAAACTGATCCCTTAGGATCGCATGAAATCTCGAGGGTATTCCCGAGGCAAGTCAAAAGTCTAACTACCCTCCTTTTACAATTACTAGCTAACCAATCCATGCCTAGATCAACCCATAGCCCATGAAACCAAAAACATAAGCATTACACTTAAACTCAATACATAATATAGCTATTCTCAAATCCTTACAAACAAAAGCTAAATGAGCCGAACCACCAATTGGATTTGAGACAATAATGGGATCTTCTACTATACAAGTACTATGGTGCAGAGACTCAACTATGGAAGCAGATATAAACGAATGTGAAGCGCTAAAATAAAAAAAAGAGTACTAATAGGATGATCAAAAAGAAAAACTAAACTTTTTCAATAGAAACTTTACTACCTCTCTCTCAGGTACGCTAGCGGTGAGAGCATGCACTTGCCCTCCTGAAAATCATGTCCTTAATTATATGACCCGTTATACCATAATAACGACACTTCCTCTTGTCTTAGATTTTTCTGTTCTTTCCTCCTTTGTGAACCAAGTCCGTATCCATGAGTTTCTCATCCTTGGGTTGTGCTCTTAGCCAAACTCCCTCATTCTCATCTTTGCCATCCTTATGTGGCTTGTTGACAAGTCTCTTGAAAGCTGCCTCCATCACACGGAAAACCCTACAAAGCTTGAAAGAAAATTAGTTGCAGGTGAAACTACTACGGCTATATGGAAGTTGGGCACTTCTTCGCCCTTTGACAGGTGTTGTAGTCTCATCAAGCCTATGGAACCATGTCGCGATGAGGTTACCTCTCAGAAAGCCAGGAGCCTCGGAGACTTAATAAAGAAGGAAAACAATGATTCAAAAAGAGGATCAAAAGATAGTGCATATGGCTTTAGGAATATGCCTTTAAAACAAAACTTTTCTTTAGAAAATGCTTCTTTTAAAACCGTCTTGAAAATAATTTTTCAAATCTTTTATCTGATCCGGTAACCTTCAGCTCTGATACCTAGTGTAAACACCCCACCTCCGTTAAGGTCACTCACAAAGGGAATGCCTTAACTTCGGTGGAGCGTTTTAGGTAAAAGATGCAGGTAAATTACAAGACAGACAAATAAAGCAGCGGAAAATAAAGTCATTTTATAAACAATGTGGTTCAATCAAGCTTTTACAACAATTGTCTCAATCATACTTAAAAGTAACACATAGAACTTCTGTCTTGATTAAAAACTTCCAAGTATAAAAGAAGCATAAAAATAACAATGATATTCCCCAATAAAGCATGAGCCAGCCATAGCAGTGGAAAAAGAGAGTTCAGAGCTATACATCGACTATCTTCGAGCTTGGGAAGAAAACTTATCTAAGTGGTAATATTCCCTCCCTGTGAACCTAGGCGGGAAACAGAAGAAAAGAGGCGAAACAAATTAGGTCAGACAAAAGTCTGGTAAGTCCAATGAATTTCAGCATGTAAATAGGTAAAAGCATCATGACATGAATAAACCGGATACAAGACATAACCATGATAATAAGCATAGCAAGTCAACAAATGATGAGCGTTAGATATGACAAGGTACACAAGATAAACAAGATATGATGGTTGCGCTTCTAATTATTAAGATATTCCCTACACCGCGTTGTTCGATATGACAAGGCAAAATACACTAAATGTGCTTCGGTTCTTTCTCTGATTTCCTATTTTCTCTGCACCACCCAACTAGCATCCTAACTAGTGTCTTTTATAGAATGATTTGTATTCCCTACTAGTGTCCCAACTAGTATCCTGTGTTAAACAATAAGGTGATCCCAACCCCGCAATTATGGTAGCCTTCAGGTGTACATCTAGTATGAGGATCTTACCTCAATCAGCCTAATCACCATGGATATGTTAGATGTACCCTTACTACCCTATCGATCGGCTCCCTAACTCGTATGTATTCATTACTTGTGTCATTCGGCCCTGCTTGTATGTAGATACCAGTGTTGGTCCCACCATGGGGTGTATCAATTCCTATGGTGGCAACCCGACACAAATTCAAGATGCACAGTGTATACTACTGATGCCCAGTGCCTGCTTTTCCCGCTCTGAAGCATGTGCACGCCCGTACTCCGTCGAGACCTACACTGCTGCACCACCCACCGCTATTTCGACCGCTTATAATCATCTCAGTAATCGTGCCCCACCCTGCCTGGTTCAGGGTATCATGATACATCTATGTGGGTTACTATTGAAATGGGTCCCCGTTACTAGGATTTCCTAATCAACACGTTATAATGGTTAAGTGTTCCCAATTTAACTTAACCTCACCCATTTGCTTAATTAACATGTTGTACTAGTTAAGTGTTGCCTATTCATATGTTACTTAACCTTCCCACTGATTCCCGCATGTTAATATAACGGTTAAGTTTGTGGGCCTATATATATATATATTAATATTGCCCACTTACCCAAGATTTACTTAACCCTTCCCCTTATCAAGTCCATACGTATTATTGGTTAAGCTTGCCTTAACCCTATACACTTTTAAATATTGGTTAAGTGTCATCAATCAATTCAAGTTAACTTAACCCACTCATTCATCATGTTGTATTGGTTAAGAGTCGTCAATCCAGTCGAGTTAACTTAACCCACCCACTTGTCACGTTACCTTGGTTAAGTGTTGCCTTCTTGTGTTACTTAACCCTACCACACATCATGTTATATTGGTTAACTTTTTCCTATTAACTTAACCATGTTCATTCATCATGTTATATTTGTTAACTTAACCCTGCTCACTTGTTTAATTAGCATGTTATAACGGTTAAGTGTTCTAAATTTACTTAACCCCACCTTCTTGTCTAATTAACATGTTATGACGGTTAAGTGTTCTAAGTTTACTTAACCCCACCCACTTGTCTAATTAACATGTTATAATGGTTAAGTGTTCTAAATTTACTTAACCCCACCCACTTGTCTAATTAACATGTTATAACGGTTAAGTGTCGCTTATTCATATGTTACTTAACCTTACCATTCTTAGCATGTCTGTTTATTAGCATTAATTTATTCATTAATGCCTTAACCTCTCACATTAGAACTGTTGTTTGCGGTTGCTGGATGTGTCGGGCGGTTCCGGGCAAACTTCTACCGTAAACTCATTCTAACCTCGGGTTTTGGGCTAAATGCGCTAACCTCTCACATTAGATCTGTGTTGTTGCGGTTACTGGATGTGCCGGCCGGTTCCGGGAAGTTTTACTCCGCAACTCAATCTAACCTCGGGTTAGGCATGTTCATCTTTTAGCCAAATTACATATTTACCGTACATGTCCAAGTGTAGATTTTACATGCTAGTTATCCCAATTCACAAAACTAGTCATGTTCCAATTCTCAAGTTATACCCCCAACAAAGCTAATTGCAAGATATGCCCCACAAATTCAAATTCAAGATATTACTCAAGATAGGTTACACCCAATCTTCCCAAATTTGAAATAATAGTCATGCCCCAAAATCACAATATACATTATGCTTGGCGTCCCATCCACTAGTTACGCCCAATCTAGATTAATATCCCAATTTACAGTTTACGCCCAATCTAGATTTAATATTTCAATTTACCCCAAGTTCGCAACAATAACAATTTTTCCCCAAAACTTGATTTATATGCCAATTAACCCAAACTTGCAGTTATAATGATAATAATGCCTCAATATCAATTACAAGTTACGCCCAATAGTACATAAAATAGATTAGGCCCAATTCCCCCGTATTCCAATCGTATATATAACAAGATTTCAACTAGGTTCGAGATAACCTAGATCCATAATAAAAGGGGAATAAGAGGAAACATAAAAGATTAGGCGTAAAATAGCTATACGATGCTAGATTTGATAATAGCAATATCAGGAACATAAGATAAGAATAGATCTGAATAAAATTACATCGCAGGCATAAATCTGATATATTAGATTTGAATAACATCGCATGCATAAATCTGATAAAATAGAATTGAATAATATCGCAGGTGCAAATCTGATAAAATAGATTTGAATAACATTGCAGGCACAAATCTGATAAAATAGATTTGAATAACATCGCAGGCACAAATCTAATAAAATAGATTTGAAAACGCTGAAAGGATTATCTCATAATCAGGTATAGCTTGGATTCAGATTATTACATGCCAAGAATTTCAATTAAGAATTCACATCTGAAAGTAACTTGAACTTACAGTGCTTAGATTAGGAGAAAATAGGTGTGCATATGTTGATTCATCTCCAAGGTTGATTGTTGATGAAGATCTTCTAATATGATTTAGGTTTTTAGAGGCGGCGGCTAAGAGGATTGAGAGTTCAGTAGCATAGAGGCGTCAGAAGGAATTTTTATGAATTAGGTTAGGTCTAGGCACTAATTTATAGGTGTAGAGAGTGTTTTAGAGTCTTTAGATCACCACAGAGGCCATCAAGTCCGTCCAGCGCATCAAGTCATACGAAGCAGCTCAACCCGTTTGGGCTCGAATTCAAAAAGGGGTCGACCCCTCCCCTAGGGGGTCGACACCTATGTCAACCCCTCCCCTAGGGGGTCGACACCTATGTCGAACCCCCCTTAGGGGGTCGACACCCCTGGGCGGGAAATTTCCCGTCCAGCCCGCTTCTCTGATTTCGAATGTTTTTGAATTATTTTTCTGGACTGGTTAACTAAATATTTAAATCTCTAAATTCTTGTAATATTCCGAGGCCCATAACTTCCTCATACGGGGTCCGATTTACGGAAACTCGGACTCTATCTCAAGCAGAATTCCGAGACGAACGCAATGACGCAACCCATTTTACTTAATTCTCACTTTTAAAATTAAGTAGTCTTTAATTCGTTACTTTAATATTCACGGAAAATACGGGGTGTTACAGTTAATAACTTGCAAAAGCTGTTTGTACTCTCCTCGCATCCAGCGATACCAGCTCAATCCAACGACCTGGTATTATGCAGAAAAATATCGCTTATATACAATTTTGGATCTGGATCAGCTTTACATACCAATAATACCCCTGTTTTTCTTCTATACAAACAGCTATTATAGAACCGTTTTAATAGCTTGAGTCGAAAGCTGCAAGCTAGAAGAAGATAAATTCATTTGAGATCTGCAAGGTAGAGGAAGAAAGGTACAAACTATATTATAATTTAAATCATGCAGTGAAATGTTTTTATTGTCTATGCGTTACTTTTGCTTTTTAGGTACTGCTTTTTAGGTGGCCATGTAAAATACATTACTTGAAATAGTACAATGCAGCTTTATAGTACATCATTTGTTTGTTTGTATTACTCACAATTCATGTTTTGCAATTTAATGATCAGCTAGAAGACCACTTTGCTTTCTCTTTTGATAACCATATCCTTAATTCATTATCTAGCTATTGGGTTGATTCTCTTTTGATAACCATATCCTTATAATATATCTTGTATAATTTTCTCATTGGATTAATTTGAGTCAGTTTGATGTTACTGCATATTCATTTGTTATCTTGGTACTCTGTATGATAAGTTACTGATTGAAACATCATCATTAATCTTTTTTGTTAATAACAATCCTACCCTTATCAACTATACCTGCAAAATGATGTAGTTTGCATATACATGCATCATGCAACCATGCCGATACCTACATATGCAGTCTGTATACCGCCAAATGATGTAGTCTGTATATATGCATAATGTTCTTTCTGTATGCATAATATTCTTTTTGTATATATGCATAATGTTCTTTCTGTATGCATAATGTTCTTTCTGTATATATGCATGATGTTCTTTCTGTATATACCTTCCACATGTATGGGTTTATTTTTATTTATTTTTGGCATTTCATATATATCATGACAAGTGTGTAGCTTGAATGAATTATAAATAGGGTTGTCAACGGATGATTTCGAATACGGATAGTACTATATCCGTATCCGTATCCGTATCCGTATCCGAAATTATTTTTGGATATCGGATATCCATATTTGTTTAATTTTCGGATATCGAATAGCTGTATCCGCTTAATTTTCGGATATAGACGGATAACGGATATTTCTCTGCTCCGCCTATAATTAATAAATTTAAGAGTATAAATAAAAAAGTTTGGATCAACATTGTAAAAAAAACCAAAAACTAAAGAAATGCGATGATCAAGCATTGTTTTTTACTAATATCCATAGGCATATCCAAAAATATTCCAAAATTAAATACTAAAACTACCATTTTTAGTAACATCCAACAGTGACAAAATAATTATTAACTCTATTTTTCTGTTTTGAGTTATATATATTATATCAATTGACGGATATTTTTTGGATACGGGTACCACTATAACCATATCCGTATCCGAAAAGCTTTTCGGATATCGAATATCCATATCCGCTTTCGGATAACGTCGGATAACGGATATTTCGGATACGGATTCGGACGGATATCAGAATTTTCGGGTATTCATTGGCACCTTAATTATAAACAAGCTAAGGGTAATTTTGTCAAATGGGTACTCATTTTAAATAATCAATTTTCTATTCAGCAAAGAATCAAACAATATTTCTTTTATTCAGCCTTCAGCGTTCAGCATTCAGTATTCAGCGTTTAACATTTAACATTTTCAACCAAACGAAGCCTAAATCGCTTTTTGAAAACCTAACCAAACAAATTTTTACTTCTCCCAAATCAACCGGTACCTTCCCCAGACAAACAACTTTCAATCGTAAACTGACAATCATCGTGATGCAATCCAGAGATTTCAGCATCCTGCCTGTCCATTTTTGTTCACGACCCTAACATAATCGGCCAGTATGAATCTTCAAGCATGCTGATTTTACCTATTTTATTTCTGATCTTAAATTTTCATATATTTCCACTTAAAATCTTTTATACAACCTGGTAGTTCAATAGGTTTACCGACTGTACAATAGTCGATTTACTCTTTTAAGCAAGTTCTTATTTTACTTTGTTCATTTGTTTTCCATGTTTTATACTTCGACGTTTGTTTACGCTTACATGGTGGCTCTTTTGCTCTGTGACTATTGGTACAGTTTATGAGTAGGAATGATCTGAAATATAATTCCCATGGTTGACTGTAAATAGTAGTAGATGATATCTATTTCATCTGCATTCCGTTAATTTCCAAACAGTTGGTGGTTCATAAGTGAACAACACAAGTTGGTAATTGAACAAAATTACCATAAAACCCAGAAGTGACATTCATAGTCAAAACTAAATAGAGATGTTGTTTAATGTTGCCAATTTAGACTGAAAAAAGTAATCTCAAGCATGAGTTCGCTGTAACATGAATCCATGATTATTTACAAAAAAATGGTATGTTATTAAGGATTACTAGCATTATGACCATTAAGATAACCAAAAAATGAAGTGTTATATTAACTGTTGGATAATTTATATTTAATCTGCTTCATGGGATACTATTTAGCTTCTATGTTATGAAATAATGTATTAACTAACATATATATTGTTAGTGTTGTGTTACTGTTGTATTCAATCCAATTTATATAAATCGGATTCATCAAAGAAATCCAAAAACCACGCCCAACAAATTTTTAGTTCTCTCCCTGAATTGACATGTTCCTTCCCCGAACACATAACTTTTAGTCATAACACTGACGAACATTATGATATAAGTATAACAGAGGCTTCCTGCATTCTCCTTGTGTGTTATTGTTGATGGACCCTGACATAATGGATCATCATGAATCTTCAAGCATGGTAAATTTAGTTGTTTAATTTGTGGTCTCATATATTTTGATTTAACATTCACACGTACCATTTTATGTAATTTTTTACTACAATGTGGACGCAACATTAAAATCTTTTCTACACCTTAATAATTCAGTGGTTTCACCAAATGTGCAATCATCAGTTTACTTTCCTAAGTGAGTTCTTAAGTTTGACGAGGCTTATATGGCTGCTCTTTTCCTCTAAGACTATGGGTGTAGTTTATAAGTAGGAATAGTATGAGATCTAATTCACTTTGTTGATGGTAAACAATTGTAGATGAATGTGAATTTTGAAATAATTAGTAGTTCACACATGGTTAACAATTGATATTTGAAGAAAATTATCATAAGATGCACAAGTGATTTTCATAGACAAGGCTAATTGAGATACTGTTTAATGTTGGTATGTTATAGTGATTTTTTTTGTTTTTTTATTTGAAAGGACCAGTACACTCTGTTCCGAATCCATGATTTTTATTTTTTTACAGTAATGGTGAATTATTAACGATTGACACTTTTATGAGCGTTAATTCAAGTAGAAAATATTGTGTTTACGTTGACTAATTCTTATTAAAGCAACTACTTCAAATATTTTTAACTTTCTCTGTTGTGAAATAATCGTACCCAACATATATTGATAAGTCGTAGTTAACATAGTAATCGGCCCAATTTGTGTAAATCAGATTAATCAAATAATAAAATACACGTAAGAACGAGTGAATAGAAAAGTTAATCCAAAGTAATAAGTCATTCACATAATTTTGAGTTGACCTTAATTGAAGAAAGTGTGTACTAAATTTTACCCTTTTGGATTATAGATGCATTTTCTGCTCAATTTAAAATCAGACTACTCTTTATTTTAACAAATGAACGTTTAATCTGGAATGTTCGTGCTATATGAACTCTGAAATTTCACTTAATACATGCATGTGATAGTGCTATTAGGAGTCTAAATAGTTAAACATGTGTTCCTACATGAAGTTAAATATCACTGATTCGAAAATCAGGCCAAATCGCATCCCTTTCGATCAACAATGTTCAGTCTATTAACTCCCCTAAATATTATTATTTTTTTCACTTGCAGCAACCCTTTTGGCATATGCAAAGCTGAACCAATTTATTTGCTTATATTATGACAACATTTTGAGTGCAATAATTCTCTATTGGGAGAAACTTAATGTCTAATTCGATGTCAAGTAGCATAGAAACGGCAAGGTAAGTGAATCAAATTTACAGGGTATGTCGCAATATCATTTGTTATATGTATATTTATTTTGCAGAAAAATAAGAAATTGTAGAGTTGATTGGTTGTGTAGCTTATGAATTGTGATATAAACAAGATGATAATACATCTACCCACAGTATATATAAATCAATGGATATTTTAAACAGTGAGTATTGAATAATGCTGTTTTTATTTTATAAACACTGCACCATGTTAATATTTTCTCTGGATATTGCATAAGGATGTCAATATTCCAGTCTTCTAAATCTTCTAGCAAATAACGAGACATATCAGGTAAGCTACACATAGTATGATGTAACAATGACCTAAAATAATGATTCCAGTGCCACTACTTAATGATATTGACTGCTTGCCCTTATCTTTTACATGGTTATATATTGAGTGAACCATCAATATATGAGCAAGGCACTCCAACTTTTTAGTATCCCTGATTAGTGCCTATCTTGATTTACAATATCTCTCATTTGACAGTGGTCCTTACCTTTACTATTATATGTCTAACATGATTTATGATCTCTCATTTGGCAGTGATATTTACCTTTACTACTATATGTCATGTTTCACAATTTACACCTTATGTGATAGATATTACACTTAGGTTTTTATCAGTGGAATAGATTATAGATTCCAAAATAAAACTTGCCCTTCCCAATTGTTTGAACATCGTATAATCTGCTAATTCGATTCATATGCTTGCATACTTTTAGCGTGGTGCTAAGGACAATCCAATATACTCTTCCTACTACCACAAGTAAAAAATAAAACTCATTAAATTTTGTATGTTTCCTAATACCACATTATCTCTCCATTCTAATTTCTTACTTAACTATTACTTGCCGAATTAATCACATATTCAGCCCTAATCTGAAAATCATAATCTCTTTTACGTAATAGTTTGATATTCGTTGTCATCTTCACATTTCCTATGGGAAAATTCAAATTCTTATCGTAGTCTCTAAAACGAAATTGTTTGGTAATCTGAGAGGGCTCGTTGAATAAGTGAAAAATAAAATTGCAAACAGATCGCTGAAAGTGCTCTATTCTTATGGAACAACGATCACATAGTGGGTTTAGTCGCGCAAAACTGAAGCGTCATATTCTCTATAATATTGGAAACCTTGGAGAAAAATATGCAAGGACAATGGAACCAAGCCGCTCATGTTGGAAATGAATGAGTAATTATTGGAAATGAATGAGTAGGTTTGGCAAAATTCATTTAGTCCCACATTGGGGAAAACTACCACCTTTGTCACTACTTATACTAAGACTTGATATGTTATTACAAAAGAAAGAGGAGATGGAAGAGAGAGGCAATGACATGAACTATGGCATGATAAGCACTCATATTTAATGGTCAAAAGATAGGGCCTTGGGGCTCTTGGGGTCTGTTGATCAAACTTGGGCCTCCGGATGCCGTTGGGCTCGCTGCACTGCGGAACCGCTATTTCTGAATTTGGCCGCGAAGTTGCCAACGGAAATATCTGTTGGTAAAGGGTCGCAACCTTTCCAACAGTCGTACCCGTTGCAATTCAAACAGAAACGCCTACTCATGTAAAGGTGTCTCTTCCAGCCTATATAAAGGCCTGCGAAAATCAAAAAAACACACATTTTAATTCTTATTTTCGCTCCTCTTTATCTTCTTCCCCAATTCTCTGTTCTAAAAAGAAAAGCAACTTCCTTGCGTTCGTCGTCGACCTGCGATTGTAGCGCAACATCGCAGGCAGGAACCGTTTCATCATTGGAAAACGATTGCTCAACCAAGCCTTACAGCGCCATTGAAGGAGCATTTTCGTTTGAAGGTAACAGCCTTTGCTGGACTCGGTTATATTACTCTTTTTCTCTGTATTCTTACTTAATCAGTACTGCTTCTTCGGTTCCCTTGCAAAACTGTGATTGATAATTGGTCTTGCAAATTGCAATATCATTGAATCAGTCTTACTAACGCTTAAAGGCATTGTTGTTCATAGAAATGGTTTTCAGGCGTTTCTACTGATTGGTTGATAACAATCTTGAAACGAAATTGCTGATTGTTGCTTTTGTTTGCAGACGACGATGTCACAAAGTAGCAACGATAAATCTGTGCCCGCACGGACTGTGCCACCGGCTCCGTCTCTGATTCCACCGACTATTCCATATTCACATGGCGAGAGACCAGAGAAGTTTAATGGCCAGGATTTCAAACGCTGGCAACAAAAGATGCTTTTCTACCTGACAACCTTGGGGCTTGCCAAATACCTCCCAGAGGATCCACCGTTCGTTGAAGAACTGGAGTCTGACGCCACAAAAGTCGAGGCTTTAAATGCATGGAAGAATTCTGACTTCATCTGTAAGAATTACATTCTCAATGGTTTAGATAACAGTTTGTATAATGTATATTGTACCGTTGAGACTGCAAAGGTTCTCTGGTTATCACTTGAAAAGAAGTACAAGACTGAAGATGTTGGGATGAAGAAATTCATTGTCGGAAAGTTTCTTGACATCAAAATGGTCGATTCCAAAACAGTCGTTAGTCAGATTCAAGAACTCCAAGTTATCATTCATGAAATTCATGACGAAAAGATGGAGTCAAGTGAGTCATTCCAAGTCGCTGCCGCTATCGAAAAGTTGCCTCCGTCATGGAAGGATTTCAAAAACTATTTAAAGCATAAGCGCAAGGAAATGACCAAGGAGGATTTGATTGTTCGTTTGCGAATCGAAGAAGACAACAGAAAATCAGAGAAAAAGGCTACCAGTTCATTTCAGGCAAAAGCCAACGTGGTTGAGGATGAAAAGACAAATAAAAGAAAGCGCGAGCAGAATCCTAATGCAAAGAAACAAAAGAAGTTTCAAGGATCTTGCCATAATTGTGGGAAGAAAGGCCACAAAGCAGCTGTGTGTCGTGCGCCCAAAAAGAAGAAACCTGAAGCAAATATGGCAGGAAATTCAGATGATGTCGCAGATATGGATCTGTGTGCAGTTGTTTCTGAATGCAACCTTGTTGGCAACAACAAGGAGTGGTTTCTAGACATAGGAGCCACTCGTCATATATGTGCTAACAAGTGGATGTTTACAACCTACAGACCTGCCACTGATAACGAGCAACTATTCATGGGTAACTCGTCTGCATCAAAGGTGGAAGGCAAGGGAAAGATTGTACTGAAGTTAACTTCTGGAAAGGAACTAAAATTGAATGACGTTCTTCACGTTCCAGAAATCCGCAAGAACCTGATTTCAGGATCGTTGCTCAGCAAACGTGGTTTCAAACTAACATTTGTTGCTGATAAGTTTGTAATATCAAAGAATGGAGTGTATGTTGGAAGAGGATATGTGTGTGATGGCTTGTTTAAAGCAAATGTAACCACTGTTGTACCAAATAATGATATGAATAAAATTGAATCTTCTGCTTATATTGTTGACTCTTCTAACATATGGCATTCTAGATTAGGGCATGTAAATTTTGATACATTGCGAAAATTAATTAATCTAGAATTCATACCAAAATGCAATATAGATTCAAACTATAAATGTCACGTTTGTGCAGAAGCGAAAATAACTAGAACCTCGTTTCATCATGTTGAACAGAAACGGAACCTCTAGAATTAATACATACTGATGTATATGATTTGAAAATGTGTCAAACTAGAGGTGGAAAGAGGTACTTTATCACATTCATTGATGATTGTACCAGATATTGTTACGTCTATCTCCTTAGAAGTAAGGACGAAGCAATCGACATGTTTAAACAATGTAAGGCAGAAGTTGAGAATCAACTCAACAAGAAAATAAAATCTTTAAGGAGTGATAGAGGAGGAGAATACGAGTCTCCATTTGAGGAATTCTGTGCTGAGCATGGAATTATTCATCAAACTACAGCACCGTATTCACCTCAATCCAACGGTATAGCCGAACGGAAAAATAGAACTCTTAAAGAAATGATGAATGCCTTACTAATTAGTTATGGCTTACCAGATAACTTTTGGGGAGAAGCTATTCTTTCGGCAAATCATATTTTGAATAAAATACCATGAAAGAAAACATCTAAATCTCCAAACGAACTTTGGAAAAACAGACCACCATCCTACAAATAGTTGAAAGTGTGGGGTGGCTTGCCAAAGTAGAAATACCAAAACCGAAAAAGGTCAAAATTGGACCAAAGACTATAGATTGCATATTCATTGGATATGCTCATAATAGTAGTGCATATCGATTTTTGGTGTACAAATCTGAAATTGATGACATTCATGAAAACACCATTATCGAGTCACGAAATGCTAGATTCTTTGAACACATTTATCCTTTAAAAATCTCTATTGAACCAATTGTTCAAAAGAGATCAAGAGATACAGATACTCCTGAGGATAATGATAATCAAAGCTCGAATGAGAGAAATCTTAAAACTGAGGTAGAGGAACCCAGAAGGAGCAAACATCAACGGATTTTGAAAACCTTTGGACCCGATTTCTACGCATATGTGATAGAAAATGAACCTCTTACTTATCAACAAGCAATGCCATCTCCTGAGGCTCCATACTGGAAGGAGGCTGTCAACAGTGAAATAGAATCCATTTTACAAAACCATACGTGGGACCTAGTGGATCTACCCAAAGGATCAAAACCACTAGGATTTAAATGGATATTTAAGAAAAATACTAAAAGTTGACGGCTCAATAGACAAGTATAAAGCTAGACTTGTAATAAAAGGATTTAGACAGAAGGAAGATCTAGATTACTTTGATACGTATTCACCAGTAACTAGAATAACATCGATTAAGATGTTTATTGCGATTGCATCTATATTAAATGTGGAAATACACCAAATGGATGTGAAAACTTCCTTTTTGAATGGTGAATTAGAAGAAGAAATATATATGCAGCAAGCTGAGGGGTTTCTTAGCCCAGGAAATGAAAATAAGGTGTGCAAGTTAGTAAAATCACTTTATGGCCTTAAACAAGTTCCGAAACAATGGCATGAGAAATTTGATGAAACTATGTTATCAAATGGATTCAAAATAAATGAATCAGATAAATGCGTATATATAAGATATACGGATATTGGATATGTCATTGTTTGTCTTTATGTTGACGATTTACTAATCCTAGGAAATAATAATGCCATAATAAAATCTACGAAGGGTATGTTATCCTCTAGATTCGACATGAAAGACCTAGGAGTGGTTGATGTAATCTTGGGTGTGAGAATTATAAAAACACCACAAGGATATGCCTTATCTCAGTCACATTACATTACAAAATTACTTGAAAGGTTCAAGCAGTATAATATAACCATTGCAAAATCACCCGTGGATATGAACCAAAATTGGGTAAAGAACACCGGTGATGGAATATATCAACTTGAATACTCTCGCATACTGGGAAGTATCATGTATGTCATTAATTGCACTAGACCTGATATTGCATACGCTATAAGAAAGCTGAGTAGATATACCAGTAATCCTGACAAACATCACTGGAAAGCAATAATCAGGGCCCTAGGATATCTGAAGTACACACAAAACTATGTATTACAATATGAGAAGTATCCTTCAATGGTAGCAGGATATAGTGATGCCAATTGGATAACTGGCTCAAATGATACAAAATCGACAAGTGGATATGTGTTTACATTAGGAAATGGAGCAATCTCATGGAAATCATCCAAACAGACTTGCATAGCAAGGTCGACAATGGAATCGGAGTTCATTGCTCTAGATAAAGCCGTAGAAGAAGCAGATTGGCTTAGGAGTTTCTTGGAAGATATTCCTAATTGGGAAAAACCTGTACCTCCAATATGTATACAATGTGATAGTCAATCTGCTATAGGAAGGGCAAATAGTACATTATATAATGGTAAGTCTCGACATATTCGTCGTAGACACAAAACCATTAGACAACTTCTCTATAATGGAGTTATCACTATAGACTATGTAAGGTCAAAGGATAACATAGCGGATCCAGTAACAAAAGGCTGGCCAAGAGAGAAAGTTCAAACCTTATCGATGGGAATGGGCTTAAGACCTATGAACTAAGAGTTTTCTAAAACGGAAACCCCACCTAGTTGACTGGAGATCCCAAGATCTAGGTTCAAAGGGACAACTAAGTTTAAGATAAACTTGACAGCACTGTTAAATACAAACCATTCCTATGATAAGTCAGTGCACAACCCGTCAGAGAATAGGATAAGCTTAGCTTTTAATGATGTCTATACAGTGGTGTTATGAAGAACCAAGTGGAGTTATATGGGATACTCTTAATAGAATCACCTATGTGAGTGCGAAGGCGCCGCTTCAAGAAGAATTGTAAGATCGAATTCTTCAAGCACTCATGAAACCAAGGCGGTGTTCATGGCAAAAACGAACACAAACAGAGAACCAAGGGGTTAAAAAGTATTTATCATGTGTTATCTTTATAGACTTACAAAAACGGCTTACAGTTCAAAGACAGTCCAGTCTACTGATTCGCCAGTTGGTTATAACGATATAACACTAGAAAAAGTTCAAGGCCTCTGTGCTACTTTTACCGACATGATAAATGCTTCGCAAAATTTTAAGAACAGATTAGATAATACTCATTCATGTGGGGGATTGTTGGAAATGAATGAGTAATTATTGGAAATGAATGAGTAGGTTTGGCAAAATTCATTTAGTCCCACATTGGGGAAAACTACCACCTTTGCCACTACTTATACTAAGACTTGATATGTTATTACAAAAGAAAGAGGGGATGGAAGAGAGAGGCAATGGCATTAACTATGGCATGATAAGCACTCATAATTGATGGTCAAAAGATAGGGCCTTAGGGCTCTTGGGGTCTGTTGATCAAAATTGGGCCTCCGGATGCCGTTGGGCTCGCTGTGCTGCGGAACCGCTATTTTTGAATTTGGCCGCGAAGTTGCCAGCGGAAATATCTGTTGGTAAAGCGTCGCAACCTTTCCCACAGTCGTACCCGTTGCAATTCAAACAGAAACGCCTGTTCATGTAAAGGTGCCTCTTCCAGCCTATATAAAGGCCTGCGAAAATCGAAACAAACATACAGTTTAATTCTTATTTTCGCTCCTCTTTATCTTCTTCCCCAATTCTCTGTTCAAAAAAGAAAAGCAACTTCGTTGCGTTCATCGTCGACCTGCGATTGTAGCGCAACATCGCAGGCAGGAACCGTTTCATCCTTGGGAAATGATTGCCCAACCAAGCCTTATAGCGCCATTGAGGGAGCAATTTCGTTTCAAGGTAATAGCCTTTGCTGGACTCGGTTATATTACTCTTCTTCTCTGTATTCTTACTTAATCAGTACTGCTTCTTTGATTCCCTTGCAAAACTGTGATTGATAATTGGTCTTGCAAATTGCAATATCATCGAATCAGTCTTACCAACGCTTAAAGGTGTTGCTGTTCATAGAAACGGTTTTCAGACGTTTCTACTGATTGGTTGATAACAATCTTGAAACGAAATTGCTGATTGTTTCTTTTGTTTGCAGACGACGATGTCGCAAAGTAGCAACGACAAATCTGTGCCCGCACGGACTGTGCCACCGGCTCCGCCTCTGTTTCCACCGACTATTCCATATTCACATGGCGAGAGACCAGAGAAGTTTAATGGCTAGGATTTCAAGCGCTGGCAATAAAAGATGCTTTTCTACCTGACAACCTTGGGGCTGGCCAAATACCTCCAAGAGGATCCACCGTTCGTTGAAGAACTGGAGCCTGACGCCACAAAAGTCGAGGCTTTAAATGCATGGAAGAATTATGACTTCATCTATAAGAATTACATTCTCAACGGTTTAGATAACAGTTTGTCTAATGTATATTGTACCGTTGAGACTGCAAAGGTTCTCTGGTTATCACTTGAAAAGAAGTACAAGACTGAAGATGCCGGAATGAAGAAATTCATTGTCGGAAAGTTTCTTGACTTCAAAATGGTTGATTCCAAAACAGTCGCCTGTCAGATTCAAGAACTCCAAGTTATCATTCCTGAAATTCACGATGAAAAGATGGAGTTAAGTGAGTCATTCCAAGTCGTTGCCGCTATCGAAAAGTTGCCTCCGTCATGGAAGGATTTCAAAAACTATTTAAAGCATAAGCGCAAGGAAATGACCATGGAGGATCTGATTGTTCGTCTGTGAATCGAAGAAGACAACAGAAAATCAGAGAAAAAGGCTACCAGTTCATTTCAGGCAAAAGCCAACATGGTTGAGGATGAAAAGACAAATAAAAGAAAGCGCGAGCAGAATCCTAATGCAAAGAAACAAAAGAAGTTTCAAGGATCTTGCCATAATGGTGGGAAGAAAGGCCACAAAGCAGCTGTGTGTCGTGCGCCCAAAAAGAAGAAACCTGAAGCAAATATGGCAGGAAATTCAGATGATGTCGCAGATATGGATCTGTGTGCAGTTGTTTCTGAATGCAACCTTGTTGGCAATAACAAGGAGTGGTTTCTAGACATAGGAGCCACTCGTCATATATGTGCTAACAAGTGGATGTTTACAACCTACAGACCTGCCACTGATAACGAGCAACTATTCATGGGTAACTCGTCTACATCAAAGGTGGAAGGCAAGGGAAACATTGTACTGAAGCTAACTTTTGGAAAGGAACTAAAATTGGATGACGTTCTTCACGTTCCAGAAATCCGCAAGAACCTGATTTCAGGATCGTTGCTCAGCAAACATGGTTTCAAACTAACATTTGTTGCTGATAAGTTTGTAATATCAAAGAATGGAGTGTATGTTGGAAGAGGAAATGTGTGTGATGGCTTGTTTAAAGCAAATGTAACCACTGTTATACCAAATAATGATATGGATAAAATTGAATCTTCTACTTATATTGTTGACTCTTCTAACATATGGCATTCTAGATTAGGGCATGTAAATTTTGATACATTGCAAAAATTAATTAATCTAGAGTTCATACCAAAATGCAATATAGATTCAAACTATAAATGTCATGTTTGTGCAGAACCGAAAATAACAAGAACCTAATTTCATCATGTTGAACGAGAAACGGAACCTCTAGAATTAATATATACTGATGTATGTGATTTGAAAATGTGTCAAACTAGAGGTGGAAAGAGGTACTTTATCACATTCATTGATGATTGTACCAGATATTGTTACGTCTATCTCCTTAGAAGTAAGGACGAAGCAATCGACATGTTTAAACAATATAAGGCAGAAGTTGAGAATCAACTCAACAAGAAAATAAAATCTTTAAGGAGTGATAGAGGAGGAGAATACGAGTCTCCATTTGAGGAATTCTGTGCTGAGCATGGAATTATTCACCAAACTACAGCACCATATTCACCTCAATCCAACGGTATAGCCGAACGGAAAAATAGAAGTCTTAAAGAAATGATGAATGCCTTACTAATTAGTTCTGGCTTACCAGATAACTTTTGGGGAGAAGCTATTCTTTCGGCAAATCATATTTTGAATAAAATACCATGAAATAAAACATCTAAATCTCCACACGAACTTTGGAAAAACAGACCACAATCCTACAAATACTTGAAAGTGTGGGGGTGTCTTGCCAAAGTAGAAATACCAAAACCGAAAAAGGTCAAAATTGGACCAAAGACTATAGATTTCATATTCATTGGATATGCTCATAATAGTAGTGCGTATCGATTTTTGGTGTACGGATCTGAAATTGATGACATTCATGAAAACACCAGTATCGAGACACGAAATGCTAGATTCTTTGAACACATTTATCCTCTAAAAATCTCTATTAAAACAATTGTTCAAAAGAGATCAAGAGATATAAATACTCCGAAGGATAATGATAATCAAAGCTCGAATGAGAGAAATGTTGAAACTGAGGTAGAGGGACCCAGAAGGAGCAAACGTCAACGGATTTTGAAAACCTTTGGACCCGATTTCTATGCATATGTGATAGAAAATGAACCTCTTACTTATCAACAAGCAATGTCATCTTCTGACGCTCCAAACTGGAAGGAGGCTGTCAACAGTGAAATAGAATCCATTTTACAAAATCATACGTGGGAACTAGTGGATCTACCCAAAGGATCAAAACCACTAGGATATAAATGGATATTTAAGAAAAAACCAAAAGTTGATGGCTCAATAGACAAGTATAAAGCTAGACTTGTAATAAAAGGATTTAGACAGAAGGAAGATCTAGATTACTTTGATACGTATTCACCAGTAACTAGAATAACATTGATTAGGATGCTTATTGCGATTGCATCTATATTAAATTTGGAAATACACCAAATGGATGTGAAAACTGCCTTTTTGAATGGTGAATTAGAAGAAGAAATATATATGCAGCAAGCTGAAGGGTTTCTTAGCCCAGGAAATGAAAATAAGGTGTGCAATTTAGTAAAATCACTTTATGGCCTTAAACAAACTCCGAAACAATGGCATGAGAAATTTGATGAAACTATGTTATCAAATGGATTCAAAATAAATGAATTAGATAAATGCGTATATATAAGATATACGCATATTGGATATGTCATTGTTTGTCTTTATGTTGATGATTTACTAATCCTAGGAAATAATAATTCCATAGTAAAATCTACGAAGGATATGTTATCCTCTAGATTCGACATGAAAGACCTCGGAGTGGCTGATGTAATCTTGGGTGTGAGAATTATAAAAACACCACAAGGATATGCCTTATCTCAGTCACATTACATTACCAAATTACTTGAAAGGTTCAAGCAGTATAATATAACCATTGCAAAATCACCTGTGGATATGAACCAAAATTAGGTAAAGAACACCGGTGATGGAATATATCAACTTGAACACTCTCGCATACTGGGAAGTATCATGTCTGTCATGAATTGCACTAGGCCTGATATTGCATACGCTATAAGCAAGCTGAGTAGATATACCAGTAATCCTGGCAAACATCACTAGAAAGAAATAATCCGGGTCCTAGGATATCTGAAGTACACACAAAACCATGTATTACAATATGAGAAGTATCCTTCAGTGGTAGAAGGATATAGTGATGCCAATTGGATAACTGGCTCAAATGACACAAAATCGACAAGTGGATATGTGTTTACATTTGGAAATGGAGCAATCTCATGGAAATCATCCAGACAGACTTGCATAGCAAGGTCGACAATGGAATCGGAGTTCATTGCTCTAGATAAAGCCGCAGAAGAAGCAGATTGGCTTAGGAGTTTCTTGGAAGATATTCCAAATTGGGAAAAACCTGTACCTCCAATATGTATACATTGTGATAGTCAATCTGCTATAGGAAGGGCAAATAGTACATTATATAATGGTAAGTCTCGACATATTCGTCGTAGACACAAAACAATTAGACAACTTCTTTCTAATGGAGTTATCACTATAGACTATGTAAGGTCAAAGGATAACATAGCGGATCCACTAACAAAAGGCTTGCCAGGAGAGAAAGTTCAAACCTTATCGATGGGAATGGGCTTAAGACCTATGAACTAAGAGTTTTCTAAAATGGAAACCCCACCTAGTTGATTGGAGATCCCAAGATCTAGGTTCAAAGGGACAGCTAAGTTTAAGATAAACTTAATAGCACTGTTAAATACAAACCATTCCTATGATAAGTCCGTGCACAACCCGTCGGAGAATAGGATAAGTTTAGCTTTTAATGATATCTATACTGTGGTGTTATGAAGAACCAAGTGGAGTATTACGGGATACTCTTAATAGAACCACCTATGTGAGTGCGAAGGCTCCGCTTCAAGAAGAATTGTAAGATCGAATTCTTCAAGCACTCATGAAACCAAGGCGGTGTTCATGGCAAAAACGAACACAAACGGAGAACCAAGGGGTTAAAAAGTATTTATCATGTGTTTTCTTTATAGACTTACACAAACGGCTTACAGTTCAAAGACAGTCCAGTCTACGATATAACACAAGGAAAAGTTCAAGGCCTCTGTGCTACTTTTACCGATATGATAAATGCTTCGCAAAATTTTAAGAACAGATTAGATAATACTCATTCATGTGGGGGATTGTTGGAAATGAATGAGTAATTATTGGAAATGGATGAGTAGGTTTGGCAAAATTCATTTAGTCCCACATTGGGGAAAACTACCACCTTTGCCACTACTTATACTAAGACTTGATATGTTATTACAAAAGAAAGAGGAGATGGAAGAGAGAGAGACAATGGCATGAACTATGGCATGATAAGCACTCATATTTAATGGTCAAAAGATAGGGCCTTGGGCCTTGGAGCTCTTGGTGTCTATTGATCAAAATTGGGCCTCCGGATGCCGTTGGGCTCGCTGCGCTGCGGAACCACTATTTTTGAATTTGGCCGCGAAGTTGCCAACGGAAATATCTTTTGGTAAAGGGTCGCAACCTTTCCAACAGTCGTACCCGTTGCAATTCAAACAGAAACGCCTGCTTATGTAAAGGTGCCTCTTCCAGCCTATATAAAGGCCTGCGAAAATCGAAACAAACACACAGTTTAATTCTTATTTTTTCTCCTCTTTATCTTCTTCCCCAATTCTCTGTTCTAAAAAGAAAAGCAACTTCCTTGCGTTCATCGTCGACCTGCGATTGTAGCGCAACATCGCAGGCAGGAACCGTTTCATCCTTGGGAAACGATTGCTCAACCAAGCCTTACAGCGCCATTGAGGGAGCAATTTCGTTTCAAGTTAACAGCCTTTGCTGGACTCGATTATATTACTCTTCTTCTCTATATTCTTACTTAATCAGTACTGCTTCTTTGGTTCCCTTGCAAAACTGTGATTGATAATTGGTCTTGCAAATTGCAATATCATTGAATCAGTCTTACTAACGCTTAAAGGCGTTGCTGTTCATAGAAATGGTTTTCAGACGTTTCTACTGATTGGTTGATAACAATCTTGAAACGAAATTGCTGATTGTTGCTTTTGTTTGCAGACGACGATGTCGCAAAGTAGCAACGACAAATCTGTGCCCGCACGGACTGTGCCACCGGCTCCGCCTCTGGTTCCACCGACTATTCCATATTCATATGGCGAGAGACCAGAGAAGTTTAATGGCCAGGATTTCAAACGCTGGCAAAAAAAAGATGCTTTTCTACCTGACAACCTTGGGGTTAGTCAAATACCTCCAAGAGGATCCACCGTTCGTTGAAGAACTGGAGCCTGACGCCACAAAAGTCGAGGCTTTAAATGCATGGAAGAATTCTGACTTCATCTGTAAGAATTACATTCTCAACGGTTTAGATAACAGTTTGTATAATGTATATTGTACCGTTGAGACTGCAAAGGTTCTCTGGTTATCACTTGAAAAGAAGTACAAGACTGAAGATGCCGGAATGAAGAAATTCATTGTCGGAAAGTTTCTTGACTTCAAAACGGTCGATTCCAAAACAGTCGTCAGTTAGATTCAAGAACTCCAAGTTATCATTCATGAAGTTCACGATGAAAAGATGGAGTTAAGTGAGTCATTCCAAGTCGCTACCGCTATCGAAAAGTTGCCTCCGTCATGGAAGGATTTCAAAAACTATTTAAAGCATAAGCGCAAGGAAATGACCATGGAGGAACTGATTGTTCGTCTGCAAATCGAAGAAGACAACAGAAAATCATAGAAAAAGGCTACCAGTTCATTTCAGGCAAAAGCCAATGTGGTTGAGGATGAAAAGACAAATAAAAGAAAGTGCGAGCAGAATCCTAATGCAAAGAAACAAAAGAAGTTTCAAGGATCTTGCCATAATTGTGGGAAGAAAGGCCACAAAGCAGCCGTGTGTCGTGTGCCTAAAATGAAGAAACCTGAAGCAAATATGGCAGGAAATTCAGTTGATGTCGCAGATATGGATCTGTGTGCAGTTGTTTCTGAATGCAACCTTGTTGGCAACAACAAGGAGTGGTTTCTAGACACAGGAGCCACTCGTCATATATGTGCTAACAAGTGGATGTTTACAACCTACAGACCTTCCACTGATAACGAGCAACTATTCATGGGTAACTCGTCTGCATCAAAGGTGGAAGGGAAGGGAAAGATTGTACTAAAGTTAACTTCTGGAAAGGAACTAAAATTGAATGACGTTCTTCACGTTCCAGAAATCCGCAAGAACCTGATTTCAGGATCGTTGCTCAGCAAACATGGTTTCAAACTAACATTTGTTGTTGATAAGTTTGTAATATCAAAGAATGGAGTGTGTGTTGGAAGAGGATATGTGTGTGATGGCTTATTTAAAGCAAATGTAACCACTGTTGTACCAAATAATGATATGAATAAAATTGAATCTTCTGCTTATATTGTTGACTCTTCTAACATATGGCATTCTAGATTAGGGCATGTAAATTTTGATACATTGCGAAAATTAATTAATCTAGAATTCATACCAAAATGCAATATAGATTCAAACTATAAATGTCACGTTTGTGCAGAAGCGAAAATAACTAGAACCTCGTTTCATCATGTTGAACGAGAAACGGAACCTCTAGAATTAATACATACTGATGTATGTGATTATGATGCTTAAGACCTATGAACTAAGAGTTTTCTAAAACGGAAACCCACCTAGTTGACTGGAGATCCCAAGATCTAGGTTCAAAGGGACAACTAAGTTTAAGATAAACTTGACAGCACTGTTAAATACAAACCATTCCTATGATAAGTCTGTGCATAACCCGTCGGAGAATAGGATGATCTTAGCTTTTAATGATGTCTATACTGTGGTGTTATGAAGAACCGAGTGGAATATTACGTGATACTCTTAATAGAATCACCTATGTGAGTGCGAAGGCGCCGCTTCGAGAAGAATTGTAAGATCAAATTCTTCAAGCACTCATGAAACCAAGGCGGTGTTCATGGCAAAAACGAACACAAACAGAGAACCAAGGGGTTAAAAAGTATTTATCAAATGTTATCTTTATAGACTTACACAAACGGCTTACAGTTCAAAGACAGTCCAGTCTACTGATTCGCCAGTTGGTTATAACGATATAACACTAGGAAAAGTTCCAGGCCTCTGTGCTACTTTTATCGATATGATAAATGCTTCGCAAAATTTTAAGAACAGATTAGATAATACTCATTCATGTGGGGGATTGTTGGAAATGAATGAGTAATTATTGGAAATGAATGAGTAGGTTTTGCAAAATTCATTTAGTCCCACATTGGTGAAAACTACCACCTTTGCCACTACATATACTAGGACTTGATATGTTATTACAAAAGAAAGAGGAGATGGAAGAGAGAGGCAATGGTATGAACTATGGCATGATAAGCACTCATATTTAATTGTCAAAAGATAGGGCCTTGGGCCTTGGGGCTCTTGGTGTCTGTTGATCAAAATTGGGCCTCCGGATGTCGTTGGGCTCGCTGTGCTGCGGAACCACTATTTTTGAATTTGGCCGCGAAGTCGCCAACGGAAATATCTGTTGGTAAAGGGTCGCAACCTTTCCAACAGTCGTACCCGTTGCAATTCAAACAGAAACGTCTGCTCATGTAAAGGTGCCTCTTCCAGCCTATATAAAGGCCTATGAAAATCGAAACAAACACACAGCTTAATTCTTATTTTTGCTCCTCTTTATCTTCTTCCCCAATTCTCTGTTCTAAAAAGAAAAGCAACTTCCTTGCGTTCGCCGTCGACTTGCGATTGTAGCGCAACATTGTAGGCAGGAACCGTTTCATCCTTGGGAAACGATTGCTCAACCAAGCCTTACAGCGCCATTGAGGAAGCAATTTCGTTTCAAGGTAACAGCCTTTGTTGGACTCGGTTATATTACTCTTCTTCTCTATATTCTTACTTAATCAGTACTGCTTCTTTGGTTCCCTTGCAAAACTGTGATTGATAATTGGTCTTGCAAATTGCAATATCATTGAATCAGTCTTACTAACGCTTAAAGGCGTTGCTGTTCATAGAAACGGTTTTCAGACGTTTCTACTGATTGGTTGATAACAATCTTGAAACGAAACTGCTGATTGTTGCTTTTGTTTGCAGACGACGATGTCGCAAAGTAACAACGACAAATCTGTGCCCACACGGACTGTGCCACCAGCTCTGCCTCTGGTTCCACCGATTATTCCATATTCACATGGCGAGAGACCAGAGAAGTTTAATGGCCAGGATTTCAAACGCTGGCAACAAAAGATGCTTTTCTACCTGACAACCTTGGGGCTTGCCAAATACCTCCCAACGTTCGTTGAAGAACTGGAGTCTGACGCCACAAAAGTCGAGGCTTTAAATGCATGGAAGAATTCTGACTTCATCTGTAAGAATTACATTCTCAACGGTGTAGATAACAGTTTGTATAATGTATATTGTACCGTTGAGACTGAAAAGTTTCTCTGGTTATCACTTGAAAAGAAGTACAAGACTGACGATGCCGTAATGAAGAAATTCAATGTCGGAAAGTTTCTTGACTTCAAAATGGTCGATTCCAAAACAGTCGTCAGTCAGATTCAAGAACTCCAAGTTATCATTCATGAAATTCACGATGAAAAGATGGAGTTAAGTGAGTCATTCCAAGTCGCTGCCGCTATCGAAAAGTTGCCTCCGTCATGGAAGGATTTCAAAAACTATTTAAAGCATAAGCGCAAGGAAATGACCATGGAGGATCTGAATGTTCGTCTGCGAATCGAAGAAGACGACAAAAAATCAGAGAAAAAGGCTACCAGTTCATTTCAGGAAAAAGCCAACGTGGTTGAGGATGAAAAGACAAATAAAAGAAAGTGCGAGCAGAATCCTAATGCAAAGAAACAAAAGAAGTTTCAAGGATCTTGCCATAATTGTGAGAAGAAAGGCCACAAAGCAGCCGTGTGTCGTGCGCCCACAAAGAAGAAACCTGAAGCAAATATGGCAGGAAATTCAGATGATGTCGCAGATATGGATCTGTGTGCAGTTGTTTCTGAATGCAACCTTGTTGGCAACAACATGGAGTGGTTTCTAGAAACAGGAGCCACTCGTCATATATGTGCTAACAAGTGGTTGTTTACAACCTACAGACCTGCCACTGATAATGAGCAACTATTCATGGGTAAATCATCTGCATCAAAGGTGGAAGGCAAGGGAAAGATTGTACTGAAGTTAACTTCTGGAAAGGAACTAAAATTGAATGACGTTCTTCACGTTCCAGAAATCTGCAAGAACCTGATTTCAGGATCGTTGCTCAGCAAACATGGTTTCAAACTAACATTTGTTGCTGATAAGTTTGTAATATCAAAGAATGGAGTGTATGTTGGAAGAGGATATGTGTGTGATGGCTTGTTTAAAGAAAATGTAAACACTGCTGTACCAAATAATGATATGAATAAAATTGAATCTTCTGCTTATATTGTTGACTCTTCTAACATATGGAATTCTAGATTAGGGCATGTAAATTTTGATACATTGCGAAAATTAATTAATATAG
Organism: Allium sativum; assembly: GCA_030737875.1. NCBI lineage: Eukaryota > Viridiplantae > Streptophyta > Magnoliopsida > Asparagales > Amaryllidaceae > Allium > Allium sativum. The sequence continues at coordinate 534,188,954 of CM060915.1, forward strand.
AATTCATAACAAAATGCAATATAGATTCAAACTATAAATGTCACGTTTGTGCAGAAGCGAAAATAACTAGAACCTCGTTTCATCATGTTGAATGAGAAACGGAACCTCTAGAATTAATACATACTGATGTATGTGATTAGAAAATGTGTCAAACTAGAGGTGGAAAGAGGTACTTTATCACATTCATTGATGATTGTACTAGATATTGTTATGTCTATCTCCTTAGAAGTAAGGACGAAGCAATCGACATGTTTAAACAATATAAGGCAGAAGTTGAGAATCAACTCAACAAGAAAATAAAATCTTTAAGGAGTGATAGAGGAGGAGAATACGAGTCTCCATTTGAGGAATTCTGTGATGAGCATGGAATTATTCATCAAACTACAGCACCGTATTCACCTCAATCCAACGGTATAGCCGAACGGAAAAATAGAACTCTTAAAGAAATGATGAATGCCTTACTAATTAGTTATGGCTTACCAGATAACTTTTGGGGAGAAGCTATTCTTTCGGCAAATCATATTTTGAATAAAATACCATGAAAGAAAACATCTAAATCTCCACACGAACTTTGGAAAAACAGACCACCATCCTACAAATACTTGAAAGTGTGGGGGTGTTTTGCCAAAGTAGAAATACCAAAACCGAAAAAGGTCAAAATTGGACCAAAGACTATAGATTGCATATTCATTGGATATGCTCATAATAGTAGTGCGTATCGATTTTTGGTGTACAAATCTGAAATTGATGACATTCATGAAAACACCAGTATCGAGTCACAAAATGCTAGATTCTTTGAACACATTTATCCTCTAAAAATCTCTATTGAAACAATTGTTCAAAAGAGATCAAGAGATACAGATACTCCTGAGGATAATGATAATCAAAGCTCGAATGAGAGAAATGTTGAAACTGAGGTAGAGGAACCCAGAAGGAGCAAACGTCAACGGATTTTGAAAACCTTTGGACCCGATTTCTATGCATATATGATAGAAAATGAACCTCTTACTTATCAACAAGCAATGTCATCTCCTGAGGCTCCATACTGGAAGGAGGCTGTCAATAGTGAAATAGAATCCATTTTACAAAACCATAAGTGGAAACTAGTGGATCTACCCAAAGGATCAAAACCACTAGGATATAAATGGATATTTAAGAAAAAACTAAAAGCTGACGGCTCAATAGACAAGTATAAAGCTAGACTTGTAACAAAAGGATTTAGACAGAAGGAAGATCTAGATTACTTTGATACGTATTCACCAGTAACTAGAATAACATCGATTAGGATGCTTATTGCGATTGCATCTATATTAAATTTGGAAATACACCAAATGGATGTGAAAACTGCCTTTTTGAATGGTGAATTAGAAGAAGAAATATATATGCATCAACTTGAAGGGTTTCTTAGCCCAGGAAATGAAAATAAGGTGTGCAAGTTAGTAAAATCACTTTATGGCCTTAAACAAGCTCCGAAACAATGGCATGAGAAATTTGATGAAACTATGTTATCAAATGGATTCAAAATAAATGAATCAGATAAATGCGTATATATAAGATATACGGATATTGGATATGTCATTGTTTGTCTTTATGTTGATGATTTACTAATCCTAGGAAATAATAATGCCATAATAAAATCTACGAAGTATACGTTATCCTCTAGATTCGACATGAAAGACCTAGGAGTGGCTGATGTAATCTTGGGTGTGAGAATTATAAAAACACCACAAGGATATGCCTTATCTCGGTCACATTACATTACCAAATTACATGAATGGATCAAGTAGTATAATATAACCATTGCAAAATCACCCGTGGATATGAACCAAAATTGGGTAAAGAACACCGGTGATGGAATATATCAACTTGAATACTCTCGCATACTGGGAAGTATTAGGTATGTCATGAATTGTCCTAGGCCTGATATTGCATACGCTATAAGCAAGCTGAGTAGATATACCGGTAATCCTGGCAAACATCACTGGAAAGCAGTAATCAGGGTCCTAGGATATCTGAAGTACACACAAAACTATGTATTACAATATGAGAAGTATCCTTCAGTGGTAGAAGGATATAGTGATGCCAATTGGATAACTGGCTCAAATGACACAGAATCGACAAGTGGATATGTGTTTACATTAGGAAATGGAGCAATCTCATGGAAATCATCCAAACAGACTTGCATAGCAAGGTCGACAATGCAATCGGAGTTCATTGCTCTAGATTAAGCGGTAGAAGAAGCAGATTGGCTTAGGAGTTTCTTGGAAGATATTCCAAATTGGAAAAAACCTGTACCTCCAATATGTATACATTGTGATAATCAATCTTCTATAGGAAGGGCAAATAGTACATTATATAATGGTAAGTCTCGACATATTCGTCGTAGACACAAAACCATTAGACAACTTCTCTCTAATGGAGTTATCACTATAGACTATGTAAGGTCAAAGGATAACATAGCAGATCCACTAACAAAAGGCTTGCCAAGAGAGAAAGTTCAAACCTTATCGTTGGAAATGGGCTTAAGACCTATGAACTAAGAGTTTTCTAAAACGGAAACCCCACCTAGTTGACTGGAGATCCCAAGATCTAGGTTCAAAGGGACAACTAAGTTTAAGATAAACTTGACAGCACTGTTAAATACAAATCATTCCTATGATAAGTCAGTGCACAACCCGTCGGAGAATAGGATAAGCTTAGCTTTCAATGATTTCTATACTGTGGTGTTATGAAGAACCAAGTGGAGTATTACGGGATACTCTTAATAGAATCACCTATGTGAGTGCGAAGGCGCCGCTTCAAGAAGAATTGTAAGATCGAATTTTTCAAGCACTCATGAAACCAAGGCGGTGTTCATGGAAAAAACGAACACAAACAGAGAACCAAGGGGTTAAAAAGTTTTTATCATGTGTTATCTTTATAGACTTACACAAACGGCTTACAGTTCAAAGACACTCCAGTCTACTGATTCGCCAGTTGGTTATAACGATATAACACCAGGAAAAGCTCAAGGCCTCTGTGCTACTTTTACCGACATGATAAATGCTTTGCAAAATTTTAAGATAGATAATACTCATTCATGTGGGGGATTGTTGGAAATGAATGAGTAATTATTGGAAATGAATGAGTAGGTTTGGCAAAATTCATTTAGTCCCACATTGGGGAAAACTACCACCTTTGCCACTACTTGTACTAAGACTTGATATGTTATTACAAAAGAAAGAGGAGATAGAAGAGAGAGGCAATGGCATGAACTATGACATGATAAGCACTCATATTTAATGGTCAAAAGATAGGGCCTTGGGGCTCTTGGGGTCTGTTAATCAAACTTGGGCCTCCGAATGCCGTTGGGCTCGCTGCGCTGCGGAACCGCTATTTTTGAATTTGGCCGCGAAGTTGCCAATGGAAATGTCTGTTGGTAAAGGGTCGCAACCTTTCCAACAATCGTACACATTGCAATTCAAACAGAAATTCCTGCTCATGTAAAGGTGCCTCTTCTAGCCTATATAAAAGCCTACGAAAATCGAAACAAACACACAGTTTAATTCTTATTTTCGCTCCTCTTTATCTTCTTCCCCAATTCTCTGTTCTAAAAAGAAAAGCAACTTCCTTGCGTTCGTCGTCGAGCTGCGATTGTAGCGCAACATCGCAGGCAGGAACCGTTTCATCCTTGGGAAACGATTGCTCAACCAAGCCTTACAGCGCCATTGAGGGAGCAATTTCGTTTCAAGGTAACAGCCTTTGCTGGACTCGGTTATATTACTCTTCTTCTCTGTATTCTTACTTAATCAGTACTGCTTCTTTGGTTCCCTTGCAAAACTGTGATTGATAATTGGTCTTGCAAATTGCAATATCATTGAATCAGTCTTACTAACGCTTAAAGGCGTTGCTGTTCATAGAAACGGTTTTCAGACGTTTCTACTGATTGGTTGATAACAATCTTGAAACGAAATTGCTGATTGTTGCTTTTGTTTGCAGACGACGATGTCGCAAAGTAGCAACGACAAATCTGTGCCCGCATGGACTGTGCCACTGGCTCCGCCTCTGGTTCCACCGACTACTCCATATTCACATGGCGAGAGACTAGAGAAGTTTAATGGCCAGGATTTCAAACGCTGGCAACAAAAGATGCTTTTCTACCTGACAACCTTGGGGCTGGCCAAATACCTCCAAGAGGATCCACCATTCGTTGAAGAACTGGAGCCTGACGCCACAAAAGTCGAGGCTTTAAATGCATGGAAGAATTCTGACTTCATCTGTAAGAATTACATTCTCAACGGTTTAGATAATAGTTTGTATAATGTATATTGTACCGTTGAGACTGCAAAGGTTCTCTGGTTATCACTTGAAAAGAAGTACAAGACTAAAGATGCCGGAATGAAGAAATTCATTGTCGGAAAGTTTCTTGACTTCAAAATGGTTGATTCCAAAACAGTCGTCAGTCAGATTCAAGAACTCCAAGTTATCATTCATGAAATTCACGACGAAAAGATGGAGTTAAGTGAGTAATTCGAAGTCGTTTCCGCTATCGAAAAGTTGCCTCCATCATGGAAGGATTTCAAAAACTATTTAAAGAATAAGCGCAAGGAAATGACCATGGAGGATCTGATTGTTCATCTGCGAATCGAAGAAGACAACAGAAAATCAGAGAAAAAGGCTACCAGTTCATTTCAGGAAAAAGCCAACGTGGTTGAGGATGAAAAGACAAATAAAAGAAAGCGCGAGCAGAATCCTAATGCAAAGAAACAAAAGAAGTTTCAAGGATCTTGCCATAAGTGTGGGAAGAAAGGCCACAAAGCAGCCGTGTGTCATGCGCCCAAAAAGAAGAAACCTAAAGCACATATGGCAGGAAATTCAGATGATGTCGCAGATATGGATCTGTGTGCAGTTGTTTCTGAATGCAACCTGGTTGGCAACAACAAGGAGTGGTTTCTAGACACAGGATCCACTCGTCATATATATGCTAACAAGTGGATGTTTACAATCTACAGACATGCCACTGATAATGAGCAACTATTCATGCGTAACTCGTCTGCATCAAAGGTGGAAGGCAAGGGAAAGATTGTACTGAAGTTAACTTCTGGAAAGGAACTAAAATTGTATGATGTTCTTCACGTTCCAGAAATCCGCAAGAACCTGATTTCAGGATCGTTGCTCAGCAAACATGGTTTCAAACTAACATTTGTTGCTGATAAGTTTGTAATATCAAAGAATGGAGTGTATGTTGGAAGAGGATATGTGTGTGATGGCTTGTTTAAAGCAAATGTAACCACTGTTGTACCAAATGATGATATGAATAAAACTGAATCTTCTGCTTATATTGTTGACTCTTCTAACATATGTGATTCTAGATTAGGGCATGTAAATTTTGATACATTGCAAAAATTAATTAATATAGAATTCATACCAAAATGCAATATAGATTCAAACTATAAATGTCATGTTTGTGCAGAAGCGAAAATAACTAGAACCTCGTTTCATCATGTAAAATGAGAAACGGAACCTCTAGAATTAATACATACTGATGTATGTGATTTGAAAATGTGTCAAACTAGAGGTGGAAAGAGGTACTTTATCACATTCATTGATGATTGTACCAGATATTGTTACGTCTATCTCCTTAGAAGTAAGGACGAAGCAATCGACATGTTTAAACAATATAAGGCAGAAGTTGAGAATCAACTCAACAAGAAAATAAAATCTTTAAGGAGTGATAGAGGAGGAGAATACGAGTCTCCATTTGAGGAATTCTGTGATGAGCATGGAATTATTCATCAAACTACAGCACCGTATTCACCTCAATCCAACGGTATAGCCGAACGGAAAAATAGAACTCTTAAAGAAATGATGAATGCTAGTTCTGGCTTACCAGATAACTTTTGGGGAGAAGCTATTCTTTCGGCAAATCATATTTTGAATAAAATACCATGAAAGAAAACATCTAAATCTCCACACGAACTTTGGAAAAACAGACCACCATCCTACAAATACTTGAAAGTGTGGGGGTGTCTTGCCAAAGTAGAAATACCAAAACCGAAAAAGGTCAAAATTGGACCAAAGACTTTAGATTGCATATTCATTGGATATGCTCATAATAGTAGTGCATATCGATTTTTGGTGTACAAATCAGAAATTGATGACATTCATGAAAACACCATTATCGAGTCACGAAATGTTAGATTCTTTGAACACATTTATCCTCTAAAAATCTCTACTGAAACAATTGTTCAAAAGAGATCAAGAGATACTGATACTCCTGAGGATAATGATAATCAAAGCTCGAATGAGAGAAATGTTGAAACTAAGGTAGAGGAACCCAAAAGGAGAAAACGTCAATGGATTTTGAAAACCTTTGGACCCGATTTCTACGCATATGTGATAGAAAATGAACCTCTTACTTATCAACATGCAATGTCATCTCCTGAGGCTCCATACTGGAAGGAGGCTGTCAACAGTGAAATAGAATCCATTTTACAAAACCATATGTGGGAACTAGTGGATCTACCCAAAGGATCAAAACCACTAGGATATAAATGGATATTTAAGAAAAAACTAAAAGCTGACGGCTCAATAGACAAGTATAAAGCTAGACTTGTAACAAAAGGATTTAGACAGAAGGAAGATCTAGATTACTTTGATACGTATTCACCAGTAACTAGAATAACATCGATTAGGATGCTTATTGCGATTGCATCTATATTAAATTTGGAAATACACCAAATGGATGTGAAAACTGCCTTTTTGAATGGTGAATTAGAAGAAGAAATATATATGCATCAGCTTGAAGGGTTTCTTAGCCCAGGAAATGAAAATAAGGTGTGCAAGTTAGTAAAATCACTTTATGGCCTTAAACAAGCTCCGAAACAATGGCATGAGAAATTTGATGAAACTATGTTATCAAATGGATTCAAAATAAATGAATCAGATAAATGCGTATATATAAGATATACGGATATTGGATATGTCATTGTTTGTCTTTATGTTGATGATTTACTAATCCTAGGAAATAATAATGCCATAATAAAATCTACGAAGGATACGTTATCCTCTAGATTCGACATGAAAGACCTAGGAGTGGCTGATGTAATCTTGGCTGTGAGAATTATAAAAACACCACAAGGATGTGCCTTATCTCAGTCGCATTACATTACCAAATTACTTGAAAGGTTCAAGCAGTATAATATAAGCATTGCAAAATCACCCGTGGATATGAACCAAAATTAGGTAAAGAACACCGGTGATGGAATATATCAACTTGAATACTCTCGCATACTGGGAAGTATCATGTATGTCATGAACTGCACTAGGCCCGATATTGCATACGCTATAAGCAAGCTGAGTAGATATACCAGTAATCCTGACAAACATCACTGGAAAGCAATAATCAGGGTCCTAGGATATCTGAAGTACACACAAAACTATGTATTACAATATGAGAAGTATCCTTCAGTGGTAGAAGGATATAGTGATGCCAATTGGATAACTGGCTCAAATGACACAGAATCGACAAGTGGATATGTGTTTACATTAGGAAATGGAGCAATCTCATGGAAATCATCCAAACAGACTTGAATAGCAAGGTCGACAGTGGAATCGGAGTTCATTGCTCTAGATAAAGCCGCGGAAGAAGCAGATTGGCTTAGGAGTTTCTTGGAAGATATTCCAAATTGGGAAAAACCTGTACCTCCAATATGTATACATTGTGATAGTCAATCTGCTATAGGAAGGGCAAATAGTAAATTATATAATGGTAAGTCTTGACATATTCGTCGTAGACACAAAACCATTCGACAACTTCTCTCTAATGGAGTTATCACTATAAACTATTAAGGTCAAAGGATAACATAGCGGACCCACTAACAAAAGGCTTGCCAAGAGAGAAAGTTCAAACCTTATCGATGGGAATGGGCTTAAGACCTATGAACTAAGAGTTTTCTAAAACGGAAACCCCACCTAGTTGACTGGAGATCCCAAGATCTAGGTTCAAAGGGACAACTAAGTTTAAGATAAACTTGACAGCACTGTTAAATACAAACCATTCCTATGATAAGTCTGTGCACAACCCATCGGAGAATAGGATAAGCTTAGCTTTTAATGATGTCTATACTGTGGTGTTATGAAGAACCAAGTGGAGTATTACGGGATACTCTTAATAGAATCACCTATGTGAGTGCGAAGGTGCCGCTTCAAGAAGAATTGTAAGATCGAATGCTTCAAGCACTCATGAAACCAAGGCGGTGTTCATGGCAAAAACGAACACAAACAGAGAACCAAGGGGTTAAAAAGTATTTATCATGTGTTATCTTTATAGACTTACACAAACGACTTACAGTTCAAAGACAGTCCAGTCTAGTGATTCGCCAGTTGGTTATAACGATATAACACCAGGAAAAGTTCAAGGCCTCTGTGCTACTTTTACCGATATGATAAATGCTTCGCAAAATTTTAAGAACAGACTAGATAATACTCATTCATGTGGGGGATTGTTGGAAATGAATGAGTAATTATTGGAAATGAATGAGTAGGTTTGGCAAAATTCATTTAGTCCGACATTGGGGAAAACTACCACCTTTGCCACTACTTATACTAAGACTTGATATGTTATTACAAAAGAAAGAGGAGATGGAAGAGAGAGGCAATGGCATGAACTATGGCATGATAAGCACTCATATTTAATGGTCAAAAGATAGGGCCTTGGGGCTCTTGGGGTCTGTTGATCAAAATTGGGCCTCCGGATGCCATTGGGCTCGCTGCGCTGCGGAACCGCTATTTTTGAATTTGGCCGCGAAGTTGCCAACGGAAATATCTGTTGGTAAAGGGTCGCAACCTTTCCAACAGTCATGCCCGTTGCAATTCAAACAGAAACGCCTGCTCATGTAAAGATGCCTCTTCCGGCATATATAAAGGCCTGCGAAAATCGAAACAAACACACAGTTTAATTCTTATTTTTGCCCCTCTTTATCTTCTTCCCCAATTCTCTGTTCTAAAAAGAAAAGCAACTTCCTAGCATTCGTCGTCGACCTGCGATTGTAGCGCAACATCGCAGGCAGGAACCATTTCATCCTTGGGAAACGATTGCTCAACCAAGCCTTACAGCGCCATTGAGGGAGCAATTTCGTTTCAAGGTAATAGCCTTTGCTGGACTCGGTTATATTACTCTTCTTCTCTGCATTCTTACTTAATCAGTACTGCTTCTTTGGTTCCCTTGCAAAACTGTGATTGGTAATTGGTCTTGCAAATTGCAATATCATTGAATCAGTCTTACTAACGCTTAAAGGCGTTGCTGTTCATAGAAACGGTTTTCAGACGTTTCTACTAATTGGTTGATAACAGCTCATGGCTTAACATCAAACGTGTGCAAAATGTTCATAGAACTAGACAACCAGCTATTTGAAGAAAGCCAGCAAAAGTACGTGGAGAAAGAAGCAAAAGCCAAAAAGCTGGAAGAGCGAAGGGAAAATGCATGGAGACATCTCGAAGCCCAAGTTGAAGCAAAGAATGGAACCGATGACATGGTTTCATAGAGTTAGACAAAGTACGTGCTCTTTTTTTTCTTTTGGTCTTTTAAAAGCGTGAAGGCTAAAAGGGTGCAATTTAAATGTATTATCTTATGGATACGCAGCAGAACATAATGGCGCATTGGTTCCTGGATATTGTTTATTTGTTTCTGTACTCTTATATCTTGTAATGGTGGCACCTCAAAAGAGTAATGCAATATTGTTTGATTTAGCTTGCATCACTGTAGAATTGTATGGGGAATAGATCAAGAAAATATGTATGTGGTTCTGCATTTAATTGTTTGATTTACCTATTTGTTAATCTCTGAATAATCTGTCTTTGATCGGTTATAGAACTGGGGTTTAGGATCATTGATCAGTTTTAGAACTAGGGTATTGGAATGAGGAAAACGAATAAAAGGCGAGAGAGAAATTGGTTAAGACGGTGTGGTAGTCCCTATTTTTTAAGTGTGTGGTATTAAGATGAGTGTAATAATAATTTTTGTGGTATTTTTTAGTTGCGATACTAGGAAGAGGATATTGGGGTGCCCTTTGCACTACACTATTTTTATGGTTACACAATTTCCTATAGCAAATACGATCAAATTGGACATTCATGTTTTCTTATAATGAGATTTATAAGTAACGTGATTTTTCCCCATTTTCTGACGGATATAGTGGAACTTATATTCAACGCAGTTGGTTTGGCAAAAGAGTTAAATAGTTAATTTTGGGTTTATTTTTTTTTTAATTTATATAAATGATTTAGTCACAAAATGTCAAAGTTAAAATTGTATATTAATCATCTGTTTTCTTCTTAACCATGTTAACTTGGGAATAATAATTTTTATTGGACTAAAAAAAGAATTTAAATATATGTATAATTTAACTCACTTTTCTCTGGATAATTATAGCAGATGTATATTGGTATGCATTCAGTTTGTTATTGTTGTCGTTAGGAATCCTTATAATTGAACTTGCATATTGTTATTGTAATGAAAAATTGTTTCTGACTATATATGCACTATGTTACTATACATTCATATGTTGTAATAACTGACTTTCCGTCTTAAATCTCTAACCAAGTTAGATCTTCTACCCTTAATTTATTGCAGTGGTACAGAAGTTGGTGGATACACTTTTGTAGTGAATGCGGCAAGGGATCTTAAATTATATGTGGAAAAGGGTTGGATTGCTAGCGGAGAAACCAGAATCTGATGGTATGACTATTTTATCTTCAACAAGTCAAAATGCTAATTATATACGGTTTTTATCATAAATTTTGGTCGAGCTTCCAAATGATTTGTTTGTGTACTTTGAATCGGATGCTGAAAATTGGATCTTGGTTTAAATTTATTTGAAAGTAACCCTAAATCGATAGTTTCATCGCCTCTTATATTTTTGTAACTTCTAGATATATATGATGATAAAAAAATTCAATGCTCTATTTGGGCTTTGATAACCTCTTAATTTTCCCTATTCACATACATCAAACTTTCTAAAACAGCATTATTGTACCTCAATTAGGGCTGGCAATTAGAACCAAGAATCGAAAACCTGAACCGACCCGAAAAGACCTGAACCCAAACCGAACCCAATGGGTCTCGGGTCGGGTTTAGGTGATGAAAAATGCCATCAAGACCCGATCAAACCCAACCCGCATAGACCCGTCCTAAAAGACCCAACCAAAAAACATTGAAATATATGTATTTTTAGTGTTATTATTCAGTCGGACCCGAACTGACCCGACCAGACCCGAGCTTCAACCCGACCCGACCCGAAGCTTGGGTCGGGTCAAGTCTGGATTTTTGAAATGTATAGTTTAGACCCGACAAAACCCGACCCGCCGGGTCGGGTCCGGGTCCATTAGGTCGGGTCTAATTGTCATCCCTAACCTCAATTCATGGGTTCAATCATGGTTAGTATGGCGGTAAGTCGAGTCAATAGAGGTCCAACTATTCGACTAGTGGACTAGTCATAGGCTAGTCGAGACTAGTCGACAAATATTTGTTGATTTAGCCTTTAGCTTTGGATCCTTGGAGGCATCATACGATTCAATACTTGCTGTTGGTAATGGTAACTCTGCAGCCATCTGCAAAAAAACAACAACAGAAGCAGCGAATTAAATTACAGTGTTTAGGAAAATAACAGGTAACAGGAACTAAGGCTAAAATGAATAGCTAACACTTAGCAGGAAAAAAGAAAAAAGAACTCAGGTACGTGAAATAAAGGAACGGTGTATAAACTATAAAGTACTAAGGCTAAATTACCAACAGCAAAAGAACTAAGCTTGTTAAAAAAAAGAACTTAGGCTAAAAAAATAGTTAACAGGAGAAAAAAAGAAAAAACAAAGCAACGAAATAAAGAAGAAGTACCTGAGTCGATTCTAGGGAAATGGAAGAGAGGAGCCAGCACTGGAGAGGAGGTAGCAGGAGAAGAGCGGCGACGGCACAAAATGGAAGGCTAGGGTTACTCGAACTATCGGTCTTCTTCTATTCGATGTCTTCTTTTTTGTTTGACATGCCGAATATGTATTTTAAATTGGACTCTCCCTTCTGATCTGTTTTTTTTTTTTTTTTGGGTTTTGGGCCCAAATTTGAAACCAATCAGTTAAGTCGAACCAACTAGTCGCCTAACTAGTTGTTCCAATTGCCCGACATATTAACAAAATCTATGTCAAGAGCCAAGTCGCTGACTCGCGACCGACTAGTCGACGACTAGTTGGTCGTCGTGATAACATTGTGGCCAATCATTGTTTTCGTTATTTTAATATTATCGTTTTCATTTCAAAAAAAATTGAATCACTACTACAAAACAGGCCTTTTGCGACGGTTGTTTAGCATTTGCGATAGTTTTACAACCATAGCAAATACAGTCGTCGCAAATAGCAAAAAACTGTTGCGACGGTTTAAAACCCATCGCAAAAAGTTTTTTAATGCAATGGATTTTAATAATAAACAGTCGCAAATAGCTTTTTTTTTTGCGACTGGTTTTAGTTAAAAGTCGTCGCAAATGAAAAAGATTATAGTTTTGAACTTTTCTAGTATGCTACGGATTTTTAAAAACCATCACAAAAACTTACTGTTTTGCGACAAGTGTTGATGAAAACCGTCGCAAGTGAACATTATTTATGTTTTGAGTTTCCCTAGCATGCTATGGTTTAGTAACATCCATCGCAAAGATTACACGTTATGCGACTGTTTTTTATTAAAAATCATCGCAAAAATGTCATCTTATGCTCCTATTTTTATAAAAAGCCATTGCAAAAGATATATGTTTTGTTTGATTATGCTATGATTGTATTAAAATCCATCGCAAATTTACACAACACTGCATCTACAAAAATTGGTAATATCATCAGATTTACACCCATATAGATTTATTATCCCACACATTTCAGTAGAAACTATAAATGAATGAACATCAAACATACTTCCAACATTCAACTAACTCAAAATAATATCAATGGTCTCATTTACCATAATTAATACAAATTCACATGCTATATAATTTATCATTAACTTCATAATACTGAGATTGCATTATCTAGCTTGTACAAGACAACACAAGTCCACAAATTCATAATAATATCATTATCTGTCATATCCAAATCCAAAATATTAGATGTCATATCCAAATCCAAAAATGCTTCCAAGAGATCATAGTTGCTGCACACTACTTCATCATTATAAAACTGCATAAACATAATGACTTTGAATGATAAGACTGCAATATGGTGGGAACATAAACGATTCAATAAACAGGAAAACAAAAGGCTTTATTAACTGCATTAGTAACTGTATTATTCAATAAACAAGAAAACAATATGGTGGGACCTGATTTCTCTAGTATATAGAGTATTTGTTCAATTTACTGAGCCTATGGCTCGGTAAACTGAGCCGATTGGCTCAGGTAAACTAAGCCAGTAGCTCAGGTAAACTACCTGAGCCATTGGCTCAGTTTACCTGAGCCTAGTGGCTCAGGTAAACTACCTGAGCCACTGTAGGCTCAGTTTACGTGAGCCAGTGGCTCGGGTAAACTGGGCCGTTTACCTGAGCCACTGGCTCGGGTAAACTGAGCCGTTTATTTGAGCCAACGGCTCGGGTAAACTAAGTCGACTGGCTCAGGTAAACTGAGCCATAGGCTCGGGTTTGCCTGAGCCACTGGCTCGGGTTTACCTGAGCCACTGGCTGTAAACTGAGCCACTTGGCTCAGGTAAACTAAGCCAGTAGCTCATGTAAACTACCTGAGCCACTGGATCAGTTTATCTGAGCCACTGTAGGCTCAGTTTACCCAAGCCAGTGGCTCGGGTAAACTGGGCCGTTTACCTGAGCTGATGGCTTAGTTTACCATGAGCCACTGGCTCAAGTAAACTGAGCCGATGGCTCCGGTAAACTGAGCCATAGGCTCGGGTTTACCTGAGCCGCTGGCTCGGGTAAACTAAGCCGTTTACCTAAGCCAAGTGGCTCAGGTAAACTGACGAGTTAAATAAGTTTAACAAAAATGCTAGAACGACAACTTTTAAAAGTGGTGGCGACATAGAGTAAAGATGATGGTACCCAACGTGAATTCCGTTTTTTACGCCTTAAACATTGTTTCTCGCCGGTTGAAAATCAGGGTATAAACCCGCTCGTTCTAGCAAAGCCCTAAATTTAAATACCAAACTCACCTGCAGTTATGAAATACGAAAATCAAAATCTGAAAGCCAGGTGCTAGTAAGAACACATTGATTCTTCTCCCCATAAAGTCTTTCATTAAGAATTAAATCTCAATATAAGGGAATGATCAGCAATGAACAAAAAGAGGGAATGTATTTTTCCAATTTTTATGCAACTAATCAATTTATAGTTTCAGTTCATAATGAATTGAAAATGAAGCAATGACGGAAAAATGGAAGAACGACGAAATCCGCAAAATATTGTATGTAAATTATATGTTGTGAATTCTATGTGCTTAGTTATTTACATTTGTTGATTCATACGAAAGATACATTTGCATAGACGTTAAGATGTTCATCAGTTAAAGATGGGGGCAATATTTACTTTATAAAGGACTCATTTGTATAAATAACACTCGGTACAAGAAAGAAAATTTTAGGAGTACAATTTAAACTCACGGTTTTGGTTCCATGTAAATAGGATTGAGAAGATGATGTTGAGTTGCTGGTTGAGACGTTGAATTCCCAGTTGTGAACAACAGCTACTAACCTTCAACCATAAAAAAACAAATGCAAGTTAGGACATGTTTTTTAAAGGAGGCTGAAGATTGTAGCATATAAAAAACAATCCAAGGACAAGTGTAGCATAGAGAAAGAAACATTTGAAGAAATTGCAGTTTCGCATCTTTTTTAACCATTTCGAATGCACGCGTACACAAATACATACATACATAAAACCAAAAAATAAGGTTAAATTAATTGGGCAGGTGAATGCTACTTTTTTCTTGTTCACGTACACAAATACATACATACACCCAAAAAATAAGGTTAAATTAATTAGGCAGGTGAATGCTACTTCTTTCTTGTTCGTTCTTGTATTGTACATTTTTGTTAGATGAGTTTGGTTATATTTTGAAGTAACACCAGGTCAAATTTTATTTATTTATGTTGGCATAGTCACTAAGTTTCAAAATAACAAATAATTAAGGATACCTCCATAAGCTATATAGTACTTTTATTACATCTATAGATACCTCCTTAAGTACTGAAATATAAATTATTTTTATAACATCCATATCCTTAGATTTAATAATAAAACATCATATCCTCATATACACGAACATGTCATCATTGTTTTTATACGTTTTGTCTAATTGATACACTTTAAATATATTTTATTTATTTGCTCGAGGTGTTAGCACAGTTGAACATAACTGCAAACCTATTTTACATATTTTATAGAAAATTCTTGGACTGTAAATCAATTGAAAGGTAAATGTAGAGATAAATAAATTCAAATGGGCAAAACTGACGAGTTACATATTTTATAATAAATTCTTGGCCTGTAAATGAGGCGGCAAATTAGCAAAACTAATGACTTGAATATTTTGCTGAAATTTCTTGCATGAATTCATTGATTCTCTCAGAGCTTTTTCTTTTATCCATTTATGCTGCTAGAATCTTAATTTTATTTTACTTTTATTTTTTATGGATTCATGTTTGATTTTGTACTACACTTGTAGAATTGATAGAATGTGGAGGAATATTCAAATGAAAAAACACAAGACAACTTGCAAGGATGTCCTTTTAGATCCGACGAGGCAAGTATAAACTTGTAGTACAGAGGTATTGGTGAGGCTCGGCTGACATATATATATATATATATATATATATATATATATATATTCAATTTGTTTAAGATATCAACCTTAGCAGTCTGCAATGTTGTTGACCACTGGTTTGCTTATTACTACACTATTATGATCCAATAAAATGATCTTTCATTAATGTATGTGGTTTCTGTTCTTCTTGTTCATAATAAATCAAAATTTTATATTTATTCAAAGTTGTTTACTTATTCGTTTGAACTTATTAGTTTTGCCATGGGAAAAAAATACTCAATGTTGTTGTAATATTTGGAAATTTTATACCTAAGAATTTACGTGGGGTATAATAAAAATCTATAGTTTCACAAAATTAAATGGTTATACATTACGGTGAGTGAGGCATGTTTAGCAAAATTAAATGGTTACAGGACTATTTCCACTTCAAAATATAAAAAAATGCAGGCTAAAAAAATTATTAGATAGGAAATGCTCACCAAAAATGCTCCCTCGTATAAGAAAACTACATCCAGTTATCGATGATATAATCAGCTAAATTATCTCGAACCTCGTCCATCTCCGTTTGGCTATAAGAATCAACTTGTTTAAAGCACTGCAATTAAGAGATTATTTCGAAACATTAAACATATAATTGTTTAACATAAAATATGAAGGAAAAATTAAAATGTTACCTCATTTAGATCATTGTTTTGACAGTGGTTTTTTACTATTTCATGCATGTACTTCATCACAAAATATACACAATCTATTGATGCAGACTGTTGAGGACACTACAACAATGCCACAAAATGATTCAGTAATCAGTTTAAGATGAAGTTTTATACCAAACAATATACAATTTTTTTTTGTTAGAAGAAAAAGAATCACCTTAACATTAATCCATTTCAAGTAGATTCCTCGAGTCTTACCGCCGTACTTGTAAGCTTTAAAGGCCTTGCACATATGCATCAATTATTTTCTTTGTTGATAAAGCTTTAAAGTTGATATACCAAGTTTGTTAATCACTGAATACCGCCATGTAAAACGTTTGTGTGAAAATGCAAAACGATGAAATTTTTACTCGCCATAATAAATAAAACTATGAAAAACAGAATTCTCCAAAGTGTGAAAGAAGTAAAATTATATTTTAAAAAATTAATAATACAACATTCATGTTCACTTGCGGCTTAATTTCCAATCTACGTTTGCGTTCGGACTGCGGATCCAAAACATAAACTTCATTCTTCTCCATCTGAAAAACAAGCAGTACACAATTTTTCCTGCATTATAAAATTTATACGAAGTTAAAATCATCAATAAATATGTAAAATAGTTAATTACTAAAAGTTTAATTTTCATACCCTTCATAGTAAGGGGCTAAACTTATTCTCTTAGATTGTGACGTATGCCATGTGTTTGTGATAAATGTAATTGTTGTGTCTGGATGTTTGCGCACTTGGGAAAGCTTCTGAGGACACATAAACCCAATGGTCACCACATCGAGATCATTACACATTTGGTTTAACCACCTACACATTATTTAAACATATAATCAACATTATTTATACATTATTTAAACATACATATATTTGTGAAAAAAATATTTGCATGATGTAAATCAGCAACCATGATTCATTCAACCATGTCGTACTAAGAAATTGGATAATGTCATCTATTGTGATACGGATTTCAACGTCCCCATCATACTTAAATAAATCCTTATTTACTTGAATTGCATTGATGGCATCATCATCGGATGGTGCCTGAACTAACAGGTCATAAAAGTATCTACACTTTTCCGTTAAATTTTTGAAGATCTCTTCGCCCACGATTGTTTCGCGCTTTGGAGATTCATGTGTCATTTTATTCATGACATTTTCATTAGTCTCAGCGACACACTCTTTCACTTTGTTTTTTCTCGCGGAAGGTGGAGCATGCACACAATGTAGGATATTATGGGAATTATTATACAAAACAAACTTGAAATGTCAAAGCTCAACAAAAAAAATAACAGAAGTGTTTTATTTACTATATCATTATCTCCTAAAAGCACAAGATTTTTAGGCCATTGAACAAAACTACCAACTGCTTCTCCTATCATAATGTGTTCCTTAGTTGGAACGGGAAGTGAGCTTCCTACATGAATAGGCTCCACTGCGTCAATCCCAACCTTTACATGATCAACCAACATTTGTTGGTTGTGGCACTGTTCACCGTACCTTGAAGCAGGATGTACCCTGCCATGAGCCACTATGATAATTTTGGAGTTGAAATTCATGGCTAAACGTCATTTCGTTGGTTTCTAAAATGGCACGAAAAAAATAGAATAAGGTCACAAGGTTTCATGAAGTTTTCAATGT
The DNA here is from genome assembly GCA_030737875.1 of Allium sativum. Taxonomy (NCBI): domain Eukaryota; kingdom Viridiplantae; phylum Streptophyta; class Magnoliopsida; order Asparagales; family Amaryllidaceae; genus Allium; species Allium sativum. The sequence goes on from CM060915.1 coordinate 534,207,072, forward strand.
ATAATTGTTGCATACTTCAAAATTTTGTTTATAGTTTGATGCAGAATTTCTAAAAATTAATGAAACAAAAGGACATATGGTTATATATGTCAAACCTTTTCATGTGGATAACAAGATGATTTGGCAGACGAACCTATTAAATGCACATATATACCTGCAAGTCTGCAAAGGGATCCGTCTCTTGCGTTTTGCTTGTGGATTGTAATTTACCCAACTTTAATGATTGACAACTGCTACGACGACCAGTTGATGGTATGTTGTCGTCAACTATCCCAGCATTGGGCATGTGCATACCCATTCTTCTCAGAATATCTGCAACTTTTTGTTCTACTTTTACATCCAATATAGACTCAAATCTTTGGCTCATATTATCCTCTATTTCTTCGGCGATAAGATGCAGTTGATCTGCCGATATTACACCACTTTGACCTTCATTTCTCCTTCCCCCTCCAAATATATCTTTGATACCAGTCATCCCACCAATTCCTCTAACCTTGCCTGGATGCTCTTTTGTGTCAAGAGCACGAGTCAAGACATCATCATGTCTATTTGGAACCCATGTCCCTTTGGTGGCTTTTTCTCTTAAATCATTCTGTCAAAATAAAGATTTCTCAATAATTTGTTGCTATATTTTGCAAAATAATCAATTGTAACATTGTACAAAAAATGATATGAAAGTATTGAATTAACGCTAAAAAATCATGCTATTTTATCAGCAATTATCTTGGTTTTTTCATTGGGGATTGTATAATTTCCATCAGCTCCTTTCTTTGATCTTGCCATAACCCAATCAACGCTTAGATCTAAAGCAGACCCACTTGGAAGTGTGATTGTGGAATTATGGCCTTTGGCTATCCGTTTTGCCTTCTTCCCAGCATATCCTGCTTGTCCCAAATAATGAGGATGTTCATTTCATGCTTGACTCTTTCTAGCCTTCTCACTTTTTTCCTGTCTTATGACATTAATAAATATAAGGTTATGATTTATCTCCAAAATCTACACATGTTTTTTGACGGATTAGTTAAGAAGGGATATATGACCACAAAAATTGATTACAAAAATGATTTTAATTTAAAGCTACAAATTAAAGATGGGCAAACACGTTTACTGCTTAATGACAAAACTTGACGGTGAAGTTTTAAAGATACAAATATACCTTAAATTCTTCAGTTTCACAATTCACCTTAAATATTTCCCACTACGCTTGTGTAATACCATCATAAAATTCATACGGCTCTTTATGGTTCACTGTAAGCTTTCTTGTCTTTGTAATCCACCGGTAACCAATCTTGATTTGAAATCCTTCCATCGCTCATTAACATTTCTTAAAACGATGTCTTTCATTTTGTCATCTATGTGGTACTCGGTCTGAGATAATCAAAGAACAAGCAACATTTTGATTGCACATTAGACTTTAAAACTTATATATGTTATTATTTACACATTAAACCAAAAAAAACTTTAAAAGTATAATGTAATTTTTTAATATGTTTGAAATTTCATAGATACTCTATTTTCTGAAACAAATTTATATATGTGTGCTATGCAAAAACTAGTTGTTAAACTGCACAGATACTCATATATGCTCCAAAAAAAAACATGCCTAAAACATTGGAATTGTCATCATTTATGCGTGTATATTCGAAACCTATCGAGTTCCCTATTTTAACATATATAAGATTGTGTACATGAGAAGTCAAAAATAAGACTATTGCTTATAATTTCCATCTAAAAGCAGTGCACTTAAGGGTTTATTTTTAAATATGTTGTGGTACTGCAGTACTAAAATAATAAACTAAATAAAAATACTGACTTTATAACTTTTTGAAAATGATAAACAACATGCAAGACTTTAAATCTTTTGAAATTAAATGTGTTTGGAAATCTTCTGATATTAAGACAATTCGTATATTTGGAAATATGTCAGATTAAAGGCTAAACTCTTGTGAAAGTTTTGGAAAACATGAGACAAAAACTCTTTTAAAGCCAAACCTGAAGTTGTTTTCAACATGCTATTGTATATTATGAAAGTTCACAAGTATTTATAATTCTTATTAAATGGCGATAAGTATACAACTAGTTGGCAAGCTAAATATGAATACCTTAATGTCTTCCCAAATAGTGTCCTTAAGCCCCGGAATAACGCCATCCCAATTCTTAATGTTGGTATCAATTCTGGATCTACATATTTCGCCCACAAATTCCTTATAAGAATTCGCCCATTTTCCAATGGGTTTTCCATTGCCGCTCCATTCAATAAATATTTTGGCTCTTGTGTTCTATACTTCTTTCCGGTTGTCGGTCCTCTTTTCTTCTTTGTAGACATTTGTGAAGCAGAAGAATTAGGTTCTTCATTGTTTGTGCGTGGTTCTACTTCCATGTTCCTGTACCAAAGAGACACTATATGAAACTAAAAAGATAAATCTTAAGTGTTCAGCATATATCATGTGCCTAAATTCTAGAGTTGATGCACCTTAATGGTTCATTTATAAATTCCAGAACAAATCTCGATCAAGATGTTGTATCCGATGCGTCTAACCCTTACCAAAAGGTATGAATTAATTTTCATGTTTATATGAGGAAAAAATAATTATTAACATGGTTGTAATGAAATAATAGTACTGTGATATAGCTATTAGGGGCTCTGGCAACATCATATAGATCTCACCATGAAGAGGTCAGACAGCATATAGCAAAATGTGATGCAATAAAATTGTATGGAGCGATCAATGTGAGCACAGGAAGCATAGATGAGGCTACTATTATTTGAGATTTTCAGTAAGAGAAGCATTCCACAACTGTATATTCTTGGTAGTAGATTCAGTGATAAGCCTTTATCTTGGTAGTAGATTTATGCGACAGTAGATTTATGTGCATAAAATGTAAGCCTTTATCAATGTGATATCTTGGTAGTAGATTTATGCGCATTCCACAGTTGTATATTCCAACATAATTAGTTTTATGCGACATATATTCAAAGTGATAAGCCTTTATCTTGGTAGTAGATTCAGTGATCTCAAGTTCTAAACTTAAAAAGTGCTAACATGAGGTTACATTTTATGGACACATAGTAAAATGTTGAAATACATGTTATATGTGGTATAGCTTGCTTTGAATATGTAAGCCTGCTGTGAGTTTGATTCATGCATCATGAATAAACCATAGATCCTGTCAACACTAAAGCCAACAATATTGGGTACACTAAAGTAAAACTTATTGTATACAACATCATGATGGAAACGGTTGCGAGAATAAAGACTTTTAATATCAGACAGCCTGATCAAATTACCAACTATTTTCATGAGAAGGAACCAAACTATTATAAACATCATCCACCATGCCCTCTATTGAACAACCAGACTTAGCAATCATGTAAATGTAATTTTTTCTTTACATAAATCATATTTCTGAATTGAGAAAATTAAGATTAATAAATTAAAATTTTATTTAATATTGTTGGGCAATTTTATACAACAAAGGGCATCATTTGAAAATCTGCACAGGGCATCCAAATCCCCAACACCGGGACTGACTATAACAATAATTTTGTTATACGTGCTCTTTAATCACATTTATTCTAATAAATACCATCCCCCGTTTCTAAACTCGGATTCTAAAGCCCATATCTAGTTACTCCCACCAGCAATATATAGAAAAAAGAAAAAGCAACAGAAATAATAATGGGAAATCGACTAGTTCGTGAAAACCAGAAGGAAACAAAGATCAAGATGATCCAGCAAAAGGAGGCAAGAAATAAAGACGACAGTGGAACACACTTTTTTTTCCAATACTTGATTTCTGTATTATTACAAAGCCCAAGCGGTTGTTACATTATGCGTATAAATATGTAACTATGTACAATCGTTTCATTAATTCAATTACAAAACCAAAATTAGTTGAATACAAGAAATAAAGAAGACAGTGGAGCACACATAATCAAGCTAGTGATAAGCAAACAAGACTTAAAGCAGTTGTTAGAAAAGTAAGGGATGACACTTGAAGATATGATGTCTCAAATTTGAAAACAGCCAAGATATGATCATATAACTGATAATCAAAGTAGTATGAAATGGAACCTTCTCTTTAAACCATATCAGAAATGACTAACCATCAGTTTGATTAAGTTTGGTCAAATTATTAAAATGAAACTTACATACATGTAACTAAACTGAATAAGTTTGGTCTTTGATTTCATGAGCTAACATAAGTGAAAATTCCTTTTCTATTGAAAAAAAACAACTACTCTTCAACATGATTGTAACCCGCTATCCAAACTCCTTCATTATGATCAGAACATGCATAATTTGCATTTAAATCAACTTCTTCTTCGTGTGAACTTACGCCGACGGAGAAAGGTGGATTCTCATCAAATTGATTATATTTTTCTTCATCTATCACATCACCCATTCCAACAATGTGCCTTTTACCACGAAGTACAACGGACCACTTATGATCAGCGGGGTCGGTTACATAAAAAACTTGTTTTGCTTGAGATGCCAAGATGAGTGGATCATTATCATGAATCACTCGATCAAAGTCAACAAGTGTGAACCCATGCTCATCCACCTGCACAACACGATGGTTATCAGCCCATTTACATTGAAATAGAGGGGTTGTGAAGTCTTTGTATTTAAGCTCCCAAATATTTTCAATTATCCTGTAATATGACATTGTCACATTTACTGATCTGCTATCTTTAGCACCAGCAAATTCTCTTGAAGATGCCACAACACTAACTCCACTATTTTGCATTTTTCTCTTTTCATCCTGACGCTTCGTATAAAAGACATACCCATTAATATCATATGCTTCATAAGAGCTAACTAAACGTCGAGGCCCATATGCCAACCATCTCATTGAATCGGAAATACCATGATTTGTTTTAGTTATCTGAGTCATTACCCTTTCACTAAACCAGTCAATGAAGGATTGGTTGTGTTCATTTATTAACCACCTTTCAGTCTATGCAGGAATCTCAGATCTTAGAGTTGTCATGTGTTCCTCCAAGTAAGGATGAACCTCACTGGGGTGTTGTAAAACAAATAAGTGGGCTTTTTGCATCATTTCATCACCAATGTTAATCAATTTTGACCCAATTGTGCCCTGACCATCAAGTCGTCCATCATGCCTAGACTTGTGAAGTCCAACGGGTTCAACACCAACTAAGTATTGCGTGACAAACTCAATAACCTCTTCAGCTACAGTACCTTCTACGATATTGGCTTCAGGTTTATATCTATTCTTTGTTTTCCTTTTTAAATTTCCCATGTGCATTTCGAACGGATACATATATCTCATAAACAAAGGACCACAAATTTTGATTTCTCTGACTAGATAAACAACCAAATGCACCATAACATCAAAAAATAAAGGAGGAAAATACATCTCAAATCGGCATAAAGTAATAATAACGTCATCTTGTTGCTCATCCAACGTCAGAGGATCATCCACCTTGCTACAAATTGTATTAGAAAAGAAACAAAGTTTATTGATAACATGTCTAACATGTTTGGGAAGTATACCTCTAATTACAACAGGTAACAAATGTTGCATCAACACGTGGCAGTCGTGAGACTTTATGCCCGTCAATTTTAAATCCTTCATCGATACACGACTGCTAATGTTCGAAGAATAACCTATTGGAACCTTAACACCACGAAGACACTCACAAAAACTAATTTTCTCTTTTTTGGACAATGTGTGACAAGAAGGAGGCAAATAAACACGTTTACCATTTTCTACTGGTGCTAACTCCTTTCGAATACCCATTTTCAACATATCTCATCTAGATTTCTCACCATCCTTTGTCTTACCAGGTATATTCAGCAACGTCCCAATGATACTGTCACAAATATTTTTTTCAATATGCATTACATCTAGACAATGTCTAACTTGTAAGTGTCTCCAATACGGAGGTTCCCAAAATATAGATTTTTTTCTTCCATGAGCCTTCTACAAGTGGAAAGGCTTTTCCAAATACATTTTCAATATTCTTGACCCGTTAATAAACATCATTTCTTGTTAATGGCAAAGGAACAACTTTATTTTCTACCTCTCCATTGAAAGGTTTCTTCTTTTTACGATAAGGGTGACTGATAGGGAGAAATCTACGATGATGCATATACACGTTTTTCTTGCAAAAATGCAAACGTTCAACAACCATAACGTCTTGACAAATTGGAAATGCTTTAGCACCTTTTGTACTATAGCCAGATAAGTTAACATATGCTGGAAAATCATTTATGGTGCAAAAAGCCATGGCGCATTGTGAAATAACTTTTACTGTATGCATCAAACATTTGCACACCTTCTTCCCACAAATGTTTTAGATCATCAATGAGAGGAGCTAAATAAACATTAATGTCATTCCCTAGCTGTCGTGGTCCCGAGATAAGAAGAGACAACATTATGTATTTGCACTTCATACTCAAATAAGGTGGAAGATTGTAAATCACACCAAGAACAGGCCAAGTACTATGTTGACTACTAAGGTTACCAAATGGGTTTATGCCATCCGTGCGAATACCAAGTCTGAGATTTCTAATTTCTTTTCCAAAACTAGGATACATTGTATCAATGTTTCTCCACTATGGAGAATCGACTGGATGCCTTAGAAACACATCATCCTTCCTCACATCTGCATGCCATCTCAAATTTTTTGTGTTATCCTTATTTGCAAATAAGCGTTTAAACCTTGGTATAATGGGCAAATACCATAACACCTTTGTTGGAGGTCCTTTCTTACCTGAGCCATTACGAACATTTCATCGTGCCTTGTAACGGGATAATCCACATTTTGGACACTCACGCAAGCTTTCATATTCATTTCGATATAATATACAATCATTTGGGCATGCATGTATCTTTTTGTATCCTATGCCAATTGGACACATAATCTTCTTAGCCTCATAATTAGAAATAGGAAGCTCATTACCTTATGGAAGCATGTCTTTCAAAAGTTCCAACATTGATGTGAAATGTTTATCGCTCCACCCATATTTTGCCTTTAGATTAAAAAGCTTGAGCACATCAGACAACACTGTGTACTTATCACAACCGGGAAACAAAGGCTTCTCAGCATCAATTAATATTTTTTCATACAACTTTGGCTCTTTCATCAATTGTTCTTCAACATCACAAAACATCTCATGAACACGATCATTCTCAATATCCTCATCATTCACCTCATTATTCACATTATCTCCCATGTCATTATTACTATTCTTATGATTACTAGAACTAGTTCTATTGAGTATGCTTTCACCATACCATATCCATCGTGTATAATTTTGCTTAAATCCATTACGAATTATGTGATCCTTAATCTGATCTACGTTACGAAAGCTCTTTTTATTTTTGTAGAGTCTACAAGGGCATAAAATAGTTTCTTCCCTTCTTCTTGATTGATTGTTCAGCGAACAGTATATGAACTCGTTAATCTTAGTTAAGAATTCAACATCACTACGTTTCACATTGTACATCCAACTACGATCCATGTGCAAATGCCAGAGACACACTACACAAGAAAAAAAAATATTAAGTGTTTCACATTAAATTAGCTTTCAAACAATGTTATCTACCTCAGAAAAGCTATAAACTCTTAAAAATTGCTATAAGTTCTTAACAGCTCAAATCAAATATTTCTAGAATGTGCTGGATCAAGAACTCATAAAGAATTGAAGAAAGTATTTCTAAAATAATAAGGAATGATAATATAAAGTAAGCCTGGGCCAAGTTTTTAGAGATTTCCTCTTTCTAATTTTAGATCTAAGGAATATCGATAGACCAATAGATCTCTTTAATTTCAGTTTCTCTCCGATTTTAGTTTCAATTGCACAAACTTCTTCCTTTTATATCTTCTCTATAAACTCCGATTTGTTCAAATTTAGTGGTTTATTAATTTAACATAAACAGATCTATCACTCGATTTCATTTGACTCGCCTAGAATTTAAATAAACAATTAGTAATTATACAACTACTTATGGATTCGACCTGTATTCGCACAAATAATGGAGAGTTTTTTAGCATTTACTTTGCCTATACAAGATTACACCTCCACCCCTACCCCCACCCACTCCCGTATGTTTGTGTGTATCCATGATTAGTTTTAGCACTCGTCTACTTTTAATGGAGGCAAGGCAACTATGGCCACATTGTTAAAGAATCCGAAAGCAGGAAAAGTCAGCTCTAAATTGTTCTTGCAGTCAGGAAGTAACAGTTCCAACACTCCCAAGATTAGACTTCGAGTTGGCTTTCTTAGGATCAGATCTTTTATCGCTAATCATATTTTAGTCGTTTTTGCGTTTTAACTTATTCTTAGGTCTATGAGGCCTATTTTTACCTAGAATAGTCCGATTTGTGCTACTACTTCGAACCCCAGGCATCATCGGTTTGCAGTATTGATTAACACATGGAAGCACAACTCTCTTCTTCAGAGAACTGTAGCTCATTATGCAACATGCACCGAAACCGATGCAATATATGTTGTTTGGAGTGAAGAAACCCTACCTCCAGATGGTCTAAAATCTCACCTGGACACGATCGTACGCAAAATTTCTCAGAATGCTCAAAAGCCTAAATTTCTATTTGAACTGCACAAGGAGGCCAGTCCCAATAATAGATTTAAGCCAATTGTGAATCTGAATAATGATGCAATATTTTTAGTTGGTGATGATGTTCTGATTCCATGCTCTGCTTTGAGTTATGCATTCATCGTGTTTGCAGTCTTCTCCAAACACGATGGTAGGATTCGTTCCTCGCATGCATTGGCTATATGAAAAGAAGGACGGGGTAGCATATTACAAATACTTAGATTGGTGGTCGGTGTGGTGGATAACAAGGGAAAGAAATTGCGAAGATATAGCGATGTCATTTCTGGTTGCCAATGATACGGGAATTCCTCCTATACGAGTGTGTAACCCGTGCGTTGCACACGATAATATTATAAAATATAGATTTGAAAATTTTAATGTTAAAATTGAAACTTTATTATACAATATACGATGGATTCGATAATATAAATTATTGTTGTTGTTTATACATGGTATGTGTTTATATTTCTTTGGAACAATATAGTAATTTTATTATTCTTACTATTATGAGTAAGTATTCTTTTTGAAATTAACATATTATAATAATTTTTTTGTAGGGCCATATTTAATAATTTTAGATAAGTTAACAAATATTATTTAACTTATTTCTTTTATATATATTAAATTTGAGATTATGTAATTAGTTAAAATATACCGACTTATGAAAAACAATATGAATAAATTGAGAATGATATTGTAAAAAGATTATGTAGATTCTAATGTGGAGTTATATGAAGTTAATTTTTTTAATGTTGTGTATAGTAAATTTATTGTTTATGCACATAAATGATTATAATTAATTTACAAATTAACTTTGTTATTATTATCTATGTACATAAATATACGTATGTGACCTATATATCTATAACACAAATTTTTTGTTTTTTTATTAGTATGTGTGTGTACATACACAACTGAAGTTGGACATAACTATGAAAATGTCAAAACATGTATTTTCTGAAGTTAAAAACAGAAATCAACAATGCAAATAAATTTATTGAGATAAATGAATAATAAATTAATTTTGTTAACGTTACTTATGTAAAATATTTATGATATTTGAATTATATATCTTTATATTTAAATGAAAAATCTATTTAACTGCTTTTTTCGACATCATTGTGACACACAAATTGAAACATTCACATTTAAGAATATATTAGATGAATTAATGAATATTTATTAATTAAATTTATTCTAATAAATTGAAACCAAGATTACATGCTTGATTAAAAATATATTGATGTAAATGTAAAAAAAATTATGATATCGAGGTGAGTTTTGTAAGCAACCATGGAAAAATCAAAATGTAAGCACTTCAGTGAAAATAATAATTTTACAATATCATGCATCAATGTATCGATATAGATGAATTACAAATTAAATTTGCAATCATGCCTTACATATATAATTATGTTATGTTACCGATGCATTTGTATATCCAAATGAATTTTGTACCTTTTTTTGTTAATATGAATATTGTACAAATGTTGAATTTTTCATATTTTTGTGATTTATTTGACACATAACAACTAATAGTTTACTAATTTTAATTATAGTTTTAAGATTCTTGATTAACTCTAATATGAAGTAATATAAAATATTAGGAAATAACTGAGATAGTTCAGCAAACCTATCTCTGTTCAACGTAACATAAATTATTTCCATCGATTTTCAGTTGAAATTCAAGCTTATAAATCCATCCCAACAAACCTAATTACACAAACTGCAGGTTCATAAACTTATATGAAAAATAACGACATAAAAAAATGTTAGTGGAGATAAAACAGACATTACCTGAGATGCGAGCGACGATCACTTAAATAAACTCTAAAGTTATTTATTTATTAAGATTTGAGTTTTATGGTGGTGGACGCTATGCTAATTTTTTAATTTTCGGAACGAAAAACCAAACAGTTCAAGATAAAACAATCTCTTCAAACATTCACAAACCAATAAAAGGTTAAATCACTTGCACTGTTTCGAGCCATCACCCTCGCAGCACAGGCACAAACCACCTCAAATCGCAACTACATTGCGCCAAACAGTGCACATTCAAACACACTACCAAAATCCATAACTCATAACTTCACAATTCAAAAAAAATGCTACATCACCAAAGAAACCAGCCTCTAACCAACACCACTACAGTGCAGGCACAAACCATCGATAATCACAACAACCTGGTGCCAAACTGTGCACTTTCATACACACTATAAACTTGGAAGTTTCAAATCATTTTAAGCGTCAATTCTGGTATAACAAATGTATGTAGAAACAATGACTCTCTGGTAAACAATTCTGGTAAACCAAATCACCTTTTTTCATTAAATCTTCAACTTTAGAGTTAATTTAGAACCCAAAAAAAAAAAATCTTCTTAACAAATTTCAAATGAAGACAACATTTAGCATTGTTTTGAGACAAAAGTAATTTTCAGCAGTCCCAAAGATTAAAAAAATGGAAATAACATATGAGCAAGTTTACAGTCTGAAGTAACATATTTGTATACTCTAATTTCTTGTTTATAATTTGCCGAAAATCAAAAATACATGTACAAATGGACATTACATTGTCAGTATGCGTCCATCAAACGTACAGTATGTTCTAATTCTTTTTCCCTTCATGGCTTTGTTTCCAGTTCCATCATTGCACTTTTCATGCAGAACGCACACTCCCTTTCGCTGGTCCTTTACTCCCCAGTGCATGTGCTTATCCCTATGCCTTATTCGCTGCGTTTACTTATGTTCCATACTTGCACATTGTGTGTTTCCAAGCTTTAGCTCTCTGCGCCTTAAGGCCTGACCTGTCATCCAGTTACATAAGAAGTTAACCCTTGCTAAGTATAAGGAAAGTTGGTCCATTTAAGATTTTTTTTTAAAGAAAAAGAATAATAACAGATAAATATGCAGGAGAGACTAAAATTTATGTTGCATGCACTGCTTTATTTTAGCACGTTGTAATATCCAAATTTGCATGAGTGATATTTGCTTCCAGAAAAAAATATTTGGTAACAATGGAATATCAAAATAGAATGAATACTTTTTTCTTCTGTTCATTCTGAAAACTTGCTCACTTGCAACAAAAATATCTTCCAAGCGTGCTTGTGCTAACATACAACATTTTATTAAAATTTCAAGAATGAAAAAAATTTAATTAAAAGATAAAAGGAATATATGGGTGAACAATATGTGCATTCGATGCCAATAATGGATTTTTTGCAGGATATATGTCATGGTTTTAATTCATTTAGCATGGATTCATGTCTCAATTATCGGCATTATCCACATTATCCACATTGATACACAGATGTTTTAAAAAAAAGTAAAAAATAGATAAAATCGATAGGAAATGCATATGCAAAAGAATTAATGAACATGTAACAATCACCATCTTTTTGAAGGTAGGAAGAATTGTTCCAACTTCTGTTTGGAAATGTCAAAAGTACTAACTAAACCACTTCCAATTTACATAAGTAGATGCTGAAAATGTACATATTTGGAAATCCACAAAGGCATATGTTTCCTTTCATAATAAATGAGGACAATGCAGGAAAATGTTGGTAAAATATATGGCCAAAATGTAATCAAATTAGTTATTTTCTTATATTCATGGATATGAGATTGAACTTACAACATTAGTAAAGTGTTGTATATAACTTCAAGGTATATCTCATATCATGGGTTGACCTGCATTGCATTTCTTCCAAACAAATGTTCAGTTAATTAAATTTCAAACTTTGATATGTACATAATAATATGGAATCTTCCTATTGCTCTTAACTTCACAAACAAATATCAAAATCATCCATAATATTATCAACAACTACAAAAATGTTCTTTCTACATGACTAAGCATATGCCTAATTTCAATAAATAATAAGGCCATAGAGAGAATCACAGATACTTACTTCAGTCTTAACTTTGTACAAATGTGGCTTTTCCTAATCCTTCAAAAGTGAGATCTAAAATCAAATCATTCTCCAATTTTTGTTCCGTTTGGAAACGAATCGACATTCAAACCTCAAGCACCAATTTTTGTTCTCATGCCCCAGAAGCTTTCATCGGAACAGAACTTCCCTTGCGAAGGTTTCTAGAGGTAGAAAGTTGAGGCCGCAGTTTTTTAAGATGGTGACGTTCATGCTTCATTCTAATTTAACTGTGGTTCTAGTGTGTGGTCAAGACATCGGAGGATTAGAAAGACGATTTAGGTAATGGATTCAAAATTGAAGTAGGAGGAAGGGGCTGCATGTGAAAGCATCCAATCTGCGATGTAGCGGGGATAACTGGAGGCCGGCGACGAAGCACTCTGTAGACCTAACCGAACGATAATGGGAGGCAGGAGCTAAAGAATCTATTAGCTACAAATATTTTAGATTAGGGAAACACAACTGCTGGTTTTTAAGATTGGGATAAGCAACGAAGTGGAAAGAATGTTTCCATCGGGGAAAATTAGAAAAGATTTAATACTTACTATGTTGAGTTGATTTAATAAAAGTATCTTAGTTTTTCAAGGAGTATTGAGAGAATTGAGAACTTAAATAAAAGTAGCTTTAGAGATTTAAGTTGAAAGAATTGAGAGAATTAAGGGGAATTGAGAGAATTGAGAGAATCAAGGAGAGAGCTAGAAATTCTTCTGCTTTACTATTATTTAATAGATGGGTGAAAGGGAAGGTATTGAAATAGGATCCTTGGGAATCATTAGTCTGAAAGGGCACTCTGAATGGCGAAGAAAATGTGTCAATGATTTCATCTGATTTTATCATAGCGTATTAGCGTGCCATTAGTGACTACTAATGTGAAGGTTGTAGATGCACGAACAGTGTGGCTTTGGTAGAACATCCATTTAACAGAAGGATCATCTTAAGATGATTTTGTCTTATGACTGTTTAGAGCCCATTACATTTGATTAGATTTAGAGATAATGTAAGCATTTAGCATTATCATTTGCTTTCCAGGCTCAACCATAATGAAACCTGTAAGCGCAAGAATTTGAACTGGATAATTTAGTTTTGTTTTATTTCACTAAAAAAAGGTATGTGTATCCAGAGCTTTACATTATTAATTTATTAATAATAATGATGACAACTATGATGCGGTTCATATATAACTTTACCAAAATAAACTATACCATGCATCTTATGTCGGTATCTATGGTACATAGACATAACATTGCTTAATGATATATCATATCATATATTGTATCTTATTGAAAAAACTTATCTGTTTGAAAAAACACCAATTATAAATAAGCTATATATGTGGTATCACACACTGAAGTTAGTAGTTAGGCAATCCTCCATTTATTTATATTAAGTTTATGTAGAACGAGAATTGTCAAAACCAGTTTGCCTTGTTTCTTATTACTTCATACAAAACATAGTATTTTTATGCTTTTATTCTTAAAAGATAGGGAATATATTATGATTGGAATTTGTATCCAAATATATGAAATATGTATGTGACAATTAAATGCTCTATATGTCAGGTATGTATCTATTAACATATTGGGCTATATGATGATAAAAGCTTGCATAGGCTTGAGTTCATTACTGTTGTCATGCGTTTATCAATGGAATCAAATCCCATACTTCTTTCTTCTTTCCAGAACGAGTGAAAGAACAGAAGCTATGGAATTTGTCAATCCTGATCATGGTTTGACTTACATTTTTATATCTATACTCTAAGAGACATGTGCTTGAATTTATTTTGATCTCCACTAAATATATTAAACTTATTAGCTCTGTTCATCTCGTCATTGCTGACGAAATGGCTAAAATTTCTTTTATACTTAATTAATATTGGTTACTTCCAATATTGTGACACAAATACTATAACTAGCTGCATATCTTATATTATATTTTGTTCTTAAATTATATTTTGTTTCATTTTGATCATAAACTAGAGAACCAAGGAATGGTATGATGCTGTAAATTTAAAAACAAGCCATATGTACCAGAATAAGTAGTATTGGTTAGGACTAATGGAAAAACCTGTGTAGATAGGAAAATATTGTCATTTATGATGTGCCATGTTCATCATGTGTAGCAGGTATGTTTAGGGCTGTAAACGGATGCAGTCGGATACGAATAGTGCCGTATCCGAATCCGTATCTGAAAATGAAAATCCGTATCCGAATCCGTATCCGATATCCGCGGATACCAGTTAAAAATATCCGTATCCGTATCCGCGGATATTTTCGGATATCCTAAAATATCCGTATCCGCCTTAGCGAATACGGATATCCGAAAATATCCGAAATATCCGTATCCGAAACTTTAAACTGTACATTGGATGTGTATATCCGAAAATATCCGAAAAATATCCGAAAACATCCGAAAAAATATCCGAAAATAAAACAGTAAAAGTTTACAAATACATCACTCACATACAAATTTGGCTCATAAAATATTTTTTTTGAAAATGTGAATACATCTAATTAAAAATTACAAGCAGGACATCAATCAAATAATTTTCTTACAACAAATATTTTAAGACATAAAGTGTTCAAAATATGAAATATACAACCCTAAGACTAAAATAAAACAAAATATAAATCATAGAAGCACATACACAATTATGTTTTAATTATAACCATACCACAAAATAAAATGAGTACATGATTTAAAATGTTGCATAATACAAAATACAACTTTCCTTTATAATTAAATAGTTGAGTTTAGCTTAGCTATTTTAAGGAAATTTATATATTAATTTAATCTTAAATATAAATTAAAAATTATATAATATATATACTACATACACGTATCAGAAAATCGGACGGATATTTTTCGGATACGGATACCACTATAACCATATCCGTATCCGAAATGATTTTCGGATATCGGATATCTGTATCCGCATCTCAGATAACAGATATTTTTCTTATTTTCGGATACGGATGCGGACGGATATCGGATTTTTCGGGTACCCGTTGACAGCCCTAGGTATGTTGTGTCCTGAATGTTTAAGACCGACTATGCCTGAAAATGCGCCTGATGAATAATTGGTTAGTATGGCGTTGTGTTTCTTTAAGTATTCATCGTGTATTATTTGGACAACGAGTATGCTATTCTTAATGAGCTGCAGTTAAGATTGTTAATTGAGTAGATATATGTCAACGATTATACATTTTCGGCACAACCAATGAACTATTATATAACATGCAGTTACGGTCGAAATTGTGGCATATATGGGCTATGTAAAAGCATTAGCAGTTGGATTTTACATGGTGGGCTAACTGAGGGAATATATTTTTATTATCAAAGCATATTTTGCACTCTCTTCTTTTTCCAAAAAAAAAGGTTGCAGAAATAGTTATTAGGGAACATTGTTTTAACCCTTGTGCATTTTTAGCTAGCAATATGGCTGAAACACTTCCTAGAGCTAACCGTAAATCTGGTAGTACGTTTTCTTTATCAAAAGCCTATTTCAATAGAGCTTCTTTATTATGGATAATTTTTAATAATTGGTTACATTGCTACTTGATTTATCATTCACTGACAAAATCAATTATAAAACTTCATACCTCATAACAATCCACTATTGTCTTCCACATTGAGTTGCAAAATATTAACAACTAGAAAAAAAAAGTGCAAACATTTTTAGTGTACAACAGGTCATAAATTTAGCGATATGTACAAGTGTTTATCCATTCCATGTGCAAACATTCTTTTGGAGATTTCACTAAGAAATAGAATATCAAAATCAGATAAGTGATTGCTACTGAGATTTGAAAAATATCTCCATTCAAATCTGAAAGGAATGACTCCTAGAAAGGAGAAAGCTATACACCACTAAAAAATGATAAAGTGAACTTACAATTGTCATCCAACACTTAGACCAGAAAAGGACTTAGCTAACCCAAGAATATCACGATGCTTTGCCCGCTTGTCAATTATTTGTTGGAAATGAGGACGGTTCCTCAAGCTGTCAATTAAAGGAATATTGATCTTTTAGTGGATGAAAAGATAAAGCATATAATATAGTTAAAAATGCTGGTTGATGACCCAGAAAAGGGATTCTATATGCATCACACGCTAATAAATGGGTTATTACTCAAGAAACAACACTAAATGCAAAAGCCACCGATAAATAATTTTACTAAATATATTTCTTAAACAGTATATCTAAGAGATGATATTGATTTCAACGTTAGGCAAACCAATTTATTTAGATCAGTTGCAGGCTAGGGCGAAGTATGATTTTACTGACATATATCTAAGACATAATCATGTATCAGACTTTCACCACAAATTCCATGTCCAATCCATTCAACAGCCTTTAGCCTCCTCGTCAAACTGATCATTCAACCATTTATCGTCAACCCTCCTCAACCAGAACCGTTAGCATCTCCTATTTCATCATTAATATACCACACTTCAATTCCAAAACCTTACATTGACCATAAAAACATCATAAATACTGCTACATTCCAGCATTACCATAACATTTCACTTACTCATTCAATAATATACCTACATCACCAACCACTGCAGCACATCCCCTGCCCCACTAACAACATCTCCTCTAAACTCAAACCAAGCATCATACAAAATCCAAATCCCATAAACCTCATCACAAATATTCTCTAGTCCAAAACATTATGCACTCTCAAGTTCAAAACAAAACGGTTCAAAACTGCATCAAATAAATCTCCTAGAACTGCCACAGCCATCATCTACTTTGTTTAAATGACCTTAAGGAGGAATTAAAGATTCAGACAACTGAACTTAAACAGAAATTAAATAAAATAGGGTTTTATAGAGAGACGAATCCAACAAACTTTTTTCATTTTAAAATGCCACAAAAACCAGCAAATTTATCACGACGGCAAGTGCATTTAAATATTGGTCTGCTCCCTCAACAGCCGTATCGTACTACGAACAGTAACAGCACTTGCGGTATTCATTGTATAGGCACCATCAACACCTAAAACCAATCATTAAAATTCTATAGTAAACCACAATAACTTACCAAGATCTGAAATGCAGCTTTTGAGGAGATCGAAGAAATCGAATTCGTTATTCTCAGTGGATCGAAACGATGATTTAGAGGTCGTGTTCGATCGAAATAGGAGGAGATTTAATTTGATCGAAATTGGATGAGATTTAATTTTGTTCGATGGAACAAGGAGTGGATATGATACTTTGTTCGATTAAAAAAAGGGTTATATTTTGTATGTCACTGTTTTGTTCAATGGAAAATAGGGTTAATTCATCTTAACCGGCGGCTGAAAGCTTGCGCACCCAAATAAAAAACCTATTATGCGACTGTTTATTTTTTAGCGTCGCAAAATGGTTTGTGCTACTGATTATTTTATAGCTGGTGCAAAATTGTAAATATATATATGCGATGTTTTTTACTTAACCATCGCAAATTTATACCTCACCAAATTCCAAACTCAGTTTATATGCCACGGATTTATATATAACAGTCGCAAATTACAAAATATTTGTTACTGTTTTTAAAAATAACCATCACAAATTTTTCTCCTACATCATTGCCCTGACAATCTGCTACGGTTCGTAACTAAAACAGTCGCACATAACCATATGTGCTACTGTTTTTAGATAAACCATCGCAAATGTCCTGTTTTGTAGTAGTGCATCTTTTATGGATGTGATTTATGCAAATTATCTGTGGTTGATATGATTAGTACTAAATTCCTAAAAAAAATTATCATAAATTGATATTGGTTGCCTAATTTAAAATTTTGATTTCACGATTCATTTTTATCCGCATTGGTCCTACTTATGGATGCAATCCCTGTATCATGATCATACCTTACAGCAGTTGCTGGATTGAATTTGTGCTATTAATTTGGAAGAGGAGAAGAAACAATTTCAAAGTCATAAAAGAGAATGGTATATTTATAATCTACCATACGGTTTATCGTAGTTCTGGACTTTGAAAAAAGAAATTTAGTTCTATTTGGAAAGTTTGGTGTATTCCTAACGAGTAAATGAAAATTTTGGATGATTTCAAAGACGGAAAAGGGATGTGTTTCACACTATAAATCTACTGAAATAAAATGAGCTTTTAAACGACTGGAACTACATTCATCATTTTCAAACAACAATAGGAATTTAAGAAATTAATATAGTGTTATACCACCTTTCATGATGAAAGCTAATTTTGAAAATATCGCAATTCTAAGAAAGATTGAAGAGAGAAATTAATCACAAAATGATTTTCCAGTTGATTATTATGTATAGGCTTTATATTTGGACCTACATACATTTCGTAGGACTTTTTTTGATACATCAAATCTATTACTTAAATAGAAAAGGTGGAACCAACATCATAATTTTCTGCCATGTGCCCTCCCACCGAAACATAAACACGTACATTTTTTGAAATTCAAAAAAGAAACATTGTGTTGTGATGGTGATGTTAAACATATTAAAAATAATGTAAATATTATTGTGGTAGTTGAAATTAATTGTAACAACCCGGAAAATTTGAACCAATTTAAAATTTTTATTTTGGCTATTTCAGTAAACTTTGAATAGTTAAAATAATTTATTTTAAATAATAACGATTAAAAATTTATTTTAATCGAAGTTAGCGCGAATATATTTATTTTGATTTCAAAAGGAATTAGAAATAGTACGGTAGTTCGAAAAGTCAAACCTGTACTTTGACTGAATGTACCGGATTCAAAATCTAACGGATTTTAGTGAAACCAAATATATCTAGATCTGTTTAAAAATATCTTTCCAAGAATCTGGAAAATCGAAATTTCATAGCGGGAATCAAAAGATATGGCCAGTTGAATATTCAGAGTGGTCGCTATAGTATAATTTATAGCTCGTATAAAAGGTCATTTTTCAAATGACATCTGTTTTCGATGAAACCACTTTTGTTGATCCGAAATGTCAAATTATTGCTAAGTTTAATTTTCTAGAATTTTTGGAATTAATATGTGAGCGTGGCAAAAGAAAATATATTTTGTTAATTTCAATCAAATTTAATCGACTTGAAAATGGCCATTTTTCAAACAGTCTCAAAATTCAACGAAATTAATTTTGTTAGGACCATATTGTCAAAACAAAGCCAAAAATATTTTTCTGGAATTTTCTGAGTCCGTATATGGCCCCGGTGAATTTAAATATGCAATCGAATTAATTTAATAAATGATTTAAATATTAAATTAAAGAATTCAGGCCACAGACAGTCATTTGGGCTGATGAGGCCTAGCCCATTGGATCCGGAACGGGGGCAATTGGGTTGGGTCAACTCCTGTTGGACTGAAATTGGATTACTTATGGATTTATTTGTAAAATTTACATTAAAATATTATAAAAATCTTTGTCATCTTCCTCAAACCCTAAACCTATATCGTAGCCGCCGCCCCTCCTTTGAACCCATGGCCGAAATTGCTCCCACCTTCCTCCTCTAAAATTTTGCAATCCTCTCAACGAAAACTCCTACTTCTTTAGACTTTTTTGTAGAAATTCTTCCGCTCTACCCATCCATATGGACAACCTAACCTAAAATTGCATAGTTCGAGAGTTCAACCCGTCCAAACCCGACATCTTGAAGCCGCCGCCCTCCCCCCAGGCTCGATCGAGCTTCACCCAAGTGGGGCCCCCTGTGCGCCTCCTCTATCTCTTCAACGTCCCACTGTCTGATCGGTCACAGGTGCTGCAGATTTTGAACAAAACCGAACCCCAGAACTGAAGCTATTGTGTTTACTTACGACCATTTTTCTATGTTGAGGAAGAATGTTAAATCCTTTTAAATATTTTATTAACTTAATTTAAAAATTATTATCTATCTTATTTAAATCATAACTAATTCATACGACATCGAAAATGTACAATTTCAGATCATGTGCGATCGTAGAGACGAGATCTACGTTGTTATTCTAACTAGAAGCAATTCTGATTTGTTTGAATTTTGGACAAATTTGCGGATCCGAACAAAGCAGAATAACCCAACTGTGAGATTTCTGATTTTAAATAATTAATCAATTTTTTTTCTTGTCGTTAAATAGTTGTATGTATGTTAATGAATTAATTCTGCGATGTTATGAAATTTTGGATGATTGATCTGTTTGTTTGTGATGTATAAACATAGATCTAATAGTTAAATTATAGATCTGTACGTGTTGGTTAAATTAAAATAAATCATTTTTGTCAATATTTTGTGAATCATGTATATTAAACAAAAATGGAATATCATTTTAGTTATATTATTGAATTGAATTAGAATTGTCAATTCAATAAAAATATCATTTTGCTTATATTATTGAATTGAATTAGTGTAACACCCCACCTCCGTTAAGGTCACTCACAAAGAGAATGCCTTAACTTTGATGGAGCGTTTTAGTAGACAGAACAGAATATTACAAGACAGATAAGTAGTACTTGAAAAATTATAACTTTATTACAGCAGAAGCAGAAATAAGTTTGGTTGCATCTTTCTAAATCACAATACCAAAACTCAAGTACACAATTACCAGTCTTATATAAAATCTTTCAGAATGTAAAGTTTCAAAGCCATAATCCCCAACATAAACTGCCATGAAAAGATAGAGTCAAAGCCAAGCAATACTCCAAGCACTTCAAGCAGAGAGAATCAGAATCAAGCTCCTATATTTCCACCCTGAGCACCTGGGGGGAAACGGAAAGAAAAGGGGTGAAAACAAACATGGTCAGACATAAAGTCTGGCGAGTCCAGTGACTTCCAGCATATAAACAGATAATATTATCATGACATGTAAATAAAGCTAGATGAGAGATTACATCAACAGGAATAACAGATATACTTTAAGTTAACAGAAGAAAAAGAATGATGTAAACCAATTTATGTTCCTTACTTACATCTTACTTCTCTGCACTAATACTAGTATAACAGGGTTAGGTGTTACCCTAATGTCTAAACTGAAACAGAATCAAAACAGAATAATCTATAAAGAAACAGAATGCTAGTAATGGGCCTTCACCACCCCCAACAGACAGAAGGTACAGAAGCAGAATACTAATAATGAGCCTTTACCACCCCAACAGACAGAAGGTACATAAACTTTATACTAATAATGGGCCTTTTTCACACGACTAATGGGCCTTTACCACCCCAACAGACAGAGGATACGGAAACAGAATTGGAAACGGAATTAGAGACGAAAACAGAATAATCCCT
The DNA here is from genome assembly GCA_030737875.1 of Allium sativum. Taxonomy (NCBI): domain Eukaryota; kingdom Viridiplantae; phylum Streptophyta; class Magnoliopsida; order Asparagales; family Amaryllidaceae; genus Allium; species Allium sativum. The sequence continues at coordinate 534,228,810 of CM060915.1, forward strand.
ACGAAAACAGAATATTAGAATTAGGTGTACAGTAGTAATGGGCCTTCACCACCCCAACAGACAGAAGGTACAGAAGCAAAATAATAACAATGGGCCTTTACCACCCCAACAGACAGAAGGTACGGGAACAAAATACTAATAATGGGCCTTTACCACCCAACTAATGGGCCTTTACCACCTCTAGAGATAGAAGGTACGGAAACAGAATCGGAAACAAAATAAGAGATGGAAATAGAATAATTCCTGCGGAAACAGAATGTTCGAATTAGTTGTACACTAGTAATGGGCCTTTACCACCCCAACAGACGGTACCACGCAGAAACAGACAGGTGCTACCACCCAACAGAAACAGACGGTACCAACAGAAACAGATAGAACTAAGTGTACCCTAAGTCCTACCCCAAGCGATCGGCTCCCTAATACATAAATACCCTGTGTCGGCCCCACAGTAGGGTGTATCACTCCCTAAAGTGGCAACCTATTGGCACAAACCAATTTAAAGATGTCACGGTGTATTACATCCTCAAAGCAGACCGGATCCATGCACGCACATGACCCGATTGGAATGCACCATCAACACCCCTCGGCATTATCAGAATGAACCGCTTATAATTAGTTCAGTAAGCGTGCTCGAACCCCTACAAAGCGTGGGGTCAAAGTTTTTGATACCAGAAAGGGTTACTGACTAATATGGGTCCCAAACAACAGATGACACAAGTATTTCCCTCCAAACCTTGTGTCCCTAGACTAACAGATTTCAGATTAACTTCTTTACAAATTTCAGACATACAAAGTTCAGATTTACTAGTTCACAGATCAGACAATCAAGTTAACAAGTTTTCAGACTAACGAATCAGATGTACAGTTTTAACAGACTTACAGATTATCTAACTTTGTATTGGGCCTACAGATTCACGAAACGGGTTTGTTAAATTCATCAGTCCAGTTGGTTTAACCCAATCCACCCAACACGTTTTAGACATCATATTTATCTCAGAATTTCATTAATTAAATAATAATGCACAGACCTCTCACATTAGGTCGGTAGCTTGTGGCCGCAGGATATGCCGGGCGGTTACTGGCAGACTTCTGCCACAAGCCAGACCTAACCTCATGTCTAAGCATATTTTAGTTATGCCTACGACCTCTCACATTAGACTGACAGTTTGTGGTCGCTAGTTAAGCCGGTTGGTTCCGGGCAGGCTTCTACCGTAAACGGAGTCTAACCTCGTGTCATAGCCACTTTATTCCATTATAGAAAATATCAGACTAATTATGTCCATTTAGCAGAGTTAACTTCTTTACAAGTTACGGCAGATTATCCAAAGTTCTATTAACATGTTTTGCTCAATTTTAGATCGAGCCTCCAAATTACAATTATTCAGCTTTCAACAGATTAAGCAATTCAACGGATTTAGCAGATAACAGATCTAGCAGATTAGGAAATTTAGCAGATTAGCAGAACATGCAATTCAACAGATTTAGCAGATTAGGCAATTCAGCAGATTAGCAGATTTAACATTTCTTAAAAATTCTATTTACATATCTTGCCTAATCATAAATTAAGCCTAAACTTACATGCTCAAATCATGGTCATAATTCATAATACAATATATGCCCCCAAATTTTCGTTAAACTTTGCATAGTACAAAACACTCTCTAAAAGCCCCAAATCATGATATGAATTATGCCAAATTATAGCCTTTAATGCCAATATCCAAAAATCCATATTTAGGTGCATTCACATTAATAGTTATCCTATTTTAATATAGGTCCTTACGCCTAAGTTTCATATTCCTTTTTCAAGTCATGAATCGTTATATAAAATATACCCAAAAATCTAGATCTTTAAATTATATCCTCTCAAAATTAGATCTTAATTTTTATATGCATTATGTCACCAAGTTTCAAGTCATATGTTATCATAAATGATTCCTCTTCTTCCGAATCACAGAGTATGCATAGATCTAGATCTAATTTACAACATATGTCCTTTTCTCAAATCAGTCACAGATCAGTCATGTCCAATTATGAATTATTCATTATTTACTCCAAAATTTAGCGTTCATGCGTTAATCTCTTATGAGATTTGGCGCAGGCTCATAGTAGCTTGTCTATAGAACAGAAAAAAAAAAGAGAATAGTCACAGAAAAACAGATCTGACACATAAGAATATGCATAACCTCAGATTCAGATTTATAGCCATGTCAAGATCATAATTAAAGTTCATATCTGAAAATAACTGTACTCACAAAAAGGGAACGATTCTTGTATTCTGGAATCTGTATTCTGACATTGAATAGCTCTCCTTTGGCGTAGACTATTGATTAGATTAGAAAATAGTTGTTCTCTTTTAATTCTATTCAGATTAGAAGAAGATGCACTAGTTCTAGCTTAGATTTCAGCACAGTAGCGACACCATTATTTTATTTTAATTAGAATAGAGGCAGAGTATAGGCAGAATGAAATTGTGTGGAGAGAAAGTGAGGTTTGGCGGTGTTTTTATAGGAGAATAGGGTGATTTAGAGCCTTCAGATCAGTCCAGAAGTCATCAGAACCACCCAGCTCGAAGACAGGTCATCCAGCCACTCCGAAGAAGACACATCATCACAGAACACTCCAGAATTCTATGCTGGATTGGTATGGGCGCACTTGGCAGGTGTGCCAGTGTATTTTTGTACTGGTGCACTTCACAAGTGCGCCAGTGTATTCTGGCTTGTTTCTGGTTTTTCTGCCTAACTTCGTTCGTCCATATGTTCTTCATACGTATCCATTTTATGCAAACTCAAACTCTATCTCAAGCAAATTTCGACATGAACGCAATGGCGCAACCTGTTTCCCTTAATTCTTCGCATAAAATTAAGTATACTTTAATTTCTAACTTATATGTTCGTAGAAAATATGGGGTGTTACATTCTCCCCTCCTTAAAGGATTTTGTCCCCGAAATCTTCAAGTTAAGAAGAATGTGTCCTACCATCCAATCATCCATCTACTCAACCATCATCCACAAGCATCCATTGTCCTTAGAAAATCTCTAATGGTGTATGAACATATGCTAAAGTGTGTGTATATGTCTCTTATCTAATGCAAAGATCAGGCAGTCTACTGATTCGGTTGACCTCCTCAATGCGAACCATGTTGGTGCCATGAGTCCAATTATGCATGCAAGAAATCCTATTTGATACACATAATTTCTATATGTGTGCATAACCATTCATCCAAATGCAACATCCATGTGATGAGTCAATCATTTTGCATCCACAAAAATTTAAAAATTCGCACACATTCATATGCAGTATGAGAGTGTTTTTGAGCCGATCTAGTGCCTAGTGTGTGTATATGCATCCACGAGCAGCCATTAGCAACCACTTGCATCCACTTGCAACCATCAAACATAACATGTCTCAAACACATGTTTACACCCATTAGTTTCTACCTAAAGGTCAAAGACTCGATCGATAGGATACAGCTGAGTGATAGAAGCAAGTACAATTAAAATAAAAGTTCTGTTCCCATTATACATCGGTTAAGAAAATAAATCCATAAGTATTAACCTCGAAGACCGAAATCAACATCAGATTGACACTCAGAGAATTACTCCCATTAAACAATGTCAAAACTAGAAATTACATCATGCTTCGAGTAAAAACTCCTATCCTTTTCAAAAATATTCAGATACTTACATACTACTGGTACAGATCAGATTATCAAATGATTCTTGGGAAATTAAGCATAATAAAACCCTACCATATCCCACAAAAACCAGAATGTATGCGTCATAGTCAACTTAACGTCTAACACAAATACCCTCAAACCCCAACCTATCACAAACAGATGAGTGGTAACCCTCATGGGGTTTGAGACTATAGCGGGATCAGAAAAAAAGACTAGTATTAAAGTGCAGTCTCAATTACAGAATCAATATGCGAGAATCAAAGAGAGTTTTAACTCAATAATCAGATAAGGAAATTAAACCTACTACAGAAATTTTTCCTACCTCTATCCTATCCACCAGCCACGAGAGCATTAGCCTGCCCTCCAGAAGTAGGTTCTGTCCTCTGCCCTTGCCTTCTGGGGCAATCCTTGATTAGATTCCCTGTCTCACCGCACTGAAAACAACTAGTCTTCTTACATGTTAACAAGTCTTTCTCTAAAGTTGCCCCCATCGCGCAGAAAACCTTACGAAGCTCGAAAGAGGATTAGCCGTAGGTGAAATTACTGCGGCTACAGACAGAATTTAGGCACTTCTTTGCCCTTCAACAGACGTTGTAGTCTCATCATGCCTACGGAACTATGTCGCGATGAGGTTACCTCCCAGAAAGCCAAGAGCCCCGGAGACTCAGAAAAGAAGGAAACAAGGATTAAACAGAAAATCAAAAGATAGATATATGGCTTTGGGGACTATGTTTTTCAAAATAAACTCTACTTTTGAAAATACTTCCTTTTTAAAACCTTTCTGAAAATAGTTTTCAAAAACTTTTTATCAAATCTGGTAACCTTCAGCTCTGATACCAAGTGTAACACCCCACCTCCGTTAAGGTCACTCACAATGGGAATGCCTTAACTTTGATGGAGCGTTTTAGTAGACAGAACAGAATATTACAAGACAGATAAGTAGTACTTGAAAATTTATAACTTTATTACAGCAGAAGCAGAAATAAGTTTGGTTACATCTTTCTAAATCACAATACCAAAACTCAAGTACACAATTATCAGTCTTACACAAAATCCTTCAGAATGTAAAGTTTCAAAGCCATAATCCCCAACATAAACTGCCATGAAAAGATAGAGTCAAAGCCAAGCAATACTCCAAGCACTTCAAGCAGAGAGAATCAGAATCAAGCTCCTACGTTTCCACCCTAAGCACCAGGGGGAAATGGAAAGAAAAGGGCCGAAAATAAACGAGGTCAGACATAAAGTCTGGCGAGTCCAGTGACTTCCAGCATATAAACAAATTATATTATCATGACATGAAAATAAAGCTGGATGAGAGATTACATCAATAGGAATAACAGATATACTTTAAGTTAACAGAAGAAACAGAATGATGTAAACCAAGTTATATTCCTTACTTACATCTTACTTCTCTGCACTAATACTAGTGTAATAGGGTTAGGTGTTACCGTAATGTCTAAACTAAAATAGAATCGAAACAGAATAATCTATACAGAAACAGAATGCTAGTAATGGGCCTTCACCACCCCAATAGACAGAAGCTACAGAAGCAGAATACTAATAATGGGCCTTTACCACCCCAACAGGCAGAAGGTACAGAAACATAATACTAATAAGGGGCCTTTTCACCCAACTAATGGGCCTTTACCACCCCAACAGACAGAGGGTACATAAACGGAATCAGAGACAGAAACAGAATAATCCCTACAGAAACAGAATGTTAGAATTAGGTGTACACTAGTAATGGGCCTTCACCACCCCAATAGACAGAAGGTACAGAAGCAGAATACTAATAATGGGCCTTTACCACTATAACAGACAGACAGTACGGAAACAGAATACTAATAATGGGCCTTTACCACCCAACTAATGGGCCTTTACCACCCCAAGAGATAGAAGGTACGGAAACAGAATTGGAAACAGAATCAGAGATGGAAACCAAATAATCCCTACGGAAACAGAATGTTAGAATTAGGTGTACACTAGTAATGGGCCTTCACCACCCCAACAGAAGGTACCACGCAGAAACAGACAGGTGCTACCACTCAACAGAAACAGACGGTACCAACAGAAACAGATAGAACTAAGTGTACCCTAAGTCCTACCCCAAGCGATCGACTCCTTAATACATAAATACCCTGTGTCGGCCCCGCAGTAGGGTGTATCACTCCATAAGTGGCAACCTATTGGCACAGACCTATTTACAGATGTCACGGTGTCTTACATCCTTAAAGCAGACCGGATCCATGCATGCACATGACGCGGTTGGAACGCACCATCAACAGCCCTCGCCATTATCAGAATGAACTGCTTATAATTAGTTCAGTAAGCGTGCCCGGACCCCTACATAGCGTGGGGTCAAAGTTTTTGATACCAGAAAGGGTTACTAACTAATACGGGTCCCAAACAACAGATGACACAAGTATTTCCCCTGCTAACCTTGTGCCCCCAGACTAACAGATTTCAGATTAGCTTGTTTACAAGTTTCAGACATACAAAGTTCAGATATACTAGTTCACAGATCAGACAATCAAGTTAACAAGTTTTCAGATTAACGGATTAGATGTACAGTTTTAAAAGACTTACAGATTGTCTAACTTTGTATTTGGCCTAAAGATTCACGAAACGGGTCTGTTAAATTCATTAGTCCAGTTGGTTTAACCCAATCCACCCAACACGTTTTAGACATCATATTTGTCTCAGACTTTCATTAATTAAATATTATTGCACAGACCTCTCACATTAGGTCAGTAGCTTGTGGCCGCTGGATATGTCGGGCGGTTCCTTGCAGACTTCTGCCGCAAGCCAGACCTAACCTCGTGCCTAAGCATATTTTAGTTATGCCTACGACCTCTCACATTAGACTGACAGATTACGGTCGCTGGTTAAGCCGGTTGGTTCCGGGCAGGCTTCTACCGTAAACAGAGTCTAACCTCGTGTCATAGCCACTTTATTCCATTACGGAAAATATCAGACTAATTATGTCCATTTAGCAGAGTTAACTTCTTTACAAGTTACGGCAGATTATCCAAAGTTCTATTAACATGTTTTGCTCAATTTTAGATCGAGCCTCCAAATTACAATTATTCAGCTTTCAACAGATTAAGCAATTCAACAGATTTAGCAGATAACAGATCTAGTAGATTAGGAAATTTAGCAGATTAGCAGAACAGGCAATTCAACAGATTAGGCAATTCAGCAGATTAGCAGATTTAACATTTCTTAAAAATTCTATTTACATATCTTGCCTAATCATAAATTAAGCCTAAACTTACATGCTCAAATCATGGTCATAATTCATAATACAATATATTCCCCCAAATTTTAGTTAAACTTTGCACAGTATAGAACACTCTCTAAAAGCCCCAAATCATGATAAGAATTATGCCAAATTATAGCCTTTAATGCCAATATCCAAAAATCCATATTTAGGCGCATTCACATTAATAGTTATCCTATTTTAATATAGGGCCTTACGCCTAAGTTTCATATTCCTTTGTCAAGTCATGAATCGTCATATAAAATATACCCAAAAATTTAGATCTTTAAATTATATCCTATCAAAATCAGATCTTAATTTTTATATGCATTATGTCTCCAAGTTTCAAGTCATATGTTATCATTCAATGATTCCTCTTCTTTCGAATCACAGAGTATGCACAGATCTAGATCTAATTTACAACATACGTCCTTTTCTCAAATCAGTCACAGATCAGTCATGTCCAATTATGAATTATTCATTATTTACTCCAAAATTTAGCGTTCGTGCATTAATCTCTTATGATAATTTGGCACAGGCTCGTAGTAGCCTGGCTATAGAACGGAAAAAAAAAGAGAATAGTCAGAGAAAAACAGATCTGACAGATAAGAATATGCATAACCTCAGATTCAGATTTATAGCCATGTCAAGATCATAATTAAAGTTCATATCTGAAAATAACTGTACTTACAAAAAGGGAACGATTCTTGTATTCTGGAATCTGTATTCTGACACTGAATAGCTCTCCTTTGGCGTAGACTATCGATTAGATTAGAAAATAGTTGTTCTCTTTTAATTCTATTCAGATTAGAAGAAGATGCACTAGTTCTAGCTTAGATTTCAGCAGAGTAGCGACTCCATTATTTTATTTTAATTAGAATAGAGGCAGAGTATAGGCAGAATGAAATTGTGTGGAGAGAAAGTGAGGTTTGGGGGTGTTTTTATAGGAGAATAGGGTGATTTAGAGCCTTCAGATCAGTCCAGAAGTCATCAGAACCACCCAGCTCGAAGACAGGTCATCCAGCCACTCAGAAGAAGACACGTCATCACAGAACACTCCAAAATTCTAAGCTAGATCAGTATGGGCGCACTTGGCAGGTGCGCCAGTGTATTTTTGTATTGGTGCACTTCACAAATGCGCCAGTGTATTCTGGCTTGTTTCCGGGTTTTTCTGCCTAACTTCGTTCGTCCATATCTTCTTCATACAGTATCCGTTTTACGCAAACTCAGACTCTATCTCAAGCAGAATTTCAAGACGAACGCAATGGCGTAACCCGTTTCCCTTGATTCTTCGCCTAAAATTAAGTATACTTTAATTTGTTACTTACACGTTCATAGAAAATACGGGGTGTTACAATTAGAAAGGTCAATTCAATAAAAATATCATTTTAGTTATATTATTGTATTGAATTAGAATTGTCAATTAAATAAAAATATCATTTTGCTTATATTATTGAATTAAATTTGTCAATTCAATAAAAACATTACTTTGTTTATGTTATTAAATTGAATTAGAACTTTTAATTCAATATAAAATATATCATTTTGTTTGTTGATTTATAAAAACATCACCATTATTGTTGTTTGATTGAATTAGAGTTTTCAATCAAATAAAATATTGTTTTTGTGGTTATAATTAAACTTGCAACAAAAATGGACATTTGGGTAAATAGAAAATTTAGTTAAATAAAAGAATAGAATAAAAAGTAATATTTTTATTTACATATTGGACGTAAATAAAAGAATAGAATAAAAAGTTATATTTTTATTTACATATTAGATGTAAATAAAAGAATAGAATAAAAAGTTATATCTTTATTTACATATTGGATGTAAATAAAAGAATAGAATAAAAAGTTATATTTTTATTTACATATTAGATGTAAACAAAAATATATTGAAAAGATTACATTTTTTATTTGCATTTTAGTTGCTAATAAAACATAAATTAAAGATTACATTTTTTATTTGCATTTTAGTTGCAAATAAAACATAGATTAAAAGATTACATTTTTATTTGCATTTTAGTTGCAAATAAACCTAGAATGAAAGTTACATTTTTATTGGCATTTTAATTACAAATAAAACATAGATTAAAAAGTTACATATTTGTTTGCATTTTAGATGCAAGTAAAAAACATGAATTAAAAAGTTACATATTTATTTGCATTTTAGATGTGAATAAAAACATGAATTAAAAAGTTACATATTTATTTGCATTTTAGATGCAAATAAAAACATTGAATAAAAAGTTACATTTTTATTTGCATTTTTGTAACACCCCGTGTATTCTATAACAGTGAAATTCACAAATTAAGATATAATAAATTTCAAATCAGAGAATTAAGGGAATCGGGATACGCCATTGCGTTCGTCTCGGAATTCTGCTTGAAATAGAGTCCGAGTTTGCGTAAAACGGACTCCATATGAAGAAGATATGGCCTCCGGAAGTTTCCGAATTCAGTTTAAAATTCAAACAGACCAAAACAGCTCAGAAAAACCAATTCAACAAGATAACCAAACCGATGGGCAGGGTTAGGTTCATACAAACACTTAACACAGTTAAGCTAGAATGGGTGGGTTAAGTCCATAGGAACACTTAACCAACTTAACACAGTTAAGCTAGAATAGGAGGGCTAAGTCCATAGAGACACTTAACCAGACTCAAGGTAACAAGACAAGATTTGTAGGGGTTAAGTAAAATTAATACACTTAGCCAAATTAACATGTTAACTAGACTAGAGGTTGGGGTTAAGTAAAGTTAATACACTTAGCCAAATTAACATGTTAACTAGACCAGAGGTTGGGGTTAAGTAAAATCTAATACAATTAGCCAATTTAATATGTTAGCTGGGCTAGACCGTAGGGGTTAAGCAAACTTGAACACTTAACCATCAGGTTGTGATAAAGGAATGGGGTTAAGTCTAAAACATGAAGGGATAATACTTAACCATTAATGACATGTTAGTTAAAACAGACGGGCAAGGTTAAGTTAAAAGGGAACACTTAACCAATACAGGGTGAAGGGGTAGGGTTAAGTAATAAGAAATACTTAACCAATATAACGTGGTTTGTGGTAAGGTTAAGTCAACATGAATTATTGATAACACTTAACCAGTTTATCAGGATAAATGAAGAGGGTTAAGTTGGCTTGAATTAACTAATGACACTTAACCAACCCAAATTGACGGGAAAGAGAGCTAAGTAGTAATTCTTAGTATAACACGGGAAGGAGTGAATGTCCGTCTGAGAAGGCTCCAACGAATTGGGTTACGAAGCCCGAGGCTTCGAGGGGACGGGAGGGTACTCTTGGTATCCCTCTGTGAGACTGCAGATGATCCTCCTGGGCTCACAGAGGTTAAGGTCTGCGTAGAAGAACCAGGGGTATGCCTTGGTTGCAATATATATATATATATGGCAACCTAAAGACTAGGATGGACCGACGTCGTTATTTAACCCCTTTTTATGCCAGTTAGTATGTCTATCTTTTGCATAGCATCTTTGGTTCATGTTAACAACCATATGTTGTGGTATTTTATTTAGGATTCATGCAAGTATATGATTATGTTAACAACCATATGTTATGGTATTTTATTTGGGATTCATGCAAGTATATGATTCACTATTATGCCAATATGATGTACATACTTTTATGATCACTTTTAGTGTGTAATTCGACTCGACTAAGTACTATGGTTTATATGAATCTATGTTGGAATTGGCAAATCATACTTTTGTATTAGAAACAAAAGTAAGCATTTTTATGAACATGATCAAACTATGTTTGGTGTTATGCCTAGTTGAAACCATGTTTAGGCCTATGTTGTTATAAAAATCATATGGTGATATAGGTAGCACATAAATTAAGTTAGATTTACATTCCAATTGCAAGTTTACATGAATAGATTAAAAACCATGATTCATGTCTAGGTATGTTTATGCTATGATCATATGAATAGAATGATTCATGTTTAAGTATGTTTATGCCATGATTATATGTTGTTACCATGCAAGTTCACATATGCCTAATTCATGTTAATTAGATCGTTATGTTGCAAGTTCACGCGTTCACACTCCCCTTTTTTTGTCACTTAGAATATATAAACACCATGTTATAAGCCTCCCCTTTTTTCATGTGGCTAAGTTGGGTTTAAATGTTAAACCCAACATATGTTATATTTTAGTGAACGTATAAAAACGGGGGTAATGACGACGGGGTTAAAACATAGAACATATGTGTGGCATGTTTGACGCATGCCAACAACCTTGAAAAATAATTAAGTGGCATAAATAAAATTTAACCAATAAAGATGAATTTGAATAATGGGCTGCAAATATTTACATATAAAAAGGAAAGAGACAAAATATGTAAATGTAGAAAATACGATGTGTTTAACCCGAGGTTGGATTGAGTTGTGATGTAAACCTGCCCGGAACCGCCCGGCTTTCCAGTAGTCACAACAATACCTGTCCAATGTGGGTGGTTAAACACGGAGCCCAATAAGGACCCGAGGTTAGACTGAGTTGTGGCGTAAGACTGCCCGGACCCAACCGGCAACAGGCAGCCACAACAATACCTATCTAATGTGAGAGGGCAAGGCTTCGAAGAGACGGGAGGGTACTCTTGGTATCAGAGCATAGGTTTACCAGATAAGATAAATGTTTTGAAAATTTATTTTCAAAAGAAAATTTAAAGAAGCATTTTTAAAGATAAAATGTTATTTTAAAAAAAAAGGCATAGTCCCCCCAAAGCCATAGGTACTATCTTTTATCCTTCGTTTTGAATCTATCCTTTTTGTTTCAGCATGTCCGAAGAACTTAACTTGCCAGAGGGTATACCAATACCTGGTTGGTTTAGACGATTCTTAGAAGCAAGGGCCACTCAGCCAGGTCCTACCGTTCCTCCTCCTCCAGCTACAGGAAATCATCCAGCTGCAGCAGCACCTCTTCCTCCACCTCCTCCGCGAGGAAATACTTTTGCTAAGATATGTAAAGATTTTAAAGCTATGGGAGGAAAGGACTTTCATGGAACTGAGTCCTTCGTGGCAGCTAGGAATTGGCTAAAGGAAACCGAGGACTTATTCGTCATCTTTGAGGTAGAAGATAGGCAGAAGGTACAACTGGCAGTATGGCTACTAAAAGGTGAGGCTTCCTACTAGTGGGAAGTCACTAATGCAGAAAGACCAGTGGAAACATGGGAGGACTTTAGGGAAAGGTTCGAGGCTAAATTTCTCTCAGAAGCTGAAAGGAGTCTTCAGTTGGAAAAATTCTTATTTCTTAAGTAAGGGAATATGACAGTCAAGGAGTATGTTAACCAGTTTGATCAGCTGGCTAGGTTCGGATTGGACCTAGTCAACACCCCGTACAAGAAGGCTCTCCGCTTTGTCAAGGGGTTGAATGAGCCATTACACAGTTTGGCCATGACCCATATACCCATGGGAGCTACGTATGAAGTTTGGTGCAGATGGCATTGCTGAACGAAGAGGATAAGGGCAAGAAGGAGACAAAGGCAGAAAGCTCTCAAGGGAAGAAAGAGGGTTTGCAGCCTAAGAAGACAGACTTTAAGAAGGGCGGGAAAGACAACAAAGAGAAGAGGAAGTGTAATTTCTGTGGAAAAGTGGGGCACTTAGTGAAAGATTGCCGGAAAAAGAAGGCCAAGATGAATGGTGGGTGCTTTTCTTGCGGTGAGACAGGCCACATGGCTAAGGATTGCCCGAAGAAACGAGGACAGGGGCAGAGGGCTGGATCCACCTCAGGGGCACAGGTTCATGTGCTAGAGGCGCCACCTCTGCAACAGCGAGGTATAAATACTTCTGTAGAAAGTGTAGTTTATCTTTATGATCACCCAGTTCACACTTTATTTGATTCTGGCGCATCACACTCCTTTATCTCGTCTGCTTTAGTAGAATCTCTGCACCTAGAAACTAGTATGGTAGAGGACCCCTTAATTATTTCAAACCCAATTGGGGGCCCAGCTCATTTGTCTATGATCTGTGTGGGATTGAAAATTTCTATTCTAAGCGTAGAATTTAGATGTAGTGCCTTTGTTTTGGGCTTCTCGGGATATGGTTTGATTTTGGGCATGGATTGGCTATCCAGTAATGGTGCCATCTTGGATTGTGAGAAAAGGGTGGTTAGGCTTCTGACCCAACTCGGTAGCACTTTGGAAATTACTTGTAATCCCTCGTATGCGGTTATGCTTAGTTATCTTGAATCGCTAGATGCCTATGTCGACAATTTGCAATCGGTTATAGTGGTCTGGGAATATCCGGATGTCTTCGAAGAGGTGAAGGGCTTGCCTCCGAAGCGGGAGATAGACTTCCGCATATATCTTATAGATAATGCAAAGCCCGTTGCGTTGCCCGTTAGACACATGGCTCCACGGGAAAGGAAGGAGCTCAGTAAACAGATTAAAGAACTTCTAGAGAAGGGGTTCATTAGAAGGAGCATTTCAGAATGGGGCGCTCCAGTGGTGTTCGCTACAAAGGCAGATGGTTCACTCCATCTATGTGTTGACTATAGGGAGCTCAACAAGCTAACGAAAAAGAATACCCTCTCCCCAGAATCGACGATCTGTTTGATCAACTTGTAGGAGCGTCTGTTTTCTCCCAACTCGATTTGGCGACCGGTTTTCATCAGCTAAGGGTGGCTAAAGATAGTATCGATAAGACAACATTCAGAACCCCAGACGGCTACTTTGAATGGCTTGTCATGCCTTTTGGCTTGACAAACGCACCCGCTTACTTCGTGGACTTGATGAGTAGGGTGTTCAGAGAATTCCTCAACAAGTTCGTAGTGGTCTTCGTAGACGATATCCATATCTTCTCAAAGAGTGAAGAGGAACATGCTCAGCACTTAAGGGCAATCATGGAAACTCTGCGAGACCATCAACTAAAAGCCAAATTCTCCAAATGCCACTTTTGGAGAGAGGAAGTAAGATTTCTTGGGTACATAGTATCCAAAGAAGGATTAGCAGTAGACCCGGCTAAGGTAGTAGCGGTGCAGGATTGGAAGACACCAAAGAACGCAACAGAAGTCCGAAGCTTTCTCGGGCTAGCAGGCTTCTATCGGAAATTCATTAGAGACTTTGCAAAGATATCAGCTCCGCTCACAAGGCTGACAAAGAAGAATCTAGTGTTCAATTGGGACTTGGATTGCGAGTTTGCTTTCCAACGACTTAAAAGGGCTCTTACAACAGCCCCATTTTTAACATTGCCAGATGGAAGCAAGATGTTCACAGTTTATACAGATGCATGTGGGACAGGTCTAGGCGCTGTCTTAATGTAAGAAGGAAGGGTAGTAGCTTATGGTGGAAGGCAATTGAAAGTGCATGAAAAGAACTACCCGACCCACGATCTTGAGTTAGCCGCCATCGTCTTTGCACTCAAGTCTTGGCGACACTATCTCTTAGGTGAGAAGTTCGAACTTTACACTGACCATAAATCGTTGAAATTATCTATTCTTTATTCTATAACAGTGAAATTCCGGAGGTCATATCTTCTTCATACGGAGTCCGTTTTACGCAAACTCGGACTCTATTTCAAGCAGAATTCCGAGACGAACGCAATGGCGTATCCCGTTTCTCTTAATTCTCTGATTTGAAATTTATTATATCTTAATTTGTGAATTTCACTGTTATAGAATACACGGGGTGTTACAATTTTAGATGCAAATAAAAACATGAAATAAAAAGTTACATTTTTATTTGCCTTTTAGATGTGGATAAAAACTTTGATTTAAAAGTAGCATATTTATTTGCATTTTAGATGTGAATACAAACATTGATTTAAAAGTTTCATTTTTGTTTGCATTTTAGATACAAATAAAAATATAGGTAAAAAATTACATTTTTATTTACATGTTAGTTGAACTGAAAAGAATAGGATTTAAAAGCTACATCTTTATCTACATTTTAGATGTAACAAAAGTATAGTTTTAAAAGTTATATTTTTATTATCAAATTATAGACAATAAAAAGAATAAATCAAAAATGACATCTTCATTGACATGTTCGTTGTAAATAAAAGCGTAGATTTTAAAATTACATTTTTATTTCCATTTTAGAGACAATAAAAAGAACCGAATTGAAAGTTACATTTTTATTGTCATGCTAAATGGAAAAAAAGGAAAAAAAATACATTTTTATTGACACTTTAGTGATAATGAAAAGAGTAGATTAAAATATCACAATTTTAATGTCATTTTAGTTGAAATAATAAGAATAAGATCAAAGGTTGCATTTGATTGACATTTTATATACAATAAAGAATAGATTTAATGTCATATTTTTATCATCATTTTGGATGAAATAAAAATAGTAGGATTAAAAGTCATGCTTTTATTGTCGTTTGGTTTCAACATAAAGAGTGAACATTAGGAATACATATTTTCAATGTAACTTAGTTACCATTGGAAATAACTAGTCGTTAAAACATGATTTATTTCAAATCATCATTTTTATCATGTTGGTAGGATTATGAAAATCATATATAAAATCTCTAACATGAATATAGATTGTATTTGGCTTGCATGTGATTGTTTGCAAGTAGTTGAAATCGCCAAACGAATTATATTTATATATATAAAAAATATAAATTAAAATTAAACGAGTTGCGCGCGGTAGTTCGCGTTTCGGTAATCGTAACTTTAAATGATAATACTGTAAGTTCCAACAGTCGGATTTTCCCAAAACCGGAACTGCTAGGACCGCTTTGGGAAGATCTTTCCATTAATATGAATTTTGTTAAAATCCAACGGTTAGATTTCAAGATAAGTGTAAAACAAATTTTGGTGAAAACAGCGCCTGGGCCGCCCATCGACCCGAAACGTCGTTAAATAAATTTGGCTATTTTTATATAAATAAAAAAAACGGTTAATCATTATTAAACCACTAACGATATGAAATGATTTTTATTTATATATATGCGAGGATCATTTGAAAAGTCCGAGTTAAAACTCATTTCAAATGGTCATACGACGATCTAAATTGAAGATTTTAAAGACGGCGATTGAAGACCGACGATCTTCACATCGAAAGGATAACTATTGAAGCCTGGCATTGGCTAGCTACCAATAAAGGGTTAAAGTGGTAGTTGTCCGGACGTAGTTGTTGATTGTCCGGATACGCGAGCACCTCACTTCCATATTGGACATAGGGACAAGGAATAAGGTGACTCCGGTTTCGTTCTGACCCAAAACGGACTTGTAAATGGATGTGAATCCGACATTGAATTTCATTCTGTGTAATTAAATTGATATCTATTAATATATATCTGTGGTGGCAGAGAATTTATTCTCTTGCTTAGCACCCTTCTTTGAGACGTACGAGGTCGAAGGTTATATATTGGTAGTTATCGATCGCATGGTATGGACTGTCAATGTGACATGCCAAGATGCAATTGATCGAGGCTTTTGTTGAAAAGCATAGCCTTGTGGATGATGATCAAAGCATAGCCTATTTAGGCATAACTTTGTGTATTACGTTACCTCGCGAGCCTCACACTCCGGTAGAGTCAAAAACGGGACAAGGGAACGCAGGGAGTGCACACGTTTCTTTCTAGCAAGAAGTGGTGTTTGGGTTTTTACAAGGCCCAACATTTTTACTTATGTGGTTAATGGAATGAGGCGCCTCGGATTTTGTTTTGGTCACCAATGGACAAATTATAGGTCCAATAGGATCGGGAAGCGTGTGTTCAGGCATAACTAATCCACTAACGATATTTGTGGACCGGCCCTGCTGTATCCAAGGGTTGTCCGTAGGTGTGATCCTGAGACATTGCTAGAGTGTCTCGAATCGGTAAGGAGATCGTCCCTAGACTTGACTCATGATGGAAAACCAACCTCCAATACGACATTATGGTTTTGATTGTAAACCTATATATGTCGACATAGTATATGGTAGCTATGCCGTCTAGGATTGTTACATTTATTTTGAAGTATTTTTGAAACATATTAGATACTAATAATAATATTAAAAATATTATTTTCTACGTATCAAACATTTTTTATCATTATAAGGTAAAACTCTGTCCTCCGTTTGCATTGCATTGCGTGATGGGACTTGAGTCTTATAATGATTTCATTTTCTAAAAAGCATTGTGTTGTTTTTGACTTAAAAAATTATTAATCATATGCACTGGCAATCCAATGGAGTAAACCCATTCCGCGATAGCGGCGTAGTCCAGTGATTAGCAATATTGTTAATTTAGTAAGATTTCTCATACCAGTCCCATGACTGACTCATAGTTTGTTTCACTTTGCAAACTCGGGTGCCCTCTTTCCATATGGGCAGCCAATTAACAGGTTTCAGGTAGGGATATTTTCTGGGCTAGAGCTTGCTGTTGAAGATGATGAAGGATCTTTTCTTTTTATCTTTTTATTTACTTCTTGAGATATTGAGACAGTATTGATGTATTTTGGGAGATTGAGACTTTATTTTTTTTCCTATTTTAGACATATATTTTGCTAAGTGTATCTTGTATAGTGTACTCTATTATCTGTGATGTTATGTTGTGATGGCAATCCCATTTACGCTGCAATGATTATATGTTCTGCTATATATCTAAGATCTGTTATTGTTTTAAATATGTTATACTCCTATGATTATCCTTACTTTCGTACCACGGAAGTTTGGGTCGTCACATTTGGTATCAGAGCTAAAGGTTAACCTTAACTACGGAGTATAACATTTTTAGAACAATTCGTCTAGATAGAATCAGTAGTATTCTAAGATGAGTAGCTCATTAGAGATAGGATTAGTAATGTCCTAGAATGAGCACAGCAGAATAGCACATATTAATCAGTCAATACATCATTATCATCTTATCGTATGTCTCTACTTTTAATATTTCCTTTGAAAATTATCATTTCTGTTAGTCTGAATCTTTCCTTGATGGTACAAAACTAACTGAAGAATGAGTACCAGAGCACGTAAGAGAGACCGTGGTAGAGGTGGGGCAAGAAGACCCGCCAGAGATGAGACTCCTATGGCCCGGGAACAGGAACAGGCCACTCCAGAAGTTGAGACACCACAACCACCACCCCCACATGCTTTTGATCTAGACAAGGTGGCGAAGAAAATCAAGAATCTAGGAGGCGTGCATTTCACGGGCCAAGAGACGGTGACAAAAGCACAAGCATGGCTGAAGACAATTGAGAAAATCTTGGGAGGACTAGAGCTCGAAGATCATGGGAAGCGATTTATGGCGACATGGTTCCTGAAGGACCAGGCCCAGATTTGGTGGGAAACAACTATGGTTGGGGGTAATGAAGATGATATAACTTGGGAGAAATTTAAAGAGCTATTCAATGAGAAGTCCGTTCCACCTCACGAAGTTGAGCGCCTTCACGATGAGTTTGGTCACCTCCAACAAGGGAGTATGACTATTGCTGAGTATGTAAAGAGATTTGATGAGCTTTCCAGATATGCCCCCGAGTTAGTTCAAGACTCGCTTCAGAAAATAAGCGGTTTATTAATGGTCTTGCGAGGAGGTATCATAATAGAGTGACGGCACACATCGGGCGTCCCTTTTCTAAAGTGATCGAGATGGCCTGCGGATATGAGGAGATTGACCAGAAAGGTTCTCAGCAAGATAGAGAAAAGAATCAAGCCAACAACAAGAAAAAGGAGTCGGACAAGAAACCTGAGGCAGGCAGCTCTTCTACCGCAAAGCCCCAAGAGAAGAAGAAGAGGGACAGGTCGAAGGTCAAGAGCTTCAATTGCCAGAGGATACGCATTTTGACTATGAATGCCGAGCCCCGAAGAGACCAAGAAGGAACGAGTCTGGATCGAGTCAGAGCAGTAGGCAGAATCCCCATGGCCCAAAGAAATGCTTTAACTGTCACAAGACTGGAGACTTTATCAGAAATTGCCCTCTGCTCAAGAAATCTAAAGTGGCACATGTTTATGACGGAGCGGCTGCACCGGCTTCTTCCGAAGGAGCAGGTAAACCTGATATTTTAGGAGGTACTCTTAATATTAAGAATATTCCTATTACAGTTTTGTTTGACACTGGTGCATCTAGAAGTTTCATATCTGTTGACACAATTAAAAAGCTTAAATTGAAACCCAAAAAACTTAAAGAACCAATTAGAGCCCATAGTCCGATAGGAGGTTCGCTTATTCTTGATAAATATTGTAGAGTGCCTGTTTCTTACTCTCACTTCCAATTTCTTTTTAATCTGATCATCATGAATTTCTCCGGGTATGATATCATACTTGGAGTGGACTAGCTAACGAAGTATGAGGCCGAGTTGCTATGCACAGTAAGAGTAGTCAGAATTAAAACCAAATTCGGAAATATGATGACTATACCATGCCACGGCTCAGCCACAGATAGGAAAGAACTCTGGTCTTCTCTAGAAGTCACTCCTGCTTCTATTAAGGATATTCCTATCATCAGAGACTATGCGGATGTGTTCGAAGAAGTTGACAGCTTACCTTCGCGTAGAGAAATCGATTTCAGAATTGACTTAGCTCTGAATGCTAAACCAGTTGTACACCCTATTCGGAGAATGTCACTAAAAGAAAAGGAGGAGCTGAGCAATCAAACCAGGCAGCTTTCGTTGAAGGGGCCTAGCTTCTCAAGCTAGGGTGCAGCAGTGGTTTCTATCCTAAAGTCAGACGGTATCCTCGGGCTATGTGTGGACTACCGTGACCTAAATAAGCAGACTCTGAAAATTAAATACCCACTGCCACGCATTGATGATCTGCTAGGCCGCTTGAATGGAGCACGAGTATTCTCTAGGATGGACCTAGCTACAAGTTTCCACCAATTACGCATTGCCAAGGAATGTGTGCCTTTGACAGCTTTCAGAGGACCAGACCTATTTTATGAATGGCTAGTGATGCCCTTCGGCTTATGCAATGCTCCAGCATACTTCGTCGATCTGATGAATAGAGTCTTTAGCGATATTTTAAATAAATTTGTATTGGTGCTCATCGATGATATTCTAATCTTTTCTAAATCCACTGCTGAACACGAAAAGCATCTGAAAGAAGTTTTGGAGGTTCTACGTAGAAATCTGCTAAAAGCCAAATTCTCTAAGTGCATATTCTGGCAAGAAGTGGTGAAATTCCTCGGCCATGTTGTATCTAAGGAAGGCATCTCAATAGATCCAGGAAAGATCTTGGCCATCAAAGATTGGAAACAGCCTACTACACCCACTGAAGTCCGAAGTTTCTTAGATCTGGCTGGCTATTATCGGAAATTCGTTAAGGATTTCTCGAAATTATCTTGTCCATTGACGAAGCTAACTAAGAAGCATACAAAGTTCATTTGGACACCCGAATGTGAGGCAACTTTCCAAGAGCTGAAACAGAGGTTGATCACTGCTCCTGTGTTGACAATATTGATGGCAATCAAGATCTGAAAGTCTGGACAAACGCTTCTAGAGAGGGTTATTCTTTTCATCTAAATAAACATGTCAGAAATGACATTTTTCTAATGTCAAATCTTATTTTAACATGTTATCCTTTTATCTATTTAAGGTATTGGTGCGGTGCTAATGCAAAGAGATAAAGTTGTCGCATATGTTAGCCGTCAGTTAAAACCGCATGAAAAGAATTACGCCACTCATGATCTTGAGCTAATGGTGTAATGACCCGCATTGGCAGAGGTATAATAATTAATTTATTTAATTATTTAAATAGTGAATTAAAGGATTTAATGGTCGTGGAATTAAATAATGGTGAATATTTAATTAAAATAATAAAATTTAATAATATATTTAATTCTGAAATAATCAGAATTGGCTGAAATGGCGATATGGTGTGAACCGGATCATCTGTGATATTTAATTCAGCGTGGAATTGAATTTGAACAACGAATATATTATATAAACGATAGTTTGAACGTAGAGTTATAATATAATTAAAATCGAGCTCGAAATGGCGCTGCAGTTCATAAATTGGCGATTTGAACTTCAACTGAATGTACAGGATTCGTTTTAAGCCGGATTTCTGTGAAATAAGAAACGTTAGGAGCTGGTGGAGTATATCTTTCTAGTGGAAGAGAAAAATCGGGATTTCGCCGTGTAGATTTTGATTTATGTCCAAATCAAATTTTAGAAAAATCGCTGTGGAATTCCTTTATAATTTATAAAGGAATTATTTATATTTTTAAAAAGGAATTTCATTTTAAATCAAATATTGATTTAATCGGGATTTGAAATATCAAGTTATAAATCCCAGTAGAGCTGTATGGTATTCCACTGTGAGTATACACGATAATATAAATTTATTTGTATTTAATTTAATTATATTTAAATATATTTATATATTTAAATGGGTCATTCAGAGCTTTAAAAATAGCTAGTTTTGCAAACGACCTCAGAATTCGACGAAACCAATTTTGTTGGATCCGCAACATCAAATTATTGTTAGATTCCAAGTTCCGTGATTTTTAGAGTCACTGTGTGGCCGTACGGATGTTTAGAGTGAAAAACAGTCAGTATTTTGACTGTTAAAAATACGTTGTGTGAGCATACGAAGTCGGAATTCGACGAAACCAGTTTCGTTGGGACCGTAATGTCGAATTCTAGCAGTATGTCCAGTTTCGTGATTTTTCGGTATCACGTGTGATCATAGGAATTTTAAAGGAAAAATATATATAACGTTTGCTTAAAAACAAATAAAATAATCGAATAAAAATATATTAAAATAATCCTATAAATACCCTTATATTTTTTTAAACCTAATTCGCTAGTCAAAACAAATGTGGTCGTCGCTCATTTCTTCAGAAAACCCAAACGTGAAGAACGAGCTTTCAAGAATTCCTATAAATCCAAATAAAATTCAATAAATCCTATATTATATATATTTGAAGCCGTGGAAACAAGGGCTTCAGGCTTGTACTGGTTTTACCAAACTCGGTGGTAATTCTTTTTGAAGTCGAACTACAGCAAGTTCTTCGATTTGGGGAAATAAAGCAGCTATCATTGAAACTAGTGTGGTATTCGAGATGTTGGGATCGATTTGCCTAGAGTGAGATTTTTGGGTGAAATTCTGTTATCAAAGACGTCGCACTACTGTAGAGCAGTGCTGGAGAACACCATCGATGCGATGGACAAGACAAGATCGAGCGGGATTTTGGGGTGAGGACTTGATGGAGTTGGGAACGGGAAACCTGATGGTGATGTTGGTTGGCATTTTTATGAGTTGTGAGGGAAGAACGGGTGGAGAGAAGGGGTCGTTAATGGCCAGGTTGTACACGATGGTTTCACGGCAGTGTTGAGGTAGAAGGGTACTTGAGCGAGAATGGTGAAATCGAGTTCAACTGAAAAAGTATGAGGTTAAAGAGGAGATGAAGAAGGTGAATGTGAAGATGTCGGTTCTGATTTTTGGGGAAAGACATGTAGAAATCGGAGGCTGTAAGGATTGAAAATGGCAGTGGTGTATTTCGGTGCAAGGAGTTCATGGTTTTGGGGGAGATGGGAATTCGGGTCTGGTACGTTATATTGGAAATGGGCCGAGGAAATTGTGAAAGCCCATTGGTGAATAAACTCATGTTTATCTAATTTTTAATTTGTATTAACTTCGATATATCGTAACTCTTCCATACGATATCAGAATTGGGTAAAACAGGATCCCTTGGATCGTAGGGACGAGGGCTACACCATGGAACTGAATGGGAGTGAATTGGTGCTCGTTACAATTTATGGAGAAATAAATTGTTCGACTGAATCAAATAACGCAAACCGTCATTTAACAATTAACACGCCAAAGTGAGTAAATCTCACTAACTTTGAATAGTTTATATTTTCATGTTGTATTTTTAGAACTGTTAGAAATTGTCTGATTGATTGTGTGTTGACTGTTGATTGAACTGCTAGTCAGTTAGTGGAAATTATATATAAATATATATATATATAAACCATTAAATATTTAGATATTAATTCTGCTATCAGAATATTTCATACCGAACTGAAAGTGATGTCGATTTTATTGTGTAACATCTGTGGATGCAGGGAAACAGGTTGGAGGGACCCTACAGGGTTCCTCAATATATAAATACTGTTTTGGTTTTATATATTGTGTTATACGATGTGATATGAAATCTGTTGATGATTTTATATGTGTGAATGATACTGATCATTGTTGTATGGTATGTTAAATACCATAACATACCGGAATGTTGATAAGGGAATTTTCAAATTGATATTTGAAAATAAAATATTTATAAAATCAAAGGGTTTTATAAAAGAAAATTATTTATAAAATCAAAGAAGATTTTATAAACAGGAATATTTATAAATAGAGAATATTTATAAAAAGGATATTTATAAAGGGATTATTTATTTGTTAGATAAATAGGAGATAGTAAATGAGATATTTATTTGTTAAATAAATAGGATATATATTAAATGGGTTATTTATTTAGTTAAATAAATAAGATCATCAAAAAGGATTATTTATTTGTTAGATAAATAGGAGATATTAAATGAGATATTTATTTGTTAAATAAATAGAATAAGATAAAAGGAGATAGTTCAAAGGGATAAATCAAAGGGGTAAATTCAAAAGAGTTAATCTGAATGAGTTAATCGAAATGGAGATAATCGAATATTAGTTATTCGGTTAGAGTTATTCGAAATAAGTAAATCAATTAGGGTCGACCAGTTAGAGTTAAACAGCAGAGTTAAACAATTTGAATTAATCGATAGAGTTAAATCGATTAGAGTTATTCGAATAGAGTAAAGGAGTTAGAGTTAAACCAGTTAGAGTTAACCAGTTAGAGTTAAATCGATAGGGTAAATTAAATAAAAGGAGTTATCGATTATTAGTAAATCGAAAGGAGTTATCGAATATAGTTTATTCGAAAGGAGTTATTGAATTTAGTTATTCGAAGGAGTTATCGAATTTAGTTAAGTCGAAGGAGTTAATAAAATCTAGTTCATTCGAATAGAATTAAAGGAGTTGGACTCGTAAATTATATCCGGAAGTTACGTAAGGAAGTGTTAAAAAGTTAAAAGATGAACTTACCCTATTTTGAGATTTGAAATGTTGTTCAGTTAAGGTCTGAGAGGTAGTTATACCCCAACTTGATTGACTTCGTTTTAATTTAGAAATGGTTAAGGTTCGAGAGTGAAAGTGGTTAAGTGAATTTAGTAAATAAGTATAGTGGTTTGAGTTGTCGTCGCGATGTTGAGTTAAACATCTGTTTAAATCCAAGTAAAGAAGATTTGGAAATGTTTTCCAAATAGAATCAGAAACGTAATCAAATACTGAAATAAGGAAATATGAATATATATATATATATGTATATGTATATGATTGATGATTGATTGATAGAATTTCCATTTGGAAATAATATCGTTGTTTGCACACATGTTTTTCTTTGGTGGTTAAATCACCGACTATCGAAGTTTTTGACCATTTTAACGTTGTTAATATGGCGAGACCGGTTGGATTGTGATCCAAAGAACCACTCTGTATTGGCATAAGCGTTGCGAATCATATATGCCAAAGATAATTGAAGACGGAGTAAAGTGCAAGGGCTATTGTATAAGTCTTAAATAACAGTGCCTAAGATGGATGTACTGAATAGTACCTTCGGTTCATCCTGTTCCTGGATGACTTGTATGGATGAATGTCTGACAGAGTATTTCCAGAAAGGTCACGTACATTGATTTCTTCTACCATACCAAGAGTAGAAACGGAGAAGGAAACTTCTTTAGCTAACACGTAATGTACAGTTGTAGACATCAATTAGTGATTTCCAATGGATCTGACAATGTGGCATTCGAAGTGAATCTGATGTGATGTTGAAGCGTAACCTCAAGCCTCATCAACCAGTAAATGACAGAAATCGGGCAGGCAGCATGGCTAAGTCGGTCTCTCCGAAGTAGGGTGTATAATTA
Organism: Allium sativum; assembly: GCA_030737875.1. NCBI lineage: Eukaryota > Viridiplantae > Streptophyta > Magnoliopsida > Asparagales > Amaryllidaceae > Allium > Allium sativum. The sequence continues at coordinate 534,253,604 of CM060915.1, forward strand.
CCTGATCTAGAGTTTCATTTATTCCTAAAAATCTATTGTTGATGCTGTCCCATTCGGGAAACGGTTGTTGATCTCAACCGTTGGTGATATACATTCGATACACTCAAGCGAAATGAGTGGTCGGTCATGTGTGGCCGGGTTGCAAGATATTCTTGTTGAACCCAGTGTATTCCTCTCTAGAGGTACACTAGCGAAAGGTGGTTCCATACCTTTTCATAGTTGGAAATCCATTACCCAATACGTGCTTGCGGTTTTGATTGTATACTATATATGTAGAACGTGAGATGAAAGCGTTTCGACTAGATGATTATTATATTGTGGTTGATAGACATTATTATAATATCAAAAGGTTTTTGATATAAAGATAATTTGGATTCTCATAAGGGGAAAACCCGTTCCGTTATACGGCGTGGTCTTATGAGATATCATTTACCTTCTTCAAACTGTTTTAAACTGTTTTACTCACACCAGTCCAATGACTGGCCCGGAGTTTATTTTGTTTTTGTTTTCCCTAAACTCTTGGGAGTCCAATTTTGTACGGGCAGTCAAGTAGTCGGGATTTACAGATACTTGAAGGGCTGGAGCAGGAGGCTTCAGGATCATATAGCTATAGTTTATTTCCGCTGTGTTGTAAGTGCTGTACTTTGAAAATGATGTATATTCAAGTACAAAGTTATGTTATATGTTATTCTTTCCGCTGTGAGATTCGTGTTACTCTGATGTTGTGTTGTTCTTCTTCTTCTATTCTAAGTTTCTATCTTATCTTTCCTCACCCTCTAATTTCTTTCATTAACCATCTGGTACTTTCGACTCTTGATGTTCGATATGTGTTGTATATCGGATAACCAAGGTCGCAAAATTCCGGGTCGTTACAATTGGTATCTGAGCTTAAGTTAAGTTATTACCTTGGCTCTGTGGCGTGAGTCAGTAGAGATAGGGTTAGTAATACCCTATATTGAGTCGAGTGTATATATACGAGAGAGCGTATTTGTAATTTGATATAAAGTGGTTTTATGTTGTGGAGATTTATTGGTTGAGTTGTTTATGGGTTCTGGTCGATCAGTTTGATCCACTGTATCGATAGGAGTTTATAAACACTCGAATACGATGGGTCAACACGATATGTTTTGAAAAGAGGGTAAATTAAAATAAGTTTACCCAAGGTATATCTTGATATATAGAAGATATATACATCCAAAATTTAATATAGTGGATATATTGGTTGTTTATAACCGAGTAAGGTTATAAATTAAATGGTTATGTAAATAACCAATCAGAATTCACATAAGTGAAATACGTGAAATCAGATGAGTTAAATCTGAAGTTTAAACCAAAAATTGAATTAAAATTCTGGAAAATTAGTTAAGTATTTGTAAATGGATTTGGATTAAAAATAAGGAAAATTTAAGATCCTGTGAGATTTTAAATTGTTTTACAAGCAGTGTGAATTATATTTTGAAATGAATTTCAAAGTGGAAATGTTAGAAATGGTTTTATAGTATTGAACTCACTTCGATCGCTGGAAAATAGATTCCAATGATGACAGCTGCATCATCAGTATTCATTTTCGAGTTGTAAGTGACGAATTACTACCAGAGATACTGTTTTGAATTTGTTTTGGGAAAGACAAGTTGTGTTGAATTTCAAAATGGGATTTATAATATAAAATTTGAATAGAAATTGAATAGAATTAACTAAGTCGAAGAGGAATTTGTTAATCGAGTTTTGATTTTGAAGCTGAACTTTGAAAGGTAAATTGGATTTGTAAATGGATATTCAAAATCGAATATAGAACTTAAATTTGAAATTTGGATTCAAATTAGTTAATAAGCAAGTTAAAATAAATTTGAACATGTCATGTTCAAATATAAAAGTGAAATAGACTAAAGAGTTAATTAACAAATTAATTAACGAACTGAGTTAAAACGATCAGGTATAGTTAAAATAGATTGGGCAGGTATAAATATACGTGAGATGGGTATGGATAAGGTATGAAGGTATATAAATAAAATGCTCGACGAAAAGGTATGTATTTAATTCATATATGAGATTTTATGCGCCGTATCGGCTAGCTGCTTGGCCTTTTCTTTTCCTTTTTGATTGGTGAGGGCCATGGGAGGCTATTTGAAATATCGCGATGCTCCTGGTACAAAGGAGGTTATGGCGATTTTTTCCGGGAATTTAAGGAGTAGAATATTTTTAAGACAATTTGATAGTTAGAAATCAACGTATCGATATATATATAGAAGTCGATAAGGAAACAAACTTAGAAATAGAATAGTAAAATCAAAAAGGAAGACTAGGAATAAAAAAATCTAGTAAGAATAGAAAGAGGAAGCGTATACGTGTTTAAAAGTGAATAAGTAGTTGTATGGTATTGATTATTCGAGTAAGTAGTCATATCTGTTTTGACGTTATAAATGTTATTCAGTCAAGGTCTGAGAGGTAGTTATACCCCAACTTGATTGATTTCATTATTAACAAATAAATAGTAAGATTTCAGGCTCGAAGATCAATGTTGAATAAGAGTTAGTTGAATATAGTATTTGGGTTGTCGTAACGATGTTTTACACAACATCCGTTTTAACCCAAATAAGTGTAAGCTTAGAAATAGAATAATAAATATTTCCTAAGTATAGAAATAAATGAGATCGGAAAAGAGATAAGTAATTGGAATATTTTCCAATTATAAATAGCATATATTTTCTAAAGTTTAGAAAATAAAGGAAGGCGATATTCGGAAATGTTTTCCAAATAACGTAATAGGCCAATATGATTATTGAAAATATTTGTTTAACAAATATGGATAAAGAAATAGAGAAGTGATTTAACTAATTGAATATTAATTAAGGGCTCAGTGACATGTTCAAAAGAAAATTTTGATTTTTGAAAAAAGTAACCTGTTTAAAAACTCCCAGGGAAAGACTGTTTGAATTAACAATAAATTTAACAGAAATTTGTGAAAGCAAAATTGAATTAAAGTAAAGCCAGTAAAGTGGTAACTGAGATTGAATTAGAATGATATCAAGACAAATTGGATTGTGGGATTCAAATTTGAAGTGTAATGTGATAATCAAGTTAAGAGTTGGGAATCGAGAAGAAACTCGAGTTGAAATGATATTTGGCTCGGATATAAGCGAATGGTTGTGTTGTGGATGAAGGCAGATTGGAATTTGATTGGGATGACCCTTGTAACGACCCGCATTCTACGCATCATAGGATCGTAGGATATTTATTTCTTTCACATACGAAGTCGTATGGTCATGTAACTTTGGGAGACGACTATTGGGGTCATTTCCCATGTTCACGATTTTTCCCGATTTTTAAATGACCATTTTACCCCTAGTTGGCACTGTTTTGGCCATAACTTTTGACTAGAAAGGAATTTTGACCTGAAACCACTTTCATTGGCTCCGGATGATAGTTTCTCTTTTCGTAGAGTGGTCACATTAGCCAAACGGACTCACCGTTTGGGAGATATGGCCGAATTAAGATTTAGAGGGTTAATTTCAGCTAATTAGGCTTAACCGGGTGGTTAGTAGCTAGTCCCAGAGGGGAATTTCGGGTTTAGGGGTATATAAGGGCTGATTAGGGTTAGAAAACATTTCTTTAGACATTTTCCAGCCGCTACTTTCATCCTTAGACACTCTAACAATGGCCTCCTACATCTAAAACACCCCAAATCACTTTCTAATTGAAGATTAGGCTTAGCAACATCAAATTAAGAAGAAAAAGCACCAAAGCAAGGTTAGAGCTGCTGTTGGACATCAGTATTCGCCCTAAATCAGAGGAGTTTCAGTTCTGAGAATTTTGTTTGTGGCCAAGGTGAGTGATTTGCATAGTTTTTGCACTAATTACGGTAATTAAGGGTAATTAGTGAAGATTAGCGAATTTATACACTAATAAATTCTGGAAAAATGTTTAGAAATTCTTAAATAATATTTTATACCTCTGTTAGAAATTTGGTTCGATTTGATTAAGTTTTGTTAACCCTATGATTAGATTTACTTAAACATGCTTAAGGGAAAATTTGGGGTTTTGACCATGTTTGATCCACTTTACATGCTATGATTTGTGTTATGGTGTTCGTGGTCGATACTATACGTTGCTATGACTGTATGAGATGTTTTGTGATTGTTTAGAAGTGTTAGTTTGGTCAAAAACGCCGTCGAATGGCGAAAGACTGTCGCTGGAACGAAATACAGGAATTTACCCGGATCAGATCGCCCCTTTATGAGCACGATCCGATGGAAGCTCACGCCCCCATGCGCCACGATCCGTTCCACTTCGAAGGCCACGAACCGATGCAGCGCCGTGTCCAAACTAAAGTACCTCGATCCGAATCGCTCCAGCTTGGTGGACCACGAACCGATTAGAAGGTGCGATCGGAGATGAGGCGCGACGATCCAGACGAGGTAGCACGACCCGAACCCAATGGGTTGCCAGCGCCACAAGCTGTTGAGGCGCGATCCGTATGACGCGACACGATCCGATGGAGCTGGAGCACCACGAGCCAGCAGGAACTCGATCCGATCCGATTGGGGAGGCGCGTCACGAACCGAACCATCCAAGGGAGCACGATCCGAGGAGAAGACTGAATGAAGACCGATCCGGAAGTGAAGAGTACAACCCGAGATGCAAAGGAAGTCCAAATGAGAAGTTAGAGCTCAAGATTTAGATGGGAATCAACGAGTTCGCTTCATGGTTGGGTTTTGCTGCGGGACGCGTGCCAAGGAGTTATCGACGTCTATAGCTTTGGACCACTATGATAGGAGGTACGAAAGCGGATTCAGGGCCATTATGGCATAGGTAGGACCAAGGGCTACAACCAATGAAGTGGGTCATTGAAATGTTTGGTCATGACTCCATATGTTTAGCTTGGTCATAGCAGGGTTTCTACAAGTCGGGATTCGTCGTTACCTCAGTTTGTCTAGTGTTCCAAAGTGGTAGATATCGTATGCTTTACGCACTGAGTGAGAGATGTGAGGATGGTTGCTATGGATGATTTGTTTGCTATCATTGTGACATGCACACCCCCACCCCCGTATTCTTACACTATTTATTATGGCACCTTGGAGTATTGTACGGTATGTGGTACTAACTCTTTGGTTGCAGGTCCAGGTTCAGGTATGGTTTAGTATACCTGTTATTATTCTGTTTAGATGCTTATCGCTCATACCAGGCTTTATGTCTGACCCAGAGTCTTATGTCTCCTCTTATTACTTTGGGTGCTCACACGAGCAGACTAGAGACAGGTTAGCTGGTGATGCACGGGTAGATGATACGGAGACGAGCAGGAGGCTTCCACGTAATATATATATATATAATATTCTCCCTGTGTTGTTGAAGATCACCGCTTGGGCATTGGTGGTGCATCTTCTACTTTAGCTTTCTTTTGTTTAGAGACAGTAAATTTGGAAAAATTGTAATAAGCTGTATATGGATTTCCGCTGCTCTGATGATTGATGTTGATTTTAGTTATCAGCTTATGCACTGTCTCACCTGTTTTATGTCAAGTATGTTGTTAATATATTTTATTCCATGCGCTGTGAGACATTCTACAAGTTCCTTGATTAGTTCATTCCCTTCTTTCCTTTCTTTGGCGACCGTTCCGTGCTAATCGGGCACGCGTACAACGCACTTTCGGAGGAAATGCCGACTGGTACGGGGCGGGCCGTCACACTTGGTATCAGAGCTCTAGGTTGCGTAGTTAACCTAGGGAAGTTATCAGGGAGAGATAATATACGTATACGAGAGAGCGTATTTGTGATTATTGTGATTTTTAAAAGCTATATATATATATACTATTAGTAGTATAAAGATGAAGTCGTACTGCACTAGCACCACTATGGGGTCGTTAATCGTTTCCTTTTTCAGATTGACGATGAGCCGATATGTTAGAGGTACCGGTAGAGGGGCCAATAATGGGAATGCTGCTGACATGAGGATGATGTTTACTGACCTCATGAGAGAGATGCTTAGAGATGTACAGAGGGCAGCTCCCAATGGTGGAAATGGTGGTGGTCCAATAGTGCAGGCACCAAGATTCGACTTCGCCAAGCTGAATAAGGATTATACTAGCCTTGGTGGGAAGCCGTTCCATGGAACGGAGTCGGCTACGGATGTTCAGGATTGGTTGGATAGTTGCGAATGTATCTTCGAGGATTTGGGTATCGAGGATGCGATGAAGAGAAAGCTAGCGTCCCGTCAGCTGCAAAGGCGGGCAATGAATTGGTGGAATGTTATAAAGGCAGCTACTCCCGAAGATCAGATTACTTGGGAGCAGTTTAAAGCTCGCTTTAGCGAGAAGTTCATTCCGGCTGCTCAGAAGTCAGTGCTGTTTAAGAAATTCTTGGAGCTCAAGCAGAATGGCAGAGCTATCTCGGAGTATATTGCTGAATTTGACACTTTGTCAAAATATGGGTTATCTCTTATTGATACTACCGAGAAAAAGAATGAGAAATTCATAACTGGTTTGGATCAGTACTTGGGGGAAAAACTTATTAACCACATCGATGAGACGTTTGAATCGATTGTGGGGAAAGAGTTAAGGTCAGAAAGTCTCTACCCTAAGTCGAAGACTGAGGTTGCATCTGCAGAAGAACCAAAACCACAAGCAAGTGGTGGAGGCAAGGGTGGTTCCCAGAATAAGAGAAAGCAGAACCAAGCCAAGGATGGCTAGAAGAAAAAGAATAAGCAAGATGTGGAGTGCTTCAGCTGTGGTAAGAAGGGCCATTATGCTAGTAATTGTCGGGCCAAGCCAGCGGATAGGAAGTGCTTCAACTGTGGCCAAATGGGACATCACAAGGACAAGTGTCTGCAACCCCTTAAAGAAAAGCAAATGGTGAAAGCATATGCTCTTAATGCTATTCCTTCTTCGTCGAATGCCCCAACTGCGGCGGAAAAGGGAAAGAATGTCGTCATTCAAGGTATGCTTTCTGTTTATGATGTTCCTGTTAGAGTTTTGTTTGATACCGGAGCTTCCAGTTCTTTCATATCTAGTGACCTGGTAGATAGGTTGGGATTGGAACCCGAGATTGTCGATAGACCTTTAGTAGTGACGAACCCGATTGGTGGTTCGACTAGCCTTAGCATGATTTGTCGTAATGTGGTCTTATCGAGTCATGGATGCATGTTTGTTTGTGATTGCTTTGTTTTGGGCATTACTGGGTTTGGCATTATTTTGGGAGTAGATTGGCTCCGAAGGTACGGGGTGGTGGTAGACTGTGAGGGCTTTTTGGTGACAGCTAGAGCGGATGATGGGTGGAGGATAGTGTTTGGTGGTCTACCCAGTAAGGGGGTATTGGCTAGTTTTCTAAACTCCCTCGACATTCCGCATAGTGAGTTGTCAGGTTTGCCCGTGGTTGGCCAGTATCCGGATGTTTTCGAAGAAGTGACCAGACTTCCACCACACCGAGAGATTGAGTTTCATATTGATTTGGTAAAAGATGCCAGACCTATAGTGATGCCACTTCGTCGTATGGCACCAAGGGAGCAGCGAGAGCTCGAGGTGCAAGTCAGCGATCTTTTGAAGAAGGGATTTATCAGAAGGAGTGTTTCTGAATGGGGAGCACCAGTTGTCTTTGCTACCAAGGCGGATGGTTCCCTTCATTTGTGTGTAGACTACCGCGAGTTGAATAAAGTGACGAGGAAGAATAAGTATCCTCTACCACGGATAGATGATTTGTTCGATCAGTTGAGTGGCGCGAGAGTGTTCTCCCAGTTGGATCTCGCGACAGGTTTTCATCAGCTTAGAGTGGAAACTGAGAGTATAGCTAAAACGGCATTTCGAACGCCGTCTGGATTTTATGAATGGTTGGTTATGCCATTTGGGCTGACTAATGCCCCGGCATATTTTGTGGATCTTATGAATAGGGTATTCAGAGATCAGTTGAATAAGTCTGTCCTTGTGTTCGTTGATGATATTTTGGTCTATTCGAGGACAGAGGAAGAACACAAGGAACATTTAAGAATAGCGATGGAGGTGTTGAGAAAACACCAATTGAAAGCAAAGTTTTCTAAGTGTCACTTCTGGAAGAGGGAAGTGAGGTTCTTGGGCCATGTTGTATCAGAGAATGGTATTGCCGTGGACCCGACAAAGGTGGCTACGGTACAAGATTGGCCTACGCCCAAGAACGCAACAGATGTAAGAAGTTTCTTGGGATTAGCTGGATATTATCGTAAGTTTATCCAAGGTTTCTCCAAGATAGCAGCACCATTGACCCAGTTGACCAAGAAGAATCAAACTTTTGTCTGGGATGAAAGGTGCGAGAATGCATTTAAAAATCTAAAGGACAAGTTGACAAGCACACCAGTGTTAGTCATTCCTAAGGGGGATGAAGAGATGACGGTATACACGGATGCCTGTGGTACCGGACTAGGTGTTGTATTGATGCAAGGCGGTAGGGTTGTAGCTTACGCAAGTCGGCAATTGAAACCGCATGAGAGAAGATACCCTACCCATGATTTAGAATTGGCAGCAATCGTGTTCGCGTTAAAGAAGTGGAGACACTATCTCTTGGGAGAAATATTTGAGCTATTTACAGATCATAAGTCGTTAAAGTATCTCTTCTCTCAGAAAGATCTGAATCTCTGTCAGCAGAGATGGTTAGAGTTTTTAGCTTCCTATGATTTTGACATCGCATATACACCGGGAAAGGGCAATGCGGTGGCTGATGCATTGAGTAGAAGACATGCCAGCTTAGGGGCTATGTTCCTTGAATGGAAGCAACTGGAGTATATCGCGGGGTTTGATTTCATACCAAAGTGCGAATTGGATCCAGAAATGTTAGCAAGTTTGACGATCAGACCCACTTTGATTGAACGGATCGGCTCTAGTCAGAGGGACGATCCTAACCTATTGGAAATCATCTCCAAGTTAGAGACGGGTATCGATGAGGAGATGAACAAGTATGGGCTTGATCGAGATAGATGGCTTAGAAAGAATGGAAAGCTTGTTGTACCCAATGTCAATGGATTGAGGGATGAAGTGCTTAAAGAATGTCATCACTCAAAGCTGACTATACACCCCGGTGGTAACAAGATGTATCGAGATATGAAGCAGACTTACTACTGGGAAGGGATGAAAAGAGACATTGGGAAGTTTATATCCAAATGCATGAATTGCCAGCTAGTTAAAGCCGAGCAAAAGAAGCCTAGTGGGTTGTTACAGCCTTTAGAAATTCCCGAATGGAAATGGGAGCAAGTCTCGATGGATTTCATCGATGGGTTACCAAGGACTAGATCGGGATATGACAGCACTTGGGTAATTGTAGATCGACTGACTAAAAGTGCAAGGTTTATACCAGTCAAATCGACCAGAACGGCAGCTAAGTTAGCAGAATTGTATATGAAGTGGGTAGTGAGATTTCATGGAGTACCTAAAGGCATTGTGAGCGACCGAGACCCGTTGTTCACTAGTGGGTTTTGGAACAGCTTACAAGAGGCTCTAGGGTCAGAGTTACATCTCAGTACCGCATATCATCCTCAGACCGACGGTCAGACGGAGAGGGTGAATCGTATTTTGGAAGATCTCTTGAGAGCATGTATATTGGATTTTGGTGGATCATGGGATGACCATTTGCATCTAGTAGAGTTTGCATATAATAATAGCTACCAATCCAGTATCGGTATGGCTCCTTTTGAAGCTTTGTACGGAAGACCGTGTAACTCACCATCATGTTGGATAGAGACTGGCGAGAAGTTTATGCTTGGACCAGATGTGGTGAGGGAAACTTCAGATAAGATCAAGATCATTCAACAACGAATGAAGGCAGCCCAAGATAGGCAGAAGAGTTATGCCGATAAGAGAAGAAGAGACTTAAAATTCCCCGTTGGTGACTTGGTGTTTGTCAAGATTTCTCCGTTGGAGAGCGTAATACGATTTGGCAGGAGAGGCAAGTTGGCACCAAGATTTGTTGGCCCATTCCCTGTTCTTGAACTAGTCGGGAATTTGGCATACAGAATTGACTAACCAGAGAAGATGGCGGGAGTTCACAACGTATTTCATGTTTCCCAACTAAGGAAGTTCGTTCACGACTCAGATATGACTATTTCACCTGATCAATTAGAGGACTTCGAAGTAGAACCCGAGGCGGTTGGGAACCGCAAGTCGGCCCGTATTGTCGCGCACGACATGAAGCAACTTCGAAGGAAGGCGGTGAAGCTAGTCAAGGTACAGTGGAGCGAGGACGAGAATGATTGTACTTGGGAGACAGAGGAGGACATTAGGAAGACACACCCAGAACTCTTTGCCTGGTAAGATTTTGACTTCGATTTAGTTTTCCGCGTGCTAGGATAAGCTTGTTTGCTTGTTTTGCATGTTTGATTGTTGTATGTGGTTGTTAGGCATGCGGGATCCTTAGTGTGTTTAGGGTTAAGGAATTTCGGGGACGAAATTTCTTAAGCGGGGAAGAGTGTAACGACCCGCATTCTATGCATCATAGGATCGTAGGATAATTATTTCTTTCACATACGAAGTCGTATGGTCATGTAACTTTGGGAGACGACTATTGGGGTCATTTCCCATGTTCATGATTTTTCCCGATTTTTAAATGACCATTTTACCCCTAGTTGGCACTTTTTTGGCCATAACTTTTGATTGGAAAGGAATCTTGACCTGAAACCACTTCCATTGGCTCCGGATGATGGTTTCTCTTTCCGTAGAGTGGTCACATTAGCCAAACGGACTCACCGTTTGGGAGATATGGCCGAATTAAGATTTAGAGGGTTAATTTCAGCTAATTGGGCTTAACCGGGTGGTTAGTAGCTAGGCCCAGAGGGGAATTTTGGGTTTAGGGGTATATAGGGGCTGATTAGGGTTAGAAAACATTTCTTTAGACATTTTCCATCCGCCACTTTCATCCTTAGACACTCTAACAATGACCTCCTACATCTAAAACACCCCAAATCACTTTCTAATTGAAGATTAGGCTTAGCAACATCAAATTAAGAAGAAAAAACACCAAAGCAAGGTTAGAGCTGCTGTTGGACATCAGTATTCGCCCCAAATCAGAGGAGTTTCAGTTCTGAGAATTTTGTTTATGGCCAAGGTGAGTGATTTGCATAGTTTTTGCACTAATTACGGTAATTAAGGGTAATTAGTGAAGATTAGCGAATTTATACACTAATAAATTCTGGAAAAATGTTTAGAAATTCTTAAATAATATTTTATACCTCTGTTAGAAATTTGGTTCGATTTGATTAAGTTTTGTTAACCCTATGATTAGATTTACTTAAACATGCTTAAGGGAAAATTTGGGGTTTTGAGCATGTTTGATCCACTTTACATGCTATGATTTGTGTTATGGTGTTCGTGGTCGATACTATACGTTGCTATGACTGTATGAGATGTTTTGTGATTGTTTAGAAGTGTTAGTTTGGTCAAAAACGCCGTCGAATGGCGAAAGACTGTCGCTGGAACGAAATGCAGGAATTTACCCGGATCGGATCGCCCCTCTATGAGCACGATCCGATGGAAGCTCACGCCACCATGCGCCACGACCCATTCCACTTTGAAGGCCACGAACCGATGCAACGCCGTGTCCAAACTAAAGTACCTCGATCTGAATCGCTCCAGCTTGGTGGACCACAAACCGATCAGAAGGTGCGATCCGAGATGAGGCGCGACGATCCAGACGAGGTAGCACGACCCGAACCCAATGGGTTGCCAGCGCCACGAGCTGTTGAGGCGCGATCCGTATGACGCGACACGATCCGATGGAGCTGGAGCACCACGAGCCAGCAGGAACTCGATCCGATCCGATTGGGGAGGCGCGTCACGAACCGAACCATCCAAGGGAGCACGATCCGAGGAGAAGACTGAATGAAGACCGATCCGGAAGTGAAGACTACAACCCGAGATGCAAAGGAAGTCCAAATGAGAAGTTAGAGCTCAAGATTCAGATGGGAATCAACGAGTTCGCTTCATGGTTGGGTTTTGCTGCGGGACTCGTGCCAAGGAGTTATCGACGTCTATAGCTTTGGACCACTATGATAGGAGGTACGAAGGTGGATTCAGGGCCATTATGGGATAGGTCGGACCAAGGGCTACAACCAATGAAGTGGGTCATTGAAATGTTTGGTCATGACTCCATATGTTTAGCTTGGTCATAGCAGGGTTTCTACAAGTCGGGATTCGTCGTTACCTCAGTTTGTCTAGTGTTCCAAAGTGGTAGATATCGTATGCTTTACGCACTGAGTGAGAGATGTGAGGATGGTTGCTATGGATGATTTGTTTGCTATCATTGTGACATGCACACCCCCACCCCCGTATTCTTACACTATTTATTATGGCACCTTGGAGTATTGTACGGTATGTGGTACTAACTCTTTGGTTGCAGGTCCAGGTTCAGGTATGGTTTAGTATACCTGTTATTATTCTGTTTAGATGCTTATCGCTCATACCAGGCTTTATGTCTGACCCAGAGTTTTATGTCTCCTCTTATTACTCTGGATGCTCACACGAGCAGACTAGAGACAGGTTAGCTGGTGATGCACGGGTAGATGATCCGGAGACGAGCAGGAGGCCTTCACGTAATATATATATAATATTCTCCCTGTGTTGTTGAAGATCACTGCTTGGGCATTGGTGGTGCATCTTCTACTTTAGCTTTCTTTTGTTTAGAGACAGTAAATTTGGAAAAATTGTAATAAGCTGTATATGGATTTCCGCTGCACTGATGATTGATGTTTATTTTAGTTATCAGCTTATGCACTGTCTCACCTGTTTTATGTCAAGTATGTTGTTAATATATTTTATTCCATGCGCTGTGAGACATTCTACAAGTTCCTTGATTAGTTCATTCCCTTCTTTCCTTTCTTTGGCGACCGTTCCGTGCTAATCGGGCATGCGTACAGCGCACTTTCAGAGGAAATGCCGACTGGTACGGGGCGGGCCGTCACAACCCTTGTATCTGCTGAATTGATAACAGGTGGAAAGGATATAATGATATGCCGACAAAAGGTATAAGTTTATATTTCTATTGGATATAAGATTTATGAGCCGAATTGGCAAGCCGCTTGGCTGTTTGATTTTCTTTTGGGTTGGAGATGGCCCAGAGAGGCGAGTTGTAGTTTGACCGATAGACCAGTACAAAGGAGTTGCTGGCGAAATTTTTCAGAAAAGTTAAGGTGTTAGAAAATTTTCAGGATTTTTGAAAATTTTCGTTGATAATAATTAATTAATAATTTAATTGAAATTAAATTGGTTCAGTTGAAACTAAAGTTAAGAAGTGAACAAATATGTTCTAACCAGTCGATAGGGTCGTTCTCTACCTTAGCAATTTCGAGGACGAAAATATTTTAAGTGGGGAAGATTGTAATGACCCACATTGGCAGAGGTATAATAATTAATTTATTTAATTATTTAAATAGTGAATTAAAGGGTTTAATGGTCGTGGAATTAAATAATGGTGAATATTTAATTAAAATAATAAAATTTAATAATATATTTAATTCTGAAATAATCAGAATTGGCTGAAATGGCGATATGGTGTGAAACAGATCATCTGTGATATTTAATTCAGCGTGGAATTGAATTTGAACAACGAATACATTATATAAACGACAGTTTGAACGTAGAGTTATAATATAATTAAAATCGAGCTCGAAATGGCGCTGCAGTTCATAAATTGGCGATTTGAACTTCAACTGAATGTACAGGATTCGTTTTAAGCTGGATTTCTATGAAACAAGAAACGTTAGGAGCTGGTGGAGTATATCTTTCTAGTGGAAGAGAAAAATCGGGATTTCGTCGTGTAGATTTTGATTTATGTCCAAATCAAATTTTAGAAAAATCGCTGTGGAATTCCTTTATAATTTATTAAGGAATTATTTATATTTTTAAAAACGAATTTCAATTTAAATCGAATATTGATTTAATCGGGATTTGAAATATCAAGTTATAAATCCCAGTAGAGCTGTATGGTATTCCACCATGAGTATATACGATAATATAAATTTATTTGTATTTAATTTAATTATATTTATATATTTAAATGGGTCATTCAGAGCTTTTAAAATAGCCAGTTTTGCAAACGACCTCAGAATTCGACGAAACTAATTTTGTTGGATCCACAACATCAAATTATTGTTAGATTCCAAGTTCCGTGATTATTAGAGCCACTGTGTGGCCGTACGGATGTTTAGAGTGAAAAACAGTCAGTATTTTGACGGTTAAAAATACGTTGTGTGAGCATACGAAGTCGGAATTCGACGAAACCCGTTTCGTTGGGACCGTAATGTCGAACTCTAGCAGTATGTCCAGTTTCGTGATTTTTGGGTATCACGTGTGATCATAGGAATTTTAAAGGACAAATATATATAACGTTTGCTTAAAAACGAATAAAATAATTGAATAAAAATATATTATAACAATCATATAAATACCCTTATATTTTTCTAAACCTAATTCGCTAGTCAAAACAAATGTGGCCACCGCTCATTTCTTCAGAAAACCTAAACGTGAACAACGAGCTTTCAAGAATTTCTATAAATCCAAATAAAATTCGATAAAGCCTATATTATATATATTTGAAGCCGTGGAAACAAGGGCTTCAGGCTTGTACTGGTTTTACCAGACTCGGTAGTAATTCTTTTCGAAGTCGAACTACAGTAGGTTCTTTGATTTGGGGAAACAAAGCAGTTATCGTTGAAACTAGTGTGGTATTCGAGATGTTGGGATCGATTTGCCTAGAATGAGATTTTTGGGTGAAATTCTGTTATCAAAGACGTCGCACTACGGTAGAGCAGTGCTGGAGAACCCCATCGACGCGATGGACAAGACAAGATCGAGCGGGATTTTGGGGTGAGGACTTGATGGAGTTGGGAACGGGAAACCTGATGGTGATGTTGGTTGGCATTTTTATGCTTTGTGAGGGAAGTACGGGTGGAGAGAAGTGGTCGTTAATGGCCAGGTTGTACACGATGGTTTCACGGCAGTGTTGAGGTAGAAGGGTACTTGAGCGAGAATGGTGAAATCGAGTTCAACTGAAAAGGTATGAGGTTAAAGAGGAGATGAAGGAGGTGAATGTGGCGATGTCGGTTCTGATTTTTAGGGAAAGACATGTAGAAATCGGAGGCTGTAAGGATTGAAAATGGCAGTGGTGTATTTCGGTGTAGGGAGTTCATGGTTTTGGGGGAGATGGGAATTCGGGTCTGGTACGTTATATTGGAAATGGGCCTAGGAAATGGTGAAAGCCCAATGGTGAATAAACTCATGTTTATTTAATTTTTACTGTGTATTAACTTCGATATATCGTAACTCTTCCATACGATATCAGAATTAGGCAAAACAGGATCCGTTGGGATCGTAGGGACGAGGGCTACACCATGGAACTGACTGGGAGTGAATTGATGCTCGTTACAATTTTTGGCGAAATAAATTATCCGACTGAATCAAATAACACAAACCGTCATTTAAGGGTTAACGCGCCAAAGTGAGTATATCTCACTAACTTTGAACAGTTTATATTTTCATGTTGTATTTTTAGAACTGTTAGAAATTGTCTGATTGATTGTGTGTTGACTGTTGATTGAACTTCTAGTCAGTTAGTGGAAATTATATATATATATAAACCGTTAAATATTTAGATATTAATTCTGCTATCAGAATATTTCATACCGAACTGAAAGTGATGTCGATTTTATTGTGTAACATCTATGGATGCAGGGAAACAAGTTGGAGGGACCTAACAGGGTTCCTCAATATATGAATACTATTTTGCTTTTATATATTGTGTTATACGATGTGATATGAAATTTGTTGATGATTTTATATGTGTAAATGATACTGATCATTGTTGTATGGCATGTTAAATACCATAACATACCGGAATGTTGATAAGGGAATTTTCAAAGTGATATTTGAAAATAAAATATTTATAAAATCAAAGGGTTTTATAAAAGAAAATTATTTATAAAATCAAAGAAGATTTTATAAACAGGAATATTTATAAATAGGGAATATTTATAAAAAGGATATTTATAAAGGGATTATTTATTTGTTAGATAAATAGGAGATATTAAATGAGATATTTATTTGTTAAATAAATAGGATATATATTAAATGGGTTATTTATTTAGTTAAATAAATAAGATCATCAAAAGGGATTATTTATTTGTTAGATAAATAGGAGATATTAAATGAGATATTTATTTGTTAAATAAATAGAATAAGATAAAAGGAGATAGTTCAAAGGGATAAATCAAAGGGGTAAATTCAAAAGCGTTAATCTGAATGAGTTAATCGAAATGGAGATAATCGAATATTAGTTATTCGGTTAGAGTTATTCGAATAAAGTAAATCAATTAGGGTCGACCAGTTAGAGTTAAACAACAAAGTTAAACAATTAGAATTAATCGATAGAGTTAAATCGATTAGAGTTATTCGAATAGAGTAAAGGAGTTAGAGTTAAACCAGTTAGAGTTAACCAGTTAGAGTTAAATCGATAGGGTAAATTAAATAAAAGGAGTTATTGATTATTAGTAAATCGAAAGGATTTATCGAATGTAGTTTATTCGAAAGGAGTTATCGAATTTAGTTATTCGAAGGATTTATCGAATTTAGTTAAGTCAAAGGAGTTAATCAAATCTAGTTCATTTGAATAGAATTAAATGAGTTGGACTCGTAAATTATATCCGGAAGTTACGTAAGAAAGTGTTAAAAAGTTAAAAGATGAACTTACCCTATTTCGAGATTTGAAATGTTGTTCTGTTAAGGTTTGAGAGGTAGTTATACCCCAACTTGATTGACTTCGTTTTAATTTAGAAATGGTTAAGGTTCGAGAGTGAAAGTGGTTAAGTGAATTTAGTAAATAAGTATAGTGGTTTGAGTTGTCGTCGCGATGTTGAGTTAAACATCTGTTTAAATCCAAGTAAAGAAGATTTGGAAATGTGTTCCAAATAGAATCAGAAACGTAATCAAATACTGAAATAAGGAAATATGAATATATATATATGATTGATGATTGATGTAACAACCCGTATTTTTATAACATATTAAAACAAGAAATCAAGGCAGAATTAAATTTTAAAATAAGAATCATGGGAAACGGGTTACGCCATTGCGTTCGTCTCAAAATTTTACATGAAATTGAGTCCGATTTTTCGAAAATCAGAGTCCGGATGAAGAAGTTATGGCCTGTACAAGTTTCAGCAGTTTTCAGGCAGACTGGACCAGGGGGTCGACCATAGGGTCGACCTACCCCCCTCCCCCCCCCCCCCGGTCGACCATAGGGTCGACCTACCCCCCAGGTCGACCATAGTGTCGACCCCCCCCCCCCCCACCTTAAAGGTCGACCTGGTCGGCCTGGTTTGACCCAGAACTCATTTTTGAAGCCTGAGACGTGTTTTGACGGTCCGGATTGATTCTAGGGTTAATCTAAGGGCCTAAACTAGTTGCTACACCTATAAAAACACCCTTAGACCTTACCTAATTCATATCAAATCTTTCTTACACTATTATGCTGCTGGACTTCCTCTTGATCATGGCCGCCGCTCTCTAAACTTTTCTCTTAGCCTCCAAACTAGATTCAAACTAGAGATTAAAGCTTCTACATCAATTGTACAACAATCCAAGAAGATAAATCAATGTCTCTGCAATGTTCTACGACAATTTTAGTTCTTAATTCATTAGCCATGCTCTGTAAGTTCTAGTTATTTTCAGATTAAAATAATTAAATTTAATATGGACATGTGATGAAATGAAATTGGACTTTTGATTCAATTCTTCTTTCTTCCTGGATCTCGATCTTGAGAACTTTTCTATCTTTATTCGCATGACAAGTTTATGGTCTATTCGGCCTGTTGTAAATCAATTTTTCTTGGTTCATGTTGATATTATTATTAAGATCTATTCATTATGCCTGAGATGATGCTTTTATGTCGTTTTCTCTTTGATCTTGTTTTTATTGCAACTTCTACCTCCCCCTATTTATTTTCTTTTGATGAACCTAGGTCAATTTCGGACCTAGGCCTAAACTACAATATACGTGCGATGGTATACAGGGGAAATATTGGAATATTGCCTAGTGGAATCGAAGGCATAATATGAAAATTTGATGTTTGGGGATAATTTACCATTAACATGAAACTTGATATTTGGGTATTGTCATTATAATGGTAATTGCAAGAATGGGGATTGGCATATATAATTTGATATGGATCTTGGTATATATATATAATTTGACATGGATCTTGATATATGTAATTTGGCTAGAACTTGTTATGAGTAAATTGGTGTAAACGTAGTATACATGTAATTTTGGGTATAAAACTTGATCTATGTAAATTGGGCATAGCTTTGTAAACATGTAAATCATGAATCTTGACATATGTAAAGCGGCATGAAACTTGGTATATGTGTAAATTGGCAAACATGTAAAACGACTTAAATTGAACATATGTAAATTTGGTACGAATTGGGCATATGTAAAATTTACATGTAATCTAGAACTTGGGCATATCTTAATTATGTAAAATTTGGAGTTGAAACAAATATGATAATTTATGACTTAGTAGAGGTTTAATATGAACGCGCCTAAGTTGGGTTTTGGGTAATTGGCATGTATTGTAAATAAAAGGCTATAACTTGGCATAACCTTATAGTGAATTATGATAATAATTTGGGAATACGTTTTAGGGCAAAAACGTGAATCATGAACATGTCTATATATTAAACACATGAATTGATATTGGGGTTTTGGGTGGAATACGACCGTTAATGAACCTTTGACACGAGGTTAGACTCGGTTTGTGGTGTAAATCTGCTCGGAACCGCCCGGCAAATCCAGTAGCCACAAAGTGTCAGTCTAATGTGAGAGGTCGAAGGTCGAATTGTAGGCGTAACGACTTATGACACAAGGTTAGACCCAGTTTGTGGTGTAAATCTGCCCGGAACCGCCCGACAAATCCAGTGGCGACAAAATGCACGGTCTAATGTGAGAGGTCATGATTCGTTCGTCATAATGAATGAATTAAGGAATACTAACCATAATAAGACGTGGGTATGGTTAGAGGGTTAGGTGGGATGACATGGAAATTTGACATGTGAATATGGTCCTAACCGGTATGAGTTAAGAACATGTAAAACTTATAAATGTGGGCTTAACCAACATAACTGTTAATCAGACTAATGGGTAGGTTAAGTAACATAGCTAGGCTAATGACACTTGATCGTTATAACATGACTAGCGGATGGGTTGGGATAACTTGAATAGGTTGATAACACCCAATCGATATAACCTGATGCGTGGTAGGGTTAAGTAAACACACGAGGGTAACACTTAACCATTATAATATGACTGGTGGATGGGGTTAAGTTAACATGCACTTAACCAATATAACGTGATGCGTGATATGGTTAAGTAACAACAGAGGGTAACACTTAATCGTCACAACATGATAAGTAGGTGGGCTAAGTCAATGTACACTTAACCAATATGACATGACATGCGGTGGGGTTAAGTTAACACAAGGGAGAACACTTAGCCAGTATAACAAGGCTTGCAGTAGGGTTAAGTAACACAAGGAACAATACTTAACCGATATAACATGATGTGTGGTAGGGTTAAGTAAAACAAGATGAAACACTTAACCAACTTAACGTAATGGACGGAGAGGGTTAAATACATATCGGGTTGGTGGGTAATATTAGTAAATATAGGCCCATAAACTTAACCATTAATAAGCACGCTTGAATAGGTGGGTTAAGTACATCATGAGAAGGTGGGTAATATCTGTATATATAGGCCCACACACATAACCAGTAGGAAACCCTAGTAACGGGGACCCATTTCAGCAGTAACCCAAATCAGGTATCAACGGTACCCTGAAACTAGGCAGGGTGGGGCACGATTACTGGGTTGATTGTAAGCGGTCAAACGACGGCGGTGGGTGCACAGTGTAGGTCTAATGGTGTGCAGGCGTGCACACACTCCGGAGCAGACAACCAGGGCACTGGGGACACCAGTAGTATAACCTATGCCTTCTAGAATTGCGTCGGGCCGCCACCATGGGTCTTGATACACTCCATGGTGGGACCAGCATAGGTATCTACAATCATTGGGGGCCGTATGACACACATAGGTAGCATAATCCCTAGGTTGGACCAAGGTAGCATAAACCCTAAATCCGAGAAGCGTTCAATAGGTAGTATAATCCCTAGGTTGGACCTAGGTGGCATAAACCCTAAATCCGAGAAGCGTTCAATAGGTAGCATAATCCCTAGGTTGGACCTAGGTGGCAAAAATCCTGGTTGAATCTAGGAAGTGCTCGATAGAAAACCCTAGATTAGATCTAGGTAATAAATAATAGATGTACACGTGAAAGTAACCTTAATTTTCGGGGATTGGGATCACGTTATGATTTTATCATTTTATATAGATTACTAGTTGGGACACTAGTTAGGTGGTGCAGAGAAAATAGATATCATTTTAGCAGAGAAATCTTGTGATGCTTGATAGAAATCTTGCGAAACTATACTTAGTTCATCCTGAATGGGAACCTTGCAATGTTATGCATGACAGAAATCCTATGATGTTATTCTTATTTATCGTGCCTGTAGCTTATCTTGTCATCATGCTTATGTTTACTTTTAGTTTATTCATGCCATGTTATCTTTACCTGTTTTTATGCTGAAAGTCACTAGGACTTACTCAGTCTTTATGACTGACCCGGTTTGTTTCGCCTCTTTTTCTTCCGTTCTCCCCCTCCCCCCCCCCCCCCCGAGGTTCACAGGGTGGGAATACAGCTTAATTCGGATCTTACCAAGCTCCAATGCTCTTTCATGTACGGCTTGGATTTCTCTTGGCTATGGCTTGCTTTGCTTTATTGGGGAATGCTATAGTTTATTTTTATGCTTCTTTGTTTTTGAGCAAGACAGATATTTTAGCTATGTATTTGGGTATTGGAAGTTGATGGGCTTTTATTGTAAACAATTCTATTGAATAAATGATTTGAAGTACTTCTACTTCACTTTCCGTTGTTTTATATATGTCTGTCTTGTAATATTTCTGTTCCAGTACCCATAATGCTCCATTGAAATTAAGGCATTCCCTTTGTGAGTGACCTTAACGAATGTGGGGAGTTACATTTGGTATCAAAGCAGAAGGTTACCAGACTGGGCAAAAGCTTTTAAAAAACCTTCTGAAATTATTTTCAAAACGTTTACAAAGAAGCATTTTTCAAGAAAAGTTTTATTTTTAAAGGCTATTCCCCAAAGCCATATGCACTATCTTTTGATTCTCTCCTTGAGTCTCTTCTCTCTTTCTTTTTCGCCATAGTTTGTAGGCATGCGACACATGTCGGAGGGCAAAGTAGTGCCCAACCTCCATCTGTAGCCGCAGTAGTTTTACTTGCGACTAATCTTATCTCAAGCTTTGTAGGGTGTCGTGCGATGGAAGTAGCTTTCGAGAAACTTGTCAACAAGTTATACAAGGATAGTAAGAACGAGGATAAAGAACACAAGCCTAAGGATGAGAAACTTGTTGATAAGGTGTAATCCATGAAGGAGGAAAAGGTGAAAGGTAAGAGGTCAAAGTAAAAGAATAAAAAAACCCATGACAAGAAAGGACATCGTTGGTATGGTAAAAAGGGACATGTAGTTAAGTATCATAGGACAAGGACAAGGGCAAAGAACAAGATCGTCGAGAGGGAAAATTGTATGCTCTCACTACTAGCGTACCTAAGAGAGGTGGTAATGTTTCTGTTAAAGGCTTAGCTTTTCTTTTCTATCATCCCGTTAGAACTTTGTTTTTATACATCGCATCCTTTTAATTCTACTTCGATAGTTGAGTCTCTACACCTTAGTACTAGCGTAGTAGAGGATCCCGTTTTTGTCTCAAATCCTGTGGGGAATCGGCTCATTTATTCATGACTTGTTTGGATTTGAGAATGTCTATGCTAAGTGTTGAGTTTAGAAGTAAAGCTTATGTTTTTGGGCTATGGGTTTATTCTAGGGATGGAGTGGTTGTCCAGAAATGGTACCATTCTCGAGTATGAAAAGAGGGCAGTTAGACGCTTGACTTGCCTTGGTAATGCCCTCGAAGTCTAGTGTAACCCTTAGGGTTCTGCCATGTTTAGTTACCTAGAATCTCTTGATACATTTATCGATCCGTTCTTGATACATTTATTGATTTGCTCGAGTGGTGTTCGCCACTAAGGCGGATGATTCATCTCGCTTATGCATGAGTTATAGAAAATCACCTTAGTAAGTACACTTGGCAACATGGTTGGCATTTGTTTGTTTTCAAGAGATAGTTCTTCTGCTGGAATACCTTATAATAAGTAAACGAGATCCAGGATTCACTAGTGAGTTTTGGAGAGCTTGCATGAAACATGAGTACGCAGTTATGTTTAAGCCGAGTATATTAGAAAAAGAACAAGGAAAGTGGAACGAGAGGCGACAGTGAAATGAGTTCCAACTCATATTTTGGAAATAGGAATTAAGAAGCTACGAAATTGTGAAGCTAAAGACAGTCCAAGCACAATGGAGTTAAGCTCAAGGAAATGCGACTTAGAAGATTGAAGACTAGACACGCACATCATACCTCTTTTTAAGAGTATATCCTTGATCCATCTTTTCCTACAGAGCTTATTTGCATGCTATCTTTTAAGTATAACCTCTCGGTCCTATTCTCAATCCTATTTCTGTTGCAAACCCCATAGGGGGTATGACTTATCTATTAGTAATACATGTTGGGGCTTGAGGGTGTCCGCTGGGTTGACTAAAATTTTTGGGTTTTATAGGATATGGACTGGTGCTTAGGGAGTTCTTCTCCTATTCAGTATATATGTGACGTAGATTTCCAGCTTTGACATTGCCTGATGGGCACAAAGTTTTTACTTGCTTCCATCGTTCGACTATACCTTTAGGTAGGAACAATTGGGTGTAAACATGTATTTGAGACATGTTATGATTGATGGTTGCAAGTGGTTGCAAGTGGCTGCTAGTAGTTGCTCGTGATTGCATAACACACATTAGGCACTAGATCGGCTCAGACACATTTTCATATTGCATATGCATGAGTGTTTATACTTGTTTATGGATGAAATTGAATGTGTTATCATGTGAATGTTCCATATGGATGGATGTTTGAGCACACATATAGTGTTTATGTGATTAGGGCTATTTGCATACATGTTGGACTCATGGCACTAAACATATTTTGCATTAAGAAGATCAATCAGGCCTGATCATTTGCATTAGATAAGGAACATATACACACACTTTCTGCATATGTTCATACAACATTAGAAATTTCTTAAGGATAATGGATGCCTGTGATTGATGATTGAGTAGATGGATGATTGGATGGTAGGACACATTCTTCTTAACTTGAAGATTTCGGGGACGAAATCCTTTAAGGAGGGGAGAATGTAACAACCCGTATTTTTATAACATATTAAAACAAGAAATCAAGGCAGAATTAAATTTTAAAATCAGAATCAAGGGAAACGGGTTATGCCATTGCGTTCATCTCGAAATTTTACATGAAATAGAGTCCGAGTTTTCGAAAATCGGAGTCCGGATGAAGAAGTTATGGCATGTACAAGTATCAGCAGTTTTCAGGCAGACTGGACCAGGAGGTCGACCATAGGGTCGACCTAGCCCCCCCCCCTAGGTCGACCATAGGGTCGACCTACCCCTCAGATCGACCATAGTGTCGACCCCCCCACCTTACAGGTCGACCTGGTCGACCTGGTTTGACCCAGAACTCATTTTTGAAGCCTGAGACGTGTTTTGACGGTCCGGATTGATTCTAGGGTTAATCTAAGGGCCTAAACTAGTTGCTACACCTATAAAAACACCCTTAGACCTAACCTAATTCATATCAAATCATTCTTACACTATTATGCTGCTGGACTTCCTCTTGATCATGGCCGCCGCTCTCTAAACTTTTCTCTTAGCCTCCAAACTAGATTCAAACTAGAGATTAAAGCTTCTACGACAATTCTACAACAATTCAAGAAGATAAATCAATGTCTCTGCAACGTTCTACGACAATTTTAGTTCTTAATTCATTAGCCATGCTCTGTAAGTTCTAGTTATTTTCAGATTAAAATAATTAAATTTAATATGGACATGTGATGAAATGAAATTGGACTTTTGATTCAATTCTTGTTTCTTCTTGGATCTCAATCTTGAGAACTTTTCTGTCTTTATTCGCATGACAAGTTTATGGTCAATTCAACCTGTTGTAAATTAATTTTTCTTGGTTCATGTTGATGTTATTATCAAGATCTATTCTTTATGCCTGAGATGATGCTTTTATGTCGTTTTCTCTCTGATCTTGTTTTTATTGCAACTTCTACCTCCCCCTATTTATTTTCTTTTGATGAACCTAGGTCAATTTCGGACCTAGGCCTAAACTACGATATACGTGCGATGGTATACGGGGGAAATATTGGAATATTGCCTAGTGGAATATATGTGTTTGGTGGAATCGAAGGCATAATATGAAAATTTGATGTTTGGGGATAATTTACCATTAACATGAAACTTGATATTTGGGTATTGTCATTATAATGGTAATTGCAAGAATGGGGATTGGCATATATAATTTGATAAGGATCTTGGTATATATATAATTTGACATGGATCTTGATATATGTAATTTGGCTAGAACATATTATTAGTAAATTGGTGTAAACGTAGTATACATGTAATTTTGGGTATAAAACTTGATCTATGTAAATTGGGCATAGCTTTGTAAACATGTAAATCATGAATCTTGACATATGTAAAGCGGCATGAAACTTGGTATATGTGTAAATTGGCATACATGTAAAACGGCTTAAATTGAACATATGTAAATTTGGTACGAATTGGGCATATGTAAAATTTACATGTAATCTAGAACTTGGGCATATCTTAATTATGTAAAATTTGGAGTTGAAACATATATGATAATTTATGACTTAGTAGAGGTTTAATATGAACGCGCCTAAGTTGGGTTTTGGGTAATTGGCATGTATTGTAAATAAAATGCTATAACTTGGCATAACCTTATAGTGAATTATGATAATAATTTGGGAATACGTTTTGGGGCAAAAACGTGAATCATGAACATTTCTATATATAAAACACATGAACTGATATTGGGGTTTTGGGTGGGATACAACCATTAATGAACCTTTGACACGAGGTTAGACTCGGTTTGTGGTGTAAATCTGCCTGGAACCGCCCGGCAAATCCAGTAGCCACAAAGTGTCAGTCTAATGTGAGAGGTCGAAGGTCGAATTGTAGGCGTAACGACTTATGACACGAGGTTAGACCCAGTTTGTGGTGTAAATCTGCCTAGAACCGCCCGGCAAATCCAGTGGCCACAAAATGCACGGTCTAATGTGAGAGGTCATGATTCGTTCGTCATAATGAATGAATTAAGGAATACTAACCATAATAAGACGTGGGTATGGTTAGAGAGTTAGGTGGGATGACATGGAAATTTGACATGTGAATATGGACCTAACCGGTATGAGTTAAGAACATGTAAAACTTATAAATGTGGGCTTAACCAACATAACTGTTAATCAGACTAATGGGTAGGTTAAGTAACATAGCTAGGCTAATGACACTTGACCGTTATAACATGACTAGCGGATGGGTTGGGCTAACTTAAATAGGTTGATAACACCCAATCGATATAACCTGATGCGTGGTAGGGTTAAGTAAACACATGAGGGTAACACTTAACCATTATAATATGACTGGTGGATGGGGTTAAGTTAACATGCACTTAACCAATATAACATGATGCGTGGTAAGGTTAAGTAACAACAGAGGGTAACACTTAACCATCACAACATGATAAGTAGGTGGGCTAAGTCAATGTACACTTAACCAATATGACATGACATGTGGTGGGGTTAAGTTAACACAAGGGAGAACACTTAGCCAGTATAACAAGGCTTGCGGTAGGGTTAAGTAACACAAGGAACAACACTTAACCGATATAACATGATGTGTGATAGGGTTAAGTAAAACAAGATGAAACACTTAACCAACTTAACGTAATGGACGGAGAGGGTTAAGTACATATCGGGTTGGTGGGTAATATTAGTAAATATAGGCCCACAAACTTAACCATTAATAAGCACGCTTGAATAGGTGGGTTAAGTACATCACGAGAAGGTGGGTAATATCTGTATATATAGGCCCACACACTTAACCAGTAGGAAACCCTAGTAACGGGGACCCATTTCAGCAGTAACCCAAATCAGGTATCAACGGTACCCTGAAACTAGGCAGGGTGGGGCACGATTACTGGGCTGATTGTAAGCGGTCAAACGACGGCGGTGGGTGCACAGTGTAGGTCTAACGGGGTGCGGGCGTGCACACACTCCGGAGCAGACAACCAGGGCACTGGGGACACCAGTAGTATAACCTGTACCTTCTAGAATTGCGTCGGGCCGCCACCATGGGTCTTGATACACCCCATGGTGGGACCAGCATAGGTATCTACAATCATTGGGGGTCGTATGACACACATAGGTAGCATAATCCCTAGGTTGGACCTAGGTGGCATAAACCCTAAATCCGAGAAGCGTTCAATAGGTAGCATAATCCCTAGGTTGGACCTAGGTGGCATAAACCCTAAATCCGAGAAGCGTTCAATAGGTAGCATAATCCCTAGGTTGGACCTCGGTGGCAAAAATCCTGGTTGAATCTAGGAAGCGCTCGATAGAAAACCCTAGATTAGATCTAGGTAATAAATAATAGATGTACACGTGAAAGTAACCTTAATTTTCGGGGATAGGGATCACGTTATGATTTTATCATTTTATATAGATTACTAGTTGGGACACTAGTTAGGTGGTGCAGAGAAAATAGATATCATTTTAGTGGTGAAGCAGAGAAATCTTGCGATGCTTGATAGAAATCTTGCGAAACTATACTTAGTTCATCCTGAGTGGGAACCTTGCAATGTTATATATGACAGAAATCCTATGATGTTATTCTTAGTTATCGTGCCTTTAGCTTATCTTGTCATCATGCTTATGTTTACTTTCAGTTTATTCATGCCATGTTATCTTTACCTGTTTTTATGCTGAAAGTCACTAGGACTTACTCAGTCTTTATGACTGACCCGATTTGTTTCGCCTCTTTTTCTTCCGTTCTCCCCCCCCCCCCCCCCAGGTTCACAGGGTGGGAATACAACTTAATTCGGATCTTACCAAGCTCCAAGGCTCTTTCATGTACGGCTTGGATTTCTCTTGGCTATGGCTTGCTTTGCTTTATTGGGGAATGCTACAGTTTATTTTTATGCTTCTTTGTTTTTGATCAAGACAGATATTTTAGCTATGTATTTGGGTATTGGAAGTTGATGGGCTTTTATTGTAAACAATTCTATTGAATAAATGATTTGAAGTACTTCTACTTCACTTTCTGCTGTTTTATATATGTCTGTCTTGTAATATTTCTGTTCCAGTACCCATAATGCTCCATTGAAATTAAGGCATTCCCTTTGTGAGTGACCTTAACGGATGTGGGGTGTTACAATTTATTGATAGAATTTCCATTTGGAAATAATATCGTTGTTTGCACACCCGTTTTTCTTTGATGGTTAAATCACCGACTATCGAAGTTTTTGACCATTTTAACGTTGTTAATATGGAGAGACCGGTCGGATTATGATCCAAAGAACCACTCTGTATTGGCATAAGCGTTGCGAATCATATATGTCAAAGATAATTGAAGACGGAGTAAAGTGCAAGGGCTATTGTATAAGTCTTAGATAACAGTGCCTAAGATGGATGTACTGAATAGTACCTTCGGTTCATCCTGTTCCTGGATGACTTGTATGGATGAATGTCTGACAGAGTATTTCCAGAAAGGTCACGTACATTGATTTCTTCAACCGTACCAAGAGTGGAAGCGGAGAAGGAAACTTCTTTAGCTAACACGTAATGTACTGTTGTAGACGTCAATTAGTGATTTCCGATGGATCTGAAAATGTGGCATTCGAAGTGAATCTGATGTGATGATGAAGCGTAACCTCAAGCCTCATCAACCGGTAAATGACAGAAATCGGGCAGGCAGCATGGCTAAGTCGGTCGCTCCGAAGTAGGGTGTATAATCGCCTGATCTAGAGTTTCATTTTCTCCTAAAAATCTATTGTTGATGCTGTCCCATTCGGGAAACGGTTGCTGATCCCAACCGTTGGTGATATACATTCGATACACTCAAGCGAAATGAGTGGTCGGTCATGTGTGGCCGGGTTGCAAGATGTTCTTGTTGAACCCAGTGTATTCCTCTCAGAGGTACACTAGCGAAAGGTGGTTCCATACCTTGTCATAGTTGGAAATCCATTACCCAATACGTGCTTGCGGTTTTGATTGTATACTATATATGTAGAACGTGAGATGAAAGCGTTTCTGCTAGATGATTATTATATTGTGGTTGATAGACATTATTATAATATCAAAAGGTTTTTGATATAAAGATAATTTGGATTCTCATAAGGGAAAAACCCGTTCCGTTATACGGCGTGGTCTTATGAGATATCATTTACCTTCTTCAAACTGTTTTAAACTATTTTACTCACACCAGTCCCATGACTGACCCGAAGTTTATTTTGTTTTTGTTTTCCCTAAACTCTTGGGTGCCCAATTTGTATGGGCAGTCAAGTAGTCGGGATTTACAGATACTTGAAGGGCTGGAGCAGGAGGCTTCAGGATCATATAGCTATAGTTTATTTCCGCTGTGTTGTAAGTGTTGTACTTTGAAAATGATGTATGTTCAAGTACAAAGTTATATTTCAAAGTTATGTTATATGTTATTCGTTCCACTGTGAGATTCGTGTTACTCTGATGTTGAGTTGTTCTTCTTCTTCTATTCTAAGTTTCTATCTTATCTTTCCTCACCCTCTAATTTCTTTCATTAACCATCTGGTACTTTCGACTCTTGATGTTCGATATGTGTTGTATATCGGATAACCAAGGTCTCAAAAATCTGGGTCGTTACAAATGGCCATCGTATTTGCTTTAAAGATATGGAGGCACTATCTTTGAGCGAGAAATTTGAGCTGTATACTGATCACAAATCTTTAAATATTTGTTCACCGAAGAGATTTGAACTTGAGGCAGCAGCGTTTGGTTGAATTCCTTGCACCCTATGACCTGGACATCTTATATACTCCAGGTAAATCCAATGTAGTGGCAGATGCTTTCAGCAGGAAAAATACGACCAACACCAATCTTATTCTTGCCAATCTCATTATTACCCCTACCTTGATCGATAAGATCTCTGCTCTCTAGAAAAATGATTAATTTATTCAGAGAATCAGCAAAAGAGTTAGGGAAGTCAAACCCACGAGTTTTAAGATTGATGACAAAGGGGTTCTGAGGCTATTGGGCCGAGTTTGTGTTCTGAATCTCCCTGAGCTCGGAAAGGAAGTAATGGACGAATGTCACAAGTCTAAGATCAGCATTCATCCGGGAGTGAGCAAGATGTACCATGACCTCAAGTGTACATTTTGGTGAAGATCTATGAAGAGATACATTTCTATATATGTTGCTAGATGTCCCACCTGTCAGCAAGTCAAAAGCGATCGGCAAAAGCTAGCAGGATTGTTGCAACCGCTAGGAGTTCCAAGTTGGAAATGGGATGAACTTTCTATGGACTTTATTGATGGCTTGCCTTGGACTAGGAAAGGCAGTGACAGCATATGGGTGACTGTAGATCACTTCACAAAGACTGCCCATTTTATCCCTGTCAAATCCAATAGAACAGCTCGAAGTTTGACACAACTTTATTTCAGAGAGATTGCCAGACTGCATGGAGTTCCTAGTAGCATTGTCGGTGACCGTGATCGATATTTGCTAGCAAATTCTGGGAAGCTTTCCAAGAAGAGCTAGGGACTAAGTTGAATATGAGCACCGCTTATCACTCTCAGACAGATGGCCAGACGGAGAGGGTGAACCGCATATTGGAAGACTTGTTGTGAGCATGCATTCTAGATTTTGGTGGGTCATGGGAGGATCATTTGCACTTGGTTGAATTCTCTTATAATAACAACTACCAAGCAAGCTTGCAGATGTCGCCATTTGAGGCATTATATGGCAGGCCATGCAGATCTCCCGCATGTTGGGTAAAACCCGGCGATCGATTAGTATTGGGTCCCGACATGATTCGCGAAGCATCGGACAAAGTTGATTTTATTAAGAAGCGATTACTGGCTGCCCAAAGCCGGCAGAAGAGCTATGCAGAAGCTCGAAGAAGGGATTTAGAATTCTCTGTTGGCGGTCTTGTATACTTGAAGGTTCCCCGCTGAGAGGTGTAATTCGATTTGGGAAGACTGGAAAATTGGCACCCAGATTCATTGGTACATTCCCTATTCTAGAAAGGAATGGAACTCTCGCTTATAGAGTGCAGCTGCCCGACTGGTTGCCAGGGGTCCACGATATAAGTGTCCCAACTCCGGAAGCATGTTCATGATCCAGATTTAGTTATGGAGGAAGCAGCACAACGAGATTTGGAGATTACCCCGGCCATAGCAGTGAGAAGGAAACCAGTGAAAATTGTTGGCAAAGAAACCCGAGTGCTGAGGAACAAGAGGATCCACTTAGTCAAGGTGCAGTGGAGCGGGGATCCTAGAGACTGTACATGGGAGACTGAGGATAGCATCCAATAGACTTATCCCAAGTGCAGAGTGGACATCTCCAAGTGACTCTTGTGTTAAGATACATTTATAATACCTTGCATTTTCCGTTTTGTTTCCTACTTTACTATTATTCCCTTTTCGGGGACGAAAAGCTTTTAAGTGGGGGAGATTGTAATAACCCGGAAAATCTGAACCAATTTAAAAATTTTATTTTGGCTATTTCAGTAAACTATGAATAGTTAAATAATTTATTTTAAATAATAACGATTAAAAAATTATTTTAATCGAAGTTAGAGCGAAAATATTTATTTTGATTTCAAAAGGAATTAGAAATAGTACGGTAGTTCGAAAAGTCAAACATGTACTTTGACTGAATGTACCGAATTCAAAATCTAACAGATTTTAGTGAAACCAAAAATATCTAAATTTGTATGAAAATATCTTTCCAACGAATCTGAAAAATCGGAATTTCATAACGGAAATCAAAAGATATGGCCAGTTGAATATTCAGAATGGTCGCTATAGTATAATTTATAGCCCGTATAAAAGGCCATTTTTCAAACAACCTCCGTTTTCGACGAAACCACTTTTGTTGGATCCGGAATGTCAATTTATTTCTAAATTTAATTTTCTAGAATTTTTGGAATTAATATGTGAGCGTGGAAAAATAAAATATGTTTTGTTAATTTCAGTCAAATTTAATCGACTTGAAAATGACAATTTTTCAAACAGTCTCGGAATTCGACGAAATTAATTTTGTTAGGACCGTATCGTCAGAACAAAGCCAGAAATATTCTTTCTGGAATTTTCTAGGTCCGTATGTGGCCCCGGAGAATTTAAATATGTGATCAAATTAATTTAATAATGGATTTAAATATTAAATTAAAGAATTCAGGCCATAGACAGTCATTTGGGCTGACGAGGCCTAGCCCATTGGATCCGGAACGAGGGCTATTGGGTAGGGTTAACTCCTGTTGGACTGAAATTGGACTGGTTTAGAACTTATGGATTTATTTGTAAAATTTACATTAAAATATTATAAAAATCTTTGTCATCTTCCTCAAAACCCTAAACCTATATCGTAGCCGCCGCCCCTCCTTTGAACCCATGGCCGAAATTGCTCCTACCTTCCTCCTCTAAAATCTTGCAATCCTTTCAACGAAAACTCCTACTTCTTTAGACTTTTTTGTAGAGATTCTTCCGCTCTACCCATCCATACGGACAACCTAACCTGAAATTGCATAGTTCGAGAGTTCTAACCCTCCAAACTCGACGTATTAAAGTCGTCGCCCTCCCCCCTAGGCTTAATCGAGCTTCGCCCAAGTGGCCCCCCTGTGTGCCTCCTCTAGCTCTTCGACATCCCACTGTCGGATCGATCCCAAGTGCTGCGGATTTTGAACATAACCGAACCCTAAAACTAAAGCTATTGGGTTTACTTACGGCTGTTTTTCTGTGTTGAGGAAGAAGGTTAAATCCTTTTAAATATTTTATTAATTTAATTTAAAAATTATTATCTATCTTATTTAAATCATAACTAACTCATACGACATCGAAAGTGAACGATTTTAGATCCTGTGCTATCATAGAGACGAGATCTACGCTTATGTTCTAACTAGAAGCAATTCTGAGCTATTTGAATTTTGGACAAATTTGCGGATCCGAACAAAGCAGAATAACCCGACTATGAGATTTCTAATTTTAAATAATTAATCAATTTAATTTTTTTTCTCGCTGTTAAATAGTTGTAAATATGTTAATGAATTAGTTCTGCGATGTGATGAAACTTTGGATGATTGATCTGTTTGTTTGTGATGTATAAACATAGATCTGTTAGTAAAATTATAGATCTGTATGTGTGGGTTAAATTAAAATAAATAATTTTTGTCAATATTTTGTGAATCATGTATATTAAACAAAAATGGAATATCATTTTAGTTATATTATTGAATTGAATTAGAATTGTCAATTCAGTAAAAATATCATTTTGCTTATATTATTGAATTGAATTAGAAAGGTCAATTCAGTAAAAATATCATTTTAGTTATATTATTGTATTGAATTAGAATTGTCAATTCAATAAAAATATCATTTTGCTTATATTATTGAATTGAATTAAAATTGTCAATTCAATAAAAACATCACTTTGTTTATGTTATTGAATTTAATTAGAACTTTCAATTCAATATAAAATATATCATTTTGTTTGTTGATTTATAAAAACATCACCTTTGTTGTTGTTTGATTGAATTCGAGTTTTCAATCAAATAAAATATTGTTTTTGTGGTTATAATTAACTTGCAACAGAAATGGACATTTGGGTAAATAGAAAATTTAGTTAAATAAAAGAATAGAATATAAAGTTATATTTTTATTTACATATTGGATGTAAATAGAAGAATAGAATAAAAAGTTATATTTTTATTTACATATTAGATGTAAATAAAAGAATAGAATAAAAAGTTATTGTAACAACCCCCACCTCCGTTCACGCAAGATATTGTCCCCAACTTAGCCACCGTATAGGTGTGGGGTTTTGTTCCTCAAAAGGCATGTAACACCTCTGAGTCCCACATCATGGAAGCTTGTGTGAAGTATGGACTTATATAGTAGAGCCCATCTCCTACTAATGCCGAGGCCTTTTGAGGAACAAAACCCCCACACCTATACGGTGGCTAAGTTGGGGACAATATCTTCCGTGAACGGAGGTGCGGGTTATTACAGTGGTATCGGAGCTAGGTTCACTATAACAACCCGCACCTCCGTTCACGCAAGATATTGTCCCCAACTTATATTAGCCACCGTATAGGTATGGGGTTTTGTTCCTCAAAAGGCCTCGGCGTTAGTAGGGGATGGGCTCTACTATATAAGTCCATACTTCACACAAGCTTCCACGATGTGGGACTTAGGGGTGTTACAGTTATATCTTTATTTACATATTGGATGTAAATAAAAGAATAGAATAAAAAGTTATATTTTTATTTACATATTAGATGTAAACAAAGAATAGATTGAAAAGACTACATTTTTTATTTGCATTTTAGTTGCAAATAAAACATA
The DNA here is from genome assembly GCA_030737875.1 of Allium sativum. Taxonomy (NCBI): domain Eukaryota; kingdom Viridiplantae; phylum Streptophyta; class Magnoliopsida; order Asparagales; family Amaryllidaceae; genus Allium; species Allium sativum. The sequence continues at coordinate 534,287,263 of CM060915.1, forward strand.
GATTAAAGATTACATTTTTTATTTGCATTTATTTGCATTTTAGTTGCAAATAAAACATAGATTAAAAGATTACATTTTTATTTGCATTTTAGTTGCAAATAAAACCTAGAATGATAGTTACATTTTTATTTGCATTTTAGTTGCAAATAAAACATAGATTAAAATTAAAGTTACATATTTGTTTGCATTTTAGATGCAAGTAAAAAACATGAATTAAAAAGTTACATATTTATTTGCATTTTAGATGTGAATAGAAACATGAATTAAAAAGTTACATATTTATTTGCATTTTAGATGTGAACAAAAACATGAATTAAAAAGTTACATATTTATTTGCATTTTAGATGCAAATAAAAATATGGAATAAAAAGTTACTTTTTTATTTACATTTTAGATGTGGATAAAAACATTGATCTAAAAGTAGCATATTTATTTGCATTTTAGATGTGAATACAAACATTGATTTAAAAGTTGCATTTTTGTTTGCATTTTAGATAAAAATGAAAACATAGGTAAAAAATTACATTTTTATTTACATGTTAGTTGAAATAAAAAGAATAGGATTTAAAAGCTACATCTTTATCTACATTTTAGATGTAATAAAAGTATAGTTTTAAAATTATATTTTTATTGTCAAATTAGAGTCAATAAAAAGAATAAATCAAAAATGACATTTTTGTTGACATGTTAGTTGTAAATAAAAGAGCAGATTTTAAAATTACATTTTTATTTCCATTTTAGAGACAATAAAAAGAACCGAATTGAAAGTTACATTTTTATTGTCATGCTAAATGGAAAAAAAAAGAAAAGAAATAAAAATTACATCTTTATTGCCACTTTAGAGACAATGAAAAGAGTAGATTAAAATATCACAATTTTAATGTCATTTTAGTTGAAATAAAAAGAATAAGATCAAAGGTTGCATTTGATTGACATTTTATATACAATAAAAGAATAGATTTAAATGTCATGTTTTTATCGTCAATTTTGATGGAATAAAAATAGTAGGATTAAAAGTCATGCTTTTATTGTCGTTTGGTTTCAACATAAAGAGTGAACATTAGGAATACATATTTTCAATGTAACTTAGTTACCATTGGAAATAATTAGTCGTTAAAACATGATTTATTTCAAATCATCATTTTTATCATGTTAGTAGGATTATGAAAATCATATACAAAATCTCTAACATGAATATAGACCGTATTATGCTTGCATGTACTTGTTTGGAAGTAGTTGAAATCGCCAAACGAATCATATATATATATATATATATTAAAATTAAATGAATCGCGCGTGGTAGTTCACGTTTCGGCAATCGCAACTTTAAACGATTATACCGTAAGATCCAACCGTCGGATTTTCCCAAAACCGGAACCGCTAGGACCGCTTTGGGAAGATCTTTCCATCGATATGAATTTTGTTAAAATCCAATGGTTAGATTTCACGATAAGTGTAAAACAAATTTTGGTAAAAACAGCGCCAGGGCCGCCCATCGACCCGAAGCGTCGTTAAATAAAAATGGCGATTAATCGTTATCAAATACCATTAACAATATGAAATGATTTTCAATTATATATATGCGAGGATCATTTGAAAAGTTCGAGTTAAACTCATTTCAAATGGTCATACGACGATCTAAATTGAAGATCTTAAAGGCGGCGATTGAAGATCGACGATCTTCACATTGAAAGGATAACTACTGATGTCTGGCATTGGCTAGCTACTAATAAAGGGTTAAAGTAGTAGTTGTCCGGACGTACTTGTTGATTGTCCGGATACGCTAGCACCTCACTTTCGTGTTGGACATATAGGACGAGGAATAAGGTGACTCCGGTTTCGTTCAGACCCAGAACGAACTTGTAAATGGATGTGTGTCCGACATTGAATTTCCTTCTGTGTAATTAAATTGATATCTATTAACATATATCTGTGGTAGCGGAAAATTTATTCTCTTGCTTAACACCCTTTTTTGAGATGTACAAGCTCGAAGGTTATATATTGGTAATTATCGATCGCATGGTATGGACTGTCAATGTGACATGCCAAGATGCAATTAATCGAGGCTTTTGTTGAAAAGCAGAGCCTTGTGGATGATGATCAAAGCATAACCTATTTAGGCATAGCTTTGTGTACTACGTTACCTCGCGAGCCTCACACCCCGGTAGAGTCAAAAACAGGACAAGGGAACGCAGGGAGTGCACACGTTTCTTTCTAGCTAGAAGTGGTGTTTGGATTTTTACAAGGCCTGACATTTTTACTTATGTGGTTGATGGAATGAGGCGTCTCGGATTTTGTTTTGGTCGCCAATGTCCAAATTATAGGTCCAATAGGATCGGGAAGCGTGTGTTCAGGCATAACTAATCCGCTAACGATATTTGTGGATCGGCCCTGCTGTATCCAAGGGTTGCCCGTAGGTGTGATCCTCAGACATTGCTAGAGTGTCTAGAATCGGTTAGGAGATCATCCCTAGCCTTGACTCATGATGGAAAACCAACCTCCAATACGACATTATGGTTTTGATTGTAAACCTATATATGGCGACATAGTATATGGTAGTTATGTTGTCTAGGATTGATACATTTATCTTGAAGTATTTTTGAAACATAATAGACACTGATAATAATATTAAAAATATTATTTTCTACATATAAAGCATTTTTGATCATTATAAGGTAAAACTCTATCCTCCGTTTGCGTTGCATTGTGTGATGGGACTTGAGTCTTATAATGATTTCATTTTCTAAAAAGCATTGCGTTGTTTTTGACTTAAAAATTTATTAATCGTATGCATTGGCAATCCAATGGAGTAAACCCATTCCGTGATAGCAGCGTGGTCCAATGATTAGCCATATTGTTAATTTAGTAAGATTTCTCATACCAGTCCCATGACTGACTCGTAGTTTGTTTCACTTTGCAAACTCAGGTGCCCTCTTTCCACACGGGCAGCCAATTGACAGGTTTCAGGTAGGGATATTTGCTGGACTAGAGCTTGTTGATGAAGATAATGAAGGATCTTTTCTTTTTATCTTTTTATTTACTTCTTGAGACATTGAGACAGTATTGAGTATTGATGTATTTTGGGAGATTGTGACTTTATATCTTTCCCTGTTTTAGACATCTATTTTGCTAAGTGTATCATGTACTGCGTACTCTGTTATCTGTGATGTTATGTTGTGATGACAATCCCATTTCCGCTGTAATGATTTATATGTTCTACTATATATCTGAGATATGTTATTGTTTTAAATATGTTATACTCCTATGATTATCCTTACTTTCGTATCACGGAAGTTTGGGTCATCACATTAAATTATAAATATCCATTTATAATTTAAACAGTGAAAATTGGTTAATTAGAAAATTAATTAGAATCAAATTAGAGTTGGTTAAATTTATTAACCAGTGATTAGTTTGAATTCATTGTTGTTGGTTGAAAATCCTACACGGGTCTGGGGATGATAATTTATTCACGTCTCCCTTGGAATTAATTATATGCCAATCGATTGGTTGGCAGTGTTATATGCGTTATTTGATTATTTAATGCTTATACAGTTGTAAATTGCACTCTGGATATGAATTGAATGTTTATCACTGTTCTTGAATACATGCGATGTATGAAATCCATGTAAATATATTATATGGTAATTGATTGAGTCTGATTCCAATTCATAAATAACGAATATTTTAAAATAATATTCAGTAAAGAATCAAAATATGATTTTGATGTCCGATTTTGGATGGACACGAAAATATTAAAGTATATGAAGTTAAGTTAAGTAGTTATCCGCCATTTTAACTCGAAGGAATTTTCCATCGAATTTATTCATTTTATAATGAATATCGAAAAGATTTGATTTCAAAATCTGATATTTTTAAAATATTATCATTTTAATATTATAATGATATAGAACATTCAATTTTGATTTAAAATTGAAAATGAAGTTGAAATCGTTTTAAAATGAATTTATAAACGATTTATCAAATACGTTTCAAATGGAAATCGACGACATGTATATATTATATATATAATGGCTTGAATAGAACGCATCGCACAGCAACCGTTTGCGAATTTCAACCATTAACTTCAAATTGATGTAACGAGACATCCGACCGTCGGATTCTCTTGAAACCAGAACCGTTGGAATCGTATCGAAAAGATCTTTCCAATGAATATAAGAGATTTAAATGTGAATGGTTATATTTTAAGATATACCCAAATCAGTTTTGGAAAAGGTCGCTATAGATGCAGTTCCGTGGCCAATATTGGAAACCGACTGTAAGGGCCTTAATAAAATTATTAAAAATATGGAAAAATTGTGTCAAATCATAATAAATAATTTGGAAATATTTTGGATGAAATACTCCAAGTTTGAAAATATAAAAGATATTTTTATCTAAATGAAATAGTTAACAACTAGAGTAAAGAACTAAAATGAATTGAAATGGTTTTGACATAACCAGAATTTCCAATATAAAAATTGGAATGGATTTGAATGGAATAACCTTCGAAATATTTCGATATTGGATTCCGTGATTATACGGATATCGTTAAGGAATTTGGAAGATATAGATATCGTTATCCCAATACGATACCTGTTGGTTTCAGAATTTGATGTTGAATATAAGCCGATATTATTTCTATTCAAAGCCTTATATTTAATATCAAATTGGATTTTGGGTTTATCGTGAACAATGTTTTAAATAACATTTGTTCTTTAATTGTAACACCCCTAAGTCCTACATCGTGGAAGCCTGTGTGAAGTGGGTACTTATATAGTAGAGCCCCTCTCTTACTAATGCCGAGACCTTTTGAGGAACAAAACCCCACACCTATACGGTGGCTAAGTTGGGGACAATATCTTACGTGAACGGAGGTGCAGGTTGTTATAGTGGTATCAGAGCCAATACCCAGCCGGAATTGTAGCTCATGTGTGGACCACAGCGCCTTGGTGAAGTGTTTGTGAGCCAACAGGGACGTTGAGCTCTGTAGGAGGGGAGAATGTAACATCCCTAAGTCCCACATCGTGGAAGCCTGTGTGAAGTGGGTACTTATATAGTAGAGCCCATCTCTTACTAACGCCGAGGCCTTTTGAGGAACAAAACCCCACACCTATACGGTAGCTAAGTTGGGGACAATATCTTACGTGAATGGAGGTGCGGGTTGTTATATTTACCTAATGAATAGTGAAGTTATGATTTGGAATTTATAATCTTTTAATTAAGATTAATGGAATTTTCCAAAGAAAAGTTTTCAAATTTAATATATTAAATTGGAATTGAATGGAATTCGATTTAGTAATAATCGAGATAAGCTTCTATAAAGGAAGACCATTACTATATATGGAATTTAAAAGGCTTTATTGTTATTCCACTTATAATATTAGTTTGATATGGAAATTTATATCGATTATGATTGATCGGATTTCTGTGAAGGTTCCGTATTAAATGGAAGATGATTTTGGGTTTATCATGAATGTTGTTTTAAATGACATTGGTTCTTTGACCCAGTAAAAGACATGATTAATTTTTCTAAAGTTGAATAATTAATAAGCAATGATTTTTTAAGATTAAAACCAAGAAGAGTTTTAATAAATCTTCAGTTAGATTTGAATGAATGAATGGTGGTTAAATTCAATAAAACATGAGAGGTGGTATAAACCAAATATACTTGGTTGTTGATATTCATGATTGCGATTTATTGATTGGTAGGATTCTGCTCGACCAGTTTATAAGAAAGATATGCTTTTACATCTAGCATTGGGTTAGTAGAAATATTTGTATGCTAACATCTTGTGAAACACTTCACGATTTGACTACGAGATGTTTAGCGATGTTGTTGGGTTCATTTATAAATTAATGACTGATTTTGAGAAGATATTTTCTTAAGTGAAAAGAAATGTTTTCCCGATTTTGGATAGGGAATGTTTTATAAAAATGTTTTATAAAAGTGAATGGATTTCGAGGACTAAACCGATGTTTCCCAAATGATTTAGAAAAGTATTATGTGTTTGACATTGTCGTTCACCACGTAACCGATTAGTTGTTATTGATGACGTATCTATTTGGTGGCGGAGAATTTATTCTCTTGCTTAACACCCTTCTTTGAGACGTACGAGCTCAAAGGTTTTGTGATTAATAGTGACTGACCATATGTGTGAATTTCTGATGTGAAGTACTATGACCATAGTTTGAAAGTACTTGTGATTATTATGTTGTGTTATGATTTTCCCCACTTCGGGATATGAAATGGTTTAATATGTGGCTAAAGATTCGGGTAACCTATGCGACTAAAAGTATGGGCATCAGACAGTGTAGTTCTCCGAGGGCATGGAAGGTGCACTGGACGGTGTAGCCTGCTCCATCGTGGGTGGTGCACCTATATATATATATATATATATATATATATATATATATATCGAGTGACTAAGGAAAGCGACCCTTTGCCTTGTTAATGGGAGAAACCTCCCGATATTTGGTTGCATACTGTTTGGATGCATTGTGATATTTTGGAATTCATATTTCCAAAGATTTCAGTTTGAGATCCCGAAGTAAAATCTACTTTGCTATGAAAGTTAGATATGTATTTCAAATGATTTGAAATAAGAAATCAGGAATAAAGGCCAAAGAAATAATTTCTGCAAAGATAATTGGATTTGGGAAATCTAAATTTTTGGGGGTTTACGCCTACATGGGTAGATTGGAAAATTGCATGTTGTATGATGCATTGTAGATCCATATATCTATTATTGGTTATTATTTAGGCACTGGTATGCATGGGGGTAAACCCATTCCGTGACATGCGGCGTGGTCCCGTGATTTAACATATTTTAAAGTAAGATTTAATAACTGTTTTAGTTCTCACACTAGTCGTATGACTGACTCGGAGTTTATTGTTTCTACCTAAACTCTGGGTGCCCATATTTTCCACACGGGCTACTAGTAGTTTTGGTTTTTCGCAGATATTTCTTTTCCCAGGATCCTAGATTACAGCTGGAGTTATATTCGGAAAGCTTTGTATCCGTGTATTTCATTTAGTTGTGGTAGTTGATATTTTCCGCTACACATTATATTCATGTATTATATTTTCTGCTGCTTTGTGATGTAAAACTCTGATAATTTCCACTGTAAATTATTTATTCGTACTCTGATATATTCTTGTACTCTGAGGTAAATTATTGTAACAGCAATGAAATGTTTTCCTGTTTGCGTTCTAATGCGTCGTGTTCTCAAAACAATTTGGGCTCCTCTGTCTCCTCGGGGATCGGGGAAGTCTGGGTCATTTCAATAGATAACCTTCTGTTACAGATTTGCAAGGTGTTGCCAACTAAAATGTTGCAACAGCTATTAAATTTTGGTCCTACTGGAACATTCGCTTCAAGGTGTTAGCATAAATATCAGCAAGATGTTGCAGTACCTATAAATATATTCAAATTAAAAAAAATACACCTCAGCGATCCACACCATTATTTAAAACAAAATCGCAACCATCAATCCACACCTCAGCTATTTCTATTTTACGCTTTTATTTTCGTTCACCCGCTTTTCTTTTCATTTCGTTCTCATCCCAGCCCCAAATTTCCAAATTCATTCCCATCCTTGATTTTCATTCACCCGCTGACTTGAATCAATAACTAATTTCCTTCCGCTCTATCATAGCACTAGTAGAGGACACTCATTTCAACTTTTTACAAAATCAGTTCTTCAAGATCAAACCTTAATCGACATCATGGATTTCTTTAGGTCTGTCTTTTCTACTGACCTCGATTTAGATCGCGAACAAGAGGACATTGATCAATAAGATGAAGAATACGAGGCCGAAACCAAGACCCAAATGTCTGTTGCGACCGAATCACCCCTAGCTGCATGGAAGAATATCAATGGTTTTATCAAAACAATTCAATCCAAATTCGAGATGGTGATTCAAACGTACCGTAAAGAGAAGAGTTCAACACCGGATTGAAAAAGTAAACATCTGTTTTCAAGGAAGTCACAGCAAAAGTAGTTAACGATATGCCTGGATCCCTAGAAGCCGGTGCTTCCGCCACCACATTACCGCCTGAATCAGTCAGTCAAGCCATTGATGAATTTGGTGGCTTTATTTGGCGCGACACTAATCAAATCATTTTGCAAGCTAAAGATGCGAACTTTTTGTAGAACCTCTATTCATAATTATTGTAAGATGGAGAATTATCTTGTTGTTTTATTTTGTCCATTTGCTCGTAATTTCTTCTCTTAATTTCATAAATGAACATTTTTCTTATGCCTTGCTACTTGGTTTGGATATATTTGTTAAAAGTCACTAGTTTTTTTATGATTTTGACAAATGAAGTTGTCGTGTTCGTAGTAAAATTTGATGAATTTTCTAGGTTCATGTGATTTGTTTAATGTTTATCTTTCTGGCTTTTATTTCAATAGCTTCTTTGGAGGTGATGCACCAATTACAGTATCCGGAGGCTAGCTATGGTCAAGCAATTAGAACTGGTGCACTGTTGTATTTTTCCTACTCATCAAATGTTTGTGTAATCAAAGTTGTTATATATTGATATAAAATATGCTATGATTTCTACATTCTTTCAAAATATATATAACATGGAACTACTCGTCCAACTCACTACCATGTTTTGCTTGATCGGAATGGGTTTTCACCAGATGATCGGCAAGAGTTCGTGCATTCATTATCTTATGTGTAAGTATAACCCGAATACATTTTCTACCATAGCTTTATGTATGGACTTAAATTATTTTATTTTATTTTACAATATGCACTTACCATAGGAGCTCAACTGTTATATCTATAGGTAAGCAGCTGACTCTTCGAGCCTTTTTTTGTGTGAATATTCTATAGCTAAATGCTCAATAAACAACTTTACCATCATACAACTTGTATGCATACGCAAAGCACACATGCTCCAGTTTGAATTCTCTTTCTTCTTCTTTTGTTAAAAGATAAAATGAAAACTTACAAATATGAGAATTGTAATAAATTGTGGAAAATCAGGGATACATCCTTTTCTCAAAACTTATTTGTTTTACATCCCTGGCTTTTAGAAATTATTTTATGCATCCATATTTTTTAATTTTCTTTAGTATCTAATAATAATGTATTTTGTATGAAATCCGCAGTTGCTTGAGACTTATATATATGTTGTAGGTATGCTAGATCTAGTGCACCATTGTTTTATTATTCTAATATGATAATATTTGTTGAGTACATTCTTTGTTTTACTTGTATGATATTGCATGTGGTATGTTGCTTAGCATAATTGCACTGATACAGGACTTGAGATGTATCAACACATCAATGATAGGAAGTTTTCTTTTGGTTGCTACTTTCTACTTGGTGCATCTTTCAACTTGGTCCATTTGTAAATTATGGTTTGTTCTTGGCGATAGTGCGTGAATGGAACGAACAAGTTGATCAAATGAAGAATTGAACGGTTTAACTTGGACGAGTGAATGATGTGTTTGTGTGATTTTGAGCAGTGTATTAAATGATTTAAATGATTTTTGCTAATTTAAATTTGTTTATTTTCATATTACTGATCTAGTTGTTTATTGTACATGTAAACAAGAGACAGAGTGAAAGCAAGAGTTGGACCAGAAGTGTGGAGCAAATACAAAGACAAAACAGTGTATTGAGTGTTTGAGCGTATGTAGTGAGGCGTGAATGTGACTTATATTATAGAAAGAAGCAAAATATTGTACTATTTAGATATTGAAATATAATATTGAATAAAATATTGTTTGAATCATTTAAATTCTTTGTAATAGTATTATTATTCAATATTAATATATATTGTTATATGAGATGTAGAATAGCGTAGTATACAAGATGTTGACCCAAAAAAATTCAGAAAGTTAATATCTATAGCAACATTTTTGGAATGTTGCTACAGACACCTAAGGATGTTGTTATAGACCCAAATAGGGTTCTATTGCAACAATATTTCTTATGTTGCCTCAGATAGTCAAAATGTTGCCTTTGTGGTCTAAGGCGATGACAAAAATTGCAACATAGGAAAAGTGTTGCCAAAGACCTATGACAACATTTTTTGGGTTTGACCCAACATTCTTTTTGTGTTGCAGAAGGCCATTTATGACGTAGTGTATTACCAAGGGATGGTATTAGTTTGTAATGGTAAAAGATGTGAAAAATAGTTTATTTTTCTTATAAGAGGAATATTGCAACATATTTGCAAGATTTTGAGGTGTAATTAGAACTATTGGATTTTAAAGTAAACCGCGTGTAAATTGACATTGTTTGGCTCAAGTATAAAGTACCTTTCGGTTAAGTATATAATACAATTTTCTAAGTAATGAAAATAGTATGGTTTTCCAAAGGTAAAGTTATAAATGAAATATTATATATATATAAGTTGAATTATATGGAAAAGGATTATAAACTGGATTTTCGATAAAAGTAATTGCCAAATAGAAGTGTAAATGTTAATAAGAGGTTTAAGAGCGTGTTAAGGAAAAGGTATCAACTATTGCAAAGTGTTGGCAAATTGGAATATAAATGTCAAGGAAGGATTAATAAATTTTGGAAATAAAATCCATAACATTATTTACAAAAGTTAAGTTAAAGGTTTGATTTACAAACATGTATTTTTATAAAAGAACTTATTTTCCCTGGTTTTAGAAAATAAATAATGGTTACTGCAAATGATAGGTTATAATGGAATCTGATAAAATAAATGTGAAATCGGATCCTTTTGAAATATTAGAATGTGGAATGGATACACATTAAAAATGGACTATTGGTTAGTTAATATTATGATATGGTATTTCATAATAAAATTGGAAATGATTAGTTAAGATTATAAAGGAATATCATCGTTTAAAAATGGTAAGAGGAAATTAAATCAAACATTGAGAATGTTCGAGGAAATTATGAATTATTTCGTAAATAAAATTTAAACAAAGATTTGAATAATAATTTAATTTGTTTTTCCTAAGTCTCGAAAAGGAAATTTTGGAAATATATTTGAAGTATAACCCAAATGATTTCCGAAAGGGAAGTGGTTTGAAAATATATTTTAACTTATGGTAATTAAATTCTGATTATAATACTTGGAGTTGTCTTACGATGTTTTACGTGGAATTTAATTGAACCCAAAGCGTGGAATATATACGAACTATTTCTAAAGTATTTAAAATGATTTGAGTGTACTCTTATGTTAAAATTAGAAGTGAAAAGCTATGTTCGAAATATCGAAAGATTTAGAAGTTTTAATTAACGGATGGTTAATTAAAGAGGCTAAGTGACGCTATGTACTAAACCAGTGAATTCATTTTTCATAGTTGAACGGATGTTTATTTTGATAGTTAAATAACTGACAATTAAATCTGGCATGTATGATTTTTGGTACGGAAAGACTGAGAACAAATGTATATTCAAAAACCATTCCGAACCAGCAAATACGTAAACATGGAAGATGCTAGTTTAAGACTGCGCAGTGAAGACCGTGAATCTTCATAAGCGGAAGGATTACTTTATGATTTTTTTTGGATCGCAACCAAAGATATTTTGATGGTGATTATGTCGTGATTGAAATTTATGGATTGTAAGGGCAACTCACAACTGATCCATAGGGTGATTCCTAGGATGCAGTAGGAGATTGCCTTTGGTTCATCCTATTCTTAGATGACTTGTATGGACGAGTGAATGACAGAGAATTTCTAAAGGATCATGTACGTTGATTTCCTCAATCATACTTTTGTTTGGTGGCCGAGAAGACTTCTCTTAGCTTATCACCCAGAGAATTTTTGTGGACATTAATTACTGAATTGATGGTTCTGACAATGTGACATTCAAAGTAAATGATGATATGATGTTCAAAAAGGTAATCGTAACCTCAAGCCTCATCAACCGGGATATGATAGAAATCGGGAAGGCAACATGGCTGTGTGGGTCGTTCCCGTTAGGGTGTGTTATCACCATCTAGAGAAAATTCATTTATTTCTTCTTTCACTTATGTATCTTTGGATAACGGTTATGTGGGCCCAACCACTGGTGATAATATATTCGGTACACTTAAGAGGAATGAGTGGCCGGTCATGTATGGACGGGTTACAAGATGTTCTTGTTGAACCCAACGAATTCCTCTTTAGAGATACACCATCGGTAGGTAGTCCCATACCTTGGCATAGTTGGAATCCATTCTCCAATAAATGTCATGCGGTTTTTAATTATATACTAAGTATGTGGAGCGTGAGATGCAAGCGTTCTGTTAGATGGTTATTTATTTGATTTAGACACTATTATAATATCAGAATACTTTTGATATTAAGAATGTTTTGGGTTATCGTAAGGTAAAACCCTTACGTGTTTAAGTGTGGACTGGTCCTACGATTATTCTTTTCTTTCAAAAAAAATTTAACCTTAAATCAGTTGGATGATGCCTATAAACTTAGTGAGTTTTATCATGCTGGTTCACCAAACTGATCTGTGGCTTTTGCAATGCTCGGGTCATACAGAGTTTTACAGGTTCAAGATTGGATGCTATGGACATCAGAAGACATGCTGGAGGAGTTCAGACGTATGATACATATTTAGTATTTATTCCGTTGTGTGTTGTATACGAGGACAAGCTGTTATAACTGTTCAGATGTATTGGTTGTCTGTTGTACTCTGACGAATGTAAGTACTTATACAAGTTCTTTATAAAGATTTATTTCTATATTATATTTATTTCCGCTGCGATGTGAAACTTTGATTTTGTTATGTAGTTATTCTTCTTCTTTTCTTCTATTCTAACATTTCTTTTTTTCTACTTCTCAGACTCTAATTTAATTCTATTTACTATATGGTGTTTTCGATACTTAGGGTTTGGCAAGTAATACAAGAATTATGTATCATTGTCGAAATTCCAGCATCGAATTTTCATCGGGTCGTTATAATAGTATTAGTGCTAATGGTTAAGTGACAACCTTGGCTCTGTGGCGTAACTCAATAAAGATGGGGTTAGTAATACCTTAGACTGAGTTTGAGTGTATATATATGTATATATGAGAGCGCGTATTTGTAATTGAATATAAAGTTATTTTTATTTAGTACTTTTAAAAGAGGGTAAATGAAATAATTTTGCCCAAAATATATTTTTATATACAGACATAATTTTCTCAAATTAAGGTAGTATTGGTTTGTTTGGTTGATTTTAATGGAATTCAAATGGGATCATGAATTTGAATGGTTTAATATAACCAGAAGAAATTTCACATATAGAATTTGTGAATGGGAATTTAGTATGGAATTGAATAAATCGGAATTCAACTTAAAGGTAAATTAAATGAAATTAGAAGAGAAAATGGATGTTTTTTTTGGAATGAAAATCAGAAGATGAAAGTGAAATAATTGAAAGATAGATGAGTTAATTGAATATGAAATGAGACTTAACTTGGTTAAGTAAAGAGGTGGGTGAATCAAATTTGGATATAGATTTTGGGATAAATGAAGGTGTAATGGTGACTAATGAAAATATGTTAAATGCTTAAAAGCTAATGAATTGGGAAATAATAACGGAATGGAAGTCAATTTGATATTAACCAATTATTATTGAAGTATGTTAAACCCAAGTGAAGGTAAACAATAAATACTAATGTTGAACATAAATTAAATTGGTTCGGTTATGTTGATTGTGCATTGTTTTCTTATTGGATGATAGATTGGTTGAATAAAATTCATCAACATTTTAATGGAGTTGAAGCTAAAGAAATGAATTCCAATATAATGGATTTGGATGGACATAAAGGATAAATGTGTGAATTCAAGTAATTTGAAAGTTGGACTTGCATATGAATGAGCCAATTAATATAAGTTTGCAATCTGCATGATTATGAAACTAATATGTTCTGTTGAGATAAGTACAGGTGTAACAACCTGGTTTTTTGGAAAGGGTTGTAATAGCTCTAAAAATTTCAGCGTTAAAAAATAAAGATTTAATCGTTAAAAATTAAATGTCTATATTTGGGAATTTGGACGTCGATCCATTTTTAAATGTAGAATTTACTTTTGAAAATAAAATAAAAATGCTTTTGTAACCTCAGGGCAAACTTTTTGCCAAAGTTAATGTTATCAACAAATACTAGTTTGAAACTCGTACTCCACACACGGGTCAATGTAGAATGCGGTGAGAACGTTTGTCAAAGTTTGGCAGATAAGCGATACTTAAGTCATTAAATAATTTGAAATTATTTGTAGAATTCAACTTACAAAATACGGATCTTGCAATTTAATTTACTGGAAAATATTTACAAGTCAATTTAATTTAATTTAATTTAATTTATATTTTTTTAGGTATCATTTTTGTATTTTCTAGTTGAATTTACATCATAGCAGTTTTTAGGTATCATTTTTATATTTTTTGGGGTATCATTTTTACTGTATTCACTGTGCTATGTTTTTTTTAGTTACTTTTTGTTGCGGTATTAATTTTGTTGCTGTACTGTTGCACTAGCTTTGTAATTAAATTGAATTTATTTCATTTTAAACAATCAAATTGTGATTCAAACATTTTCTAGTATTACTTTTGTTTTTAAAATATTAAAGCATTTTTAGGTATCATTTTTTAATTTTTTTAGGTATCATTTTTACTGCATTCACTATGCTATGTTTTTTTCAGTTACTTTTTGTTTCTGTATTAATTTTGTTGCTATACTGTTGCACTAGCTTTGTAATTCAACTGGATTTATTTCATTTTAATCAATCAAATTGTGAATAAATCATATTTCACTGTGATGTAAGTAATTTTTGTGCTACTTTTTATTTAAAACATTACTGCAGTTTTTAGGTATCTTTTTTTATTTTTTTGGTTATCATTTTTACTGTGTTCACTGTGCTATGTTTTTTTAGTTACTTTTTGTTGTTGTATTAATTTTGTTGCTGTACTGTTGCACTAGGTTTGTAATTCAATTGAATTTACTTCATTTTAATCCATCAAATTGTGAATAAATCATATTTCACTGTGATGTAAGTAATTTTTGTGCTACTTTTTATTTAAAACATTACTGCAGTTTTTAGGTATTATTTTTTTATTTTTTGGGTATCATTTTTACTGTATTCATTGTGCTATGTTTTTTTAGTTACTTTTTGTTGCTGTATTAATTTTGTTGTTGTACTGTTGCACTAGATTTGTAATTCAATTGAATTTACTTCATTTTAATCCATCAAATTGTGAATAAATCATATTTCACTGTGATGTAAGTAATTTTTGTGTTACTTTTTATTTAAAACATTACAGCAGTTTTTAGGTATCATTTTTATATTTTTTTGGGTATCATATTTACTGTATTCACTGTGCTATGTTTTTTTTAGTTACTTTTTGTTGTTGTATTAATTTTGTTGCTATACTGTTGCACTAATTTTGTAATTCAATTGAATTTATTTCATTTTAAACAATCAAATTGTGATTCAAACATTTTCTGTATTACTTTTGTCATTAAAATATTAAAGCAGTTTTAGGTATCATTTTTATATTTTTTTAGGTGTCATTTTTATGGCTTTGTGTATGCGAACTGTGGCAAGTAGGTAGATTTGTGTTGTTTGCTTTGGTAATTGACTTTTTTTGATACACAACATTAATTCTAACTGATACCCACTGTTAAAAAAATTTAAACCCACCTACTCAATTCAAATTTCACAAAAATAATATTTATTCTCATCAATACCAACTGATTAAAAAAACAATAGTACCCAATTCAATTCAATTATCACAAAAATTAGTTTATTCTCAATAATACACAATAATAACCACTTGTATCATATGATACCTACAACTGTACATAACTGATATACTAGGATACATTGTTTTCCTACAGAATCTAAGTACATACAACACTGCTCCCCATTCCAAGCATGCATTCATGCATTTACTTTTACTTGTACTCAATCCAACCTTGAATTCATGTAAATTCCGGCAGCATGTAGTATCTGCAAGTATTTCATACATAATCAAAACTTATACCAACATAATACTGTAAATTCAACTAGAAAAATATAAAACTGATACCTTAAAAAATATAAAAATGATAACTAAAAACTGCTTTGATGTAAATTCTTGTTGAAAATATAAAACTAAAACTTAAAAAAATATAAAAATGATATCTAAAAACTGCTATGATGTAAATTCATGTTGAAAGTATAAAACTGATACCTAAAAAAATATAAAAATGATACTTAGAAACTACTTTGATATTTTGGAGGAAAACTAGTACAAAAAATGTTTACGTCCCACTTTGATTGATTAAAATGACATAATTTCTATTGAGTTGCAAAGTTAATGCAACAGTACAAGTATAAAACTGATATAGTATCAAAACTATAAACAAAACGGCATAACACTATTAATATAAGAAAAATGATCCCCAAAAAAAATCAAAATGTTACCTAAAAACTGCTGCTAACTTCACTGTAAAAATAAAATTTCCAGCGATTTTTTTCTCCTTCATCTCTCTCGTTCAATTTTCTACGACGAATTCATGAAATCAAAAGATCACGAAATCATATTTACTGCCAAATGAATTATAGCAATCAAATTTACCCTAATTTCGTGAACGATTTCAGCAATCGAGTACGCGCGAGATTGAGAAATTTGATGGAAGAGACGGAAGTTGTTTGCCGGAGATGATTAGGTTTTGATGGAAGAGGCGATCAGTGATGTGGTGGAAGTTGATCATTGGAGGCGTCTAGGGTTTGACGGAAGAGGTAGTCAACGAATAGGGTTTTCAGTGAAAAGATGGAAACGATAAAAAGAACGTAATAAAAGAGGGGTTATGTTGGGCTGGCCTATTTACTTTCCTTATGGATAAATTATTAGTGGTTTGTTCTTTTGGATAAATTTTTTAATTAGTTTGTCCTTATAAAATATTTGCCCTTTAATTTAGTCTTGAAAATATATTTGATATTTGATTATGATTTGAAATATTGGTTTACTTATGCATTGGTATTGATTGTATAGTATAACAGTGGGTACATCTAGAGAATTCCAGTGGTATACATTCTTTTAAAATATTGGTTACCACCTATTCAAAAAATTTCTACGCATATCCTTTTTCTTCTTTCTTACGGTACTCAACTATTTACCTTTCACGGTGCTATTTACGGAGGGAGGAAAAGGAAATATAATCCTTCCCTTCTTGTTTCTTAGGTAGCGTTTGATTTGTTAACTGGGCAGTTAATGTTCGCGTCTGCGTCCGACGCGTCTGCGTCCGACGCGTCTGCGTCCGACGCGTCGGACGCGTCTACGATGGGTCCTACACTTTTGCCCCTTCAAGCTTAACGGCTGGAAACTTAGATTTCGCGTCAGACGCGTCCGACGCACGTCCGATGCGACAGTTATTTTTGGCCCCTTCACTTTTCCCTCTCCCTATACATATTCTGCTCATACCATCACTACATCACTACAATATATGTCCAATTTTCTCTACTTCTTCAACCAAATATGGCAGGTTCTGACCAATCCGATCTTGAAGATTTGCAAGATTTGCAAGATGTGCTTGATAATCAAGAAATTATGACTGTTCAAACACGACAAAGGAGCAGAATACACAATTCCGCAAGTACCGGTCTTGTTTGGGTTCATGAAATACTAGCGGGACACGCAGATCATTGTCAAAGAAATTTTCGAATGAAGCGATTATGTTTCAGATCCTTGTGTGAACGGCTACAGAATTACGGACTAGAGCCCTCAATGCACATAACAGTAAAAGAAAGGGTGGCTGTATTTCTATATACAATTGCATTGGCCCTCCCTACAAGGCATGTTGGAGAGCGGTTTCAACGATCAAATGGTACGATTAATGTTATGTTTCATAAAGTTTTGGATTCAGTTCTTTTATTGGCAGTTGATATTATTAGACCGGCCGATTCCCATTTTAACCGAATCCCAGAACAAATTCGTTCTTCACCCCGATATTATCCTTTCTTTAAAAACTGTATTGGGGCTATTGATGGGACACATGTGATGGCGCACGTGGGTCAAGAAGACATGCAATGTTTTGTAGGGCGGAAAGGAACTGCTACACAAAATATTATGACTGTTTGTGCGTTTGATTTAACTTTTACGTTTGTAAGAGCGGGATGGGAAGGAACTGCGCACGACGCCAAAGTATTTCGGGAAGCTATAAATATTCCGGATCTTAATTTCCCTCATCCTCCAGCTAGACAGTATTATTTAGTGGATTCAGGGTATCCACTAATGAACGATTATATAACTCCTTACAGATCCGTGAGGTATCACATACCAGACTTCAATGACACGCGGAATGAACCAAAGTCAGAAAATGAGATCGAGACCCCGTTCAAATCGAGTATACCTCGACGTATATTACAGTATATCAAATCGCGGAAATAGAGATCGAGACCCCGTTCAAAGAACCGGAACAACATCCACCATGGCGATAGTACGAGACAATATACGAAACGAACTAGTTGCTGCGGGAATGCATTAAGGAGTTTGTATTCGTTGTATTATGTTTTTTTTATTTCTGCAATTTGAATTCTGCAATTTGTATTCTGCAATTTAAATTCTGCAATTTAAATTCTGCAATTTGTATTCTGCAATTTGAATTCTGCAAGTTGTATTCTGCGATCTATTATTCTGGTTTTCAATAAACACACACAAACAATTAAAAATAATATATACAAAAAACATTTAAATAATAACTTCGCCCCTTCCAAAATGCCTCTTCCGTAAAAAGAACACATTCCTCGTTCCCAACAATTCCCCTTCCGATGCCCCTTCCAAATGCCCCTTCCAGATGCCCCTTCCAAATGCCCCTTCCAGTTCAAAATCAAACGGACCCTTAATTTCTGGATCCGGGGGTCTTTATATTTATTTTGGGGATTGTTAATGACACCCCTTTTTTGGTTATGGGGTGTCACGAAAGTGGCTTTTTTAATTTTTGTTAAGGGGCGAACGCTACAGGCTAGACACCCCTTAACAATACGAAATAATAAGACCAAAATACCCTTAAACTGAAAACGGTATACTCTTACCGTTTTCGTTGTTTGTTAAAGTTTCTTATAGAAATAGAAAAAATGGTCTAATGAAACCGTTTTTATTAAATAAAAACGGTATACTCTTACCGTTTTTATAGGGTTATTTTTGTCCCGTAAAAGTTTGCCTGATGTTGCCCCTTAACAAATTTTCCAACGTCGGTTTCCCCTTAACAAAATGACACCCCTTAACCGAATCGGTGGTGTCATTAACAATCCTCTTTATTTTTTCCCCAAATTTGTTTTCTCAAAATCACCGTATATGGTTTCCGCCACCATCAATCGAAGAGGCGTCGCCTCACAAACCCAAAACCACTATTGTCCGTTAACCCTCTTCATCAATCGCCTACAAGATAGAAGCAGCGCACCGTTCACCTCGTCGTGCTTGTCAAACCCAGTTCGCCCTTCGCTTGATCCAAGTGGCGCAACCCTCAGCCAAACCTACTTTGCTCAGACGTTGCATCTCCCATCTGAGTCTGCGCCGCACCCTTTGCAACCAACGCCCATACTCTAACTTGTGTTAGCTATTTTAATTGCTCTGATACCACTTTGTCAGAATTTTGAGGAGGAAGAGGAATAGATTAATGAGAAAAAGGAATATTTGGAAAGGAGGAAAACTTTTTTAAATTACTTTATTACTCTTTTCTTTAATTCTTCCATCATGCATACTTCATTATTCATACATATGAGTGATTACATCCTAATTTATATAAGAGACAATCTCCAGACACTTCTTTTTCTAGACTTTTCTTTTACATATCCTTTAGTCTAGATTCTTCTCATATTAATATGTCTATAATTTATTTCCCTTTATCTTGCCCTTTCCTAATACAATAATTAATTATGTCACTAATTAATATTTCCTATTAAAAACCAAGTTTATTTTTCAACATCCCCCTTTAAACTTGGTTTTTCAACTCGTACCAAAAGTTTTAGTTTTTGTATTTTTCGTGCTTTGGCAGAAGTACAGAAATCATCCAAGCTTTCCTTTTTCTTCTCTTCTTTTTCACCATGAAGATCTTTAACATGATTTCTCGAATCTTTGTTGCAAAACTCCGTTCATCTCGTCCTCCTTCATTGCCATAAAATACTCCAAAATGTAAGCTCATCAAATTCCATCTTGGCCCCGCATCATAAATATTGAATGAATCATACATAATATCTCTCCATTCAATTTCTTTGTATGTTTCCAAAGTTTGACAATCACAAGGGATTCCAAAATATTTTGATTGAAAAATAAAATTGTTGCAAAAAGGTTTGATATAATCATTGCACACCATTTTGTTCTCACCTTCAAGCTTTGCAATGGTTGCATCAAAATCTTGAAGGGCACCGTATTTGAGATCGGCATCTTGAGCTAAATCTATTCTTTTCTCCGCTTCTTGCAAAGTGAACATCAAATCCTCACGCCACTGCTTTAGTTTCCATACCTCATCAATTCTTTCCTTTTCCATTCTGTATTTCATTCTTAATGGGTTTAGCTTATCCCTTATTGCCTTATCAGGCAAACGCCGCCCAGTGATGTAGCAGACAGAAAGTTGAGCAGTGACAACAAGCGCTCTGTCTTGAATACGAACATGAACACCAGTTTCTACAAAATGAGACTGTAAGTTAGACGCACCATGATTTGTATCTTCGTCGATATCCATCATTGAAAAGTCATTATCTGTCTCTTCTTTTTCCACAACCGAAGCATTGCAATCAAAATTTCCAGCTACTCGCATCTTGGAATTATCAACCTCATTTTCCAACATCAGCGGTTGTACTTCTACAGCTGAATCTGGCCCATTAACAGTAGTTTTAGCAATTTGATCTTCCTCGATATTGTGACCAATCTCCATTGACTTTTCACCAAACTTTAAATCCGCGGCAAGTGTTTCATCCTCCTTTTCTTCACTCCCAATATCTTCATTTTTAACTCCTTTGTTTTCGTCCTCTTCTTCGACCTCATCTTCATTTTCTTCTTCTACTTCATATTCTTCCACGACTTCCTCCTCGATTTCTTCTTTAGCGGCTTTCTCTCTCATCAGCTCCTTTTCAGCTTTTAACTTCTTCTCCGCCACTCGAACATCAGCAATTTTTTCTCCATAGCCTCTTGACTGATTCACATTCGCCTTCACCCTTGTAAAGTAATCCGAAGTCGATTCGGATTCACTCATCTTTATTGCTTCGAAATCACTCCTTAGCGATTGAAGCTTAACTTTCTTCACTTTGTCAACTCCTTGAAAAGATTTTTCCAAAATTTCCCAAGCTTCCTTTGAAGTGGCTGCATCGATTACTATTTCAAACATTGAATCATCCAAACATTGATGGATGAGGCTAAGTGCATATTGATCTTTTCCCTTCATGTTTGCTAATGCTTCCTTCTCTGCTCGAGATAACGCAGTTTCATTTTCTGGCTTGTCGTAGCCTTTGTCTACGATCTCCCATACATCTTGTCCGCCAAGTATAGCTTTCATTTGAAGGCACCATTTTTCATAATTTTCTTTTGTGAGAAGAGGATATTGGAGGAAAAACATTCCACTGTTTGACATTTTATCACACCTTCACGAACTTGGCTCTGATACCACTTTGTTAGCTATTTTAATTGCTCTGATACCACTTTGTCAGAATTTTGAGGAGGAAGAGGAATAGATTAATGAGAAAAATGAATATTTGGAAAGGAGGAAAACTTTTTTAAATTACTTTATTACTCTTTTCTTCAATTCTTCCTTCATGCATACTTCATTATTCATTGATTACATCCTAATTTATATAAGAGACAATCTCCAGACACTTCTTTTTCTAGACTTTTCTTTTACATATCCTTTAGTCTAGATTCTTCTCATATTAATATGTCTATAATTTATTTCCCTTTATCTTGCCCTTTCCTAATACAATAATTAATTATGTCACTAATTAATATTTCCTATTAAAAACCAAGTTTATTTTTCAACAACTTGGACCTGCTGCGCCTTCTTTCTGTTGTTTATGGTGAGTAAAATCTCACGATTTATCTGGTTCAAGCATATTAACTTCATTAAAAAGTAGAATTGTTTTGATTATGGTTGACCTTATACACCTTGCGCCCCTTAGAATACCAGTCCTGTGTTGCATTTGAAATCTTTGGCACTTTTTATTTATTTATTATGAAACTGGAGCCATGCCATTCTTCCTACAACCCGTTATAACTTGGCTTTTGTTTGTTGTGATAGCAGCCTTACTTGAGTTTTACTGACCCTTTTACTTAGTAACAATGACTTGTTAAAATCACCGTTGCATACTTCATATTATACATCTATTGAAACTATACTATGCATTGAGTATTTGAAATACTGTGGCATTCATTTGAACACCCTGAATCAGTATACTTGTTGAAAATGATCACAAATACCACCATGTGTGCTTTTGGAACTTTGTCCTTGCCTGCTACTAATAGAATTATGAGTTGTATTGTCTTTTCAACGCACTTCTTTACTTGCCTTATGTCTTGGAACCTGAAGATGCATTTCTTTGTTATGAAGCTTTTCCTTTACAAATTTATGTTATAATCCCTTAACGTATGTCTGTGACATGTTCTCTATGTTTACAAATGGATTGTGAATTTTCTTTGCCTTTGCCCATTTTGCGAAAGGTACAGATATTCCTGTCCAATTCAATATATTTGTAAACGTGTGAAATTGGATTTGCTTATTTATTTTTAATTTAGTTTAGTTTGTTGTCCCATGCTTGCGTTAGAGTAGTTACTTAGTTTGACTCTGTGCATGTCCAGTTAGATTTAATTGAAAAAAAAGGAACAATAGGAAGAAAAACAAAACGATTGCATGCTGCATGCAAAGACTTGCAAATGGTTACAAATCCATTTAAAACTTTTGCATGTAGCACATTTGTGGGCATTTTCTTGCCAATAATTTTGCATGCTCAAGTAGTAGAGAAAAAACTGAAATATACTGCAGTAAAGTGTATTACTGTCTTCCCTAACCTGCTTATGATTATTGGTGCTTTCCACAAAGAAACACTACCATTACAATTGCCTTGGTGGCACAGTTGGTCAGTGCATGCTATGTTTGGGAATTGGGCATTAGGACGACTGCTGCATGGAATTTGGCGTGCATGGCTTTAGCATACATAAGCATGCGTAAGGGTGTTGAGTACCAGGCGTTGGGGGGGGGGGGGGGGGGGTGAGTTCATGGGTGCATGGGAGTTGTTTTAGGCGTGTGTGTATACATGCGGGTGGTCTCTGTGCTAGGCGTGTGATTTTATTGCCATGAGCGTGGGCGTATATATGTATGTTAACTTGCATGCATGAGGGTATGTGTGAATGTTCATGCGTGAGTGTATATTATATGCTTGTATGGAATTGTGTGCATCAATGCATATTTTGCTGTCATTAATTCACCAAAATATCAAAACTATTGTTAAAACTTTGTTAACGTTGTTGGCCATAATTCTCTTTTCACCTGAATTTGCTGCCTTGTAAATTGATTTTGTCATGTTCCATATTCAGTAGCTTTCAACTAGTAAAGTAATATAAAGGTATTGGAAGATCTCATTTCTTATCTTTTAAGGTTTAAAGCATTATTAAAATCCCTCTATTGCAAAACAAGGCATAGTAATTGAAGAAACATCGGTAATAAGTGTCTCATAGTTTCTCTCCAATGGAATAGGCATTACTAGCGTAAACAAAATTGATGATAGTAAAATCTATTATTATTTTTAATTTAGTTTGAGTTTGCATTTGTTATTTTATGACAACTGTTACATGTGAATAATCATGTCCTTACATGAGTTATTTTGTTGTTGTCAATTATCACAAAAATTTACAGCTTGGTATAAACAACATTAGTTCTTAACTGATATATTTATTAAGTAACTCATGTTAATTGTATTGATTGGTTTTTCTTCTTTACATCACTGTACACTGTCAAAATGTCCATCAAAAAATAAAGGAAGAAGAAGAAGAGAGGCACCGTATTGGATTTCATGCTTGGTTGCACTATACCAAGTTTTGCTTGTATTACTCGAAATAAGCATGTGTCGTGGTGTTTTGGCTTCCACTATATTTGAAGGGAGGCGCGAGACGACGTATGTGCACGCAAAGCTCGACAAAAATTGTAATCTTATTAAAAGAAATTTATGTGTAAATATATATATATTTTTTCCGCTGTACAAAATATTGTAGACACTGATATTTGTATAAAACTCTTTCGGCTATAAATACTGTGTGCAGTGATTTTATTAGATTCTTTTTAAACCTTGTAAGCCAATAATAATCCGTCATTTTGAACGCTTTGAGTTGGTTTAACCACCGATTTGGGGCGGTCAAAACGGCGGGATGTTACAACATGTATCAGAAGGCTATGAGGATTGATTTTGGTTGTGTAGATTGCATAAAAGTTGAGCAAGTGTGCTTAAAACGCTCATATAAGGTACGCCTACGCGAAAATATAAAAGTTTAGTATATGAGTTGGATTTTCCGACCATGTGGGTTGATGTATATATATTTGTTTTTTTTCGATATCGCTCAAGTCTCTCCGTACAAAGGAGACTTTGTCATTTTTTTCCAAAAATTTGTAGTGTTAGAATTTTTTTTTATATTTTTGAAAAAAATTGTTAACAAGAAAAAAATTGGTGTTTTAATTAAAAACAATTAAATCAGTGTAATTATAAATTCAGAAAGTGGAACTAAAAATTCTAACCAAGTGGAATTTTGGAAAGTTAATGGGTTTATAGCATTTTTCCTACCATAGTAATTTCGGGGATGAAATTCTTTTAAGGAGGGTGCAATGTAACGACCCAGATTTTTAGCTGTTAAATTTGAACATTTAAAATTAGTTTTAAATGTTAATTTGGAAATATAAAAGGTTTTTCATTTATTTATTAAGTGAAGTTTAAACGTATAATTTATATTTAATTAATAACGAGCTCGTGACATCGCGGTAGTTTGTAGTTTTACGTTTCGGAATTTAATTAAATATACAGAATCCAATATAAGTTGGAGTTCTTTAAAATAAGAATCGTTTGAATGTATTTGATTATAATTTTCCAATGAAAGAGAAAAATCGGGATTTCATATTATAGATTTTAAGTTATGTCCAAATTAAAATTTAAAAAGTCGCCACGAAATCGTTCATAAACCATAGCGATTAATTAAATAAATTTAATTTGTCTTGAAAGGAATTTGTATGTAATTTGAGATAACGATCGAATTAAAATGCAAAACCAATTTTGTTGAATTCATATTGACGTTTAAAAGTCTGGATATGTATATAGTTCGTTATTTTTGAAGATCAGATAATTTAGTGTCTAAAATAGCGCCGTTTTACACATAAAATATCATTCCGGTAGAACATTCTCGGAATGCGGCGAATATCGTGCCATTGGATTTGTATTAGTAAGTTATTATAGGATTTCGATTTTCCTATCGATCACACTTACTGTTTGGTCATGCGAATGGTAAACACTTAGATGTTTATTTAATCGTTTTATTGATTTAATATGGAACCTAATTTTATCAATCCATAGTGATTAGTTATTATCGGATTTCAAATTTCAAGTCAATTGGATTTATTTTATGATCGTGCGCAATATAAACGCATATCAATTCACGTTGTGAATTATATAGAAAGTTTTACAAACGATTTCGAAATTTGACAAAACCAATTCGATCGTGTTAAGAATATTGAGTTATGCAAGGATTACAATTTTTATCGCAATCGGGGGTCGTATGTGGTTGTTTTAACGTGTTACTTCAAGCGTAAGTTTCATAAAATAATATAATACTATAACCCTCCCCTATAAATATATCCATAACCCTAACATTCTTGCGTCAAAACAAGTATGCGTGCTCAACCCATCTAAGCCGCCTCCCCTTATATTTCATGGAGGCATCGGAAAACTAGGGACTGACGACGAAGGTAGAGATCGTCATGGCGCTCGAGGTGGCATTCTCCGATGGTCCTTCGGTGGACGGAGTGTGGCACGGTATTGATGAAGCGAGGACGTGCTGGGATGAGTGGCATGCATGATGTTTGGACGAGGGGAACGAAGGAAATTTGCGGCTTGATAATCATGAATTGAACGTAATTAGTTTAACAATTGTTTAATTAAGTAGATAATTGTTTATTTGGATTTGTATAATTATAATGGCCATAACTTGTGCATATGTTAACAGAATTGAACGAAACAAGCCACATTGGGATCATATCGAAGAACACTACATTCTGGAACTAATTTGGATAAAGCTGGAAGCAGCTGGAAATTTTACTTAAATTAAATGCTTGTTTAATTTAACTGATAACCAAATCACTATAGCTACGAATGGAATTAAAGTGAGTATAACTAGCTCAGCTTTACCCACTTATATTTCATATAAATGGGATTTTTATTTGTGTGTTATGATTGTTGATTGTTCGATGTATGTTTAACACTACAACAAAAATACTCTATTACAACATCATTTTTACAATAGGCATTGACTGCCCATTGTAATAGAGTGCTATTACAACGGTCTATTTAGACCCGTTGTAATAGCTGCCATATACAACGCCTCTTTTACAATAGGCAATGAAAGCCCGTTGTAATAGAATGCTATTACAATGGTCGTCTCATGTCCATTGTAATAGACACCAATTTTACAACGTTCAGAAACGCCCGTTGTAATATATGGCAATTTTACAACAGTTATAAAATTGTCTGTTGTAAGAGGTGCTAATTTTACAACGGTCATAATGCCCGTTATAATAGGTACAAATTTTAGAATGGGCAAAAATATCCATTGTAATAGGTGCCAATTTTACAACTAACAAAAAAAATGCCAGCTGTAACCGGTGCGAATTTTACGGCAATCATAAAACGTCCGTTATAATAAATGCCTGCTGCAGATTTTCAATAACCAATAATTATAATGCTTTCTTAAAATTAATATTTATTATCTATTATTAATTATAATGCTTTCTTAAAATTTATATTTATTATTTATTAACATGTAATAATTAATCATTAATAAAATTAATAATCATATGTTACTTATTACTAACTATAGTATTACATTATTAATAATGTTTATTATATTAATCTTATGTTGCTAATATTTATTAATCGTGAATAATAGAATATTAATCATATGTTACTAATATTTATTATTTATTAATATTTAATAATTAATCATTAATAATGAATAATTCATAATAAATAAATATTAATAAATACTAAATTATTTATAGGAATAATAATTATTTATTATTTAATAATTAATAATTGTTAATTTCTATTTAATACTAAAGAATTAATAATTAATATTTACTATGTATTTGACAATATATTTTTAATGATTTTTGATTAATATGTAATTTTTAATAATTCAGAAGTGATACCTATTATTTGTTTTTTAGTATTTAATAACGTAAATACTAGTTAAATTTAACATTTAAATAAATTAGAATTAAAATTTGAAATTTCAACAAAATTCAAAAATAAAAATTATAAATTAACATTTGATACATTATTCAAAATTTTAAAAATGTTTAAATAATTTTAAATTATAAAAATATAAACTTTATGTTTTAGATCTCCTATAACTTTTTTCTAACATCCCCCTTTTGATATATAGTTTTTATTCAGGTTTGAAATGACGATAATATTGACTTTAACTATTGAATTTTTTAGAATCCGTCCTCTAAATTTAAAAAATACGAGGTGTAATAGAATAAATTTTAACCTTTACACGAGTACTTTTAGCTGATTATCTAATATACTGCTTTACCCTCTGTTGTACAAATCATCTTATTTGTATATGATTATTTAGCAGCAGTGGGTAACTGTATATTTTATTTTCTCAAAGAGTTTACAAAACAAATATTTTGTCTAGAGACATTTATTATTGCATCCATTTGAATAGTACGCACTTTCCGCCTTGTTTCCCCAAATTTTCATTTGTCGCTACCTTGTTTTCCCTTTAACCCCTTCATTCCCGCATCTCAGTGCCAAAATTTCACTGAAGAATCCAAACACTACAAAAAAAAGTGCTTATCCACAATACTAGAAGACAACATTTTTGGTTGGATGTTGTTGTTGAACCTTCAATAGATTGAAAATACAAAGTGAAAAACAAAGACAACGCCCCAAAATGCTGAGGTCTTCCTGTCCATATTAAGTTCCTTTCCCTCTAAAGATTTCATTGCCACATTCTTTCACTATTATTTCCCTCTAAAAATTTATTCTTCCCGCTTCACACACTCTTCCCTAACCCTAAAATTTTGTCTACTACTCTTCAGATTTTTCATTCATGCCTTTCATTTTCCCGCTTCTCTTTTCATTTTCCCTTCCATTTCAAATTCAATTTACAGGGAGAGATGCATAACAAACTTGAGCATCCGATTCTTGTGCTACCACCATCATACTTGGCGGATTCAAGGTAAACTTATCTGATAAGAAATACCTAATTTTGTCCTTTTATGAAATCTCTCATGAAATTTCATTTGCCCTTAGTTCTTCCAGCGACATCCAGTTTGCTCGAGCACTTACCCCCTCGAATCCGTCCTTGGAGTAAATTGGAACGTGAATCCAACTCAAGGTTCACTTTAGAAGGCCGATTTGAGGTAAATTTCTAATCTATAGACACAACATTTAAAATTTCTGTCTTTCAACCATTATTTATATATTGTGAATTATGTTTACAAGCTCTAGAAAAAGCAAAATACAGGTTTTTGTATTGTAGGGTTAATCGATAATGGGATTGGTTTAATCGAGAGGAGTGTGTTATCCCTAATGCCTACAAGTCTGGGGTTGACGAGAAGTGGTGTTGGGTGTTAGATAGAAACATGAATTTGTAAAATCCACCTTGATTTAATTCCATACTGGTAAAAGGAAATATAATCTGAAAATGAAAGCTCATATGGGATGGGTGGTCACATCCATTTGCTATAGACTCCGGTTGTTTTCATGTTTCGGTAAGAAGTATAAATTGTAAATAGAAAACTGTTCCTCGGTTATATTTCTGTTCAAGTATAAGTTGTTTGGAAAGGTTGAATAGGTGTACATTCAATGATTTTGGAGAAATTAGTTGTCCTTGATATTATCAGTTTGGAGTAGTTGCCCTTGATATTATCAGTTGTTGGTCGCAAATGATAGGTGGTTTCAGCTTACTGCCTCAGCATTTTGTTGGCTCAGGTGTTAGAAATGATGTTGTAGCTGCATAAGTAGGATAATTTTCTTTCCTATTAATGATGTTGTAGTTGCATTTTTAATTGATTCATCGATTGTCAGTTTCTTCATCCAATATATCTGCTATGATCGAAGTCTAATTTTTTTTTACCCTTTTTTATTTTTAAGAACACCTCACTATGCATTCATTTCGATTCATTTTAATATTAATTTCAGCTATATTTTAAGATAAGTTTACATTTATTTTCTCTAGATAAATCTTGATTTCTCTCAACAAATTATTTTCTACAAACTTTATGTTTGACGATTAAAGACTAGACGATATGCTAAATAAATAAGCAGAAGAGTTTTCTTTCCTATTGTTGATATGTAGTTCCTTTTCCAAGTTTGTTGATTGAAAGTTAACATAAGAGAAATCAATTCACTTAAATGAGAACTTATTATATATTTCTTTTATTGACTTATTAACATTAATCCTATGTTTCAACATAAAAATTAGCAAAATAGCCTCGGGAGAGAAAGAATGAGAAGCATCCCTTGTAGCTAGATATACCAAAAGGTCCAATGGAGCTCCATTGATTGGTAATTACATACTGACGTTTAAAATGTTTGTAAGCTTATATGTGGTTGTAATTGGAATGGGCATGTATACACTAATATACAGTAATGGAAAGGAACTGAACTTGAGAGGGTGAATGTTCAAGGCTATTTCTCTATGGAACTTTTGCGGATAAGCAAACCACAAGTGTCGAGATTATATTATTTTTTGCAAACATGTCTTGGAATAAGGAATATGCAGGTTTCACTGAATATGCAAGATTTGATTGTGACTATAGTTTGTATGTTCTTCCTCTATATTTAAATTTCAGTTACTTATCAAACCAGTTGTGCATTGTAAATTATTAGTGCAATAACTATGCTTGTTATGGCATTTTGTGCAGGTATTTTGATAAGGCTTCACAGTATCGCTTTCTTTGACATTACTTGCCACCAAACAACCCAGAAGAGGTGAATAAATGTGATAATGTGCATAAAGTGGTGTTATTTTAGCTAAATCGAAATAAGTTATTCTTGTTTACAGGTTAGTGATAAAGATTTGGAAACTCTTTATATAGAGACAAGTTTATTCATGTTGGCCTCACAATTATATTGGGCTTTATGGGCACTTATTCGGGTACTTTTTCCCTTTGTTTTTTTTTTTTGTCAATTATCTGAGCATCAGCTCAGTTTGACTCGAACTCTCTCAGTTTTGATACAAAACTAAGCCAGTTGTATCAAAACTGAGATAGTTTTGAGTCAGGCAAAGGAGATATCATGACATGTTCCAAGGACAAGAATTCAGAGCTCTTCTATGGGGTTTTAGGAGGTCTCGGACAATTTGCAGTCATAACAAGAGCCATGGTCATATTAGGTCCCGCTTATAAAATGGTAAATTCCTTTTCCAAATTAAACTTACAGTATACGATCACTTTAAGTATTGAAATACGTCTACGGAGGCAAAAATGGTCACAGTGAGATATGATGACTTTGAAGAGTTTGCAAAAGCTCAAGAGTTGCTCATAATTGAAGGAGAAGTCGACTTTCTTGAAGAGATGATAAAATTGCATACAATCAACAGGACTGTAAATTATTCACTGGCGTTCGCTATTTACTTCAATGATGAAGGTGATGCCCAGATGGTAAATTTTATGTACTAGTTGCTAGAATTTCCAAGTTTTAAGATCGTTGCTGTAACATTGTGATGTTATTATTAGAAACTAGATGTAGCATTAACAAAATTACGCTTGGCGCTGGCTAATGCAACTATCTCGGACTTGTCATGTTTTGATTTTTTGAATCGTGAAAGGGCAGAAGAAAAGAATCTAAGGAAAAAAGGATTGTTGGAGGTTCCACATCCATTAACTATCATATATTTCTTCATTTGCAGCAAGTCTTGCTGAATTGCTCAGTTCAGGTAATTAGTTTCTTTTCAGTCTATTAACTATCATATTTTTTGATTTTTCAAGCGATTTTGATTTCACTGTGTATGTTTCTTAATTGTGATATTATTTGTGAATTTAGGTACAATGATAAGTATTCACATGATTGCAAAGATATCTAAAGACTATGCATCTTGATTTCACAGTGCTATGAAACAACTAGAAATGGCATAAAGTAAAATATTTTTGATCTAAAACATTTCTGATCTTGAATCGGAACATCAAGGCATTAGGCCTAATGAACCGAAACATCAACACCAAAAAAATCATAGTAGATATAGTTTAATGTACTGGAATGAAATTGTGGAATGAAATTGATGTACTAATCATAGTTTTCCAAACCTACATGCCTAGAATTGAGCATGTACTAATCATACATACATGCATTTTTACGCGCATATACATGCATACACATACACAATTGTGGAATGAAATTGTTTGCATTTGTGCACACATACACATACATACATGCATTTTTGTGCTCTAACTATATAGCAGTTTTATGAAAAAGAAGTCCAAATTCAAATTAATATGTATTAGCAACTGAATGATGGTGTTTAGGCAGATTTATGTATCAAAGCCCACTGGAAAACAATATCATGGGAGGTCAGATGTCTGAAATAAATTTCAGACATCTAAATAAGGCCTAGGAATTGCCCGAGAACGTTTTCAGGCGTATGAAACAAATTTCAGACGTCTGAAATGGTATCAGGGTGTTTGTGCTGCTTTTAACTGCCTGTTGCTACTGTGAAATTAGTGAAGGTGTAAACTCTTCTCTATTGCTACTGTGAATATGAAGTAAAAAGTTGCATACTGGGTTTGCTAATTGTATTGGTTTACCTGCACCAGTCTGAAGCTGATGATAAAGGTCAGTGGCTTTAACTCCAACTCTTTCAAGAGAAAACACGGATCTGCAACCTCGGATCCTCAAAAGTATGTCCATCTTTGCACTATTTCTTTTGCATTACTTGTTTTACTTCACATACATCCATCAAAAGCGTCTCTTATGGCTTCATATGAGTGTAAATAACAGTTTCATGTTTCATTTTGGATAACATATCTTAAGTAGTAGTATTATTATTTTGAAGGATACATATGTAGGAAAGATGCTTCAAACTGTGAATCAATATATATTTTAGAGCATTAGATGCTTCAATAGGCAACATCAAGGTTTGTGCCTTCTGTTTACAATTCTGTTATGTTATGTTGATTACAATTCTATTATGTTTTGTTCTATTTTTCTATTTAAACAGAATTTATTTTAATTTTACATTGAGGTATTTGTAGATGATGTCCAGTGGGTTACGTCCCATGGCCTTTGGATTGACGGTTTTAAGTTTTAGTACTGTCTTGTTTACTATTGCTGATAACAATTGTATGTGTTAAAGTATATGTATAAATAAAAATTACAATGATGACGCTACATGAGTTATTTCTTTCTTTAGTTGTTTACAAAGTTCTTGCAAGTAGTTTTTAGTTGAGAAATTGAGATCTTTCTGGAGAAACGAAAATGACAGACATCTTTTCCTCCTAAATCCAGATCTAAGAGATAGCCAGGAGTTACTACTTACGCTCAGAACTATTGAACTGTAGAATTTTCAAAAATACTGAAATTAGTTGACCAAGTTGTATCAGACTTTATGAGTGATTGTTGCCTCATCTGTTACAAATGTAAGTTCATTTAACAGCTACTTGTTTCTCCTCAATAGTCTTTAGCCTAATTTATTCTTTAACATTGGCCACTGTGATGTTGCATTTTTCTGTATCACTGTTGAAAAGTAATTGTGTGTATATTAGATTAACTTGCACTGTGTATTTATTTGATGGGATACAGATGAACCGAGAGAAACTTATTAAGATCGCTTGTGTTGTTCGCACTTGTGGAAAGTGTACCGTGCTCAGGTTTTTAACATGTTTTAATTATGTAAACTGATAGTACCAGTGCTTATTGCATAAAGTAAATTATCAATGAGAAATTATAGGTATGTTGCTCCTGTATATGTTTCCGTGGGTAGTATTTCTAAGTACTTAGCTAACTTTGTTTATAAGGAAATTGTAGGTATACTGCTCCAGTATATGGGAATTTATAAGGAAAGTTTTTGGCAGTTCTGAAGTACTTAGCAAACTCAGCTAAGTACTTAGCAGAGTTTTCTTTATTCAGCTGTACTTAAGATCTAAATGTGGGCAAATTTTCTTTATTCAGTGGCACATAAGTTTTTTTTTTCAGTTCTAAAAAACCCTCAGTTTTTTTTATAGCCAGGACGTGGGAGAACTGGCAATACGCCATGGATTAAGGGACATCAAGCTTAAAGGCAAGCACTGTAACGGGACTTTAGCAGCTCAAACTACCAATGGTCCATTTATCTGCAGCCATCCAAGCAACCAGGTTGCAATTATTTAGCTTAAGGTCAGTGAGATTTCATTTCTATATTGGTATGATAAATGCATTTTTGTATTATTTATTGTTTTTTATTTACTTTGAGCATTTAGTTTTGTATGCATTACATTATCCATTTATCCGAGTGCAAACCTTCTTATTGAGTGGAGACCACGGTCGATAGTATAGGTTGTCCTAGGGCAGAGTTGACACTTGAAATACACCCTTTATAATAATTACTATTGTTTATACACACTTTAAAAATTAACTGAGTATTATAAAAATCAATTAACTATTATAATAAATTAACTAGGTTTACTAATTTTATAAAAATTAAGAAGCATAGTTTATAAAAGTTAACTACGTTTATAAAAATATAAATATTACCAAGTGTTTTATAATAATAATAACAATAATTAAAAATTAACTATGTATTAGAAAAATTAACTAACTATTATAAAAAGTTAACTAAGTTTACTAATTGTATAAAAATTAAGAAGTTTAGTTTATAAAAGTTAACTAAGTATATTAAAATATAAAATATTACCAAGTATTTTATAATAATAGCAATAATTAAAAATTAACTAAGTATTATAAAAATTAACTAAGTTTACTAATTTTATAAAAGTTAACTAACTATTATAAAAATCAAATTAAGTTTACTAATTTTATAAAAATTAACTAGCTATTATAAAAATTAGCTAAGTATTATAAAAATTAACTAAGTTTACTAATTTTATAAAAAATTAACTAAGTATTAACTAAGTATTATAAAATTAACTAAGTATTAGGTATTATAAAATTAACTAAGTATTAAGTATTATAAAAATTATCTAATTATTATAAAAATTAACTAAGTATTATAAAAATTAACTAAGTTTACTAAATTTATAAAAAATTAGAAGTTTAGTTTATAAAAGTTAGCTAAGTATATAAAAATATAAAATATTACCATATTCTATAATAATTATAGCAATAATTAAAAATTAACTAAGTATTATTAAAATTAACTAAATAGTATAAAAATTGTTGACCCGCTTTTTAGCCAAAGCAGTCACACACAGAATCTCTGGTAAACAATACACTCAAGTATTTGGAACATCATCAAAAGACATAAAGCGATTTGGTTGAAGTCGCATCACAAACAAAGATTGGCCCGAAACTCCTATCAGACGACCTCTTTTGGGCCCGAAAACAGCAATTACGGAGCTAGCTCTGTAACACTTGTAGCAGCTTTAGTTTGAGCTTTCGTTTGGCTAAAACGGACTTACGGTTTGAAAGTTATGCTCGTTTCCGTGAACGCGTGCAGAACCGGAAACCTGGAATTTAGCATGGAATAGATCCTCGGATCGGATAAGTCAGTTCAGATCGGATGTTGCCTTGAGATGGACAGCTTGGCACTAGCTCTCTGCATTCATGTCAGCATGGATCAGATCGGAGGGACCATACCCGATCCGCTCCGCCTTCGAAGCATTGGACATGGAGTCTTCGGATCGGAGACATTATCTCGGTTCGGATCGGGATAAGGCAGACCCGACCCGCTTCACACCAAATCCTCACAAGAGCACGCTTGGCTTTGGACACTCCGGTTCAGATCGGATGGAGTACCGAACCGACCCCCTTTAACCTGCTGCTGCACGTCAGAATTAACCTATTCTTGTGGCACTATTTCCTCCTATTTTCATGGATCACCTTCCACATGGCCTTACACGAATTGGAGAAGGTTTCTCCCATTTTACGACTTAGTCACCACGTTCTATCAAGGCGTTGGATTGGGGACACTTTTCACTCATCCGGATTTCCTTAGTGCTTCTTTACACCTATAAATACACCATCATATGGCAATTTGAGGGGATCTTCTCGGTTCGACCATTTCCAACTCTTATCTTCCACCATTACAAAAGGACTTTTTTGGCTATTCCAACACTTGGCCTCCATTACGACCAAGCAAGGTCATTGCTCATCACTTTAACATGAGAAATTCGTGTATAGATTCATTCCCTAATCTCCTCTTCTTCATTGTAAACACGAGGATTTCGTGTATAAACCGCAAGCAAACTGCATTGTAATAGCTTCTTAGGATTTAAGAAACTATAAATTGGACGTAGGCTTGGTTTGAGCCGAACCACTATAAAAATCCCGTGTGTCTCCTTTTATTTTATTGCTTTTCTGCATTAATCAGTGATTGTGAGGTTTTCACATAGCATTTGGGTGTTAGTTCCATTTTTTGGTCTAATATTTTGGCGCGTCAGGAAGGGGAGCACACGACAACTTCAATTTTTGCTTGGATTATTTGGCTATTGGATCGATGGCTGAGCGAAAGGTTTCCCATGTTGAAGGCGAAGGCACGAGAAATGAGGCAAGCCATGAAGCTTCATCACATGAAAACCCGTCAGCATACTTGACGCGAGAAGAGATGGACGGCGTTCTCACCGAAGTGAGAGCTCAGATGGCAAGGCAAGATGATCTCCTCCGCAAACAACAGGAGATGATCGACCAATTCTTCGCTCGGATGGAAGGAAGGCCGAGCAACAGCGTACAACTCATGGGAAATGGAATAGAATCAGCCCCAGCAGCAGCTGCAAACCGGATCAGTTCGGATCCGATCCGAACCGAGGGCCAAAGTCTGAATCCCACGCAAATGGAAATGGGGGGCATTCCCCACCGGGTCGGTTCAGACCCGATCCGAACAGCAACCCTACATGAGCTTGGGGGCAGCAGCCTCCCCTCTGGAAATCAAGACTTCGCTCCGGTTCGACCTACATCCGCACTGGATCGGATCAGCAACGCCACACAGCTTAAGCATCAAGCTCCCCGGTTCGGAACAGGAGAACCTGATCGGATCGGTACAACCGACCCGAACCTTGCACCTCTCCATGACCTCCCTCGCTTCTCCGAGCCACAACAAGGGGGCACCTCCGAACCGAACTGAATGGCCTTCCAAGCTCCCCATACACTTCCACACTCTACTAGATTCAACGCTGGGGGCACCAGTTCTGAACTTAGAAGCTTGCAACAGCTCTTTGAAGGCAATCGGCTCGCCAATCTCATTGAACGGCTCTCTAGAGGTCGCACTTATCAAAATGACATGGATGATGTCAATCACAACCCATTCACTCAGGAGATCAGGAATTCCCGCAATCCACCAATTTCAAACTTCCACAACTGGAGCCCTACAACGGCAGGACAGATCCCACCGTGCATCTAATGCACTACAAACGTCATATGGGAGTTCAATCGGCTTTGGAAAACGTCATTGCAGAGTGCTTCCCTCTCTTTTTGACCAATATAGCTGCTGTGTGGATTCGGCAGCTGGAATCTAAATCGATCAACAGCTGGAACATGTTGGTCGCTCGCTTTATTGAACAGTTTCGGGTCCACATTGCTCGACCTAAGAATGTCATGTCTCTCACCACAATCAAGCAGAGGCCCAGAGAAACTCTGCGCCCATTTTTGGAAAGATTCAACGTTGCAGCAGCATCACTTGATCGACCTGAGCCATCTATGGTATTGATGGCAGCAGTATCCGGTGTTCTGGACAACTCGGAGTTCAAAAAATCCTTGCATCGAGACCTACCACGGAATCTCAGCGAGTTCTACCTTGAATCGGATAGATTTCTGCGTGAAGAAGACGCAATGTCCGAAAAGAAAATCCTCGATGTCAACATGCTCAAAGACGGAGAACCGTCTGATTCTGGTAAAGGCAAAGGAAAAGCTGCCGTCAAGAATGACCGCAACGCTCAGCCCCGGAGAGGGCCCAGATATGAAAAGTACACTGAACTCAATTCAACCTTGACTGACATCTACGCAAACACAAATGGTGACGTTTGCTATCCAAAGCCTCCCAGGAGGGAGCCATCGCAAAGAGAACGCGATTCTGGAAAATACTGCATATTTCATGAAATGGACGGTCACGACACAAATGACTGTAGACACTTGCGAGACTTGATTGAGGAACGGGTTAGACGTGGAGAGCTACCCGAGTATGTGAAACAACCAACAGCGCCAGCACCTGTGCTACCACCACCTGCTCCCCAGAGAGGGAATGACCCTGGATCAATCTCTCACGGGCTCATCATCAACTGATCTGGATGAGATCGTCTGGATTTCTTGCATTTCTTAGGATTTAAGATATGTCTCTTTGCTTTCTTTAGGTTTTCCGGTTGGCTAAATTGGAGTACACACGTTCGGGGTTAGGATTTAGCTCCAAAACGTGCTCTGGACTCGATGATAAACCAATCAGGATTTGCTTTGGTTTTGTATTTGGAATTGAATAAGGAAGGGCTTTCCGAGCATGGACTATGTTTGGCAAATTTAAGTATCTTGTCAGGTTGTGGCAAGATTCTCAATCTCAACTAAAGTATGGCTTATACTTATCTCGGACCCCTAGGCATGGATTATGCCTAGGGACAGACTGTCTTGTCAGGTTTTGGCAAGTATAGATCTATCCCGACATGAGTATGGATTGTACTCACTAGGATGCTTAAGTATGGATTATACTCCGGAACGACGAACGATCTTGTTAGGATCTGGAAAAGGAACTCAATACAACTCGAGTATGGCTTATGCTCAGTTTGAACTTCCTGGTATGGCTTATACTTGGAAGGTTAGGTCCCTCGTCAGGTTTTGGCAGGATGATTCGAACGTCTCTTGAGTGTGGTTTATGCTCAAACAAACGCCCATGCATGGTTTATGCTCGAAAGTGTAATTAGTTTTGTCAGGATTTGACACACCTTTTTGCTCTCTTTTCTTCTCAGGTATGGATTATACTTGCAGCTGGCAGGCCCGGCGTGGCCTCAGATTTCTTGGATTATCCAGAACACATCTTCCTTCGACCAGCAAGATATGTTCTAGGGGGAAAAATGTTGACCCGCTTTTTAGTCAAAGCAGTCACACATAGAATCTCGGGTAAACAATACACTCAAGTATTTGGGACATCATCAAAAGACATGAAGCGATTTGGTCGAAGTCGCATCACAAACAAAGATTGGCCCGAAACTCCTATCAGACGACCTCTTTTGGGCCCGAAAACAGCAATTACGGAGCTGAGCTCTATAACTTTTGTAGCCCTCTGAATTAGCTTCAGTTTGAGCTTTCGTTTGGCTAAAACGAACTTACGGTTTGAAAGTTATGCTCGTTTCCGTGAATGCGTGCAGAACCGGAAACCTGGAATTTAGCATGGAATAGATCCTCGGATCGGATCGGATAAGTCAGTTCGGATCGGACGCTGCCTTGAGATGGACGGCTTGGCACTTGCTCTCCGCATTCACGTCAGCACGGATCAGATCGGAGGGACCATACCCGATCCGCTCCGCCTTCGAAGCATTGGACACGGAGTCTTCGAATTGGAGACATTACCTCGGTTCGGATCGGGATAAGGCAGACCCGACCCGCTTCACACCAAATCCTCACAAGAGCACGCTTGGCTTTGGACATTCCGGTTCGGATCGGATGGAGTACCGAACCGACCCCCTTTAACCTACTGCTGCACTTCAAAATTAACCTATTCTTGTGGCACTATTTCCTCCTATTTTCATGGATCACCTTCCACATGGCCTTACACGAATTGGAGAAGGTTTCTCCCATTTTGCGACTTAGTCACCATGTTCTATCAAGGCATTGGATTGGGGACACTTGTCATTCATCCAGATTTCCTTGGGGCTTCTTTACGCCTATAAATACATCATCATATGGCGATTTGAGGGGATCTTCTCGGTTCGACCATTTCCAACTCTTATCTTCCACCATTACAAAAGGACTTTTTTGGCTATTCCAACACTTGACCTCCATTACAACCAAGCAAGGACATTTCTCATCACTTTAACACGAGAAATTCGTGTATAAATTCATTCCCTAATCTCCTCTTCTTCATTGTAAACATGAGGATTTCGTGTATAAAACGCAAGCAAACTGCATTGTAATAGCTTCTTAGGATTTAAGAAACTATAAAGTGGACGTAGGCTTGGTTTGAGCCGAACCACTATAAAAATCCCGTGTGTCTCCTTTTGTTTTACTGCTTTTCTGCATTAATCTATGATTGTGAGGTTTTCACATAGCATTTGGGTGTTAGTGCCATTTTTTGGTCTAACAAAAATTTAACTAAGTTTACTAATTTTATAAAAACGAAGTAGTTTATAAAAGTTAACTAAGTATATAAAAATATAAAATATTACCAAGTATTCTATAATAAAAATAGAAATAATTAAAAATTAACTAAGCATTATAAAAATTAACTAATTATTACAAAATATTACCAAGTATGCTATGTTGTTATCTTTAGCTTTCTCCTTGTATTCTTTTTTCTTGTTGTCGAGCATTGTTTTCTTGTTAATGTGTAAGCATGACCAAATGCTAACATAAAAACATGTGTATAGGTATTAGAGGTGGGCACCTTTGTGCATTCGGCTATAATCAGAATATCGTTAGGTGCTTCTGAAGATCCCTCAACAAAAAGACCGCATATGGTATCTGAAGAAAGCGGTATCTTTTAGATGTTCATTTTGTTGGTATTCGACGCAAACTTATTTTATGGAAATTTTGTTTTATTTGTAGATATCGTGACTTTGTTCGACATATATTGTGTAAATTTAGTCTATGATGTTATTTTTTTATGGAAATTACGAAAAGTTTGTTTATTGATGATGTTTATGAAAATTTTGTGTTTGAATATTGTGTTATATAATTAGTTGGTTGATATATATTTACATGTTGATATGTTTGTGCATGAATATTTTGATACTACAATATGTAAATGCTGTGATAGATGGAGAAAATGTTGTGATATGTGCAAAACGTTGTGATAGTAAAGAACATGTAAACTTCCAGAAACGTTGTGATATGTGGCAAAACGCTGTGATAGTAAAGAACTTGTAAACTTCGAGAAATACTGTGATATGTGGCTAAACGCTGTAGAAAAGGGAAGATAACAACATTTCTGAAACAATATAAAACGCTGTATAAACATAAGGACAACACCATTTGAAATGCTGTAATATGTCAATTTTCCACAATATTTTTGAAAACGATGTAATATATCCAGGGACCTATAACAGCACGTTGGTAGGCAGCGTTCATCAAAACCCTGTTAAAGGCTATAACAACATTTTTTTTCAAAGCTGTGAATAGACATATTTCTTTTAGTGAAAAGAATTATTCCGCACCACATCGACAACTGAAGAAATATTAAAGGCCTTCAAAACCTAGAGCAACTCCCAATTTCAAGCGATTTCAAGCTGGAAATCGCCTCCTTGAGAGTCATGCTCTTAACCGGGCGAGATCGGTTAGAAAAGAGATTTTATGGTCAGATCCGAACCCGAAAACAGAAGAACAACAGCACCTTGTTTTCTTAGTCGGACGAGAGGAAGAAAGATTCGATTGGAAGGTTTCGTCCAACCCAACCCGCTTGCTGCAGATCCCTGTAGACATTTCAGATCTATGCTCTTACAATCCTTAGTTTCGAGATTGTACGGATCCCAACTCCAACCAACTAAATTTATTTTTTCGTTCTTATTTATTTTCGTTATAGTGTGTATTTCTTGCAATGAGCCAGAAAGAAGAAAATGAAGGAGACAAGTTAAAAATATAACAGGTGTGGGACTCAGTAGACAGGTCTTCGCACCCTCCTCTTGCACCGAGGAAGCAATTTGGTACCGTGGACAGTTTTTGTAGGAGGGTGGAGTTTGGCCTGAGTTATTGGAAAGTGTGCATGCAAGAGCTTCCTTATCCTCCGCAGTAGGCCCTCCGTTTCTAAATAAATTTGATTATCTCCAACTAACACTTTTTCACACATCCATAATAATTTATGTATTTGCTTTTGACGTTGGTGGAGTTAATCATCGAGAAAGGCTATGCTTCCCCTTTTTTTTTAAATAACAGGTCTTCACCCAATCTAAGTATAATCAACTAATCCCATAATACATAATGCACCGAGACTTGAAAATCCTTTGGTTTCCAGTTATATTTATTAGGAATATGTGGGATTCCCTATTGATGATATGTTTTGGTGATAACAGTTTTACATTCCTATGGATAGATGTGGTGGTGTTATTCAAATGTCATTCATACGTCAAGAACTCTATTTATTTTCGCTTTGCATTAGTTTATTAGGAAACAAAGAACTTTAATCCTAAATATATAGTCACATCGTGCAGTTTTCCTCTATTGCAATAGTTTTTGAGTAGCTGGATCTTCTATAACACCCCGTATTTTCTATTAATGTTATAATAATAATAAATAGAATACTTAATTTAAAATGTGAGAGTTAAGGGAAACGGGCTACGCCATTGTGTTCGTCTCGGAATTCTGGTTGAGATAGAGTCCGAGTTTGCGTGAATTGGACTTCGTATGAAGAAGTTATGATTGTTAGAAGTTTTCAGAAATTCAAATAAATTCAAACAGCTCGAAGGAACAAGTTCAAAATTCAAACAGAAATCAGAAGCGTGCTGGGCAGGAAAATTCCCGCCTAGGCAAGTCGACCAGGGGGTCGACCCTAGTGTCGACCTCCCCCCCTAGAGGTCGACCTGGGGGTCGACCTGGCCCCCGGCCAAATCTGAAATTTGAACGATTGCTGACTCGCTGCTAAGTCACTAGGGTTTCTGGATGAATCTGATCAGGTCTGAGTGGCTGTGATTAACCTTAGGTCCATCTGACGGCTATAATCAAACTGAAATTCTATATAAACAACTCAATGCCTAACCTAAAAACACACAAAATAATAAACCTAGAACTGAAATGCCGTCAATGGAGGACCTGGAATAGCCGTCACCCTTTTCAATTCAAAAGACGAGTAAAGAACTTGAATTAAGAATCAAATTAAAACTAGTTTAATTCAACGATCTTCATCAAAGGCGCGCATCTCCAATTTCAGAACGCACTAATTTCTTTTAGTTTGTTAGTTAGTTGTTACGCAGATTTAAACATTCTTCGATTAATCATGACATGTTGTAATTAGGGTATAGTATGATGCTTATGTATAAGATTTGATTCTCGTCTATCTTAAACTTTCGTTGTAATTAATCTCGTCTATATGCTTGTGGCGATGAACATGTTGTATATTTCTATATGCTTATGGCGATGAACATGTTGTATATTTCATGTCTATATGCTTGGGTGATGCACAACATTGTATGATTATTACGATTGGGTTAAGAACTTATTATGCCAACAAAATGGTGAAACATGTCATGTTGTAATTTGATGGTTATTTGCAAGTCTAGGATCTAAATCACATGCTTACATGTAGATTAACATTCATGAACAGTTAGAACCATGTCAAGTTGAATCTATTTACATCGTAAAAAGTTGGAATTGCAATCCTCTTACGTTTAACACACATAAGTTATCATGCTAAGTTGCAATTTAAAAATGGTTAGAGTAGTTTTCTTATGTTTTGACATACATAAGTTAGTATGTTAAATTATGGTTTAAAATCTTGTTTATGTGTTAAACCTACATGTTAGACCCATGTTAAGTTTACATGACTTAGTCACAAGTTCACCTTTAC
This sequence comes from Allium sativum, assembly GCA_030737875.1. NCBI lineage: Eukaryota > Viridiplantae > Streptophyta > Magnoliopsida > Asparagales > Amaryllidaceae > Allium > Allium sativum. The sequence continues at coordinate 534,330,264 of CM060915.1, forward strand.
CTGTTTAGTTGAAATAATGATGCATCTATGCCAAGTTACATGTGATAAGTTTAATGTATGCTATTTTATGTTTATGTCATGTTCCTTATTACCCCTTTTTGTTTATAGGTTTGGGCTAATTGGTTAGCCCAACGTTTTATGTAATTCATACGTACGTTCTACGGGGATAACGATGGGGAAACATGAAAACACATGGCATAGGTTTGTTCATAAAATGGTATATTTGATATACCATTTATTGTGAGCAATATTTGAAAAAAATAATTATGGCATGAGTAAATTAAAATTAATTTACATAAATAAATTTGACATATATAGAAAAATATGAATTTAGGATAGATGAATATGCCTAACCCGAGGTTAGACTGAGTTGTGGTGTAAATCTGCCCGGAATCGACCGAAATATCCAGTGACCACAACAAGACCTGTCTAATATGGGTGGTTAGTGCATCAAGCCCAAAAAGAACCTGAGGTTAGATTGAGTTGTGGTGTAAATCTGCCCGGAACCGACCGGCATATCCAGTGACCACAACAAGACCTGTCTAATGTGAGTGGTTGGTGCTTTAATAAATTAAAGCTAAGTCAGGATTGGTAGGGTTAAGTAAATTAGGAAAACACTTAATCGATTCAACATGTTAACTAAAACGAATGGGTTGGGTTAGGTAAACTTGGACACTTAACCAAATAAACATGTTGATTAGAAAACCCTAGTAACGGGGACCCATTTCAGCAGTAATCCACATAGATGTATCATAGTACCCTGAAACTAGGCAGGGTGGGGCACGATTACTGGGCTGAATTATAAGCGGTCAAAACGTCGGCGGTTGGTGGGCCAGTGTAGGTTCCGGCGGAGTATGAGCGTGCACGTAATCCGGAGTGGAAAAATCAGGAGATGGGCATCAGTAGTGTACACAGGATCGTTTGTTGTAAACACGTGGGCTGGTAGAACCAATGGTTAAGTAGGTGCAGAGACTATAGTAATGGGTGCGATCACATGTCCCTCTTATCTTATATTAGGGTATTGTCTTATGTTTTGTTATCACTGTCATGATCCCTTTTCTTGTTTAAATACTAGTAACCACTGAACTTACCAGACTTATTGTCTGACCTGTTTCCTTTCGTCTTCTTTTCTTCCGTTCCCCCCTCCCCCTCAGGTCCACAGGGAGGAAATACTCAAGCTTAATCAGACTCTTTACAAGCTTCAAGAAAGTAGATGTATGACTTGGACTCTCTTGCATTTGCGATGGCATTGGATATGATCCTTGGGGATTTATGCATCTATACTTTTTGGTTTATGCTTCTTTATTGAATAATCAAGACAGAAATTATGGTGTAATGTTTTGAAGTTGTTTTGAGACAATTTGATGTAATGCTTTTGTATTGAATTACGTATGAAATAAATATTTGGATTCCACTGCTTAAATTTATCTGTCTTGTAAATTTTTCTGTGCCTTGTACCTATAACTCTCCACTAAAGTTAAGGCATTCCCTTTGTGAGTGACCTTAATGGAGGTGGGGTGTTTCACTTGGTATCAGAGCAAAGGTTTACCAGATTAGATAAGAATTTTTGAAAAAAAAACTATTTTCAAAAGAAATATAAAGAAGCATTTTACAAGGAAAAGTGTTGTTTTAAAATATAAAAAGGCATAATCCCCAAAGCCATATGCACTATCTTTCTATCCTTCGTTTTGAATCTTTTCTTTTTCGTTTCAGCATGTCTGGGAATCTTAACCTTCCAGAGGGTGTGCCAATACCTGGCTGGTTCAGGAGGTACTTAGAGGCTATGGCCAACGATGCAGGCCCAGCAGATATTCCTCCTCCAGCTGCAGCGGTTCCTCCTCCTCCTCCTCGTGCAAATGCTTTCTCAAAGATCTGTATCGATTTTAGGGCCATGGGTGGAAAGGATTTCAACGGGACTGAATCATTCGTAGAAGCAAGGAACTGGCTCAAAGAAACTGAGGATCTGTTCATTATCTTCGAGGTGGACGATAGACAAAAGATACAGTTGGCAGTGTGGTTGCTCAAAGACAAGGCTTCCTATTGGTGGGAAATCACTAACGCTGAGAGGCTGGTTGAAACATGGATGGATTTCAGAGTATGGTTTGAGAAGAAATTCCTCTCATAAGCTGAACGAAGTTTACAGCTGGAAAAGTTCTTATCTCTTAAGCAAGGAAGTATGACGGTCAAGGAGTACGTCAATCAGTTCAATCAGCTGGCCCGGATTGGACTGGACTTAGTGAATACTCCTCATAAGAAGGCTCTCCGTTTTGTCAAGGGATTGAATGAGCCACTTCACAGCTTGGCTATGACCCACATACCTATGGGGGCTACTTACGAAAGGTTAGTGGACCTGGCACTCTTAAATGAGGTAGACAAATGCAAGAATGAGGCAAAAGCAGAAGTGCCTCAAGATAAGAAGGGGAAGGGTCACTGAACAAGAAGGCTGATCCAAAGAAAGGCGGGAAGAACAACAAACCCCATGATCTTTTTGATCATCCTGTTCGTACATTGTTTGATTCTGGTGCATCACACTCATTTGTATCTGCTGATTTAGTCGAATCTCTGCACCTAGACACTAGTTTAGTAGAGGATCCCTTGGTTGTTTCAAATCCAATCGGGGGCTCAGCTTATTAGTCAATGGTTTGTTTGGATTTGAAAATATCTATTCTAAACGTTGAGTTCAGGTGCAATGCCTATGTTTTGGGATTCACGGTCCATGGATTGATTCTAGGCATGGATTGGCTATCCAGTAATGGTGCCATCCTCGACTGTGAAAAAAGAGTGGTTAGACTCCTAACTCACCTTGGTAACACTCTTGAAATTTCTTGCAATCCCATGAACTCTGTTATGCTAAGCTATCTAGAATCTCTTTATGTGTCTGTTGAGGACTTGCAGTCTGTAAAGGTAGTCCGTGAATATTCTGATGTGTTTGAAGAGGTAAAGGGTTTACCCCCGAAGCGGGAGATAGACTTCCGCATATACCTCGTTGACAATGCAAAGCCCGTTGCTTTACCTGTTAGGCACATGGCCCCAAGGGGGAGAAAGGAGCTCAGCAAGCAAATCAAAGAGCTGCTTGAAAAGGGGTTCATAAGACGGAGTATTTCTGAATGGGGTGCTCTGGTAGTGTTCGCAACCAAAGCTGAGGGTTCGCTTCGCCTGTGCGTTGACTATAGGGATCTAAACAAGCTGACCAATATGTTTGATCATCTTGTAGGTGCATCGATTTTCTCCTAATTAGATTTAGCTACCGGGTTTCATCAGCTAAGGGTGGCTGAAGACAGCATTGATAAGACCACGTTCAGAACTCCTGATGGTTTCTTCGAGTGGCTTGTCATGCCTTTCGGCTTGACAAACACACCCGCTTACTTCGTTGATTTAATGAGCAGGGTGTTCCGAGAGTTCCTCAATAAGTTTGTGGAAGTCTTCGTAGACGATATTTTGATCTTCTCAAAGAATGAGGAAGAACATGCTCAGCATCTAAAAGAAGTCATGGATACTCTCCGTGCATATCAGTTGAAGGAGAAATTCTCCAAATGCCATTTCTGGAGAGAAGAAGTTAGATTCCTTGGACATGTGGTGTCCAAAGAGGGGATAGCTGTGGACCCCGCAAAAGTGGTTCCTGTGCAAGATTGGAAGGTTCCTCGAAACGCAACCGAAGTCCGAGGCTTTCTCGAGCTAGCAGGCTTTTATCGAAAGTTCATCAAAGATTTTGCAAAAATCTCAGCTCCACTAACAAGATTGACAAAGAAGAACCTAGCTTTCAATTGGGACTTGGATTGCGATATTGCTTTCCAATGTTTGAAAAGGGCTCTAACAACAGCCCCAGTTCTGACATTTCCTGATGGAAGCAAGATGTTTACAGTATACACAGATGCATGCGGAATGGGACTAGGCGTTTTTCTGATGCAAGAAAGGAAGGTAATGGCTTATGGTGGAAGGCAATTGAAAGTGCACGAGAAAAACTACCCAACCCACAACCTAGAGTTGGCAGCCATCGTTTTTGCGCTTAAGTCTTGGCGCCATTATCTTCTAGGTGAGAAATTTGAACTGTATACTAACCATAAATCATTGAAATACCTATTCTCGCAGAAAGATCTCAACTTGAGGCAGCAAAGGTGGATGGAGTTCCTCGCCTCGTATGATTTTGAGATTTCCTACACGCCTGGTAAGGGCAATGCAGTAGCAGATGCCTTAACTAGAAAGAAGCTAACCTTAAGCCCTCTCTTTGTGGAAAGGCAAAGCTTGGAGTTCATAGCAAGCTTTAACTTCAGACCCTCCACTGACTTTGTACCCGGCTTGCTGGCAACATTAGAAGTGCGACCAACTCTATTATACTCAATCGGAGCCGCGCAAAGAGAAGACCCTCAGCTAGTCGAAGTAATGGACAAATTAATTAGGGGTGAGTAAAGGCGATTCTAGAAGAGGCACACCATTCCAAACTGACCATACACCCAGGCAGAGACAAAATGTATAAAGATATCAAAAGAGTTTTCTTTTGGAATGGCATGAAGAAAGACATAGCTGGATTTGTTTCTAAGTGTTTAATATGCCAACAAATCAAGGCAGAGCAGAAAAAGCCTGGTGGTCTGCTCCATCCTCTGGAGGTCCCACAGTGGAAATGGGATAGCATCTCAATGGACTTTATAAATGGGTTACCTAGGTCAAGAAGGGGAAATACTAGCATTTGGGTAATAGTGGACAGGCTCACAAAAAGCGCCCACTTAATACCCGTCAAGAGTAGAAGGACTGCCTTATCTCTGGGATATATATATATATATTAAGGAGATAGTTCGACTCCATGGGATACCCTCCAGCATAGTGAGTGATCGAGACCCTATCTTCACGAGCGAGTTTTGGAAGAGTTTACAAGAGGCTGTAGGCACACAGTTATGCTTAAGCACGACCTATCACCCTCAAACTGATGGCCAGACAGAAAGAGTCAATAGAGTATTAGAAGACCTCTTGAGGCTATGCATTATTAACTTCGGAGGTACATGGGAGGATCATCTACCTTTGGTGGAATTCGCTTACAACAATAGCTACCAAGCCACCATAGGCATGGCGCCTTTCGAAGCTTTATATGAAAGACCATGCAAGTCACCAACTTGCTGGTGGGAGTCAACAGACAAGCTCATACTTGGACCAGACATGATTAGGCAGACTTCAGAAAAAGTAGACTTGATACGAAGAAGAATGAAGACTGCCCAAGATAGACAGAAGTCCTACGCAGACAAAAGAAGAACTGACCATGAGTTCGAAGTTGGAGACAAGGTGTTTCTTAAAGTATCTCCTTTGAGGAACGTCGTTCGCTTTGGATCCGCAGGAAATTAGTACCAAGTTTTGTAGGGTCGTTCCCTATCGTCGAGAAGATTGGGAAGATGGCTTATAGGGTACAGCTGCCCGAAAGATTTGCCGGGATTCATAATGTCTTTCATGTCTCCCACCTGCGGAAGTGCTTACACGAGTCTGCGGAAGTGGTAGAACCAAGTATGCTAGAAGAAGTTGAAGTTGAACGAGAAGCAACTGTGAGAAGAGTTCCAACCCGTATCTTGGGAACAGAGGTCAGAAAGCTATGCAACCGTGAAGTTAAGCTCGTCAAAGTTCAATGGAGCGACGCCGAGGAAGACACGACTTGGGAAACTGAGGACCGTGTACGCGCAACCTACCCTTTCCTTTTTGAGGGTACGTCTTTAATCTCTTTTTCCTCAAGTGCTCGTATCTATCTTTTTAGGTATATCTCCTCGATCCTATCCTTTATCCTTAGGTAGGAACCTATTTGGATGTAAACATGTAATTGAAACATTTTATGATTGATGGTTGCAAGTGGTTGCTAGTGGATGCATATACACACACATTAGGTACTAGATCGGCTCAGTCACTTCCATATTGCATATGCATATATGTATTGGTTTATGGATTAAAACTTGATGTGTTATCATATGGATGTTGCATTAGTATGAATGGTTGTGCACTCATGTAAGAAATTTTGAGTAGGAAAATTTGCATTCATAATGGACTCGTGACACTGACATAATTTGCATTAAGGAGGTCAAATGAATCAGTAGACCGCCCGATTTTGCATTAGATAAGGACATATACACACATTATGCATATGATCATGAAGCATTAGAAATCTTTTAAGGACAATGGACGCCTGTGTTTGATTGTTGAGTAGATGAGTGTTTGGATGGTAGGATATAAGTTCATCTTGACTTGAAGATTTTGGGGACGAAATCCTAAAAGAAGGGGAGAATGTAACACCCTGTATTTTCTATTAACGTTATAATAATAATAAATAGGATACTTAATTTAAAATGTGAGAATTAAGGGAAATGGGCTATGCCAATGTGTTCGTCTCGGAATTCTGGTTGAGATAGAGTCCGAGTTTGCGTGAATTGGACTTCGTATGAAGAAGTTGTGACTGTTAGAAGTTTTCAGAAATTCAAATAAATTCAAACAGCTCGAAGGAATAAGTTCAAAATTCAAACAGAAGTCAGAAGCGAGCTGGGCAGGAAAATTCCCGCCCAGGTAGGTCGACCAGGGGGTCGACCCTAGTGTTGACCTCCCCCCTAGAGGTCGACCTGGGGGTCGACCTTAGGGTCAACCTGGGGGTCGACCAAGCCCCCGGCCAGATCTGAAATTTGAACGATTGCTGACTCGCTGCTGAGTCACTAGGGTTTCTGGATGAACCTGATCAGGTCTGAGTGGCTGTGATTAACCCTAGGTCCATTTGACGGCTATAATCAAACTGAAATTCTATATAAACAACTCAATGCCTAACCTAAAAACACACAGAAAAATAAACCTAGAACTGAAATGCCATCAATGGAGGACTTGGAATAGCTGTCACCCTTTTCAATTCAAAAGACGAGTAAAGAACTTGAATCATAAATCAAATTAAAACTAATTTAATTCAACGATCTTCATCAAAGCCGCGCATCTCCAATTTAAGAATTCAGATTTCAGAATGCAAGAATTTCTTTTAGTTTGTAAGTTAGTTGTTACCCAGATTTAAACATTCTTCGATTAATCATGACATGTTGTAATTGGGGTATAGTATGATGCCTATGTATAAGATTTGATTCTCGTCTATCTTACACTATCGTTGTAATTAATCTTGTCTATATGCTTGTGGCGATGAACATGTTGTATATTTCTATATGCTTATGGCGATGAACATGTTGTATATTTCATGTCAATATGCTTGGGTGATGTACAACATTGTATGATTATTACGATTAGGTTAAGAACTTTTTATGCCAACAAAATGGTGAAACATGTCATGTTGTAATTTGATGGTTATTTGCAAGTCTAGGATCTAAATCACATGCTTACATGTAGATTAACATTCATGAATAGTTAGAACAATGTCAAGTTGAATCTATTTATGTTGTAAAAAGTTGTAATTGCAATCCTCTTATGTTTAACACACATAAATTATCGTGCTAAGTTGCAATTTAAAAATGGTTAGAGTAGCTTTCTTATGTTTTGACATAAATAAGTTTGTATGTTAAATTGTGGTTTAAAATATTGTTTATGTGTTAAACCTACATGCTAGACCCATGTCAAGTTTACATGACTTAGTCACAAGTTCACCTTTACCTGTTTAGTTGAAATAATGATGCATCTATGCCAAGTTACACGTGATAAGTTTAATGTATGCTATTTTATGTTTATGTCATGTTCCTTATTACCCCTTTTTGTTTATGGGTTCGGGCTAATTGGTTAGACCAACATTTTATGTAATTCATACGTACGTTCTACGGGGATAACGATGAGGAAACATGAAAATACATGGCATAGGTTTGTTCATAAAATGGTATATTTGATATACCATTTATTGTGAGCAATATTTGAAAAATAATAATTATGGCATGAGTAAATTAAAATTAATTTACATAAAGAAATTTGACATATATAGAAAAATATGAATTTAGGAAAGACGAATATGCCTAACCCGAGGTTAGACTGAGTTGTGGTGTAAATCTGCCCGGAACCGACCGGCATATCTAGTGACCACAACAAGACATGTTTAATGTGGGTGGTTAGTGCATCAAGCCCAAAAAGAATCGAGGTTAGACTGAGTTGTGGTGTAATCTGCCCAGAACTGACCGGCATATCCAGTGACCACAACAAGACCAGTCTAATGTGAGTGGTTGGTGCTTTAATAAATTAAAGCTAAGTCAGGATTGGTAGGGTTAAGTAAATTAGGAAAACACTTAACTGATTCAACATGTTAACTAAAACAAATAGGGTGGGTTAGGTAAACTTGGAAACTTAACCAAATAAACATGTTGATTAGAAAACCCTAGTAACAGGGACCCATTTCAGTAATAACCCACATAGATGTATCATGGTACCCTGAAACTAGGCAGGGTGGGGCAAGATTACTGGGCGGAATTATAAGCAGTCAAAACGTCGGCAGTTGGTGGGCCAGTGTAGGTTCCAGCGGAGTATGGGCGTGCACGTACTCCGGAGTGTAAAAATCAGGCACTGGGCATCAGTAGTGTACACTGTGCATCTTGAATCATGTCGAGTTGCCACCAGAGGGACTGATACACCCCATGGTGGGACCAGCACAGGTAGCTACAGTCAAGTGGGGGTCGAATGACACAGGACATGAATGCATACGAGTAGGAGCCGATCAGTAAGGGGATCGTTTGTTGTAAACACGTGGGCCGGTAGAACCAATGGTTAAGTAGGTGCAGAGACTATAGTAATGGGTGCGATCACACGTCCCTCTTATCTTATATTAGGGTATTGTCCTATGTTTTGTTATCACTGTCATGATCCCTTTTTTTGTTTAAATACTAGTAACCACTGAACTTACCAGACTTATTGTCTGACCCGTTTCCTTTCGTCTTCTTTTCTTCCGTTCCCCCCTCCCCATCAGGTCCACAGGGAGGAAATACTCCAGCTTAATCAGACTCTTTACAAGCTTCAAGAAAGTAGATGTCTGACTTGGACTCTCTTGCATTTGCTATGGCATTGAATATGATCCTTGGGGATTTATGCATTTTTACTTTTTGGTTTATGCTTCTTTATTGAATAACCAAGACAGAAATTATGGTGTAATGTTTTGAAGTTGTTTTGAGACAATTTGATGTAATGCTTTTGTATTGAACTACGTATGAAATAAATATTTGGATTCCGCTGCTTAAATTTATCTGTCTTGTAAATTTTTCTGTGTCTTGTACCTATAACTCTCCACCAAAGTTAAGGCATTCCCTTTGTGAGTAACCTTAATGGAGGTGGGGTGTTTCACTTGGTATCAGAGCAAAGGTTTACCAGATTAGATAAGAATTTTTGAAAAAAAAACTATTTTCAAAAGAAATATAAAGAAGCATTTTACAAGGAAAAGTGTTGTTTTAAAATTTAAAAAGGCATAATCCCCAAAGCCATATGCACTATCCTTCTATCCTTCGTTTTGATTCTTTTCTTTTTCGTTTCAACATGTCTGGGAATCTTAACCTTCCAGAGGGTGTGCCAATACTAGGCTGGTTCAAGAGGTACTTAGAGGCTAGGGCCAACGATGCAGGCCCAGCAAATATTCCTCCTCCAGCTGCAGTGGTTCCTCCTCCTCCTCTTCGTGCAAATGCTTCTCAAAGATCTGTAGAGATTTTAGGGCCATGGGTGGAAAGGATTTCAAGGGGACTGAATCATTCGCAGAAGCAAAGATTCTTGGATGCAACCTTTCCATTATTACCTTGAACGCAACCTTTCCATTATTTCTTTTCTATATTTGCAAGTGTATCCTTTTCAAGTGTATTTTCAGTGAACCAATGATTCTTGGAAGATCGTTTGAACATAGGTTGTTGAATAAATGACATACAAAATTCTAAAAAGTACTTTAGTATTGCTTCATACCTTTCTTACTATCTTTGGAGCATTCAACCTAACAGAAAGCTAACTTAGATTGCTCGTCCTACGACCATTTCCGTGGCATCAGACCATTTGTTAGTGGATTTATACTTTCTCCTTTCTTGAGTGGTAGACGAAAGAAAATTCCCATAAACGTCCTTTTCGACTGTTTTATCACCCTCAAATTGCGACTTTTGGTTTGTTATTTTCGAACTGACCATTCAACTTTCTTATCAAATTTTCAGATGGATAAAGCATCCTTGATCGTTGTTAACTAATGGGAGAAATGTAGTTTTGATCATAGTTGCAGTTTCATTGGAATGTGATATTTTGGGAATAATTTGAATTTCAAAAATTCAAGCAATGCTTCGAAATTTGTTGGAAACAATAGAAATTCTAATTTTACGGGCAGATATGGAGTTTGCTGAAACAAACCAAAATTTGAATTTTGATTTTTTTTCTTGGCTTAGAATTTTGACAGTGATGTCGTGTTTGACTACGTTTGAGAACTGAACATATTTAGATTGAATTGAGTCGGTTTCTCATTTTTGGTTCTGTGTTGTAATAGAAAATTGGCATATAAAGATTTTCCAGAATTTTCTTTTGATTTTTCAACATAATTAAGATTGTTCGTACATAATTTTTCAAAGTAAGAAACATTGAAGAAATTGATGTGAATAGGTGGTGTAAATTGTGAAATTATACAGATGAAAGAGGAGAGTGGAGAGGTAATAATAAAAAAAATTATCACTGCTTTTAACCAATGTAACAACCTACAAAAATTCGACGCTCGAATTTTCGACAATAATACATAACTTCATATTACTTGCCAAAAATATAAGTATCAAATCCCAGAACGTTAATAGAAAGAAATTAGAAGTTGAGAGAAGAAAGAAAGAAATATTAGAATAGAAGCATAAGACAATCAGAATCTCACAGCGGAACGAACAGAATATAATATATCAAGACTCTTTATACAAAATGAAACAGTATATATATGATTACAACATCAATCAATACACATAATTGAATAAACTAGCACCAGTAAATACGTGGAATACGTCTCGGCTCCAACTCCTCTTCTGAAAACTCCAACCGAAACCTAACCTGGAATATACTCAGTCTGCCCCGAGCACATTTGAAGCAAAGCAAAATTCACCCGGATCAGCTTGGAATACTTTCAGTGATAAATTCATAGCATAAACAACTTGTTTAACTTTAAAAATCCCTTTTGAAAGAAAAGGATAATAGTAAGACCAACCCACACATAAACACGGACGATTTTTACCTTATTATAACCCAAAATAGTTTTGATATATCAAATCGAGTGATATTATAATAGTGTTCATCAAACCAGAAATAAATAACCATATAGTAGAACATTTGCATCTCACACTCTACATATTTATTATAAAACCGAAAACCAGCAGGGCGCTTATTGGAGATTGGATTCCCATTATGACAAGGTATGGAACCACCTTCCGATCAGTGTACTCTAGAGGGGATACGCTGGGGTTCAACAAGAACATCTTGCAACCTGGCCACACATGACCGACCACTCATTTAACTTGAGTGTATCGAATATATTGTCACCCTTTCGGCTTTTTGTCGCGACCACCGAAATTCCCGAGAGATACAGAAATGAAAAGAAGTAACAAATATGAATGTTCTCTAGATTGGTGACAATATACCCTGCTTGGGAATGACCCACCTAGCCATGCTGTCTGTCTGATTTTTGTTATTTCCCGGTTATGAGGTTTGAGGCTAAGTTTACTTTCTTATAACATCTGCCTCCCATTCACTTTGAATGCCACATCGACAAATCCATCAAATCACTAATTGACATTTACACATATACTCTAGTTGTTAAGCTAAGAGAAGTGCCCTTTTCTGCCATCAACAGAAATATGTTTGTAAAAATCACCATACGTGATTCTTAAGAAATACTTTGTCAGACATTCGTCCATACAAGTCATCGAGGAACAGGATGATCCGAAGGCACCCTCCTACTGCATCCTAGGAATCACCCTATAGATCAGTAGCGAGTAGTCCTTGCAAATTCGTAGATCTCAATCACGACAGAACCACAATTTATCCCCAGGAGCGACCTAGAGATTATAAGTAATTCTTTCATTTCATGAAGATCTACTGTCTTCAACTGCTCCATCTTTATTTGCTGCAAGTTAGTTATGTACGCAACGTTGAATCAAAGTGGTTTTGGGTCTAGTCCCATCCCGGACTCTTCAAAACAACACGACAAAAAGGTCCTAATAATATCTCATTGATAGTTGGTGCTTTAACTATCAATCTCCAATGGTATGGCCAAGTATATTGGCAGCTCCGTTTCATTCATTAAAACTATATCATCGATTCTTAAAAATCGATTTATATTCTTATTTAAATTTCCATTGTTTTCATTACACTGGAAAACAATAATATATCTTCGCTCCACTCCACTAATTCCCTTTGAAAACATCAACGTATTCACCAAATCTTTGTTTCCTTTACTTTGGAAAAATCACTATATATACATTTAATTCCAAGGTATAAATATATTCATGCTTCAAACTTGAGTCACCAATGTTAAGTTACACCTCGTTTACTTTAAACTCACCAGTATCAATTGCATTTAAAATGTTGCAAATAACATAGCAACATCATCTTATAATAACCCAAATTCAATACCCTTACCGTTTCCAAGCTAATACCACCCCTTGATAATAGTGAAGCCATTCAAGTTGGGATATTTTAGTTACCTCTCAGACCTTGATCGAGACGTTCTTATCTTAGAATGGATAAAAGTTTGCAACACAAATCCTACCATTTCATTTACGATTTACTCACAAATAAGGTTTAAATAACAGTTCCTTGTATTTGCCACAGTTATTCCCCATTTAACTCTTTAACCCGTAAAATCTCTTTTGCATTGAAACCCGGTAATATAACTAGTTTGGTTTTACTTCCAAACCATTTACTCAGTCTTTTACACAAATTCTACTATGCCTCTTCTTTCAACTCATACTCGTTTTATCTAATCCAATTCCTTATGTAAACCTTATTTCAAAGCATCACCTGGATTTATACTCCTTTATAAACTTGATATTCGCTTACCAATCTCCTCTTTGATTTACTTAACTTGAATTCAAATCCTAATCTTCTTATGGAATCCATTTATCACTTCCCTTTTCGAAATCATATTTCATTTTATTTTACTTAATTAAGTGAAAATAAATCTTATTGAAATCTTTGCATTACTCGTCTCCTTATAAACTCCCAATTATACTTTGATTTCATTATCAAATTTCTTGCGTAAATCTCTTTCCAATTCCCTTGCTTATACTTAATTCAATCATTAAGTGACAATTTCTTAACAACGATACATTAGCTTCAAAGCTTGATTTTTTTTTTACTTGGTATACATCGCTGTTAACACGATTCATTTAAACTTGATCACTTCCTAATTGACTTCCATTTAACCAAATAAATTACCTTAATTATTAAAATAATTAATTTCATTATTAACTGAAGTAAAATATAGTTCACTTCGTTAAAAATAGATCAGTTGATCGCTTAACGACCTTATTAAATAATACTACTACACTTGTGATTTTATAAACATTTTTAAATATCATAAATAAAAAGATAATTAGTATTTTAGAAATATTATTAAAACAATGGTTTGTTAAACCATTTTTATTAGATTAATTGAAGATCGATCAATGTAATTATTAATTCCAATTAAACAACTGACTTCATCAATTTAACATCAGCTATTTATTAACCGATTTCACTTACTTCTCTCATCAGATTAATCTAATTATATTCCTTAAACGTTTCTCCTCAAAATAGTAATTTCAAAAAAAAAAAATATCAATAGGTTCAATTTGTTAAAAATACTGAAACCATTTATAAATATCGATTATTTTAAAACTTTATTATAAATAGAAATATTATTTAAAACTTCACTTCAGCTATAAAAATAAATTTTATAACTTCAATTACATCAATTCGCTTGACGGTGAACTAACGTCTTAAAAACATCATTTAGATCATTTGCTGCCAATAACTTAATCAATACCGTTTATTGATTATAAACATCACATCAACTTTGAATTTCAGTTCAACATTTAATATATCATCAACCATCACTATTAAATCAGAATATAATGTTGTTTGGGATAAACAGTTCATATTTCGATAATATGGAAAAATAAACAACATACAATATATTTGAGGAATCCGGTCGAATCCCTCCAACCTGTTCTTCCCTGCATCACGGATCATCATATCATATAATAACAACATATGAAATGAATATTTTAAAAATAAATCATCCATTACGACACTAATATAGATGTCAACAACGATCCATAGCATCCAAGGCATCCAGATATCTATGGTTATATGAATTTAACACATCTTAGTAGTCCAGAAAAGTGTGAGAATTAACTCACCTTTATTTCGATGGACGTTTCAGTGTTGATTTATATAATTCCAAACATAGGTTTGAAATTATATAAAATTCTAGTTGTCTTCAAATCTTTTTGAATCAGCTCGTACTCGTAATATTTTCCCATATGATTTCATTGCCATCTGTTTTCGCTGAATTCTGTACCCATATGAAATGTTTACGTTCGTTACAAGTTTTACTTAAATTAATTAAATTAAACATTATTACGTTTTAATGTCGGTTAAACATTATTAAATTTGACAGATAGGTTTTACATATTTTATTTCCTAGGGTAACATAGCAATGTCGGTTTGCAAAAGTTCGTGGGTTTGAAAACATGTTTTCTCAAAGATGTAGACTAATGATATTCTGTTTTTGTTTTAATATATGTATTTCTTTCGCAAAGCATGAGGCAGAAGACAAGTGATTTCTGAAATAAGAAAACTTCGCACATGGGTTTGTTTGCAGCCGACTTATTCCAGAGATCTTTTCCTTCTCTTTTCTTTTCAATTTGTGCGTCGGTGGACCAATTTGCATGTCCATCGTCCATAGATGTTTCTTTGATTGGACGAACGATTTTTCTTAGCGAAAATGACCAACGATTTTTCAAGGTAACGTTTAGCGCTAAAAACTCTACGCGCACACACGAGCCTCAGTTAAAACGAAATTCGAAGACACACAATCCATTAATAACAAATTATTATTAACATATATATTCAAAACAAAATTATATATATTTTTTCAAAATATACTAGTTTAGATTTTAAACTCAACACATCGAATTTTATAAAATAAATCGATATGTGAAACAAATATTTAAAGACCTTTTATATTATAAAATAAATCGTTAAAATTTATAAATGAATTACATAACGACTATTTGAAAATTTGATTTGGACATGAAACAAAATCTATAATATGAAAATTCGATTTTTCTGCTTCACTAAAAAATTATTATCTAACAGATTCAGACGTTCCTTGTTTCGAAGAAATTCGACTTATTTTGGATCATGTACGGACAGTTGAAATTCAAACATTACATTACGAACTACTGCGCCGCCGCAGTTCGTTTTATAATTAAAATTACAAACTAATTGTTCTAACATTGTTTAATAAACGAACTCGTAAATAAAATTAAATATAAACTTAAATAAATCCTCTTATATTACCAAATCGTACAATATCGCAAATTCAGCATTAGAACAACCAAACCAGTATTGAAAAACTGTAAACAAAACTAATTTCCATTATTTAATCTTCAGGTTTTTTTTTCCAAATGATCGATTATGAGGTTGACTCAGGTAATAGTTGATATCGGAATGTGATTCAATAGGAAGTTTGAAGTGTTCAAAAGTTGGGTAAGTCTTATACAAAGAGGGAAGCTCTAAATGCATCATTGTGGTATGGTGTTTTGTGATTCACGGTCTGGAAAGTTTCACTGTTTGAATTAATTGTATTTTTAAAACAATAGCAATATTTGTAGCACAGATAGAAAATAAAATACAGGTAGCAGTATTTAGCTAGGCGACTGATATGGATTGGGAAACGCAAGTTTAGAAAGATGGAGAGGAGAACGGGAAGAATTGTCATATTAATGCAATTTAACTTATTGAAAGTTGGTTACTAATGCTATCAGTAAGGCATCTATCCATGTTTCAGTGACAAATTTTTTCTTTTTGTCAGGAGCAACGGAGGGGAGGATATAACTGTGAAAATTGCATAATGTGGGATTTGACATTCCGATCTTCACTGCATAAGAAACAAATGGGAAAACACCAAATATCCAGTTGTTGCAGAGTATATACACATACATTCGAAAGCCGTATTTTATTTCAAATAGAAAGTATTTGGTTAACTAAAATGTTCTCAATTGAAAGAAAATTCTCAATGGAGATCCTAAATATTAAGCAGTTCTTATCCTTGGATTGCAACAAAAGTACAAACTGACCCTTGTTCTCAATGGAGATCCAGCTTACAGACTTCTTTATAAGGTGCCCCATGATTTTTTCATGATATTCTTCTTTAATATTTTTGTTTCATCCCATGTTCTGAGTTAACAAAGCTGAAGATTCAGATGGGAAGGAGGAACTACAGTTGGAAGAATTATAAAGCTTGTCATTTTATTCAATAAGAAATTGTTTTTTTTTATTGATACAGGATAGAACAGAAAGACCAGTTATATATACTAGTAAATGTAACGGTAAAATACATTATTCTGGGTAAGTGAAATATGGTTGTGTCATTGTGACTAGGGCTGTTATGGTAACGGTAAATTTACCGTTACCGTACCGTTACCGACAAATCGGTTACCGATTACAAAACAAAACGGTATACCGATTCAATCGGTACGGTAATGGTAATTTTACCGATTTACACGGTAAAAATTCGGTAAAAAAAAATTCATACCGTCGGTATCGGTAAATTACCGACATAGTAAACTGTTTATAATTTTCGAGCGTCGGATTTTGATCTACCGGTACTAGTTCATTAGGGTTAGTAATTTATACCCAAGGAAAACAATAAAACATACAGCCACAGGAGCCGTCATTTTTAGTTCACTTTTATTTCTACCAAATGAAAATTTTACTGTAATACTCTTTGTCTCTTCTAGTCTTCTTCATCAGCAGATCTCGATTACTTGGTCCAGAGCTGATGGCGACGCATCTCGTCCTCGTTTCCCTTTCTTTTTCCGACTCAAGAGCTGACGGCGACCGATTAGTTCCAGATCTCAAGCTCGATCAAAGTTCGAGCACTTCAGGCAGCTGCGGTAATTTTATTTCAAATAATAATTTTTATATTATTACCATGCACTTCACCCGGATTTGGTTTCAAACTTTCATGTTTCAACGGTGAACTTGGTGGCTTTAAGCCTAAGCAAAATCAATTAGACAATTACCAGGCGCCAACAGTAGAAAAGTACATGTTTTAAGTATAAACTGCCACATATATTAGTACCATGCGCCAGCAGCAGCAGTAAAGTATTCTAAGCAAGTCCTATATTGTAGTAATTTGAGCTAAATGAGGTTAAATTCCAATTTTTTCTTGAGAATTAATCCTTTAGATCAAAGATTGGTGTTGTTTGAGGATTCCTATGCTGCTGTAGGAATTATTTTAATCATTCCGAGATAATGTGATAATGTTGATTGTTGACATCAATCTCAGGTTTAGCATTGTTTAGTAGTCATTTTTTTATGCAAAGGCTTATGATACCAAAATTTTTATACATTTATTTGATAATATTTTTCTCCTTGCTAATATCATTTAGGTCTTTCAAATTTTTATGTTAACAATTACTGAAAATTTATATCATACTTAGAGTTCTTTGATTTTTATATTATCGATTAACACCTAGTAGTATATACACATGGTAAAAAATTGAGCAACTTTGATTCTAAATAAATCAATTGATCATTGAAACAATATGGTGCAATACAAACCTGCAGATTAAAATCAATTGATCAGTGCATTGTTAATTTTTTTATTGGTTCAGTCCAAAAGTTTAAGAGCATGGCTCTATTCAACAGCTTACATTTTTTATGCATAGTCATTTATTATTTTTATTGTTTACGTTTATTGTTTTTGTTTACATTTTTAATGCATAGTCATTTATAGTTACATAGTCTTTAATAGTTACACTTTAGTCAATAGCTTACAGGTTACATTTTTAATGCAGTCTAAATGTTTATTGTTTTTGTTTTTGTTTACATTTTTAATGCATAGTCATTTTCCCTATGTACACTACACTCTATTCAATAGCTTACAGGTTACATATAGTTGATAGTTCCATTCCTATTTAAGTGCTAAGGTATTCAATGCAGAATGTTTAATTGGTCAAAATCCTACCGTGAATGATTTCAACACGCACAAAATAACAATATATTTTAACAGCACATACAATTGTTCAATGACACAAAATAATATTTTAAGTGCTAAGTTATTCAATGCAAATACAATTTTTCTCTGTTCAACAGCATATACAATTTTGTTCTTCACATGTCTGTCTTTCCAGGCGTGAATGACAAAGCTGCACCTTCTGATCGACCGTCTTCTTCAACTTCATTTAATTGACAACGTTGTTGAAGATATATCATGCAGCAAAACAGTGGTCAGTGAGCAGATGAGAGAATTGGTGACTGAAACAAAACAGTAAGAAAAGGAGAAAACTGGTGGCTGAAGGGTTTTATTGATTCTAATGTTTAAATTTAAAAGACTGTATGACTGTAATATTTATGTTGTCTGTAAGACCGTAATATCCATGTTGTCTGTATGTCAGTCCTTGTTTCCCTTGAATTGTTTGCTGTTTTAAGATTTTAACTGAAGGTTTAACTAATATTTATGTTGATGATTTTATATTTATACTTATGATTTTAACTCAAAATTTATATGTTTGTGAATTTGTTTTGCTTTGTTTATCTGTCAATGAGAGCTGAAACTGCTGAAACTATATTATACTAGCATGTTTGTTAGATAGAAATATAAAGTTGCTTACTTTTCGAAAACGGTAATTTACCGTTACCGACAAAACGGTTACCGATGTATCGGTATACCGACAAAATAGTTACCGACGTATCGGTAACGGTAACGGTATGCATTTTTGATTTACCGAAGAAAATGGTATGGTAACGGTATTTGTATAATGGTAACGGTAACCGTTACCATAACAGCCCTGATTGTGACGTGGCACAGCAGGATAAACATAGCCATAATTAAATGTTTTGCTGACTCGTCATTGTGACGTGGCACAACAAGATAAACATAGCCATAATTAAATGTTTTGTTGACTCGTCGTCTATTCCAGAATTCACCATATACTTTCCTTTTATTTCCCCCCTTCAAATCTATGGTTGGCCATGTCGAACCATAGTTTGTTTCTGATCTTTTCTCCATTCACTTCGTACTTGACTTAAGTGCGCTGGATCTGAACTGTGAGCCTCAGTTGATTCTTCCTCTCTTGTCATTCGAACTGTAGCTTTAATATTTGGCTTCGAGCAGTCGATTTGAAGTTCTGGTTGCTGGTTAGCTACACTCGACATTGATTTTGTGTCGATTGGCCTGATGTTCAGGGCGTCGCGTAGTCTAGTAAAGTTTTTAGCTGAGAGAGCCTTGGTAAGTATGTCGGCTTTTTGATGGTAAGACGGTATGTAATTTACTTGTAGCTTTCCCTCCTTTACTTGCTCTCTAACGAAGTGAATGTCGATTTCTATGTGTTTAGTTCGTGCTGAATAGGATTAGCTGTCATGTATATCGAGGTTTGATTATCACACCATATTGTTGCTTTTTGATTGTTTAATAGATTTAGCTCCTTTAATATTGATTGCAACCATATTATTTCTGATGTAGCGCTGGCAATGCTTCTGTACTCCGCTTCCGCACTTGATTTTGAAATTGTTGGTTGATTTTTCGATGTCCATGATATTAGATTGTCCCCTATATAGATACAGTACCCTGTTACTGATCTTCTGTCATCGGGATCTGCTGCCCAGTCTGAGTCAGTGAATCTTGTGATATTTAAGTCTTTTCCTCCTTTTATTGTTAAGCCATACTGTATAGTCCCCTTTAAATATCTCAGTATTCGCTTTACTGCTTTCCAGTGTTCGTCCCTTGGATCCTGCAAAAATTGTGAAACTTTGTTAACACTGAATGAAATGTCTGGTCGTGTTATGGTTGCATATTGCAATGCTCCCACAACACTTCTGTACTGCTTTATATTATTTATAGATTCTCCCCTGTTTTTAGAGAGATGCTGACTAGATATCATGGGTGTTGGTTGAGGTTTTGCTTCAAGCATATCAGTCTTTATCAAGAGTTCAGTTATGTACTTTATTTGGCTGAGAACCATTTCTGTTTTTGATCTCCTTTGGGCTTCTATTCCCAGAAAATATGATAGACTGCCGAGATCTTTTATTGAAAATTGCTCATTTAGATACTGAGTCAGTTGCTTTAGCTCACCTTCATTGTTCCCTGTTACTATTAAGTCGTCAACATATATTAGTACATATGTTGTATAATAATTATTTGATTTGAGGAATAATGAAGTGTCAGATTTAGTTGGCCGATATCCCTGTGTCACTAGAGTTGATTTTAATTTATCGAACCATACTCTAGGAGCCTGTTTTAGACCATAAATTGCTTTCTTCAGTTTGCATACATAATCTGGATTCTGAATGTAGCCCTCTGGTTGTTGCATGTAGATTTCCTCTTGTAACACTCCATTGAGAAATGCATTGTTGACATCTAAGTGCTTTATATTCCATTGTTTGGTGAGAGCAATAGTGAGAATTAGTCTTATGGTAGCTGGTTTGACTACAGGTGAAAATGTTTCATTGTAGTCAAATCCATATTCTTGTGTATATCCTTTAGCTTTGTATCTTTGAACAGATCCATCTGGATTTCTTTTTGTTCTATATGTCCATCTGCATCAAATTAAATTTTTGTTAGTTGGTAGTTGAACAAGTTCCCATGTTTGATTATTCACCAGAGCTTTATACTCTACGTCCATAGCTTCTCTCCAGTTTTTATATTGTGCAGCTTGCTGGTATGTAACTGGTTCATCTGAGTAGATAGTTGCTATGAGCAATTTTGGTTTAAAAATACCACTTTTAGCCCTGGTTATCATCGGGTGCCCAATATTTGTTGATGATTTTGTCTCTGATTGGCTTTCTTGATTGACCGTAGTTGCTGGTATATTGTTGTTGGTTATACTTCTGATGTTGCTTTCAATGTTTTGGCTCTCATTTTCTTCTTCTTGTTGTCTTTCAGGTGAGTAGTTGGCGAGGCTGATTGGCTCTTCATTGCTGGTATTTGGTGTAACTCATCCGGTAGTGCAGTTTCGATTGCCCTCAATAGCCACTGCTTTGTTAGTACCTGCTAGAGAGTCTGTATAGTATGGTATGCCAGGTATGCTACTCTTACCTGTGATTACTTTATTTGTGGTTTTGATGTCTGAACTCTTATATGGAAATACCTCTTCATTAAATATCATATGTTTACTGATGAAAATTCTGCCATTTTCATCTATACATCTGTATCCTTTTTGCTTTGTACCATATCCAATAAATGTACATGGTTTGGATCTGAAATTTAATTTATTTGTGTTGTATGGTCTTAAGTATGGGAAACACAAACATCCGAAAGTTTTAAGACTTTGGTAGTCTGGTTTGATGTGATATAGTTTTTCAATGGGACTAAAGTCTTTCAACACTGTTGTAGGTAATGAAGACAATAGAGCAGTTGGAGTGTGAACACGTTTTTATCATATTTAGCATGCTTTGTCATTATTTACTAGCCGTTAGGCTCATGCATACTTGGTATATTTAATACTAGCCGTTATGCTCATACATATTTGGTACATTTTGTACTAGCCGTTGGGCTCATAGCACTATATATATGTGCACTTTGTATCATGTTTTGCATCAATAAAAATTGCAATTGTTCCTCTCTAATAACTCTCCTCCTCATCCCTTAATATGGTATCAGAGCCAAATTGCCGAAAGGCTTAATCATCAAGCAGAAAGTTGTTTTTGTTTTATGGCCAACAACAATGAAGTAACCTCCGCTGTTTCAGGAAGCTTGGGGTACATTGCTCCACCTAACCATCATGACCTGATTAAACCAAAAAGCCAAATTATCACCACATCTCTAGACGAAGACAATTACATTCTATGGAAATATCAAGTAGAGATCGCTTTAAGAGGGTATGATTTACTGCAGTACATTAATGGGACAATAACAGTCCCACCAGTGACAATAACCAATTCGGAAGGAGAAATTGTGCCTAACACAGACTACACAAAGTTTCAAAAACAAGACAGCCTCCTCTCCTCATGGCTCCTATCGTCAGTAAGTTCGAATTTATTATCACAAATAGTTGGATGTAGCACGTCTTATGAAATATGGAAAACAGTTGAACAAATTTTCAGTTCACAATCAGCTGCTAGAATCATGCAATATAGAAGGGAATAACAAAATTCTAGAAAAAAGGAGGCAAGCATGAAAGAATACTTAGGAAAAATTAAAAATCTGTGTGACAAGCTAAATGCTGTTGGTCATAAGATCAGCGACAATGAGCAAATCCTATTTATTATTGGTGGATTAGATGAAGAATATGAATCTCTAGTAACTGTGTTAGCCACACAACAAGCTTTACCTGATTTACAGTTCGTTCGATCAGCACTCCTTGCTCATGAAGGCAGAATTGACCAAAGAAAAACAACACAAAATAAGTTCTCTGCCAATTATACCACAGTCAGAAATAAGAAGATACAACGAGATAACAACAACTATCGTGTGAAATGTCAAATATGCCAAAAGTTTGGTCACATGGCGAACAAATGTTACTTCAGGTATAATTCAGACATAGGTAGACAACAGGCAAGACAAAATTACTTTTCACAAAGAAGAGCACAAGCAAATATGGCAACAACAGGGAATTCAACTCAAAATAATAATAACGCAAACCGAAGACATAATGCTGCAGATGATGATGAAGTAAAAAATGAAGACAATGGCTTCGAAGAATGGTACCCTGACTCAGGAGCGACTCACCACATAACTAGCAATCTTCAAAATTTAAACATTGGGAGCAGAAATTACTCAGGTATGAGAAATTTGCATATGGGTAATGGTAGTACTGCTAGTATCACACACATAGGCAAAGGGACTATCTTTGGGAAAAGACAACTCAAATTAAACAATCTTCTTAGGGTACCTACGATTAATAAAAATTTGTTAAGTGTATCAAAATGTGCCAACGACAATAATGTTTACTTTGAATTTCATCCTAAGTTTTGTTTAGTTAAAGATTCCCTAAATCATGAAATATTACTTCGAGGTAACCTATACGATGGTTTATACAAATTCAAGACTGCAAACTCAAGTGGAGAATTCTGGTATAATAATGTAGATGCTAGTAGTGAAATTGACTGTATTAGGAATAGTTGCAATAATGTTGATTATGACAATAATAGCGATGAATGTAACGTGATTAATTCTTGGCATATAAAATTAGGACATCCTAATATGGAAACTGTTAAGACTGTTCTGCGTAATAATAACATTCATTATAAAAATGTACCTATCAAACACACATGCACGCACTGCCAACTCGGCAAGAGCCACAAGCTCCCTTTTAGTGATTCTGAAACCAGCTATAATGAGCCACTGGAACTTATAGTCGCTGACTTGTGGGGACCCGCGCCTCTAAATTCATATCAGGGACACAGTAATTATCTTTCTTTTGTGGATGCTTATTCTAGATATACTTGGATATACATGCTGAAAACTAAATCAGAAGCTTGCAATACAGTTATGCAATTTATAACTCATGTCGAAAAACAAATGAACAGTACTGTTAAGGTTATTCAGACAGATGGGGGAGCTGAGTTTAAACCTCTAACTAATTACTTTCTCAAAAGAGGGATCAAACATAGATTAACTTGCCCGCATACGTCCGAACAAAACGGTTTAGTCGAAAGAAAACATCGACACATAGTAGAGACTGGTCTAACTTTGTTATCACAAAGCTCATTACCCATGAAATATTGGAATGAAGCTTTCTACACATCTGTATTCCTCATTAACAAGTTGCCAACTAAAGTCTTAAACAATAAAAGCCCACATGAAATGATATACAGTGTTAGACCAGAATATGGTTTTCTGAAAGCCTATGGGTGTCTATGTTTTCCATGTTTGAGAGACTATAACAATCATAAACTAAGTATGAGATCAAGCCCATGCACATTCATTGGGTATGCACAAAACCAAAAAGGTTATAAGTGCATGGACAAAAATGAAAAAAAATATATTTCTAGGCATGTGATATTTGATGAAAACAAGTTTCCTTATGCAGAAAAGCAAATCGGCAAAAAGGATGGGGAACAAAGCATAAACAATAACATACGGTTCGAGCCATTCATTACTGAACCACCTTCAATCGATAGAAATGAAGAGCAACAACGCACAAGCAATTTAAACACCCAGGAAGAAACTATGGATCAAACAAACGAGCAAACCAATGAGACACACAATGACTCAGAAGATACAAACATACATCAAAACATGCAGCATAGTGAAGATACAGAAAACAACAACAATGTTGACAATACCAGCAACAATGATACACAGCAGCAAACACCACCACAATCAACTGGACATCACATGATCACCAGGTCAAAGAGAGGCATCTTCAAACCCAAAGTATATAATATTTCTGCCAATGAGATCGAACCATTGAATTTCACTCAGGCTATAAGATCAATCAAATGGAAGGAGGCAATGGACACTGAATATAAAGCTCTCATAAAAAACAACACTTGGAGCTTAGTGACTCAACCAAAACACAAAAATGTGATTGGTTGTAGGTGGACATACAAAATAAAAAGAAAAGAAGATGGATCTATTGACAAATACAAGGCCAGACTGGTTGCAAAAGGTTACGCGCAACAATTTGGTTTTGATTTCAATGAAACTTTTTCCCCAGTCATAAAACCCACAACCATCAGAATTATACTGACCATTGCTTTAAATAAAGGGTGGAATGTGAGGCAACTGGACGTCAACAATGCTTTTTTGAATGGGGAATTGACTGAAGAGGTATACATGCAACAGCCTGAAGGATATGGTACTGGTGATAAAGTATGCAAACTACACAAAGCAATATATGGCTTAAAACAAGCTTCGAGAGCTTGGTATGAAAAGCTAAATTCAACTTTGTCTAACATGGGTTTCTCACAAGTTAAATCGGACAATTCTCTATATATGAAGAAGGGCATACATGGAACTGTGTTCATTCTAGTATATGTTGACGACATGCTAATAACAGGAGACAACAATGAAGAAATAAACAGAATCGTTCACAAGCTGGATCAAAATTTCGCCATTAAAGACTTGGGGGAACTAAAATATTTTCTTGGAATACAAGTGATTAGGAAAAACAATGGTGAATTAATATTATCCCAACAAAATTATATCACTGAAATACTGCAAAGGGCAAATATGCACAAGGCAAACTCATTACCTACGCCTATGATTAGTAACCTAGGACTATCTAAGCATAAAGGAGAAGCTATCGACAATGCCAAACAATATAGAAGCATAATAGGAGCGTTACAATACGCAACTATTACTCGACCAGACATATGCTACAGCGTCAATAAACTCAGTCAATACATGCAGAACCCTTTATCAGAACATTGGACGGGATTAAAGAGAGTGTTACGATACTTACAAGGCACAAAACATTACGGTATACGCCTAAATTCAGAAAAGGAACTTAACCTACAGTGCTTTAGCGATGCCGATTGGGCCAACGATATTGACGATCGAAAGTCTGTCTCAGGATACTGCGTTTACCTCGGTTCCAATATCATTTCCTGGTGTACGAAGAAACAACATACCACATCAAGATCTAGCACAGAAGCTGAGTACCGTGCACTGGCAAGCGCTACAGCCGAAATCATGTGGTTAGAATCACTGATGGAGGAGCTTGGTTTCACTCCAAGACGAAAGCTAGTCATTTGGTGCGATAATAAGAGCACGGTATCTTTAACTCTAAACCCTATTCAACATTCAAGGATGAAACATCTTGAAATTGATCTCCACTTTGTGAGAGAAAGAACGCAATCAGGAAGACTTGCAATATGTCATGTGCCCGCATACTATCAGAGAGCAGATGCTCTCACAAAGGCCCTTTCGACCAAAAATTTTATCAGAATGAGAGAGGAACTTCGCGTTATCAGTGCAGGCGGAAGCCAGAATGAGCAAGGAAACCCCAGTTCGAACTGAGGGGGCATAATGAAGACAATAGAGCCGTTACAACAGAGCCGTTGGAGTGTGAACACGTTTTTATCATATTTAGCATGCTTTGTCATTATATTTACTAGCCGTTAGGCTCATGCATACTTGGTATATTTAATACTAGCCGTTATGCTCATACATATTTGGTATATTTTGTACTAGCCGTTGGGCTCATAGCACTATATATATGTGCACTTTGTATCATGTTTTGCATCAATAAAAATTGCAATTGTTCCTCTCTAATAACTCTCCTCCTCATCCCTTAATAGTAGGCATTCTATTTATTAAGTATACGGCAGTGTTGAAAGCTTCTGACCAAAATTTTAGTGGTAGCGATGCATGAGCCAATAAAGTTAGTCCAGTCTCCACGATGTGTCTGTGTTTCCTTTCTACTAAGCCATTTTGTTCAGATGTGTAGGGGCAAGTGGTTCTGTGTATAATTCCCTTAGTTTTGAAAAATTCACTTAGGTTCTTATACTCAGAGCCACCATTAGATTGTAACACTTTAATTTTGGTATTGAACTGATTTTCAACCATATTAGAAAAATTAACAATAGTAGCATAAGTGTCAGATTTTGCTTTTAGGAAGTAAATCCAGGTTAGTGCAAGCATCCACAAATGAAATGTAATACTTGTAGTTAAAGTCGGTGCAAACAGGGGCAGGTCCCCATAGATCAGTAGCTATTAATTCAAATGGTTGTGTGTAGTTAGTTAAAGAGTATGTAAACGGTAGTTTGTGGCTTTTGCCCATTTGACAATAAGTGCAAATGTAGGGATATGATATATCATCAAAAGCAATTTTATTATTCCTAAGAACTGTTTTGACTACATTTACACTAGCATGACCCAATTTGTAATGCCATTTATCAAAAATACTTTTATTATTTTCTTCAAGTAGCATGACACTCTTTAGTATTGTTGTCATGACCATCAACTTTAAACTGATACAGTCCATTAATAGTATTCCCTTGCAATAAAATTTCCTTAGTCAGTATGTCGCTGACTAAGCAATATTTCGGGAAGAATTCAAAGTAAACATTGTTATCCTTTGCAAATTGTGATACGCTTATCAGATTTTTCTTAATATTGGGTACCCTAAGTAGGTTATTTAAATATAGTTGTTTTTTACCATTAATTATAGCATTTCCTGTGTGAGAAATTTTTACACACTTACCATTACCCAAGCTTATAGTTTGATTACCTCGATACTCCTTGTTTCCGAGATTAAGATTTTCCAAGTTGCTAGTAATGTGATTTGTTGCTCCCGAGTCTGGATACCAGTTGTCGTCTTGAATGTCTTCTCCTTTGGCTTTGTCATTTTGACTATAAGCTCTGTTGTTAATGTTTTGATTTATCCCTTCTGTTTGAGACACAACCATGTTGACATTAGGATTGCTTCCTCTTTGACTGTTGTTACCTTGATTTGGTACATGGTTTGAGTTAAATCGAAAGTAGCACTTTACCGCAGTGTGTCCAATTTTCTCGCAAATTTGACATTTATGTCTGTTGTTAGGGCTCCATCTGCCACATCCTCGTCCACGATTAGAGTAACCAGCTCTTGGACTAGTGTTATTGTAATCACCTCTTTGACCAGTGTCGTTGTACCTATTACTTTGATTTTTCCCTCTGTTACTAGTAGTGAAGTTCAGTGAGTATTCACTTTCTGATGGCTTTTTGTCGTTGATCCTTGCTTCGTGAGAGAGTAGTATAGCACAGACATCGTCCAGTGGCGATGTTTCCTTTTGTGATGTTATGACGGCTACTACGGCTTCTTAATCGTCTCCCAGTCCATTTAGTAATGACAATACATGTTCAGATTCATCTATGTTGCTGCCAGCAGCCTTCAACATATCGCAAATATTTTTTAATTTGGATATGTATTCTCTCATACTTAGATTTTCTTTTCTACAGTTTTGTAGTGGTCTTTTATAAAATAGCGATTTTGCAGCTGATTGTGAGTTGAACACTTTCTTCATGGTTAGCCATATATCACTGGCTGTTTTACAGCCTATGACTTGAGATAGTAGGCTGGGATTGATGGATGACAACAGCCATGCACTGATGAGTCTTTCCTGTTTATGATATTTTGTATACTCGTCGTTGCTAATGACTCTGTTTTCTTTGTCAGTTATATATCTTGCTGGAGTTGATAGCGTGCCATATAAGTAGCGTTCCAGTCCGTAACCTTGCACGGCAGTTTCTACTTGAAGTTTCCACAATAAATAATTGGTTTCTTCAAGTTGGAATGGTGATTAATTGGCCTTGTGGGCTGATGATTGTTTTGATCAGTTGTTCGGCAGATGACATGGTAGCATTGACGTTGGAAGTAGTAGAGTTCTCTTCAGACATGATTATAGATCATATATCTGATTCCATGAAAGAGTAAGCAAGCGCCTTATTGATTTCAATCAACTTGAATTGTTGTAGCCGTTAGGCTGTTGCTGCTCTGATACCAAGTTAACAAAGCTGAAGATTCAGATGGGAAGGAGGAACTACAGTTGAAAGAATTATAAAGCTTGTCTTTTTATTCAAAAAGATTTTTTTTTTTTTTTGATTGATACAGGATAGAACAGAAAGACCAGTTATATATACTAGTAAATGTAACGGTAAAATACATTATTCTGGGTAAGTGAAATATGGCTGTGTCATTGTGATGTGGCACAGCAGGATAAACATAGCCATAATTAAATGTTTTGCTGACTCGTCATTGTGACGTGGCACAGCAAGACAAACATAGCCATAATTAAATGTTTTGCTGACTCGTCGTCTATTCCAGAATTCACCATATACTTTCCTTTTATTTTTCTGATTTTTTTCTTTGATATAAATATAATAATAATATGATATTTGATTTTGGTTGTTGTTAGTATTGTTCTGATGTTAGGCTGTTATGCATTACTCCCAGCAGATGATAATATTTTTGTTTCATCCCCATGTTCTGATTTTTTTTCTTTAATATAATTATATACTTGTACTAATATGCTTATATTTGTTGACATTTTCCTATGTTCCCTTTCACCCATGTATAAATTTTGTTGTACTTCTTATCTGCACCTCAAGATCGTTTTGCGAAATCTATGCTTTGGTAAATACATTTATTTCTTTATTATGGTTTATAATTTGCAGCTCATTTGATGGAACACATCAAAATCTGTATGTATTGATGTGCAACTACATGGGTGAATGGTTAAGATGTTTACTATTTTTAATACAAGTATACAACCTTAACTTTTGTAATTAAATAAAGCTTATGGTTGTCTGATCCTATAAGTTTGCAGGGGAAGATGTGATTTAAGAATAACACGCGCAGAAAATATCAACCTCCCACCTCCACTTCTTTCCGGATTTGACCTTTCATGGCTGATTCTTGATCGTGCTGGTGTGGTGATTTTGAAATGGCCAGGCACATTTTGCATGTGCATCAAAATCTAGAATCTCCTTTTCTGGGCTCACCCCACTTGAACATTATGTTCTTAAGTAATGATTACATTGAATTTATATTTGTCCTTTAATCTAAACGTTTTTTAATTTATATTGGTTTCCGTTGGGTATAGAGCTTATATTTTTGCTGCACGAAGAGCTTCTCCATCGGTCCCTAGGGAGATAGAAGAATATATTGCTTCTGCGTACTCAAATATTCGCCAATTAAAACTAAGATCAAATGTGCCACAGTAATACACAACCATCAGAACTCTGCTCAGCATTCTTCAGATATCAATTGTATGCTTACCCTTGTTTTTTTTTAATTTTAACTAAGCCATTGTTTGATTAGTATTTGCTGACTATTTATAAGTCATATCAATATGTGAATTTTTTTTTTTTTAAATTTTTCCAGAGGTTTGGTTCGAAAACTGAAGCTGTTTGCTTATGTTGCTGAACAAGAGAGGCGAGTTGGAAGTCCATAATGCGGAGTATATTCAGGAGTCAAGAAGGCAAAACAGTGGGTATATGGACGAAAAATTTCACTAATATTTTTCAGAGGTATACATTAGATGTTCGAAAAATTATTTGTTCATAACACGGTTTAAATTTTAAATTGTGCCCATTCAAATATTTCTTGCCTATTTCAGTAAGAGAATTTATTTGTGGTGCTAGATGAAATTTTGAGAGATTCCGATCCCCAATCAGCTGGGATCAAAGCAAATAACAACTTCAGTGTCTTTCAAGATACTGTTAATAATGACCATTTCGGTATGATCATTTTCTTTTCTGAACTTTTCTTAATATTGTCATTTTTCAACAATCAATACATTATTCTTCATATGTTTTTACACGGTATACCAAAGTCTGATGGATACCAAAAAAAAGGATGCTACAATGCTCTTTTTTCTGTATAAAAAAGTTGATTCAATGATGAAACCATTGGTAATTAAACTCCCACTGTGCATCGTCATCAATCTATAGAAGAGCTTTGACACTGATTTAATAGCTTGCTGATTTTGTAACGACCACTTTAACGGCGAAATCTATGTTACTGTCATCTTCACTCAACTGACAATGACATATTCTATCAACAATGTGCATGTGTTATTTCCTTAAAGATCTGTATATTTTGTTATAAGGTTATGGATATATTGCTATGTCACTATCTGGAATCACCCCATCCTGGAATATTGGCAGTAGCTTCGTTTAACTTTTTTCACAAAGGTAACCACACTTTTAGGAACTCCTGGTGGAACCAATGAAAGATTTCTTGGTGGTGGACCATTGAATTTACTACTTTGTACTCTGGGTTCTTTTATGTACCGTGGTCTTATATTTTGATGAGATATAGATAGCGATTTTTTGTCAAACATATGATATATTAGAAATTTTGTTCGTTGCAAATTGTTTAGGGAACTTCCAGTATACTGTATTGCGTAATGTTGCATAATTTACTGAATCAAAGTTGTTGTTTGAATCGAAGTTGCATAACGCTACCTAAAGCAAGCAAGTTGCTGAACCTCTAAAAGGAAATTGATGATGGTGTCTGGATTGTGACTGAGAGCTGTTTAATGTGGTATGATGCTGTGTTTAACTGATGAATTATTGCTACTTTGGTCAGTGATATTTTGTTGCAATTTGAATCTTTGTTGAACTTAGTTTGAGTAGATTCATGCTTTGGTTTGAGGCGCTCATCACTGTCTTGATGATGACACTTAAATAAAACTTTTATACTGTATTTAACTGAATACGTAACCAAATCCAGGTGGCGGTGTATTTCAATGAGTTCGAACAGTGCTGAAAAGCTGTTGTTGAGCAGAGGATCTTCAAATTGCATAGCAAA
The DNA here is from genome assembly GCA_030737875.1 of Allium sativum. Lineage (NCBI taxonomy): Eukaryota > Viridiplantae > Streptophyta > Magnoliopsida > Asparagales > Amaryllidaceae > Allium > Allium sativum. The sequence continues at coordinate 534,361,634 of CM060915.1, forward strand.
TGCTAATGCTGTAGACGGGGACTGTCTCTAGAGAAGTTGAGTAGCATGGATACCAAAATGGGATGGAATCAACATTCTTTGCAAAGTTTACTAGGCAACGTATAAAAAAGCATTCCACGGTTCCACCAACAGTCTAATATAGTATAGTAAATAATAATTTGTGAATGTATACATGACACAATTACCTTTACTATTAAGCAATGCAGAGTGTGTCTGCAGCATTTTCCCTATTGGAATGATCACGGTTAATTACAATAAAAGTGTTCTTTAAACCATAATCCATTTTATCTGAAATAAGTGTTTAAAGATAATATGCCCTTTGTGAGAATGTAAAAGACAATTGCAATTATGAAATTAGTGCATGTTTATTTGTCTTCTATAATAAACAATTCACAAATATAATGATGAATTATAAGCAAACACTTGTTTAATTTCTTATTTCATTTTATAAAATTGGTAATGATTTAGAATATATTAAGTAATAGAATTTACATATTTGCACTTATTTTCATCTTTTAACTAACAGAGTGAATTTTTCATTAATTTTTGTTTAGGAATAAGTTAATAGATTTTTCCTCTTTGATATCAGATAACTTGACGGTCGGTTTTTCGCACCATTGTGCTGTAATACTAGTTATCTAATTTTATAGTATTGTAGTACTTAAAATAATTAGTTTAGTTATATAATACAAAGTCATTTGTTACAAATAAATCAAATCTTATTATAAACATAAAATTTACTGTACAAAACTTCTCCAAACATGAATTTATGTTTACATTAAGTGAATCCATCATTTGAATAATAATATATCCTTCAAGTTCGGTTAAATTGATTTTCGATCGAATTAACCGAAATTAATTCGCTTCGGTTCAATTTGAATTTTTTCGGTTTCAATTTGATTTAAGTATTTTTACTTTCAAATCAACTGAATTGAACGAAGGTTCATCTCCGTAAGATTGTGGTTTTGGCTTTGCAACATAGAAAAGAGCAGCAGACCCCGGTCGGTAAGGATGATGCGCTAATCGACGTTTGTGTGAGCCTTTCATCAATAAGAGCACTTACAGCAGTGTAGATTTGAGAAAAAATGAGGAGAATTCCCCTTTTTTTCTTCTTCTTGCACTCCAGCAGCGTAGATTTGGGGGTGAGGAAGAAAGAAAAGTGAGAGCTCTTCGCGTTTTTATTTTTTAGAGTGGATCCTAAACGGTAAACTGAAAACCATTTGCCACTGCTGGATGAGTGGGAATGATTCATGCTTTTTTTAAACTTCCTCGCACCCAAATTCAGTCTGCTGTTGTGAGTGCTCTCTACAATAGCCGTAAAACTTTTCATGGTTATCTGTACCTGCGCTTTCGTTTCCGTCTTTGTCAGTTATTCCCGCCAAACCTGAAAAACCCTAGCTAGCTTGTTACAACAAAAGAACGCCTTCAAATAGTTTCCACTCTGGCAACAAAATGCAAGTAATTTGCCAAGAACAAAGGGCTCTTTACACCAGGCCCTTAACAGCTAGTCCGTCCAGTAGTACAAAATTCTACCTGACGAAAAGCTCCTACAAACAGTCGAGGTATCCCACATGCGGCCTCGTCATCCTTCTCGGGATATTTTACAATTTTAGATTGGCAAGTAAGTGGGATGCTTTGTTTAAAGACGGCTGGTGGATTGGGGAAGCAGTAAAGGTCATTGAAGGAGACGGCGGGAGAAGGAGGTTCGCGGTTAGGTTTTGCAGTAAAGAGAAGGACGAGGCGGTTGCATTTGGTACCGATGAGATTCGCATTCATTCAGATTGGACTGACGATATTTCGGTTTCGGTCCATGACTAGAAATGTACAAAGCAGCCATTCAAGTTTGTTAGGTATTGTTCAGATTACGTTTGCTGATGTAAAGTCATAATCAATAACCTATGTGTCCCTTTGCTAGTGCAATTTTAGCCGTTGGTGAGTTTAGCTTGGTTGCCTTCTGATTAGGAAGCAGTTTTTTTGTTGTGTGCTGCTTCAAGTTGTTACATATTTGGGTTAAAGATAGCTGATCAACTTTGTTTAGTGCTTAGTAGTTACTTTCTAATTTTCTTCATTGAAAGTTAATGTATTATGAGTAATATTGAAGGTCAGGGTTATATTTGATGCTTCTACATGCAGCTCCCAACTTGCATTGCTTCTTCTTTTGTATGCTGACTTAAGTTTATTTATCTATTAAAATGATCTCTAGTTAACAGTTTGTAAGCTTCCAAGGAAGAACAATGGAAGACAACAACAATCAAATTTATAATTGCTAGAAATTTATTTAATGACATTCCACTACAGTTTGTGGTTGTTAGGTATTATTCTTAATCTTTTGGTATTTGTATGTTGAATATGGTATGATACTCCAATTGCTTTTCCTTGTATTCTGAAGTTAAATCATCTGAAGGATACTAAAACACTAAGAGTATTATTGCATGGTACCTGCATTCATAAGTCTCAAACCCACAACCATCAACATGATGAAAACATTTGAATGTAACTTCTGGTGGTTTATAGACACCAGACTATTCATCCATTGATAAGACTCTTCTGTCTTTTTCTTTTAAAAAAAATCTTTGAGTTTGACTGGTAATATTTAGAAATAAAAACCAAGTGGCAAGCAACGTTCACCGTAGGAGTTTGTTATCTGATTTGAACATTTTCCTGTTTTTCTGACATCAAACTTATAGTTGAGACGAATAAGGATACATCTGTATTTTAAACTTTAAAATAATGAATGATCCATCTATATTTTACAAATTCAAATAGTGCTGTCTTCAGTGATCAAATTTGTGATAATCACAATCTTTTTTTTAATACATTTGCTCTTCTTCGGTCCAAAGTTTCATGGTATTTCAGCTGAAATACCACTACAAAAAAAAGTGGAAATAAAGACTGACAAATTCAGTTTTTAATTAAGTACTTCAGTCTCTAAATATGACTTAAAGACTGACTACAGACCGAAAATTTAAGTCACTGTTTCTCTAGTCGCAAAATATATTTGAAACTGAAATTCAGTCTTTAATTTTAAAGACTGATAGTCCGTCTTAAACATTTTTAAAGATTGCCTTTTGAAACTGAAATATAGTTTTAAATCAGTCTCAACATACAAATTATATATGTATATGTATATACATTTGTGTATATATATACACACACGCTCTTTCTTTCTCTCACCGATTAAACAAAACCAGAATCTAAATTCAGTTGATGTAGAAAACAATCCAAATTGTTGTGTAATTACATTTGGTTAAATAAACACATAGTAATCCAAGTACAAAATTTTTAACGAACACAATCATTATCAATTATGATAATATCCAAATACTTAGCATACATCTTTTTACAATTCCAGCAAATACAAATATTTAGCATACATCTTTTTACAATTCCAGAAAGTACATACATCATTCAGTAAGAATAGAATACATTTAGTACTACTTACATCAAAATAATTTCATTCACGTATGATTCTTTAATTCATACATTTTCACTATCACCAAACACATCAAACTCACCGCTTTCGTATTAGACATAACAGCTTACACTTTAACATGTTCATACAAACCTTTGGATCCTTTAGACCATGACATTATACACGGCAAAACACCATAGCCGCACAAATACCCATCTCACAGCCTTCCCACTTTAAGTGATTGCTAAATACAATCATAATCATTAAACATAACCCACATGTCACGATACGCCTCAACCATACGCTCTTCAATTATTGTCAGGCCCGATAACTTCAGCTATCTACAGCAGATCGCAACTTCGGAGCATTGTATTGCCGTTGATGATGGCAAACTCCTCTCACTGATGGTTGCAAAGCTCTGACCGTCCTACAAACCACAGATACTCCTCCAACTACTCCTAAACATCACAAACACCAACCGTCCATAGCCACATACGGCCTTTGTTAATTGTTGATAAAACATAATCCAAATAGATTTCTGCATGTTCGGAACAGTAAGTATGACATGAGGAAGATGAATAAATTCATGGGGCTTGAGAGTGAGAATGATTAATTAGTTAAAATCGCCGGTGGACATTTCAATAACGGATTAGAACAAAATTAAATATCTATTTGCAGGAAAAAATTATTGGCAAAGATGAAGTGGTTTAGCATAAGTAGAAGAGAAACAATGAACAATGGAGTGCTTTACCTTTTAGATCTGTTGTTCAACATGTGCGTGAACAGTTGAAAAATTAAATCTTGAAAGCGGTCCATGAAATTGAATGTATATCAGCAATAGGAGAAGTAGGAGAAAGTGTTCATTTCAAAAGGATGGTAGTGGAATAGTTTTAACCGTGAATGATGGCCTTATTTCAAGTTAGTGGAGCAGTTTTTTTTTTCTTAATTTTATTATAAAAATTAAATATTTTATTTAATAGAACTATGTAGTATGGCACGGATCGTTAAAATCATCCATCAGATTAGAAAACAATGAGAAAATCTCCACCTTTACTTTGATAACCAACTGGATACTAGTAACTACCAAACCAGAGACTGAAGTATTGTCTTTAGCCAGTTTCAAAAGTTTATAAACGGATTAGAAACTGATTTCCGGTCTTTAGTATAAATTCTTAGTAACCGACTTTTTTAGTTACTGATCAGTCTTTGACTAAAGACTGATTTATCTAGAGTTTCAATTTGCAGTCTTTAATTCAGGCTTTTTTGGTAGTGTACGTACTCCACAATCCATTCCCTAATCAATTTACATTCAATCTTTACCCAATTGATATACATTAATCAATAACCAAAAATCAGCAAAAATAATCTTTTCATGTAAAAGTTTGATATGAATCAAATTTTGTCTTTGGTTATTGATTATTTCAAAATTTTCATGGTTAATTTTGAATGTTTTGTGTCAACTTTGGATGTATATTCTGCATGCACTTCCATAGAAATGCAACATTAGTAAAAGTGTATGCTTAATTGCACGTTTATCATTTGCTTTTTTTATATCGAAAGTGCTTATAAACTGCTAATACCAAAAGAGCAATTAATGGCACTTTTTATTTTACCAAATGTGCAAGTTATATTTTTCCATCCATAAAAAGTACATAGTGCGTATTAAGCTACGTCTTCTGAATACTACCTACACCACGTATTGAAAAGAGCATTAAATTATGTGACGAAACAAATCCCTAATGCGATTTTCTTTGAAACATATACTGTTTTTTTAATTGTTGAGTAAAAGCGAAAAGGTTTTTTTTGGGGGGGGGGGGGAGGGGGGTTGGGGGGGGGATTGTTGTTGAACTAGGAATGATATTTGGGCTATGTTGACACTGAAAATACATGTGATTTTAGACATATGCTATACGTAATGACCCTTTAACAGTTTGCATTGACATACCAATTTATCGTTTGATGAATTTGTATATTATTCGAAGATCATTTAAATTTTAGCTAGAGTATCTTATTTGACCTTTTTTTTAAAACTATGAATGCATGTTTGGAAATATGAGTCTTTCTTTAATTTTTGGCTGTATTGAATACATTCAATTTGGCTGTTATGCTTGCAGTCTCAACAATTGAAGAATAAGATTGAAGAGAATAAGAAAATATTGAGGAAGCTGAAGATTTTATTGATAAATATTATTTTTTATACAAAGAGTAATGTAAGAATGGTATGCTTATATAGAGAAGCATTGTAACGGCTCTATTGTCTTTATTACATACTAAATATGATAAAACATGTTCACACACTAACGGCTCTATTGTAACGGCTCTATTGTCTTCATTATGCCCCCTCAGTTCGAACTAGAGTTTCCTTTTTCATTTCCGCCTCCACCAACTACCTTCAGCTCCTCTCTCAATCTCACAAAATTCTTGGTTGATAATGCTTTTGTAAGAACGTCAGCTCGCTGGTAGTAAGCAGGAATATGACAGATGACAAGCTTTCCATTCTGCGTTCTTTCTCTGACGAAATGAAGATCGATTTCAAAATGCTTTGTCCTTGAATGTTGAATTGGATTGAGGGAAAGAGAAACCGTACTCTTGTTGTCGCACCAGATGACAGATTTTCGTGTTAGACTCAGCCCTAATTCTTCCATCATCGTTTCAATCCAAGATACTTCTGCAGTTGCACTTGCGAGAGCCCTATATTCGGCTTCTGTACTGGACCTGGATGTAGTCTGCTGCTTCTTAGTGCACCAGGAAATTATGTTGTCTCCAAGGTAAACGCAGTATCCTGATACAGATCGTCTATCTTCAACATCATTTGCCCAATCAGCATCGCTAAAGCATTGTAAGGAAAAATGTTTCACTGATTTTAAAATTATTCCTAAATTCTTTGTGCCTAGCAAATATCTTAGAACCCTTTTTAAAGCAATCCAATGTTCCGATAATGGATTTTGCATAAACTGGCTAAGCTTGTTAACACTATAACAAATATCTGGGCGAGTGATTGTTGCATATTGAAGTGCTCCTATTAAACTTCTGTACTGTTTTGCATTTGTGATGGCCTCCCCTTTTTGTTTAGATAAGCGTAGATTACTTATCATTGGTGTTGGTAGATGTTTGGCATATTGCATATTGGCCCTGTGCAAAATTTCAGAAATATAATTTTCTTGGGATAAAATCAATTTTCCTTCACTGTGTTTGGTAATTTGAATCCCAAGAAAATATTTTAACTCTCCTAAATCTTTAATAGAAAATTGTTGATCCAATAATTTTATGACTTTGCTTATCTCTTGATCATTATCTCCTGTGATTAACATATCATCCACATATACTAAAATAAAGATAGTTCCTTGCCTACTCCTTTTCATGTATAATGAGTTGTCAGACTTGACTTGAATAAAACCTAAATTTAATAATGTCATCTTGAGTTTCTCATACCAAGCCCTTGAAGCTTGCTTGAGTCCATAGATTGCTTTATAAAGCCTGCAAACCCTTTTATCATCAGAATTGTATCCTTCAGGTTGTTGCACGTAGACTTCTTCAGTTAATTCTCCATTCAGAAAAGCATTGTTCACATCAAGTTGTTTTATATTCCACCCCTTACTTAAGGCAATAGTTAAAATTATCCTAATAGTAGTGGGTTTTATAACTGGAGAAAAAGTTTCATTGAAATCAAAACCAAATTGTTGTGCATAACCTTTAGCTACTAGTCTGGCTTTGTATTTGTCAATAGATCCATCGGCCTTTCTTTTTATCTTATATACCCATCTACAACCAATTACATTCTTGTGTGCTGGTGGTACAACAAGTTCCCAAGTTTTGTTTTTTATAAGAGCTTCATATTTTGTATCCATGGCCTTTTTCCAATTTCTTGACTTTAGTGCTTGAGTGAAATTAAGTGGTTCAGTTTCAGTGATGGCCACATTGTAGACTTTTGGTTTAAAAATACCGCTTTTTGATCTAGTAGTCATGTGATGTCTGCTTTGATGTTGTTGTGCCTGTTGTGATTGCTGTTCTGCCTGTTGTGATTGCTGTTCCTTTTGTGATATCCTTGTACTACTGTTGCTTTGCCTGCTACCGTCATCATCAGTGTTGTGCATGTTATTATCATCTTGACTTATTTCTGTGTCATCTGAATTTCTTTCTTCTGATCCACCGATGTGTATACTTGTTTCTCTTATATCCTCAGCTTGTGTGCATGAATGTTCATTGTCTGTAATTGTTTCAAGAGTAACTGGTCTAAACTCCACAGTCTTGATAGATTCCACTCTATTGTCTTCTTTCGAAATATGTCTATCTGCATAAGGAAATTTACTTTCATCAAATATCACATGTCTTGAGACATAAATTCTACCATTCTTGTCAAGACATTTATAACCCTTTTGATTTTGAGCATAGCCTATAAATGTGCATGGACTTGATCTCATACTCAATTTATGTTTATTATAATCTCTCAGACATGGAAAACACAGACAACCATATATTTTTAGAAACTTATAGTCTGGTGTAACATTGTATATCATCTCATGTGGAGTTTTATTATCTAGGATCTTAGTGGGCAACATGTTAATAAGAAAAACTGAAGTAAAAAAGGCTTCATTCCAATATTTCATGGGTAATGAGCTTTGTGATAACAATGTTAAACCAGTTTCTACAATGTGTCTGTGTTTTCTTTCAACCAGGTCATTCTGCTCAGATGTGCGAGGACATGTTAATCTGTGTTTAATTCCTCTTTTAGCAAAATAATCAGCCAAAGGTTTGAATTCTGCCCCACCATCTGTTTGCAAAATTTTGACATCACAATTAAGTTGCTTTTCAACATGAGTTATAAATTGTATAACTGTGTTAGAAGTTTCAGATTTATTTTTTAGCATATATATCCAAGTATATCTCGAATAGGCATCTACAAAAGAAAGATAATACCTGTGCCCCTGATATGAATTTAGAGGTGCTGGCCCCCATAAATCTGCAGCTACAAGCTCCAATGGCTTGTTATACCTGGTTTCAGAATTACTAAAAGGAAGCTTGTGGCTCTTGCCAAGCTGACAATGTGTACATGTGTGTTTAACAGATGCATTTTTAAAAGCAATATTATTAATAGATAAAAAAGTTCTGACAGTTTCAAAATTTGGATGACCAAGTTTCATATGCCATAAAGTAATATTATCTAAAACATTATTTCTATTACAATGCTCATTACTATTGCAATCATTATTACTACAAGCATCCACGTTGTTGCACCAGAGTTCACCACTTGAATTTCCAGTCTTCAAGTTGTTAAATCTGTAAAGTCCATTATGTAGACTACCTTGTAGTAATATTTCATGACTTAGAATATCTTTGACTAAGCAAAATTTTGGATGAAACTCAAAATATACACAATTATCACTGGCAAATTTTGATACACTTAAAAGATTTTTATTTATGGTAGGAACCCTTAGCATGTTATTTAGTTGAAGTTGTCTTTTACCAAAAATAGTTCCTTTGCCAGTATGTGTTATATTTGCAGTATCACCATTGCCCATATATAAATATTTCATACCTGAGTAATCTTTGCTACCAGTGTTTAAATTCTGAAGATTATTTGTAATATGATGGGTTGCACCTGAGTCTGGATACCATTCCTCAAAGTTACCTTCATTACCCTTATCAGCATTATTACTGCTTTGACTGCTTTGAGAACTATTATCTGGATTGTACCTGAAGTAACATTTATTTGCCATATGACCAAATTTTTGACAAATTTGACATTTTACACGATTGTTATTATTCCATCAGCTTCTTCCACGGCCTCTCAGAGACTGGAAACCTCCTCTTTGTGCTTGAAAACCTCCTCTTTGTGATTGGAAACCTCCTCTTTGTGATTGAAAACCTCTTGAATACTAACTTTCTTGTCTGTTTGAATCATTGTTGTAGTTGTTTCTTTGTTGATTACTTTTAGCTGCTGCATAGTTGACAGAAAAATCACCTTGTATAGTTTTTCTTTGTTCAATCCATCCTTCATGAGCAAGTAGAGCGGATCGAACAAACTGCAAGTCAGGTAATGTTTGCTGAGTAGCAATAACAGTTATTAATTAATCATATTCTTCATCAAGTCCACCAGTGATAATCAATATTTGTTCACTATCACTTATCTTATGCCCAACAGCATTTAATCTATCACAAGTATTTTTAATTTTTGCTAAATATTCTTTCATACTCATGCTTTCTTTTCTGGAGTTTTGTAAATCCCTTCTATACTGCATTATCCTAGCTGCAGACTGAGAACTAAAAATTTGCTCAATAGATGACCAAATTTCATGAGAATTGTTACATCCTACTATCTGTGATAACAAATTTGAACTTATAGAAGACATAAGCCATGAAGATAATAGATTATCCTGCTTTTGATATATAACATAAGCTGGATTTGAAATAGTGCTACCATCTTGACCCAAAGTCATGAGTGGTGGTATAGTTATGGTTCCATTGATGTATTCCAACAGTCCATAACCTTTTAAGGCAACTTCCACTTGATATTTCCATAATATATAATTGTCTTCATCAAGAGATGTGGTAATAATTTGACTTTTGGGTTTTATCAGGTTATGGCTGTTAGGTGGTGGATCAGTGCTAGTGTTGACCATTGATGTAGACATGGCTTCATTACTGTTCGCCATAATTAATCAAAAAAAAAAAAAATGGTGAGGCAGAAGTAGGAAAATGCAGGCAATGTAATCTTAGATAGAAAGAAATCGAAAAACAATAAGAAGGTATATTTTGTATGCCTGACATGCAATATCAAATTTTGTAGCCGTCTTTGTGCTTGTAAAATCAAGAATGATATATATATATATATATATTTTTTGCCGCTACAAAAATACTTATGATTTAGGAGAGGTAGAATAAACTAGCAACCAGTTGATCTAGGCGTGGCTAGTTTACAAACCGATGATCCAAAACAATCAAGAATTGGATGTCCTTTTGCTAAAATCTACAATTATGAGAAGAAGAAAAAAAAAACTGAGGAGAAAGAATAAAATAAAACAACTCTTGGTTGATAGAAAGCCTTTCGGCAATTTGCTCTGATACCAAATTGAAGAATAAGATTGAAGAGAATAAGAAAATATTGAGGAAGCTGAAGATTTTATTGATAAATATTATTTTTTATACAAAGAGTAATGTAAGAATGGTATGCTTATATAGAGAAGCATTGTAACGGCTCTATTGTCTTTATTACATACTAAATATGATAAAACATGTTCACACACTAACGGCTCTATTGTAACGGCTCTATTGTCTTCATTATCAACTATATATTAACAGGATTTCTCTCTTCTTTTTTTGGGTGAATATTTGTTGACAGGATTTACTCACTGAACCCCGAACGTTCCAAATTATTTTAAGGTGGTTATCAATACTTATCGCTCAACATTCAGTACATGCAAGCGAAGATCCGAATTTACCATTCCTTTAATGATTATAATTTCTTTAAACAATATCCAACCGAAATATATTTCATAATTCCAACAGATTCCTTTTGGTTATGTTATACGGACCTATGCAAAGGGATGACACAAATTATTTAAGTTTAGTTGCAAGTTGAGTAGTTGTTCTTCACTTGTATCAAGTGATCATAATTTAGGACTGCACATGACTAATGTTTTGATATAAAACTATGTCTTCCTTCATTTGCATTTGTAGTTCAATTTCCATTTTTTTTCTTTTTCTTTTTGAAGGTGCTCTAAATTGTGATTTCATTGCACACTTGATGCTACTTATATTTGACATAAATGTTTCTATATATATAATGAATTTGATCAGTTGCTTACCATGGTCAAGCTTCTTTACTTTTTCCAGAGAAAATTACAGTTGGTGTTTAATGTAGATCACGTGGAAAACGATGATTAAGGATTCCATGGAGCCTGATTCTCTGAAACAATTATTGGGTTTAGCATTAATGATTTTGTTGTAAAGTATCATGACTTAAATGACGATGACACAGTTTTTTTGCCCAAAACTCATAAGGTTGTGTCCTTCTAAGTAGATGTGTCAAAAGGGTGAGGTAGGTTCATATGTGGATCAAGTAAAATTTGACCCGGTCCTTTAGCTACATACAATAACTTGACCCTTTTTGACTTTCTTGATTAAAAGGGTTAACCCATTACAATCCTTGTAACTCTTATAACACTAATAGTAAATAAAAGTTTTTAAATTTGATTTAGCTAATAAAAACAAATGCTAAATATTTTATTTTCAAAATATTCTATAAAATTTTGAGATTTCAAAATTTGAAATTCAAGTGTCAAGTTATTCGAAAATAAAAGTTAATAAAAGAATTATTCGAAAATAATAAATTTTAAAGTTAAAAAGGCCAAAATTACGAAAATGCCCTTCATGTTGAAAAAAGTGAAAAACAAAATTAACTTTAAAAATTCAGAAAATTACGAAATAAAAAATAAAAAAGAATTATTCGAAAATTACAATTTTTAAATCTAAATATTGCAAAATAACGAAAATGCCCTTCATGTTGGAAAAAGTGAAAAAAACAAAATAAAATTTGAAAAATTCAGAAAATTATGAAGTGAAACGTAAAAAAAGAACTATTCGAAAATTACGATTTTTAAACCTGAATATATCAAAATTACGAAAATGCCCTTCATGTTTAAAAAAGTGAAAAAAACAAAATACATTTTATAGTGATGCCTAATGGGTATGAGTAATTTTGGAGGTTCTTGATGTATCAAAATACTTGGTTTATGTCAAGTCGTGGAAGGAAGGGACTGAATATGGCTCGGTAATTTGAGACATTAGTGGATCAGTGGAGAATGGAGGCGTGTCTCCCAGGTATAGTGTCCTTTCTTCTCTGTTGAAGATTATCTGATAATACATTCTTTTTGGCTAAAACTAAAGCCCACTAGTTGGGTTTTTAAAACACAATTTGCATGAATTAGAACACATTATTGTAACTTTTTTTGGAAACAACTATCCAATGCTATTATTTTTTAGGAATTTTAAAAAAACTATGCATCTAGACCTTCTATCTTCTGAAAATAAAATCAATTCTTAAAACCGTTGTAAATCAAGGTGGAGCGGAAAATATTTCTGATAAATTTTATTTTATTGTTTAAATTTTTCTCTATTGTCTATCACCATTAAATTCATAGTAATTAAAATATTTATGATGAAAATCAAATAAAAATATCATGGTATTCACAAAGCTATATAGTAATTTTGCAGATTAAGATAATTTTTATTTTATAAATACATAATTAAAAATTGCAGTACTTAAATAAATTTATCCATACAAAATTTGAAACTAATACGACTGTTAGCCAAAACTGGCGTAACACCCCTAAACGATAGGTTTCGAAGAGATAACAATTTTATCGTGTAGAATTGACCTATGAACAATAAATCAATAAGTAAAATGTAAATTTGAAGAAGGGAAGTAAGAAAAGCGGAAGGAGCTAATTTTATAGTGGTTCGTGTATGACTATATTCGCTTATTGCATGATTCACCCTTATATATGTTGTTTTTGCAGATACAATTCGAGATTCAAACCTAAAATGGTAATGGCAAGGTCTCTCCTAAATATGAATAAACAAAGATCCAAAAGCCTTATTTCTATTGCACGTAGCCTCCTATTTATAGCCAAAGTAGGTTGGAATTGGGATTTTGAGTCATCAGGTCAAAACAGAACTTAACTCAAATTGAAAGTCAAAATATTAGGAGGAAACTAGACCAATTTCAAAATTTTGATGGATCAGTACCTATCCATATATGGATTGGTACTACTCCATAACCTTGGTTTAATTCTTGTGTTTTCTTTTTTTATTCCTCGGGTCTTGATGCTTCTTTTCTCGAATCTGTCTTCCTTTAATAATTCAAAGCTTGTTTTTCATGCATTCGTTTAGAATATTTGCTCCATGAAAGGATTCTATAGATTAGTACCGATGCATAGATTTATCCAAATTTCTCTGCTTTCTTTCCTGATTAGATATCTTCACCACCATTTTGAACTGGAGGGAAACCATGACAGTATTATCAATCCATGGAGTTGGCCATTTCTTCTTCTTTTCCTATCAAATTTCGTGCTTGATCGTGTTCATTTTCTATTTCATTGCTTCATCATTTTTAGTTAAATTCCATCGAACTGTCACTTGTGAAAAATACCGGATAACAACCGCCTTCTCAAGTACGTTTCTGTGAATATAAAGCATGCTATGAAATGATATACGTGACCAGATCCAAATTTGCATCAATACTTGCATTACTCGAATTGCTTCAATGGAATGTTGTGTATCACACATAAGGCTCCCTCATCCTAAGTTTGTGCTCTCCTAAGTCTGAGACAGTCAACTATAAATTGTTTAAAGAAGAAGATGCATGCTATAATGATGCCTGGTGGGTATGAGAAATCTCAAAGGTTCTTGATGGTTCAAAATACTTGGTTTATTTCAACATAGGATTTTTTTTTTCTTAAGGGAAAATTCGAGGAAATTAGGATTTTGGGTACTTTGAATATAAATTTTGCAATGATGTATTTATTTTTCCAATTTCCTTTTTTACTTTGAATTTTTGAAAGTACTCCTAGTTTTTGATAATTTTTGATGGAATTACGATAAATGATGCATTTTTTTTTCTTTTGATGGGAGATGGATATTGATCATTGGTATCTATGCCGGTTGCAAGTAAAGTAATTTGGAAATAACATTCATTTCAGAACGTTAAATAGATTTCATTTTTGCTCTTTTCCAAAGCCATAATTTTAAAAATTGTGCTATTTTACAGACATGCTTAATGAATTTTGCCTATAATTCGTGATGTTCAGTTTCTGGCCTGGTAATAGGAATAGTGATTCTATCAAAGCAGTCTATTAGTCATTATTTTGAGGTTCAATAAAAAAAATGAGTTCAAAGAAAAGGCGCATCCACAACAATCATTATAATTGGTTAGAAATCAATTATTATAATAGCTGGATTGCAAATGCTTGAATGTAATTTGCAAACATATTTGCCATTTTAGTTTGTGAAGTTAGAAAGATGATGAGAGTCATTTCTAAGGCTCTCACAACAATGTTGCTGGAAAAAAGTTTTCCTACGTTGGATTACAAAATCTACGATGCTTTGCCTTTAAATTTATGATTCTTTGAAACCGTCTCTTATGCAGTGAAACAAAACGAATTTGTCTTTTTTTTTCCTTTCTAACTGTGTATACATATTATAAAAATATGTTAACAAGATCTAATCAGATATTATATTGTTTGGAAGACCATTATTGTAACCATTGACCAAGTGTGAATTCGTTAGGTGGAAAAAGAAAATCTACCTATGAAAGTGAAGTCCTAAATCAGGATGAAAACTGTTCAATAAAACATTTGACAGTGTGTACAGGCTATCTCAGTGCTTAAGCTGGAGAGCATGTTCAGTATGACATTTTACAGTGTGTACAACTGTTGCAAAAACCTGCGTCTGCCGGGAGTCGAACCCGGATCTATTGCTTGGAAGGCAATTATTCTAACCGTTGGACTACAGATGCTTGGATGTTACATTGTTGTGATTTTCATCCTTTAAAACTCATTTTTTTTAATTTTACAATGTATTTATGTTGATGCTGAACTATTGACCTGATAGGAGTTCAGCTACTTATTATTATTATTTGAATTATTCTGAGAAGTTCAACCTTTACTTATTAGAGAACAATTACCCAAACTGTTTTGACTACAAATGCTATGTTGTTGTGCCCAACGGTTTTCTTCTATGAAATAGACAATTAGTTTTACCTTAACAGTTCAACCACAAGTGCAGTATATTGATTTGAAGCTGGAAGAAAATATTTTCGCACAATGCAAACCGGGGTTCTGACTGAAAGAAAACTGTTTGCACTAGGCATCCCTCCTCCCCTCGCCCCTCCTCTCCAACCCCTTTTTTTCTCTTTTAAATTTTAATTTTGTATGTGTACCTTTCTCCGTTAGGCATGTAATTAATCTTTTATTTTCAAAATAGCAATTTTTTTAATGGATGTTAATGAAAATAGATCTGTGGGTAGTAAAACATGGCCCTATTGCTGGATATTCAATCTAGCTGATATACTTAACAGTCTCTGCTATTATTTTTCTCCATGAAATTTGTTTTGGTATTTGCGAACAAATTTACCAATCCTACTAAATCCTGAATGTTATTAAGGTGGTAATCAATACCTACAACTCAACATTCAGTCACATGTATGTGAAGATCCAAATTTTACATCTCTTTTGAGGACTACACATTATTAATGTTTTGATATAAAATTATGTCCTCCTTTGGTTCCATTTGCAGTTTGCTTTTCATTTTCTTTTTTTCTCTTCCTTCCTGAAGGTGCACTAAATTGTGGTGTCATTGCACACTAGATGCTAGTTGATTTTGACATTAGTGTTTTTATGTAATGAATTTTGTTAGTTGCTTACCACACACACTTCTTTTTTCTCCAAAGAAAATTAAAGTTGGAATTCAAAACAGATCATGTAGAAGTTGTCAATGATGACGAAGAAATTCATTTAGCCTGGTTCTCTGGAGCATTCGAACGACAATGATATGGCTTTTTTTTTTTTTGCTGAAACCATTGATGTATCACATGCAAGGCTGCATCATCCTAAGTCTATGCCCCCTAAGTCTGAGACAGTCAACTTTATATTGTTCGAAGAAGAGGAAGATGATGCATTCTATAATGATGCCTGGTGGGTAGGAGAAACTCCAAAGGTTCTTGATGCTTCAAAATACCTGGGTTATTTAAAGTCATGGAAGGATGAGACTAAATATGGGTTTTGTGATTTGAGACATCAACACGGGTGGATCAATGGAGAATGGAGGCGTGCTTCCCAGGTATAACGTTCGTTCTTCTCCGTCAACGGTAATATGTACATTTTCTCTTTGGCTAAAACTAAAGCCCACTAGTTGGGTTTCTAAAACACAATTTGCATGATTTAGAACATATAATATTAAAGATGTTTTCAAAAATCATGGCAAAGTTATCGTCCATGCAATGTACAACACTCGTTAGAATATATGCTGTTTTTTGATCCTTTCAAAAATCATGGCAAAGCTATTTAGTATAGTTTGAGAAATAAAACACGACAATCATATTTTGAGAAAAGGTAATGTGATTTTTGCAGGCCCGGTCCAACGTAATTTTGGGCCTTGGGCAAACAGGTTGCTAAGAAAAAATTCGGTTTCATTGTGCCCAAGATAAATAGGCTGCATAAAAATTGCTTAAAGCTACAAGGATTCGAACTCTGGTCAGTTGGTAGGAAATGATTCAGCGTTTCCACTCAACCATGTTACCATTGGTTACAATATACAGTGGCCTTATTCATCAATCTTACCTGCAAATTGAATATTAGCAAGCACAACGATTTTGGGCCCTTCCAACGGATTGGGCCCTAGGCCATCGCCAAGCTTGCCCAGGCCCAGGGCCGGCCCTGGATTTTGATGCTTAGTTATATGCTAACGAACGTCACTGTATTTTTTTTTTTTGGAGGAAACAACTAGGGGTGGAAATTAGACCCGACCCGATGGACCCGGATCCGACCCGACGGGTCTCGGTTCTAGGCGGGTCGGGTTTTGTCGGGTCTAAACTATACATTTCAAAAATATGGACCCGACCCGACCCGAGCTTCGGTTCGGGTCGGATCGGGTTTGATTGAATAA
This sequence comes from Allium sativum, assembly GCA_030737875.1. Taxonomy (NCBI): domain Eukaryota; kingdom Viridiplantae; phylum Streptophyta; class Magnoliopsida; order Asparagales; family Amaryllidaceae; genus Allium; species Allium sativum. The sequence continues at coordinate 534,378,708 of CM060915.1, forward strand.
TAACACTAAAAATACATATATTTCAATGTTTTTTGATCGGGTCTTTTGTGTCGGGTCTATGCGGGTCGGGTTTGATCGGGTCTTAATGGTATTTTTCATCACCTAGACCCGACCCAAGACCCATCGGGTTCGGTTCGGGTTCGGGACTTTTCGGGTTGGGTCGGTTCGGGTTTTCGGTTCCCGGTTCTAATTGCCAGCCCTAGAAACAACTATCTGATGTTATTGTTTCAGAAAAAATTAAATTTATATGCATCTAGATTCTAGACCTTCTATCTTCTAAAAATAAAACTGATCCTTAAAATCGTAGTAAATTGAATGGAGTGGAAAAGAAATCCTATCTTGAATTGAACCATATATCACTGTTTCTAAAAAGATTTACCCTAATAATTTATGGTATAAAATATAGGATTCATTTGTAAATGAGATTATGATAACATAACTATGAATGTAGTCAACTAAAATAATATTATGATCAGGTGCACACAATTGCTTAGACTATGGCAAGCTGTCTGGCTTAAGATTTTGTTAGAGTGGGTTTGAGTTCTTGCATATGTGGCAACTCCATGTTTTAAGAAAAGAAATCATATTTTCTATTTGTCGAGTATAACAATATGAATTTTTGTTTGATGATAACAAATATATATATTATTATATAAATGTGTTTGTATATGTACTATTCTATATTACATCACATACAAAAATAAATATTTATTTTGAATAAAATGCTATTGCATAAAATTTAATATTTAACAACGTTTTTATTCAAATAAATATTTTATTTCAACATTTAAAATAGTACAAACTTCTGACTCCATTATTGTACATTTCACTGTTATATAACACTATTGTACAAATTCACATTTATATTGATTCCTCACTACAACACTCATTTCACTTAGTTACATATTTAGTTTCATGTACAGACTTATACACATAGGCCCGGCCCAGAGAACAATCCACCAAGCCCTTAGTGCTAGGGCAACATAAATTAATTTTATTTCTTTAAAATTGTTAAGATAAAATCTGTGAAGCAAATCATTTGTGAAGAAAGTTGTGGCATGGTGGTAAGTGGAGAATGGTAGTGTATGTTGTCCCCTAGGTAGTCAAGGTGCAAAGAAGCGCAAGGCCTGCGCCTTGCGTCTTTTTGTGCGCCGTAGTTGCACTTTTTTCCCTGCTGCCACTGTAAAAACTGCGCTTACTACTACAACTTAATATATATAGTTTTGACAATAAATAATAGCTGAGTTTGCAATTTTAATGATAAAACTTCATAAGTTTATACCACAAACCAAAATAAGTAGTCGAAAAACCATTCAACCTAAATTTACAATAACAAAATGCTTAAAATGAAAGAAGCGCGATTTTTGCGCTTTGCGCTTTTGGACTTTTTTGTGCTTCACTAACAGGTGCGCCTTGAACTCAAAAAAAAAAAAACCTAGTTGCGCCTTGGGCTTTTTGCGGCCTTTTTGCGCCTAGGCGCGTGCCTTGACTACATAGGTTGTTCTAGGTTCAAAACTGGGCAGTATGGGATATTTTTTTTTTTTTTTACAGTTTTTCTCAAAAAGTGGTTAAGTGGGCTTGGGCAGCAATATCTTTAGGCTGGCACTGCATACACACAATAACACACTTTGTCTTCTGCTGCTTCAGATCAAGTCCAATCACTTGTATACCTATCACAGAAACACACAGTAAAATAGAACAAAAATAGAATTAACTGTAAACAAATATAAATTAATTTTAAATTTTATTTGCCTCAGAATATTTGGTGTGTTTCTCATCGTCTTTCTAAATTTGGTCAGATGTATATATTTATTTAAGTCTAGACTAATTGTGATATTCACAGTGATTCACTGTAAATACACAAGGTAGACTGAATCACATAACTGCACAATCATGATACATGTATACACATACATGTGTGTGTATATGTTAAAAATAGAAACAAGAATTATTTTCTGAATATGCTTGCGCGATTAGCACATAGCAGAGTTCATTATTTATAATATGAGAATTTACAAGGATATTAATTGAAATACAACTTCCAAGATAAGCAATAAAGACATGTCAATTTCCTAAGAGACACGTCAATTTCCTAAGAGACATACACTCATTCATTTTATCGAATAATGAAAGGACTTATTGGGAAGTGGAATAATTAAATGCAGATCGGGAGGTAGCTAGAATTATTAAATGCAGAACTATTTCCAACACTCCCCCTCAAGCTGGTGAATAGATATTCATCATTCCCAACTTGGACACCATATCTTCAAAAACTGGGCTGCTCAATCCTTTGGTTAGAATATCTGCGAGTTGCCTTTGTGAAGGTACATACGGAATACAAATCAAACTGAAGTCGAATTTTTCTTTGATAAAATGTCTATCCACCTCAATATGTTTTGTTCGATCGTGGTGTACGGGATTATGAGCTATGATGATTGCTGACTTATTATCACAATAAAGTTTCATAGGTTCATCCCATTTAATCTTCAAATCATCTAAAATTATTTTGAGCCAAAGTAGTTCACAAATTCTCTGAGCCATAGCCCGAAATTCAGCTTCAGCACTAGAACGAGCCACCACAATTTTTTTTTTTACTTCTCCAAGTTACTAAATTTCCTCCAAGAAAGGTGCAGTATCTAGTAGTGCATCTTCTGTCAGTGATTGACCCTGCATAATCAGCATCAGTATAAGCCTCAATAATTGAGTTTCCATTCCTTTTGTATAAAATTCCTCTTCCTGGAGTCCCCTTGAGATATTGCAGAATTCTATGAGCTGCCTTTAAATGAATTTCTCTTGGACTGTGCATAAATTGGCTAACCATACTTACAACATATGCAATATCTGGTCTAGTGTGAGACAAGTAAATTAATCTCCCAATAAGGTGCTGGTACATTTCTTTATCTACTGCAACATCTTCCTCTGCATTACCCAATTTCAGATTTGGATCCATAGGAGTGTTCGCAGGTTTACATGTTGTTTTCCCTGTTTCTTTGAGTAAATCTGTAATGTTCTTTTGCTGAGATATGAAAATTCTTTTTTTGGAATGTGCCACCTCGATTCCCAGAAAGTACTTCAGCTTTCCAAGAGTTTTCATTTCAAACTCCTTAGCCAAACACTGCCTCAAGATATGTTGCTCCTTCCAATCATTTCTGGTCATTATGATGTCATCCATGTATACTAACAGAATTGTTACCCCCATTTGTGGCGAGTGTTTTAGAAACAAGGTATGATCTCCTTGACTTTGCTTGTACCCTAAAGATGTCATAACCTTGGTAAATCTTCCAAATCATGCCCGGGATGATTGGTTTAGGCCATATAATGCCTTTTTCAATCTGCAAACTGTATTAACAGGTACATTTTTTTATATTCCGGTGGTACCTGCATATAAATTTCCTTCTCAAGCTCCCCATGTAAGAAGGCATTCTTCATATCAAATTGTTGTAGATTCCAACCATAATTAGCAGCAAGTGACAAAATTACCCTGATAGTATTCATCTTTGCAACCAGAGCAAATGTCTCTGAATAGTCAATTCCATAGGCTTGTGTAAACCCTTTGGCAACTAGTCTTGCTTTATATCTTTCAATTGTTCTATCAGCCTTATATTTTACAGTGTAGACCCATTTGCATCCAACTGGCTTCTTCCTTTCCGGTAAATTCACTATCTCCCAAGTTCCATTCTTCTTGAATGCGTCCATCTCGATATTCATGGCTTGCTCCCATTTTTCATCAGACAATGCCTCAGAAACATTTGTTGGGATAGGAGTAGTGTTTAGATTTGTAAGGAACACTACAACAAAAGGCGGCTTTGATAGCTAAAAGATATAGCGTTCTCGCATATGTTCCTTGGACCCGCAATCTACAGCCTAGGGTTCAATGTTATATGACCTAACTAAAGCTATTCAAGCCAAATTCACGCGGGAAATTAAATTTTTGGGCTGGAAATAAAATAAGCGTGAATTGCTTTCTATCTTCCTCCTACAGAAAATAATCCTTTTTTATTTTATCTCCTCGTAACCTCGTTATCGTCACTCACTGAACCACCATCATCAATGGTGACATCTCCGAATCTAAATTGGGTAATCTAGGCAGGCATCTCCGATTTGCTCTTCTAGTTGGTTTTGTGGTCACCCTCGGAAAACTTAATTGCGTAACCTAGCTACCATCGTCGACATCTTTGAAATCCGACATTGCTTATTTGTCTTACACATTATCGCTAAACCTAGATCCAGTCATCTTCGATTTGAATATCGCTAAGAGGTAATATTTGATATTTTATTATTTCAACTTAATGGCATTCATTAATTTGCTTTAGATAATTAAGTTATAGTTTGAAGTTGTATTACTTTGGGGTTAGCGTGTATTTTGTGAATAAATGAGTATTTACTTGTGTATATTTATAACCGACTTTATTTTCATTGACAATAACACTGTATTCATTGCCCGGAAGCAACACTAATACTGTATTAATTTTTTGAATTAATACTTATGTTGTATGGGATCAAACGTGTATGTTTCTAACGTTTTGTCAAACACTACATTACTTTATTCGACTGTGAACACCATTTTCTTCCCATCCATTAAGATTGAAAACATTGGGGTTTGTAGCAGCCAGTTTTGTATCTCTATCATGCTGGAATAATTGCTGCTGCAAGTGTCCTTTAACTGTAACATGCACATCTTATGTGATATAGCTGATTACTAGAAAATGCATCTGTTAAGATATTTGAGGGTTTTAGCTTGTGTTCACTTGAATGTATTTGTCGGTGGTGAGTAGGAGTAATGTAGTTTACAAGAATGCAATAATGTTTGAAAAGCAGTTCTTGATGGGGTGCTGCTGCGAGGTAGAAGGGTGGAACCACCCCATCCGAAACCTTTCATTTTATGATTATTTCTGACAAAAACAAAAAATACAATAAAACTTTTTTTCCACAATTTAAATCTGCACTAAATCATGAATTTATATGAGCAAAAAGTATCTTGTTCTCAGTAGATACTTGCAGTTCAAACCGCAAACATCCACATAATAGCTATAGATATTTTACAAAACATGTTGATTTGCTAAAATTATTTACAGAAATGTTAGATGAAAACTTTTCCCACTGATTTGATTATGTTTCTTATTGGTTTTACATTTAAACGTGATAAATTTAAAGAGAAAAATATTGAAATGATACATTTAAAAGCACCTTCTAAGGTATTTTCAGAAAAAAATTCGTATTATGAAAATATTGAGGGATGTTTGATAAAAATTACAAAATAAAGTTGCGAACACTTAGTGACAAACCAGTATGGTAATTATCAAATAAAAGAATGAAGTTTGTAGCATTTACTTTATCGATCATAACATGTTTTGCCCCTGCCTTTATGGTTTCTTCACATACACCATCTATATGGGCAAAAAGCTCGAGAAATTGTATCACCCTTTCATATGTAAGCATATGACAACCGTTATTTTCATCAACTGCAGTAGATCCATCAATATGGTTTATCGGAGCCAAAGGGAAGATTTTAACTACATACATAAAAAATTAGTAGGTTATATGTACTAAAAAAACACCAATACTATAAGTAGTGAATCACATACAAGTAGATAAAAGCATAATAAAGATACTATTTTCATATTATCTGGCCCATATCAAAAGGAAATGCAGATGGTGTAATTGCCTGCACAAAGTAAAACACAGTTTGTCTTTATAATTGTACCACTTTCTTCTCGGGGCAAGTTTTTAATAGCCAAACCTGATGAAAAGATAAGGCGATGAGTAGACGTTATTTTTATATCATAAAATGATCTTTACGCAGGGCATGTAGGTTGTACAAAATCCTTCAATAGAAATTTAAGGTAGTATTTGGTCCGAAGACGACTTACTTGTGTTCTGCATTTTTGCTACAAATGTCAAAAAACTATCTTCCATCTATTTTTGTCTTCCACTTTTTGAGAAATATAAAAAACTACCTTCCCCTTTCCTTCTCCCCTTAGGAAGGACTAGGATTCTTCAACCCCTCGTCCTAAGGCATTGACATGCATATTGAAAATGCAAAACACAGAACTCATTTGTAAGCCAAACACTGATGTTCTAGTGGCTAAAATCATTGAGGTTGTCAAAAAGTGGAAGACAAAATAGATGCAGAGGGTGACTGGTAGTGAATATTGAATCAATACTCTAGGTGCCACCAATATTTGTTTAAAAATTGACGTATATCTCTGCATTATTGATCAAGCAGTCTGGAGGTTTTACGATAGTGGATTGTGAGGTTGTCAGCGAGGGAGGTAGTGTGTTGAATGAAATTCAGCATAAGTATTTTATTGTGCACTGTTTGTGTTAATTGGTTGATTGGGTTCAAGTGAAGAGTTAGCAGGTGGGGATACTAGTTGCTATGAGGTTGATATTATGCATAACTTTGCAAATGATTGCTGAAGTGAATTTTGGGGCGAGTGAAGTGCAGGCTAGTGGCTAGTTGTGTAGTGATATCAGTAGTGGATCGGATGAGTAGCTGGCGGTTTGTGGTGGTGAAAAAGCTGATAGAGTCGGTGTAGGCACCAGGCAGAGGTGGAAATGATAGTAAAATGTGTATAGGGCAGGCCGTATAGGCTGATGTGAATGTTGAGGAAGTGGTAAGTGGATGAAGTAAAGAGGCGAACTCCGGTCAACTCAGAGAAGTTGCGAGTAGAGTTAGGTTGAACGAGGGGTACAGTTCTGCCCTTGTCAATACATGTTTTAGCACCGACGAGATGAACTTCGGTCAACTCAGAGGTAAGACACTATCAAAGAAATTAACTATAGCAATAGTCGTAATTTTATTTAAGGGCTTAAAGCTCAAATTGAAGTGTGGATGAACTCGTGGAGGAGAGGTAAAGTCAATAGTAGTAACTTGGGAGCAATTGATGATTGGAGTGAATTGCGATCTCAGGTATTATTGATTAGGAATTTTCAGTTTTGTCTAAAGACAATCGAACTAGAAACAGATGGCTCTAACAGGTCCAGTTCAAGATAATAAAGTTGTTGACAGATCTAATTTTGGCTTTGATGATTGGTTTTGCCGAAAGAGGATTAAACAAGGGCGAGAGTTAATAGATTATTTTGTGTTCAGATGTTATTTTTGTGTGTTTTCTATTTAAGTGGCATTTCAAATATTTTGGTTTACTTAAAAAGAAATCCATGGAGAGAAAAAATCATTACACGTAATGTTTTAAACAAACATGTAATGTCTTGAAATGTTTTGTTAAAGATTTGAATGCTAATTTTTTCGAATTTTGTCTTTATAATTCTTTTACATGCTAGAAGAAAAAAACAGCTACATATTGGAAAGAAAATAATAATAATGCAGCATTAACTGCTGCTGTAAGAAACTAAGCTGCAGCAGCAAGCAGGTGAAAGGAAAATGAAAAAAAATCATTTAAATTTTCGCAATCTAGTTTATATTAGTAAAAATAAATAAAGTTCACATATACTTTCTCCCAATTGAGAAATAGAGTTGGAAGAGGTAAAGACCCATTAATCAAATATTTGTATGGTAATCAATAAAATGGTTAGATGAATTCCAAACGTACTCTCCCTTATTAAAAGTTAACATATACTCTCCACTGTGTTGGTGGAGGTGTTCAGTCCATCAATCACTGGTCTATGACCTAGAACATTAATGATTTACACTCTCCTTCAATTAACTAGAGAGTATTATGTCTACATTTTCCCTAATGGAGAGTGTGATTGACATTTTTCGTTATGTATCTTTGTTATAAGGTGGTTCAGGCTTTACCGCTTTATTAATTGTGCATTTATGGTTTGTTTATGCTTGTTTTGCCAACAAAGTATAGTTCAAGCAACTTCCACTGAAAGTGATTTAAGTTTTCACATGAGTATATTACTTCAATTAAGGAATGTATAATATGGATGGTACATTAAATTCCCTCTGTTAATTTGAAATGTAATGATATATAACGAGGAAAACAACCTTTTCCTGTGCATGTTCTTCTTTATCCTGAAAATATTTCATATATTATATACACTAGTTGAAATGACAGGATCGTCAAGATAAAGTATATATTATTTATATTGATGGATAGAGAGCTATGTGACCTTGTGATGGCCATGGTGGATATAGCTGGCTTATTAACTAAACTAATGAACAAACTGTAAATCTTGGATTATTGTGGTTTTTTGCATAATAAGACATGGCCTTCATTGTGCTGAAATATGTTACTCAACTAAATGCGAAGGTCCCTTTTAACTTTATATTTTGCTATTATTTTGGCAGATGTTGTTTTCATTTTACTGTACACAATTGAATTACATATTTCTGCTATTAAGGTCGGCTGTTTCAAGCAGAAAATTTATACTACAAATATCTAGAACAGCGATTGAGTACAATATTATGAAACAGTCCTAATTTTATTTTAGTGGATTCTGCTTGAGAAGCTCAACAATGCCTTTTAAGCGTAGCAAGCTTGTAACTATGATTCCAGTATACTTTTGTGAAGAAGGTTGGACTCTTTTCTATACTGCAAACCATATTTAGGACTCTGCACAATAGAAGTTTATGCAGTATCATTCAATTTGAAAATTTTATTTTGCTAATGCAAGAAATGATGAAGAAGAGGAAGATTAATCGCAGATAAAACAAGCCGAGGACCGCCATGAAGAATTTGAACAAATAATGAACCCAACGAGCAACCTGAAGCAAATGTAGAAACCAATGTGCACCATGATGCAGATTTGCAAACCAGTGAGCATCATGAAGCAAATTTAGTAAGCAAGCATTATTTCCTTTATAGATATAAAATTTTAAGATGTATACACATTTGACGTTCTACCATTTTTATATAGGTAACCACTATTAAAGTTTGTTAGCTGATCAGAAGGGGAAAAAGCCATTTCACCCTAACTGTAAGTTAACGACTCCTGCATTTTTTTGAATACATCTAACTATAATTTTTCAACAACACTTGCCACCACAAACTTAGAAATTGCAATTTTTTTGTTGCCTTAACTGTTGAAGCCCGATCACCGAGAATAGTAGTTCAGCCTAAAATACATGAGCACTAGGAATACAAGAACATGATTAGCAGTATGTTCTAGCACTAAGAAAACAAGAACATGCTTAGCAGTATGTTCTAGCACTAAGAAAACAAGAACATATGTCCCAGAATAACCCGAAATACTTTCCCACTAAAATGTGATGTTGGAGATCGATTTACGGTATGAGTTTTATAGTTGAGGGGGAGTTATGACCCGAAATCTTTGGTAACCTCTGTGGAATTATAATGAAAAATAGCTAAGAAAAATGAAAATGAAATACATATAACTTTATTTACTTTATATAAAGCCAAAATACAAACTAAAAACTAAAAAATAGATCAACAAACGAATCACATATTGAACATATTGATAAAATCTAGTGGTGTTAGAGAGAGAGAGGGCTGTATGGTTGCTGCGGTGTTGAGTTTCAGCATTAGATAAGAGTTCGGTTGCTTGCAGTGGTGATGGTTGTTTTACAGGAACAGAGGGTAGGAGATGATGTTTCTGTGGAATACTTGGAGTGGGTATGCAAATTGTTTAGTGATTGTTTTAGTGAGATTGTTGAAGAGGTGATTTGATTTTGTGTCGGGTTTTGGGTTCCGACTTGTTGAGGGTGTGTGGATGATGAAGGCTAAGGTGTTTGTTAGCAGAAGTGTCTTGCATGTGTAGGAGTTGACGCTGTTGAAGGCTGAGGGTATGCAAAGTCTCTGGTACATGGCTTTCTCTCGGAGTTGTTGCTGTTGACGCAAGCTGTTGGAAAAAGAATCATTAAATAAATGAATGCAGTATAAATTGGGTTCAAAATTTCTTTCTTCAAACTGTTTATCATATATACAAATCAAATTAAATCCTTTTATTATTTGATTTAAAAATAAAAATGCGAGGTCAGTTTGATTTCATAGAAACATTGCATTCTCTCTCTCTCTCTCTTTCTCTTTTTTTATTTTTTTGCTAAATAAAATTTCATATTGGGAATGAATATAAGTAAGAAATTTCACATTTGATGGTATAATAATATATACAAGAGCTAGCAGCCTTACAAAATCTTGGGTTGTCTTTACATATGCAAGCATCAACCTTGTAATTCCAGAAACCTGGAATAGTCCCTCTTGACAAGTCAAACTTGTCTGTGGCCCCCATGTGTTGCCCAGCTGGCACCACTTCGTAAGCTTGTTTTGAGAGACTTTGGTTGCCAAGCGCATGGTTTATGAAAACACGACCATGCCTTGCTTTGTCGATCGCCATATATGCTTAATGAAGTCTATTTACATGCAATGAATCTTCCGAATATTTATACCATTTTGAGCTTCCTGGTAGTTAGCAGCAACCCTTTTCCTAGCATCGGCAAGCCTCTGGTCATCAAGTAAACTGTCCTCTTTCTTCTTCGCTTTCTGATGTAATTTGAACCATAGCAGAATTGAAGGAGTGGGGTAGGTTGCCTTTAATGGTGCTTATACATTTGGCTATAAACTATTGCCCTTGGAACTCGTTTTACCATCTGCTTCAAACAATTGAAAGTTCAATCACATAAAAACGGTTGCCTCAAGTATATTGTGCTAAACATTCACTAAATTTGCGGTGAAGTTCATGGAAGTCAAGAGAGTAAGCACAATGGGTAACATGATTTCCATTCTGATTATTTCTTGATGGTGAAGCTGAGGCCATTCTTCATCATTATTATTCATAGGCAACTCATTATCTGGATTGTTTTTCACCCGCCCATCAATGATCTCTTTCCGCTTCCCACATGTGATGATGACCTTTTAACGCCTTGGAGAAAACTTGACAGTCGTTCGGTAAAGCATAGTAACTGCTGCCTACAGGGTAAGGAAGTATGATAAAAAACAACGAGTAATACGAGGGTTAATTCTAATGGCCTCTGAATCAGGGTAAACTATCAGTTAAGGAATCCATGATCCAGCTATTGTTGATTGATTGTTACATAGACCAATTCAGTTCGTATTTCAAGCTGCTCGCCAACTGATACCACAAATAAGAAGATACGAAGAAAACGTATATTGTCGGAACCAAAATCCGATCACCTAATGCTCAAACAAATTACATTGTTCAGTTTAGCTTGTAGCACAGCAATCTTCCTTGATTGTTGTTGATTCCTCAAAAAGGTACAAATAAACTTAACCAAGTTAAGACCTGTAAGCTTTATCATTCCTGACCGATCACATCCTAATTTGAACTTAGTTCAAACTGCTGTTAAAGAAAACAATGCAATCAGTTTCGGCCATGGGCTTCGAGACTCTAGGTGGCGCAGCATTTCTAATTTCTGAATTTAGCGATTGAAGGGGATGCACGGAGGATAAACCAACTGCATGTGGAACCGTAGACAAATCTGGATCAGAAACGTTGTCTTCCTGGTCTGGATCGGTGTTTGATTGTACAAACTTTTTGCGACCAGGTCTTGTTTATATGGAAGATCTAAAACTAGGCTTTGTTTTTAATTTTTGGCCATGACAGTGGAGGGGAGAAACGTGGATGGGTTACGATGACGGAAGAAGATGAGGTGCAAAAGGATAGAGATTTTAGTCGGCATTATGCATTCTCACTCAAACTAATCACGTGGCAGCTGCGTCGTTACTTACCCTATTCGCTTATGTTGCAACCGCACTTCTGTTTGGTATCGTGCAACAGCTCATCCATTCTCATGTTATAACCTCGCTTGATAGCTCATCCATTCTCATGTTACATCATTTATCCCTTATTTTGGTTCTCTAACTTAGTCTTACGTAGCAGATTTCCTAACTCTTATTCTATGAAAAAACGTAACAGACTGGTTGATCTTTTTCGAATTTAAAGGCACAATTGGAACAGCTCTTCACAAAGAACTCATGAATGTTTTACAAAAATCTAAGATATAATGGCTTCTTAATAATAATGAATCCTCGACTTATTTTTATGCAAAAGTGGCTACTAAACGATTTAGGACTAAGGGAATAGAAATATCATGATAGATAGCGTGCTTTGTTTGGAACAACGTATTTCTGCAACAACGTCTATGACATCACCGTTTATCTCATCAACTCTAACCCTATAGACAACATGGTTCTTTTACTCTATAGTCTTTTACATTAAGATGCCATTTACTTATGAACATCTGCATTAACAAGTTCGTTGCTGTGTGAGTTTACTTTAATGTTTATGTCAGTTTGATGCACCTTCCCTTATTTTGATCTAAAAATAAACAAGAAGTTAACACTTATTCTCAGTGTCGACATCTTATATATTTTTGTTTTTAAGGATTATGATATGTAAACCAAATCTTTAATTTTTCATATGTTTACAACCGACATGGCTTCATATTAGCCTTTTCCTATTGTTTGGGAATCATAAGTTTTAACATATACTTTATTTTCATTGAGCTGAAATATATAGCTGATGATCTCATTATTACTACTCATTTGCATCCCTCAATCATAGTTTGTACTCTATAACACACTATAGAAGGGAATGAAATATCAGGGATAGTTAACAATAAAGCATATATTGTGATGCACGCTGAATTGCATATGTATATGTTATGTATATATGCAAGTTTAAATATCTTGAACTAAATATTATTTATTTTTGTTTTAACAGGATCAAATTGCTTATGTTTTGGAGAAAATATCAAAAGCAAAGTAAGAGTAAATCGAGCGTTCGACTACTTCGTAAGTAACTTGTATATATGACGTATTATGGACATGGAAGGGTTGATCAAACAATATGTATGAGTTGTTAAGTTTGAATATATGAGAACTAGTTTGAATTAGATGTATGAAATATTAAGTTTGAATATATGAATGTTGTTTAAACCCTATGTATGAAATATTATGTTGTAGTTTAAGTGTTTGTTGTTTATGAAAATGTGTTATGTTTGTATACATTTGATAAAGAGATAATGATATATATGAACGTTGTTCGAATGATATTCATTTGAAAGTAACAAAAGAGCAATGGTAAATGCTATGCAAACTGTGTATGATATTATAGCGTTTAAAAAACACTATCAATATGTAAGAAAAACGCTATAATATTGTACCTCATAACGCTATGCAATGGTAGCAATAAACGCTATAGAATTAACAGGAAACGCTGCAACAGAAACAGTACAAACGCTATAATAGAAACAATACAAACGCTATCATAGTTCGCAATAGAGTACGATTTCTTATAGCGTTTTTGTTTAATAGCAAAGAAAAACGCTATAGAATATTTATTTTTCATAGCGTTTTCGTGTGTGCTATTTAAAACCAATGGTCTAACATAGCATGTCGTTATATAGCGTTGTCTGAAACGCTATGTATGACTATAATAGTGTTTTTAAAACGCTATGAAATCCCTTTTTTGTTGTAGTGGAAGGCTCTATGGGTAGGTGAGAATTTTTGAAAAGAAAGATAGTTTGAAAGGGGATACAAGGGCTGTTTGGTGCATTTTCTGATTCCTTTTCTAATGGCAATTGGAAGGTCTGGGTCATCATCTGTTGTTTGGGTAATCATTTCATCCTCATTCAAAGGAGTCAAGTCAGGCTCTTTAACTTGTGTCGATTCAGAAGAATTATTTTCCTCATTAAAAGGAGTCAAGTCAGGCTCTTGAACTTGTGTCGATTCAGGAACAACCTTTGACTTTCTCATGTATACCAGATTCTTTCCAAATCTTACATCCACTTCAGGTTCATCTAAAGCTGAAGGTGAACTTGAATGATTTGATTTAGTTTCTTCAGCCTCAGATGGTTCTGGAACAAGTTTGTTTGACTCCAAATCGGAAAGATTAGGTGTATTTGACTCAAGACTAGAAAGATCAAGTGTTTCAAGCTTATCTTCCTTCAAATTCTCCCCCTGAAGATAAGGTTGAGAGAAGTATGGTTCCTCCTCATGAAAAGTTACATCCCGCGAAACAAAAACCCTTTTAGATGGAGGATGGAAACATTTATATCCCTTTTGAGTAGGGGAGTACCTGACAAAAACACATCTTAGTGCTCTTGGATCAAGTTTTTTCCTGTCTTTACTATGAATATGGACAAATGAAACACATCCAAAGATTCGAGGCTTAAGATTACTATTTGCTGAAAAATTTGGATAGAAGGAAGAAAGAACATCCATAGGACTCTTGAACCCTAATACTCTAGAGGGTTATCGATTAATAAGATATGTGCTAGTGAGAACTACCTCCCCCCATAAATATTTAGGAACATTTTGATGAAACAACAGTGCCTGGGTTTGGTCTAATAGATGTCCATTTTTCCTTTCTGCGATTGCATTTTGTTGTGGTATTTTAACACAAGAAGACTCATGGACAATGCCCTCCTTTTGACAGAAAGAAATAAGAACATGATTGAAGTACTCTTTTCCATTATCAGTCATAAGCCTTTTGATATTTACTCCAAATTGATTTTGTATCATATAGAATTTTTTTGGAAAAATAGTACTGACGTCAGACTTGTTTTTGAGTAAAAACACCCAAGTAACCCGAGTACAATCATCTATAAAAGTCACAAACCACCTAGCACCAGTTACATTTGGAACTGTGGAGGGACCCCAAACATCTGAATGAATAAGATAGAAGGGGGAAGAGCTTCTTTGGTTGTTTAATGGAAAAGGTAGACGCTTGTGTTTTGCAAATCACAATGAAGACTTCCAATATCTACCTTAGTGAATAAAGATGGAAACAAGACTTTAATGACTCCGAAAGAAGGATGACCCAATCGATAATGAAAAAGAAATATTTTTACCTTTTTAAAGAGAACCGACTCTGACTTAAATGAGTGAGACAAGTGGTCTTTTGTACTATGACCTGGTTCTAAATGATAGTAAAGGCCATTCCTTTCACTAGCACGCCCAATAGTCATTCCCGACTCCTTATTCAGAAATATACAACAATCATTCTGAAAAATCACATTACAAGATAAATCGTTTGTAAGTTTTTGTATAGAGACAAGGTTCATGGATAGTTTTGGAACATGGAGAACCCTTTTTAAGGTTATAAAATGATTTAATTGGATATCTCCAATGTCCGCTACAGTTACAAGAGTACCATCAGCAGTAACAATTTTCTTATTACTGGGACAAGGGGAATATGTGGAGAAATGTTTAGAAGAGGGTGACATGTGGTTTGTGGCTCCAGAATCTAATATCCAGAAAAGGTTAGGTGTTTTTGAGACATGAAATCCAAATGAAAGTGGAAGATTGCCTGAACATGCCACACTACAATTACCTGCTGATTTTTCCATACCAGAAAATGTCGGGACAACAGCTGGAACAGAAGACAGTGAATAACTTGACAACACTTAGTGCCCAGTCAAGATTTTGAAGTTACTGACGGCAAAATTGCCCAGTCAGATTTTTTCAAGAATTATTTGCGGAAGCAGAGTCCTAGATTAAGGCTCTGATACCATGTTAAAAATAGAAACAAGAATTATTTTCTGAATATGCTTGCGCGATTAGCACATAGCAGGGTTCATTATTTATAATATGAGATTTTACAAGGATATTAATTGAAATACAACTTCCAAGATAAACAATAAAGACATGTCAATTTCCTAAGAGACACATCAATTTCCTAAGAGACATACACTCATTCATTTTATATAATAATGAAAGGACTTATTAGGAAGTGGAATAATTAAATGCAGATTGGGAGGTAGGTAGAATTATTAAATGCAGAACTATTACCAACAGTATACACACATATATATTGATAATGTGCACAAGAATGGTCGGACATGCATGCAAATCCGGTTCAAACAACAAATACACAAAACTAGTCGGACATGCAAATCATGGTCCAAGCAAATACAAGCGTTGCAACATCAAGTAGGGTCAAGGTAGCATTGGCAATTGACAACAACAAGTGTACATGACCAAGTAAGCAAAGAAATATATACATATGTACACAAGTGTACATATGCATATATGTACTGTAATGACCCGAGTTATTGTCGACTTTGGTTATCGCCATAAACTCAATGATGACTAACCAAACATCGAAAAATACCGGTCATTAATGAAAGAAATTAGAGGGTGAGAATAGATAAGATAGAAACTTAGAATAGAAGAAGAACACAACATCAGAGTAACCCGAACCTCACAGAAAAACGAATAACATATAATATATATAACATAACTTGAAATATACATATGAACTTGAATATACATCATTATCAAAGTACAACACTCACAACACAGTGGAAATAAACTATAGCTATATGATCCTGAAGCCTCCTGCTCCAGCTCTTCAGGTATATCTGCAAATCCCGACTACTTGACTGCCCATACAAAATTGGGCACCCAAGAGTTTAGGAAAAACAAAACAAAATAAACTCCGGGTCAGTCATGGGACTGGTATGAGTAAAACAGTTTAAAAAGTTTAAGCCATTAAACGATATCTCATAAGACCATGCCGTATAACGGAACGAGTTTTTCCATTATGAGAATCCAAATTATCTTTATATCAAAAACCTTTTGATATTATAATAATGTCTATCAACCACAAAATAATAATCATTTAGCATAAACGCTTTCATCTCACGTTCTACATATTTAGTATACAATCAAAACCGCAAGCACGTATTGGGTAATGGATTTCCAACTATGAAAAGGTATGAAACCACCTTTCGCTATTGTACCCCTAGAGAGGAATACACTAGGTTCAACAAGAACATCTTGCAACCCGGCCACACATGACCGACCACTCATTTCACTTGAGTGTATCGAATGTATATCACCAACGGCTGGGATCAGCAACCGTTTCCCGAATGGGACAACATCAACAATTGATTTTTAGAAATAAATGAAACTCTAGATCAGGTGATTATACACCCTACTTCGGAGCGACCGACTTAGCCATGCTGCCTGCCCGATTTCTGTCATTTACCGGTTGATGAGGCTTGAGGTTACGCTTCATCATCACATCAGATTCACTTCGAATGCCACATCATCAAATCCATCAAATCACCGATTGACGTCCTCAACAATACATTATGTGTTAGCTAAAAGAAGTTTCCTTCTTCGCTTCCACTCTTGGTACGGTTGGAGAAATCAGTATACGTGATCGTCTGGAAATACTCTGTCAGACATCCCTCCATACAAGTCATCCAGGAACAGGATGAACCGAAGGCACTATTCAGTACATCCATCTTAGGCATTGTTATCTAAGACTTATACAATAGCCCTTGCACTTTACTCCGTCTTCAATTATCTTTGGCATATATGATTCGCAATGCTCATGCCAACACAGTGTGGTTCTTTGGAAAATAATCCAACCGGTCTCTCCATATTAACAACGTTAATTGGTCAAAACTTCGATAGTATGTGATTTAACTATCGAAGGAAAATACGTGTGCAAACAACGATATCATTTCCAAATGGAAATTCTATCAATCAATCATCAATCATACATACATATATATATATCCTTATTTTCTATGTTTAGAAAATATACGTTATTAACACTGGAAAACATTCCCATTGTTTATTTACGTATCACTATTCTTCCACAACTATCAGTCCCTGACTGTAAACTAGTAGGAGAACAATTCTCTAAGTATAAACCCCGAAGGCCGAAACCAACATCAGATCGACACTTAGAAAACAATTCAATTTACTAATCTCTAGTCAGTTTCTAATTTTGCTTAACTCTATTTGATTTACTCTGTTCGATTAACCTAACTGGTTTACTCTAACCGATTTACTCTTTTAACTCTATTCGAATAAACTATATTCGAATAACTCCTTTTAACTCTATTTATTTAACAAATAAATATCTCCTTTTAATTCTACTTATTTATATTAATACATATCTCCTTTATTTTATTCTACTTATTTATATAAATACATATCTCCTTTATTTTATTCTACTTATTCTAACAAATAAATATTTCCTTTTAAAATATCCTATTTATTTCCTAAATCAATAACCTTTATAATCCTATTTATTTATTTCAAAATAAATATCTCCTTTTATAAAACCCTTTTCCTTTTCTATATAAAATCCATCGATTTTATATAAATAATTCATTTTTCAAAATACACTTTGAAAATCCCCTTTCCCACATCCAGTATTTCTTATGGTATTTAACATACCATATAACAACGATAAATATCGTCCAAACACACAAAATCGACAACAGATTATATATCACATCATATATCACAATATATGAATCACAGTAAAATAAATGTTGAAGAATCCAGTTGGATTCCTCCAACCTGTTTCCCTGCATCACAGATGTTAAACAATATAGATAACATCACTTTCAGTTCCATATGATATATTCTGTTAAACAGAATAAATATAGAAATTCAACTAACTGACTAGCAGTTCAATCAAACAGTCAACACACAGTCAATCAGCTAATATTTAACAGTTCTAAAAACACAACATGAAATTATAAACTGTTCGGAGTTAGTGAGATTTACTCACATTGGCAGTTCATCGTTAATAACGATAAAATGTTGTTTGATTTAAATCAAACAATTTATTTCGCCTTAAATTCAAACGAGCTCCACTCCATTCCCGGTCAGTTCCAGCGTGTAGCCACCGTCCATACGATCCTGACGGATCTTATTTCGCGTAATTCCGATAACATACGACCAAGTTATAACAATTTGAAGTTTAAACATATTTTATAAAAATAAAACATGCATTTATATCCTAAATGGGCCTCACCTTTTAATTTCCCTTCCGCCCAATAACCCGTGGCCCACGTTTAACTAATTGAAACGCTCCCCTTAATCCACGTTTACACTAAATCAAACACTCATCCCTTTTCTTTCAAAAACTCCAGTAAATCCCGAATCCACCATCACCGTCCTCTCCCATTCATGCCTCCACCAAATCCAAAGTAAACACCACCATCTTGCTCCTCTCGAACATCTCCTTCACAAAACCGCAAACAAGGCCCCTCCTTTATCATCACAGTTGTCCTCCCACTCGAACACAGCAACTCCATACAGCTATTTCCGTATTACCCATCCACTCCTCTTGTATCCGCGAGTACTCAGCAGGCCAGCACGCTTCAGGAACGCTGCAGTGAAGATCCTAGGCGCAGCCATATGTTTCAGCGAGCCAATATGTTTTCTAACCACCCAACAGCTTACAAGTTTGAAGAAGGACGTTAGATTTAGGTCTCGGACCCTTTTGGCTTGTGAAAGAATTTTGATTAGTGGGTACTGGTACTTATAAATGTGAAGGAATGTGTATGTATGGCTATCATTTACTTTGCGGTAGGGTAAACGTGGCAAGACTATATACATACAGACGCTTTTCCTTAGCGATGAAGGAGTGAAAACCATATAATATATACACATTTGTTTACTTAGCTCTTCTTAGGTAAAGATAACGTGTGGTTCATGTAGTACTGATGTGTATTCATTTTAGCGAGGTATTGTCATTCAATTTGTAGAGGGGACGTGAGGTTTGAGTGTAGGGTGACTTCGTTTGCTTAATTTTTTAGAGTTTATAACAAACTCCATTTTGTAGGCTTCCAGACTTCTGTTACATGTATAGTGTAATAGGGAACCAAATCTTTTTCTTTTCCATTTGACAGGTCCGATCTCTTTAAGTGTTTACAACTAACTTGCTACCATATTTCCCCCCCAACATATCCCAAGATTCTATCAACATGCATCACTAATTATACACATCAAAATGAACACTTGATGCAAACACAAAATACGTTAACAACATGGGCCGTTTTAAATTTGTTTTATTTCACATCTTGTTTTTATAAAGTTTTATGTCATGTAAGACTTTGTTCATGTCTGAGCTGCTAAGGACTGAAATAAAAACACCATCGTGACGAGTGAGGTGTCCCGACTCCAGAAAAAAAAATATCGGTAGGTTAACCTATATTGAGAAATCCCAAAATCGCTGATTAAGGGTGCAAAATACTCCAAATAAAAAGTTGCTTATTTAATTAATTAAAAATTTCTATAAAATTCTAAAAATTAAATTATACCTATCTCTCAAAAGAACTTTGTCTAGATTTAAATCCGATATCTAGATATTTTTAAATAACTGTTATGGCCACGAACGAATATACCGCTATTTTTGTGAATATTTGATTTGGACATAAATCAAAATCTACACGACGAAATCCCGATTTTTCTCTTCCACTAGAAAGATATACTCCACCAGCTCCGTACGTTTCCTGTTTCACAGAAATCCGATTTAAAACGAATCCTGTACATTCAATTGAAGTTCAAATCGCCAAATTACGAACTGCAGCGCCATTTCAAGCTCGATTTTAATTATAATATAATTATACGTTCAAACTGTCGTTCAAATAATATATTCGTTATTCTAATTCAGTTCTAAACTGAGTTAAATATCACAGATGATCCAGTTCACACCATATCGCCATTTCAGCCAATTCTGATTATTTCAGAATTTAATATATTATTTAATTATTATATTAATTAAATATTCCCAGCTATTTAATTAAACCACCATTTAATTCACTATATCATTATTTATATAATTAAATTAATTAATTATAATACCTCTGCAAATGCGGATCATTACAATCTTTCCCACTTAAAATAATTTCGTCCTCTGTTAGATCGAAATTTGGACCTAACACCCAAATTGTTATGAACTATAGAGAATTCTAAATAAGGAACAAGGGAAAAGAAAATAACACTCAGAATTTATAGTGGTTCGGCGTTAACGAGCCTACCTCCACTTTATATCTTATTGATTATGCTTTAAAAGCTAGTACAACAGTGATTTCTCCCAATATTTCAGTGGTTTGACAACAATGGCGGACTCAGTATTCACTATTGCCAAAAAAGATCTCGAAAAATGCCAGGCTCTGGGCTATTTATAGCTGATTTTGTCAGGCGGATCGCAGACACGTGGCACGAATCCCGAGATTTTCGGATCGCATCGCCACCATTGAAGAAACAGTCAAACTAGCCGTTGTGAACAGGTGTCGTCAGATCCGTGCGATTCGGATCGCTGAAGACCAGCTCGTGGCCGAACGGGTGAGAGGATTCGGTTCGTTACAAGGGATCGGATCGCCTGGAGGTGACGTTCGTCGACGAGACGGGAGCGATCCGTTCCTGGGCGAGTCGATAGAGCGCGATCCATCCCTGAGCGAGACGTGCGATACGTTCCCGGGCGAGACGATGACGTGCGATCCATTCTTCCGCTTTCTTGGGGGACTTGGTTTCCTGATTTCCCTTTATGAATGATCCTGGATGGCTTGGTCAACAAGCGAGCCAACATTTTGCCCCCTCGAAGTATGTTGTATTGATGATGGAACATGCTTCGAAGATGCTTATTGACTCTCTCCTGAAGGGATGCAAGTTTACAGTCGCATTGGTTCAAATTGACACATGGATGAATCGGATCGCCATAGGACGACACGGTCCGATTTGGTCATCTGCTCGTCGCGTGCTGAGTTCCTAGGGTCTTGTGCGATACGGGGCGCATCTTCCTTCGAGTCGTATCGGGCTCTGAGTTTTGTGGGCCATCATTTCAAAGCGCTCCGTGGGCTTCTTTGCGATTCCATTTCTGGATCGTGGCCTGTGGGGCGCTTCGTGGATCGAATAAGACAAAGGAGGGGAGACAAACGGTCACCTTCTTTGCCTATATAAGCCGACGCTCCCCTCTTCATTCTCCTTCTTTTTCTTCTCTGCTGAATCGTCTCGCGCGAGCTATCGAAAAACGAATCCAATCTTTTAAAACTTTCGAAAATCCAAGAACTCTCTCAGCTTTTAGAAAGGTAACTTTATAGAAAGCACTCTCATACTACTCTCCTGAATTTCTACGGCTGATTCCAGAGAGAAACAAAATAAATCCGCTACTTTCCGAATAAATCACCAAGTCGCCATGGCCATTGAGTGTGGAGCTCAGAGCTTGAGGATGGGAAGGAGATGAGGAAGAAGAAGGATGCAGAAGGAGAAGGAAGGCCGACTCGGATCGTGGTCAATGATTGAGGACGGAAGCAAATGGCGAGACGAAAGATTGAGATGGCAACCAAGGGCCGTATCACGGCAGTCGCAACGGTTCGTGAGGGAGCCTTCCCTTCGTCCGGCGATTCGATGAGGGGCGAACTCTCTGCTCTACGATTCGGAAAGGGGCGATCCCTCTGCCATGCGAGTCGAAGGGGGGGGGCGATCCCCCTGCTGTGCGAGTCGAAGGGGGCGATCCCTCTGCTATGCGATCCGTCTCACGGCTGGTGATACGAAGAAATTTCAGTCTTTAATCAGCGCCTTGTCGCTACAAAACTCTGGACAGTTAGGATAGAGCCTTGACGTTGATCTCTCTGGACTAAATGACTTCATGATTTGACTGCATATGACGACTAATGACCTTTAATAACCTCGACTGCTTTCATGTTTTATTATCGTTTTTAATAATGCGCACACACAAGCACACACAGCAGCACTTGCACACACGGGGAACGGGTAGTGTTGATCTTATCGTTCATATTTTCTCGTCCTAGCAGCAATGTCGAACGACCACTCTTCCTCAAGATCTGTAGCCGAAACGGAATCCGAGACTTCTGAACAGCATAATCCTCAAATTCCTCCAATCAATCCAGAAGGTGAAGATTCTGGGTCTGAATATGAAGCCACAGAATCAGATCTGACAGAAAGCACGTCATCCAGCAACAACTCCGAGTCTGACGAGCGAGCTCCGGACGAAATTCCAGGCGCAGTCGGGATAGATAAATTCTCTGACTCTTTAGCGTCCAAGCTCGATGAGATAAAACTCAAGAGAATCTGCTTAAGACACGGCATTCCTCGGGACGATGTCTTAACACCTGGAAGCGAAGACAGACCCCATCTAGCACCGGAAGGGTATATGTCGATCAGTCAGACAATGTGCCTAGTAGGAGCTATTCCTCCGTTCCCTCCAATTGTCATTGAAACTCTGAGACGATTAGGCATTGCCCCGATGCAGCTTCATCCAAACGCCTACGCGTCTCTATAGTCTTTATATGTTGCTTATGCGAAAATCTTGCACGCCGAACTCAAATTCAGAGACCTGGTGTTCTTCTTTCTCTTCAAGCACCGTTCTTCTGCAACTCCCAACTTTTCCTTTTTTGAATCAGTGGCGAACAGGAAAGTTCTGTATGACGGATACATCAACATCGGGGATCCTAAGTCTGACTGGTTTTACATAAGAAGACAGGCTGGATGCTCACGGAGATGGCTCAAATCAAGTAAATTTTGATCGCCTAGTTGAATATCTTGCTTGGGGAGTCTAAGTAATAACATCCTTCCGCTTTTTCCTTTGTCTTAAACAGATCATGTCTTCCCGAAAACAGAGGGTGCATTATACAACAACCGGTTATCCATTCTTTTGCAAAGAAGATCCGACTTTTTAAGGATTAAAAAATGCATTACGGATGACAACCTTCACAAGCATCGCCTCTTGGATAGGAAGTTTGGACTTGGAACCGGCGGCAAACCTTATAAATATGTGCCCCCGACGGAAGGAGAGGGAACTTCACAAGCGGTGGAGACAACCAAATTTCACAAAAGTCCTTCTCCGATAGTCATCCAAGACGACGAAGACTTGAATGTATACAGGGGGGATGAGTCCCGTGATGCGTCGAAGGAAATCACTACCTCTGCTCCAATGGAAACTGTCGGTGATGACGAATTGACAGAAGAACAGTTATTCGACGAGCTGAATAAAATCCCTCTGCCCGACATTGAATACACGGAAAAAGACTTCGGCGAGGAGCCTTTCTTTTCTGCTCCCGAAGAGGCGGCTGATTCAACAAGGGGACGTGAAACGGGCCAGACGAGCCTGTCTCCAGGCCCGGGTCTGTTAGGGGGAATTATATGGGATGCACACCTCACACACACTGCCTGACCGTGCACTATTATGTCATGGATATTCAATGTGATAATATGCTCTTCTTTTCTTTTTTTGCAGGAGCGATGTCGCGCAGGAAATCTTATTCGTACCGCTCTCTCCGCGAAGGCACCCCCAGCCTTCGTTCGGGTACTGAGCGCCCTCGCGGTTCCTCTCATAAGCCGAGCTCTTCGCAACCTCGATCTCCACCCAAATCAACTTCTACCAGGCCTCCGAGTCATCCAACAATTCCGACCGGGGGAAGATACTTCCAAAAGAGTTGACTCCTCCAAAGAGTGCGCCTTCCCACAGTCGGTCGTCCAAAAGGCGTCACGAATCCAAAGATGGGGACAGAGATTCATCCAAAGACACTGAGCAAGAGAGAAGTAACATTGTCCCCACCAGCCAACCAGAATTAGCTGCCTCCGGTTCACGGGACTACGTTCACGGTCCTGAAATCCAAGGTAGGCTGGAAAAGCTACGGGAACAATTTCCAGGAATGTTCTTCGATAGGATGGTCTTTGTTCCTGCCTTGGAACCAGTTCCTAAAAACTGGGATAAAGAAGTTATCGGGCATATCCGTCACGTGGCCAAGCAGTACGAGGCGATGAAAAAGCACGCACTTAATCTTTCGGAGGTCATCCGAACACTCGAAATAGAAGCTCACAGGTCTAAAGCAAGACTCGAAAATAATGAAAGGGCTAGGACAAAATTAGAGAAGGACCTGGAAGACACCCAAGCCCAGCTCGCTTTGGCACAGAGAGACGCCGCGAACTATAAAACTGAATTAGAAAATGCCAAGCAGCGCTTTCATTCAGAACTGGATTCCAATAGCCAGGAAAAAATGGCCTTAAAAAAGGAAGTTGAAGACCTCAGAATGGCCAACATCGAATTGGTAATGGCACAAGGCCATTTTTTGACTGAGAAGGCTACTTGGGAGGCGGAAAAAGCGAGCCTAAAAGAAAGGTTGGCTCTGGCAGAGGCGGAAAAAGCGAGCCTAAAAGAAAGGTTGGCTCTGGCAGAGGCGGAAAAAGTGATTTTGAATGATCAGGTGGCAGACGCGGAGGGACGGGCAGCTCTTGCCGAAAAGAACGTCGATAGCGCCATTGAAATGGCCACTGCCTCCAACAACAAACTCCTTGAAAGAGAGAAAGAAATCGAGGGGTTTGAGGAGATGATCTTTGATTTCCTCGGCCAGGTTCTCAAAACTCGCAATATCTCATGGATCCCGGATTATCATGTTACTTTGGCCAACTTATGGGATGTCATCGTGGAAGGCGAAAAACATAGACTAGGGGTCGAAGAGATCGATGAAGATGAATTGATGAAAAGCATCCTAAGGGACAACGAGCCTGAGGATCTGGCAGAGGGCCGTCGCTTAATCCTGGCGGAAATGGAGAAGGAGAGAACCATGGCTAAAGGCAAAAGCAAAATTGACGAAGGTTCCAGCTCCGCCGCCAAGTCTAAAACCTCCGAAGTCGAGGAGTATCACCCTGACGATCCGCTAATTCCTTTAGGCTTAACTCCCGTGGTTGTTGGAGCATCCGGATCTACTCAAGAGGGAGTATCTGCTGAAGGTACCTTTCTCTTTTCCCAACAATTTGCTAAAGCGATTGCGAATTGTCGTCGTCTAACAAGACAACCCATTGAATTAGAAACGTGTGTCTCTCATAATGCAGGTGGCGAGCCCGCCGACAAGGGTGTTGGAAAAGAGAGAGAAGTGGAGGAGGGGACCGTCCTGCCGGGTGCTGAAATCGATGTTTCAGAGCGAGTCGAGGCCGCAACAGCTGAAGGAAGCATCTCGGTGCCTAGCGCCGACGTATCCAAAGATGCTGAGACTATCGAGGCTTTAAAAGACTTGGATGGTCGGCACGTGGATGACGAAGAGGATACCACCGGCACCAAGAAGGCTGACGATGATGATGATGATGAGGAACCCCTGGCCAGCCGAAAAGCCAGACAAGAGAAAGAGTTGGCTTTGAAGAAGGGGGGAGATGAGGCTTTGGACGTGGTCCCTCTTGCAGAGTTCGACCCCAAAACTGGGTTGATTATGAAAATCCAGTCCAAGTCCATCAGCCGGCAACTTCACTTTGCAAACCCTGATGACTTCCCGGCTTCCCTCTCCGGCAGAAGCAAGGGAAAAGATGGGGGAGAGGAGACCTCAGGGGAGTCAGATGCTCCCCTCGTGGACAAGTGGAAAAGGAAGAAGGGGGATCCATCTGAAGCCGACAAGGAGAGGCTGGAGAGGCAGAAGCGAGAGAAGATATCAAAGCATAAATAGGATGTTTATTGATATTTTGTCCTTTAAAGCTTCCCACTAGCCAGGAAGTGTAATTGTGAGACTGGCCCTCACTTTTGTTTCTAACTTGTTTTCACTTTGCTGATTGGCAGTACATAAACAAGGATTTGTTTCTTCTTACATCATTGTGTACCTGTATTCATAGAAACTTTCCGCGTTTAGTCGTTAGCCAACTATTAATAATTATAAGTCAGTCAGTCAACAGGAAGAAGAATGTTCATGCTATGTTACACTTGTTATATCAAAGTTTAGTGTTCGCATAGGAGCGCGTGGTGCCCCTATAATCCATTGTTAGAGTTTTATGCTTGGCGATTCGTTCGCTCCCCGATCCTTCAGCGGGGAAGGAGCTACTTCTCAGCGCTCAATCGGAGACGCTTTTATACTCTCTCTCTCTCTCTGGAGAGTTAGAGTTCGAGCTCAGCGATTCATTCGCTCCCTGATCCTTCAGCGGGAAAGGAGCTCTTTCTCAGCGCTCAATCGGAGACGCTTTTATACTCTCTCTCTCTCTGGAGAGTTAGAGTTCGAGCTCAGCGATTCATTCGCTCCCCGATCCTTCAGCGGGAAAAGCGCTCTTTCTCAGCGCTCAATCGGAGACGCTTTTATACTCTCTCTCTCTCTCTGGAGAGTTAGAGTTGGGACTCAGCCGTCTGCGATCATGCATGCTCCTCAAACTCGTCTCAGGTTTATGTTTTAATCCAAGCTCCGAGGATTAAAACCAGTCGGACAAGCATCTAGAGCATTTACCAAGGCTTTGGGTTCCTCTGATTAGTTTATGAGAGGAACTGTCGGCACCGGACTTCAGGTACCTGCATTATTCACACTGAGTTTCATAGGCAAATAAATAAAGATGCAATAAAGGTAAATGACACACAGTATTTTTATAGTGGTTCGGTCGAATCATGACCTACGTCCACTTTATAATCTCTTGCTTTAAAGAATCAGACTGTTCTAGGCGAGTCATGCCCTGTACATAGTTTTTTTTTTTTTTAACAAAGCAAAAGAATAAGTTTGAAGCCTCTCATGTTAAATATGGCCGTAGATGTTGGGCATTCCACACTCTGGGGATTTCCTTTCCATCTACGGTTGCCAGCTTGAAGGTTCCATTATCAAGCTTGCTGAGAATAGAGTACGGTCCTTCCCACTTCGCTCCCATATGAGTTGGGGGTGGAAAGACACGTTTCAGAACCAAGTCTCCGGGTTCCAAGGTTCGGGTTCGGACCTTTTTGTTGTAATATCGGGCGACCTGTTGTTTGCATCTCAGAGCACGCAGGTCGGCTTCATCCCTCTTTTCTTCGATCATATCCAGGGACTCAAGGAGCAATTCATTATTGGACATTGGATCATAATAGGTCACCCGATGAGAAGGTACCTTTATCTCAATCGGGATGACTGCTTCCGTTCCAAAAGCAAGGGAGAACGGGGTATGTCCTGTCGCTAATTTATATGTCGTCCTGTAGGCCCATAGCGCCAAGGGCAATTCGTCAGCCCACATGGCTCTAGCCCGCTTCATTCTTCTTTTCAGAATGGACTTAATTACTTTATTTACAGCTTCGACTTGCCCGTTCGATTGTGGGTGTGCCACGGAGGTGTATCGATTCTCGATGTGGTATCTTTGGCAGAAGTTTCTGAATTCAGCACTATCAAATTGAGTTCCGTTGTCTGTTATCACAATTTTTGGAATCCCGAATCGACAGATGATGTTTCTCACGATGAAGTTGATCACCCGTTTAGTTGTGATTGTGGTTAGTGGTTCTGCCTCGACCCACTTAGTGAAATAATCTACAGCCACAATGGCGAACTTTGCTCCGCCCCTCGCTATCGGGAGACTTCCTATGATATCAATTCCCCACATAGCAAAAGGCCATGGACTCATTATTGTTTTTAACTGGCTCGGAGGCGCCGTAGGAATCTTTGAAAACCTCTGGCACGGATCACATCGTCGTGCATATTTTACTGCATCCTTGTTCATGGTAGGCCAGAAGTAACCATGACGCAATATCTTTTTCGCCAAAGTTTGCCCCCCAGCATGGTCGCCACATTCGCCTTCGTGGACTTCTTGCAGCACACGTTTGATGTCATCGTGGGCTATGCACCGAAGGAGGGGCATTGAATACCCTTGTCTATAAAGGATTTCGCCTTGCAGCACGTATCGGGCGGCTTTACGAATCACTTTACGCCTCTCGGTTTTCCTGGTCGGAAGCGCTCCATCCATTAGGAAATTCCTTATAGGAGTCATCCACGACTCCTTTTCTGGTTCCGTCTCCATTGCAAGGTCGATTTCCATCTGATCAATACTGGGAGACCGAAGTACTTCAACGGGGGCTAGCTCTATCACCTTAGGATCGTTAGAACTAGCCATCTTTGCCAACTTGTCTGCCTGCTGATTTTCTGACCGCGAAATATGAGATATGCTGTAGTGATCAAACTCATTCAGCGGCTCTTTCACTTTCTTCAAGTATAGAATCAATCTTGCACTTTTAGCTTGGAATCTCCCAGTAACTTGGTCCACAACTAACTTGGAATCGCAGAAGATGTTCAGTTTTGTGACTTTTAGCACCTTTGCAATCTTTAATCCGGCTATCAGAGCTTCATATTCAGAATCGTTGTTAGTGGCCTGAAACTCCATTCGGATGGCATAAGTTATCAATCGTTTCTCGGGGGTTTCAAGCACTATTCCAGCGCCGGATCTTTCGTTATTTCTAGCACCATCAGTATATAATCTCCAGACATTGGGGTCGAAAAGTAACTTTGAGGGTTCCACTTCTTCGTTTGCTATGTCTTCTTCAGGAACAGTGAATTCTGCTATGAAGTCAGCTATCACTTGCCCCCGAATTGATCGTCTGGGCTGAAAGTTCAAGTCAAATTGACTTAACTCAATATTCCATTTGAGTAATCTCCCAGACGCCTCTGGCCTCTGTAGAACTTGCTTGAGTGGGTGATCAGTATATATGATAATAGGATGTGCTTGAAAGTAGTGCCGAAGTTTTCTGGAGGCAACCAGTAAACTATACGCCAGTTTTTCTATCCGTGGGTAATTACGCTCTGCCGCTGTTAATTTTTTGCTCACGTAATACACAGGTCTTTGGACCTTTTCCTCTTCCCTTACCAATGCTGAGCTGATGGCATGAGATGATACTGCCAAATACACGAATAAATCCTCGTGGTCTATTGGTTTAGATAGAATTGGAGGCTTCTCCAAGTGTCTGAGCAAATTCTGAAACGCTTCCACGCAGTCAGGTGTCCATTTAAAGTGGCGTTTTCCTCGCTTTATTAATTCGAAGAATGGGATGCACTTATCCGTAGCCCTGGAGATAAATCTGCTTAGTGCGGCCACTTTTCCGGCAAGGCTTTGCACATCCTTAATCTGCCTAGGTTCCTGAATGTTCCTGATTGCCGTGATCTGGTCCGGATTAATCTCGATACCGCGCGAACTGACAATGAATCCTAAGAATTTTCCAGAAGCAACACCGAATGAACACTTGGTGGGATTGAGTTTCATCCCATACTTCCGAAGAATGCCGAACATCTCTGCCAAGTCAGTGGTGTGTTGAAGGGATTGCTTGGATTTAACCAACATATCGTCGACGTATACTTCCATTGTTTTCCCGATTTGGTTATAAAACATTCTGTTGACCAAACGTTGGTACGTAGCGCCTGCATTCTTCAAACCAAAGGGCATTACTACGTAACAATATAATCCCAGATCAGTGATAAAGCTAGTATGCTCTTGGTCCGGAACATGCATCGGAATCTGATTGTATCCTGAATAAGCATCCATGAATGAGAGAAGCTCATGACCCGCCATCGAATCTACCAACTGGTCAATTCGAGGTAATGGGAAACTATCTTTGGGACAAGCTTTGTTTAAATCCGAGAAGTCGATACACGTTCGCCACTTCCCGTTGGCCTTCTTTACCAGGACTGGGTTCGAAATCCAATCTGGGTAAGTTGAATCTCTGATAAATCCATTACTCTTTAGCTTCCCTTCCTCTTCTTTCAAGGCAGCGGACCTCTCTGGGCCCAGCACTCGCCTTTTTTGCTTTACTGGAGGATGTTTGGGGTTAATGCTCAAAGAATGGCTCATGATTGATGGGGATATCCCGCACATGTCCGCATGGGTCCAAGCGAATACATCC
The DNA here is from genome assembly GCA_030737875.1 of Allium sativum. NCBI lineage: Eukaryota > Viridiplantae > Streptophyta > Magnoliopsida > Asparagales > Amaryllidaceae > Allium > Allium sativum. The sequence continues at coordinate 534,408,966 of CM060915.1, forward strand.
AAGTTGTTCTTTAAGAAAGTCGTCAATTCTTCGGCAAGAGTCGGACTTAACTGGGATCCAATCTTAAGGACCTTCTCCGGATCACTGTCATCGATTGGCACATCCACAGTTGCTTCGTTGGGAGTTGCCGTTCTGCCCCCGGGTTCTTGATCCTCTCTGGGATCTATATCCTCGGGCATCACTCTAGGCAATTCTCCAACAATTATCCTCTTTGATTGCTATAAGGTTTCCGCCCCCAAAGGGGGAGGAGTGCCTTTAGTTTCGATATCCCCGTCGTTGCGAAGCAACTTTAATTCGGCAACATAACATGCTCGCGCAGCAACTTGATCCCCTCTGACGATACCAACGCCTGCTTCTGTGGGGAACTTCAATAGCAAGCACCAGGGGGCTATACAGGCTCTGAATTTTGCGAGGGCCGGCCGGCCCAAGAAGGCATTGTATGGCGATTCGACATCCAAAACCACAAAGGGAAGGATTCTCACTCTCTGGCGCTCTCCTTCCCCAAGTGTAACTGGCAATTCTACGTAACCCATAGGTGCGGTGGATGCTCCGTTGAATCCACGAATCCAACCTTGGCAGGGCTTCAAGTCTTTTATCTCAAGATTCATCTGGTCAAAGGCTTTTTTGAAAAGGATATTGACGGAACTCCCGTTGTCCACCAGTACCTTATGAACAGTGGCTGGCCCAATGGGTATCGTGATTACAAGTGGATCTTCAGTTGGAGCATGGACCCCAATGCTTTCTCGCTCTCGGAAAACAACATCATCAGTCATCATCTTTTGCTGCTTCACCGGAACACTGTCCTCGGGGTTGCTACATTCCCCCACTTCGAGGTGTTGTTTGGCTGCGTTGACATATTGATCTAAAGCTTTGGAACTGTGCCCAGCAAGGTAAAGTCCACCGATCACGGTGTTGATTACAATATTCTTTCCCTTTTGCTGAGCAGTTGGCCTAGCAGCAAGTTGATTTTGATTTTGTTTCGGGGCTTGCACTGCTTGCCCCCTGTCCCTAGGCGTTACTCTGTATTCGTCTAGCTTTCCTTCTCGAAGCAACCTTTCGACTACGTCCCTCAGGTGACGGCATTCATTCGTCGAATGGCCGTGAATTTGATGAAAGAGGCAAAACTTCCCTGTCTCACGCTCTTTTTCTGTTGACTCTCTAGGAGGTGGCCTCTTATTCTGGAGGACTTCATACGCATCCATGAAGATATTCTCCAGAGTATCATTTATGGGTGTATAACTCTCAAAGGCCCTGGGACGAGTCCTTCTCTGGGAGTCGTTCCCTCGGCCCCTCTTCCGGCTGTTGCCATTAGCATTGTTATTGTTGTTACCCGGTCGGCGACCACCCTGGTTCTGATTTCCGACGTTAACCTCAACTTTCCCCGAGTTGTCTCCAGTCTGTTTGATGGCGACATTGCTCTGAACTTCTTCCTTATCAGTTGTTTTAAGCTTTCGGTTCGCGTACACCTCTTCCCGGCGTAGATGTACATTGGCTTTCTCATAGAATAATTCTCTGGTGTGGGGTGGTTTGCCTGCCAAGTACCTCCCGAATTCAGTATCCTTATCCACTCCATCAATTAGTGCTGCGACAATGGTCGGCTCATGAGGATCTTTGACCTCAGTGGCGGCCAAATTGAAACGATCCAGGTACATCTTTAGACTCTCGCCGGGTCGCTGTTTGACAAGAAATAGATCGATCACGCTTTTCGTCTTCTGTGCGTAGATACGGAATTGCTCTACGAACTTCTCGCTTAGTTCCCTGAAGCTGGAGATCGATCTTGCCGGCAGGCGAGTAAACCATAGCAAAGCCACGTCTTCCAGGAATATGGGAAACGCTTTACACTTAACTGCATCAGAAGCGGCGGCAGCAGTCATCGACCAAGAGTATCTCATCAGGTGTTGAACAGGATCAGATCTTCCTGCATATCGGTTCATCTGTGGCATGTTGAAATGCCTTGGAAAAGTTGCATCCAAAATATCGTCAGTAAAAGGAGTATGACTACGGTCAATCCCCCAATCCTCGTTCCGCTGTCCACGGCTGTCGGCCAAAATCTGGTGAACCATGGCTGCAACGTTTGCACTAGTCAAAGGAGGTTCAGGATCAGTGCCTCTGGCCCGACGAGGCTCTCTGATCTCTCTTCGGGGAGTAGCCACAAAATCTGGGGCTTGGACGGGGCCTCGCTGCCCCCTGTTATCATGAGTATGTGTACGGCGACGAGGCTGAGGTGGCCTGTCATGCACAGGACTGTTCATGCCTCGAGTCCTGAGGGTCGTTGCTTGACCATCCATATTACGGTTTGTGGGTCTTGCCCCTAGTTCTTCTTCTTCTTGTGAGGGCAGGGTCCCGAACCAGAGCTGTTCTATGTTTTCGGCTCTTTCATACGGTCGCCGCGGAGGTCTCGGCGATTCTTCAGATGAAGAGGAATATGCTGGGGTGAGTGGACGAACTGGCGATGTTCTTTGCCTTGTTAGCTCATCAAGTCTTCTATCCATAGCCGTCAGGTTTTGCCGTAGGATAGAACTTTCCTGCCTTTGGGCGGCTAACTCATCAAATAACCTATCCCACATTTCGACAAAACGGGAAAGATCCCCCTCAGTAACAGGAGCAGCAGGATCATAATGGTCATCATCACCCTCTCTTATGGGCATAGTGCTCGGACCGGGTCGAGCAGAGGTTCCAGGACGATAGGAGTGGGTCATGGGTTCTTTTCCAGGTCGAGTTGTGTTCTGACCATCAGTTCGGGTAGCTGCGGTTCGTGGAGGGCGGTTCGCTGCGCCCCCCTGGGATCGACTCGTGGTCATGGTGCGCGGAGGCTGCGAGGTGTTGCCCCGGGATCGAGTAACAACCCCTTCAGTAGCGCGGATCATCTCGTTCTCATCGACTCGGAACGAGGTGTTTTCATCGGATCGGATCGCCCCCTGCGCTCCGCGATCCAGAGTCTCTTCGTTGCCCAGTTCGTGCACACTCTCCTCGATCGTTTCGTTGGTCTGCGAAACTTTAGATCTTCTTCCAGCCATGATATCCGAATCGCTGGAATCTTCAAGAAAACGAATGACGAAACTTTAAGGCTGAGGTTCTCAGTGAAAGCACCAAAAATGTTAGATCGAAATTTGGACCTAACACCCAAATTGTTATGAACTGTAGAGAATTCTAAATGAGGAACAAGGTAAAAGAAAATAACACTCAGAATTTATAGTGGTTCTGCGTTAACGAGCCTACCTCCACTTTATATCTTATTGATTATGCTTTAAAAGCTAGTACAACAGTGATTTCTCCCAATATTTCAGTGGTTTGACAACAATGGCGGACTCAGTATTCACTATTGCCAAAAAAGATCTCGAAAAATGCCAAGCTCTGGGCTATTTATAGCTGATTTTGTCAGGCGGATCGCAGACACGTGGCACGAATCCCGAGATTTTCGGATCGCATCGCCACCATTGAAGAAACGGTCAAACTAGCCGTTGTGAACAGGTGTCGTCAGATCCGTGCGATTCGGATCGCTGAAGACCAGCTCGTGGCCGAACGGGTCAGAGGATTCGGTTCGTTACAAGGGATCGGATCGCCTGGAGGTGACGTTCGTCGACGAGACGGGAGCGATCTGTTCCTGGGCGAGTCGATAGAGCGCGATCCATCCCTGAGCGAGACGATGACGTGCGATACGTTCCCGGGCGAGACGATGACGTGCGATCCATTCTTCCGCTTTCTTGGGGGACTTGGTTTCCTGATTTCCCTTTATGAATGATCCTGGATGGCTTGGTCAACAAGCGAGCCAACATCCTCGAAATTGCTAAGGTAGAGAACGACCCTATCGACTGGTTAGAACATATTTGTTCACTTCTTAACTTCAGTTTTCAACTGAACCAATTTAATTTCAATTAAAAATTTATTTAATTCTTATCAACGAAAATTTACAAAAATCCAGAAAATTTTCTAACTCCTTAACTTTTCGAAAAATTTCGCCAGCACCTCCTTTGTACTAGTTAATCGGTCAAACTCCAACTCGCCTCTCTAGGCCATCTCCAACCCAAAAGAAAATCAAACAGCCAAGCGGCTTGCCAATTCGGCTCATAAATCTTATATCCAATAGAAATATAAACTTGTACCTTTTTGTCGGCATATCATTATACCCTTTTCACCTGTTATTAATTCAGCGTATACAAGGGTCATCCCAATCAAACTCCAACTTATTTTTATCCACCATTTCAACCATTCGCTTATACCTAAGTCGAATTTCATTTCAAACTCGAGTTTCATTCTCGCTTGATTATCAAATTACACTTCAAATTCAAATCCCCCAAATCCAATTTGTCTCGATATCATTCAAATTTAATTTCAGTTACCACTTAACTGACTTTATTTTAATTCTAATTTGCTTTCACAAATTTCTGTTAAATTTGTTTTTAATTCAAACAGTCTTTCCCTGGGAGTTTTTAAACAATTTACTCTTTTCAAAAAATCAAATTTTCCTTTTTGAAATTCAGCACAACTTGTATTTCCCAAAACAAATTCAAAACAGTATCTCTGGTAGTAATTCATCACTTACAACTCGAAAATGATTACTGATGATGTAACTGTCATCATCAGAATCTATTTTCCAGCGATCGAAGTGAGTTCAATACTATAAAACCATTTCTAAACATTTCCACTTTGAAATTCATTTCAAAATATAATTCACACTGCTTGTAAAACAATTCAAAATCTCCCAGGATCTTAAATTTTCCTTATTTTTAATCCAAATCCATTTACAAACACTTATCCAATTTTTCCAGAATTTTAATTCAATTTCTGGTTTAAATTTCAGATTTAACTCATCTAATTTCACGTATTTCACTTATATGAATTCTGATTGGTTATTTACATAACCATTTAATTTATAATCTTACTCGATTATAATAACAACCAATATATCCACTATATTAAAATTTTGATATATATATATATCTTCTCTATATCAAGATATACCTTGGGTAAACTTATTTTAATTTACCCTCTTTTCAAAACATATCGTGTCGACCCATCGTATTCGAGTGTTTATAAACTCCTACCGATACAGTGGATCAAACTGATCGACCAGAACTCATAAACGACTCAACCAACAAATCTCCACAATATAAAACAATTTTTGTATCAATAACAAATACGCTCACTCATATATATATACTCAACTCAATCTAGGGTATTACTAACCCCATCTCTACTGAGTCATGCCACAGAGCCAAGGTAACTCACTTAACTTAAGCTCTGATACCAACTGTAATGACCCGGGTTTTTATCGACCTTGGTTATCGCCAGAAACTCAATGATGACTAACCAAACATCGAAAAATACCGGTCATTAATGAAAGAAATTAGAGGGTGAGAATAGATAAGATAGAAACTTAGAATAGAAGATGAAGAAGAACACAACATCAGAGTAACACGAACCTCACAGCGGAACGAATAACATATAATATATATAACATAACTTGAAATATACATCTGTACTTGAATATACATCATTATCAAAGTACGACACTTACAACACAGAGGAAATAAACTATAGCTATATGATCCTGAAGCCTCATGCTCTAGCTCTTCAGGTATATTTGCAAATCCCGACTACTTGACTGCCCGTACAAAATTGAGCACCCAAGAGTTTGAGGAAAACAAAAACAAAATAAACTCCGGGTCAGTCATGGAACTGGTATGAGTAAAACAGTTTAAAAAGTTTAAGCCATTAAACGATATCTCATAAGACCACACCGTATCACTGAACGGGTTTTTCCCTTATGAGAATCCAAATTATCTTTATATCAAAAACCTTTTGATATTATAATAATGTCTATCAACCACAATATAATAATCATCTAGCAGAAACGCTTTCATCTCACGTTCTACATATTTAGTATACAATCAAAACCGCAAGCACTCATTCATTTTATCGAATAATGAAAGGACTTATTCGGAAGTGGAATAATTAAATGCAGATTGGGAGGTAGGTAGAATTACTAAATGCAGAACTATTACCAACAGTATACACACATATATATTGATAATGTGCACGAGAATGGTCGGACATGCATGCAAATCCGGTTCAAACAACAAATACACAAAACTAGTCGGACATGCAAATCATGGTCAAAGCAAATACAAGCGTTGCAACATCAAGAAGGGTCAAGGTAGCATTGGCAATGGACAACAACAAGTGTACATGACCAAGTAAGCAAAGAAATATATACATATGTACACAAGTGTACATATGCATATATGTACTGTAATGACCCGGGTTTTTGTCGACTTTGGTTATCGCAATAACTAAATGATGACTAACCAAACATCGAAAAATACCATTCATTAATGAAAGAAATTAGAGGGTGAGAATAGATAAGATAGAAACTTAGAATAGAAGAAGAAGAACACAACATCAGAGTAACACGAACCTCACAGCGGAACGAATAACATATAATAAATATAACATAACTTGAAATATACATCTGTACTTGAATATACATCATTATCAAAGTACAACACTTACAACACAGCGGAAATAAACTATAGCTATATGATCCTGAAGCCTCCTGCTCCAGCTCTTCAGGTATATCTGCAAATCCCGACTACTTGACTGCCCGTACAAAATTGGGCACCCAAGAATTTAGGGAAAACAAAACAAAATAAACTCCGGGTCAGTCATGTAACTGGTATGAGTAAAACAGTTTAAAAAGTTTAAGCCATTAAATGATATCTCATAAGACCACGCCGTATAACGGAACAGGTTTTTCCCTTTTGAGAATCCAAATTATCTTTATATCAAAAACCTTTTGATATTATAATAATGTCTATCAACTACAATATAATAATCATCTAGCATAAACGCTTTCATCTCACGTTCTACATATTTAGTATACAATCAAAACCGCAAGCACATATTGGGTAATGGATTTCCAACTATGACAAGGTATGGAACCACCTTTCGCTAGTGTACCTCTAGAGAGGAATACACTGGGTTCAACAAGAACATCTTGCAACCCGGCCACACATGACCGACCACTCATTTCACTTGAGTGTATCGAATGTATATCACCAACGGCTGGGATCAGCAACCGTTTCCCGAATGGGACAACATCAACAATAGATTTTTAGAAATAAATGAAACTCTAGATCAGGTGATTATACACCCTACTTCGGAGCGACCAACTTAGCCATGCTGCCTGCTCGATTTCTGTCATTTACCGGTTGATGAGGCTTGAGGTTACGCTTCATCATCACATCAGATTCACTTGGAATGCCACATCATCAAATCCATCAAATCACCGATTGACGTCCTCAACAATACATTATGTGTTAGCTAAAAGAAGTTTCCTTCTTCGCTTCCACTCTTGGTACGGTTGGAGAAATCAGTATATGTGATCGTCTGGAAATACTCTGTCAGACATCCCTTCATACAAGTCATCCATCTTAGGCACTGTTATCTAAAACTTATACAATAGCCCTTGCACTTTACTCCGTCTTCAATTATCTTTGGCATATATGATTCGCAATGCTCATGCCAATATAGAGTGGTTCTTTGGATAATAATCCAACCGGTCTCTCCATATTAACAACGTTAATTGGTTAAAACTTCGATAGTCAGTGATTTAACTATCGAAGGAAAATACGTGTGCAAACAGCGATATCATTTCCAAATGGAAATTCTATCAATCAATCATCAATCATATATACATCTATATATATGTATATTTCCTTATTTTCTATGTTTAGAAAATATACGTTATTAACACTGGAAAACATTTCCATTGTTTATTTGCGTATCACTATTCTTCCACAACTATCAGTCCCTGACTGTAAACTAGTAGGCGAACAATTCTCTAAATATAAACCCCGAAGGCCGAAACCAACATCAGATCGACACTTAGAAAATCATTCAATTTACTAATCTCTAGTCAGTTTCTAATTTTGCTTAACTCTATTTGATTTACTCTGTTCGATTAACCTAACTGGTTTACTCTAACTGATTTACTCTTTTAACTCTATTCGAATAAACTATATTCGAATAACTCCTTTTAACTCTATTTATTTAACAAATAAATATCTCCTTTTAATTCTACTTATTTATATAAATACATATCTCCTTTATTTTATTCTACTTATTTATATAAATACATATCTCCTTTATTTTATTCTACTTATTCTAACAAATACATATTTCCTTTTAAAATATCCTATTTATTTCCTAAATCAATAACCTTTATAATCCTATTTATTTATTTCTAAATAAATATCTCCTTTTATAAAACCCTTTTCCTTTTCTATATAAAATTCATCGATTTTATATAAATAATCCATTTTTCAAAATACACTTTGAAAATCCCCTTTCTCACATCCAGTATTTCTTATGGTATTTAACATACCATATAACAACGATAAATATCGTCCAAACACACAAAATCAACAACAGATTATATATCACATCATATATCACAATATATGAATCACAGTAAAATAAATGTTGAGGAATCCAGTTGGATTCCTCCAACCTGTTTCCCTGCATCACAGATGTTAAACAATATAGATAACATCACTTTTAGTTCCATATGATATATTCTGTTAAACAGAATAAATATAGAAATTCAACTAACTGACTAGCAGTTCAATCAAACAGTCAACACACAGTCAATCAGCTAATATTTAACAGTTCTAAAAACACAACATGAAATTATAAACTGTTCGGAGTTAGTGAGATTTACTCACATTGGCAGTTCATCGTTAATAACGATAAAATGTTGTTTGATTTAAATAAAACAATTTATTTCGCCTTAAATTCAAACGAGCTCCACTCCCGGTCAGTTCCAGCGTGTACCCACCGTCCATACGATCCGGACGGATCAGATTTCGCGTAATTCCGATAACATACGACCAAGTTATAACAGTTTGAAGTTTAAACATATTTTATAAAAATAAAACATGGATTTATATCCTAAATGGGCCTCACCTTTTAATTTCCCTTCCGCCCAATAACCCATGGCCCACGTTTAACTAATTGAAACGCTCCCCTTAATCCACGTTTACACTAAATCAAACACTCACCCCTTTTCTTCCACAAACTCCAGTAAATCCCGAATCCACCATCACCGTCCTCTCCCATTCATGCCTCCACCGAATCCAAAGTAAACACCACCATCTTGCTCCTCTCGAACATCTCCTTCACAAAACCGCAAGCAAGGCCCCTCCTTTATCATCACAGCTGTCCTCCCACTCCAACACAGCAACTACATATAGCTATTTCCGTATTACCCATCCACCCATCCACTCCTCTTGTATCTGCGAGTACTCAGCAGGCCAGCACGCTTCAGGAACGCTGCAGTGAAGATCCTAGGCGCTGCCGTATGTTTCAACGAGCCAATATGTTTTCGAACCGCCCAACAGCTTACAAGTTTGAAGAAGGACATTAGATTTAGGTCTCGGACCCTTTTGGCTTGCGAAAGAATTTTGATTAGTGGGTACTGGTACTTATAAATGTGAAGGAATGTGTATGTATGGCTATCATTTACTTTGCGGTAGGGTAAACGTGGCAAGACTATATACATACAGACGCTTTTCCTTAGTGATGAAGGAGTGAAAACCATATAATATATACACATTTGTTTACTTAGCTCTTCTTAGGTAAAGATAACGTGTGGTTCATGTAGTACTGATGTGTATTCATTTTAGCGAGGTATTGTCATTCAATTTGTAGAGGGGACGTGAGGTTTGAGTGTAGGGTGACTTCATTTGCTTAATTTTTTAGAGTTTATAACAAACTCCATTTTGTAGGCTTCCAGACTTCTGTTACATGTATAGTGTAATAGGGAACCAAAACTTTTTCTTTTCCATTTGACAGGTCCGATCCCTTTAAGTGTTTACAACTAACTTGCTACCCTATTTACCTCGCAACATATCCCAAAATTCTATCAACATGCATCACTAATTATACACATCAAAATGAACACTTGATGCAAACACAAAATACGTTAACAACATGGGCCGTTTTAAATTTGTTTTATTTCACATCTTATTTTTATAAAGTTTTATGTCATGTAAGACTTTGTTCATGTCTGAGCTGCTAAGGACTGAAATAAAAACACCATCGTGACGAGCGAGGTGTCCCTACTCCAGAAATATAAAAATATCGGTAGATTAACCTATATTGAGAAATCTCAAAATCGCAGATTAAGTGTGCAAAATACTCCAAATAAAAAGTTGCTTATTTAATTAATTAAAAATTTCTATAAAATTCTAAAAATTAAATTATACCTATCTCTCAAAAGAACCTTGTCTAGATTTAAACCTGATATCTAGATATTTTTAAATAACCGTTATGGCCACGAACGAATATACCGCTGTTTTTCTGAATATTTGATTTAGACATAAATCAAAATCTATACGACGAAATCCCGATTTTTCTCTTCCATTAGAAAGATATACTCCACCAGCTCCGTACGTTTCTTGTTTCACAGAAATCCGATTTAAAACGAATCATGTACATTCAGTTGAAGTTCAAATCGCCAAATTACGAACTACAGCGCCATTTCAAGCTCGATTTTAATTATAATATAATTATACGTTCAAACTGTCATTCAAATAATATATTCGTTATTCTAATTCAATTCTAAACTGAATTAAATATCACAGATGATCCAGTTCACACCATATCGCCATTTCAGCCAGTTCTGATTATTTCAGAATTTAATATATTATTTAATTATTATATTAATTAAATATTCCCAGCTATTTAATTAAACCACCATTTAATTCACTATATCACTATTTATATAATTAAATAAATTAATTATAATACCTCTGCAAATGCGGGTCATTACATGTACATAAGCAAGCATGGGTTGCACATGAACAAGGCAGTGAGGAACATCAAATACAAGACAAGCCACACACAAAAGCCAGAAAAACAATGCAAATGTACACATGTACATGACAAGGCCAGCATGACATAGATGTCAAGAGCCAAGTAATGACATCAACATCAGCAAAGTGCCATGGATACAACAAGTATACGACATATTCAAGTGCAAGAGATCATGCAAAGTTAGGATGCAAAACATAAGTGTTGCAGCAAGCACAATAAAGTGCACATGAGTTTCAAGTGCAAAACATAATTCTTGCAGCAAGCACAATGAAGTGCACAAGGTGAACCCAAATTACCAAGCAAGCACAGTGGCATGCAACTATACAACAGTAACATGGTGATCAAGCTCGAACAAACTAACTCAGATCAGTATACGCAGTGTAGCTTGAAACAACATGCAAGTGCCAAGCTCAAGTGATCATAACATGGACAAAAGCGTACAAGCCATGCAAGCACACATAGCTGCAGACACATACATAAGAGAATATGACATTCAAGGCATTCAAACAACAATTGCATAAGGAACATTGATCACAACATAACTATCAATATCAACATAAGTGCAACCAGCAAGACCCAAATGATGCATCTGTTCTTACCAGTGAAGTAAGACAAATGTACACAATGGAAAAATCAAATGGCTGAACAAGTATAGTATCTTTTCATATCAGTAATGGTCAAAGTCAAAAGCAAGAAATGGAGAAGATGTGCAGTGGCAAATGCCAAGAGGTTCAAAGTCAAGTACAAAGTGTACTCAAGGCTCAACCAACATTTCTCAATTTAAGTTGCAGGCAAATGAAGTAAACGTGCACAAATACATGCAGTGTGTCTCAGGGTATATAGAAAGTGCAAATGATACATACATGTACAAATTATACAGCAGGACAGTAGTGCAACATGCACAAAGACAACATGACACGTCAGAGTAGCATACACAAATTGGACACATATATGGGATGTACATCAACTCAGGAACAGTACCACAAGCAAAGGCAAAATTGAGAAGTAAATCATGTCACACACAATAATACATGCATGACTATAACAAGATCAAATGGGTATCTGTTCTTATTAGGAATATGCAAGGGGCAGTGACAAGAATGCAAATATAACACCTGTTCAAATCAGCCAAGTGTAGCAGACAATGGGGAAAGCATGCATAAGGCAGAATATTTCTAATTCAATGAAAAAATAATAAAGGCTGAGATATATGGAAGTTTTTCTTTTTAGAAAGATTTGAAAATTTCCATCTTTTATTTAAGAAAAAGCCTTTTCAAAATTTCAAGTATTTGGGTTGAACATTATAGGAAAGCTTCATCAGGTTATATTCAGCAAGAGTCTTTTTTATAGAAATATTCACGGCAGTTTTATTTCAAGCAAGTATGAAATTTTCAATGCATGCGCACAGAGATTACAAAAAGAGGTGTTTCCAAATTCAAGTTGAGAAACCAGAGGAAGATCTCAAATTTCCACTATTGAAATGTGTTATAATCGACAAGTAGATATTTAGAAAAGATTCCTATCATGCAAGTATAATTTTTGGGTAAGCAAATAAATTCATAGTTGCTACAAATAGCTGATATCATCAAATTCAAACATAGGCAACCAAATCGTGAAAATAACACACATTTCGATCGGCAAATCAAGGTGTTAAATTCAGCAACAAAATTTTCAGGAATATATTTGGCAAGAGATAATTTCAATACTTTCCAGAAATCGCATAACAATTTTAGCAATAAATTCAATCAAAATTTTCCAAATATTCTAGAAAATTGAAGAAATCAACATGGGTAATCACGACAAGTCACAGATAGAAATTAGAGATTATCAAGGGTTTCAATACCCTATAAATACATCACCAATTCATCATAGGTTTGTATCGAAACCAAGCAATTCATTCAAGCATGGAGAAATAAAAAAAATCAGAGATACAAACTTCTCGGAGTTTCGATCACAAGCAGAGGCCAAATCGCCGACCAGAGAACAACAAGCAATCAAAGAATCATATCAAAGCTTTAGGAGAAGCGAACAAAATACAAAACCCTAATTTTGTTATTCGATCACCATTGAAGAAAAGGAGGAAGCCGGCATAATTTTAGAAGTGACAAAGAAAAAGGGGTACCAGTTCACTTATATTTATCTTTGTTTTTCAAAGGGTGTTTTGTTTTATTTTGTTTTTTAATTGTTCTTTATTTTGTAATCGAATTATAGTTTTCTAGTTTTGTTTAAACTAGGATTTTAGCTACAAGGTTTGTAGTTAGGAAAATCTGATCTCGGGATTTGAGATCAGTACAGAATTTTGAGCGTAGAATTAGAACGGTAGCGAGGGGTTGCAAGTGTACAGGTGTTGTATGTGGGATATTGTTTTTTTAATACCTAGCAGAAATCTTGGGGATTGCAGCAGTAGACATGGTTTTGTCGAAGTTGGGTAAATTCTGTGTCGTTTATTTTTTGTATTCATTCTGTTGTGATCTGTGTTGTGATAATTTTTATATTTTGCATAACTGCAGTAAACCCTATCACATCCCCTTTAGGGTTTATTTAGATCCTACACTAATGGCATGACCCAATCATCATTAGCACTTTATCAAAAATTGATGCCCCCTCCTCTGATTTTTCTAATTTATCCTTCGTTTTTTCCTATTGCATTGTTTTTTTAATAGCGTGTGTATAGTGTATAAACACGTACGTCTCGCATATTTAAAAAACATAATTGTATATTATTATCTATTCCAACTATAAGTAAACAGATTGAACTCTAAATATGAAGGACATCAAAAGTTGATTATTTGACGTCTATTGTAATATTTTTGGAAATTTGAAGTAATATCAAGTTTTAAGTGTGTTTTGATGCTTTTGGTGGAATTTGTGGGAGGATGAGTTTTGATTGTTATGTTTTTTCTCTTTACAAATCTCTAGGTAGATGTGGACTTCTCTTATTTTTCAAGAGTTTTTGGATAAATGATGGGTTTTGATTAAATAGTGATGGCATTTTATATAAATATTCTTAGCATTACTAATATTTGCATTTTCTATTGGATACATTTAGATACGAGGTCTTACCAAGATCCTTAGTTGTTAGCCAACCATATCTTATAAATCCATAGTTATTTTTTGGAAAATTTGAAAGTAGTCCACATTGGTTTATGAAAAAAGGATAATCATGGTAAGACCTTATCATGAACAATAAAGACAAAATGAATCTTCAACATAAGCTATTTTTTGGAAAATTTAAGGAAATTAGGATTTTGAGTACCTTTCAGTATAATTACTACAATGATATATTTATTTTTCCAACTTGTCCTTTTGGAGATTTTGCAAAATTTGAAAGTAGTCCTAGGTTTCGGTAAATTTTGATGGATTTAAGATGGATGTTGCTTTTTTGTCTCCTTTCGATAAGAGATGGATTTTGATCATTGGTATCTATGCCAGTTGCAAGGACAGTAATTGGGTAATAACATCATTACAGATTAGTCAATATATCTCATTTTTGCTCTTTTACAAACCCAAAATTAGCGAGTCTTGTGCCATTTCACAAGTATGCTCAATGAATTTTTCCCATGACTAGTGATGTTCAACATCTAACCTGTTGAGGGAGCAGTGACTCCCTCAAAACAGTCAATTAGTCAGTCATTATTTTGCTGTCAATCAGAAAAAAACGAGGCTAAAGAAAAGGTGCACCCACAGCAATCATTATTATTGGTAAGGCACACCTACAATCATTATTATAATTGGTTGGCAGTCAATTATCATAATAGGTGGATTACAGATGCTTGAATGTAATTTATGAACAAATATGGAATAGAATTTTGTTCACACTTTTTTTCTAAGTGTGAACAAAACACTTTCCTCCTATTAGAGGAATCAGGTGGGTCACACATGGACCCCCCTGAATTACTCCAACAGGAGCCGAGTGTTTTGTTCACACTTGCTAAAAAGTGTGAACAAAATCGGACTCACAAATATGAACCTGTTAACAAGGTCTAATCATATAATTTATTGCACGGGAGGCCATTATTGTAACCGTCGACCGGGAGTCAAACCCAGATCTATTGCTTGGAAGGCAATTATCCTGATCGTTCGACTACAAACGCTTAGATGCCACGTTTATGCGACTTTCATTACGTAAAACTCAATATTTTTTTAAAAATTTGCAATGCATTTACGTTGGCGCTGCCGAACTATTGAGCTGATGTGGTTACCTTTTTTTTTTTTTTTTTTTTTTTTTTTTGGAATTATGCCTAGGAGCTCTACCTTTATTTATTCGAGAACAATTACTTCAACGGTTTGACTGTAAATGCTACGATGACGAATCAAATGATGTTTCTATTTCAGTTTCTGTTGTTTCTTCTTCCTCTAAATCAAACATTTTCTTGTCATAATGTTCAAATAGTTTTACCTAAACAGTTCGACCACAAGTGCAATATATTAACATGGAGCTGGAAGAAAATATTTCTGCACAACCCAAACCCGTCCTTTGGTTGAAAAAAAAAAACTGTTTTCACTAGGCCCATATTTCCTTTTTTAGTAGTAATTTTGTATGTACAACTTTTTCTATTAGGCATCTAATAATTCTTTTATTTTCAAAGTAGCTATTTTTTTAATGGATTTTAATGAAAATATGCCCATGGATGATAAAACATGGGCCTGTTGCTGGATATTCAATATTGCTGCTATATGTAGTGCGTGCAGTCTCAATTATTATTTCTTTGTGAAATTTGTTTTGCTATTTGCAAACAGGATAATCCTAAACGTTATTGAGGTGGTAATCCATACTTACAACTCCACATTCAGCACATGCATGTGAGGATCCAAAATTTTCCTTCTCTTCTGAGGACTACACGTTATTAATGTTTTGATATAAAACTATGGGTGCGTTCTTAACGAACGCGAGCGGGGCATTTGAGCGGAGTATTTGAGCGTGGTACTGTAGCGAACGGGCAATGTGTTTATAGCGGTGAACGGGGTATTTGAGCGTGGTATTTGAGCAGGGTATTTATATGTTAAATTATTTGTTTTGATTTAATTAAGTACTAATTTCGAAAAACAAAACGACTACATTTCATTACACAAAAGAAAAAACAAACATAAATACGACAGAAATACAATAACACGATGACATGAAACTCCTACTTGTTGGTATTTATCAGATAAGTTTGGTATTCTTTTTCGTGGCGTTTGTCTGCAAGCCCTCTTATCAACCAGCTTTTCGCTATCTCATCCGGTAGAGCAGCGAACATATCATTTATTTTGGGGTCCAAAACAAATAATAGTGCGTCTGCAACATCAAACTCACCCGTTGCTCCAAGACGTTGCATGCGAGCTACCGTATTTGCATAATTTGTAGTACTTCCCGTTGATTCCACGCTCGTACCTGTATTAGGACTATCAGAATGCGTGCGAGATTTTTTCATCTGTCTCTCAGTCATTAGGTCAATTAGCATAGCCATTTTATCGTCACTTTCACCACGTCTTCTTCTTAAATGTTGGCGTGAAGTTTGTTGACTGGGCGGATTCATTGGATTTTGGGTTGGCGGATTCATTGGATTTTGGGTTGGAGCTTCATAATTTGGTGGATTAATTGGATTTTGTTGCAATGGAGGATTTGATGGCGAATTCAGGTTTGGAATATGATTATTTTCCGTGTCATCCAAAGGATTAAAAAACCCGGCGAATTCCCATGTTCTGTCAAAAGTGGTTTGTGTTGATGGCGGGGTGCCAGTCTGCGACGGTTGTACAGTAGCAGCAGGAGTGTACGACGATTGACCAGTTGCATTCGTCCCACGAAATAATTGTTGCATCAGCTCTAAGTTTTCTAGTGGGCGTTTATTATATTTCAAGACACCCGATCCAAATTCCTAAATGTAAGAGGAAAAATTGTAAGAAACTAACAATAACTTAATGGTAACAAAATATATTTACAGACCTTAACACGATCTTCCCACTATTCATCGCTTCCAGAGATGGTTTCTATGGCATCATTGAACTTTTCTGCAATCACTTTATGCACACTTTTTTTGTTGCTGCCACAAGCACCGTATGCATCAACAGAACATTGCAGCATAATATGAGTTGCAGTAAATGACCAGTGATGTGCAGATTTTCGATTTGCCATACTAAAAATTTAAAAACAAAATATTTTAGAAATAAATTAAAAAAAACAACGAAAAAAATATGAACAACAAACTGAAAAAAACCTGATTGCTATTCGAATTCCGTTGTGGATAATTTTAGAAGAGAATTGGGTTGATGTTGTAGTGTGGATGAAGAGGGGTGGAGGGGTAGTTTATGTAGAGGGGAGAAATGGACGTTGGAAATCAGACCGTTGGCGTCCGACGCATCGGACGCCAACGGTCTGATTTCCAACGTTCAACAATCGTTCCTTTTGGCAGTGGAATTTTGTTCTCGCGTCGGACGCGACAATAAAATCCAGCGTGCCAGGAAACGACTGCGAACGCACCCTATGTCCTCCTTCAGTTCCACTTGTAGTTTCTTTTTATTTCATTTTTCCTTTTTCTCTTTGGTGCTGAAGGCGCTCCAAATTGTGATGTCATTGCTTACTTGATTCTACTTGATTTTGACATCAGTGTTTTTTTATATAATGAATTGGGTTAGTTGCTTACCTACCGCAATCAAACTTCTTTTTTCTTCAGTGATTAATGTTGGGAGTTTAAAATAGATCATGTGGAAGTTGGCAATGATGATGAAAGATTTCGTGGAGCCTGGTCCTCTGGAACAATTATTGGGTTTGGAAATAATGACACCACTCAGTACCGTGGCTTGGAAAACAACACTAACATGGATTTCTTGCTGATACTATTGATGTATCACATTAGGCCGCGTCATCCTAAGTCTGAGAAATTTCAATGGTTCTTGATGGTTCAAAATACTTGGTTTATTTCACGTCATGGAAGGAATGGGTTCAGTAATTTGAGACATCATCTTTAGTGGATCATTGGAGAATGGAGGCATGCTTCCCAGGTATAACGTTCGTTCTTCTCCATTGAAGGTTATCTGAATGTACATTTTTTATTTGGCTAAAACTAAAGCACACTAGTTGGCTTTTTAAAACACAATTTGCATGAATTAGAACAGACAATATCGAAGATATTTTGAAAAATCATAGCGAGGTTACTATCTTTACAATGTACAAGTCCTCGTTAAAAAATATGCTATTGTTTGATTTCCTTCAAAAATCATGGCAAAATCATCTGGTATTGTCTGAGAAAAGAAAATACGAAAGTCATATTTTGAGAAATGAAAAACATGATTTTTGGTGCTTAGTTAAATGCTATTGAACATTGCTATAAATTTTTTCGAGGAAACATCTATCTCATGATATTGTTTCAAAGAATTTTGAATTAATTTGCATTTAAACTCTCTATCGTCCAACAATAGAATCAATTCTTAAAACCGTAGTAAATCAAAATCGAGGGGAAAAGAAATCCACTATCTTGAATTGAACCATATTTCGCTGTTTCAAAGGAGATTTACCCGGCAATTTGTAGTATAAAACTACAGGATGCATTTGTATATGAGATTATGATTACATAATGAACATAGTCAAAACATAAATAATATTATTATGAAGGTGCACACAATTGCTTAGAATGTGGCAAGCTATATGGCTTAAGATTTTGCTAGAAAAATTGGATTTGAATCCTTGCATATATGACAACCTTATTTTGAAAAACACATCATTTTTTTTTAATGGCATGACTGAATCATCATTAGCACTTTGTTAAAAATTGCTTCCCGCTCCTTTTCTTTTTCTAATTTATCCTTCATCCTTTTCTTATGGCATTGTTTTGTAAATTATTTGTTTGTGTGTGAACCCTCCTCCCATATTTAAAAACTTAATTGTATATTATTATCAGTTTTGATTACAAATAAACATATTGTGCTCTAGAAGGACATCGAAAGTTGATTATTAGACATATGTTGTAATATTTGTGAAAATTTGAAGTAATATCAGGTTTATAAGGGTTTGAGTTTATGGGAGGATAATTTTTTATTATTATTTTTTTCCTCTACAAATCTCTAGGTAAATGTGGACTTCTCTATTTTTCAAGAGTGTTTTGATGAATGATGGGTTTTAGTTAATATTGATGACACATTAAATAATTATTCTAGAAAAATTCCATTTGGAATCATTAATAAATTACAAATTTTACTTGTCTAATCACTGGAACCATCCGTTTTCATCTATAATTTCGAGCATGTTATGCACTTTTGTTGGACATAAGCAAAAAAACGACAGCAAATCCAATTATTGTTGAATATTGGTCATGTGCATACTTGCATATATAATGCTTCACACAAATAAACATGTGAGCTAACTTCTGAAATAATATGAGCAAATGCACACAAAACTCATTCCTATATTTTCGTTCATCAATTTAGTTTTTGTGTAAATAGTAAATGGGAAGAACATAATGCGAGATTTGCATTTTGTTCTTTTTTATAAGAATATCCATAAGCTTATGATAAAATAATTTTATGTGGTAATAGTCATTAGTTTAAAATGAAAGCATGAATGAAAGTTATATAATTTTTTGGATGTTTTATAAATTTTTACGAAACTATAATGATATGATTCACAAACTCATTTTTCATTTTACCTCACGAGAAACTCAATATGTTTGAATATTAAACACCACCATGATTCATGTACCTCATTTATTTTTTAAATGCCACTTGGTAAGCTCCATGACAATCTCGAACACTGCACTATTTAATTTAACCTGTATTAGAAGTCTACTTTTCTTTTTATGAACAAAAAGAAGACATGCAATTCATGCATAAGGTGAATCGGTGATTACTATGAGTAAGAAAAAATTTAAACAGAAGATGAATGATGACTAAAGTGAAGAATCAATGTAGTAAAATGAATAATGAAGGCAAGACATGGTAATATTTTGTTAGGATAAAAAAGTGATAATACTAGTAGATTCAAAACATAAGAGTCTACATACTAAGCTATATTCAACTAATAGTTGCATCCTTCTTAAGCTTCGGTCATTTTTTTTTTAACTTGTGATTATATCATTCTCAGCTACTAGATAACTTGAGATTTCACCTGTAATGACTCCAATCATCCACATTTTGTTAAGCTGGGATATGCACCTTCAAGTGACTCAATGTCCCTACTATGGGTAGTCGTATGGTTGTGAAAACATTAATCAAATATATAGGTTATTCACTTAACTAATTTTGATATTGCCGATTTATAATCCGTATTTATGGACTTTTCTATTTTAAAACTACATATTATATTGGTTTCTAATAACTATTTCGAAGTGTACAATGGACTTTAGACATAGGAAATAAAAAATAAGCCATTTATTAAGCGGTTTAACATTATCAATTTTAATTTCCAAAATATCACCATACACCATAAGTGCATATATAAGTTTGTGAATCATAGTCATATCAATTGGTATCATTAACCAAAAGATACATAGCCCCTTTCATTTAAGTTTAAAGTAATATTAGAAAATCCATATTTTCAAAGAAAAAATGAAATAAAATCACCACTTAATCTCTTATGCGCCAATTATTATTTTAGTCATAGGAGCACATGGTGTTAGTTTCGAGATGCAAATCCGCTGGGCATGTGGTTAATCTTGAAATGAAACAAACATAAAAAATTAAATTAGTAATCAAAGGATGTGCCTATTTCTATTTTCCCAAGAGTTCAAAAACATTATGCAATTTCTTCGCCAACGACCAATCTTCCAGTATTACAAAGCTACCACCACGAAAGCGGAATCTTCAACGCAACATTATTTTGATTATCGATGGACCATAGCCTTTTATGTTAATCCCTAATTTGTATGCTATATAATTCTACTTGAATAAAACATAATCACATACCTTATTTTAGATTGTTGTAATTTAATTATCACAATTGAATCAATTTTGACTTGTGTACGGTGTAATTAACATCTCATTTTTGTGCATGAATT
Organism: Allium sativum; assembly: GCA_030737875.1. Lineage (NCBI taxonomy): Eukaryota > Viridiplantae > Streptophyta > Magnoliopsida > Asparagales > Amaryllidaceae > Allium > Allium sativum. The sequence continues at coordinate 534,429,812 of CM060915.1, forward strand.
TAAAGAAATGGAGAGTGGATCCGTTGATCATAGCTTTTCGTACTTAGAAATCAGCATCGATCAAATTTTGAAGATTTAATAAGGGTGTTTCATACTTAGAAATCAACATCGATCAAATTGAAGATTTAATAAGGGTTATTTACTTATTTGCTAAATACAGTATACAGTTGGTGAGTTTTAACTGTTTGAACTATACACTGTAATTATGTTTTGTAGAATGTAAAACCTTGCCTTGATCATTCTCAAAGTTACGAAGACTTAATGGAGATGACTGAAAATATACGCATTCAGAAATTTTTTCATTAAGCGAGCTTCTAGTATTTTATGTAGATTAAATATCAGGGTTCAAGATTCCATCTAGCACGTTGGAATTACAGCAATCTTGGCCCGGATCCGGCGCTGACTGAAACGAAACCGTAGACAAACCTTGTTTCAAACTGGAAAATTTAAAATAAGCAAACAAAATTGAATTATTGGCCAATATAGAGAGTACACCCAAGCAGAAGAGAAATGAAGCAAAAGAAAAAAGTTAACTTCTAACCCATTTCAGATTGAAGCGATGAATTTTAAGAAATTGATACGAAATTTTCCTTCACTCATTGCAGCCATTGTGGCTGCACTGTTGAAGAGCTGGCAAACATCTTAGTAACACCAATTTTCTTTACTTAGCAAAATTTATCTTCAAATTTTGATTTTCAAGGACATAACTTCAGACATGGTTTGGGAAGAAGAAGAGGATGAGAGATAGTTAAACATACGTTGCTTCTTTTGCCCATTGTTGCGATGCCTACCTGCTTTCTTTTTCTTCTTTCAACTCAAGGTCTAATCTAGGGAAGGTAATTTGTAATCAGCAAAAGGGGATGACAAGGTGGATTTATATGCATTATGTGAGCAGGTAAGAAAAAAATACATTTATTGGAAAACATTCAGATTGATTGTCTTGGCACTTGTCTGTACCTTACGATCATGATTATGAGAATGACGCAGTACATTTAGCTGCGGATGTCATACATGCGATGGGGTTGGAGCATAGCAGCCGGGCAGTAATCAAATTTTCTGGGATGAAATTAGGGCAAAAAGTGCAGACGAGTTGATGGTAAATGGGAATGGGAAAGCAGAAAGTAGGGAAAGGAAAATTAGTTTAACAAATGCTGTAGACGCGCAGATGAATAGAAACAGTGAATTGCAGGGAAAAGAAACATGACAGGTTGTAGAGATTAGTTCCTGTTTTGCTATTTAAATAGTATATTTGTGATGGGCTTTTCACTTTTGTTAATTTTGGGTTGAATTGTTGATGTTAACGTTATTAGCAACTTTATTTTTAATAGTTCATGAGAAAAGATGTAACATACATTTACATGATATTTAGAAATAGTTGTATTATACACGGGAGAAAGAACAAGAATTTGTAGATTGAAACTCAGATGGAACTTCCAATTTTTTGGAACTTCAGACCCTAGTAGAACATGTACAAACCATAGTTGATGAACTATTCAACACTGAAATGCTAGTTAACGAAGACAAAAGGATGGAAACTAGAGAAAGAAGAACGAAAAAAGTAAAATGATACAAAAAATACCGAATAAATTAAAAAGACAAAGACAAAGGAAGAAAAAATAAAGGCAAATGATACCTTGGAATAAAAAGGTTGATACTATTATTGTTATTGTGCAACAGTACTGAAAATGTTAAACCAGTAATAACACCAAAAAAGGGCAAACAAATTCAAACTGAAGAGTCTGAAGATAAAGAAGCGGATTCAGTAAGATCATAAGCAATAATAATGAATATTGCTTATTTGGATGATATAAACGATTTTAGGCTTTAAAAATGTTGGTTTAATGTCATTAAGAACAAAACTGATACTACTGTAGTATAAAAAACACAAATTTCGTATTAAATTTCAACAAAAATAATACTTAGAATGTGAGGAAAGAAATGTACAAAAATAGATACCATGCACCTGACAATAGAAGAATGTTTCTATTATTTTAGAAAAAAATAATACCATTAAAACATGCGAAACTCATACCAAAAACCTAAACATATTAGGATGATTTCTTATTTAGACAAAAGTGATACCATAACATAGGCAAAACCAATACCATAAACCTGATCGCGTTAGAATGTTTCAATATTTTAGTAAAACTGATATTATATAAGCGAATTGGTTTGATATGCATGGCATGTTGAATTTTTTATCTACATGCAAATAAAACAATTATCAAAACATGAATGAGAGTTGAATTTGAGAGTTAGCTGATATTGTAACGATGTGGACATCATCATATAGCATTTTGAGAAGTATCAAATTAATTATTATTATTATTTTGATTTCATGATGTAACTATATCAAGAGCATCTAAAACCAAAAATTTAGATTCTTTGATCAGCTTCTGTTATGTCATTAAGTATCTTAGGTAAATGCAAAATTTTACACACATATTTATAAGAAAAAAGCATTGGTTTAAGTTTAACGTGCCACCATTAGCACTGCTACATTCAACATTATTTTTGGTAAACAGTGATATTCAACTGATATTTTTTTCGTTCATTTTTCAACTAAAATAGTAGCACTTAAAACTATAATAAAGTAAAACCATAATAAAGTACATAGACCCGTTAATTACATATCGTAGAAATAACATTGATTTTGTAAAGCTTTTACAGTAGGTATATCTTATATTTCTTACGCATTTTCGCATACAAAACTGTATATAGGTAGCAGAAGTCAATGACAATCACTCACATTCCCTGTCTTATATTCACAAATGACATAATAATTAATATAGTTACACATTAACCAAAAAGCAGCAGTATCCACACTCAAACATATATAAGCAAGTTTAACCCAATTCTTTACATCTGCCATATGTTGATATAAGGAAGAGGAGTAAATTGCCGATAGAAATGAGGAGAAGTGGAGTTTCATACACTGTAACCATCTTTCTCATATAATAGTAAATTTGCGTTATTTTCAATTACCATTATTAATATTGCATCATGCTTGCGTTTCTCCATGTTGCTTATAAACAAAAGTAGTCTTTCATACATGTGGCTCCCCATGAAGTACTCAGTGATCTTCTACATAGTAACGATAGTCCTTGCTAGATTTTGTAATGTTTGTAACCATCTTCTATGCTTGTCATGCCTTCTTCATAGTCACCCATTCAATCACTACCAAATACAACCTGCTGTACTCCCAAATATCTGTCAATACACAGATATATTAATCAGTCCTTTGCACATAGATATCACTTAAACAATTTATTTATTTTCCTTTTGTGCAAGAAATGGTATATGTATATAAATATGAATCAAATGATTGATGATCATTTGGTCAGGGAACCGAGGTGTCAATAAAAAATGCAAGTATCAAATTTTTACCACACTGTAATAATTTAAAGTCGGTGCTATGTAAATCAATGTAATAAAAAAAGCACTAACAACACAGTAAGATAATTTCTCATGTAACAATAGTTGCATCAAGAAATTGAAAGAATAAATATACTTCATAAAATACAGCTTGCTTACATATTATCTCATTATGATCATTTTCATTTTAGGATAATGAGGTATTATGCGGAATGCATGAGTGGACTACTCTTACTTTGAGCTCAAGATGTTCAAGAAATTGAGCAATACATCAACGATAAAAGATTTGATGTTCCAAGGTCCACCCAAACGCGAACCCAATTATCTTGGAATTTAACATCACCTATATCATGAAATGAAGATGGCAGCACTGCAGTTGCTTTGTTACAGTCATACGAAGGACTGTAATACATTGAAGCATTTGCCTACTGCAGATGTGAATAATTGAACGCTCCTAAACGACCTAAAACATACCATGACTGAATCACACTTCCAATAAGATCAACATCGCAGTCTGACGGAGAGCCATAAAGATCAAACCAAATATATGAACCTATTGGATTAAAACTGCAAACAAACAACATGATAAAAAAACTGAGATACGCTACACGGATACTTTATATCGAGTTTGAAATTTTTAGGAGCATAGGCATTTGTAAACTTTCATTAAAGGCAAGTGTTATGTTGATTTATAGAGTCATTGCCACATGCTATGTTAGTACATACATCATCATCGCTTGTACATGTGAGCATAAAATAAGGGTAAATGATTTTATTTCTTTGAAACCCAGATAAATCTGTTTGGAAACACCTAAAGAAATGTGCTATAAAGCCCCATGCTTTGTTAATTAACGAAATGATTAATTGTTATCATTAATATTCAACTCATTTGTTAATTGTTAGCAATTCAGTGTTATGGTTAGATACTCAGATGAGATATTTTTTGAAGGTTTTTACACTGTATCAGATGGAAAAATGACCTGTGCAAATAATTTTAATCAGTAGTGGCCAATTCATCGTAAGATAACTGAACTTTTTTCCATATACTGATATACATAACCAAAAAAAAAAGGTTGCTTATCCTGTTATTATTGGCTAATAAGTATGAAATCAAAGCGGACATCTTAGCGTGAACATGTACTTTATCCAATCCATTATAACCAAAAGCGCAAAGTGCGTTCTTTCTTTGAAGCTTCATTGAGAAACATTTTTTACAGGAACCTTCATTGATTTGAAATAACTAAAAATGAGCAAGAATTCATAATTCCTTTAACAATTATTTATTTCAGTTTTTGTTCGCATGGATACTAGAAGAAATAGTGTAATAAACATAAACATCTTCTTCGTCTTTAGTTTTAGATATGTACCCATTTCCTCACATTCAACTATTTATGTGGATCACTCTTTTGTTATTTTATTTGTAAATATATCATTAAAATTTATCTTGTTTTGGTTCAAATCTACACTGCCTGTACTTGTAAATATATCATCAAAACTTAGGTATATCAAAATCAAATCCGTAAACACATCACAAAATTATATATACATAGCATTAAAAGTTCATAATTGAAAATGTGAGGCAGTGTTTACGATCAAATCAAGCTTACATGTCTTATTGATGTTAATACACCACACAAACAAAATTAACAGATTAAGGAAATTTTAGACAATTATAGGTACACATTTTCACATATCTTCTTGGTGTTAGTTAACCATTTAAATTTGAAATAAGGTAAAACTGTCAAGTTTTAATAAAAAATGATATGAAACTTGAAAAATAAATATGAAGTTCAACAAATGAGCATTAAGAGATTGAATCTACAATCAGGTCTAACATTACATTCATCTTCCACTAATTTGGTACGCACTTGTTTGAAAGCAAAACTTACTACTTATCATGGCTAGATAATCTTTGGCCACACGTAGAACCCTTTTAAGTTTGTCATAAATCATAAATTGGTTGGTTCTAGGATAATAATCTCTTATGATGATAACATGATTTCCAAAAACACTGAATAAAGCATTACTGTCATATTCATACCTACGGAGAAAAATATGGTGTCAATAGCTTGTTAAATTTTGATAAAAAGGTGGAAAAACATGTAGGAACAAAAGAATGATTTGTGCTTTGGAAGCAAAGGAACACAATTTGTCATCCTTATTACACTAATGGGTTTTACCTACACTAATGAATATGTGCTAGAGGAATTACAGTCAGCAGTGAGGAATATTATGTTCAAATGATAGTAATTGAAGGAAACAAACAAATATTAAAACAAAACATATATAAAATAGGTTACCTATAGATAATTATTCATTCATTTCTGTCCACCTACTTCAATTGGCTCCATATCTTACTTGCAATCTAGTAATAATTTTATTACCTAAATAAGGAGTAGTAAAATGAATAATAAATATAGAAGAAATCATTGTGATGTAAGTAAGATGAATATAAATGACCTTAATCAAATATTCTATTATATTATATGAAAGCACAATCTTTTCTCGAAGTCCCTTCAGTTCCACTTTTGTCCAAAAATCTATGATTGCGCCATGTGTCCTAAGAGCTGATCGTTCGGCCTCAGTTTCACAACAAATCGAAACCTACGTCGTTTCTGTTCCTGTTCTAGCCAAATAATACAACGCTACCACTGTGTAATTTCTAATCTAATGGCTTATGGCCTTTCTTCTCCTCCAACGCTTGCTTCGATTTTTTTCCTTATGTGCCCTAGCCTTCCCTCCCGTGCGTTTTCACTTGCGTCGTATTAGAAATTTCGGTCTCCAAGTTGTCGGATCTAATGGCATCTCCTTCCCTCCACCGCCTCCCGCTATAACATATGGATGCCTTGCAGGTTTGGCTACTTATTTTTTTCCTGTATAAAATGATTACTTGATTCAGAGTTAGATTCGTATTTTTTAGATTCAACTTCTCCTTCTTAATTTGTTTTTTCTACATATAAGTTGATTGCTTGATTCGTGACTGAATTCCTACAGGTTGCTCATTGAAATTATCATTGTCGTTTTTACGTTTGTTACTAGATTTGAATTTATTTATTTATTATGGTTTGCTGTATATATATAACCGAATAATTTGATTCACGAACCAATACCTACAGATTTCTCATTGAATATATTGTTGGGATTCTTATGTTTGCGTAAGTTTTTAATTCTGAATCTATTATCTGCACTATGCATCCATTATTCGGGCATTCTAATAAAAATTAAGAGAAGGAAACTGAATTGAATCTTCAAAACAACTAAAATGATGTGTGAGAAACATGTATAGTTTGTAACACACAACATTTAGCAAACTAGGAAAACAGTCAAGCATGTTCAAATATTAAAAGTAGAAAGAATAACGCATTCATTCCCTTTAAGCTTAGTTTAAAACATGGGAATATGCATTTAACTTAGTAGACAATGGTTATCATGTGAGCTTCCACAGATAGAATGAACATATGTTTTTCTCGCACAAAAAAATAATGCATGTCATTATATATAAGAACAGAGAACAAACTACGTACATCAATGCATCTTGACCTTCTCTCTTACTTCCTTAAGCTTGGGCAAGTTCATATGTTCTATGACTTTGTTGTCAGGTTTATTTTCATTTTTAATAACTTATACCAATACTGATATAAATTGTTAATATAATGCATTAATGTGTATGTGTGCAGGAGTTAACATGGTCCTAGGTTGGTGAGAAATCTTAAAATATCCCATATTCCTATACATACATATATAACATTATTTTATTTTTTGTTCTTTTTTTTAGTTTAAGAATATTTGGTGGTGTTATTTTTCAAGTTTTCAGAGGGTACTACACGGATGGTTGTCATCACTGTACTTTAATTAATCTGGAATTATGTGATATTTTTAATCATTGAGTAATCTCTACTAGGTACCTTTATAACCTGTGAGGAATTGGAGGGTATTTTCCTACATTTGAGATGGTAGGTGATGTAACAACCCGGAAAATGCAAGCCAGTTTAAATTTTTTTATTTTGGCAATTTTAGTGAATTTTGAATATTTAAAATGAATTATTTTAAATAATAACGACGGAAAATTTATTTTGAATAGAATTAGAACGTATACATTTATATACGTCATCGTTAGAATATAAATAATTATATGTAATTATAAAAAGGAATTGAAAAGGGCGCGGTAGTTCGATAATTCGATTTCAAACTTCAAATGAATGTACCGGGTGCAAAACAAACCGGAATTTAGCGAAACCAAAAATAATGGAATCTAATTGTGAATATCTTTCCAACGAACCCGAAAAATCAAATTTTCATAGCAGGAATCAAAATTTACGTCCAGTTGAAAATTCAGAATAGTCGCTATAGAATTCTGGCCCTTAAAAGTGGAAATTTTGCAAACGACCTCGGTTTTCGACGAAACCACCTTTTTTGGATCCGCAGTGCCAAATTATTGCTAGGTTTCAAATTTCATAATTTTTGAAGTTAATATGTGAGCATGGCGAAGGAAAACGTGTTTGACCAGTTTCAATTGATTTTAATCGACTGGAAAATGACCATTTTTCAAACGGTCTCAGAATTTGACGAAACTAGTTTTATTAGGACCGTATCGTCAATACGAAGCTAGAAAATATTTTTTTGGGAATTTTTAAAGTTCGTATGTGACCCCGGTAAATTGAAATGTCTGTTTAAATTGAATATATATAGAATTGTATTTTAATTTTGATCAAAACGGGACGTGACGATCGAGTTGGCCTACGAAACATATCCCATTGTGTTCGGAATGGGGGTCATTAGCTAGGGGCGATAGTCGGTGGGTTTGATTTCGAATTCAGAAATAAAAGTTGCTTATTGGGGTTAAATTAGATATTAAAATATATTATTATATAATAATCTCCCTCCTCCATTTCTTGGATCAACGCCCAAATCGATTTTCAGAAGAAAAAAAAAAGAGGGAGAGCAGCGACGGGGGGAGAAACCTGCCGCCTTCGACGGCGAGCTCCGGCCGCAACCCCCCCCCCTCGCCGATCCCCTTCGCCTCCCTCCTCATCTGCTCGGGAAACCCCCCCCCCCCCTTTCTTCCTCCTAAAACCGACAGTACCCATTTCGAGAAGCCCCACGCTCGCGTCCGACCACCTTGAACCCCCCCCCCCCCCACCCCTTCACCACTGACCTCCTCTTCTTCGACAGTCAAACCCCCCTAATCCGCTCGAACCCTCGACCCCACTGAACCCTAACGCCGCCGTGAGCCAAACCATTGCCTGCACTGGCCATTCACAACCTCCGCACCCGCCAGCGTCGGCTGCTGCCTCCCCCTCTCGTGCGCGGTAAGTTTTTAAATTACATATTTCTTATATGATATTAAAACGGAAATTAGCACAAAAGAATGATTTTTATTCGAACAAAGGAATGATTTTTACATGCGTGGCAAACATCTAAAAATGTGATTTTTATCAAGTATGTAGCAAAGTAAGAATACAAATTTTTATTTGTTTGAATGACATAAACAAGATAATATTTTTTAAATATGAAGAGACTGGATTTTTAATATAGAAAAGAATAGATTTTTAGTTGGGATTTTTATTTGGTAAAAATTCGATCTTTCTACATATAGTTTTAAATTAAAGGTTAGATTTTTATTTATATGGCTAGCGTATAAAAATATGATTTTTATATAGGTAAGAGAGTGAAAATATGATTTTTATTTAATTGGAGTAATAAAAATATGATTTTTATTATATGAGAAGTAAAATAAAAATACGATTTTTATGCTAGTATAAAGTTATGATTTTTATATATATTTGGGCAAAGTAAAAATATAATCTTTACAATGTATAGAGCGATAAAAAAATATAATTTTTATCCATGGAGTGATAATATAAAATATGTGATTTATATATATGTAGTGAACACGGGCAACGAAAGTGACAAAGGACGAAAAGGTAAAGATTTCCTACATAAGAAGAGTCGCGGTGAATGGATTTAGCTTGGTGAGAACTCCTCACTTTGATTTTAAATTTCTAGTTAATATATATACTAGGATGCAGACAGTGTTTAGCAGCACCCGACACCCGTCGTCCACAGACCATGGACGGCTTGTTTGGTTGATTGATTTTGATGTGAAAAATTGAATGTGTGTTGTGGAATGAAATAAAATATTTTATAGTTAAAAATATCATTTTTAACGTGTATATAAAACGAAATATATATTTATAAACAAATCGAATGATTGGTTTATATACACATAATTGACTGATATTGATTGGGATGATAAATTTTACACATCGCCCAATTGCTCAAATAAAATCTGTGTTTGATTGTTTGAAGCCCCACACGGGTGTTGGGATGATATTTGACGTACACTAATCCCAATTATTTAATTGTATGTCGATCGATTGGTCGACAGACTGTGTGAGCGTTAATTATTTATATTTGACGCTTATGCAGTTGTGTTGTGCACTTTGGATGATGGTTGACTTTTTATCGTTGCTATTATATACATGTGTTGTATGGAATCCATATAATTAACATTATATGGTAATTGATTGGGCTTCATTCCAATTGGGAAAATAAAGAATATTATAAAATAAAGATTAACGTGTTGACAGTACTCATTTGTTAAGATTAGTCATGTGGTGAAAGAAATATAGATTCATGTGTTGAATAGAATAAATATTCATTTGTTGAATAGAATAACGAAGTTATTGAAAAATATAAAGCCGTGTTGATTAGAGATGCGCTATTTTGACGCGAACGATATTGATATCGATTATATTCGTTTTTAAAATGAATATTTAGAAAGAGATATACAATTTGAATTGAATTGAATTGAAAATGAATTTGAATTGAACTGAATAGAAAATGAATTTGAATTGAATTGAATAGAAAATGAATTAGAATTGAATTGAATAGAAAATGAATTAGAATTGAATAGAATTGAAAATGAATTAGAATTGAATAGAATTGAAAATGAATTAGAATTGAATAGAATTGAAAATGAATTTGAATTGAACTGAATAGAAAATGAATTTGAATTGAATTGAATAGAAAATGAATTTGAATTGAATAGAAAATGAATTTGAATTGAAATCGAGTTGAAATTGAAATGGAAGTTGAAATTGTTTTTGAAACGAATCTAAAACGATTTATAAAATTCGTTTTAAAAGGAAAATGACGAAGTATATATATTTCTTTCTTCCTGTAAACATTTTCGATCTTCATTAATTCATGAAAAAACCATATAAAATCCCATAAATTACCAAACTAACATATGCAAACTCGCAAGGGGATTCTTATCAACCTCATGTGATTTTTGTTGGGTGCGAGTAGTTTTCTAGTTCGTGGGTTTTGGTCGCAGCATGTTAGGGTTACGGTTTTGAATAGGTTTAAGCAGTAATTGATGGAATTGAGTTCGTATATGGTTTAAGAGGGTGAAATCGAGTTTGTATGCGGATTTTTTTTGGATTTATGGAGATAAAATCCATCGCAAGTTTTACTATAGGTGCAGTTTCGGGTTTCCGTCAAATCCTTGGAGGGTTGGTGCGAGTTCAGCACAACAGGTATGGGTGGATGCGGTTTTAGAAGAGATGGAGTTTGTTGATCTCGGTTTCGGAAATCATGGAGAGTGAAGGGTGCGATTCAGAGTTGAAGCTGCCGTAATGGCCATGCTTGGATAACTGGAGCGCGATTTTTTCAGTGAGGAAGATGGTCGGCCTGGGTAGTATTGAAAAGGGGTATGGGCCTTATGAAAAAGGTGAGCCCGCTTAGAATTAAATGCCAAGGTTTTATTTAAAATAAATGTATGTTCACTTGTAAATTTGATATCTTGATCATACGACCTCAGAATTTTATCTTGATCATACGACCTCAGAATTTCGAACGGTCAGATCTGTTAGGATCGTATGGACGAGAACTCCACATTGGAACTGACTGGAAGTGGATTGGATCTCGTTGGTATTTATGGCAAAATAAATTGTTGATTCAAATCAAACAAACAGTTTATCGTTCTTTAACGACGAACTGCCAATGTGAGTAAATCTCACTAACTCTGAACAGTTTATATTTCGTGTTGTATTCTTAGAACTGTTAAATATTGGCTGATTGACTATGTGTTGACCATTTGATTGAACTACTAGTCAGTTAGTTGAATTCTATATTGATTCTGTTTATCAGAATATATCATATGGAACTGAAAGTGATGTTGATTTTATTGTGTAACATCTGTGGATGCAGGGAAACAGATTGGAGGAATCCGACCGGATTCCTCAACAGCTATTTTATTATTTTCATATATTGTGATATATGACGTGGTTTATAATCTGTTGTTGATTATATGTGTGTGGACGATATTTGACATCATGACTTGATATGTTAAACACCATAACATGCCGGAATGTGAAAAAGGGGAATTTTCAAATGGTATTTGAAAATAAAATATTTATAAAATCAAAAGGGTTTTGTAAATGAAATGTTTATAAATGAAATATTTATAAATGAAATATTTATAAATAGAAATCTTTATAGGTAAAATTATATAGAAAGCGGAAATCTTTATAAATGAAATATTTATATAGAAAGGGAATATTTATAAAATCATAAGATTTTATAAATGAGATATTTATTGGTTAAATAAATAGGAATTGTTAAACGAGATACTTATTTGTTAAGTAAATAAGTCAAGACTTAGGAAACAGAACAAGTTATTAAAAGGATTTTTTATTTGTTAAATAAATAAAATTAGAAAATGAGATATTTGTTTGTTAAATAAATAAGATAAGATATAAGGAATATTTATTTAGAAAATAAATAAGATATTAATAAAGGAAATACTTAGGATAAATAAATAAGATATTAATAAAGGAATATTTATTTAGAAAATAAATAAGATATTAATAAAGGAAATACTTGGGATAAATAAATAAGGTTAATAAAGGAAATACTTGGAAATAGAACTCTAAAAGGAAATATTTGCAAATAGAATTTGAAAAGGAAATATTTGTAAACCATTTACAAATAGGATTAAAAAGGAAATATTGGTAAAGGCATTTAGAAATAAATAGATTATAAAGGAAATATTTATCTTTGGATAAATAGATATATATATATATATATAAGTCAGGACTTATATATGGAGAAAACAGATAAATGGAGTAGATTAATTTACAAATGATATTTATAAATTAAGTAATTATTTATCAGTGGATAAATAGATTATATATAAGTCAGGACTTATATAGAGAAGTAAGAATCGATTTCAACATTGACATCTAAACTGAATAAGGATGAAGAGTTAACCAGTTAGAGTTAAATAGTTAGAGCTAATCAGTTAAAGTTATTTAGTTAGAGTTAAATCGAATATTAGTTTATTTGAAGAAAAAAAAGTTACCGAATATTAGTTTATTTGAAGAAAGGAGTTAAACGAATATAGAGTTAATCGAAATGAGTTAATCGAATCAGAGATATTCGAAGGGTGTTAATCGAATCTAGTTATTCGACAGGAGTTAAATCAAATATAGTTTATTCGAAGAAGAGAGAATATCAAATATAAGTTATTCGGATGTAAGTTATTCGAATAAGAGCTAATCCAGTAAGAGTTAAATAGAGTTAGAGTTAATCGAATAAGAGTTATTAGATTGGAGTTATTTGAATAAGAGTTATAGAATAAGAGTTAACCAAATAGGAGTTGATAAATTAGTTGTTCGTTATTTATTTGAGTTAGGAAATAAGAGGTAGATTAAAGTTATTATATTTTAGAAGCAGGGAATTATAACACCACTGTTATAATCAAATGATTCTTAAAGGAGTTGGACTCGTAAATTATACCCATAAGTTACGTAAGGAAGTGTTAAAGAGTTAAAAGATGAACTTACCCTAATTCGAGATTTGAAATGTTGTTCAGTTAAGGTCTGAGAGGTAGTTATACCCCAACTTGATTGACTTCGTTTTTAATTTAGAAATGGTTAAGGTTCGAGAGTGAAAGTGGTTAAGTGAATTTAGTATTCGTCAATGTTGATTTAAACATCTTTTTAAATCCAAGTAAGGAAGATTTGGAAATGTTTTCCAAATAGAATCAGAAACGTAATCAAATATTGAAATTGGAAATATGAATTAGAAAAGGAAGTGTTCATGTATAAGGAGTTAAGAGATGGAGTTAAGCTAAATCAGAAATTGACTGGAGACTTGTTAAGTTGAATGGTTTCCTAAGTGTCTATCTGATGTTGGTTTCGACCTTCGGGATTGGTACTTAGGGTATTGTTCTTATACTAGTTTACAATCAGAGACTGATAGTTGTAGAAGAATAGTGATACGTAAATAAGTTATGGAAATGTTTTCCAGCGTTAACGTATATTTTCTAAACATAGAAAATAAGGAACATATGAATATATATATAGATATATATATATATGACTGATGATTGATTTGATAGAATTTCCATCTGGAAATAATATCGTTGTTTGCACACGTAATTTTCTTTGATAGTTAACTCACCGACTATCGAAGTTTTGACCATTTTAACATTGTTAATATGGAGAGACCGGTTGGATTATTATCCAAAGAACCACTCTGTATTGGCATAAGCGTTGCGAATCATATATGCCAAAGATAATTGAAGACGGAGTAAAGTGCAAGGGCTATTGTATAAGTCTTAGATAACAGTGCCTAAGATGGATGTACTGAAAAGTGCCTTCGGTTCATCCTGTTCCTAGATGACTTGTATGGATGAATGTCTGACAGAGTATTTCCAGAAAGGTCACGTACATTGATTTCTTCAACCGTACCAAGAGTGGAAGCGGAGAAGGAAACTTCTTTAGTTAATATGTAATGTACTATTGTAGACGTCAATTAGTGATTTTCGATGGATCTGACAATGTGGCATTCGAAGTGAATCAGATGTGATGATAAAGCGTAACCTCAAGCCTCATCAACCGGGAAATGACAAAAATCGGGCAGGAAGCATGGCTATGTAGGTCGCACCTATTAGGGTGTATAATCACCTGATCTAGAATTTTCATTTACTTCTAAAAATCTATTGTTGATGTTGTCCCATTCGGGAAACAGTTGCTGATCCCAACCGTTGGTGATATACATTCGATACACTCAAGCGAAATGAGTGGTCGGTCATGTGTGGCCGGGTTGCAAGATGTTCTTGTTGAATCCAGTGTATTCCTTTCTAGGGGTACACTAGCGAAAGGTAGTTCCATACCTTGTCATAGTTGGAAACCCATTATCCAATACGTGCTTGCGGTTTTGATTGTATACTATATATGTAGAACGTGAGATGAAAGCGTTTCTACTAGATGATTATTATATTGTGGTTGATAGACATTATTATAATATCAAAAGGGTTTTTGATATAAAGATATTTTGGATTCTCATAAGGGAAAACCCGTTCCGTTATACGGCGTGGTCTTATGAGATATCGTTTACTTGTTCGAACTATTTTAAACTATTTTACTCATACCAGTCCCATGACTGACCCAGAGTTTATTTTGTTTTTTTTTCCTAAACTCTTGGGTGCCCAATTTTGTACGGGCAGTCAAGTAGTCGGGATTTACAGATACTTGAAGAGCTGGAGCAGGATGCTTCAGGATCATATAGCTATTGTTTATTTCCGCTGTGTTGTAAGTGCTGTACTGTGATAATGATGTATATTCAAGTACAGATTTATATTTCAAAGTTATGTTACACATTTTATATGTTATTCGTTCCGCTGTGAGGTTCGTGTTACTCTGATGTTGTGTTCTTCTTCTTCTATTCTAAGTTTCTATCTTATCTTTCCTCACCTTCCAACTTCTTTCATTAACTATTCGGTTATTTTCGACCCTTGGATGTTCGATATGTGTTGTATATTGGATAACCAAGATCGCAAATTTCCGGGTCGTTACACCAGGACCCAGGTCGACCAGTCCCCCCTACAGGTCGACCTGCCCCCTTCACCCCCCCCCCCCCCCCGGGCAGATCTGAAAGGTGACAATTTTATGACTCGGTGCTGAGTCAGTAGTGCTGAGGTGTCACCCTATCTTGACTGAATGGTTGTGGTTAACTCTAGGATCATCTGACGGTTCAAATTGAATTGAAATTCTATATAAACAACCCAATGCTCAAACCTAAAAATAACACAAAAATAATCCTAGAACTATCATGCTGCCAATTGAGAACTCGGAGTAGCCGTCACCAATTTAAAGACAAGATAAAAACCTGAATCAAAAATCAAATTAAAAGTTATCAACTTCAACGATCTACATCAAAGGCGAGCTTATCAATTTCAGAATTCAGATTTCAGAATACAAGATTTCCTTTTTAGTTTGTAAGTTGGTTATTATGTAGATTTAAATGTTCTTTCAAATGAATCATGACATGTTGTAATTTGAATATAGAATGATGCTTATGTATAAGATTTGATTCTCGTTTATCTTAAAGTATCTTTGCAATTAATCATGTCTATATGCTTGTGGTGATGAACATACTATATATTAATCATGTCTATATGCTTGTGGGGATGAACATATTGTATGTTATTGGAATCTATTATGATTGGGTAATGGATTTATTTTGCCAATTAAATGGTGAAAGATGTCATGTTATAATTTGGTGGTTACTTGCAAGTTTATGATCTAAAACACATGCTTATATGTTAGATCAACACTCATGTATATTTAGATCCATGTTAAGTTGAATCTATTTATGTTGTAAAATTGAAATTGTAATTCTCTTATGTTTTAACGCATAAGTTATCATGCTAAGTTGTGATTTGAGTATGTTTATAATAGCCCCCTTATGTTTAACACACATAAGTTATCATGTTAAGTTGTGGTTCGAATATGTTTATAGTAGCTTTCTTATGTTTTGGCATACATAAGTTAATATGCTAAGTTGTGGTTTAAAATTGTGTTTATATGTTAAACCTCCATGCTAGACCTTTATCAAGTTCACATGACAATTAGACCCAACTTAGTCACAAGTTCACCTTTACCCGTTTAATTAAGTTAATGATACTTCTATGCCAAGTTACACATGATAAGTTAAATGTATGCTATTTTATGTTTGTTTCATGTCCCTTGTTTATTACCCCTTTTTGTTTATGGATTTGGGCTAATTTACTTGCCCAACATTTTATGTGATTCATGCGTGCGTTCCACGGGGGTAGCGATGGGAAAATATGAAAATTCATGGCATAGATTTGTTCATAAAATAGTATATTTGATATACCATTTATTGTGAGCATGATCAAAGGATAATTATGGCATGATTAAATTAAAAATTAATTTACATAAAGAAATTAGAAATGTATTGAAAATATGTGAATTTAGAAAAGATGAATATGCCTAACCCGAGGTTAGACTGAGTTGTGGTGTAAAACTGCCCGGAACCGACCGACATATCCAGTGACCACAACAAGACCTGTCTAATGTGGGTGGTTAGTGCATCAAGCCCAAAAAGGACCCGAGGTTAGACCGAGTTGTGGTGTAAAACTGCCCGGAACCGACCGGCACATCCAGTGACCACAACAAGACCTGTCTAATGTGAGTGGTTGGTGATTTAATGAATAAATTAAAGCTAAGTCAGGATTGGTAGGGTTAAGTAAATTTAGAATAATTAACCGTAATAACATGTTAACTAGACAAGTAGGTGAGGTTAAGTAAATTTAGAACACTTAACTGTAATAACATGCTAACTAATCAAGCTGGTGAGGTTAAGTAAATTTAGAACGCTTAACCGTAATAACATGTTAACTAGGCAAGTGGGTGAGGTTAAGTAAATTTAGAACACTTAACCGTAATAACATGTTAACTAGGCAAGTGGGTGAGGTTAAGAAAAATTAGAACGCTTAACCGTTACAACATGTTAATTAGACAAGTGGGTGAGGTTAAGTAAATTTAGAACACTTAACCATTGTAACATGTTAATTAAGCAGATGATAGGGTTAAGTTAACTAAGGTAACACTTAACCAAAATATATAATGACATGTGATGGGGTTAATTAATACAAGAGGAAAACACTTAACCAATTATATAACATGATGTCTGGGAAGGGTTAACATGAAAGGACAACCCTTAACCAATATAACATGATTTGAGGTAGGGTCAAGTCAACACTAGAAGGAAACACTTAACCAATATGAAGCGACGAGTGGGTGGGTTAAGCTAACTTGAATTGATTAATGACACTTGACCAATATAACTTGATGAACGAATGGGATTAAGTTAAATAGGAAATACTTAACCAATATAACCTGATGACTGAACAGGGTTAAGTTAATAAATCACACTTAACCAATCCAACAAGATAAGCGAGAAAGGTTAAGTTAATAAGAACCACTTAACCAACACGACTTAACGAGTAGGAGGTTAAGTACACGTCAGGTTGGTGGGTAATATTAGTAAATATAGGCCCACAAAACTTAACCATTAAATAAACATGCTTGAATCCGTGGGAAGGTTAAGTACACGACGTGTTCGTGGGTAATATTAGTATATATAGGCCCACAAAACTTAATCATTATATAAACATGCTTGGATCGATTGGAGGGTAAAGTACATCTCATGTAGGTGTGTAATATTAGTACATATAGGCCCACAAACTTAATCGTTAAGAAAACATGCTAGAATCGGTGGGAGGGTTATGTACATCTCGTGTAGGTGGGTAATATTTGTATATATAGGCCCACAAACTTAACCAGCAGGAAATCTTAGTAACGGGGACCCATTTCAGCAGTAACCCACATAGATGTATCATGGTACCCCTGCAACTAGGTAGGGTGGGGCACGATTACTGGGCTGATTATAAGCGGTCAAAGATAACGGCAGGGGGTACGTCAGTGTAGGTTCCGACGGTTTACGGGCGTGCACGTACTCCGTAGTGGGAAAAAGCAAGCACTGGGTACTAGTTGTTTTACACTGTGCATTCTTGAATCGTGTCGGGGGTCGCTATCATAAGGGTTGATACACCTTATGGTGGGACCAGCATAGGGTAGCTACATGCAAGAGAGGGCTGATTGACACAGACACATGGCAAGCTAACACAGGTAGGGAGCCGATCGATAGGGTAGTAAGGGTACATCTAACATATTCATGGCAATTGGGCTGATTGAGCTGGAATCCTCAAATATAGATGTACACCTGAAGGCTACCACAACTGCGGGGGTTGGGATTGTATTATACATATTACTAGTTGAGACACTAGTTAGGTGGTGCAGAGATTATGGTAATGGGTGCGATCACATGTTCAACCTATCTTGTCTTATATTAGGGTATTGTCCTATGTTTTGTTACTCCTGTTATGATCCCTTTTCCTTGTTTAAATGCTAGTAATCGCTGAACTTACCAGACTTATTGTCTGACCCATTTTCTCTCGTCTTCTTTTCTTTTGTTTCCCCCTCAGGTAGTCAGGGAGGGAATAGCTCAGGTTTGTTTGGACAGTTACTCTTTTCAAGCTTGAAGACTCTTTGACATGTTGTCTTGGACTCTCTCTTCTACTGCTATGGCTGGCTCATGCTTTATTTGGGGAAATCATTTTATGCTTCTTTATTTTTGTTAAACAAGACAGGATACTTTGATATTGTAAAACAATCTTTGTACAAGCTGTTTATCAATGAAATAAAGTTTTATTTATTTGTCGCGGCTTTAATTATTTGTCTTGTAATTTATCTGCATCTTTTACCTATAATGCTCCACCGAAATTAAGGCATTACCTTTGTGAGTGACCTTAACGGAGGTGGGGTGTTACACTTGGTATCAGAGCTGAAGGTTACCGGATCAGATAAAAGATTTGAAAAATTATTTTCAAAACGATTTTAAAAGAAGCATTTTCAAAAGAAAAGTTCTTTTGAAAAAGCGCATTCACCAAAGCCATATGAACTATCTTTTGACCTTCTGCTTGGATCCTTGTTTCCTTCTTTCTTGAGTCTCTGGGGCTCTTGGCTTTTTGGGAGGTAACCTTATCGCGACATGGTTCCGTAGGCTAGAAGAGACTACGACACCTGTCAAAGGGCAAATAAGTGCCTAACTTCCATCTGTAGCCGTAATTTTCTTTAGAGCTTTGTAGAATTCTCCATGCGGTGGAGACAGCTTTCGAGATACATGTCAACAAGTTACACAAGGATGGCAAAATTGAGAATGAGGTGGTTTGGCTAAGGAGCACAAAACAAGGATGAAGAACCCATGGATATGGACTTGGTTCACAAAGGAGGGGAGGAAAGAATAGTACAAACCTAAAACAAGAGGAAGTATCTTTATTTTGGTATAACGGGTCGTATAATTAAGGGCAAGGGCAAGAACAAGGGACAGGATCTTCCGGAAGGCAAGTGAATGCTCTCACCGCCAGCATACTTGAGAGAGAGGTAGTAACATTTCTATTGAAAGTGTTTTTTCTTTTTTGATTATTCTGTTAGTACTCCTTCTGATTTTAGCGCTTCACATTCGTATATATCTGCTACGATAGTTGAGTATCTGCACCCTAGATATTGTATAGCAAAGGATCCCATTATAGTCTCAAATCCAATTGTTGGTTCAAATCATTTATCGTTGACTTGTGAGGATTTGAGAATAGCTATATTTATGCTTATGTTTTTGGGCTATGGATTGATTCTAGGCATTTATTGGTTATCTAATAATTGTGAAACAAGGGTAGTTACACTTTCGACTTGCCTCGGGAATACCCTTGAGATTTCGTACGATCCTAAGGGATTAGTTTGTCTTAGCTACCTAGAATCACTTTATTTATCTATCGACGATTTTCGATCCATTGGAGTAGTCCATGAGTACGCAAGATGTTTTGATTAGGGTAGGGGTTTCCCCCATAAAACTCGAAGACAGACTTCCGCATGTATCTAGATGAAACTGCAAAGCCGGTTATGCGATCAACGAAAATTCTGGAGCAAGATTGGCGAGGATAGCCAAAGTCGGTAAAGTGCTTAATGGTTTGGTTGTTTTGTTAGTATCATCTCACATAGATCGTTCAAATTCGGAGGAGGTATCCCTTGGGTGCTTGTCTGATATTGGTTTAGGCCTTTGGGGTTTGTACTTGAGGGATGTCGAGTTCGACCAAGATGGTTTGCGTGAGAAATAAATGGTTGGGGCTGGCACCCTAAGTAAGACTGACCTTAAGAGGGGTAAAAAAGTACTAGCAACCTTTAGCTTTAGACCCTCAGAATTGTGACATGATGGATAAGCTAAGTAGAAGAGAGACCTCTAATCATATACACTTGGTATCAGAGCATCATGGTTAACATCTATTTATCTTGGAAAGATAGTTCGACAACATTGGATACCCTCTAGCATAGTAAGTGATCGTGGTCCTATCTTTACAAGTGGGTTTTGGAATGGAAGTCAAGAAGCTTCGCAATCGTGAAGTCAAATTAGTTAAGGTACAGTGGAGTGAAGCCCAAGAAGATGCGACTTAGAAGACTGAAGACAAGATACGCACATCTTACCCTTTTTGAGGGTATATCCTTGATTCCTCTTTTTCTCTAAAATCTATTTGCATGCTAGTCTTTAGCTTTTAAGTATATCCTCTCGGTCCTATCCTCGATCCTTAGGTAGAAGCCAATGGATGTAAACATGTGTTTGAGACATGTTATGTTTGGTGGATGAAAGTGGTTGCAAGTGTTTGCTAGTGGTTGCTCGTGGATGCATATACGCACATTAGTCACTAGATTGGCTCAGTCACTTTCATATTGCATATGCATATATGTATTGGTTTATGGATTAAAACTTGATGTGTTATCATATGGACGTTGCATTTGTATGAATGATTGTGCACTCATGTAGGAAATTTTGAGTTGGAAAAATTGCATTCATAATGGACTCATGGCACTGACATAATTTGTATTAAGGAGGTCAACTCAATCAGTAGACCGCCTGATTTTGCATTAGATAAGGACACGTACACACACAATGCATATGATCATGAAGCATTAGAAAATCTTTTAAGGACAATGGACGCCAGTGTTTGATGGATGAGTAGATGGGTGATTGGATGGTATGATATAAGTTCTTCTCGACTTGAAGATTCGGGGACGAAATCCTAAAAGGAGGGGAGAATGTAACAACCCGTATTTTCTGTTAGCGTTATAGTAACGAATTAAACAATACTTAATTTAAAATGTGAGAACTAAGGGAAACGGGTTACGCCATTGTGTTCGTCTCGGAATTTTGGTTGAGATAGAATCCGAGTTTGCGTAAATTGGACTTCGTATGAAGAAGTTATGGCTGTCGGAAGTTTCCAGAAAATTCAAATAAATTCAAACAGCTGGAAAACAAATTCAAATTCAAAACAAAATTCAGAAGCGGGATGGGCGGGAAAATTCACGCCCAGGACCCAGATCGACCAGGAGGTCGACCCTAGTGTCGACCTCCCCCCTACAGGTCGACCTAGGGGTCGACCTCCCCCCCCCCCCCCCTCGGGCAGATCAGAAAGGTAACAATTTTGTGACTCAGTGATGAGTCACTAGGGCTGAGGTGTCACCCTATCTTGACTGAATGGTTGTGGTTAACCCTAGGATCATCTGACGGTTCAAATTGAATTGAAATTCTATATAAACAACCCAATGCTCAAACCTAAAAATCACACAAAAATAATCCTAGAACTATCATGTTGTCAATTGAGAACTTGGAGTAGCCGTCACCAATTCAAAGACAAGATAAGAACCTGAATCAAAAATCAAATTAAAAGTTATCAAATTCAATGATCTACATCAAAGGCAAGCTTACATTTCAGAATTCAGATTTTAGAACGCAAGAAATCCTTTTTAGTTTGTAAGTTGGTTATTACGTAGGTTTAAACGTTCTTTCAAATGAATCATGACATGTTGTAATTTGAATATATAATAATGCTTATGTATAATATTTGATTCTCATTTATTTTAAAGTATCATTGCAATTAATCATGTCTATATGCTTGTGGTGATGAACATATTATATATTAATCATGTTTATATGCTTGTGGGGATGAGCATATTGTATGTTATTGGAATCTATTATGATTGGGTAATGGATTTATTTTTCCAATTAAATTGTGAAACATGTCATGTTATAATTTGGTGGTTACTTGCAAGTTTATGATCTAAAATACATGCTTATATGTTAGATCAACACTCATGTATATTTTGATCCATGTTAAGTTGAATCTATTTATGTTGTAAAATTGAAATTGTAATTCTCTTATGTTTTAACACATAAGTTATCATGTTAAGTTGTGATTTAAATATGTTTATAATAGCCCCCTTATGTTTAACACACATAAGTTATTATCATGTTAAGTTGTGGTTTGAATATGTTTATAGTAGCTTTCTTATGTTTTGACATACATAAGTTAATATACTAGGTTTGGTTTAAAATTGTGTTTATATGTTAAACCTCCATGCTAGACCTTTATCAAGTTCACATGACAATTAGACCCAACTTATTCACAAGTTCATCTTTACCCATTTAATTAAGTTAATGATACTTCTATGCCAAGTTACACATGATAAGTTAAATGTACGCTATTTTATGTTTGTTTCATGTCCCTTGTTTATGTAATAACCCGGAAATTCTGAGCCAGTTTAAAATTTTTATTTTGGCAATTTTAATGAATTTTGAATATTTAAAATGAATTATTTTAAATAAAATCGACGAGAAATTTTTTTGAATATAATTCGAACGTATATACTATATACGTCGTCGTTAGAATATAAATAATTATATATAATTATAAATAGAATTGAAAATGGCGTGGTAGTTCGATAATTCGATTTCAAACTTCAATTGAACGTACCGGGTGCAAAACAATCCGGATTTTAGTGAAACCAATAATAATAGGATCTAATTGGGAATATCTTTCCAACGAATCCGAAAAATCGAGATTTCATAGCGAGGATCAAAAGATATGTCCAGTTGAAAATTCTGAATAGTCGCTATGGAATTCAGGCCCTTAAAAATAGACATTTTGCAAACGACCTCGGATTTCGACGAAACCACTTTTGTTGGATCCGTGATGTCAAATTATTGCTAGATTCCAAATTTCATAATTTTTCGAATCAATGTGTGAGCGTGACGAAGGAAAACGCGTTTGACCAGTTTCAGTTGATTTTAATGGACTGGAAAATGGCCATTTTTCCAACGGTCTCAGAATTCGACGAAACTAGTTTTGTTAGGACCGTATCGTCAATACGAAGCTAGAAAATATTTTTCTGGAATTTTTCTAGTTCGTATGTGACCCCGGTAAATTGAAATGCGCGTTCAAATTCAATATATAGAGTTATATGTTGATTTTGACGGAAACTGATTGTAACTATCGAATCCGCCTACGATACATATCCCATTGTGTTCGGAATGGGGGTAAAACGCTATGGACGACAAGCAGTGGGCCTCGTTTAGAGGTCGTATGTAAAAGTCAACTTCTTTGAATTAAAAATAAAAAAATAAATAAAAAAAAAATCTTCTCTCCTCCCCTTAATTCATGTTGCCCCCCCCCCTCTTCAAAATCAAACCGATCTGGAAAAAAAAGAGCAACGACGGAAATGCATCGTCGATCCCCCCCTCCACCACCGCCCTTCGTCGATGGCGCCACCGGAGGTCGGCCTCCCAGCGCCGCCTCCTCCACTTCGTCTCCCCCTCCAACCGCAGCCGCAAAACCCCCATTTCGAGGACCGCGACCACCACCCCTCAGGCGCCGGACCCCCACCTCGCCGAGCCACCCCACGAACCCCTTCTCTCCTTCCTCCTCCACTAACCTGAACCCTAACCTCCACGCAACCCTCCCATTCCTCCACCGAAGACCGCTTGCGCCAGCAACTCTGACGAGCACCGATCCACGAGCGCCTCCTGCAGACGACGGTAGAACACTTCCCCCCCTACAATTCTGTGAGTTCCCTTAGTTTTTAATTTTATTTTTAACTCTGTTTTTATATGTTAAAGGCATAGTTTAAAATCAAATTTTTATATTTAAAAGAATAGGATTTTTATATTTAAAAGAATAGGAAGAATAGGATTTTTATATTTGAATGGTAACGAAAAGATTATACTTTTATAATGAACAAGATTAGATTTTTATAATTGAAAAGGTTTGATTTTATCTACCTAAAGGTATGATTTTTTAAAAATAGAAAAGACGAGATCTTTAAATTAGAAAAGGCGAAATCTTTATATTTGAAAAGGCGAAGTCTTCAAAGTAAAAATTCGATTTTTATATATTGAATAGCGAAGTAAAAATTCGATTTTTACATAGGTAGAGGATACGGGCAGCGAAGGTGATAAAAAGGCGAGAACGATGAAGACTTCTATAAATGAAGAGTCAAGATGATTGGATAGCTATTGGTGAGAATTTCTCACCTTTCAATTTCATTTTCTAGTTATATATATATATACTAGGATGCAGACGGTGTTTAGTAGCACCCGACACCCGTCATCCACAGACCATGGATGGCTTGTTTGTTAAATTGTTTGGTTGTGTAGTTGGTTAGTTTATTTGGTTTGAATTGAATTGTTTGGTGAAATGAATGGGTTTGATTGATGTGTGAATGGCGTGGGCCTTCACTAGACCGGGGATAAGGCTAGGCCTCGTCCCGTTTCTAGTATCGTGCCGTTATGCCGCCGAAATTTTCTAAAATATGTTAGAAAAATAAAAATACCATTTTATTTAAAGAATGAACTGAATAGAAATTCATGTGTTGAAATAAAATATTTTATCGTTAAAAATATAATTTTTAACGTGAAAGTGAACAAATGAATATTTATAAATGAATTGACCGATTTGTTTATATACACTGATTTGACTGATGATTGGGATGATAAATTTTACACATCGCCCAACTACACAAATAAAATATGTGTTTGATTGTTTGAAACCCCACACGGGTGTTGGGATGAAATTTGAAGTTCACTCATCCTGATTGATTAAATTTATCGATCGATTGATTGACAAGCTGTTATAAGCGTTAGATATCTATATTTGATGCTTATACAGTGTAGTGCACTTTGGTTGATGGTTGATTATTTTTCAATGCTATTATATACGTGTGATGTATGAAAATCCATATAATTAACATTATATGGTGATTGATTGGGCCTCATTCCAATTCAGAAAATAAAGAATGCTATAAAATAAAGGTTCATGTGTTGACTGTACTCATCCGTTGAGATTAGTCATGTGTTGAACGAAATATTTTAGTAATAAAATTTACATCTTTATTAATATAAAATAAAGGTTTATGTGTTGACTGTACTCATCCGTTGAGATTAGTCATGTGTTGAACGAAATATTTTGATAATAACAAATATTTTGATAATAGAAATATTTGAAATAGAATATTTGAAAATAGAAATATATGAAGCCGTGTTGATTAGATTGACGCCATTTAGACGTGAACGATATTTATATCGATTTTATTCATTTTAAAATGAATATTGAAAGGTGATTTCGAAATGAATTGAAAATAAAACGATTTCAAAATGAATCGAATATATTGAATATAAAACGATTTCGAAATGAATTGAATATAAAGCGATTTCAAAATGAAATGAATATTGAAAAACGATTTCGAAATGAATTGAATATAAAACGATTTCGAAATGAATTGAATATATAACGAATTGAATTCGAATTGAATATATAATGAATTTGATTCGAATAGAAAACCAATATGAATTTGATTCGAATAGATAACCAATATGAATTTGATTCGAACAGATAACCAATTTGAATTGAATCGAATATATAACCAATTTGAATTGGATCGAATAGAAAACGAATTTGATTTGAATCGAATTGAAAACGAATTCGAACTGAATTGAAAACGAATTGAAATGAATTCAAATTGAATTGAAATTTGAATTGAATAAACATGAATTTTAAAACGAATTTATAAGGAGAAATTCAATTTTGATTTGAATTTGAAATGAAGGTTGAAATTGTTTTTGAAATGAATTCAAAACTATTTATATAATTCGTTTTAAATAGTAATCGACGAAATATATATTATATATATAATATAATGGCCTGAATAGAACGCGCCGCGCCGCGGCAGTTCGTGAATTTCAACCATTTATTTCAAACGGATATTACGGGAGATCCGACCGTCGGATTCTCCTAAAACCGGAACCGTTGGGTTCGTATCTAAAAGAGCTTTCTAACGAATATTAGAAATTTGAAATCTAACGGTTGGATTTGGAGTTATGTCCAAATCAAATTTGGAAAAGGTCGCTGTAAGTGCAGTTCGATGGCCATTGTTGGAAATCGACTGTACGGGCCTTGATAAAAATATTAATAATTTGTGTAAAATCACAAGAAATGATTTAGGAAAAATTGGGTTGAAAAACTCCATATTTTAAAAGATAAAAATAAATTTTTATCGAAATGAACTAGTTTTGAACTAAAATTAAACCCGTTTATTTTCAAATAAATAAATTGGATTTGAAATGGGTTTAAATAGAATTGATTCATGGGTTTATCGTGAACTATGTTTTAAATAACACTAGTTCTTTAACCCGATAATAATTAGAATGTGATTTGGGTTTATCGTGGATAGTGTTTTAAACGACACTAGTTCTTCAACCCAGTAAAAGGAGTTTTAATGAATCTGCAATCAAATTGAAATATGAATTGATAATTTAAATTATCAAATTTAGAAATTGAGCGAGAATGGAGTATCACCAGTTTTGCTCCAAAGCGATAGTTAAATCTTTAATTAGATTTGAACGTGAAATGGTAATTAATTTTACCGATAACACCGTGGTGTTAGATATGGAGTATTACCAGTTTTGCTTCATGGGATGAATAGGTTGGGATTGGGAAATAAAATAAATAATTACGTCGGTGTGGTTCGCTAATCTCGACTAGTTTAGTCTCGACTAGTTTAGAAAACCATAATCTGGTTTTGAAACGACATCCAAAGGAAGATTAAAGGATAAATTTTAAAGAATTTATCTTGGATAAAATTAATGGGAACCTTTCCCTAAGGATATTCTGCATTGGAATGAGGCGTATGTTGAGTTTGTGTAACATTTGTTTTTAATATACGCGGGTTGTTCGGAAAGGCCGGGTTTACACCCATTCTGAATAACCGATTCGACGATATGTCGAAGATGAAGACGGTGGTTGAAGACCGGAAGTCTTCACATCGTTTGGATAATTACTGACGATCCTGATTGGGCAGTACACCCAAGAGGATGGAAATAGTTGGTGGTCGTCCAGACGTACTTGGAGATGGATGGATATGCGAGGAAAGTGCCTCCGGTTTCGTTCAGACCCAGAACGAACTTGTAAATGGATTGTGTGTCTGACATTGGATTTTATTCTGTGTTGATTGATTTCTATTAAATATACATCTGGTTGGCGGCGGAGAATTTATTCTTTTGCTTAACGCCCTTCTCTGAGACGTACGAGCTTAGAGGTTATATATCGATAGATATCAATCGCATGGCATGAATTGCCTGTGTGGCACGCTGAGTTGCATAGATCAAGGCTTCTGTTGAAAAGCAAAGTCTTGTGGTTGGTGATCAAAGCACGGCCTTCGTGGCGTAGCTTTGTGTATAACGTGAATTCGCGAGCCTCACACCTCGGTATGGGTCAAAAACGGGATACGGACTGCAGGGAGAGCACGACGTTTCTTTCTAGCTTTGGTGGTGTCAGTGACTTACCAGCCCTGACATTTATATACTTTTCACCTTTGTGGTTGTTGGATGAGGCGCCTCGATTTTAGGTCTGTAAGGACCGGTAAACGTGTGTTCAGGCATAACTAATCCTCTAACGTAAGTGAGGACCGGCCCTGAAGCATCCAAGGGTTGCCCAGAGTGCGTAGCCCTGGGACATTTGCTAGAGTGTCTCGAAAGCGGAGAGGAGCTTGCCCCTTGCCTCGACTCATGACGGAATCTAATTTCCAATACGTGTATTTCGGCTTTATTTGTAGAGCCTAGTATGGAAACATAGTGGGATGGGGCACTTATGCCGTCTATGATTTATATTTATGATTGAAATTGTTTTGACACTATACACTTATTATAGTATCAAATGATTTGTTTTAAACGTACCAAGCATGTTTGGCTGTTATAAGGTAAAACCCTATCCTTCGGCTTGCGTTGCATTGTGTGATGGGACCTGGGTCTTATAATAGCTTCATTTTTCGAAAAAGCATTGCGCTGTTTATTCTATATGCACTGGTATTCTTGGGAGGAAACCCGTTCCGTGTTATACGGCGTGGTCCCTTGAATTACTCTTTTTTTAAAGTAAAGCTTTAAATAACTGTTTTAGTTCTCACACCAGTCACATGACTGACCAAGAGTTTATTGTTTAAACCTAAACTCTGGGTGTCCCTATTTTCCGCACGGGCAGCTAGTAGTTTTGGTTTTGTAGATTTATATTCACAGGATCCTGGTTTACAGCTGGAATGATATCCGGAAAGCTCTGTATCCGTATATCACCTTCAGTTGTGCTTCGTATTATTTTCCGCTGCTATGTAATTTATTGTAATCTCTGATATTTATCGAATGTAATTTATTCATTTATACTCTGTATATTCTTGTATTTGATGCATTGTTGTAATAACAATGAAATGTTCTTCCGTCTGCGTTCTGATTTGTCCTGTTCTCAAACGATCAGGGGTTTCGAACGGTCTAGATCGGTTTAACGACTGATTCAGATCGAGCGAAATTCCCGGCCGTTACATTTGGTATCAGAGCTTTGGTTTACAGAGCTCGAGAACAAGACACATTAGAACCATACTAAAGAATTCATCAGATATTGGATTAGTAATATCCAATTAGAATGACTCGTTAGAGATAGGATCAGTAGTATCCTAGAACGAGTGTGAAGAGTGTATTTCTTTCAAATGAAAACAATTTTTGTTTTGAAAATTTAAATCAATCCTACGTATTTGATTATTTATTTATTTTGAATATGGACAATCGAGTATATAAAGATTTTGCATTTACGCGTCATGAACGTATATTCGAAGTTTTAATATACTGGATAGATATAGAACCGCACTCTAGTCGCCCGGACATGATTCTGATGATGGCGCGCCATCACCAGCATTTATTTTCGAGTGACGAAGGTGTGATATCTATATATTTCCATTAGACTGGTGTGAGAACCAAAACTAATATAGCTAGAACACATTGTTGTGATTTGGCATCAAAAGCATGATTTTCTGTATATGTATCAAATTATCAATTTGAAACTCTAATTCACTAATTGATTGATGTTTGTGTTGTTTGTTCATTTGTTTGATAATTTTGAACCATTATGCCTAATATAACCAAATATTGAATTGTATTAAGAATTGGTCGCATTTGCTTGCATATACATATACTTACATTGAACAGGTCATAGCAAGGAGGCTGGAGCAGAGAATAAAATTTGTTTGCCCGACAAATAGGTACATGTTTCCTATATAATTTACTGTTTTGTTTGGGTGATGATGATTTTATGAGCCTATTGGCTAGCCGCTTGGTTTTTTCTTTTTCTTTTTGAGATCAGAAGGCCTATATGGCAATTTCGGGATTTTCCCGTGGCTCCCGGTGCAGGGGAGGTTATGGCGAAATTTTTCGAAAATTCCGGGTGTTAGCCAAATTTTTGAAAATTTGAAAATTCTCAAAAACTGAAAAGTTGGAGAATGGAAGCCAGATCGAACATAGAGCTGATTAATCAAACCACTTTCGACTTTGTTCCCTTTCGGGGACGAAAAGTTTTAAGTGGGGGAGATTGTAATAACCCAGAAATTCTGAGCCAGTTTAAAATTTTTATTTTGGCAATTTTAATGAATTTTGAATATTTAAAATGAATTATTTTAAATAAAATCGACGAGAAATTTATTTTGAATATAATTCGAACGTATATATTATATACGTCGTCGTTAGAATATAAATAATTATATATAATTATAAATAAAATTGAAAATGGCGCGGTAGTTCGATAATTCGATTTCAAATTTCAATTGAACGTACCGGGTGCAAAACAATCCGGATTTTAGTGAAACCAAAAATAATAGGATCTAATTGGGAATATCTTTCCAACGAATCCGAAAAATCGAGATTTCATAGCGGGGATCAAAAGATATGTCCAGTTGAAAATTCTGAATAGTCGCTATGGAATTCAGGCCCTTAAAAATAGACATTTTGCAAACGACCTCGGATTTCGACGAAACCACTTTTTTTGGATCCGTGATGTCAAATTATTGCTAGATTCCAAATTTCATAATTTTTCGAATCAATGTGTGAGCGTGGCGAAGGAAAACGCATTTGACCAGTTTCAGTTGATTTTAATCGACTGGAAAATGGCCATTTTTCCAACGGTCTCAGAATTCGACGAAACTAGTTTTGTTAGGACCGTATCATCAATACGAAGCTAGAAAATATTTTTCTGGAATTTTTCTAGTTCGTATGTGACCCCGGTAAATTGAAATGTGCGTTCAAATTCAATATATAGAGTTATATGTTGATTTTGACGGAAACTGATTGTAACTATCGAATCCGCCTACAATACATATCCCATTGTGTTCGGAATGGGGGTAAAACGCTATGGACGACAGGCAGTGGGCCTCGTTTAGAGGTCGTATGTAAAAGTCAACTTCTTTGAATTAAAAATAAAAAATAAAAAAAATCTTCTCTCCTCCCCTTAATTCATTCTGCCCCCCCCCCCCTCTTCAAAATCAAACCGATCTGGAAAAAAAAAGAGCAACGACGGAAACGCATCGTCAATCCCCCTCCCCTCCACCACCGCCCTTCGTCGATGGCGCCACCGGAGGTCGGCCTCCTAGCGCCGCCTCCTCCCCTTCGTCTCCCCCTCCAACCGCAGCCCCAAAACCCCCATTTCGAGGACCGCGACGACCACCCCTCAGGCTCCGGACCCCCACCTTGCCGAGCCACCCCACGAACCCCTTCTCTCCTTCCTCCTCCACTAGCCCGAACCCTAACCTCCACGCAACCCTCCCACTCCGCCACCGAAGACCGCCTGCGCCAGCAACTCCGACGAGCACCAATCCGCGAGCCCCTCCTGCAGACGACGGTAGCAGACTTCCCCCCCCCCCCTACAATTCGGTGAGTTCCCTTAGTTTTTAATTTTATTTTTAACTCTGTTTTTATATGTTAAAGGCATAGTTTAAAATCAAATTTTTATATTTAAAAGAATAGGATTTTTATATTTAAAAGAATAGGATTTTTATATTTAAAAGAATAGGATTTTTATATTTGAATGGTAACGAAAAGATTATACTTTTATAATGAACAAGATTAGATTTTTATAATTGAAAAGGTTTGATCTTATCTACCTAAAGGTATGATTTTTTAAAATAGAAAAGATGAGATCTTTAAATTAGAAAAGGCGAAATCTTTATATTTGAAAAGGCGAAGTCTTCAAAGTAAAAATTCGATTTTTATATATTGAATAGCGAAGTAAAAATTCGATTTTTACATAGGTAGAGGATACGGGCAGCGAAGGTGATAAAAAGGCGAGAACGATGAAGACTTCTATAAATGAAGAGTCAAGATGATTGGATAGCTATTGGTGAGAATTTCTCACCTTTCAATTTCATTTTCTAGTTATATATATATATACTAGGATGCAGACGGTGTTTAGTAGCACCCGACACCTATCATCCACAGACCATGGATGGCTTGTTTGTTAAATTGTTTGGTTGTGTAGTTGGTTAGTTTATTTGGTTTGAATTGAATTGTTTGGTGAAATGAATGGATTTGATTGATGTGTGAATGGCGTGGGCCTTCACTGGACCGGGGATAAGGCTAGGCCTCGTCCTGTTTCTAGTATCGTGTCGTTATGCCGCCGAAATTTTCTAAAATATGTTAGAAAAATAAAAATACCATTTTATTTAAAGAATGAACCGAATAGAAATTCATGTGTTGAAATAAAATATTTTATCGTTAAAAATATAATTTTTAACGTGAAAGTGAACAAATGAATATTTATAAACGAATTGACCGATTTGTTTATATACACTGATTTGACTGATGATTGGGATGATAAATTTTACACATCGCCCAACTACACAAATAAAATATGTGTTTGATTGTTTGAAACCCCACACGGGTGTTGGGATGAAATTTGAAGTTCACTCATAAGCGTTAGATATCTATATTTGATGCTTATACAGTGTAATGCACTTTGGTTGATGGTTGATTATTTTTCAATGCTATTATATACGTGTGATGTACGAAAATCCATATAATTAACATTATATGGTGATTGATTGGGCCTCATTCCAATTCAGAAAATAAAGAATGCTATAAAATAAAGGTTCATGTGTTGACTGTACTCATCCGTTGAGATTAGTCATGTGTTGAACGAAATATTTTAGTAATAAAATTTACATCTTTATTAATATAAAATAAAGGTTCATGTGTTGACTGTACTCATCCGTTGAGATTAGTCATGTGTTGAACGAAATATTTTGATAATAACAAATATTTTGATAATAGAAATATTTGAAATAGAATATTTGAAAATAGAAATATATGAAGCCGTGTTGATTAGATTGACGCCATTTAGACGTGAACGATATTTATATCGATTTTATTCATTTTAAAATGAATATTGAAAGGTGATTTCGAAATGAATTGAATATAAAACGATTTCGAAATGAATCGAATATATTGAATATAAAACGATTTCGAAATGAATTGAATATAAAGCGATTTCGAAATGAAATGAATATTGAAAAACGATTTCGAAATGAATTGAATATAAAACGATTTCGAAATGAATTGAATATATAACGAATTGAATATATAATGAATTTGATTCGAATAGAAAACCAATATGAATTTGATTCGAATAGATAACCAATATGAATTTGATTCGAATAGATAACCAATTTGAATTGAATCGAATATATAACCAATTTGAATTGGATCGTATAGAAAACGAATTTGATTTGAATCGGATTGAAAACGAATTCGAATTGAATTGAAAATGAATTGAAATGAATTCAAATTGAATTGAAATTTGAATTGAATAAACATGAATTTTAAAACGAATTTATAAGGAGAAATTCAATTTTGATTTGAATTTGAAATGAAGGTTGAAATTGTTTTTGAAACGAATTCAAAACTATTTATATAATTCGTTTTAAATAGTAATCGACGAAATATATATTATATATATAATATAATGGCCTGAATAGAACGCGCCACGCCGCGGCAGTTCGTGAATTTCGACCATTTATTTCAAACGGATATTACGGGAGATCCGACCGTCGGATTCTCCTAAAACCGGAACCGTTGGGTTCGTATCGAAAAGAGCTTTCTAACGAATATTAGAAATTTGAAATCTAACGGTTGGATTTGGAGTTATGTCCAAATCAAATTTGGAAAAGGTCGCTGTAAGTGCACTTCGATGGCCATTGTTAGAAATCGACTGTACGGGCCTTGATAAAATTATTAAAAATATTAATAATTTGTGTAAAATCACAAGAAATGATTTGGGAAAAATTGGGATGAAAAACTCCATATTTGAAAAGATAAAAATAAATTTTTATCGAAATGAACTAGTTTTGAACTAAAATTAAACCCGTTTATTTTCAAATAAATAAATTGGATTTGAAATGGGTTTAAATAGAATTGATTCATGGGTTTATCGTGAACTGTGTTTTAAATAACACTAGTTCTTTAACCCGATAATAATTAGAATGTGATTTGGGTTTATCGTGGACAGTGTTTTAAACGACACTAGTTCTTCAACCCAGTAAAAGGAGTTTTAATGAATCTGCAATCAAATTGAAATATGAATTGATAATTTAAATTATCAAATTTAGAAATTGAGCGAGAATGGAGTATCACCAGTTTTGCTCCAAAGCGATAGTTAAATCTTTAATTAGATTTGAACGTGAAATGGTAATTAATTTTACCGAGAACACCGTGGTGTTAGATATGGAGTATTACCAGTTTTGCTTCATGGGATGAATAGGTTGGGATTGGGAAATAAAATAAATAATTACGTCGGTGTGGTTCGCTAATCTCGACTAGTTTAGTCTCGACTAGTTTAGAAAACCATAATCTGGTTTTGAAACGACATCCAAAGGAAGATTAAAGGATAAATTTTAAAGAATTTATCTTGGATAAAATTAATGGGAACCTTTCCCTAAGGATATTCTGCATTGGAATGAGGCGTATGTTGAGTTTGTGTAACATTTGTTTTTAATATACGCGGGTTGTTCGGAAAGGCCGGGTTTACACCCATTCTGAATAACCGATTCAACGATATGTCGAAGATGAAGACGGTGGTTGAAGACCGGAAGTCTTCACATCGTTTGGATAATTACTGACGATCCTGATTGGGCAGTACACCCAAGAGGATGGAAATAGTTGGTGGTCGTCCAGACGTACTTGGAGATGGATGGATATGCGAGGAAAGTGCCTCCGGTTTCGTTCAGACCCAGAACGGACTTGTAAATGGATTGTGTGTCTGACATTGGATTTTATTCTGTGTTGATTGATTTCTATTAAATATACATCTGGTTGGCGGCGGAGAATTTATTCTTTTGCTTAATGCCCTTCTCTTAGACGTACGAGCTTAGAGGTTATATATCGATAGATATCAATCGCATGGCATGAATTGCCTGTGTGGCACGCTGAGTTGCATAGATCAAGGCTTCTGTTGAAAAGCAAAGTCTTGTGGTTGATGATCAAAGCACGGCCTTCGTGGCGTAGCTTTGTGTATAACGTGAATTCGCGAGCCTCACACCTCGGTATGAGTCAAAAACAGGATACGGACTGCAGGGAGAGCACGACGTTTCTTTCTAGCTTTGGTGGAGTCAGTGACTTACTAGCCCTGACATTTATATACTTTTCACCTTTGTGGTTGTTGGATGAGGCGCCTCGATTTTAGGTCTGTAAGGACCGGGAAACGTGTGTTCAGGCATAACTAATCCTCTAACGAAAGTGAGGACCGACTCTGAAACATCCAAGGGTTGCCCAGAGTGCGTAGCCCTGGGACATTTGCTAGAGTGTCTCGAAAGCGGAGAGGAGTTTGCCCCTTGCCTCGACTCATGACGGAATCCAATTTCCAATACGT
Source organism: Allium sativum (assembly GCA_030737875.1). Lineage (NCBI taxonomy): Eukaryota > Viridiplantae > Streptophyta > Magnoliopsida > Asparagales > Amaryllidaceae > Allium > Allium sativum. Next base: position 534,465,171 of record CM060915.1, read on the forward strand.
GTATTTCGGCTTTATTTGTAGAGCCTAGTATGGCAACATAGTGGGATGAGGCACTTATCCCGTCTATGATTTATATTTATGATTGAAATTGTTTTGACACTATACACTTATTATAGTATCAAATGATTTGTTTTAAACGTACCAATTATGTTTGGCTGTTATAAGGTAAAACCCTATCCTCCGGCTTGCGTTGCATTGTGTGATGGGACCTGGGTCTTATAATAGCTTCATTTTTCGAAAAAGCATTGCGCTGTTTATTCTATATGCACTGGTATTCTTGGGAGGAAACCCGTTGCGTGTTATACGGCGTGGTCCCTTGAATTACTCTTTTTTTTGAAGTAAAGCTTTAAATAACTGTTTTAGTTCTCACACCAGTCACATGACTGACCTGGAGTTTATTTTTTTAACCTAAACTCCGGGTGCCCCTATTTTCCGCACGGGCAGCTAGTAGTTTTGGTTTTGCAGATTTATATTCACAGGATCCTGGTTTACAGCTGGAATGATATCCGGAAAGCTCTGTATCCGTATATCACCTTCAGTTGTGCTTTGTATTATTTTCCGCTGCTATGTAATTTATTGTAATCTCTGATATTTATCGAATGTAATTTATTCATTTATACTCTGTATATTCTTGTATCTGATGCATTGTTGTAATAACAATGAAATGTTCTTCCGTCTGCGTTCTGATTTGTCCTGTTCTCAAACGATCAGGGGTTTCGAACGGTCTAGATCGGTTTAACGACTGATTCAGATCGAGCGAAATTCCCGGCCGTTACAGTTTATTACCCCTTTTTGTTTATGGATTTGGGCTAATTTACTAGCCCAACATTTTAAGTGATTCATGCGTACATTCCACGGGGGTAGCGATGGGAAAATATGAAAATTCATGGCATAGATTTGTTCATAAAATGGTATATTTGATATACCATTTATTGTGACCATGATCAAAGGATAATTATGGCATGATTAAATTAAAAATTAATTTACATAAAGAAATTAGACATGTATAGACAATATGTGAATTTAGAAAAGACGAATATGCCTAACCCGAGGTTAGACTGGGTTGTGGTGTAAAACTGCCCGGAACCGACCGGCATATCCAGTGACCACAACAAGACCTGTCTAATGTGGGTGGTTAGTGCATCAAGCCCAAAAAGGACCCGAGGTTAGACTGATTTGTAATGTAAAACTGCCCGGAACCGACCGGCACATCCAGTGACCACAACAAGATCTGTCTAATGTGAGTGGTTGGTGATTTAATGAATAAATTAAAGCTAAGTCAGGATTGGTAGGGTTAAGTAAATTTAGAACACTTAACCGTAATAACATGTTAACTAGGCAAGTGGGTGAGGTTAAGTAAATTTAGAACACTTAACCGTAATAACATGTTAACTAGACAAGCGGGTGAGGTTAATTAAATTTAGAACCCTTAACCGTAATAACATGTTAACTAGGCAAGTAGGTGAGGTTAAGTAAATTTAGAACATTTAACCGTAATAACATGTTAACTAGGCAAGTGGGTGAGGTTAAGTAAAATTAGAACGCTTAATCGTTACAACATGTTAATTAGACAAGTGGGTGAGGTTAAGTAAATTTAGAATACTTAATCGTTGTAACATGTTAATTAAGCAGATGATAGGGTTAAGTTAACTAAGGTAACACTTAACCAAAATATATAATGACATGTAGTGGGGTTAAGTAATACAAGAGGAAAACACTTAACCAATTATATAACATGATGTCTGGGAAGGGTTAAGTTAACACAAGAGGACAGCCCTTAACCAATATAACATGATTTAAGGTAGGGTCAAGTCAACACCAGAAGGAAACACTTAACCAACATGACGTGACAAGTGGGTGGATTAAGCTAACTTGAATTGATTAATGACACTTGGACCAATATAACTTGATGAACGAATGGGATTAAGTTAAATGGTAAATACTTAAGCAATATAACCTGATGACTGAACAGGGTTAAATTAATAAATCACACTTAACCAATCCAACAAGATATGCGAGAAAGGTTAAGTTAATAAGAACCACTTAACCAACACGAATTGACGAGTAGGAGGTTAAGTACACGTCGGGTTGGTGGGTAATATTAGTAAATATAGGCCCACAAAACTTAACCATTAAATAAACATGTTTGAATTCGTGGGAAGGTTAAGTACACGTCGGCTTGGTGGCTAATATTACTTAGGCCCACAAAACTTAACCATTATATAAACATGCTTGGATCGATGGGAGTGTTAAGTACATCTCGTGTAGGTGGGTAATATTAGTACATATAGGCCCACAAACTCAACCGTTAAGAAAACATGCTAGAATCGGTGGGAGGGCTAAGTACATCTCGTGTAGGTGGGTAATATTTGTATATATAGGCCCACAAACTTAACCAGCAGGAAACCCTAGTAATGGGGACCCATTTCAGCAGTAACCCACATAGATGTATCATGGTACCCTGAAACTAGGCAGGGTGGGGCACGATTACTGGGCTGATTATATGCGGTCAAAGATAACGGCAGGGGGTACGTCAGTGTAGGTTCCGACGGTTTACGGGCGTGCACGTACTCTGGAGTGGGAAAAAGCAGGCACTGGGTACCAGTAGTTTTACACTGTGCGTTCTTGAATCGTGTCGGGGGTCGCTATCATAAGGATTGATACACCTTATGGTGGGACCAGCACAGGGTAGCTACATGCAAGAGAGGGCCGATTGACACAGACACATGGCAAGCTAACACAGGTAAGAAGCCGACCGATAGGGTAGTAAGGGTACATCTAACATATTCATGACAATTGGGCTGATTGAGGTGGAATCCTCAAATATAGATATACACCTGAAGGCTACCACAACTGCGGGGGTTGGGATCGTATTATACAGATTAATAGTTGAGACACTAGTTAGGTGGTGCAGAGATTATAGTATTGGGTGCGATCACATGTTCAACCTATCTTGTCTTATATTAGGGTATTGTCCTATATTCTGTTATTCCTGTCATGATCCCTTTTCCTTGTTTAAAAGCTAGTAATCACTGAACTTACCAGACTTATTGTTTGACCTGTTTTCTCTTGTCTTCTTTTCTTCCGTTTTCCCCCCAGGTAGTCAGGGAGTAGCTCAGGTTTGTTTGGACCATTACTCTTTCCAAGCTTTAAGACTCTTTGACGTGTTGCCTTGGACTCTCTCTTCTACTGCTATGGCTGGCTCATGCTTTATTTGGGGAAATCATTTTATGCTTCTTTATTTTTGATAAACAAGACAGGATACTTTGGTATTGTAAAACAATCTTTGTACAAGCTGTTTATCAATGAAATAAAGTTTTATTTATTTGTCGCTGCTTTAATTATCTTTCTTGTAATTTATCTGCATCTTTTACCTATATTGCTCCACCGAAATTAAGGCATTCCCTTTGTGAGTGACCTTAATGGAGGTGGGGTGTTACACCGCGTCTTTGATTTTGAATTTATTTGAATGTTTTGTATATGTGCGTGTGTATATATAAATATATATAAAATTCTCTTGTGTGTATGCAAACATCTAACCTTACTAATCTTCTCATACGATGTCCGTTTTATACAAACTTGATGTCTGTCTTAAGCAGAATTCCGAGACGAATGCAAAGGCGCAATCCATTTTAGTTAATTCCCAATATTTAATTAAGTATTCCTTAGTTTATCATTTTAATGTTCTTAGAATTACGGGGTGTTACATTCTCCTCTACTCAAAGGGTTTCGTCCCCGAAATCCCTATGTTAAGAAGAATGTATATCCTAACATCCATCACACATCTACTCATCAACCAATCACAAGCATCCGTTGTCCTTAAAATATTTCTAATAATTATATGTACATATGCAAAGGTGTGTGTATATGTCACTATACTAATGCAAAAGATCAGGCGATCTTCTGATTTAGTCGATCTCCTTAGTATGCCAGTGCCCTGAATCCAACATGTATGTAGATAATCCTAACGTATGATGTAAAGGCTATGTGTGTGCACAATCATCCATCCAAATGCAACATTCATATGATGATACACCCGTTTTCATCCATAAAAGAAGAAAAATGCACACACATCCATATGCAATATGAGAGTGATTAAGCCGATCTAGTGCCTAACGTATGTGTATATGAATCCACGAGCAACCACTAGCAAACACTTGCATCCATCAACCATAACATGTCTCAAACACATGTTTACATCCATGGGATTCTTACCTAAAGGTCGAAGATTCGATCGATAGGATATACTTAAATGATAGAAACTAGCATAAATAAAAGCTTTGGAAAGGAAGTTAAGAACATACTCTTGAAAAGAAAAGGGTACGAAACGCGAATCTTGTCTACAGTCTCCCAAGTTGCATCATCATGGCAATCTTCCCACTGAACTTTCATCAACTTGACCTCTCGATTGCGTAGCTTCTTAACCTCTGACCCAATAATACGGGTGGGAACTCGTCTAACTGTCGCCTCCCGTTCCACCTCTACTTCCTCAAGCATACTCGGCTCAACAACTTCTGCGGTATCATGCAAGCACTTCCGTAAATGAGAAACGTGGAAAACAACATGAATGCCAGACTGTCTCTCCAGTAGACTTATTCTATAGGCCATTTTCCCAATCTTGTCTGTTATGGGAAATGGCCCTACAAATCTTGGTGCCAACTTCCCTACAAATCCGAAACAAACCACATTCCTCAAAGGTGATAGCTTAATAAAAACCATGTCTCCTACCTCAAACTCAATGTCAGTTCTTTTCCTATCCGCGTAGGACCTATGCCTGTCCATAACTATCTTCATGCGCATGCGAATAAGATCAAGCTTATCTGAAGTCTCTATAATCCTCTCAGGTCCAAGTAGAAGCCTTTCTGTAGATTCCCACCAACAAGTCGGTGATCTACAGGGTCACCCGTACAATGCTTCAAAGGGTGTCATACCAATACTAGCCTGGTAACTGTTGTTATAGGCAAACTCTACTAAAGGAAGATGCTCTTACCAAGTCCCTTCGAAGTCGAGATACACATTCTTAAAAGATCCTCAAAAACTCTATTCACCCTTTCCGTCTATCCATCGGTCTGAGGGTGATAAGCGGTGCTCAAACACAATTACATACCTAATGCTTCTTGCAAGCTCTTCCAAAACTCACTGGTGAATATGGGGTTACGATCACTCACTATACTGGAAGGTACTCCATGTAGACGGACTATCTCATGCAGATAAACTGCTACCAACCATGCTAGCGTCCTCTTACTCTTAACAGGAATGAAATGAGAGCTCTTAGTAAGCCGATCAACTATAACCCGGACACTTGTGTTTCCTTTCCTCGATCTAGGCAAACCATCAATGAAATCCATAAAGACGCTCTTCCACTTCCGTTGTGGGACTTCCAAAGGATGAAGTAAACCACCGGGATTCCTTTGCTCAGCTTTGACTTGCTGGCAAATCAAACATCGTGAAACAAACTCCGCAACATCTTTCTTCATCCCAGCCCAAAAGAAAACCCTCTTCATATCCTTATACATCTTATCACCGCCTGGATGGATAGTCATCCATGAATGATGGGCTTCTTCAAGGACCGTCTTCAAGAAACTCCCAACTCGGAGAACACAAAGCCTTCCATCTTGTCGGAACCACCCTCTATCGTCTGTGGAATATCTATTAAGATGACTAGAAGTCTCCCCTCTACTGAGCCTTTCCCAGATATATATGCTAGTTCTGGGTCCTCTTGCTTTGAAGTCCCTATCTGGTCCAACAGAGTAGGCCGCACCTCTAATGATGCCAATAAACCAGGTGTAAACTAGGTGGAGGGTCTAAAATCAGAAGTCGATATAAACTCCAATCTTTTCCTCTCCACAAACAGAGGACTAAATGTCATCCTTTGCCTACTCAATGCATCTGCCACCACATTACCCTTGCCAGGGGTATAAGCAATCTCAAAGTCATAGGACGCTAGGATTTCCATCCATCTTTGTTGCCTCAAATTGAGATCCTTCTACGAGAACAAGTACTTGAGAAATTTATGATCGGTGCACAACTCGAACTTCTCTCCTAATAGATAATGGCGCCAGGCCTTAAGCGTGAATACGATGGCAGCTAACTCTAGTCATGGGTACGATAGTTCTTCTCATGAACTTTTAGTTGTCTACCTCCATAACATACTACTCTTCCCTCTTGCATCAGAACCGTACCAAGCCCTGTACCACATGCATAAGTGTATACTGTGAACACTTTGTTCCCGTTAGGCAAGGTCAAGACTAGGGCTATTGTCAAAGCCATCTTCAATCGCTAAAAAGCATCGTCACATTCTTTATCCCAAGAAAATGTCAAATTCTTCTTCGTCATTCTGGTGATTGGGGATGATATTTTTGTGAAGTCCTTAATGAACTTCCTATAATAGCCCGCTAATCTAAGAAAACTCCTCATGCATTCTTTAGGACCTACTAATCTTGAACTGCAATAACTTTGCGGGATCTACTGTTATCCCATTTTTAGAGACCACATGCCCTAGAAATCTCAGTTCTTTTCTCCAAAAATGGCATTTGGAGAATTTTGCCTTGAGCTCGTGCGCATAGAGAGTTTTCACAACCTCCCTTTGAGGGTATGCTCTTCCTCGTTCTTCGAGAAAATCAAGATGTCATCAACAAAGACCACAATAAACTTATTTAGAAACTCCCGAAACACCCTACTCATCAAACCAACAAAAAAGGCGGGTGCATTCGTCAACCCAAAAGGCATGGCGAGCCACTCGAAGAAACCATCTAGAGTTGTAAAAGCGATTTTGTTTATACTGTCCTCGACCACCATCAACTGATGAAACCCCATGGTCAAGTCTAACTAAGAGAAAACAGATGCACCAACAAGCTGGTCAAACAGATCATCTCTCCTCGAAAGTGGGTGCCTATTCTTTTTGGTGAGTTTATTCAACTCTCTATAATCCACACATAAGCGAAGAGAACCATCTGCCTTAGTGGTGAATACCACTGGAGCACCCCATTCAGATTTGCTTTGCCTAATAAACCCTTTCTCAAGTAGCTTTCCTAATTGCTTGCTAAGATCCATCCTTTCTCTTGGAGCCATGTGGCGCACAGGCAATGCAACTGGCTTTACATTGTCCACCAAGTATGTACAGAAATCAATCTCGCACCTCGGAGGTAAGCCTCGAACCTCCACAAAAACATCATGATACTCACAAACTACTAGTATAGGTCGTAAATTGTCGATAGATGCATCAAGCGACTCGAGGAAACTAAGCATGACAGACCCCTTAGGGTCATAAGAGATCTCGAGGGTCCTCCCATGGCAAGTCAAAGTCTAACGACCCTCCTCTCACAATCCAGAATGGCACCATACATGGCTAGCCAATCCATCCTAGAATCAAACCATAACCGATGAAACCAAGCACATATGCATCACATTCAAACTCGACGCCTAACACAGATATTCTCAAACCCCGACAAATCATAGACAGATGAGCCGTACCCCCAATGGGGTTCGAGACAACTATGGGATCCAAAACCATACTAGTACTAAGGTGCAGAGACTCAACCATAGAATCAGATATAAAAGAATGCGAAGTGCCAGAATCAAAAAGAGTTCTAACTGGATGATTGGAAAGAGAAATCAAACCTTCAACGGAAACTTTCCTACCTCTATCTGGCACACTGGCCACGAAAGCATGCACCTGCCCTCTAGAAAATCCTGCCCTTTTACCCTGTCCTTACTTCTTCGGGCAATCCTTGACAAGATGTCCGACTTCTCCACAATGGAAACAAGCGTTCTTTCTTTTCTTGCAATCCTTGATCACATGACCCTCGCGTCCGCAATGATGACATTTCCTCTTATCTCGACATTTTTGTTCTTACTGCTCTTCTTTTGTTGTAGTTGTTCTTTCTTGGGCCACACTTTCTTGCTTTGTATTTCCTCAACACTAGCCTCTTTCTTTTCGCCTTTATCATCCTCGTGCATTAATGCTATATCAACGAGTTTCTCAAAAGTTGCTCCCATCGGAACGTGAGACATAGCCAACCCATGGAGGGGTTCATTCAATCCTCAAGTAAACCTCAAAGCTTTCTTGTGTGGGGTAGCTACTATTTCCAAACCAAACCTCGCCAATTGATTAAAGTTATTAACATACTCTCTAACAGAAATGCCTCCTTGCTTAAGTGCCAAAAACCTTTCCATTTGCATACTTTGCCCGGCTTGAGAAAGAAACTTCATTTCGAATCTTTGTCGGAAATCATCCTAAGTCTCCACTGGACACACTGCTTGCTTCACTTCCCACTAAAATGAAGCCTCATCTTTCAGCTGCCAAACGGCTAACTAAATCTTCCAACGATCGCCAACTTTGAAAATTCCAAACAAATCCTCTGTCTCTTTAAGCCATTTCCTTTCCTCTACGAAATTCTCAATTCCCCGGAATGGCTTTCCACCCATAGCATAGAAATCTTTGCATCTCTTAGAGAAATTATCAGTACGCGGAGGAGGAGGAGGAACAACGGCTACAGCTGGGGGAGGGGCGTCTGCTTGGCCTTTGGCAGGTGCCGTAGCTTCCAGATACCTATGAAATAAAGTCGGTATCTGCACTCCCTCGGGAATATTAGGTTTCCCAGACATGCTGAAAAGAAAAGGAGAAAGGGATTCAAACAGAGAATCGAAAGATAGTTCTTAAGGATTTGGGGAATATGTTTTTCAAAATAGACTTTTCTTTTGAAAATTCTTTCTTTTAAAACCTTTTTGAAAACAATTTTCAAAATCTTTTATCCGATCTGGTAACCTTTAGCTCTGATACCAAATGTGACACCCTACATCCGTTAATGTCACTCTTTATCAGAATGCATTATGTTTCGTGAAGCGTTATAGGTAAAAAGGAACATAAACATTACAAGACATATATAAAATAACAGTGGAATTAAAACTTTATTAAGTAGAAAAGCTTCGGGGTTCAAACCCAATTACATAATAAGTCTAGAATACTGAAAACATAAAACTTCTGCCATGTACAAAATCATCATCAGAGTACAATAATATATAAAAAGATCATAATTCCCAAAATATAGCCATAGTAGAGCAAATACGAAATCTAGCAATACATCTAAGCAGCTCCAAGCAGAAGGAAAGAAGAATCCTGATCAAGCTTGAGTATTCCCACCCTGAGAACCTAGGGGGAACGGAAGAGAAAGAAGAGGAAATAAAATGGGTCAGACATAAAGTCTGACGAGTCCAGCTACTTTTAGCATATAAATAAGTAAAAGCATCATGACAGGAATATAAGTTGGAGAGAGATAACAGTGTCATAGGGCAGGTATAACAAGGTAAGCAGGATAAGTAGAACAGAACATGCATTGTGCTTCTCTAATACTTTTCTCTGCACCAATACTAGTATAACAAGAACAGGATGATCTCAACAAGTATAAGATTGTAGACTTAGGTGTACTTCTAGTGAGAGGTTTTACCCCATACAATAACTGGTAGCCCAACAGAACTAACAGGTGTTACCCCCAACGATAATAACGGGCTCCTAAACAAGTAAGACTAGATGCACCCTAATTACTACCCTAATCGATCGGCTCCCTAACTCGTAGATACCCATACCCTGTGCTGGCCCCATAATAGGATGTATAACTTCCTAAAGTGTCAACCCCGTTATTCTCAAGATGCACAACCATATCTACTGATGTCACAGCGTCTTATCTTCCCTAGCAAGCGAAACCATGTACATACATGACTCCATTGGAACGTGTCGTCAACATCTTCACTCAAGTGACCTTTTATAATCGGCCTAGTAAGCGTGCCCTGACCCCGACCTAGTTCGAGTATCTCCGTTTGATACCAATATAGGTAACTGACTGATACAGGTCCCACACACCCGATGATACAAGCTTCCCCCTAGGCTTGCATCCCCACTACTAGGATTTCAACAGGTTATGCCTACCAGTTTAACAAGATTGCATAACCCCAACATGATAAGTTTGTCGGGTTTATATGTATAACCTATCCCCATATATTTAACAAGATTAACTTAACCCCCTCCACTTGATTCAAGCAAGTTTACTTAACCCCTACTCAAGTTAACAAGTTTATGTAATCCTTATGGATTCACCATGTTAAGTATTACAAGTTTATCACCATTCATTCATCTATGGTTATTAATGCACTAGACCTCCCACATTAAGTCTTCAACTTGTGGATGTTGGATATGTCGGTTGGGTCCGGGTAGACTTTTTCCATAAGTCGGACTTAACCTCGTGTCTTAGCATCATTACATGTTTATGAACTTAGACCGCTCACATTAGATTTACCACTTGTGGATGCTGGATATGCCGGGCGGTTTCGGGTAGGCTTCTACCACAAGTGTAATCTAACCTCGTGCCTAAGTGCAGTTACAGTTTTAATTATTGTAAATCTAAGCATTTTCATTATTAACCAATTTTTATGTTTAATATACCCCAAATCCCTATCTGGTTCATGATACAAGTTATGCCCCAGATTAATAGTTTAGATCAAGATATAGATTATGCCCCCAAATCCCAAGTTTTGGTGCAAGGTACAAATTATGCCCAATATTCCCAATCATGATCTACAATATGAATTATGCCCTAAATTAATCATTCCCTAATTCGTGTGTTTGCGTATTACAGCGATAGTCCTAGGCTCGAAGGTAGCCTGGCTATAAAAACAAAAAGGGAGAGGAGAGAACAAGAACATGCATAGTAAATAATAGTGGCATATGATGATATAATTGGTTACACTAACCGAATAGGCATACTATGACATGATTAGGAAAACTAACAGAATAGAGATATCATGAATAGGCATATGAGATATAAGCAGTAAATTAGGTATACAAGTAATGACAGATCTGTTATGATTCAAATTGCTAACAGGCATAGGCTTAGATCCAAACTTATAAACATGTCAAGATTACATTTCAGGTGTTTATATCTAAAAGCAACATAAACTCACTATGATTGGATCTAAAGAACAGAGAATTAATCGTATATGATGTAGCACAGATCTCTGAATTCATATAACTTCTTATTGAAAAAGAATGGGCTAGATCAAACTAAGTTAGGGCAGCACCTCGTTGTCTTCATTGATTTAGATGAATAAGACAATGAGAATGAGGTCTCATTTATAGCCTAGGGTCAACGAATCTTGCATAAGAATTAATCCACATTTAGAAACTGAAATTATGCCCAGATATGTATGGAGGTCGACCCCCCTTAGTGTGTCATTCCCCCTGGTCGACACAGGGGTCGACACCCCATTTATGGGGTCGACCCATTGGTCGACACCTGGGGACCGGGGTCGACCCCTAACGGGCCAAACCCCCGCCCTATCCCGCGTTCTGATTTTGAATTTATTTGAATTTTTTGATTGGTTTTGTATGTGTGTATGTGTGTATGTGTGTATGTGTATATATATATATAATTCTCTTGTGCGTATACAAACTTCGAACATTGATAACTGTCTCATACGATGTTTATTTTATGCAAACTTGGTGTCTATCTTAAGTAGAATTCCAAGACGAACGCAATGGCATAGTCCGTTTTATTAAATTCCCAATATTTAATTAAATATCCCTTAGTTTATCATTTTAATGTTCTTAGAATTACGGGGTGTTACACTAGGCGAGAGAGAAAACACCTCTCCGCTTAGATAAGGTACAACGTGTGTCGAATAGACCTAATGATCTGCTCAGATGCCGCTATAGAGCATGTGTAAATAGTGCGGGGAGTGCAAGGAACTGCTCGTTTACTACGCTGAGATGAGCATGAAGATGACCGAACAGATGTCTCACAGGCACCGAAAACTCCAAAGAGACCCTACAACCCTGATCTGGTGGATAGTAAGAGGACAGACATGGCACACCAGTCCGAGAGGGACACAATTTCTTAGTATGCCGAGATAGATGATCATTAATGGTCGTTATTTATGCCTCACTAAGAAGTGGATACGAGGCAGAAACAGAAGAACCAAGGCAAGGAGTTAAAACCGAAAAATCAGAAGAAAATATGGAGTTGCTCAAAGGAGACAACACCAATTGCTATGTGAACTTTACTAAAGTCGAACTGTCATCGGGTTGACAGCTCCATAAAATAGATAAATTTCTCAAGCCGGCATCCTAAAAGCCATCGAAGGGTACAGTCAAATTAGGGAGACCACCTCCTTGGTAAGTCGTATAGTGAACCACCGTAGTGTTCACTATACGTCTACGACAAGGAGACTACCCATCCCATGAAGACAAGACCTAGAAAAGCAGCCAACAAAACCCATAGAAAACCAATAGCATCATCCAAATAACACGAGTCACTAACGACACATAAGCAGCCTCGCAATGACTCATATAATCGGGCAGTCCAAAAACAAACACAGAAAGGTCGAAACCCGCCCGAAAAACATATCAAAAAGCAACCAGTCAAGACAGCTAATCGTTGTAGGGTCGAGACAGACTGAGCTAAAGGACCGGCAAGGCCCAAGAGAGAACCACAAAGCTACCACTTCCAAACCAGAAACCTTCCAAACCACGATCTGGCCGAAGCCAGGTAGCTCAGCGCACCATATGTGCCTTCCCTAGCAAGACAAGATGATCGAGTCAACAGGGAAAAACTCAACCACAAAGAATGGGATAAACTCAACCAAACTAGGGTGAAGGAACAAACATAAAGGGGGGACACAAGCATGATGAACAACACACACATGGTCTGTTACTCCCGCAATGATAGAGACAGGGAGCTCATACGAACGTGTGGCATGGCTTAAGGCATCACACACTACTTCATCGGAACACTAAGAATGCAAAACAAACTCCGAGTTAAAAGCTAAGAAGCAAACAGGAAAAGAAAAGCTAAACCGAACCTACGCACTGATCTGGTTTGCCAAAGAAACCAACTTTGAGAAGCAAGTCGATTCAGTGTCACGTGCAACATTCTGAACCAAGACATCCGATGAAGAAAACTACACCTACTCTGCATTGTCCCTGTGTTGCATCGAACCCAATACAACATCCAACTCGCAAGACCATTGCGTGTTCTCCGTTGCCATGCCAAGAGGACCAGCCTCTGGCTGCAGATGACGAACAAAAACAGAAGTCTTACGCCGCTGACGATACTGGGATCCACACAACCAAGGCGAACAACTAGTGGCCTCCCTATCCCTAGCCTCTTCCTGTAGAACAACACAGTCCAACTCCGAACAACCAGCAACACCACACTCCAAGCAAGTCAAATCATCAAAAGACAACAACCTCATCTGCAAAAACACTCGATAAACCAGCAAAAGCATTCGATGTGGCAAAAGGAGCCGTTGAAGCAGCACAGGCTGCAGGAACTCTAAAGTCGCAACTGACAGCTCTGGAACGAGGGTCTTAACTTGCTTTGAACGCTGGCGGCATCAAGCATATTTCGACTTACTTCCCGAAAAGCCAAGTAGAGGCACTGGGTCCCTAAACCAACCTAAACTGATCCAAATGGCGATGACTCATACCACACTTTTGCATCAAATGGGCTAACCATCGAGCCAAAAAAAGAAGCGTCACTAGACGAAGTGGCAGATGATGGCACTACCCACCTTGTCCTCACGCAGACAACCACTTCAGAAGAACACAGGGGACAACTCCGACGCTAGGTGAGGTAGTCAAATCCCCATCTCCAGCGATCTCCGGTGATAATAGCTCACAAGAGCCACTACCAAAAACATCGCCACAAATGATATTACCCACCATAAAACCCAAAACAGACCATGAGCACCTTTTCTCGAGCCCTTGAATCGCAGACAGTGAGTAAACGATGTGGTGAACTCCTTATTTTCCCAGTTGATTACAGAGGCATGATAAGATCCCATAACCGCCGAAAGAATTAACTTACTCATTTTCCCTGAAGGGGAAAAAGAAGAAGCAAAGGCACCAGTAAAGAACAAAACCAATTCCACAAAGCTATCTTGAATAAGAAGAAACCTGAAATGCATAAGAACTTAAAAGCTTCCAAAGAATGCAGATTTATAGCAAAACGACGACAATCCAGTGAAATCGATGGAGATGGGTTTAGAGATTACTGTCACTATCAAAGCATTGATTGCTTCAATAGGGGGACTTGTTTTCAGAAAGGTCCCTCTAACCACAAATTCACCAAGATCTTAGCTTCTGTCATGAAAAAACCCAAATCGAAAACACTAGAAATAGCAGGTCAATCGAGATGGGGAACTAGTAAAGGCTCGGAGAGCACCAAAAGGGGTAAACAGAGTAAGAGAGGAGACTAGCATAGAGTACGAAAGAGACAACAAGAAACAGTTGGAGAGAGTGGCGAGAGCTAGTAAGCGTCCACTATTAAAAGAGAGTCCACATAATAGTATACAAGCACATTGTTTATTACTCCATCTGGTTCATAATATAAGACATTCTAGAAATTTACGTGGAAATTAAGGAAAAAATCAATTGACACTTTGGTCTACACTTAAATTAAGTAGGTCCCATAAATTAACTTATATTTTTATGTGCGATCTAATTGTCAACCATTTCACGTCAAATTAAGTAGGTCCCTCTTTTCGTTAACCATTTCGTTCATTTTCCAACATGAGATTTCACGTCAAACTCGTTTCATGCAGGAAAATTATCAATCAACCATTTCGTGGAGTTTGTCAAGGTTAAGAGCATGGATCCTACATTAACTAAAAGGTAAAACATATATAATAACCAACAAGTGCGAACTCGTGCTTTGCATACGGGTCTTAGTTATATCTGGTTTTTTATTATATATTTATTTTTGTTCTCTTGTAGAGTTGTTATCATGTTACTAATTAAGTTGTACATTTCACCCGATTTTTCTACAAAAAAATAAATTTAAATTGCAACATAAAATATATTTTAAAGAACAAAGAATATTAATAAACTTGAGTTTCTTTGTGGAATAATCACATTTGCCTATTTTAAGCTAGAACATTTAACTTTGGTGATTTTCATAAACAGAGTGTAAAAAAAAACTACATTAAGTGATTTATTTTGCTTATATTTAGACATAATATTTTACCTTAAGATCACCAATTTATCATGATCAAACTTAAATTAGATTTCTAATTATATATTTACTATTTTCTTTTTAGAGTAAATAGAGTGAACACTTAAATATGTGCAACCATTAAACAAAAGTAAGCCCATTTCAATGGAGCCATTCAAGCAGCAACTCTCGTTATATATTTGGTAAAACATAAAAAAAAGTAAGAACTGGTATTTTTTTTATCACTTTTGACTATCACATTTAGTTTTCCCTACACTAATATAAACTAACATACAAAGGCAATATCGATAAGAATGTTATCACTTAAAGAAATACTTATATATCTATCTGTAAATGGTACCAAAAGAAAATGAACTGGAAAGCAACCCATGATAGTAAAAAGGTCCAACTCAAGACTAGTAATAAAGTTAAATAACCAAAAGTTTAATATCAACAGAAGACACCTTTTTTTTATTTCCTTACAACAATGAATTCAAATTATGTACTACATTGGTCATCGTAGTGGATGAATTTTGGCTATGTACATATGGTAGCTCATTGAATGGTTTTGATTTAGGTTTCCAACATATATTTCTCTGTATTCATTTTTACATGGTACTATCATGCACATAGTTCGTACTTTATGTGCAACATACACAAAAGAACATTGTTTTAACTATTTTCTACATAAAAAACCTTACTTTGTGCAATATATTAAAATGATTCTTGCCCTCAACTCTTCTTATTTAAACTACGGCACAGATCATGAATGACATCTTTGTTCAAAGGTAACAAAATGAATTCTCATTATGTACCAAATCACTAACTCATCCAATTATTGGTAATTAAAAACATGTAAACTGGCATTAAAACCAGAAAAAGTGGTTTGTGCCTCCAACGAACATAACCTACACTTGAAAAATAAATAACCATTAAGAGATAGTTGTCTTAGTATAACAGCTAAAAGTTTATAGCTTCCATCAATTTTGCAATTAAATCTATCACAATTTATTCCTGCACCAATAGTATGCTCATGCAAGTACTCTATTAGCAGTATTCTGGGCATGCATGCAAGTTCTTCTCTATTCATACATAAACAATTGTGCATCTTACATTTGCAGTAGATAAAGAACGACAACATATATGAAGAAAATCACATTGAATAATTTATACATCACATTTCTCAAGTTGGGATATTGTAATAGACCTTGCTTCTAGTTTCTTAAGTGGGAAGGAAGTGAAGAGATGCGTACAGATGAAAACTACACAAAAAACAGTGATCAAATAATTCACTTATGTTTAAATGTTCAAGGGATCAAATATGGAAAATACATGGAAGAAATATTGTAAATGAACATAAAAAAAATCATAAAATGTATAAAGTTGCACGTAAATAACCTTCAGACTACCATATTTGCAAACAATTACTTATTAATTTGTCCAGAAATATGTTTTGATATTATATTAAAGATTTATGCTAAAATATAACTGATGGTTGTTTCTTTATAACTCCAGCAGTGGGCCCCTGAATTCCTCTCTTTACACTAAATAATGTCCTTATGGTTAAAATTTTAAGTCTCTTGTCCTTATGGATAAAAATTTTGTTAAGTTTGTCCTTTTGCCTAAAAACCCCAAATTCTTATTGTATGAAAAGAGCGAAATTAGTATACATAATTTTGTGTAAAAAGAATTCTATACTTATTTTCTTATAACTTTGTCCAAGCTAATAGTTATTTGCAAGAAACATAATGTTGGGCTTACTTCATAATTACTTCTTATAGTTATTTTATACCCATTTAATTTGGCATAACCTAAGTTTATATTTAGGATACAGGAAAAAACCCTAAAGAACTAAATGAACAAAAAATTATTCCATAAGGACAAGAGGTTAAAATTTTGTCCACAAGGACAAATTTCAATGTAAAGGGTGGAATTATAGTGACCTCCTGAATTCCTCCCTTTACACTGAATTTTGTCCTTACAAAATTTTAGCCCCTAGTCCTTATGAAACAATTTTCTGTTTATTTTGTCCTTGCGGCTAAAAACCCCTAAGAATTTATAATTTCCATTGTTCCTATTTCATAAATCAGAGCGAATAATAAGTTTATATTACAGTTGCAAGCCTTGATGTCCATACAACTTTCAATGTTGTTTTACTATAACTTCTGCTCAAGGCGCCATTTTATTGAAGTTGCACATAAAAACATGTGTTCATCTTTCATGAAAGCTTATATCCCCTCCCCCCCCCCCCTTTAAAAAAGGACCAAACATATAAAAATTATCAATTATATAGCTCATGTATCATAACAACCTTAGAGCTTAATCTATGAACATAAATTTGATGTCTTTAGACTTGTAAACATATATATTTATATACCATACATGAAGATAACTCCAAGCCTTCACATTAAGTAAAAGTTTCTTTGTCAGATATAGTTGGAAGTTCATTTTTAGCACGTAATAACATGACAATAATGAAAATGATCTCCATATCTATATAGTGGCAATGATTTAAATTCATTCATACATCGTTAAGGACATGGTTTTATTCTATGGACATCATTTTATTTTATTTCATATTTATTTTTAATAATGATAGCTGAATAATTCTAGGACATCATAATAGTGTCCTAAACTTAAATATCTTGCAAACAAAGCTATATAATATAGCAGCAAATTCATCTTGAAATGACAAAACCCAATGTATTACCAACCATGCTTGATAAAGGCTGACAAATATGTTTTGCCAAAGAATGAAAAAAATATGTCATGGTTACTACCAAAACATTGCAATATAAATTATCCAATCTTAATAGATAGTCAAAACAGCCAGCTACTTATATACAATTACTATATTATTATCAGGTGATAAAGAATTATATATATGCATTAAAGACATGCAACAACATATCTGAAATGCATTTGACTCAGATATTGGAGCACCAATAATAAACTTAAATTTCAGTCTGAGCAGAAATTTTTTTAACAACACTAATTTGTGTTTTAATACTTTTTTTTTCTTTACATGTAAATGGTAAGTTAAGAATATTTGTGCATCTGGCCTAAGGAAAACTGAGGCTAACAAATTATAGCGACCAAATGTTCAATTTTATATATAGTAGACAGATACCTTGTATACTTTGGTGCATATTTTTAGCTTAAGGATCATCATAGGCTTACGTCAAGCTCAATTTAACTTTGGCAAAGCAACATGGCCTTAGAGACTAGTAGGATCTACTTTGTTCTATTTCTCCTTCGGATGGGAACTTCATTTGGAGCATTGTATTTAACAACCACAATTAATTAACCTACATAATTTTCAGTGACACAGAAAAATTAAATTAAAAATTAAAATATGTTATAAATAATATACAATAAGAAAGCCATTAGAAGAGGAGAAAGAGGATACTTTTTATTCATTCATCAATTAGTACACTATTTACAATACACGAGCTCCTTATATAAAGGCTTGGAAGCTTGGAGTAAAATTTATCCCACAATGTGGGACTAAACAGAATATGACAAAAGCATATTCACTCATATATATTACAACACTCCCCCTTGAATATGCGTCTTCAAAATCTTGAATGCTCTGCTAACTTGAAGTTGTCCCTTTTAAAACATATATGATGATTGTTCCCCTTTATAATTATCAGTTAAGTTGATACAACTATTGTCTGTTGCATTCAAAACTCTATCAGAAAAATCCAATTGGAAAAAACCTTGAATGAGAAAAAGAGTACAGCATCTGACATTATGAATATCATATTAAATCGGTATTCCTTAAAAGAGTTTGATTCTTTAGGATTAAAATAATCCCTCATTAATTTTTTTTTATGAAAAACCCTGTACGAAAAATCATAAACAAGGGAAAGATTGCAAATTCATTTCATCTTTAGGTAACATGTTTTACAATGTTACAGTAAGGGTTGATACTTCAGGATCAAGATAATGCCTCATTGAAAACTTTACTAACAAAAACCCAATGGGAAAAATATTAGTGAAGGAAAAGAGTACATTATAATATATTTTTATATGCTCCCCCTTATTTATAACTCATTATTCAATTAGTCTATTGATGTAGTCGACGCATGCCAATTTTGTACATCATCTTCTGGAATGTTGATTTGGAAATTGCCTTTGAGAACATATCTACCCGCTTTTTTTGAACTGAATTTGTTTCTCCTCATTCTTGTTATCTTTTCATTCATGTGTGAAGAGAAATTTAGAAGAAATTTGCTCCATCCTATCGGCCTTGATATAATTCACTTGAATCCGACTCATGCAAACTGCATTGTCTTCTTCATAAATAATAGTTTACTTCATCAAAAGATGTTTAATACTTCTGTGTCAAAATGTGCCTCGTCAAAACCTTACTAAGAAAAACCCAATGAGAAAAATCTTAGTGAAGGAAAAAGAGTACAACATACAATGTCATATTTACTACGTCAAAAGTAGTATGATACTTCTGGATCAATGTAATGCCTCATTAAAACCTTAATAAGAAAAACCCAGTGGGAAAAAACTTAAATAAGGAAAAAGAGTAAATTATAACTTATTTTCGTATGTTACTTTTAGGTTGATACTTCTGGATCATGACCCATGCCTCATTAAAACCTTACTAAGAAAACCTAGTGGGGAAAAACTTAGTTAAGGAAAAAGGGTGCATTATATATCATACTTATGGATGCACCCCCTGATTTAATAATTTCCTATGAATTCGTATTCTTCTTTCAATAATTCAAATTGCTTACAAATACTACTTAATGAAGTTTTTCTTTTAAGACTTCATGTGCATTTCCATGTTTCAGACATGTTTTCTTATTTAAAACGCCTTGCTTTTGTGATTTGTATGTTACTATTATTCATTTATGAGAACTTAGGTGCTTATAATTTTCTGTTTCAATCGGACTTGCATATTGCAATACACATTTGATGAATAAGACAACTTTCATTACAGCAACACTAAGCAGGAAGTAATCTACTCATCTTGAAGTAAATCAAGATTTTCATTACAACAATGCATAGAAGAAAGTTGTAATCTATCGTCCACAATCTTTGTATTCTTTATAATAACAAATGGTATTTATGTTCTTTAGGAACATATATATTATAATAATATTTGCATATTGCAACTACCACTTCAATGGATATTAAGAGTTTCATTGCAACAATTCTTGAAAGCAGGAAGTGATCTACTCATCATGAATTATATCAAGATTTTCATAACAACAATACTTAAAAGAATGTTGTAATCTACATTTCTTGCTCTTTGCATTATTTATCACTAACAACGTAATTTAAATTCTTCCGCAATTTGTATACTTTCATCGTTTATACCTTCAGGGTATTGTAAGCGTTTTAAATACTTTCACCACTTTAATCAATTCAATTATCTATGAAAATACAATGCTCATGGCACTTAACATGTTGTTGACACTCTATGGTGCTTTAGTAACTTTCGTGTGCTTTTGTCATTATATATATTTCTATTTTTATCTTATGTACAGGTTCATATCTTATGGACTACCGGTCCATATATCTTATTTAGGAGAATTTCATGATGGCCAATCATGTTTCTCTCTAATATGAGACTTTTAATCCATTTATAAATATAAGCGCTTTATTATTTATTAATTTATCATCGATGATTATTTCTTGTCAGTTCTATACATAATTTATCGAGATCTCAAAACTTATCATGCTTTAGGTACCTAAACCACTTCTGGGGTTATTTTAACAATCATGTCATTGGTTTCTTTCAAAGCACCCTTAATTGTTTCTTCAGGAACACTCACCTTCTATATTTTGCATCTTTATGACTTACTCTAAAGATATTTTGAACTGGCTTTTATACCACATTTTCAGCTATGATTTACACCTTTTGATCCTTCGGGGATTCAAATATATATTAGAGAAAGTCTATTAGGGACAAAATTGATAATTTATGCAAGTTACTTAATACTTTGCATAATTCCATATGTTAGCAAATTTTAACATCGACGATTCCTTTATCCTCCCCCTCAATGTTGACAAACATTGTCACTTTAAATAATAAACCTTTTATGGATTCATTTTTTATCCATTATAGCATCATAGCTAGCAAATACATTAGATGTATTTCAATTGTAGGAGAATAATGCTCTTATTAGTTGATAAGATGCATTCATATTGTATTGCTTATTCCCTTTCAATGATCTAATGACTTGGAGGAATTTTCTATCATTTGAATATGCACATAACTTCAGGTCATTTAATATTGATGTCAATCGACTTTCTGAAATATAAAATAATATATGCATAATTTATAATATGAGCTCATGACAACTTCAGGTTGTTAATTAAATATTCGCATATATTTGTATATACGTGCGTCCACGTATTACATATGTAATTGATTTGCATATTCTCTCTCATTCAAGTAATTGATTTTAGAACAAATTGTTTATAATGTTCCAATCGTTAATATTTGCTTATCAAGCAATTTCAACGTGAATCTTAAAGATCATTTCATAATATCCAAAATATCTGATTTGGAACTTTATCGAATTCCTGGTTCAAATGAAATATATGAACAACTTCGAGTTGTTAATCCATGTTGAACATCTAGTTCAAATATTATATAAACAATTTCAGGTTTGTTAAACCGTATTGAACTTCTGGTTCAACTGTATTAAACTTCTGGTTCCACTGTATTGAACTTTTGGTTCCACTGTGTTGAACTTCGGGTTCAAATAAAATATATAACAACTTAGAGTTGTTAAAATTTATTCTTCAATACAATATGTAAATATAAATATATAAGCAAGATACAGCTCATTTTGAAGATTGTGCAATCTTTGGATGCATTACTATTATCGCATATGATTTAACTTCTTTAAGAAGTGTAATGTTATTATTTCATATGGTTTGAATAAAGCTTCAGCCTTTTAAATTATGAAGTATTTCAAATTCATTGATTGAGGAACTTCGAGTTCCTATGCATATATATACACATACATATGTATATCAATTTTATAAATTTATGACGAACTTCTGGTTCTCAATCTTTTAACATACTTTTAATTTAGAGGCTTTTACATTCTTGCTAATTGTCAAGATTTCAGACTAAATTTCATCATAAAATTCTTTTTTCATAATTCAAGACTTTAGGTCTCAGACCTAAGTTATACAACTTTTTCCATTACATTAGATATTAATTGCCAAATACATTGACTAATAATACATATGTCTATTCTTATTCCAAACACAAACATATATCTCTTAACTTACAATAGCCAATGCTCTTAATACATTTATAATAATATGGTAATACAATATATATTACCATAACGATGCATATAATGCATTTATTATAAATATAATGGAAATAACCATTGTACGGCCAAAATATATGAATCGAATAAATAAATTTTATGTAACAACCCGGAAATGCGAGCCAGTTTAAAAAATTTTATTTTGGCAATTTTAGTGAATTTTCAACATTTAAAATGAATTATTTTAAATAATAACGACGAGAAATTTATTTTGAATATAATTCGAACGTATATATTTATATACATCATCGTTAGAATATAAATAATTATATATAATTATAAAAGGAATTGAAAATTGTGCGGTAGTTCGATAATTCGATTTCAAAATTCAAATGAATGTACCGGGTGCAAAATAAACCGGATTTTAGTGAAACCAAAAATAATGGAATCTAATTAAGAATATCTTTTCCACTAATCTGGAAAATCAAAATTTCATAGCGGGAATCAAAAGATATGTCCAGTTGAAAATTCAGAATAGTCGCTATGGAATTCAGGCCCTTAAAAATAGCCATTTTGCAAACGACCTCGGATTTCAACGAAACCACTTTTGTTGGGTCCGTGATGTTAAGTAATTGCTAGGTTTCAAATTTCATAATTTTTTGAATCAAGATGTGAGCGTGGCAAAGGAAAACGCGTTTGACCAGTTTTAATTGATTTTAATCGACTGGAAAATGACCATTTTTCAAACGGCCTCAGAATTTGATGAAACTAGTTTTGTTAGGACCGTATCGTCAATACGAATCTATAAAATATTTTTCTGTAAATTTCTGAGTTCGTATGTGACCCCGATAATTTGAAATGTACGTTTAAAATTCAGTATAATGATTTAAATGTAAATTCAACGGAAACTGATCGAAACGATCGAATCAGCTTGCGATACATATCTCATTGTGTTCGGAATGGGGGTAATTAGCTAGGAATGACAGGCGGTGGGTTCGATTTCGAGGTCGAAATAAAAAGTTACTTTATGGATTTAATATAAAAATTAAATTATATAAATATATATACACTCACCCTATCCTTCCTCTTCTCTCTCTTCCCTTACCCCGGTCAAAACCCGATTAAAAAAAACCTAAAAACTAAAAATCGCGTCGCCTACCTCGATCCCCCTCCCCCATCGCAGCGCCGCTGCTCCCCACGACCGCCGCCTAGCCGGAAACTCCCCTCCTTCTCCTCGACGATGGCCACTCCCTCCTTCCTCCCCTCTCCAATTCGAAGCACCAAAACTCCCAAACCCGAAGCCCCTGATTTCCGCCGCCGCCACCTTCTTGTGTCCACCGCCGACCGCTTGCCGTCCCTCCTCAGCCCTCCCCTACCCCAAAATTCGCTGTGAGTTCTTAATTTTGTTTATATATTTTTATTTTTGCTATTAGGTTATTAAAATCCGATTTTTTTTATGAATATATAAACTGAAAATTATATGTTGTTTAAAGATTAGATTTGTATAAGTTGAAAGATTGGATTTTTAGAAATTAAAAGATTTGATCTTTCAAAGAGAAAAAAAAATATATGAAAAGGTGGTATCATTAGAAATGAAAAGATCGTATTTTTAAATTTGAAAACATACGATTTTTATCATCTTGAAAACGAAGTAAAAGTACGATGTTTATCACCTTGAAGGCGATAATTTTTATATTAGTAGAAGGTTAAAAATATGATTTTTATTCATGTAGAGTAATAAAAATATAATTTTATTATATTGCTAGCAAGATAAAAATATAATTTTTTATCATGGAAGTAGCGTTGTAAAGGAGTAAACACATGTAGCCGTGATATAAAAATACGATTTTTATAATACAGTAAATGAATAAAGTTTATATTTTTGTCGTTCAAAGATATGATTTTTTATTATATATACGTTGAAATAAAAATGTGATTTTTAAAGTGATGAAATAAAAAGGCGAAATCTTTATATTTGAAAAGGAGAAATCTTTATATTTGAAAAGGCAAAATCTTTATATAGAGAATAGTGTGATAAAAATAGAATTTTTATCTATATAATAGCAGTGATAAAAATAGAATTTTTATCCATATAGTAGCGGTGAAAAATAGAATTTTTATCTATATAGTAGCGGTGAAAAAATAGAATTTCTATCTATATAGTAGCGATGTAAAAATAGAATTTTTATCTATATAATAGCGGTGTAAAAATAGAATTTTTATCTATATAGTAGCGGTGTAAAAATAGAATTTTTATCTATATAGTAGCAGTGAAAAATAGAATTTTTATCTATATAGTAGCGGTGAAAAATAGAATTTTTATCTATATAGTAGCGGTGAAAAATAGAATTTTTATCTATATAGTAGCGGTGTAAAAATAGAATTTTTATCTATATAGTAGCGATGTAAAAATAGAATTTTTATCCATATGAAGTGATTATAAAAATGTGATTTTTATATACATAGCAAGAATATAAAAATGTGATTTTTATATATGTAGTGGCTATGGGCAACGAAAGTGATAAAAGGCGAGAACAGTGATGATTCCCTACATTAGAAGTGTCGCGGAATTGGGATAGCTTCGGTGAGAACTTCTCACTCTAAATTTCTTTTTCTAGTTATATATATACTAGGATGCAGACGGTGCTTAGCAGCACCCGACACCCGTCGTCTACAGACCATGGACGGCTTGTTTGTTTGATTGATGTGTTGTGAAATTTGTTTGTGTTGTTGATGTGAAATCGATAATAAAATGTAGATGGTTGAAATAAATTAATTATCGTTAAAAATATAATTTTTAACGTGAATGTGAATAAATAAATATTTATAAACAAATCGACCGATTTGTTTATATACACTGATTTGACTGATATTGATTGGGTCGATAAATTTTACACATCACCCAACTGCATAAATAAAAATCTGTGTTTGTTGATTTGAAACCCCACACGGGTGTTGGGATGAAATTTGGCGTACACTAATCCCAATTATTTAATTGTATGTCGATCGATTGGTCGACAGGATGTGTAAGCGTTAATTATTTATATTTGATGCTTATGCAGTTGTGTGGTGCACCTTGGATGATGGTTGATTGTTTATCATTGCTATTATATACATGTGGTGTATGGAATCCATATAATTAACATTATATGGTGATTGATTGGGCCTCATTCCAATCGGGAAAATAATGAATATTATAAAAGAAAATTCATGTGTTGAATATAAAAATAGTCATGGGTTGACGATGTTCATGTGTTGAAACTATTTATGTGTTGAGTAAAATATTTTAATAATAAAATTTACATCTTTATCATATTTAAGATTAGACACTACTTTACGGTTGGAGTCTGATTAGAAATCAAACGATAGATACCATAATTTTATAAAATATTTTACATAACAAAATTAGTTGTGTGTTGACAGTACTCATGTGTTGAGATTGGTCGTGTGTTGAAAGAAATATAGATTCATGTGTTGAATGGAATACATATTCATTTGTTGAATAGAATAACGAATTTATTGAAATATATATATATAAAGCCGTGTTGATTAGAGTTGCGCCATTTTGACGTGAACGATATTTATATCGATTATATTCATTTTTATAATGAATATAGAAAAAGTGGTGATTTCAAAATATAACGTTTTGAAAATATTATCATTTATATAGTAATGATATGAAATATTCAATTTTGATTAGAAATTGAAATAATGTTGAAATGGTTTTGAAAACGAAGTTAAAACGATTTATAAAATACGTTTTAAAAGGAAATCGACGAAATATATAATATATATATATATATATATTATATATAATGGCCTGAATAGAACGCGCCGCGCTGCGGCAGTTCGTGAATTTCGACCATTGACTTCGAATTGATGTTGCGGGAGATCCGACCATCGGATTCTCCTAAAACCGGAACCGTTGGGTTCGTATCGAAAAGAGCTTCCCAACGAATATTAGAAATTTGAAATCTAATGGTTGGATTTGGAATTATGTCCAAATCAAATTTGGAAAAGGTTGCTGTTAGTGCAGTTCGATGGCCGTTGATGGAAATCGACTGTACGGGCCTTGATAAAATTATTAAAAATATTGATAATTTGTGTAAAATCATAATATATGAATTGGAAAGAACTGGGATGAAAAATTCCACATTTGAAAGGATAAAAATATATTTTTATTGAAATGAACTAGTTTTGAACTAGAATTAAAATCAATTTATTTTTGAAATAAATAAATTGAATTTGAAAGTGATTTTAAAAATAATCAATATTCCCAATACGTGAATTGGACTGGAGTTGAATCGAAATTATCTTCGGAATGTTTCGATATTGGATTCCGGGATTATACAGATATGGTTATGGGAATTTGAAAGATATTTTATATCGTTATTTCCAATACGATATTTGTTGGTTTCAGGATTTGATATGGAATATAAGCCGGTATATTTTCTATTCAGAGCCTTGTATTTAATATCAAATGTGATTTGGGTTTGTCGTGAATGGTGTCTTCATTAACACTGTTCTTAAGCCCAATAGAGAAAAAGATTAAATCTGTCTATTTAGATCTAATGAAGTGTATCAATTAAATTATATTTAATTGGAATTGAATTTGAATTGGTTTTTGGGTTTATCGTGAACGGTGTTTTGAACAACACCTGTTCTTTAACCCGATTAACAATAGAATGTGATTTTGGGTTTATCGTGAATCGTGTTTTCAATGACATTGGTTCTTTAACCCAATTAAAGACAGGATATTGATTTTTGAAAAGATTAAAACTAAGTGGAGTTTTAATGAATCTTTAATTAGATTGAAATGTGAATTGATAATTTAAATTATCAAATCTGAAAGGTGGTCGAGAATGGAGTACCACCAGTTTTGCTCCACAGCGATAGTTAAATCTTTAATTAGATTTAAACGTGAAATGGTAATTAATTTTACCGATAACACCGTGGTGTTAGACATGGAGTATTACCAGTTTTTCTCCAGGGGATGAATAGGTTGGGATGGGGAAATAAAACAAATAATTACTTCGGTGTGGTTCGTTAATCCCGACTAGTTTGAAATGATATCCAAAGGAAGATTAAAGAATAAATTTAGAAGAATTTATCTTCGATAAAATAAATGGGAATCTTTCCCTAAGAATGTGATTAATAAAAGAACATTCTGAATTGGAATGAGGCGTTTGTTGTGTTTGTGTAACATTTGTTTATCATATACGTGGGTTATTCAGAAAGGCCGGGTTTATACCCATTCTGAATAACCGATTCGACGAGATGTCGGAGATGAAGACAGTGGTTGAAGACCGGAAGTCTTCACATCGTTTGGGTGATTACTGATGGTCTTGATTGGGTTGTACACCCAAGACGAGGGAATCAGTTGGTGATCGCCCAGACGTACTTGGAGATGGATGGATATGCGAGGAAAGTGCCTCCGATTTCGTTCAGACCTAGAACGAACTTGTAAATGGATTGTGTGTCTGACATTGGATTTTATTCTGTGTTGATTGATCTCTATTACATATGCATCTGTTTGGCGGCGGAGAATTTATTCTCTTGATTAACGCCCTTCTCTGAGACGTACGAGCTCAGAGGTTGTATATCGATGGACATCAGTCGCATGGAGTGAATTGCCAGTGTGGCACGCGTAAGTGGCAATTGATCAAGGCTTCTGTTGAAAAGCAAAGTCTTGTGGTTGATGATCAA
This sequence comes from Allium sativum, assembly GCA_030737875.1. Lineage (NCBI taxonomy): Eukaryota > Viridiplantae > Streptophyta > Magnoliopsida > Asparagales > Amaryllidaceae > Allium > Allium sativum. The sequence continues at coordinate 534,493,117 of CM060915.1, forward strand.
AGCACGGCCTGTGTCGCGTAGCTTTGTGTATAGCGTGAATTCGTGAGCCTCACACCCCGGTATGAGTCAAAAACGGGAGAAGGACCCAAGGAGTGCACGACGTTTCTTTCTAGCTATGGTGGTGTCAGTGACCTACCAGCCCTGACATTTATATACTTTTCACCTGTGTGGTTGTTGGATACGAGGCGCCTCGGATATAGGTCTGTAAGGACCGGGAAACGTGTGTTCAGGAATTGCCAATCCTCAAAAGTAAGAGAGGACCGGCCTTGGAGGATCCAGGGATTGCTGTGTGCGGTCCCGAGGCATTTGCTAGAGTGTCTTGAATCGGAGAGGAGCTTGCCCCTTGCCTCGACTCATGACGGAAATCCAATTTCCAATACGTGATATTGCGGTTTTATTTGTAGAGCCTAATATGGCGACATGATCAAATGGTACCCATGCCGCCTAGGATTGATATTTATGATTGAAAATGTTTTGACACTATACACTTATAATAGTATCAAATGATTTGTTTTAAACGTACCAAGCATGTTTGGCTATTATAAGGGAAAACCCTATCCTCCGGCTTGCGTTGCATTGTGTGATGGGACCTGGGTCTTATAATAGCTTCATTTTTCCAAAGAGCATTGCGTTGTTTTGTTATATGCAGTTGTATTCTTGGGAGGAAACCCGTTCCGTGTTATACGGCGTGGTCCCTTGAATTACTCTCTTTTAAAGTAAAGTTTTGAATAACTGTTTTAGTTCTCACACCAGTCACATGACTGACCTGGAGTTTATTGTTTTAACCTAAACTCTAGGTGCCCCTATTTTCCACATGGGTAGCTAGTAGTTTTGGTTTTGCAGATTTATATTCACAGGATCCTGATTTACAGCTGGAACGATGCTCGGAAAGCTCTGTATCCGTGCATTACTTCTAGTTGTGCTTTTGTATTATTTTCCGCTGCGATGTATTTAAATGTAATTTAAATCTCTGATATTTGTTGAATGTAATTTATTCATTTATACTCTGTATGTTCTTGTATCTGATGGAATTGTTGTAATAACAATGAAATGTTCTTCCATCTGCGTTCTGATTTGTCCTGTCCTCAACGCAATCCAGGCTTTTCTTCACGGGGAAGTTCGGGTCGTGTCAGTTTGGTATCAGAGCTTTGGTTTATAGAGCTCGAGAACAAGACACATTAGAACCATACGAAAGAATTCATCGGATATTGGATCAGTAATATCCAATTAGAATGACTCGTTAGAGATGGGATCAGTAGTATCCTAGAACGAGTGTGAAGAGTATATTTTTCAAATGAAAACGATATTTTTTTGAAAATTTAAACCATTTTATACGTATTTGACTATTTATTTATATTGAATTTGGACAATCGAGTATATAAAGATTTCGCGTATACGCGTCATGAACGTAAATTCGAAGTTTTAATATACTGGATAGATATAGAATCACACTCTAGTCGCCCGGAGATAATTCTGGTACTGCGGTCGCATTATCAATATTTATGTTCGTGTTTTGAAGGTGTGATATCTATATATTTCCATTAGACTGGTGTGAGAACCAAAACTTATGTATGATTATTTGTTGTGAATTAGCATCAAAAACATGATTTTCTGTATATATGTATCAAAATTATGAATTTGAAACTCTAATTCACTAATTGATTGATGTTTGTGTTGCTTGTTTATTTGTTTGATAATTTTGAACCATTTAGCCTAATTGTATCAAATATTGAACTGTATAGAAAATGGGTCGCATTTGCTTGCATATACAAGTACTTACATTGAACAGGTCATAGCAAGGAGGCTAGAGCAGAAGAATAAAATTTGTTTGCCTGACAAATAGGTACATGTTTACTATAATTTACTGTTTTGTTTGGGTGATGATGATTTTATGAGCCTATTGGCTAGCCGCTTGGCTTTTTCTTTTTCTTTTTGAGATCAGAAGGCCTATATGGAAATTTCAGGATTTTTCGGTGCTCCAGTGCAAGGGAGGATATGGCGAAATTTTTTGAAAATTTAGGGTGTTAGCCAAATTTTTGAAAAAATTGAAAAGTTCTTAGAAATTGAAAAGTTGAAGAACTTAAGCCGTAAACAAAATAATGGAAGTTGAGTTGAATTGTTAAGCAACTTTCGGGTTTGTTCCTTTTCGGGGACGAAAAGTTTTAAGTGGGGGAGAATGTAACAACCCGGAAATGCGAGCCAGTTTAAAATTTTTATTTTGGCAATTTTAGTAAATTTTGAACATTTAAAATGAATTATTTTAAATAATAATAACGAGAAATTTATTTCGAATATAATTCGAACGTATATATTTATATACATCGTCGTTAGAATATAAATAATTATATATAATTATAAAAGAAATTGAAAATGGCGTGGTAGTTCGATAATTCGATTTCAAAATTCAAATGAACGTACCGGGTGCAAAATAAACCAGATTTTAGTGAAACTAAAAATAATGGAATCTAATTAAGAATATCTTTCCCATGAATCCGGAAAATCAAAATTTCATAGCGGGAATCAAAAGATATGTCCAGTTGAAAATTCAGAATAGTCGCTATGGAATTCAGGCCCTTAAAAATAGTCATTTTGCAAATGACCTCGGATTTCGACGAAACCACTTTTGTTGGGTCTGTGATGTCAAGTTATTGCTAGATTTAAAATTTCATAATTTTTCGAATCAATATGTGAGCGTGGCAAAGGAAAACGCGTTTGACCAGTTTCAGTTGATTTTAATCGACTGAAAAATTGTCATTTTTCAAACGGTCTCAGAATTTGACGAAACTAGTTTTGTTAGGACCGTATCGTCAATACGAAGCTAGAAAATATTTTTCTGGAAATTTCCTAGTCCGTATGTGACCCCGGTAATTTGAAATGTAGGTTTAAAATTCAGTATAATGATTTAAATGTAAATTCAACGAAAACTGGTCGAAACGATCGAATCAGCTTACGATACATATCCCATTGTTTTCGGAATGGGGTTAATTAGCTAGAAATGATAGGCGGTGGGTTCGATTTCGAGGCCGAAATAAAAAGTTACTTTATGGATTTAATATAAAAATTAAATTATATAAATATATATACACTCACCCTATCCTCCCTCTTCTCTCTCTTCCCTTACCCCAGTCAAAACCCGATTAAAATAAAAAAAAACCTAAAAACTTAAAATCGCGTCGCCTACCTCGATCCCCCCCAATCGCAGCGCCGTTGATCCCCAAGACCGCCGCCTAGCCGGAAACCCCCCCTCTCTCTCCTCGACGACGGCCACTCCCTCCTTCCTCCCCTCTCCAATTCGAAGCACCCAAACTCCCAAACCCGAAGCCCCTGATTTCTGCCGCCGCCACCTTCTTGTGTCCACCGCCGACCGCTTGTCGTCCCTCCTCAGCCCTCCCCTACCCCAAAATTCGCTGTGAGTTCTTAATTTTGTTTATATATTTTTATTTTTGCTATTAGGTTATTAAAATCCGATTTTTTTTATGAATATATAAACTGAAAATTATACGTTGTTTAAAGATTAGATTTGTATAAGTTGAAAGATTGGATTTTTAGAAGTTAAAAGATTTGATCTTTCAAAGAGAAAAATATATATGAAAAGGTGGTATCATTAGAAATGAAAAGATCGTATTTTTAAATATGAAAAGATAAGATTTTTATCATCTTGAAAACGAAGTAAAAATACGATTTTTAACACCTTGAAGGCGATAATTTTTATATTAGTAGAAGGTTAAAAATATGTTTTTTATTCAAGTAGAGTAATAAAAATATAATTTTATTATATTACTAGCAAGATAAAAATATAATTTTTATCATGGAAGTAGCGTTGTAAAGGAGTGGTTTTTACACATGTAGCCGTGATATAAAAATACGATTTTTATAATATAGTAAATGAATAAAGTCAAGATTTTTGTCGCTCAAAGATATGATTTTTTATTATATATACGTTGAAATAAAAATATGATTTTTAAAGTGATGAAATAAAAAGGCGAAATCTTTATATATAAAAAGGCGAAATCTTTATATTTGAAAAGGCGAAATCTTTATATTTGAAAAGGCGAAATCTTTATATTTGAAAAGGAGAAATCTTTATATTTGAAAAGGCGAAGTCTTTGCATAAAGAATAGCGTGATAAAAATAGAATTTTTATCTATATAGTAGCGGTGATAAAAATAGAATTTTTATCAATATAGTAGCGGTGAAAAATAGAATTTTGTTCTATATAGTAGCGGTGTAAAAATAGAATTTTTATCTATATAGTAGCGGTGTAAAAATTGAATTTTTATCTATATAGTAGCGGTGTAAAAATTGAATTTTTATCTATATAGTAGCGGTGTAAAATAGAATTTTTATCTATATAGTAGCGGTGAAAAATAGAATTTTTATCTATATAGTAGCGGTGTAAAAATAGAATTTTTATCAATATAGTAGCGATGTAAAAATAGAATTTTTTTCCATATGGAGTGATTATAAAAATGTGATTTTTATACACATAGCAAGAATATAAAAATGTGATTTTTATATATGTAGTGGCTACGGGCAACGAAAGTGACAAAAGGCGAGAACAGTGATGATTCCCTACATTAGATGTGTCGTGGAATTGGGATAGCTTCGGTGAGAACTTCTTACTCTAAATTTCTTTTTCTAGTTATATATATATATACTAGGATGCAGACGGTGCTTAGCAGCACCCGACACCCGTCGTCCACAGACCATGGACGGCTTGTTTGTTTGATGGATGTGTTGTGAAATTTGTTTGTGTTGTTGATGTGAAATCGATAATAAAATGTAGATGGTTGAAATAAATTAATTATCGTTAAAAATATAAGTTTTAACGTGAATGTGAATAAATAAATATTTATAAACAAATCGGCCGATTTGTTTATATATACTGATTTGACTGATATTGATTGGGTCGATAAATTTTACACATCGCCCAACTGCACAAATAAAAATCTGTGTTTGTTGATTTGAAACCCCACATGGGTGTTGGGATGAAATTTGGCATACACTAATCCCAATTATTTAATTGTATGTCGATCGATTGGTCGACAGGCTGTGTAAGCGTTAATTATTTATATTTGATGCTTATGCAGTTGTGTGGTGCACCTTGGATGATGGTTGATTGTTTATCATTGCTATTATATACATGTGGTGTATGGAATCCATATAATTAACCTTATATGGTGATTGATTGGGCCTCATTCCAATCGGGAAAATAATGAATATTATAAAAGAAAATTCATGTGTTGAATATAAAAATAGTCATGTGTTGACGATGTTCATGTGTTGAAACTATTATGTGTTGTGTAAAATATTTTAATAATAAAATTTACATCTTTATCATATTTAAGATTAGGCACTACTTTACGGTTGGAGTCTGATTAGAAATCAAACGATAGATATCATAATTTTATAAAATATTTTACATAACAAAAATAGTTTTGTGTTGACAGTACTCATGTGTTGAGATTGGTCGTGTGTTGAAAGAAATATAGATTCATGTGTTGAATGGAATACATATTCATTTGTTGAATAGAATAACGAATTTATTGAAATATATATATAAAGCCGTGTTGATTAGAGTTGCACCATTTTGACGTGAACGATATTTATATCGATTATATTCGTTTTTATAATGAATATAGAAAAAGTGATGATTTCAAAATATAACGTTTTGAAAATATTATCATTTATATAGTAATGATATGAAATATTCAATTTTGATTAGAAATTGAAATAGTGTTGAAATGGTTTTGAAAACGAAGTTAAAACGATTTATAAAATACGTTTTAAAAGGAAATCGACGAAATATATAATATATATATACATATATTATATATATAATGGCCTGAATAGAACGCGTCGCGCTGCGGCAGTTCGTGAATTTCGACCATTGACTTCGAATTGATGTTGCGGGAGATCCGACCGTCGGATTCTCCTAAACCTGGAACCGTTGGGTTCGTATCGAAAAGAGCTTTCCAACGAATATTAGAAATTTGAAATCTAACGGTTGGATTTGGAATTATGTCCAAATCAAATTTGGAAAAGGTCGTTGTAAGTGCAGTTCGATGGCCGTTGATGGAAATCGACTGTACGGGCCTTGATAAAATTATTGAAAATATTGATAATTTGTGTAAAATCATAATATATGAATTGGAAAGAACTGGGATGAAAAATTCCACATTTGAAAGGATAAAAATATATTTTTATCGAAATGAACTAGTTTTGAACTAGAATTAAAATCAATATATTTTTTAAATAAATAAATTGAATTTGAAAGTGATTTTAAAAATAATCAATATTCCCAATACGTGAATTGGACTGGAGTTGAATCGAAATTATCTTCGGAAAGTTTCGATATTGGATTCCGGGATTATACAGATATGGTTATGGGAATTTGAAAGATATTTTGTATCGTTATTTCCAATACGATATTTGTTGGTTTCAGGATTTGATATTGAATATAAGCCGGTATATTTTCTATTCAGAGCCTTGTATTTAATATCAAATGTGATTTGGGTTTGTCGTGAATGGTGTCTTCATTAACACCGTTCTTAAGCCCAATAGAGAAAAAGATTAAATCTGTCTATTTAGATTTAATGAAGTGTATCAATTAAATAATATTTAATTAGAATTGAATTTGAATTGGTTTTTGGGTTTATCGTGAACGGTGTTTTGAACAACACCTGTTCTTTAACCCGATTAACAATAGAATGTGATTTTGGGTTTATCGTGAATCGTGTTTTAAATGACATTGGTTCTTTAACCCAATTAAAGACAGGATATTGATTTTTTGAAAAGATTAAAACTAAGTGGAGTTTTAATGAATCTTTAATTAGATTGAAATGTGAATTGATAATTTAAATTATCAAATCTGAAAGGTGATCGAGAATGGAGTACCACCAGTTTTGCACCACAACGATAGTTAACTCTTTAATTAGATTTAAACGTGAAATGGTAATTAATTTTACCAATAACACCGTGGTGTTAGGTATGGAGTATTACCAGTTTTGCTCCAGGGGATGAATAGGTTGGGATGGGGAAATAAAACAAATAATTACTTCGGTGTGGTTCGCTAATCCCGACTAGTTTGAAATGATATCCAAAGGAAGATTAAAGAATAAATTTAGAAGAATTTATCTTCGATAAAATAAATGGGAACCTTTCCCTAAGAATGTGATTTTGTGAATAAAAGAACATTCTGAATTGGAATGAGGCATTTGTTGTGTTTGTGTAACATTTGTTTATCATATACGTGGGTTATTCAGAAAGGTCGGGTTTATACCCATTCTGAATAACCGATTCGACGAGATGTCGAAGATGAAGACGGTGGTTGAAGACCGGAAGTCTTCACATCGTTTGGGTGATTACTGATGATCTTGATTGGGTCCCAAGACGAGGGAATCAGTTGGTGATCGCCCAGACGTACTTGGAGATGGATGGATATGCGAGGAAAGTGCCTCCGGTTTCGTTCAGACCTAGAACGACTTGTAAATGGATTGTGTGTCTGACATTGGATTTTATTCTGTGTTGATTGATCTCTATTACATATACATCTGTTTGGCGGCGGAGAATTTATTCTCTTGTTCAACGCCCTTCTCTGAGACGTACGAGCTCAGAGGTTGTATATTGATGGACATCAGTCGCATGGAGTGAATTGCCAGTGTGGCACGCGTAAGTGGCAATTGATCAAGGCTTCTGTTGAAAAGCAAAGTCTTATGGTTGATGATCAAAGCACGGCCTGTGTGGCGTAGCTTTGTGTATAGCGTGAATTCGCGAGCCTAACACCCCGGTATGAGTCAAAAACGGGAGAAGGACCCAAGGAGTGCACGACATTTCATTCTAGCTATGGTGGTGTTAGTGACCTACCAGCCCTGACATTTATATACTTTTCACCTGTGTAGTTGTTGGATACGAGGCGCCTTGGATATAGGTCTGTAAGGACCGGGAAACGTGTGTTCAGGAATTGCCAATCCTCAAAAGTAAGAGAGGACCGGCCTTGGAGGATCCAGGTATTGCTGCGTGCGGTCCCGAGGCATTTGTTAGAGTGTCTCGAATCGGAGAGGAGCTTGCCCCTTGCCTCGACTCATGACGGAAATCCAATTTCCAATACGTGATATTGCGGTTTTATTTGTAGAGCCTAGTATGGTGGCATGATAGATGGTACCCATGCCGCCTAGGATTGATATTTATGATTGAAATTGTTTTGACACTATACACTTATAGTAGTATCAAATGATTTGTTTTAAACGTACCAAGCATGTTTGGCTATTATAAGGGAAAACCCTATCCTCCGGCTTGCGTTGCATTGTGTGATGGGACCTGGGTCTTATAATAGCTTCATTTTTCCAAAGAGCATTGCGTTGTTTTGTTATATGCACTTGTATTCTTGGGAGGAAACCCGTTCCGTGTTATACGGCGTGGTCCCTTGAATTACTCTCTTTTAAAGTAAAGTTTTGAATAACTGTTTTAGTTCTCACACCAGTCACATGACTGACCTGGAGTTTATTGTTTTAACCTAAACTCTGGGTGCCCCTATTTTCCACACGGGCAGCTAGTAGTTTTGGTTTTGCAGATTTATATTCACAGTATCCTGATTTACAGTTGGAACGATGCTCGGAAAGCTCTGTATCCGTGCATTACTTCTAGTTGTGCTTTTGTATTATTTTCCGTTGCGATGTATTTAAATGTAATTTAAATCTCTGATATTTGTTGAATGTAATTTATTCATTTATACTCTGTATATTCTTGTATCTGATGGAATTGTTGTAATAAAAATGAAATGTTCTTCCGTCTGCGTTCTGATTTGTCTTGTCCTCAACGCAATCCGGGCTTTCCTTCACGGGGAAGTTCGGGTCGTGTCATTTTACTTAAATCAACAGAATAAAATTTTGATCTAGCTACAGAATTGGTCAACACAAAACTGAAATAAACAATTTATAGTTGTACTTCATTTCTCAATAAGCAAATTTTCTAAAATATCGTATATATGCATAATATCTTATCAAGAATTGAGTAGAAATGCATTATTATGGGACCGATATTTTACATTTTTCAATATGAATGATTCGAAAAACTTGCAGATCTATACATAAAATTCACAACATAAAAATTACATTTTCAAATTGTACTATCCATATATAGATCTTTCTTTTTATATCAAAATTACTTCTTACCATCATAGAAACTGCATGTTCTAAGTTTTCCATTTTTATAACAAAAATTACTTTTGCATTCACTTCCGGTGTGCAAAATTAAGATCAATATTTATATCTTGATATGATCTTCGAGATGCATATTATTTTTAGTCATTAAATTTGTATCATCATCTTGATATTTGAAATTATTTCAATGAAAATTCTTTTATAGACATATCAGAATATAATATCGCTTCTGGGATACTCCATAAACACCATTTATGGAGTTTTAATACATATTTTCTTTTTCTTTTTTACAAATATTTTATCACCTTTAATTGTAGAAATCTCTTCTGGAGATATTTTACCATTTTCAACTATACAAATTTCGTCTAAAGATATTTTGTTATCACCGCTTCTGGGATGAACTTATCTCCTCTAGAGATAAATATATGTAAACTACTGATATGTCATATCAATATACAAAAATACATATCAAACCTTAAATGCAGTAACAAATTAGGTGCATTAAATTAAAACAAGATTCAAGAGAGAAAAGAAATCACTACTTCTGGAGTGTATGATATTCCTTCAGGGAACATATCTTTTATTTATGTAATTGCAATGCAAAAAAAAAAAAAAAAAAAAAAAAAAACTTTGACATCTCTTCTAGGATGTTGGATTGCTACATAAAATTAAATCTCTAAAACATCTCTTCAAGAGATTAATATGCATACTACATTTTCAGGATATTCAGTTAATATAAACGTTAGATGAAATATGTTTAGAGATTTTCTATTGAGTCCAATGTTTTTCGTTACATATTTTAATGTGTGTGTCTTTTTTAACTTCTTCTGGAAGTACAATATTTTTATGTCACGGCTTTTAAGAAAGCTTCGGGCTTTAGTTTTATCTTTCTCATTTGCATATGAACTTTAGGTTCTTTATTTGCATATGAACTTCAGTTTCCTCATTTCCATATAAACTTTAGGTTCCTTATTTGCATATAAACTTTAGGTTCCTTATTTGCATATGAACTTCAGATTCCTTATTTGCATATTTTGTTTACATCATGAGTTTTCAATTTCACTTCTAGTGATAAATCAATATTGCTATTGAGTTTAAATGCTACATCATTATATTTTATACCCACAATTCTGTTAGGTGTACATAAAAAAAATCATACGTATTTTATCTTCAGTCTATCCAAAGAATCACATACGAAAAGTAAGAGTAGATCGGAAAGGATAAAACTAGATCTACCATTACATCATCAATAATGTAAATAATGCATATACAATCGAATCTCCATCAAATTGGATTTGGAAAATTCAAAATTAGATCCGCAACGAAATGAAGGAATACATCTACACATATTTAGGATCAACAAAAAAAAATTAGATCTAAAAAGTTAGATCCATTATAATATAATCTAGATCTACAAAAAAAATATAGGAAAAGAGATCTAGAAGTTTGAGTCGGATCTAAAAAATCTAAAGATATGACAAATTCATAGATTCATTGATCTAATATTCTCAAACAGAAAATAACTGTGTAACAAATATATAAATTCATGAATTGATATCTTCAAATAAAAATTACTTACATGATAGATCCATAGATATAGATCTAGAATATTTTAAACAATAGCTCTAATAGAGCTTCGTGCTGATAACGTATTATAAATAATATACAATAAGAAAGCCATTAGAAGAGGAGAAAGAGGATACTTTTTATTCATTCATCAATTAGTACACTATTTGCAATACATAAGCTCCTTATATAAAGGCTTGGAAGCTTGGAGTAAAATTTATCCCACAATGTGGGACTAAACAGAATATGACAAAAGCATATTCACTCATATATATTACAACAAAATAGAGTACCACTCTATGTTTTTGTCATCATTTTTTTGTTGACTCTTCTTACTAAAGAGCCTTATTGGAAATTAAATCAATATGAACTTTTGTAATTGAATTTATTTCTACTTTTACTTTATTTGTCCTGCAAATAATCCAAATACCAAGCTTATAGCCATCAGCATTGTTCATTTTTCTGCATAATAAAGAATACAGTAAATATTCTAAATAATATAGATTCTACAAAGATAAAGAGTTACCAAATATAAAGAGAGGTTCTTAACTTCTTAATCATATCAGTCAAAATTAATATATTATCTATTTTTATGAACAAAAATAACAAATAAATTAATGGTAAAATAACATTTTAACTAAGGTACATGAAATGAATTTGTTAATATATCACTATTACAATTTTTGTTGAAATTTCAGTGACCTTTTTGTTTTAATGAACCTTTGCATCACTATGTGCTACATATTTTACTTTTATTGAGATTAAAATTATAGATTACGCATTATATGCCTTTGACATGACCAATCACTATCAAATATTAGTGTAATGAAAACCTTTTCAAATATGGAAAATACATGGAAGAAATATTGTAAACGAACATAAGAAACCATAACATGTACACATATATAAATTTCAGACTACCACATTTGCTACTAAAACAATTACATCTCAATTGGTTTAATAATATGTTTTGACATTATATTAAAGATTTATGCTAAAATATAACAGATGATTGTTTCTTTACAATTGCAACAATGATCTAACATAATAATCTAGTGATTTACCTTTAATACGATGCATTAATTCATTCCCAAATAATTTTCAGTTCCCAAATAATTATAATTATATAAAAAATACTGAACTTTAATAAACATAAGAAATAATTTACTTTAAATATGATGCACCAATTTTACTCCCTAAACTATTCAAAACTACACGGTTTTCTTAATTTTCTTCATGTGAAAGTTTATAGAACTTATATGTAATTAGTTTTGCTAGATTGGAACATGTTTGGATATAATGGAAAATCCATGAAGGAAAATACCAAATGTATGTAAGAACTCAGGAACATAGAAAAACTATATTTCCTCTGTTAACTTTAGTTACAAATGACTTCATCATATTTCGTAATAAAACATGAAAAATTATCCATAACATATGTATCTATATTATTATTTAACCATAAAAGCAGTAATAGAAGTTGGTATAGAAGAACCATGCAAATACGGTAACTAAATGGGAACTTACAATAATAATAAAAATGTTATAAAATAAAATAGAACAGATCATAAAAGAGAAGACATTAGAAAGAACATAAGAGATAAGGGAGAGACCTTTTTATTTCTCTTGATTCAGTGTACGTAATTTTATTACATTGGCTTCACTATATATTGGCTTTGGAGCTGATGTTAGCCTTACTCCTAAAATGTCGGACTAAAAATAATATGACAAATGCATATTCACTTATATGTATTACAACACTCCCCCTTGAATATGCATATGTAAAGATGGTAAGATTAATTGCCTCATTAAAAACCTTTTTATGAAAATCCCTATGGGAAAAATCATAAACAAGGAAAAGAGTACAATTTTTATTTCATCTCCAGGAAACATATAGACAATGTTCCAATGAGGGTTGATACTTCTGGATCAAAATAATGGCTCGACAAACCTTACAAATAAAAACCCAGTGGGAAAAATATTAGTGAAGGAAAAGAGTGCATTACAGCATAATATATGCTCTCCCTGATTCGTAATGCATTATTCAAATAGTTTGGTGATGCAAGCTGCGCATACCAATTTTATATATCATCTTCTGCAATGTTGATTTTGGAAGTGCCTTTGTAAATATATCTGCTGGATTTTCTTGAGATTGGATTTGCTTCACTTCTATCTTATTGTCCTTTTCAAGCTCATTTATGAAAAATAATTTAGGAGAAATATGTTTTGTCCTATCACCCTTGATATATTCAGCTTGAATTTGAGCTACACATGCTGCATTGTCTTCATAAACAATAGTTGATCTTTCTGTAGTTGAGGGATGTTGACATATGCTTCGAATATGTTCAATTAATGACCGTAACCAAACACATTCTCGACTCGCTTCATGCAGTGTAGAATTTCAGAATGATTGGATGATGCTGTTACCAATGTTCGTTTTGTAGATCTTCATGAAATAGCTGCATTGTTGTTTGTAAACACATATCCAGTTTGTGATTTTGCTTTATGTGGATCAAAAAAGTAACTTTAACACTCCTCCTTGAATATGTGTCTTCAAATTCTTGAATGCTCTTATAGTAGCTTGAAATTACCCCCCTTGAAAAATTATTGCTCCCCCTCGTAGATATCATCATATTAAAATGATATTTCTTATAAGAGTTCGATATTTCAGGATCGATGTAATGCCTCATTAAAACCTTACTAAGAAAAACCCTATGGGAAAAATCTTAGTGAAGGAAAAAGAGTACAAAAACATATTTTCAATAATTTACTACATTAAATGTAGAATGATACTTCAGGATCAATATAATCTCTCATTAGAACTTTACTAAGAAAAACCTGGTGGGAAAAATCTTAGTTAAAAAAAAAGTGCATACTTTTTTATATCTCAATTTCGTTATAGATACTTCTGGATCCATAAATATGTATCTCATTGACAATATTACTTAAACAAATCTTGTACAGAAAATAAACTCAAGAGATAATAATCTTTACTCTTCATACTTCTGACGTTCATAATTTATTAACATTTGCCTCATTGAAACCTTCACGATGGAAAACCCTATGGGAAAAAACCAAAGTGAAGGAAAAAGTGTACAACATCACAAGAAAATTCTTAATGAACTTTTCTTAAAAGACTTTTGTGTGCATTTTCATGCTTCAGGCATGTTTTCTTATTTAAAACACCTTTTGTTTGCGCTTACTTGCTATACACTTCGAGTGTTTACAATTTTGCGCTTTAATCAGGTTTGCACACTGCAATACATTTGTAATGAACAATAATAGTTTCATTGTAGCAATACTTATAAGCAGGAAGTAATCTACTCATCTTGAATTATATCAAGATTTTCATTACAACAATACTTAGAAGCATGTTGTAATCTATATTCTATGTTCTTTGCAATTTTTTTTATAATCACTAAAGTTATTTATGTTCTTCAGGAACCTGTACACTTCAATGAATTTTACATATTGCAACTATACTCAAAAATATATTAAATGTTTCATTACAACAATACTTAAAAGCAGGAAATAATCTACTCATCATGAATTATATCATGATTTTCATTATAACAATATGTAAAAGAATGTTGTAATCAACTTTCTTTGTTCTTTATATTCTATATAACCAACAAAGTAGTTTATATTCTTCAGGAACTAATATTCTTTCATCATTTAGTGTGATTTAACAAATATTCATACCTTCGAGGTTTATTCACTACTTTGTGGACTACAGGTCCACATTTCTCAATTAGAGAAGGATTCATGATGGCCAATCATGATTTAACATAAGAGCTTTACTTTTATAATTTATCATCGATGATTATATATTGTCAGTTCTATATATAATTTATTGAGATCTCTTTATTTATCTATTTTAGGTACCTAAACCACTTCTGGGGTTATTTGACAATTATGTCATGGATCTCTTCAAGAGTCTCCTTAGGTGTTTCTTTAAGAACACTCACCTCCTTCATTTGGCATCTTTATTACTTACTTCAAAAGTGTCTCGAACTAACTTTTAAACCAATCTTTAAATGTGGTTTATGCATTTTGATCCTTCAGGGATTCAAACATATATTGAAGCAAGTCTACAAGGGATATTATTTATAATTTATTCGTGTGTCAATTATACTGATACTCAAAATGAAATTGTATCCCTTTATCCTCTCCCTCAATGTTGACAAACATTGTCACACTAAATAATAATCATCATGGGATTCTCATTTTGATCCATTATCACATTGCCGCTGGCAAGTATTTTATATGTATATCCGTTGTTGGAGGATAACCCTTTAATTAGTCGATAAGATGCATTCATCATTTTTTTTATTACTTACTCTCTTTCATTGATCTAGCAATATTAGAGGAATTTTCTTATTATATAGGTTATTTGAATACACATATGACTTCAGGTCATTTAACATTCATATTGACTGCAATTTAAATCACTAAATAATATTTATGCATAATCTATAAAATATGCTTATAACAAACTTCAGGTTGTTAGTTAAATATTTACAGATATGAATATATAAATACGTGCGTCCACATATTATAAATTTGCATAGTCTTTTTCATTTGATTTAGTGATTTTAGAATAAATTATTATGAAGATCAAACTATTGATTTTAATGTATTGATCAATGTCATTACAAATTCTTCAGGATCGTATGATAATGTTCAAAACTTCTGGTTTGAAAACATATCGAACTTCTGGTCCAAATAAATATATGAACAACTTCAAGTTGTTAAGTTGATGGAGTTTTAATATCGCTTTTTAATTGTAGAAATCTCTTCTGGAGATATTTTATTATTTTCATATAAACGGATCTCTTCTAGAGATATCTTATCATTTCCAAATATACAAATATCCTCTAAAGATATTTTGTTATCACCGCTTCTGTGATGAACTTATCTCCTCCATACAAACTATTGAAATATCATATCAATATACAAAAATACATATCAAACTTTAAATGCAATAACGAAATTAGATGCAATAAATAAAAATAAGATTCAAGAAAAGAAATCACTACTTCTGGAGTGTATGATATTCCTTCAGGGACATATTTTTTATTTATGTAAACGATCATAATTGATCCGGAATGACCTAAACGATCATGCCAAAGAATTAATTTCTTTGTATCTGTGAGCTTCTAGCTCATGTTTATAAAATGAGATTCAACTATGCCAATTTTGGTAAAGTATAATTCAGTTGAAATTGTACCAAATTTTTCTAAAATAAGCTTCTGGCTTTCAATTTTAGAAATAACACAAAGATATTCTTTGTTGTTTTCATTTATAATATCCAATCATTCTTATATCTTTGATGCCAAGCAGATTTCTTTTAGAATTGCTTGAATATAGTGCATTTTGAATGAATATATGTGTATCGTTTGGTAACGCTATATGGGCTCTTCGGGACCCTTCAATTATATTGGCTGAACCAACTATAGTTGAAACTTTATATGAAACATTTTCGAATAATTCAAAGAAAAACTTCGGGTTTTTCAATATCGTATGAGTAGTTCCACAATCAACCAAACATATATCATCACTTAAACACTGTCGATCCATACCTTAAGAATTAAAAGCAATACAGCTAGTTGATAACTGAAATAACTTATAAATACAGAAAAATGTCCATGGGAATAAACTACTTATCATGTCCAACATTACATATTATTTCTGCAATTCCATAAGCACAGGCTAAAAAGAAAGGCAAATAAACAGAAGTTTCAAACTAATACATGCTGAAAGGAAATGAAACAAAAAATCACATAGTCAGCTTCTGGCTACTTATTACCATCATAGAAACTGCAGGTTCTAAGTTTTCCATTTTATAACAAAGATTACTTTTGCATTCACTTCTGGTGTGCAAAATTTAGATCAGTATTTAGATCTTAACTTAATATGATCTTCAGGATGCATATTTTCTTTATAAAAGTTTTCCTAAGAAACAATAAATTATTTCTTCTAGAAATATAATATGACTAAAACTTCAAGTTTTATCATAATTCATATAATGTTATTATATATTTTTAAATTGAAGCAACTTTTCTAGAAAGTGCCCCCTTTTTTCACATATACAAGTCATTTTACTATTTTTCTTCAAGAAAATAGTATTGATTATAAATGTAATGATCTCTTCCAATAATAAGTTTCTTTAAGAAAATATTTGTAGCATAAAGTTGGAATATAATGCTTTTTCCTCTTGTTAAAACTTTTCCTTTCATTAATTTTTCAAATCCTTTCCTATTATTGGTCATTTGCTATAAGAAAATATTAAATGCAATTATAGGCTTTTATGTTTTATTTCATGTTCCTCAATTGAATATGAACTTCAGGTTCCTCGGAACTTTAGGTCCCTCATTTGAAAGGATTTGTATATGAACTTTAGGTCATATGAACTTCAGGTCATTTGCATGTGAACTTCAGGTTCAACCACTGTTGCCTTGTGTTTGGAAGTATGACCGTCTTCTGGTGGTCATAACGCTCCTTCATGGAGTTCCATAAGTGGATAGGATTTTTTCAGTTAAATATTTAGATCATCGCGGATGTGGCATCTTAAAAAAAATATCAGAGCCTTTGCTTTGTCCTGCTGGGACATAGTATTACCATTTTTAATGGTATCCTCTAAGCATTGAGATTGTAAATGAATCTCAGTGTTCGACATTTTTGTGAACTACACAAAAAAAATTGCAGATGCTTAATTAAACAAAATTCACATATCAGTATACATGTTCTATAATTAAATTTAATATATTACGGCACAAAATCATAAAAAAATTAATCCAAATCTGCAAGTCTTTCTCTATACATTTACAATGAACTAATTACAATAATGAAACAATACAAACCGTCAAGGAGCCATACACCATATAACAAAAATAATGGCCACAGTAATACATATGTTAGCTAACAAGCAGCTTGCTTATATTGAAAGATGAAAAAGCATAAAAAAGTAAGCCATACATGGAAATGTAATTCTAAATATTTAAAGCATCTCATCTTGCGAGATGAAGCATTAAAAAAATGAGAATAGGTAGTCTATTATTACAAAGTTGAAGTTGTAAAGCAAGCATTAGATTAAATAAGAAGCAGCCTGCAGTTTACATATATGCATACCTATTATCAATGGCTTCTCTGTTATTGAAGAGATAAAGTAGCAAATGAAGATTATTTATGTATGGAGTATGGGGTAAAAGATCCATATATAATATTATAAAAAGAAAATGAATGGATCTTCCTAAAAATATATTTGGTATACAATAATACCAGATCAAATATGAATAGGTGGATATCTAAAAACTACTAAGCTAAAAATAATTAGATCTAAAAAGTTAGATCCACTAGAACATAATCTAGATCTGCAAAAAAAATATAGATCCATAAATCAAATATTCTCAAATAAAAAAAATTACTTACATGACAAATTCATAGATGTATATATAGAAGATCTCAACAAATAACAATAAAAGAATCTCGTGCTGATAACGTGTTATAAAATAAAATAGAACAGATCATAAAAGAGAAGACATTATAAAGAATATAAGAGATAAGGGAGAGACCTTTTTATTTCTCTTGATTCAGTGTACATAATTCTATTATATTGGCTCCATTATATATTGGTTTTGGAGCTGATGTTAGCCTTACTCCTAAAATGTGGAACTAAAAATAATATGACAAATGCATATTCATTTATATGTATTACAACAAAAAAAAGATTTTAGTTTCGTCATCCGGATCAATCAAAAAATAAAGGAGATGGGTATCGGAGAGTAAGCTCATGGAAAGGGTGCAAATGAGAAAATTGATTTCAATTAGCTGTAATAGTTGTAAATGAGTAAATAATTATATCACATTCATCTTAATAAATACTTTATAAAGATGGATGATAAACGAGTAACAAAATGTCCACCTAGTCAGGTGGAAAGTTAGCTGATCAATAAATACTTTATAAATGAGCAATGAATAAAAAATCAAAACAACCATATCATAACGATGGATGATAATTATAATCAATATATGAAAAATACATTATTTAAGTATGTTTCCCTCAATTGTTAACTATAATAAATAGAAGCACTAATGTATAAAAAAATAGCTAATGCACGTATGCTAATTTGTTCACTCACGCGTACCTTTATGTCATATTCCATCTACATTAAACCAACCATTTCTAGCCAAATTATGGTGATAGTATACTAAGCAAGAAGATGTAAAATTGGAAGGAAACAATGGGCAATGAATACGAAGTTTCCCTATCGTAAATCAGGAAAAAAATATAAACTTAGATTATGCTAAATTGAATGGATACAAAATAACTATATAATAAGCAATAATGAAATAAGTCCGACATTATGTTTCTTGCAAACAACCATTAGCTTGGACAAAGTTATAAGAAAATAAGTATAGATTTCTTTTTGCACGAAAATTATGTATACTAATTTCGCATTTTTCATTCAATAAGAATTTATAATGTCCATTGTTCCTACTTCAAAAATTAGAGCGAGACTAAGTTTATATTAATTACAATTGCAAACCTTGACGTCCATGCAACAACTGTCAACACTGTTTCACTATATTTTCTGCTATTAAGACGCCATTTTATTAAAGTCACACATAAAAACAACATGTTCATGAAAGCCTATATCTCAAAAAATATAAATAGGCCCAAACATATAAAAATTATCGATTATATAGCTCAAGTATCATAACAACCTTAGAGCCTAATCTATGAACATAAATTTGATATCTTTAGACTTGTTAACATATAAATTTAGATTACATACATGTAGATAACTCCAAACCTCTTTCGTCAGATATAGTTGAAAATTCATTTTTAGCATGTAATAACATAACAACCAGTAGCGGAGCTTGGGAATCTTTTCAGATAGGGCAAAAAGTGAAAAATGGCCACAAAGTCATTTCAGCTGGGTTAAAATTACATTTTTTACATTGGGTTCATAGATTTTGAGCTAGTGTCTGTGCCCTAGCTGGAGATACCGTGGCTCCGCCACTGATGACAATAATGAAAATGATCTCCATATCCATATGGAGGCGATGATTAAAATCCACATTCATTCATACGTGGTTATGGACATGGTTCTATTCTAATTTCTATGGACATTGCTTTATTCTATTTCATATTTATTTTCAATAATGATGGTTGAATAATTCTGGGACATCATAATTGTGTCCAAAACTTAAATGTCTTGCTAACAAAGCTATATAATATAGCAGCAAATTCATCTCGAAATGACAAAACCCGAATGATTACCAACCATAATTGATAAAGGCAGACAAAATATGTTTTGCCAAAGAATGAAAAAATATGTCATGGTTACTACCAAAACATTGCCATACAAAATACCCGACCTTAATAGATAATCAAAACCGTCGGCTAATTATATACATTTACTATTATTATCAGGTGATAAAGCATTATATATATATGTGCATTAAAGACATACAAACGAAACGTATCTAAAATTAATGGATTTGAATCAGATGTTGGAGCATCAGTAACAAATTAATGGATTTCAATAATGATGCTGGAGCATCAGAAACTTCATAACAACTAAAATGAATACGGAGTCAAAGAAACTGAAAAAAAAAGATGCAGATGCACGTCCTTACACGTAGGATCTAAACTAAATCACGAAAGGATAAATGGATAAAGTCTTACTCCATTTCCTACTATTTAGAATCTTACCTCGGTAGCATGAATGGTGCTAATTCAATTTCACTCGTGCCATCCACTCCATCTCCAGCGTTATAACTTATTAATACCCACCTTCACTGATCATTAATTTCCACGTCAAGAAAACAATAAAATAAAATTAAAGATAAATGGAGAAAGCATCAAAAGAAGAGAAAAGCCCAAAATGGAACAAATACTCATGCACATGCTCGTTGGTAGCGTCGATCATCTCCATCCTGATGGGGTACGACACAGGAGTGATGAGCGGAGCAATGTTGTTCATAAAAGAAGACCTTAAAATAAACGACACCCAAGTCCAAGTGCTGGCAGGTATCCTGAACCTGTGCGCCCTAGTAGGCTCCCTCTCAGCTGGCAGGATCTCGGACTACATAGGCAGGCGGTACACGATAGTTCTGTCATCTGTCATATTCCTTATGGGCTCCATTCTGATGGGGATATCGCCCACGTTTGCGGTCCTCATGACTGGGCGCTGTGTTGCGGGCGTGGGGGTCGGGTACGCCCTGATGATCGCTCCTGTGTATGCTGCGGAGATTTCTGCATCATGCTCTAGGGGGTTCCTGACGTCGCTTCCAGGGTTTTGCATCAGTATCGGGATACTGACTGGTTACGTGTCGAATTATCTATTTGCGAAGCTGCCACTGGTGTATGGGTGGAGGGCAATGCTGGGGGTCGGGGCGGTTCCTTCGCTGGGGTTGGCGGTGGGAGTGCTTGGAATGCCTGAATCTCCCAGATGGTTGGTGCTGCAAGGCAGGATTGGAGATGCAAGGAGGGTTTTGATGATGGTTTCCAATTCCAAGGATGAAGCTGAAACTAGGCTTCAAGAGATTATGGCAGCCGCAGGTAACATGCACACATGCACAACACTGATGCATATAGGATAATACAGCATAACTGAAACATAATACTAGATTGAATTTCGAAGTTATAATATCTGTATATTTCAAACTAAATGACAATATGAGAAGAAGAAAAAAGGGTACCAAAATTTATTTGTTTTAAGCTGAATTTGCCGTGAGATAGATTATAAGGTTCAATCTTCTTCAAAAATTAATTAGTTTCCACATCTCACTTTGTGGGTCATCAGATGATGAGAGGTCAGATTTTTTAACTACAAATCAAATGTTTGAATTTGTGCATTTTGTATGAACAAATTGATATCTAGTCGACTTGAAACAGATTTTTCAGTATACAGTAAAAATTTCATTACTAGTACCATTGTTACAGGTTAGTGGTTACGGCAATTCAATTTTAATGCAAAAAGTCATAACTAATGTAATCTGATTTGAGCTTATATTCATATGTAGTATGATGCAAGCTATCTAAAACTGGTATATAATGTACAACTAAAAAAATGGAGTTAAGATTTTACAATCTAACTTGAACAAGTTTTAGATCATATGCCAAACAGCTACGATTTTAAAACCTAAACGTCAACAGATTTTGTACCACATAGTATTGATATTTTAATCTAACTTCAAAAAATCTTATGCAGAACTTGTTTCATGTATGCATCTAACGTTGACAGATTTAGTACCATACGCCAAACAGTTATACGCGTTTGATTAATAAACCAGCCTACTTTTATTTGCAACGTCCATTTGTTAATATACATTTTCACCAATGAAAATGGAAATATTGGAGTAACAATAAAAGAACAGTGTGAAAACAAGATTGTATACTACATAACAAAGTGATCAAATAAGTTCACACTATTAACAAAAGTAATGAAAACCAAATGATGTGAATGGATATAGAATGCTAAAGGGTTCATGGTTTAAATCATAGGAGTTATAAAACTTCCGAACTACATTAATTTCTACACAAAATGTTTTGTTTCATCTGCATTGTACATACAAGTGATATGAGATGTTATTTCCCCAAAACGTCCTTGCTCCATCCCCACTTCTATATCGACCATTTTCATTCATTCAATAGTTAAGCCAACTAACATTGTGATTTGGGGAAAGGCACAGCCGGTCCCAAGTAAATTTGGGCCCTGGACAAAAAAATTATTTAAATCTTTTCACCAGTACGTATTTAATCTCCAGCATTTACTGACCAAAAATCATAGTGATTTAGTAGTATTTTCCAACTTCCATTATTTAAAGTCAGCATATTCATGCAATAACAGTGATTGTAAATTGCAATAATACTGGTTGTTGATTTTTTTTTAACCTCATTAGTTAATGTTCATATAAATTATGTTTGGCTGTTTAGCCCAAGACTAGTCCTTGTATTAAGATTTCTAGACTTAAGGAATCACATAAAAAATTCTAGTTAAAAAATTATTGTGCTGTAAGTGAAAGCCCAAAAAATTTCACTAGCACTGGCCATAAAGCACTTTGTTTCTGATGTGTTATTACTTATTGATGGGTATGTTAGTTCCCGTTGCAAGTTTCAGAGGCGATCCTGGTGCCACTCAAAATGCAACCACCAAACCCACTTATTTGCATATGTGGATGAGTACGTGATGGAAGAACATGGTATTCTAGCATCCATGGCTCAGAGATCTGCATGCCTATATAGCCAATTTTGAAGCTTGCAGCTCATGCATACATGTCACAAGAGCCAGAAGGAGTAAAAAGTAGCAGCAAATCTTGAACTACAGCCCCCGATCCATTTCACGAGCAGCTATTATCAAACTACAAAAGCCATTTGCAATCATTACATGAATATTTTTTAAATATTACAAATTTAAAATTAAAAAGACTACGAAGAATGTAAAGAACACCTTACAGTTTTGAATAAGATTCGTAAAGCAGGTAGGAAATATGAATACTTCGATTTAATTCTTCAACAAATGGAGATTAAAATAGCATAATCGTTCAGATTAAATATCATGCTTTATAGGATCATTGATTAGGTTACAAGGAATAAATAATAATAAATAAATAATGGAAAGTTGCTGTCATTAATGAAAAAGTCTGGGGACATGAGAAGATGCTTTGTTTTCTGAAATAAAAGACCATACACTTTATGGAAACTTTAGCTGTGCTCAATTGGAACAAGACCATATAAATGTTGTGCCCCATCGGAAACAGGCCCTGGGCCATCGCCTAGGTTGCACTGCTCCATGGCCGGCACTGGGGAAAGGAGACGACTCCTAAACAGGTAAAATGTAACGGAGATTAGAAAATAGTGGTTTTTGGCTTTTTATGTTCAAATATCAACTAGTCATAAGTAAGTTCATGTTAAGCAGAAGTATGGATATAAATTTTTATTGCATTACTAAACACTACTATGATTTTCCAACATTGCATTTGTTAGGCATAGCCGATGATTCGAACTCTGAAGTCCTTCACAACCTACCAAAGAACCCACAAGGCAAAGGCATATGGAAGGAGCTAATCCTTCATCCAACACCAACCGTAAGACACATACTGATTGCCGCATTAGGCATCCATTTCTTCCAACATGCAACTGGCATAGAAGCAGTTGTCCTCTACAGCCCAAGAATCTTCCAAAAAGCAGGCATCCATGGTAAAAACCAGCGGCTACTCGCCACCATAGGCGTTGGAGTAACCAAAACTTCCTTCATACTCGTAGCTTCGTTCTTCCTAGACAAATTCGGAAGGAGAGCTCTTCTACTGACAAGCTTAGGAGGCATGGTTGTTTCACTAACAAGCTTGGGGCTTGGTTTGACAATCGTTGAGCGTAGTCAGGAAAACCTGACGTGGGCACTTGTGATTTGCATCGTTGCCATACTATCAAATGTGGCATTCTATTCTATAGGGCTCGGACCAACTACCTGGGTATATAGTTCGGAGGTGTTCCCATTGAGGTTGAGGGCACAAGGGGCAAGTTTGGGTGTGACAGTGAATAGGGTGATGAATTCGACTGTTTCCATGACTTTTGTATCGTTGTATAAAGCGATTACTATTGGTGGAAGCTTCTTTTTGTTTGGAGGCGTGGCAGCGTGTGCTTGGTTGTTTTTCTACTTTCTTTGCCCAGAGACTAGGGGTGTGCCGTTAGAAGAAATTGAAGAAGTTTTCAGTAGAGGATGGATTTACAAGTCCAAAAACTTGAAGGAGAGTGAAATGCAGAGGGTGAATTGAATAATGATACCTATATAGTAGGATTTATACAGATCAGTATGGACCTGTGACTCTTGTTATTTGAATGAAATCGGTTCCAGAAACTGGCAGATGAGATGAGTGCTGTTGTATGTATAGATGCCGTGGGAAAGGATGCGTTAATAAACTATACATCATGTATTACTATTGGGATTATCAATGAAATTTTAGTTGCATACAAGCTGATATCAGCTGCTTTAGGTATTGTGATGCAGTTATTTCTTAAAAACTTTTTACTATTTCATGATTTTCCCTTTGGAGGGAGGACACGAAAATATTGTGAATGACAAAATAAAAAAAAGATAGACATAAACACAAGAGGTCAAAAATTTAGATTTAATGACACTTTTTAGTGTAAAATAGAAAATGACGATAGATTCTTGAAATTTTTTTATTTGCACTAAAAAAAGTTATTGTGGATAAATTAATTTTTTCTTCGATTTAACATATGTTTTATTTCATAATATGTTGGTTTTTATTTTTTTGGATCAAATATCATCCTCTACGGTACGGAGGATCCTGAGGATTCAGGAAAAGGAAACTCCCAAGATAGGGCCCTGAGGTGCAGGGTCATAGCGCCTTCTAACGATGTTCAATCTGACCGATCAGATCGCAAGGGTCCAAAGACAGTGTCTCGTCTAAAAAACGAGTCACTTTGTCATGTTTTCGTATTTGATGTGGTGTATACAGAAAACTAGGCAGAATTCAGAGTCGAACCATACCTTAAACATTTTCAAGTTGCATTGTGCTAAATCCAAATGGTCAGCAAGAAAACAAATAGCCAGTAGAAATCAACGTAGAAATAACTAATATATCAGCTTATAAATAGCTACCTGAATATGATTCCCGACGTTTCACGTATGTGAACCGTGGGACAATCCTACAGTTTACCAACATGAAAGCTCTCTTTACAATCGGAATTGTTGTTTTACCCGAAATTAAGAATGCTCGAAACACCCAAAACTTAATCGATCCATTAATTTTAATTCGAATAATTAAATCGTACAGCACCCCGTGAATTTCGGCCAGCCGTACTTCTAAGTTTTCGGGTGTTGTAGCATCCTTCTAAACTGAACTATGTTGACATACAAACAGACACAGAATGTTGAAACACAAATCTACCAGTGGAAACCTTCTAAATTAGAACATTGATTTAGTATATCATCTACCGATGGGCGAAGCATGTCTCCAAGCTAGTACAAATTAAGGAAAACAAAGGAAAATTGGTTAAATATCAAGTTTTACATTCCATTTGTAGTCGAATCTTAGAGTATCCAAAGCACGTTTCGAAGATACAAAGTCATTTTGCGTACAACTAAAGCAAACACAGCTATTTCCTCTCAAATACTTTATCATCAAGCAATTTCTGAACTTTAGGTTTCAATGCCACATCTTCCTCTTTTACCCACTTCACTGATTCAAAATCACCAGGTCCAATGCAATCAAGCTTCTCTGAAATCTCACAAAAAGTCTCCAAACCATTTAAATCTTTTTCCTTCTCAAAATGCTTTAATAATGAATTTACAGTCGCTACATCCGCTTTCCACTCTCCATTTTTAACCATATCAGCAGCTTCCTCCAACCATTTCAAAACCAAATTCATTTCTCCCTTCTTCATATGGTAATCAATGAACAATTCACATGTCCTAAAATCAAGTCTTCCCTTTTTCTCTTTAGTCCTTGCATAAAGAGAGTCTGACTCTTCGATCATGCCATTCTTTAAATAACAACTTAAAACCGTGTTGGTGAGCTTAACATCATACCACTTATGAGCCCGCACCCACTCTTCGTAACACTCCTTCAATCCTTCGGTGTCATTCAATTTGCTAAGGGCTCGAAGCATCATCGAATAGCTCACGTTGGTGATTTTTGCAAACTTTTGTTTGAAAGATTTCCAAGCCCTTTTGACCCCTTCCAAATTTCCCATACTTGCATACAAACTTATAAGATAATGAAAGGGCTCTCTGTCGTCCTTATTGGCAAGCGCCTCAACTTTTTTTAATGCTCTTTCAGCTTTCTCAAAATCATTTATTGAAATGTAAATCGAAGCCAAAGTACTATAGGCACTCCACTGCGCAACAGTTTTTCTATCCTCCTCCATTTCTTGTATTGTCCTCTCAACTGATCCAATGTCTTTCAGTGCAGCATAGCTATTCATAACCATACAATATGATATATTTCCAGGTACTATATTGTTTTCCTTCATACATTGCAGCAGACCAGGAACCTTATCGTGTTGCTTTAGTTTTGAATATAGACCCATAAGGTTGGTAAGGACTAGCCCATTGGATGCAAAATTGAGTTCCTTCATTTTCTCTAAAAATGGAAAGATTTTGTCGACCTTTTGGTCTACACAATAGCAGCTGAATAATGCTCCGTAAGTTTGTTCAGTCTTAGCAGAGTCTGGAAGATTTGAGAAGTAATCCTCTGCGGATTCTATCCCATTGACCTTGTACATTAGGTCAATCCTTATTGCGTGGTTGGAGTGGGACATATTCATGCCTCTCACATTGACCATCCAGTCCATTATCTATTTAAAGGAAGAAATTTTAGTTAGTGTGAATTAGGAAAGATAGGCATATACAATGCAAGGATTACAGGGACCATGATAAAAATGTAACATGAAACTACCGATTTTAAACACTATTATTTTGTAAAATATATGTGTGCTTTACATTCCTTTTGTAAACAGAAATCGATGTCATTGGGATGCAAGTGTTCAAATGATGCACAATCCCACTGTAAATTTAGAAAGCACTGACATCGTAGAACATGGTTCCCATTCATGTCAAACAATGCTAATTTACCATTATAAAAATCAAGATGAATTTTGCCATCTTTATGTTGAAGTGGAATTATGTAAATCCAATTTAGAATAAAGTTTCAAATGAAATGAAGATGGATGACATATGAAATTTGAAAATTTAAAGATCAGGTACAATATTCAAACGTTTGTACAGCACAACTTAAGCAGCTTTTTATATATTTATGTTATTTATTTCCAAATTCTTAGAAAAACTTATCTACACTAATGCAAGTTGTCAAACTTAGTTATTTCAATGTGTATAAAAGCCCAGATGGTTTATTCTGATGCAATTTTTAAACACTAAGGGTGCGTTCACTTTCTAATTTTTAGTTTTCGGTTTTCGTACGTATAAAGTACAAACAATGCACAAATATCATGGAAAATGATCATTTTATAAAACAAAATTAACACACAAAATAAAAAATAATTTCAAATCATTTTCCGTATTTTAAGAAACAATGGAAGAAAGACGTCTACTTCATCCATCCACCATCCTCCATCTCCTCCATCATCTCCTCTGTTTTTAGTCTGTCACCTCCGTTAACCTTCAAATCTTTGCATCTTTCAAAATTAACGTTGAAAACTCAAAACACGAAATAAACCAAATACTACCTAATATTTTCAAAGCCAATTTGACTGTCAATCAACCCATTGCACACAAAAAAGCTGATTACATCACTAAGCATAACCATATGTTGTTTAATTTGGTTATCAAGAAAATATTCGCAGTGAAAATTAAACGACTCATAAGCAATAGTAAGAGCCTAGATTCAATCTAAAGATCCTATTCTGTAGGTGAAAAAATATTGAATGAATACGTGTATGGAAAACAATATACAGAAAAGTCACATATATGCTCTGATATGAATAATTGTTTCCATGCACCTAGACAAGCTTGAACAAATAGTATAGTATGTACTTCCACATTTACTGAATTTCACCGCTACATCAACATGACTAAATGCACATAAGAAACTTTATCATGCTCCCAATAGGCTATGTTTTCGCCAAAGGAGCGAAGGTAAATAGTATTACAATGACAAGAAAAAGGTCAAAAGACAGTAGCTAAATTGAACACTAAAATGGGTCTGGAAATCTGGTGGCTGATGAATGCACCGTTATGCATAACTACTAAGCCACAAGCTAATTCATTAACATTAGTAATATCAGCTCTTAATATCTAGTACTGGACAATAAAGTACAAACTGATTTAGCTGTTGTGCTGCTAAGGGCACCTCATTTTTTTTTCCTTTCTAATACCATGGTTAAAAAATACCGTAAAATTTGACGCTGTACTCTTCCTATCACAAGGCTTCTTAAGGGTAACAAATGAACCATTTTCTACTATTTTGGTACGGTGAACAACCGCCGACTAACATCAATTTCCGCAACAATCAACCATCGTGCAAAACGAATTTATGCGGTGATTGATTGTCATGTGAAATGACTTTAGTATTAGAAAGCATATAAATTTTATTGTGTTTATTATAATTTGTTATACTACTAGAAAAAGGACACAATTAAAAAAATGTCATCAAGTGACTTAACAAATATTTCAGGTCCGCAATGACAATTTTATCCAATGAAGCTACAAAGAATAAAAGATAAAATGAAAAGGGAACAAGCTTTGAACCTCAAGAGCATGACTATATCTCTTATACTTTCTCAATTCTTTGACACATTTCATAAGCTCAATAGCTGTTGCTCGATTTCCTTGCCTAACCCATTTATTCAATGTTTTGTGCATGCTTCCATCTTTTGCTCCGCCTAAAACTGACAACCGTCGGTACAGTTGCCGTTCATCCGACCTTTTCCCGGCCGATGGCGAGGCCGTCAGTGAAGCCGATGTCGAAACTTCAAGAGTAGTCGCTGGCGATGAAAAAGGTCTGACTGTGATTGACGAGAGCGATGGAAACGAACGAGTTAGTATTCTTTTCATCATTTTTTTCCGAGATTTGCTCTAAGTCACTTAGGGTTTAAGGGGGCTTTGCAGATTTGCTCACAAAAATATCAGGCACGTGCCTTTAGATTTTGACGCGCAGGTTACATCACAAAAATTATGTTCATCCCCCGGGTCCTGGCCAATGACTTAAATTGAAATATTAAAAATATGATACCTTAAAATATATTATTTTGAATATTATTTTTGTTTCCACCATTAAATTAAAAATAATAATTTTTTTCTATCCACATTCATATTTCATATATTTAAATATTTTGATAATACTTTTTATAGTCATATTTATCCGTCATATATTTACCACGAATGATTCAGTTTGCCCTCAGCTAACAATTTGTCAAGCAAATTTCATGTTGCTTCTCAGAAAAAAATTAACGAGCAGAATTAACCTGTCAATATTACTAATGCAACATAGCTAGCTAGTTATGATAAAGTTAAACAAGTGCGTTGCGTCAGTTGTTTTTAACATTTGTTATTTGTTGACCCGCCTTTTTATAAGACCATCACGCTTTGGATTTTTCATTACTGAATCGATCGAGACTCGAGCACGAACTTACATGAACTCGAAAACGCTTGGATTAAGAAATTGATTCGAGCGATACTTGGAATTATGGATTTACATGACTTGGATCGGTCGTGTACACGAGCACCGGATCTGGCAGAACTGATCAACTTCAGGCCTTGTGGATTACTAAAGGTCCACTTTTTGATCTAGTGAATCTGGCATTTACCATGATTCGAATCGACCAGGTAAACCTAGGCATGATCGCCTAAATATCTCGGATCAACCCTGCATTTAGCTCTGGATCACATCGTCTGGCATTTACCAGATTGGGGTCAGCATAGTAAACTTCAGGTCGGATCACCTCCATGCCTCGTGCCATACAAGGAGTGCACATTGTATTTGGTTTTAGTGATCTAACAAGTTCATTTCGGATTGGGTAAGTTACTGGATCAGCCAAATCTTCGGATCGGCTTGGTCTTCGAATCAACCTAAGGGTAATCGGATCGAATCCGACAAAATCCTTAGTGATCGGGTTGATTGTGTTCTGGAACTAGATTTGGCATTTAGTCGTGGATTGATCAAGTACTTAGACGTTATAGATCGAGTAAGGCATAGAGCGGATCGACCCCTGGATTGGTGGGGTTTGGTCAAGATTTTATTAACTGGTCAATTTAACACCATTGGGATCGGGGCCGATCCGAATACCAATGGATGTCGATCCGACTTCTCACCATGGTTTTTTGGTCAA
This sequence comes from Allium sativum, assembly GCA_030737875.1. Lineage (NCBI taxonomy): Eukaryota > Viridiplantae > Streptophyta > Magnoliopsida > Asparagales > Amaryllidaceae > Allium > Allium sativum. The sequence continues at coordinate 534,523,666 of CM060915.1, forward strand.
TTCGAGATCCTATTTTCACTTCATTCTTTTTGGCCGATCCAAGCTCTTTTGCAACTATAAATACACCACCCTAGATGGACTTTTTTGGGGATCTTCTCTTGTCTTTTTGGCACTTATACGCAATGACTCCTCCATTGCCAAATAACGCTACCATTTCTTCTCATTCTTGTACTCAAATCAGGACTGTAATTTTAATCAAGCAGTATAAACAAATGACTACATCATAGTGGATGTAGGTATATTTGTCGAGCCACTATAAATCTAGTGTGTTCATTTACTTTTTTGCTCTCCGTTTCTGCGATCTATGACATATTTTGTTTTTATTTATCTCGATTTATCTCATTTAGGGTGTTAGGAGAGAAGTGACTTCTAACATTTTTAGCACGCCAAGAAGGGGTGTGACTACCTTTGGTTTTAAATGCTTAAGAATTGGATTGCTCTAGGATTCAACTATGGTGATAAGTAAAAATGAAGATGCTTCTACTCAGGCTGAAGGCGATGGATTGGAAGGGAAGTAGGAGCTTCCTTAGTTGGAAACCCCTCCATCTATCTAGATTGGGAAGAGATGGACGGAGTGGTCAAGGGGCTTAGAACGACAAGAAGGACTCCTCAAATGACAAGAGGATATGATGGTCGCTTTTCTCTCACAGATGAAAGAATTTAGAATGCCAGGAGGCTAGAATAGAGTTGTTGGATCGGGACCCATCACAACCTATGGAAGAGGCAAGGGATTGGGCCATCTCCCCAAATACCCTTCGAATCAGTGCTGATCCCATCTGGGTGGATACCGACCCCATTTCATTTGGGGGCAACCCCCGAGATCGTAATGTTATGGCTTGCGACGTGATATCCCATCGTACTTCGGATCTTGATTCTGGAAATGTAACATAAACACAAGCGCACATGAATTTGGCAGATGGAAGAGATGGAATAGTTCGAACAGCTCCTGGAACTTGATTTGTTCCCAATCTCGCTCCTCGGTTCAAGGTCGATTCGAACCTAGGCGTTGCAGATGGGCTCCCACTTCTCCTGGATTGAACACTAGGGACACTGGTGTTGGATTAACTAATTGGCAAAAACTTCTAAACAATGGAAATAGATCGTGGATGTGATTCGACGGTTTTCTCAAGGCAAGGATGCCTCCATTGAATATGGACTAAGTCAATCGCAACCTGTTTACTTAGGCTATAAGGAACTCTCGGAATCCACCGGACTTTAAAGTACCAACGTTGGAGGCTTAATGGTAGGAAGGATCCTAATATCCATCTCTTTCGCTATATGTGTCATACGAAGGTATTGGGGGCATCAGACGATGTCATAGCAAAGTGTTTCCCTCTCTTTCTCTCAGATTTTGCTGCAATGTGGTTTAGACAGCTAGAATCAGGACCAATCGGAAGTTGGAATATTTTGGTTGAAAGATTTAATGAGCAGTTCAGGGTTCACATTTCTCGACCCAAGAACGTGATGACACTCACCGCAATGAAGAACAAGATCGGAGAGACTCTACGGAAATTTCTAGAATGATCTAATGCGGTGGTGGTGTTAGTGTACCGACCAGATCCATCCGTAGAACCTATGGTTGGCATCTCTATCATTCTATATAGTAGTGACTTTAAGATCTCTCTAGAAGGGATCCATCAAGGGACATTAGAGAATTTTTTTATGAAGCAGACTAATTTCTATGTCAGGATGATGCGATAGTTGATAAGGAAACTCTCGAGGTTAAGATGGCTAAAGATGGTTCTTCGTCCTTATTTGGAAAAGGAAAGGATAAAAGAAAAGAAAAATCCTCTAATAGGAATGATCGAAATACTCAGCAATGGAGAGAACCAAAATTCTCTTCGTACACGGATCTTAATTCTTCTATGAAAGATATTTAGTTAGATATTCATGAAACTGCTCCATTTAGAAAGTTTTCCAGGAGGGAGCCAATGGAAAGGGAATTTGGCAAACACTATTTGTTCCATGAACTGAATGGTCACAACACAAACGAGTGTTGCCATCTTCAAGGTATGATTGAGAAATGTTTCAAACATGGAGAGTTGGCATGATTCATTAGGAATAAGGCTGCGATAATGAAATAGGTGCAATCATCTTCCATTTCGAATAGGAGCAAGCCAAGACCTAGGTTGTATGTATTAATCGTCAACTGATCTGGATTTTCTAGAGTTTGATTTTTTGGATTTTGGATTTTCGAATGGCTAAGTCAGCCTATCCATGTACGAGATTAGGAGTTAATACCTAGGCATGCTTTGTACCCGATGAGGAACCATCTGACTTCTTATGTATTTAATTTATATAAAAACGGCTAAGTCGGCACACCCACATATGGGATTAGGATGTAATCCATAAGTGTGCTTTGTACCCTACAATACTATTAGTTTTCTTTTGTATTTTTCAATAACTTAGGATTTTGGAACATTAAATAAATATTTCGCTTGTATGGATTATGATTGTAAAGTAGCGAACTAAAAATTAAAATTTTAAACTTCAATCACCAGACCTTAAGCAGGAATACACCCGGAAAGATCTGATCCATCTTATCAGGGCTTGGCAAAGCTGCTTGGTCGGTCCTTGAGTATGGACTATACTCAAGAAGGTTCGAGTTGTTTCGTCATGGCTAGGCAATCGAATGGGTTTTTACTGGTATAGGTTATACCCGCATTGGCTAGGCCCAGAGAGGCCATGGATTTTGGATTTCGGATTGGATATTTTGGTTTTATGGATTTCTCGGACCCGAATTTCGAATTTCTTCGTCTTTCGGATATTTTGATTTCTCAAATTGAGGTTTCAGATATTTATGTTTCGACTTTCTCTTATAACAACAATCCAGAGCGATCGCATGATCTTTAGGTTTTGCTCATAATACGATCTGGATAGATCAAGGGATTATATTAGTCTTCGAATGTGGACTTTTTTGGATTTTAGATTTAGTTTTCTATGAATACGATTAGACATGATCGCGACTTTCTGAATTTTTGGTCTTCGGCTACCAGATTTATTATGGATTTCTATTGGACTTCCCTCGGATTATGAACTCTGGATTTATGGATACTTGGAATTATGAATTTACACGACTCAAATTAGTTGTGTACAAAGGAACTTGATCGGGTATGACCGATCACCTTTAGGTCTTATGGATCACTAAAGGCTCGCCTTTGGATCGGGTAAATCTGGCATTTACGAGGATCAGATCGAATTTGTGAACGTTTGGCCCAATCACCTAAAAACCTTGGATAAGCCCTGCAATGGGCTCAAGATCTGATCATCTAACATCTACAAATTGGGTTAGCACGGTAAACTTGAGGACAGGTCATTCTAGGGCTTGTGCCATACAAGGACTGCACATTAAATTAGGATTTCATTTTGGCAAGTTCATTTCGGATCGGGTAAATCACCGGATCGGCCTAATCTTCAAATGGCTTCAGGGAAATCAGTTTTGATTAGGCAAAGCCTCAGGGAAGGGGTATGTTGGCTTCAGGAATTATTTGGCATTTTGGCTGTAGATCCATAAAGTGCCCCAGCGTGATCAACTTTGGTGAGGAGCAGATCAGCCCTCGAATTGGCGGGGTTTGGCCAGGATTTACTAGCAGATCGAATCGACACCAATGGGATCAGTGCCGATTGAAGCACCATTAGGATGTCGATCCGACTTCTCATCTTGGTTTTTTGGTCTATTCTATATCATATTTTCACTCTGTACTTTTTTGTCTGATCCGAGCTCCTTTATAGCTATAAATACATCATTAGGTGGACTTTTGGGTGGTTCTTCTCTTGGTTTGGTAGCACTCATATGCAAGGAATCTATCATTGCCAAACTATAGTTATCTTTTCTTCACACAATTATACTCTAATCAGGACTACAATTGTAATGAAGTAGTATAAGCAAGTGATTACCTCACAGTGGGCATAGATACATTTGTCAAACCGCTATAAAATCTAGTATGTTCATTTACTTTTCCACATTCTGTATCTGCGATCTATGACATTTTCGTAACCGTTATCTGGATTTATATTATTCAGGGTGTTAGGAAAGAAGTGACCAAATTTTCATCTAACATCATCATTGTCTCATCATTGTTTCTTTTAGCTTATTATTTAATTGTATTGATGTTACTAATAAATAAAAATAAGAAACACGGTTTTTTTATGTCAAATAAACCACTAATCTCTAAAAGTTGAATACCACCTTTCTTATCTACTCAATTTTGATTGTAGGCAATATGAACAGTTATGTAACTCTTTAATCATAAGTTATTTCGTTTTACCAAAGCTTTTATGCTGAAACTTCAACTCGATTGGAAGGATTGTTTTTGAAGGTTAGCTATCCATTATTGTTGTCAATATGCCACTAGAACATTTGCAGAAGAAATAATAGGTCAAACATTGCTACGTCTACTCATTAGGGAATGGTTCTCTTTAAATAGATGTCATCCATCCAAAATCGACATTTATGGCAAGTTAAAATTCTTGAACAGTAGAATGAACCACTTTGGGAAATTTTTGCAAATAAAATGATTTTCTATCGTCAACAAATGAGATGAGTTTCTTGAAAATATATGCATTTTCTTAATTCATTAAAATTTCAAAATACGTGCATTCCAATGGCCTTCAATCATGAGTAATGCGTGCACTAAAATTTTACTGTTTAAATTTAAAAGATCACCACATTACATGTCCACATCAAATTTTTCTAACAAAATTATATTTTCTATGTAATACTTCATCTAGCGAATATCAAAAATATATTTGTCCTGTAGATGCATTCTACTCTATCATCTGTCACTTCTATTTGTTCCACTTCAGTCTCTGCACTTTACATTTCAAGTAGCAACTCAAAAGTTGTAATAAACATCAATTATTATTCTAATGCTTGAAAATATCACTTTATGCAATTTGTTGTATCACCACACAACATGCTCACATGAAATTTTCCCATCAAACTTTAATAAGATATTTGCTCAGAAAATATTTAACTAGTGAATTTCATGCACACATTTTCTCTCAGATACATATTTTCTATATCATCCATCACTTTCTCCTGTTCCACTTCAGCCTCTGCACTTTACATTTGAAGCAACAACTCAAAATTTTCAATACACATCAATTATTATGTCATATGTTGATCCAATGTCTAAAATCCATTCCAGTATATGCTTATGGTAGCTAACTCCACCAACTCATACTTATGTTAATTAACTCTCGTGCTTCATACTTACAAAGAAAAAAGTTGCTTGGAGAACAAATGTTTGACCTTGTAAGAAAAAATTCGTCGAAACATACACACACACACACACACACACATATATATATATATATATACATATATATATTGAAAATGGGTACACATATATTAACTGGAAATAAAGAAGTACATAATAACGGTTAGCATACTAACCGGATTACATAAAGAAAAACAAACAAATTACAGACAACTTTCCATCCAAAAATGCTTCAACTCGCTAAACAACGATCATCCACTGCAAGTGCAATCTATGCGATTCAACCACTTATGTCCGTTCATACTCTCATCATCTCAGCAGTACATTTCCTCTTCTAATCCAATTCAGTAAAGTTCAGCATCAAATAATTTTCACAAAATTTAATTCACCCAGATCAAAACAATGGCCGCCTCAACACCATAACCAAAACACACTCAGAACATATCTCAAACACCATTACCACAAATTCACCAAACCCCACTGATAAGAAAAAAAGAAAAATAGAAAGGTCAGATAACCTAAGGAATCGATTAACAGGAGACTGGAACTGAAGACTTGCTTCAGTAACGCTGACAATGCCAGAACCCGGCTCCCAAATGGCTTGATCCCCAAATTTGAACAATTGCTCCTTCGATTTCCAAGCGGTAGAGTGTCAATGCTGAAGCGTAGATCTGGGAGTGGGCTCGGTTATGGAGGTTTGATTTTGAAAACGCAAGCGCTTTGATGTGGAAAAGTAGAGAAGTAGTGAGTTAAAGAGGAGGGTTCAAGCCGATCTAACCAGAAATGAAGAAATCTAGGTCAAGATTGTGAGGGGACGAGGATGGAGAGGTGAATTGCAGAAGGAAGATTAAGCAGAGAGAGAGGCGGCGGAAAACGATGGTGACCTAGTTGCCATTTTTTAGAAAGAAGCCAGCAATGTTCGAAACGTGTGTATATATATGGATATTAACTGAAAAATAATATAATTTCCGGTTTAATAGTGAAAATGAAATTTAAATATAATAAGTGTACTAAAAGACATATCGTGTTTAATATTGCAAATTAACTAATCCTTACAGTAAGCCTCTGAACTGGGCAGGAAGTATAAATTATTAAAGACTTCATTTTACTAGTGAGTTTGAATGGGAAAAACATGTGTTAAGTTTTAAAAACAAGAATGTGTCCTTAATTTCCACCTAGTGAGTTCCGACATGGGAATGGGTCAGACAACTATACATTGCACTCAAATAAACTATGGTGCCTTGCACATCTTATTTTCATTTTATTTATCTCGTTGGATTGTCCAACACATAAATGACCCATTCAGAAGCTAATAAATGTGTTGCATTTTTCATTTTATCATTGACTGTTATAAAATAAAATAGAACAGATCATAAAAGAGTAGACATTAGAAAGAACATAAGAGATAAGGAAGAGACCTTTTTATTTATTCTTTCATTCAGTGTACATAATTCTATTACATTGGCTCCCTTATATATTGGCTTTGGAGCTGATGTTAGCCTTACTCCCAAAATGTGGGACTTAATATAATATGACAAACACATATTCACTTATATGTATTACAACACTCCCCCTTGAATATGCGTATGTAAAGATGATAAGATTAATTGCCTCATTAAAAACCTTTTTATGAAAAACCCTGTGGGAAAAATCATAAACAAGGAAAAGGGTACAATTTTTATTTCATCTTCAGGAAACATATTGACAATGTTCCAATGAGGGTTGATACTTCTGGATCAAAATAATGCCTCATTAAAAACGTTACTAATAAAAACCAAGTGGGAAAAATATTAGTGAAGGAAAAGAGTGCATTACAGCATAATATATGCTCCCCCTGATTCGTAATGCATTATTCAAATAGTTTGGTGATGCAAGCGGTGCATACCAATTTTATATATCATCTTCTACAATGTTGATTTTGGAAGTGCCTTTGTAAATAGATCTGCTGGATTTTATTGAGATTGGATTTGCTTCACTTCTATCTTATTGTCCTTTTCAAGCTCATGTGTGAAAAAGAATTTAGGAGAAATATGTTTTGTCCTATCACCCTTGATATATCCTGCTTGAATCTGAGCTACACATGCTGCATTGTCTTCATAAATAATAGTTGATCTTTCTGTAGTTGAGGGAAGTTGACATGTGCTTCGAATATGTTCAATTAATGACCTTACCCAAACACATTCTCGACTCGCTTCATGTAGTGCTAGAATTTCAGAATGATTGGATGATGTTGCTACCAAAGTTTGTTTTGTAGATCTCCATGAAATAGTTGTATTGTTGTTTGTAAACATATATCCAGTTTGTGATTTTGCTTTATTTGGATCAGAAAGGTAACTTTAACACTCCTCATTGAATATGTGTCTTCAAATTCTTGAATGCTCTTATAGTAGTTTGAAATTATCCCCCTTGAAAATTATTGCTCCCCCTCATAGATATTGTCATATTAAAATGATATTTCTTCTAAGAATTCGATACTTCAGGATCGATGTAATGCCTCATTAAAACCTTACTAAGAAAAACCCTATGGGAAAAATCTTAGTGAAGGAAAAAGAGTACAAAAACATATTTTCAATAATTTACTACATTAAATGTAGAGTGATACTTCTGGATCAATATAATTCTTTAGTAAAAACCTTACAAAGGAAAACCCAGTGGGAAAAACCTTAGTTAAGGATAAAAATACAGATTAACTTAAATAACATATTTGAGATGTTATTCCTTGATGTGGTGCTTGATTCTTCTAGATCAATATAATGCCTCGTTATAACTTTCAAATATTACTTTGAGGATGATACTTCTGGATCAATATAATACCTTATTAGAACTTTAGTAAAAAAAAACCGGTGGGAAAAATCTTAGTTAAAAAAAGTGCATACTTTTTGATATCTTAATTTCGTTATAGATACTTCTAGATCCATAAATATGTATCTTATTGACAATATTACTTAAACAAATCTTGCATAGAAAATAAACTCAAGAGATAATAATCTTTACTCTTCATACTTCCGACGTTCATCATTTATTAACATTTGCCTCATTAAAACCTTCACAATGGAAAACCCTATGGGGAAAAACCAAAGTGAAGGAAAATGAGTACAACATCACAATAAAATTCTTAATGAACTTTTCTTTAAAGACTTTTGTGTGCATTTTCATGCTTCAGGCATGTTTTCTTATTTAAAACACCTTTTGTTTGCGCTTGCTTGCTATACACTTCGAGTGTTTACAATTTTGTGCTTCAATCAGGTTTGCACATTGCGAACAATAATAATTTCATTACAGCAATACTTATAAGCATGAAGTAATCTACTCATCTTGAATTATATCAAGAATTTCAGTACAACAATACTTAAAAGCATGTTGTAATCTATATTCTATGTTCTTTGCATTCTTTATAATCACTGTAACACCCCGTATTTCTGTTAACACCAAAGTTGCTAATTAAATAATAAATGTGTAAAGGGGAGATGTATCTAATGTGCATACAAATAAATGTGTAAAGGGGAGATGTATCTAATGTGCATACAAATAAATGTGTAAAGGGGAGATGTATCTAATGTGCATACAAATAAATGTGTAAAGGGGAGATGTATCTAATGTGTACGTATTTATATTTGATGGATTGACAAATAATAATAAATGTTGATAATGTACATTAAGAAAGTAATTATGACATAATTTGAAATAGGAGTAATTTACAGCCCTTAAATTATGAACATAATTGGCTTCTCTTTAGAACGGATGGCTTTGATTAACCCTGGCTTCATCGACGGCTCAAATTAACTTGCAATTCTACATATACACCCTAGGTCTCTAGACTATAATTCACATAAAAATAAGAACTGTAGCCACCATGCTGTCGGGAAAAAACAAAGGAGAGCCTCTACTTGAAGAGACGAACAACAAATCAGTTCAAAGCTAATCTATTCAACTCATATCAAAGAACAAAGCTTCAACAATGGTTCAAACAATAAATCAGCAACGCCACAACATTTCTACAACAAAACCAATTCTTAATTCATTAGTTGTGCTATGTAAGTTCTAGTTATTTTCAGATCTAAATACTTAATTATAATATGGCGATGAAATAAAGTGAAATTGATGTGAGTTTAGTTATATTTGTGGGATGCGAATTAAGATTTATGTCATGCCTTGTATTGAAATGAAAATAGAACGATGTTGGTTATGTTATATGTGAAATTTTATAATATTAATTTATGCCTGTGATTTGATTTATCATGATGAATTGGGAATTATGAATGAGCCTATTCATATGTATAGCCTGTTATGACAAGTTGTAGTTTATTATGTTATGCAAGTATTAGGTTGTAAAACCATACCACTTATGTGACCAAATGCTAGATCTATATGTTTAACATGATTTGTATGTACTTGAGATCTCATGTATATATAATTATGTGCTAAAAACCTCTATGCCTACTTGATTAAGTTTACACATATGTTCGCACAAATATTGCTAGCCATAAATTGGATCCATGTCACGATCCACTTTAATACATGCCTTATGTTGTGATTTTAGATCTAGTTCATGTGATAAAAATTATACATGTCTCGTCATATGCTAGTTATGCTAATTCATGAGACACTTATTTGGATTTCCCCTTTTTATGCAAGTTGAAACCCATGAATTATGCTAAGTTGCAAGTTTACACCTCTGACATTATAGTATTCATGTTGGTCATTTTGCAAGTTCACCCCTAAAATGTTCATGATGGCTATTTTGCAAGTTCACCCCTATAATTGTTCATGATGGCTATTTTGCAAGTTCACCCCTATTATATTCATGTTGACTATGTCATAAATGCCTAATTACACCTGTGCCATGTTTATGTTTATTTATGCCAATTTGTGTACGCTAAATTAGGCTAAGTTTTTAGCCTAATAATTCATAAATCATGCGAACGGAAAATCAGGCTAAGATGGTTAGCCTAATATTTGGACGGGGTAACGATGGGTAAAATTGGTAATTCTTAGGAAAATGCCATAAATTAGTCATTAATCACATAAGTGATTTATGGCATAAAATGGTATTAATTATATACCTAAATTAATAAGATTGATTGAAAATAAATTTGGCAGTAATTTAAATTTGAATAATTTACATAATTAAAATGTAAATTAGAAAATACGAATATGCTTAGCACGAGGTTGGATTTAGTTGTGATGTAAACCTGCCCGGACCCGCCCGGCTGTCCAATAATCACAACGATACCTATCCAATGTGAGTGGCTAAGCATTGGGCTCAATAAGGACCCAAGGTTAGACTGAGTTGTGGCTTAAGACTGCCCGGACCCAACCGGCATACAGGCAGCCACAACAATATCTGTCTAATCTGAGAGGTTGGTGCTCTAATAAGACAATTAGAGCTGAGTTAGGACTGATAGGGTTAGGTGAATTTAATAAATACTTAACCAAATTCAACATGTTAACTTAATTGGTGGGTAGGGTTAGGTTAATCTGGACACTTAACCAATTTAATATGTTGACTAGGGGAGTGGGTACGGTTAAGCAAATGTTTAACCATTATAACATGATTAACTGGACTAGTGATTGAGGTTAAGTTAATTAGAACACTTAACCATAGAAACATGTTAGTTAGACAAGTGATTGAGGTTAAGTAAGTTAGAAACACTTAACCAATATAACATGAATAACTAGGGTTAAGGCCGCTTAACCAGTATAACAAGATGGGTGACTGGGGTTAGGTTAACAGGAAACACTTAAACGTTGTAACAGGTTAGTTAAACAGATGGTGAGGTTAAGTTAACACCAGGAGGCAAGACTTAACCAGAGTAACATGATAAGTAGGAGGGTTAAGTTAACTGGAATTTATTAATGACACTTAACCACAACAACTTGAGGAACACGTGGGGTTAAGTTAACAATTAAAAACACTTAACCAATATGATATGAGGAATGGGCGGGTTAAATTAACATGAATAAACAAACACTTAACCATAAAATAAATATGATTGAATCAGTGGAAGGGTTAAGTACATATCAGGGTTGGTGGGTAATATCACTAAATATAGGCCCACAAACTTAACCGTTAATGAACATGCTTGAATCGGTGGGAGGGTTAAGTACATCACGGGTAGGTGGGTAATATCTGTATATATAGGCCCACAGACTTAACCAATAGGAAACCCTAGTAACGGGGACCCATTTCAGCAGTAACCCAATTAGGTATCAATGATACCCTGAACTAGGAAGGGTGGGGCACGATTACTGGGCTGATTGTAAGCGGTCAAAGCGACGGCGGTTGGTGCACAGTGTGGGTTCTAACGGAGTGCGGGCGTGCACACACTCCGGAGCAGACAAGTCAGGGCACTGGGGCATCAGTAGTATACCCTATGCATTCTAGGAATTGTGTGTCGGGCCGCCACTATGGGACTTGATACACCCCATGGTGGGACCAGCATGGGTATCTACAATCGAATAGGGCCGTATGACACATGCGTATAGATAGGGAGCCGATCGATATGATAGTAAGGGTACATCTAACATCTTCATAGCAATTGGTCTGATTGAGGTGGAATCCTCATACTAGATGTATACCTAAAGGCTACCACAACTGCGGGGATTGGGATCGCGTTGCAATATTAGCATTTGATATAAATGACTAGTTAGGACACTAGTTAGGTAGTGCAGAGCAATTAGATATCATTTTAATGGTGTAGCCTAAGAAACCTTGCGATGTTATTCTTGATAGAAACCATGCGATGTAATACTTGATAGGAATTATGGGATGTTATACTTGATTTATCGTGCCTGTAGCTTACCTTGCCATCATGCTTATGTTTACTTTCAGTTTATTCATGCCATGTTATCTTTACCTATTTTTATGCTGAAAGTCACTAGGACTTACTCAGTCTTTATGACTGACCCGTTTTGTTTCGCCTCTTTTTCTTTCGTCCCCCCCCCCCCCCGTTCACAAGGTGGGAATACAGCTTAGTTCGGATCTTACCAAGCCCCAAGGCTCTTTCATGTAAGGCTTGGATTCCTTTTGGCTATGGATTGCTTTACTTTATTGGGGAATATTACAGTTTATTTTTATGCTTCTTTGTTTTTGAGCAAGACAGATATTTTAGCTATGTATTTGGGTATTGGAAATTGATGGGCTTTTATTGTAAACAATTCTACTTAATAAATGATTTGAAGTACTTCTACTTTACTTTCCGCTGTTTTATAAATGAATGTCTTGTAATATTTCTGTTCCAGTACCCATAATGCTCCATTGAAGTTATGGCATTCCCTTTGTGAGTGACCTTAACGGATGTGGGGTGTTACATTTGGTATCAGAGCAGAAGGTTACCAGACTGGGCAAAAGCTTTTAAAAACCTTCTGAAATTATTTTCAAAACGTTTACAAAGAAGCATTTTTCTAAAGAAAAGTTTTGTTTTACGAAAGGCATATTCCCCAAAGCCACATGCACTATCTTTTGATTCTCTCTTTGAATCTTTTCTTTCCCCTCTTTTCACCATAGTTCTGTAGGTGTACGACTCATGTCGTAGGGCAAAGAAGTTCCCAACCTCCATCTGTAGCCGCAGTAGTTCCATCTACGTCTAATATTATTTCAAGCTTTGTAGAATTATCGTGCGATGGAGGCAACTTCCGAGAAAACTTGTCAACAAGCTATACAAGGATAGTAAGAACATCCAAGAAGGAGGAAAAAGGTGAAAGGAGAGAGGCCAAAGTGAAAGGAATAAGTAAAACCCATGACAAGAGAGAGTATCTTTAGTATGGTAAGAAGGGACGTGTAGTTAAGTATTATAGGACAAGGACAAGGGCAAAAGACAAGATCATCGAGAGGGCAATTGTATGCTCTCACTACTAGCGTACCTAAGAGAGGTGGTAACGTTTCTGTTAAAGGTTTAGCTTTTCTTTTCTATCATCCCACTAGAACTTTGTTTTTGTACATCGCATCCTTTTAATTATGCTTCGATAGTTGAGTCTCTGCACCTTAGTACTAGCATAGTTGAGGATCCCATTTTTGTCTCAAATCCTGTTGGGGAATCGTCTCATTTATTCATGACTTGTTTGGATTTGAGGATGTCTATGCTAAGTGTTGGGTTTAGAAGTAATGCTTATGTTTTTTGGCTATGGGTTGATTGTAGGAATGGAGTGGTTATCCAGAAATGGTACCATTCTTGAGTATGAAAAAAGAGGGTAGTTAGACTCTTGACTTGCCTTAGTAATGCCCTCAGAGTCTTGTGTAACCCTTAGGGTTCTACCATGATTAATTACCTAGAATCTCTAGATATATTTATTGATCCGCTCGAGTAGCGTTTGCCACAAAGGCAGATGGTTCATTTCACTTATGCATGAGTTGTAAAGAATTACCTTAGTAAGTACATTTGGCAACATGGTTGACATTTGTTTATTTTCAAGAGATAATTCATCTATGTGGAATACCTTCTAGTAAGTGAACGAGATCCAAGATTCACTAGTGAATTTTGGAGAGCTTGCATAAAACCATGAGTACGTAGTTATGTTTGAGCCAAGTATACTAGAAGGAGAATAAGTGAAAGTGGAACAAGGGGCAACAGTGAAATGGGTTCCAACTCATATTTTGGAAACAAGAATTAAGAAGCTACGAAATTGTGAAGTTAAAGACGGTCAAAACACAATGGAGTTAAGCTCAAGGAAATGAGACTTAGAAGATTGAAGACTAGATTCGCGCATCATATCTCTTTTTAAGAGTATATTCTTGATCCCTCTTTTCCTGTAGAGCTTACTCACATGCTATCTTTTGTGTATATCCTCTCGGTCCTATTCTCAATCCAATTTCTGTTGCAAACCCCATAGGGAGTATGACTCATCTGTTGGTAACACATGTTGGGGCTTGAGGGTGTTCGTTGGGTTGACTAAACTTTTTGGGTTTTATAGGATATGGGTTAGTTTTAGGAAGGGATTTCCTATGACCTAAAAGGAGTCTGTCATGCTTAGTTTCCTAGAAACATATATATATATTGGTTGGGTTGAGTAATTCTTTGGGTGTCAGTCTGATGTTGATTTCGGTCTTCGGGGCTGATGCTTAGGGGGTTCTTCTCCTAATCAGGATATATGTGGCGTAGATTTCCAGTTTTGACATTGCCTAATGGGCACAAAGTTTTTTACTTGCTTCTGTCTTTCGACTATATCTTTAGATAGGAACAATTGGGTGTAAACATGTGTTTGAGACATATTATGATTGATGGTTGCAAATGGCTGCAAGTGGTTGCTCGTGGATGCATTTACACATTAGGCACTAGATCGGCTCAGTCACCTTTCATATTGCATATGCATGAGTGTTTATACTATTTTATGGATGAATTTGAATGTGTTATCATATGGATGCTGCATTTCGATGAACGGTTGGGCACGCATGTAGAATTAATATGTATCATTAGGAATCTTTTTGCATACATATTGGATGCATGGCACTATCATGGTTTGCATTAAGGAGGTCAACTGAATTAGTAGACCGCTTAATTTTGCATTAGATACGAACATGCACACACACTGTGCATATAAACATGAAAGCATTAGAAGCCTTTAAGGACAAAGGATGTCTGTGTTTGATGGCTGAGTAGATGGACGATTGGATGGTAGGATATGCATTCTCCTAGACTTGAAGATTTCGGGGACGAAATCCTTTAAGGAGGGAAGAATGTAACACCCCGTATTTCTATTAACACCAAAGTTGCTAATTAAATAATAAATGTGTAAAGGGGAGATGTATCTAATGTGCATACAAATAAATGTGTAAAGGGGAGATGTATCTAATGTGCATACAAATAAATATGAAAAGGGGAGATGTATCTAATGTGCATACAAATAAATGTGTAAAGGGGAGATGTATCTAATGTGCACGTATTTATATTTGATGGATTGACAAATAATAATAAATGTTGATAACGTACATTAAGAAAGTAATTATGACATAATTTGAAATAGGAGTAATTTACAGCCCTTAAATTGTGAACATAATTGGCTTCTCTTTAGAATGGATGGCTTTGATTAACCCTAGCTTCATCGACGGCTCAAATTAACTTACAATTATATATATACACCCTAGGTCTCTAGACTAAAATTCACATAAAAATAAGAACTGTAGCCGCCATGCTGTCGGGAGAAAACTAAGGAGAGTCTCCACTTGAAGAGACGAACAACAAATCAATTCAAAGCTAATCTATTCAACTCATATCAAAGAACAAAGCTTCAACAATGGTTCAAACAATAAATCAGCAACGCCGCAACATTTCTACATCAAAACCAATTCTTAATTCATTAGCTACGCTATGTAAGTTCTAGTTATTTTCAGATCTAAATACTTAATTATAATATGGCGATGAAATAAAGTGAAATTGATGTGAGTTTAGTTATATTTGTGGGATGCGAATTAAGATTTATGTCATGCCTTGTATTGAAATGAAATAGAACGATGTTGGTTATGTTATATGTGAAATTTTATAATATTAATTTATGCCTGTGATTTGATTTATCATGATGAATTGGGAATTATGAATAAGCCTATTCATATGTATAGCCTGTTATGACAAGTTGTAGTTTATTATGTTATGCAAGTATTAGGTTGTAAAACCATACCACTTATGTGACCAAATGCTAGATCTATATGTTTAACATGATTTGTATGTACTTGAGATCTCATGTATATATAATTATGTGCTAAAAACCTCTATGTCTACTTGATTAAGTTTACACATATGTTCATATGTTCGCACAAATATTGCTAGTCATAAATTGGATCCATGTCACGATCCACTTTAATACATGCCTTATGTCATGATTTTAGATCTAGTTCATGTGATAAAAATTATACATGTCTCGTCATATGCTAGTTATGTATAATTCATGAGACACTTATTTGGATTTCCCCTTTTTATGCAAGTTGAAACCCATGAATTATGCTAAGTTGCAAGTTTACACCTCTGACTTTATAGTATTCATGTTGGTCATTTTGCAAGTTCACCCCTATAATGTTCATGATGGCTATTTTGCAAGTTCACCCCTATAATTGTTCATGATGGCTATTTTGCAAGTTCACCCCTATTACATTCATGTTGACTATGTCATAAATGCCTAATTACACATGTGCCATGTTTATGTTTATTTATGCCAATTTGTGTACGCTAAATTAGGCTAAATTTTTAGCCTAATAATTCATAAATCATGCGAACGGAAAATTAGGCTAAGATGGTTAGCCTAATATTTAGACGGGGTAACGATGGGTAAAATTGGTAATTCTTAGGAAAAATGCCATAAATTAGTCATTAATCACATAAGTGATTTATGGCATAAAATGGTATTAATTATATACCTAAATTAATAAGATTGATTGGAAATAAATTTGGCAGTAATTTGAATTTGAATAATTTACATAATTAAAATGTAAATTAGAAAATACGAATATGCTTAGCACGAGGTTGGATTTAGTTGTGATGTAAACCTGCCCGGACCCGCCCGGCTGTCCAGTAATCACAACGATACCTATCCAATGTGAGTGGCTAAGCATTGGGCCCAATAAAGACCCGAGGTTAGACTGAGTTGTGGCGTAAGACTGCCCGGACCCAACCGGCATACAGGCAGCCACAACAATATCTGTCTAATCTGAGAGGTTGGTGCTCTAATAAGACAATTAGAGCTGAGTTAGGACTGATAGGGTTAAGTCAATTTAATAAATACTTAACCAAATTCAACATGTTAACTAAATTGGTGGGTAGGGTTAGGTTAATCTAGACACTTAACCAATTTAATATGTTGACTAGGGGAGTGGGTAAGGTTAAGCAAATGTTTAACCATTATAACATGATTAACTGGACTAGTGATTGAGGTTAAGTCAATTAGAACACTTAACCATAGAAACATGTTAGTTAGACAAGTGATTGAGGTTAAGTAAGTTAGAAACACTTAACCAATATAACATGAATAACTAGGGTTAAGGCCGCTTAACCAGTATAACAAGATGGGTGACTGGGGTTAGGTTAATAGGAAACACTTAACCGCTGTAACAGGTTAGTTAAACAGATGGTGAGGTTAAGTTAACACCAGGAGGCAACACTTAACCAGAGTAACATGATAAGTAGGAGGGTTAAGTTAACTGGAATTTATTAATGACACTTAACCACAACAACCTGAGGAACACGTGGGGTTAAGTTAACAATTAAAAACACTTAACCAATATGATATGAGGAATGGGAGGGTTAAATTAACATGAATAAACAAACACTTAACCATAAAATAAATATGATTGAATCAGTGGAAGGGTTAAGTACATATTAGGGTTGGTGAGTAATATCAGTAAATATAGGCCCACAAACTTAACCGTTAATGAACATGCTTGAATCGGTGGGAGGGTTAAGTACATCACGGGTAGGTGGGTAATATCTGTATATATATGCCCACAGACTTAACCAATAGGAAACCCTAGTAACGAGGACCCATTTCAGCAGTAACCCAATTAGGTATCAATGATACCCTGAACTAGGCAGGGTGGGGCACGATTACTGTGCTGATTGTAAGCGGTCAAAGCGACGGCGGTTGGTGCACAGTGTGGGTTCTAACGGAGTGCGGGCGTGCACACACTCCAGAGCAGACAAGTCAGGGCACTGGGGCATCAGTAGTATACCCTATGCATTCTAGGAATTGTGTGTCGGACCGCCACTATGGGACTTGATACACCCCATGGTGGGACCAGCATAGGTATCTACAATCGAATAGGGCCGTATGACACAGGCGTACAGATAGGGAGCCGATCGATATGATAGTAAGGGTACATCTAACATCTTCATAGCAATTGGTCTGATTGAGGTGGAATCCTCATACTAGATGTATACCTAAAGGCTACCACAACTGCGGGGATTGGGATCGCGTTGCAATATTAGCATTTGATATAAATGACTAGTTAGGACACTAGTTAGGTGGTGCAGAGCAATTAGATATCATTTTAATGGTGTAGCCTAAGAAACCTTGCGACGTTATTCTTGATAGAAACCATGCGATGTAATACTTGATAGGAATTATGGGATGTTATACTTGATTTATCGTGCCTGTAGCTTACCTTGCCATCATGCTTATGTTTACTTTCAGTTTATTCATGCCATGTTATCTTTACCTATTTTTATGCTGAAAGTCACTAGGACTTACTCAGTCTTTATGACTGACCCGTTTTGTTTCACCTCTTTTTCTTTCGTCCCCCCCCCCCCCAGGTTCACAGGGTGGGAATACAGCTTAGTTCGGATCTTACCAAGCCCCAAGGCTCTTTCATGTAAGGCTTGGATTCCTCTTGGCTATGGCTTGCTTTGCTTTATTGGGGAATACTACAGTTTATTTTTATGCTTCTTTGTTTTTGAGCAAGACAGATATTTTAGCTATGTATTTGGGTATTGGAAGTTGATGGGCTTTTATTGTAAACAATTCTACTTAATAAATGATTTGAAGTACTTCTACTTTACTTTCCGCTATTTTATATATGTCTGTCTTGTAATATTTCTGTTCTAGTACTCATAATGCTCCATTGAAGTTAAGGCATTCCCTTTGTGAGTGACCTTAACGGATGTGGGGTGTTACAATCACTAAAGTTATTTATGTTCTTCAGGAACCTGTACATTTCAATGAATTTTACATATCGCAACTATACTCAAAAGTATATTAAATGTTTCATTACAACAATACTTAAAAGCAGGAAATAATCTACTCATCATGAATTATATCATGATTTTCATTATAACAATACTTAAAAGAATGTTGTAGTCAACTTTCTTTGTTCTTTATATTCTATATAACCAACAAAGTAGTTTATGTTCTTCAGGAACTAATATTCTTTCATCATTTCGTGCGATTTAACAAATATTCATACCTTCGAGGTTTATTCACTACTTTGCGGACTACAGGTCCACATTTCTCAATTAGAGAAGGACTCATGATGGCCAATCATGATTTAACATAAGCGCTTTACTTTTTATAAATTTATCATCGATGATTATATATTGTCAGTTCTAGATATAATTTACTGAGATCTCTTTATTTATCTATTTTAGGTACCTAAACCACTTCTGGGGTTATTTGACAATCATGTCATGAATCTCTTAAAGAGACTCCATAGGTGTTTCTTCAAGAACACTCACCTCCTTCATCTGGCATCTTTATTACTTACTCGAACTGACTTTTAAACCAATCTTTAAATGTGGTTATGCATTTTGATCCTTCAGGGATTCAAATATATATTGAAGCAAGTCTACTAAGGATATTATTTATAATTTATTCATGTGTCAATTATTTAACACTGATACTCAAATTGAAATTGTATCTCTTTATCCTCCCCCTCAATGTTGGCAAACATTGTCACACTAAATGATAATCATCATGGGATTCTCATTTGATCCATTATCACATTGTTGCTGGCAAGTATATTATATGTATATTAGTTGTTGGAGGATAACCCTTTAATTAGTCGATAAGATGCATTCATCATTTTTTTAATACTTATTCTTTTTCATTGATCTAGCAATATTGGAGGAATTTTCTTATTATATAGGTTATTTGAATACGCATATGACTTCAGGTCATTCAACATTCACGTTGACTGCAATTTAAATCACTAAATAATATTTATGCATAATCTATAAAATATGCTTATAACAAACTTCAGGTTGTTAGTTAAATATTTACAGATATGAATATATAAATATGTGCATCCACATATTATAAATTTGCATAGTCTTTCTCATTTGAGTTAGTGATTTTAGAATAAATTATTATAAAGATCAAACTATTGATTTCAATGTATTGATCAATGTCATTACAAATTCTTCAGGATCGTATGATAATGTTCAAAACTTCTAGTTTGAAAACATATCGAACTTCTGGTCCAAATAAATATATGAACAACTTCAAGTTGTTAAGTTGATGGAGTTTTAGTATTGCTTCTGCTATATTCCACAAACACCATTTTTGGAGTTTTAATACATATTTTCTACTTTAGGAGAAATTTATGAACTTTTCTACAAATATTTATTACTTTTAATTGTAGAAATCTCTTCTGGAGATATTTTATTAGTTTCATATAAATAGATCTCTTCTAGAGATATCTTATCATTTCCAAATATACAAATATCCTCTAAAGATATTTTGTTATCACCGCTTCTAGGATGAACTTATCTCCTCCATACAAACTATTAAAATATCATATCAATCTACAAAAATACAAATCAAACTTTAAATGCAGTAACAAAATTAGATGCATTAAATAAAAATAAGATTCAAGAAAAGAAATCACTACTTCTGGAGTGTATGATATTCCTTCAGGGAACATACTTTTTTTCTTATTTATGTAAACGATCATAGTTGATCCGGGATGACCTAAACGATCATGCCAAACAATCAATTTCCTTGTATCTGTGAGCTTCTAGCTCATGTTTATAAAATGAGATTCAACTATACCAATTTTGGTAAAGTATAATCTAGTTGAAATTGTTCCAAATTTTTCTAAAATAAGCTTCTGGCTTTCAATTTTAGAAATAACACAAATATATTCTTTGTTGTTTTCATTTATGATATCCATTCATTCTTATATCTTTGAAGCCAAGCAGATTTCTTTTAGAATTGCTTGAATATAGTGCATTTTGAATGAATATATCTGTACCATTTGGTAACACTATATGGGCTCTTCTGGACGCTTCAATTATATTGGCTAAACGAACTGTAGTTGAAACTTTATATGAAACATTTTCAGATAATTCAGAGAAAAACTTCGGGGTTTTCAATATCGTATGAGTAGTTCCACAGTCAACCAGACATATATCATCACTTAAACACTGTCGATCCAGACCTTGAGAATTAAAAGCAATACAGCTAGTTGATAACTGAAATAATTTATAAATACAGATAAATGTCCATGGGAATAAACTACTTATCATGACCAACATTACATATTATTTCTGCAATTCCATAAGCACAAGCTAAAAAGAAAGGCAAATAAACAAAAGTTTCAAACTAATACATGCTGAAAGGGAAATGAAACAAAATAAAAATCACATAGTGAGCTTCAGGCTACTAGTTACCATCATAGAAACTGCAGGTTCTAAGTTTTCCATTTTAAAACAAAAATTACTTTTGCATTCACTTCCGGTGTGCAAAAATTAAGATCAATATTTAGATCTTAACTCAATATGATCTTCAGGATGCATATTTTCTTTATAAAGGTTTTCCCAAGAAACAATAAATTATTTCTTCTAGAAATATAATATGACTATAATAAAACTTTAAGTTTTATCATAATTCATATGAAGCAACTTTTCTAGAAAGTGCCCCTCTTTTTTTTCACATATGAGAGTCATTTTACTATTTTTCTTCAAGAAAATAGTATTGACTATAAATGTAATGATCTCTTCCAATAGTAAGTTTCTTCAAGAAATTATTTGTAGCATAAAGTTGGAATATAATGCTTTTTCCTCTTGTTAAAACTTTTCCTTTCATTGATTTTTCAAATCCTTTCCTATTATTGGTCATTTGCTATAAGCAAATATTAAATGCAATTATATGCCTTTATGTTTTATTTCATGTTTCTCAATTGAATATGAACTTCAAGTTCCTCGTGAACTTCAGGTCCCTCATTTGAAAGGATTTGTATTTGAACTTTAGGTCATATGAACTTCAGGTCATTTGCATGTGAACTTCAGGTTCAACCACTCTTGCTTTGTCTTTGGAAGTACGACCGTCTTCTGGTGGTCATAACGCTCCTTCAGGGAGTTCCATAAGTGGATTGGATCTTTTTCAGTTAAATATTCTGATTTTAGATCATCGCGGATGTGGCATCTTTAAAATATCAAAGCCTTTGCTTTGTCTTGTTGGGACATAGTATTACCATTTTTAATGGTATCCTCTAAGCATTGAGATAGTAAATGGATCTCAGTGTTCGACATTTTTGTGAACTACACACAAAAAATTGCAGATGCTTAATTTAACAAAATTCACATATCAGTATACATGTTCTATAATTAAATTGAATATATTACGGCACGGAATCATAAAAAAAATATCCAAATCTGCAAGTCTTTCTCTATACATTTACAATGAACTTTTTACAATAATGAAAACAATACCAACCATTAAGTAGCCATACACCATGTTACATAACAAAAATAATGGCCACAGTAATACATATGTTGGCTAACAAGCAACTTGCTTGTATTGAGAGATGAAAAAGCATATAAAAGTAAGCTATACATGGAAATGTAATGCTAAATATTTAAAGCATCTCATCTTGCGAGATGAAGCATTAAAAAATGAGAATAGGTAGTCTATGATTACAAATTTGAAGCTGTACAGCAAGCATTAGATTAAATAAGAAGCAGCCTGCAGTTTACATATTTGCATACATATTATCAATGGCTTTTCTGTTATTGAAGAGATAAAGTAGCAAATGAAGATTATTTATGTATGGAGTATGGGGTAAAAGATCCATATATAATATTATAAAAAGAAAATGAATGGATCTTCCTAAAAATATATTTGGTATACAATAATACCATATCAAATATGAATTGGTGGATATCTAAAAACCACTAAGTTAAAAATAATTAGATCTAAAAGTTAGATCCACTGGTACATAATCTAGATCTACAAAAAAAATATAGATCCATAGATCAGATATTCTCCAACAGAAAAAATTGTAGAACAAATATAGCGATCCATGAATTGATATTCTCAAATAAAAAAAGTACTTACATGACAAATTCATAAATGTAGATCTAGAAGATTTCAACAACAACAAAAAAACAAAAAAAAACTATAATGGAATCTCGTGCTGATAACGTGTTATAAAATAAAATAGAACAGATCATAAAAGAGAAGACATTAAAAAGAACATAAGAGATAAGGGAGAGACCTTTTTATTTCTTCTTTCATTCAGTGTACATAATTCTCTTACATTGGCTCCCTTATATATTGCCTTTGGAGCTGATGTTAGCCTTACTCCCAAAATGTGGGACTTGATATAATATGACAAACGCATATTCATTTATATGTATTACAACATTGACATTATTTATGCATAAAGCGAGTTCCCTATTATCTTTGAATCTTTGGATGAGTTGGCATTATTGGATCATCAACTAGGACTGTAAAAGATATAATTTTGTTTTTGCATAAAAAAAAAGAATTTTTTTGTGCATGCATGGGGTGGGGTATATATATATAAGGGGTGCTCTATTTCACCTATGTTTTGCAGCACCCCTTTGACACCCTATCGTATCATGAGCAACATCATTTCAAACCTAGCAAAATTTTGTACTTATTCAATTCACATATAAAGGACCGTCCATGTAAATTTGGATTTATTTCGACATTTGTACTTTTAAAAGTTTTAACCCAATTATTAACTATTCAAACATTTATTTAAACCGTTAAATTTAAACACAAAGCATATTATCGTAATGAGCCTAAATTTTGAATAAACGATTCTCTATATATGGAACAAACGTCCATAAAATTATGCTGAATTTTGAATGGTGCTGCTTACGATGTGATATGGGTGCTAAATGAGGTGTTGCAAAATAGGGGTGTCATATTACATTCAGTTGAGGTTTTTTTAGGAGGCAAAGATATTAAAGTTCTTTGTACGTCACTAGATAAAGAGCCATATATATATATATATATATATATATATATATATATATATAGTTCGCATCAGCAATGTCACAAATAGCCAAAATGCTAAAAATAAAGAATACAACTGAAGATCCAAATGAAGAAGGTGATAACACACAATATTTTGTAGTGGGTTGATAAGCTTGGCATGTCCATTCGAATCTTTTTATTTATTATTACCAAGCTTATGATTACAATATGTTAGGGAATGGTATAGATCACCGAAGTATAAGGACATGAAGTTAGAAAGAAAGATTAGTAAAAAACGATCCTCAGAATGAAGTATGGACTACGTATTTGTAGCTAAAATAATGAAATGTCTAACCAAAAAATCTCTCGCCAAGACCAAGTCACTCAAAGAATTACAGCTGTGACACGACAAACCTGTACTTCTCATACTCAAGATACCTAAAAAGTATGTTGCTATGTTGTTCAGACAGTGTAAGATGATAATCATCTAAGTAGAAAACAACTAAAACTACATAACATCTATCGTATATCTCAAAACGCATGGGATAATATATAATAAAAAAAGATACTGACATAAAACATGTGAGATAACAAATAAATAAAATGGACTCCAAGATCAGAGCAATAGATTCAAAATAGTAAACAATAATGTAATAGAGTTATACATCTCCGAAATAACTCCAAAAATCTTGTTTATCTAATAATAAAAGCACTAGTAAGTCCAATGGTGCTGAACAAAATAAAAACATAAAATATATTAATACGAGAATAACCTCTTGCTCACCATCTGAACTGCACCGCGTGCTTACCTAACTTTTCTTTAACCTATCATTTAAGAGTACATAGAATAATAAGAAGCAAAATGCAAAACTCTTTGTCACAAAGTCTGGTTTAAGTGGTGGAAATCTCAAGCACTAGAATAACTGGAACACAAAGTATGGAAAACCTTACATGACATGTCTTTACAAACATAAAATTAACACATAAGGGTATATATATATATGTATATATATATGTATATGTATATTAGTAAAACATTAGTATCATGGATGTACCCTACATCGGAGTATTGGGGTGTCTAATTGTCTGCATCAATACTACTGATATCTACATCAATGCTACCTACATCTAGTGATATCTCTAAGAGGGATAATTGACTGAGAAAACATAGCACACATTCAACCTTATATTCACTTACTCAATGCACTGGATATGTAGCACGTTTGGTTCCTTAGAATCTGTACCCGCTGCTAAGAGCTCTGAGCTGAAACATCCTATTAACCTGATCGACAACCTATATCTGGTTGAGAATGAGCATAAATAATTACCATAAGTCTCCCCGTAGATAAACAACAGTCTAGTTAAATGTCCAATATGCAACCTATTAAACTAGATTACTTACAACCTATATATGTTTGAAGACTCAACCGATACTCAAGCCTCCAAGTACCCATCCGAACCTAAATACTAATAATCCCTTTGCATATGAATCACCATTATAGAGCTCTTCCTAGAACTATTTTCATAACTCCCATCTGAAGTCTCCTAGTCGGTAATGGTCTAGACAGTTAACATCTATCATCAAACTCTGCATCCTAAACCCCTCGTGGAAGCTTCTCCATCAATATTAATAGTCTCACCATCCTAACTCATAGTATGTTACTCTAGTCCATAGAGCTCAAAAGTTGTTATCAGAGTTGTTCTTCTTGAGTTTGAATGGTCATTGAGCCTGAAAATTAAAGAATCTTCACGTCGACGTCACTGCGAAGTAGAACTCCCATAGAAAAATTCAATCCCTCTGAGAAGTCATGATAACCCATACCCTACTCCTTTAAGGGTCGCATGACCCTAAGTCAAAACTTTCTTGAATCTGTATCGATCCCAATTTACAGGCCCGATATCTAGTCCAATTCAGATTCGTCCGTGCTCACTGATCTGGTCCTCTGCTTCCTATCTGATCTGCTCCTTAAAGCCTTTACCATTCCATCACAAAGAAGATATTCTAGGACACAATTCACTCTCTTCATTTGACCGTCAATTTGAAGGTAGAAGATGGGCTGAGGCACAGCCTTGTCCCTAGTTTGTAACAACCCGAGTTTTTTTATCAATTACCTGCTATAATAAATAACAAGTCAAAATATAATATTTGGGTAAAAATTAAGTTGGATAAATCATTAGTTTGTTTAATCGACTTAATTATTTAGGTAATTTGGTGTTTTGTTGTTTGATGGTGGGATTTAATCACACTTAAATTATTAAATTGAGGCCTGCGTTATTAATATAGAAAATTGAGCAAAAAAGTGTAATATTGAATTTTTTTGAGAAATTGGGTATTTATAACATTAGAAATATCAACAAATGTTAATGTAAGTTGTAACGTTGGATTAAAAAGGAATAATTGTTTTCTTATGTGGTAATTATTTAGTTAAAACCATTTTTTATTGTTTGATGACAATAAATGTAATTATTTGGTTAAGAAAACAAAACGTTAGATTTTGGGGCTAACATTGGAATTTTTGGGTAAAAAATGTAATATTGTATAAGCTATAAAAGCTAAAATTTGTTGTAATCAATAGTAAATATAAAAATATGTGTTTTGACATATTTAATGGTTTATTAGGTTAAAATGTGTCATTTGTAATATTTATTTTGTTTGTGTTATAAAAGATTACAAAAATTTAAGTGAAATGATTAAATTTGTGTAATTTGGGTAAATTGTTGTAAAAACGCGAATTTTATTGTAAAAATGATGATTTAACTTAGTAAGCTTTAAAATGTTTTAAAAAAAATATTGTTAACAAATTTATTTAGCCTTGTTGCCGTTAATCCATAGTTGTTGAGTGAAAAATAGTGTAAAATTTGGTGTAATTCATGGTTTTGCAGGCTAATTGCATGGTTTAAGGCCTAATAACCTAATTAGTGTTTAATTAGTAGCTCTGGGCTTTAATTTGGTTGGTGGGCTTACTAATCCTAAGGGAAATATCTGGAGACTAGATAAGTACATTGTTTTCATTGTGCTTCATCTTCTCCAGCAAATAAGTGAAAGAGAACTAAGAAAATCTCTTACGGTATATTTTCTAGAGCCTGAAATCCACCTTAAATCATTAGATTATTGTAATTTGAGTCTTAAATAGCAGGTAATACCCTCTAAACTCTAATCTAATCCAAGTTTATCAATGTTTGTTAAAGATCTTTGATTTACAATGAAGTTCCTTTTTTTGTATGTTTCAATTGGTGCTGCTTAAGATAGAAAGAAGCCATCTTCCAGCCAAAAGAGCTCAAATTAGATGCAATAATCTTCTATTCTTGTAGCTATTCCATTTCAAGTGAGTGTTCACTCACATATCTCAAGTCACAGTGTATTTTTATTGCAATCGATAAGTTTTACGATGAAAACATGTAGCTTGTTCATATAATTTCTGAGCTGCCGAAACCATAGCGAAATCTCATCTTTGAGCTGCTGTATCTTTCAATATACTAATGTTTTTGCATGAATCCTTTTCCATTGTGTTTTGAAGTTTCTTATGATTGAATCCACAAAGTTTCAATTGAATCTGAGCACGTTTGGTCAATCAAACATTGCCTTGAAACAACAACCAAAGCAGGATTGTCACCTGCTCCAAATCCTGTAAAGTGGCTCGATCCGCTAGGTTCCCTGGGTCGACCCACCTGAGCGAAATTGTGCAGGGACACGTCCCTGCATCTGTTGTCTTCCTACGGCATTTTTCTGTGCTTGATACTTGATTTATATGTGATTTTATGAGCTTAATCCAACTTGGTTTGCCTCTATACTACTTTTGAAACCAAGTTCATGTTATATTTAATCCGAATTCTAGTTTTTGGAGTTTTTGTGATTCAATTGAGGTGCTTTGTTGATGAGATTTCGATGACCTTGTGGACACACGCATGTTTTTGAAACTAGTTTTCTGATACATAAACAAATATCGATTTCGTTATAGTTTTGAGGATAAATGAATATTATAATCTTAGTTTTAATATTAATATTAAATGGCCTTAAGACAATAACATAAAATCTATTTTCACATATATATATAAGGATTTACGAAAGAAAACAAATAGGCTTCAGAAATCTTTTTATAAACTTATTTTCAAAAATCAAGTATTTTCTTATATACAAACTACACTTTTCCACACCCTTCAAGATGTCATATTAGATATTAAATGATATCTTAAACCCCATGTCATGGGACAAAGGTATATGAAATCGGTTAATCCATGTATCGTCTAATTGAATCTGTTGACTTCGGTGATTATTGATTTTTGTTGTTTTCCATTGTGGAGCTGACCACTTGATAGTAAACCAGTAGTGAGAATATGTGGTATGGGACACAATGTTGCCACTGCTTGGCTGATTGTCAGAAAAGTTTGTGACACGTATCATTGTTGTTGAGCCAGTACTAGGGGTTGGGGTCCTAAACGTATGAAAATGCATGCGAAGTTGGTTGTTGTTGAGGGTTGCAGTCCTATACATATTAAAATGCGTACGAAGTTGGTTGTTGCTTAGGGTT
Source organism: Allium sativum (assembly GCA_030737875.1). Classification (NCBI taxonomy): domain Eukaryota; kingdom Viridiplantae; phylum Streptophyta; class Magnoliopsida; order Asparagales; family Amaryllidaceae; genus Allium; species Allium sativum. The sequence continues at coordinate 534,552,059 of CM060915.1, forward strand.
GCGGTCCTATGCATATGTAAATTACGTAAAAAGTTTATTTTTGTTATTACGTGGCATAAGTCGAATAGTTAGGCCTAACACGTTGAGTTAGTACTTGGCTAAGCTCGTTATGTGCTAAATGCACATGCACTTCCTTGTTGTTTCGGATTTGAACCATCAGTTGTTGATTTGTGAATCTAGACCTTATGGTCGTATATTAGAAGTTGTTGTTTTGTTATTGGTGGTATCCTATTTCCATTTAAATTCCTATGGGTCTACCCTTGTTGCTTTATTGGGGTTTGTGTGAAGATTTGTTGTTGTGGGAGTATTGCTCGTACTTGGCTCATCGCCATATACACGGAATTCACTAAACAAACCTCGTTGCTAATTAACTTATATACGTAGCATTCTAGGTAGTTCCATAGGTAACCCATATGGATTTAGAGTTAATTTTCATATCATGTTCTATCTTATTTTGTTTTTACTCATTGTTTACTAGACTAACTCATGTGTGTTAATGCTCGGGTCTGACTGAGCTTTACAGGTATACCAGCTACTATAGATACTTCTTTTGCTTCCACTACGGGTCATGCAGTTTTGAGCTCTTAGTATAACTGTTTTGTTGTATATAGCCTATGATTCATGTACCTTGTTATGTAGTGTATTCGTTTTGGATTGATGTTGTACCTATTGTGGTTGTATACCACGTTTTGATGACACCATATGATTGTATATTATATGTATCTTATGTTGGGATGTCTGATCTGTGATGTATATTATGTTTATTATTCGTTTTTATTTTTGATTATATTATAGCCACCATAATATTGTGTTGATAGAGATTAAGTGTATCAATTCATAGGAAAAAGAAGATAGCACATTTTATCAATATTCTTGATGTCTATTCTTTATAAATGGTAGCCCTTAACCAACCGTATTCTCTACTTTGTAGACAACATTACTAGTTAATGTTCTTTACTAGTATAGGTCTCGAAATGGGGAGTTACAGCTTGGTATCAGAGCAGAGTTCAAAACAAAATACGATAAACTTGAAGAGAATATGAGTAGATACAGTATGTTGGGATACAATATAAGTTTTGTCCTATGAATCCCTCGTGTCCTTGACTTTAGGTGTATACCCTTTTAACCTTTGTCTTCACTTGGGGTATATATAGAAAGGGTATACGTCTAGGAATAAATTGTTTTATAATTCTATAGTATTTCTTATAATTGGATGCAACATATCTTACCATGTGCTTTATTCCTATCGTATCTTATCTTTCAGTGATGGTTATCTAAGGAAAGCGACAACAGTCGGGTGTTGGACCGACCAGTGGTCCAGGACCTGATGTAGAGATTGGATCGACTAGTGGTCCTGATCCTGACATAGTGATTGGGCCGCCCAGTCGTACTCAGCCCACTGAGGATACTAGACCAGCCAGTGATTCTCTTCCCGAGTCTGTGACCCTATCTACCGATCAATTATTGGAGCTTATTCAAAGCACCCACAGTCCCATTCCATCTTGTTCATCCCCTCCGCGCAAGTCAGCCTTCGCGCGTATGTTTATGGACTTCTCACATCTTGGTGGGAAGCCTTTTCTTGGTTCTGAGTCTATGTTGGAGGTCCAGGCATGGATCTGTACATGCGAACACATTTTTACTTGCACAACGATTTCCTCTCATCACCAGGTTCTTGTAGCATCTAGTATGTTGCACGGACGAGCCTAGTTGGTATGAGCTATTAGTTGCTGAGCTTGATGGGTCTTACCATGAGTGGAAGCAATTCTATGAGCGTTTCGATCTCAATTTCATTCCAAAGTCAAAGAAATCCATCCTTGCTCAATGTTTCCTTGTTCTCAAATAAGGAAAGTCAATAGTTTCTAAGTATGTATTATCATTTAAGGCTCTTTCTAATACGGTTTGCAGCATATTATCACTTCCTACAAAAAGAATCTCAAGTTCGTATGTGGATTGAAGAAGTATCTTAAGAAGTCGTTGATGCTACAGCTTAAGCTATCATTTAAAGAGTTGGTTGACGCAGCCCTTCATCTCAAGGCAGTCGAGAATGAAAGGGATAGTGGTGATGAGGGTGGGGTTCATAAGAGTTTTGGCTAAAAGAAATTTATTTTTCGCAAATCCAAGTCCTTTCCTAATAACAAGAAGAAGCCATGTAGTTCTGATTCTCAGCCTTCTGTAGCTCCTTCTGCTAAAAGGGGCTGCTACAATTGTGGTCTAGTGACCATTTCCTTCATGATTGTACCAAGCCCAGAATTCGTCGTATTTGCAAGAAAGAAGGTCATTGGTTAGCTTCGTGTCTTTCAACTTCTAACTCGGGTAAGCAGGGCAAGCTTAATGTGGCTCTAGCGGATGGTAGTGGTTCTGCTCAGCCAAGAGGTACGCCCTCTATCCTTAAAGGTTCCATTTCTTTTTGTGATCGCATGATTCGAGTTCCATTTAATACGTGTGCTTCACAGTCATTCGTACAGAAAGAGCTCGTGGATATTCTTTCATTTGATGTTTCTTGTATTGTAACTTCATTGAGGATTGCGGTTCCTATTAGGGGATCCGCTACCCTTAGCCTGTTTTGTGATGATGTTGAGATCTTTATTTGTGGATTTCTTTTCTATGCGAATTTGCATGTGTTTCCTTCTCTTAGGTTTGATTTGATTTTGGATATGAACTGGCTCATGTGATACAAGGGCAGGATTCTATGTATCGAAAGCATTTTGTATCTTTGACATCCTGACTCACCTTCTCAGCTTTCCCTCATGCTTTGTGATGTTGATTTTAATTCTATGACATATTTATATTCTCTCTCAAGACCACAATGATGATGACGTGTATCACGTTCCTACAGTTTGTGATTTTGCTGATGTTTTCGAGCCTATTATGGGGTTTCCACCCAAATGAGCTATCGAGTCCTTTATAGATTTAATTCTTGGTGCTTATCCGGTTAGTCATCCTCCTATGCGTTTGTCGACTAAATAAAACGAGGAACTAAAGAAAGCTTCTTGAGATTGAGTCCAAGCAATTCATTCGGTCTAGCTCATCACCGCGGGGTGTCGCGATTGTCTTTGTTAGGAAGTTCGATTGATCTTTAGGCTTTGCATTGATTATTGCAAGCTTAATGAGATTGCCATCAAGAATCGTTATCCCTTGCCTTAGATTAATGATATGTTCAATCAATTAAGTGGAGCTAAGGTTTTCTCATAGTTGGAACTTACCACCGGTTTTCATCGGTTATGAGTTGTGGAAGATAGTATACCTCTTACAGCATTCCGAACTCGTTATGGTTCTTATGAATGGTGTGCCATGCCGTTTGGTTTGACTAATGATCCTGCATTCTTTGTCGACCTTATGAATCGAGTGTTCCACGAGTATCTCGATAAGTTTGTTTTAGTATTCATCGATGATATCCTTGTCTATTCAAGATCTGAAGCCGAGCATGCAAGTCATTTGCAGATTGTTCTGAGTACTCTCCATCATCATTAGCTTAAGGCCAAACTATCCAAATGCCACTTTTGGACGAAGGAAGTTCATTTTCTTTGCCATGTTGTTTCAGCTGAAGGTATTTCCGTTGATCCACTTTAGATCGAGGCCATCTAGAATTGGAAGCGACCTGAGAATGCTTCAGAGATTCGTAATTTCTTAGGATTAACGGGTTATTACCTTCGATTTATTCGATATTTCTATTGCATCATGCTCCCGCTTACTCGCCTTACTCGAAAGGGTATTCGCTTCGATGGGTCTGATCGGTGTGAAGCTTCCCTTTCAGGATTGAAGGAATTTCTCACTAATGATCTTATTCTTGTGGTTTCTAAAGGGAACCAAGACCTCGTTGTTTATATCAATGCAAGTCGATGAGGTTTGTACGCTGTGTTGATGCAGCGTGATCATGTTGTAGCTTTTTCTTTTTGCTGGCTGTGGCCGAATGAGATTCGGTACGATACTCATGTTCTTGAGTTAGTCGCTATTGTGTTTGCTTTGAAGATTTGGCGTCATTATCTTCTTGGTGAGCATTTCACTCTATTCATATACCATATATCTCTGAAGTATCTATTTTCTCAGAAAGAGCTCAATATGCATCAGCAACGTCGGCTCGAGTTTCTTGTGGCCTATTATTTTGACATCCACTATACTCTTGGGAAGGGTAATCATTTTGCTGATAGGGTTAGTCACACGCATTCAGAAATTGTTTCTATGATGTTAGTCGAATGGGATGTCTTGGAGACCCTTTCTTATTATGATATTAGAGATCATTCTTTTTCGTCAAGCTCTGCTGTTTTATTTATTCTGTTTGGAGGCACACCCATTTATTCTCGATCGTATTACTGATGCTCAGAGGCATGATCCAGAGGTGATACACCTTATTCATCTTCGTGAGGTCGAGTCCTAAGATGAGGAAGTGCAGGACTATAGTGTTGATTTTCTTGGTTGTCTTCATGAAAAAACCATGTTGTTGTACCTTCTGATTCAGTACTTAGGGGTGACATTCTAGACGTTTGTCATCGCACTAAGTATACTATCCATCCCGGCGGCACTAACATGTATGCCAATATGCATCGTCTCTATTATCGAAAGGGATTGAAGCATGATGTTGCAAATTATGTGAGTAATTGCATGGCTTGTCCAACAACGTCCGTCCGGTTTTCTCCTTCCCTTAGAGGTTCCATTATGTAAATGAGACTAGATTTTGTTGACGGCCTTCCTCATTTGAGGTCGGGTCATTCGAGCATTTGGTTTATTGTTGATCGTTTCACTAAGTTAGCTCATTTCATTCCTATTAGGTCTAATAGGGATGCACCCCTTCTTGCTAAGTAATATATTAAGGAGATCATTCGCCTTCATGGTATTCATTCATCTATCGTGTGTGAACGTGATCCGTTATTACAAGTCATTTCTGGGGGGTAGTCTTCAGCAAGCTTTGGGAACAAAGCTAAATTTATCCATAGCTTTCCATCCCCGGTCTAATGGGCAGACTGAACATGTTAATTGTATTCTCAAGAATCTCCTACATGCTTATGTATTCTATTTTGGGGGTTCATGGAAGGACCATCTACCTGAATTCTCGTATAATAATAGTTTCAATCTTCTATTGGTATGACTCCCTTCGAGGACTTATATGGCAGTCCTTGTCGTTCTCCGTCCTATTGGTTAGAATTTTTGGAGAAGCTCATTCCTGGACTAGATTTAGTTCATGATTCTTCTAAGAAGGTCATTATTATTCGATGAAGAGTGAAATAGGCTCAAAGCCAACATATCCTACGTAGACAACCGCAGGAAGCCTCTCAAGTTCTTTGTAGGTGATTTGGTTTTCATTTGGTTTTATCCGCCAAAGGGAGTTATGTGTTTCAATGCGACTGAGAAGTTGGCTCCTTGCATTATAGGTCCATTTACGATCATTGGATGTATTGGCCATGTTGCGTATCGTGTATCTCTTCCAACACATCTATCTGGTATCTTCGATGTATTACATGTGTCATAGCTAAGAAAGTTCCTTAGAGATTCAGATTTATTAATTAATCCTTCTGAGCAACTCGATATTGAGATATCTCCAGATTTATCTATCGTGCAGTAGCTTATCCGCATTCTTGATTCAGAGGTGAGGCGCCTTCAGAGTAAGATTATATCCCTCGTGAAGGTTCAGTGGTCAGCTGATCCTAAAGACTGTACCTAGAAAACCAGGGAGTCTATTGAGCGCCTTTATCCAGATTTTCTCGCTTTACACGACGTAGGTGAGAATTTCTTTATTTTGTGCTTATCATATCTTGTTCGTGTGTGTACACCCCTACGCATGTGCATGCTTTTGGTATTTGGGTTAGGTGAGTTATACGGATTTAACCCTAAGGAAATTGCAGGATGCAATTTTTGTATGGGGAAGTCTGTAACATTCTGATTTTTCGATCAATTACCTGCTATAATAAATAATAAGTTAAAATATAATATTTATGTAAAATTAAGTTGGATACATCATTAGTTTGGTTATTCGACATAATTATTTGGGTGATTTGGTGTTTTATGGCTTGGTGGTGGGATTTAATCACACTTAAGTGATTAAATTGAGGCTTGTGTGACTAATTGTGAAATGTTAGCTAAAAAGTGTAATATTGAATTTTTGTGAGAAACTAGATATTTATAACATTAGAAATATTAAAAAATATTAATGTAAGTTGTAATATTGAATTAAAGAGGAATAATTTTTTTCTTATGTGGTAATTATTTAGTTAGAACTTTTTTTTATGGTTTGATGATAATGGATGGAATTATTTGGTTAAAAAAACAAAATGTTAGATTTTGGGGCTAACATTGGAAATTTTAGGTATAAATATGTAATATTATGTAAGCTGTAAAAGCCAAAATTTATTGTAATTAATACTAAATATTAAAATGTGTTTTTTGACATGTTTAATGGTTTATTAAGTTAAAATGTGTCATTTGTAATATTTATTTATTATGTGTTATAAAAGATTTCAAAAAATTAAGCGAAATGTTTAAATTTGTGTAAAATAATGCAAAAATTGTAGATTTTATTGTAAAAATAAATATTTTAAGTTCGTAAGCTTTAAAATGTTTAAAAAAATATTTTTAACAAATTTGTTTGGCCTTGTTGTGGTTAATCCATGGCTGTTGAGTGAAAATAGTGTGAAATTTGGTGCAATTCATGGTTTTGTAGGCTAATTGCATGGTTTAAGGCCTAATAACCCAACTAGTAGTTAATTAGTGTTTAATTAGTAACTTTTTGCTTTAATTTGGTTTTTGGTCTTACTATTCCTAAGGGAAATATCTGGAGACTAGAGAAGTACATTATTTTCATTGTTTTCATCTTCTCCAACAAACAAGAGAAAGAAAACTATGAAAATCTCTTATTGTATATTTTTTTAGAGCCTCAAATAACTATATTATTGTAATTTAAGTCTTAAGCAGCATGTAACACACTTTAAACGCTAATCTAATCCATGTTTATTGAAGATCTTTGATTAACAGTAAAATTCTTTTTGCATGTTTCAGCTAGTGCTTCTACAGGCAGAAAGAAGCCATCATCCAACCAAAAAAGCTCAAATAAGGTGTAATAATCTTCTTTTCTTGCTTCTAATCCATTTCAAGTGAGTGTCGACTCACAATTCTCTAGTCACAACGTGTTTTGATTGCAATCAATAAGTTTTACGATGAAAACCCTATAGCATGTTTATATAGTTTATGAGTTGTTGAAATCACGGCGAAAGCTCATCTTTGAGCTGATGCATCTTGCAATCTACTAATTTTTTTGCATGAACCCTTTTCCATTGTATTTTAAAGTTTCTTGTGACTGAACCTGCAATCAATAAGTTTTACAATGAAAACCCTATAGCATGTTTATATAGTTTACGAGTTGTTGAAATCACGGCGAAAGCTCATCTTTGAGCTGATGCATCTTGCAATCTACTAATTTTTTTGCATGAACCCTTTTCCATTGTATTTTAAAGTTTCTTGTGACTGAACCTGCAAAGTATCAAGTGAATTCGAGCACATTTGGTCAATCAAACATTGCCTTTAATTAGCAACCAGAGCAGGATGGTCACCTGCTCCAAAATCTGTAAAGTGGTTGACCCACTTTGCTCCTTGGGTCTACTTAGGGGTCGATCAACCTAGGTATTTGGTAGAACAACCTAAGAAAAATTGCATAGGGATAAGTTCTTGCATCTTTTGTCTTCTTGTGGCATTTTTTCGTGCTTGATACTTGATTTATGTGTAATTTTATGAGCTTAGTCCAACTTGGTTTGCCTCTATGCTACTTGTGAAACCAAGTTCATGTTATAGTTAATCTAAATCCGAGTTTTTAGAGTTTTTGTGATTTAATTAAGGTTCCTTGTTGATGATATTTCGATGACCTTGTGGACACATGCACGTTTTCAAAACTAATTTTTCAATATATAAATATATATCAATTTCCTTATAGTTTTGAGGCTAAATGAATTTATAATTTTAGTCTTAACATTAAATGGCCTTAAGAGAATAATATAAAATCTATTTTCACAAATATGTAAGGAGTTACGAATGAAAACAAAAGGGTTTCGGAAATCGTTTTATACTTGTTTTCGAAAATCAAATATTTTCTTATATATAAACTACACTTTTCTGCACCCTTTGAGATGACGTATTGGACATTAAACGATATCGTAAACCCCGTGGTATGGTACATGATGGTGTACAAAATCGGTTAATCCTATATCATCTAATTGAAGACGTTGATATGTTGATTCTGGTAATTGTTAATTTTTATTGTTTTCCATTATGGAGCTGACTAACTAGTCGTAAACCAAGAGTGCGAACATGTGGTATGGGACACATTGTTAACACTTCTTGGGTTATTGTCCGAAAAGCCTATGATACACATCATTGTTTGTTGAGACAGTACTAGGAGCTATAGTCTCATGCATATGAAAATGCATACGAAGTTAGTTGTTGTTGATGGCCGCGGTCATGTATGTATGAAAATGTGTTCGAAGTTGGTTATTTGGGACTATGGTCCCGTGCGTATGTAAAGTACGTACAAAGTTGATTCTTATTATTGATCGACATAGGCCTAACACGTCGAGTTGGTACTTGGCTAAGCCCGTTATAGGCTAAATGCACGTACACTTCCTTGTTGTTTTGGATCCAAACCATTAATTATTGATTTGTCAATCTAGACTGTAACGACCCGGATTTTGAGCGACTTTGGTTATCGACGTAAGCACGACGTCGATAACCAAAACATCGAAAAATCCCGGTAATTAATGAAAGAAACTAGAGGGTGAGAATAGATAAGATAGAAACTTAGAATAGAAGAAGAAGAAGAACACAACATCTGAGTAACACGAATCTCACAGCGGAACGAATAACATATAGCATATAACATAACTTTGAAATATAACAGTTATATATACAATAGCACTTATCAGAGTACAACACTTACAACACAGCGGGAATAACTATAGCTATATGATCTTGAAGCCTCCTGCTCCAAGCTCTCCAAGTATATCTGTAAATCCCGACTACTTGACTGCCCGTACAAATTTAGGCACCCAAGAGTTTAGGGAAAACAACAAAGTAAACTCCGGGTCAGTCATGGGACTGGTGTGAGTAAAATAGTTTAAACAGGTATATGAACAAGTAAACGATATCTCATAAGACCACGCCGCAGAGCGGAACGGGTTTTTCCTTATGAGAATCCAAAATATCTTTATATCAAAAACCTTTTGATATTATAGTAATGTCTATGTACAAATAGATATCAACTAGCAGAAACGCTTTCATCTCACGTTCTACATATATAGTATACAATCAAAATCGCAAGCACGTATTGGGTAATGGATTTCCAACTATGACAAGGTATGGAACCACCTTCCGATCAGTGTACTCTAGGAACGATACACTGGAGTTCAACAAGAACATCTTGTAACTCAGCCACACATGACCGACCACTCATTTCGCTTGAGTGTATCGAATGTATATCACCAACGGTTGGGATCAGCAACCGTTCCCGTGTATATATGGGACAGCATTGATAGATTTAAGAAACAAATGAATATTCTCTAAATAGGTGATTATACACCCTACTTCGGTGCGACCGACTTAGCCATGCTGCCTGCCCGATTTCTGTCATTTACCGGATGATGAGGCTAGAAGCTACGCTTTATCATCACATCAGATTCACTTCGAATGCCACATTGTCAGATCCATCGAAAACCACTAATTGACATCTACAACCATACATTACGTGTCAGCTAAAAGAAGTTTCCTTCTCCGCTTCCACTCTTGGTACGGTTGAAGAAATCAATGTACGTGACCTTTCTGGAAATACTCTGTCAGACATTCATCAACACAAGTCATCTTCATTCACTTAGAATGTCACATCGTCATACCCGCCAAATCACAAATTGACTTATCCAAAAATAACACGGGTATACAGCTAAGAGAAACGAATTCCTCCGCCACCAAACGTGAATACGTTTGAACAGATCAACTTACGCGATCCATTGGATATACTCTGTCAGACCTTCGTCCATACAAGTTGTCCTGGGACTGGACAAACCGAAGGTACTGTTCTGTACATCCATCTTAGTCACTGTTATCTAAGACTTATACAACAGCCCTTGCATTTTACTCCGTCTTCAATTATCTTTGGCATATATGATTCACAACGCTTATGCCAATACAGAGTGGTTCTTTGGATAATAATCCAACCGGTCTCTCCATATTAACAACGTTAAAATGGTTAATACTTCGATAGTCTGTGAGCTAACTATCAAAGGAAAACAAGTGTGCAACCAACGATATTATTTCCAGATGGAAATTATATCGATCAATCATCATTTAACATTTAACTCTTTAGTTCATAAATTTACTTATCTCCTTTTCTCTATATTTTTCTAAATTCTTATTTTATGTTATCAGAAAACATTTCTGATTCTTACTTGGAAAACATTTCCAATTCTTTACAATCAAACCTTATCATTTCTTAGTTAAGAAGGAAGTCAATCAAGTTGGGGTATAATTACCTCTCAGACCTTAACTGAACAACGTTATAACTTTCGAAATGGTCAAAGTTTATCTTTTACCCTTTAACAACTCCTTTACGTCTTTCTCGGATTCAATTTACGAATCCACTTCTTTATTGAAAACATTGATTATAACGATAACGTTATAATCCCTACTTTCGAATACCTAACTTAACATCTAACGTTTTATTCTTATATCGAATAATTAACCTAACGACTAATTTATTTATAATTAAATAAATCTTGATTTAAACACCGGAAAGTATAAGTACTTTCCCGAATTCGATATAATCGAATTCAACGATTAACTCTATTCGAGAAATCTTTATTTGATTAACTCTTCTTCGAATACCCAATATTCGATAACTCTTTCCTCTCGAATAAACTATATATTCGATTAACTCCTTTCCTTTCAAATATCTCATGTTTGAAAATCTCACTTTCGAATAAACCATATTCGAAAATCTCCTTTCGAATATATTCGATCACTCTCACTTCGATCAACTATAATCGACAACTCCTTTTGATGAAACTAACATCGATAACTCAACTTGATTACTTAACTTGGTAACTCAACTTGATTACTTTAACTTGCTAATCCATTTTGATTAACTTAACTAACTTCACCCATTTGGTTAACTTGACTAACTTAACCCATTTGGTTAACTTGACTAACTTATTTGACTGATCTGGTTTAACTAACTCATTTAACAAATCTGGTTTAACTAACTCATTTAACAAATCTGGTTTAAATAACTTAATCAAATTCACTTTCATTACTCGACTAATTCACTTTGGTTTAACCTAACCAATTCAATTTGATTACTCTTAACTTGCTAATTCCATTTGATCAACTCCTTATTTATTTTCCAATAAATATTCCTTTTATAAAATCTTTTGATTTTATAAATAAATTCCCTTTTTAATAATTCTATTTATTCCCTTAAATAAATAATCCCTTTACAAATTCTATTTATTTATGTCTAAATAAATATCTCTTTTTAATCTTTATTTATTTCCTTAAATAAATAATCCCTTTTCAAATTCTATTTATTTATGTCTAAATAAATATCTCTTTTTAATCTTTATTTATTTCCTTAAATAAATAATCCCTTTTCAAATTCTATTTATTTATGTCTAAATAAATATCTCTTTTTAATCTTTATTTATTTCCTTAAATAAATAATCCCTTTTCAAATTCTATTTATTTATGTCTAAATAAATATCTCTTTTTAATCTTTATTTATTTCCTTAAATAAATAATCCCTTTTCAAATTCTATTTATTTATGTCTAAATAAATATCTCTTTTTAATCTTTATTTATTTCCTTAAATAAATAATCCCTTTTCAAATTCTATTTATTTATGTCTAAATAAATATCTCTTTTTAATCTTTATTTATTTCCTTAAATAAATAAATTCTTTTACTTTTATTCATCCCCTAAATAAATAAATAATCCATTTAATCTATTTGTAAATGTTCTACAAATATTCCCTATTTATCTCTATTCGATTTGCAAATGGTTTACAAATATTTCTCCTTCTATTTATTTTACAAGTATTCCCTTTATATTTGTTTTAACCAATATATTTCTTTTATATTTGATTTACAAATATAATTCCTTTATATTTGATATACAAATATAATTCCTTTGTATTTCTATTTATAAATATTCCATTTATAAATAAATCCCTTTTATAAAATCTTTTGATTTTATAAATCTTTTCTCTTTTATAAAATCCTTTGATTTTATAAATAAATTCTTTTTCAATATAACATTGAAAATTTCCTTTTTATTTATTCTATTTATTTTCCTGAATAAATATCCCGTTTATTTCTATTTATTCAAACCCTAAATAAATATCCTTTTTAATTCTATTTATTTTCCTGAATAAATATTCCTTTCTATAAAATCCCACGATTTTATAAATGATTCGTTTTCAATATAGTTATTGAAAATTCTGTTTTCTATATTTCAGTATTTCCTATGGTATTTAAACAACCAAATGTCAATGATCAATATTATCCAAACATATAAAATCAATAACAGATTATATATCACAATATATAAATAACAGAAAAATAAATGTTGAGGAATCCAGTTGGATTCCTCCAACCTGTTTCCCTGCATCCACAGCTGTTACACAATATAATATCTATTTCATTTTGAAATGAAATATCCTGCTGTACAGAACTATATTTGATTAACGATATACAGATTAACTACGTTTTCAATCAAATCTATTTAACAGTCCAATACAATCAACATACAGCAGTCAATCAAATAAAGTACAATTTATATAAATATAAATTAAAAGAGTTAGTGAGTTTCTACTCACATTGTCCGTAATCGTAAAATAACGAGTTACAGTTTTGATTTGTCCATTCAGATGTTTATTCCGTCGTTTCTTCGTTGTCCATGATCCCGACCGTATCCTTCTTCTTAGATCAAACTTGCGATCCCTTTCGATTCTAATTTAGTTTCCAATTTTGAAATCTTCAGCTATGAAATACTCGACTGCCTTTGTTTAGGAAAACTCATATACCCATAAGTTTTAACACTTCCCTCCTCTCACGAATGCTGACCCGAGCCTGCTTCTAACTACCACCTTCTCCCAGTCCTCGACTACATGCTTTGACCATCAACATACCCATTCCAGAATCAACCCAAAATGATTTTCTGTTTCCACCCATAGTCCATCCCCTTTAAAATTAAAACTCCATTTCCAGTCAACTGCTTTCACCATCCCCAAGTCAACAGCCCCGATTTCACGAACAAGCCCACCAATACAGTAAACCAATTCAAACCCGTTTTAAAAACATAAACTTGCTCACGTTTTCGAACTACACATACATGAAGGAACTCACCGTCCCCTCCATTGTTTTTCATCAGCTCCAAGACCACTTTCCTGGGACCCCGTCTTCATCTAAAACCTTGCGATCACACTGCTCTTTCTCCTTCAAGCCAATTCGACACAGAAACGAATTAAAATACTGTACCCTTTAAGACGCAGACCGATCAGCTCCTCACTCCATCTTTACTTCACAGACCCTACTTCGCCATTTCATCTCAGTCAATACCCCATCTTCCCTTTCTGCCCAGCTCGACCACTCCCATTTCTCGTTCCTGTTCCCTTCGGTTGAACACACCTTCACCGTCACGCAAGTAAACAGCTCGAATATCTTCTCGCAGCTGAACAACCCGCATCCTCCTTCTACAGACCAGACCGCCTCAAAGAACTCCACGCTTCACCCATTTCAGTTCGAGCGGTTCCAACGTAGGTCACCACTGGAGAATTCCGTGCCTTGCGAGATGTATACGAGGATGAAGAACTCGGTTTTCACGAGTTCGAATCTATATAAAATAATTAGTGGGATTTTCTTTGATCGAAGATCGTTTGAGAGGAATTATCGTTGCTTAAGCTGGCGGCTACAAATGAATTGAAGAAAATATCTGCTTAGGTTTTAGTTGGAGCTTTAGGGTTATTATATAGTGATAAATGTATAGCACGTGGACCCTTTGTTGCCACACAAAAATGGTTTAGCGTTGGGGATGTGTTTGGTCTTCGTTTTGAAAAGGAGTGGTGACCATTCAAGGGAGGCGTGGCTTATACATGGTTGGTGCTACTCTAAGTGGTAGGTAGGACGTATGGTGGATGACAACGGAGGGGTACGTGGCTTGTTCTTGTTCATAGAAGATAATGTAGCCGATATACATTCAGTTTTGTTCACATACGAACAGCTCTGGACAGAAATAAAAACATCATCGTGATGAGCGAGGTGTTCCGACTTCAGAAATATAATAATACCGGTAGATGGACTCATATTGTGAAACCCCGAAATGTCGATACAGGGTGCCAAATACCCCAAATAAAAAGTTGCTTATTAAATTAATTAAAAATTACCATAAAGTTCTAAAAATTAAATTACCACTACTTCCCAAAAGAACCCTGTCTAAATTCAAACCCGATCTCTAGTTATTTCGAATAAACAGTTATGGTCGATAAACGAGTGTGAAGAGTATATTTTTCAAATGAAAACAATATTGTTTTGAAAATTTAAACCATTTTATACGTATTTGACTATTTATTTATATTGAATTTGGACAATCGAGTATATAAAGATTTCGCGTATACGCGTCATGAACGTAAATTCGAAGTTTTAATATACTGGATAGATATAGAATCACACTCTAGTCGCCCAGAGATGATTCTAGTAATGCGGCCGCATTATCAATATTTATGTTCGTGTTTTGAAGGTGTGATATCTATATATTTCCATTAGACTGGTGTGAGAACCAAAACTTATATATGATTATTTGTTGTGAATTGGCATCAAAAACATGATTTTCTGTATATATGTATCAAAATTATGAATTTGAAACTCTAATTCACTAATTGATTGATGTTTGTGTTGCTTGTTTATTTGTTTGATAATTTTGAACCATTTAGCCTAATTGTATCAAATATTGAATTGTATAGAAAATGGGTCGCATTTGCTTGCATATACAAGTACTTACATTGAACAGGTCATAGCAAGGAGGCTAGAGCAGAAGAATAAAATTTGTTTGCCTGACAAATAGGTACATGTTTACTATAATTTACTGTTTTGTTTGGGTGATGATGATTTTATGAGCCTATTGGCTAGCCGCTTGGCTTTTTCTTTTTCTTTTTGAGATCAGAAGGCCTATATGGCAATTTCGGGATTTTCCCGGTGCTCCCGGTGCAAGGGAGGATATGGCGAAATTTTTCGAAAATTTAGGGTGTTAGCCAAATTTTTGAAAAAATTGAAAAGTTCTTAGAAACTGAAAAGTTGAAGAACTTAAGCCGTAATCAAAATAATGGAAGTTGAGTTGAATTGTTAAGAAACTTTCGGCTTTGTTCCTTTTCGGGGACGAAAAGTTTTAAGTGGGGGAAAATGTAACAACCCGGAAATGCGAGCCAGTTTAAAATTTTTATTTTGGCAATTTTAGTGAATTTGGAACATTTAAAATGAATTATTTTAAATAATAACGACGAGAAATTTATTTTGAATATAATTCAAACATATATATTTATATATATCGTCGTTAGAATATAAATAATTATATATAATTATAAAAGAAATTGAAAATGGCGTGGTAGTTCGATAACTCGATTTCAAAATTCAAATGAATGTACCGGGTGCAAAATAAACCAGATTTTAGTGAAACCAAAAATAATGGAATCTAATTAAGAATATCTTTCCCACGAATCCGGAAAATCAAAATTTCATAGCGGGAATCAAAAGATATGTCCAGTTGAAAATTCAGAATAGTCGCTATGGAATTCAAGCCCTTAAAAATAGCCATTTTGCAAACGACCTCGGATTTCGACGAAACCACTTTTGTTGGGTCTGTGATGTCAAGTTATTGCTAGGTTTCAAATTTCATAATTTTTCGAATCAATATGTGAGCATGGCAAAGAAAAACGCGTTTGACCAGTGTCAGTTGATTTTAATCGACTGGAAAATGGCCATTTTTCAAACGGTCTCAGAATTTGACGAAACTAGTTTTGTTAGGACCGTATCGTCAATACGAAGCTAGAAAATATTTTTTTGGAAATTTCCGAGTCCGTATGTGACCCCGGTAATTTGAAATGTACGTTTAAAATTCAGTATAATGATTTAAATGTAAATTCAACGGAAACTGATCGAAACGATCGAATCAGCTTACGATACATATCCCATTGTGTTCGGAATCAGGGTAATTAGCTGGGAATGATAGGCGGTGGGTTCGATTTCGAGGTCGAAATAAAAAGTTACTTTATGGATTTAATATAAAAATTAAATTATATAAATATATATACACTCACCCTATCCTCCCTCTTCTCTCTCTTCCCTTACCCCAGTCAAAACCCGATTAAAATAAAAAAAACCTAAAAACTAAAAATCGCGTCGCCTACCTCGATCCCCCCCCATCGCAGCGCCGCTGATCCCCACGACCGCCGCCTAGCCGGAAACCCCCCCCCCCTCTCCTCGACGACGGCCACTCCCTCCTTCCTCCCCTCTCCAATTCGAAGCACCCAAACTCCCGAAGCCCCTGATTTCTGCGGCCGCCACCTTCTTGTGGCCACCGCCGACCGCTTGTCGTCCCTCCTCAGCCCTCCCCTACCCCAAAATTCGCTGTGAGTTCTTAATTTTGTTTATATATTTTTATTTTTGCTATTAGGTTATTAAAATCCGATTTTTTTTATGAAAATTATACGTTGTTTAAAGATTAGATTTGTATAAGTTGAAAGATTGGATTTTTAGAAGTTAAAAGATTTGATTTATCAAAGAGAAAAAAATATATATGAAAAGGTGGTATCATTAGAAATGAAAAGATCGTATTTTTAAATATGAAAAGATAAGATTTTTATCATCTTGAAAACGAAGTAAAAATACGATTTTTATCACCTTGAAGGCGATAATTTTTATATTAGTAGAAGGTTAAAAATATGATTTTTATTCATGTAGAGTAATAAAAATATAATTTTATTATATTACTAGCAAGATAAAAATATACTTTTTATCATGGAAATAGCGTTGTAAAGGAGTGGTTTTTACACATGTAGCCATGATATAAAAATATGATTTTTATAATATAGTAAATGAATAAAGTTTAGATTTTTGTCGTTCAAAGATATGATTTTTTATTATATATACGTTGGAATAAAAATTTGATTTTTAAAGTGATGAAATAAAAAGGCGAAATCTTTATATTTGAAAAGGCGAAATCTTTATATTTGAAAAGGCGAAATCTTTATATTTGAAAAGGCGAAGTCTTTGTATAGAGAATAGCGTGATAAAAATAGAATTTTTATCTATATAGTAGCGGTGATAAAAATAGAATTTTTATCTATATAGTAGCGGTGAAAAATAGAATTTTTATCTATACAGTAGCGGTGTAAAAATAGAATTTTTTTATATATAGTAGCGGCGTAAAAATAGATTTTTTATCTATATAGTAGAGGTGTAAAAATAGAATTTTTATCTATATAGTAACGGTGAAAAATTGAATTTTTATCTATATAGTAGCGGTGAAAAATAGAATTTTTATCTATATAGTAGCGGTGAAAAATAGAATTTTTATCTATATTGTAGTGGTGTAAAAATAGAATTTTTATCTATATGGTAGCGATGTAAAAATAGAATTTTTATCCATATGGAGTGATTATAAAAATGTGATTTTTATATACATAGCAAGAATATAAAAATGTGATATTTATATATGTAGTGGCTACGGGCAACGAAAGTGACAAAAGGCGAGAACAGTGATGATTCCCTACATTAGAAGTGTCGTGGAATTGGGATAGCTTCGGTGAGAACTTCTCACTCTAAATTTCTTTTTCTAGTTATATATATATATATATATATATATACTAGGATGCAGACGGTGCTTAGCAGCACCCGACACCCGTCGTCCACAGACCATGGACGGTTTGTTTGTTTGATTGATGTGTTGTGAAATTTGTTTGTGTTGTTGATGTGAAATCGATAATAAAATGTAGATGGTTGAAATAAATTAATTATCGTTAAAAATATAATTTTTAACGTGAATGTGAATAAATAAATATTTATAAACAAATCGGCTGATTTGTTTATATATACTGATTTGACTGATATTGATTGGGTCGATAAATTTTACACATCGCCCAACTGCACAAATAAAAATCTGTGTTTGTTGATTTGAAACCCCACACGGGTGTTGGGATGAAATTTGGCGTACACTAATCCCAATTATTTAATTGTATGTCGATCGATTAGTCGACAGGCTGTGTAAGCGTTAATTATTTATATTTGATGCTTATGCAGTTGTGTGGTGCACCTTGGATGATGGTTGATTGTTTATCATTGCTATTATATACATGTGGTGTATGGAATCCATATAATTAACATTATATGGTAATTGATTGGGCCTCATTCCAATCGGGAAAATAGTGAATATTATAAAAGAAAATTCATGTGTTGAATATAAAAATAGTCATGTGTTGACGATGTTCATGTGTTGAAACTATTTATGTGTTGAGTAAAATATTTTAATAATAAAATTTACATCTTTATCATATTTAAGATTAGGCACTACTTTACGGTTAGAGTCTGATTAGAAATCAAACGATATATACCATAATTTTATAAAATATTTTACATAACAAAAATAGTTGTGTGTTGACAGTACTCATGTGTTGAGATTGGTCGTGTGTTGAAAGAAATATAGATTCATGTGTTGAATGGAATACATATTCATTTGTTGAATAGAATAACGAATTTATTGAAATATATATATAAAGCCTTGTTGATTAGAGTTGCGCCATTTTGACGTGAACGATATTTATATCGATTATATTCGTTTTTATAATGAATATATAAAAAGTGGTGATTTCAAAATATAACGTTTTGAAAATATTATCATTTATATAGTAATGATATGAAATATTCAATTTTGATTAGAAATTGAAATAATGTTGAAATGGTTTCGAAAACGAAGTTAAAACGATTTATAAAATACGTTTTAAAAGGAAATCGACAAAATATATATAATATATATATATTATATATATAATGGCCTGAATAGCGCCGCGCTGCGGCAGTTCGTGAATTTCGACCATTGACTTCGAATTGATGTTGCGGGAGATCCGACCGTCGGATTCTCCTAAAATCGGAACCGTTGGGTTCGTATCGAAAAGAGCTTTCCAACGAATATTAGAAATTTGAAATATAACGGTTGGATTTGGTATTATGTCCAAATCAAATTTGGAAAAGGTCGTTGTAAGTGAAGTTCGATGGCCGTTGGTGGAAATCGACTGTACGGGCCTTGATAAAATTATTAAAAATATTGATAATTTGTGTAAAATCATAATATATGAATTGGAAAGAACTGGGATGAAAAATTCCACATTTGAAAGGATAAAAATATATTTTTATCGAAATGAACTAGTTTTGAACTAGAATTAAAATCAATTTATTTTTGAAATAAATAAATTGAATTTGAAAGTGATTTTAAAAATAATCAATATTCCCAATACGTGAATTGGACTGGTGTTGAATCGAAATTATCTTCGGAATGTTTCGATATTGGATTCCGGGATTATACAGATATGGTTATGGGAATTTGAAAGATATTTTATATCGTTATTTCGAATATGATATTTGTTGGTTTCAGGATTTGATATTGAATATAAGCCGGTATATTTTCTATTCAGAGCCTTGTATTTAATATCAAATGTGATTTGGGTTTGTCGTGAATGGTGTCTTCATTAACACTGTTCTTAAGCCCAATAGAGAAAAAGATTAAATCTGTCTATTTAGATTTAATGAAGTGTATCAATTAGATAATATTTAATTGGAATTGAATTTGAATTGGTTTTTGGGCTTATCATGAACGGTGTTTTGAACAACACATGTTCTTTAACCCGATTAACAATAGAATGTGATTTTGGGTTTATCGTGAATCGTGTTTTAAATGACACTGATTCTTTAACCCAATTAAAGACAGGATATTGATTTTTGAAAAGATTAAAACTAAGTGGAGTTTTAATGAATCTTTAATTAGATTGAAATTTGAATTGATAATTTAAATTATCAAATCTTCAAGGTGATCGAGAATGGAGTACCACCAGTTTTTCTCCACAGCGATAGTTAAATCTTTAATTAGATTTAAACGTGAAATGGTAATTAATTTTACCGATAACACCGTGGTGTTAGGTATGGAGTATTACCAGTTTTTCTCCAGGGGATGAATAGGGTGGGATGGGGAAATAAAACAAATAATTACATCGGTGTGGTTCGCTAATCCCGACTAGTTTGAAATGATATCCAAAGGAAGATTAAAGAATAAATTTAGAAGAATTTATCTTAGATAAAATAAATGGGAACCTTTCCCTAAGAATGTGATTTTGTGAATAAAAGAACATTCTGAATTGGAATGAGGCATTTGTTGTGTTTGTGTAACATTTGTTTATCATATACGTGGGTTATTCAGAAAGGCCGGGTTTATACCCATTCTGAATAACCGATTCGACGAGATGTCGAAGAAGAAGACGGTGGTTGAAGACCGGAAGTCTTCACATCGTTTGGGTGATTACTGATGATCTTGATTGGGTTGTACACCCAAGACGAGGGAATCAGTTGGTGATCGCCCAGACGTACTTGGAGATGGATGGATATGCGAGGAAAGTGCCTCCGGTTTCGTTCAGACCCAGAACGAACTTGTAAATGGATTGTGTGTATGACATTGGATTTTATTCTGTGTTGATTGATCTCTATTACATATACATCTGTTTGGCGGCGGAGAATTTATTCTCTTGCTTAACGCCCTTCTCTGAGACGTACGAGCTCAGAGGTTGTATATCGATGAACATCAGTCACATGGAGTGAATTACCAGTGTGGCACGCATAAGTGGCAATTGATCAAGGCTTCTGTTGAAAAGCAAAGTCTTGTGGTTAATGATCAAAGCACGTCCTGTGTGGCGTAGCTTTGTGTATAGCGTGAATTCGCGAGCCTAACACCCCGGTATGAGTCAAAAACGGGAGAAGGACCCAAGGAGTGCACGACGTTTCTTTCTAGCTATGGTGGTGTCAGTGACCTACCAGCCCTGACGTATATATACTTTTCGCCTGTGTGGTTGTTGGATACGAGGCGCCTCGGATATAGGTCTGTAAGGACCGGGAAACGTGTGTTCAAGAATTGCCAATCCTCAAAAGTAAGAGAGGATCGGCCTTGGAGGATCCTGGGATTGCTGTGTGCGGTCCCGAGGCATTTGCTAGAGTGTCTCGAATCGGAGAGGAGCTTGCCCCTTGCCTCGACTCATGACGGAAATCCAATTTCCAATTCGTGATATTGCGGTTTTATTTGTAGAGCCTATTATGGCGGCATGATAGATGGTACCCATGCCGCCTAGGATTGATATTTATGATTGAAATTGTTTTGACACTATACACTTATAATAGTATCAAATGATTTGTTTTAAACGTACCAAGCATGTTTGGCTATTATAAGGGAAAACCCTATCCTCCGGCTTGCGTTGCATTGTGTGATGGGACCTGAGTCTTATAATAGCTTCATTTTTCCAAAGAGCATTGCGTTGTTTTGTTATATGCACTTGTATTCTTGGGAGGAAACTCGTTCCGTGTTATACGGCGTGGTCCCTTGAATTACTCTCTTTTAAAGTAAAGTTTTGAATAACTGTTTTAGTTCTCACACCAGTCACATGACTGACCTGGGGTTTATTGTTTTAACATAAACTCTGGGTGCCCCTATTTTCCACACGGGCAGCTAGTAGTTTTGTATTTGCAGATTTATATTCACATGATCCTGATTTATAGCTGGAATGATGCTCGGAAAGCTCTGTATCCGTGCATTACTTCTAGTTGTGCTTTTGTATTATTTTCCGCTGCGATGTATTTAAATGTAATTTAAATCTCTGATATTTGTTGAATGTAATTTATTCATTTATACTCTGTATATTCTTGTATCTGATGGAATTGTTGTAATAACAATGAAATGTTCTTCCGTCTGCGTTCTGATTTGTCTTGTCCTCAACGCAATCCGGGCTTTCCTTCACGGGGAAGTTCGGGTCGTGTCATTTTACTTAAATCAACAGAATAAAATTTTGATCTAGCTACAGAATTGGTCAACACAAAACTGAAATAAACATTTATAGTTATACTGCATTTCTCAATAAGAAAATTTTCTAAAATATCGTATATATGCATAATATCTAATCAAGAATTGAGTAGAAATGCATAATTATGGGACCGAGATTTTACATTTTTCAATATGAATGATTCGAAAAACTTGCAGATCTATACATAAAATTCACAACATAAAAATTACATGTTTCAAATTGTACTATCCATATATATATCTTTCTTTTTATATCAAAATTACTTCTTACCATCATAGAAACTGCAGGTTCTAAGTTTTCCATTTTTATAACAAAAATTACTTTTGCATTCACTTCCGGTGTGCAAAATTAAGATCAATATTTATATCAACTTAATATGATCTTCGAGATGCATATTATTTTTAGTCGTTAAATTTGTATCATCATCTTGATATTTGAAAATATTCCAATGAAAATTCTTTTATAGACATATCAGAATATAATATCGCTTCTAGGATACTCCATAAACACCATTTATGGAGTTTTAATTTATATTTTCTTTTTTTTTGTAACAAATATTTTATCACCTTTAATTGTAGAAATCTCTTCTGGAGATATTTTACCATTTTCAACTATACAAATTTCCTCTAAAGATATTTTGTTATCACCGCTTCTGGGATGAACTTATCTCCTCTAGAGATAAATATATGTAAACTATTGATATGTCATATCAATATACAAAAATACATATCAAACCTTAAATGCAGTAACAAATTAGGTGCATTAAATTAAAACAAGATTCAAGAGAGAAAAGAAATCACTACTTCTGGAGTGTATGATATTCCTTCAGGGAACATATCTTTTATTTATGTAATTGCAATGCAAAAAAAAAAAAAAAAAAAAAAAAACTTTGACATCTCTTCTAGGATGTTGGATTTGCTACATAAAATTAAATCTCTAAAACATCACTTCAAGAGATTAATATGCATACTACATTTTCAGGATATTCAGTTAATATAAACTGTACATGAAAGATGTCAGTTAGATGAAACATATTTAGAGATTTTCTATTGAGTCCAATGTTTTTCGTTACATATTTTAATGTGTGTGTCTTTTTTAACTTCTTCTGGAAGTACAATATTTTTATGTCACAGCTTTTAAGAAAGCTTCGGGCTTTAGTTTTATCTTTCTCATTTGCATATGAACTTTAGGTTCTTTATTTGCATATGAACTTCAGGTTCCTCATTCGCATATGAACTTTAGGTTCCTTATTTGCATATAAACTTTAGGTTCCTTATTTGCATATGAACTTCAGATTCCTTATTTGCATATTTTGTTTACATCATGAGTTTTCAATTTCACTTCTAGTGATAAATCAATATTGCTATTGAGTTTAAATGCTACATCATTATATTTTATACCCACAATTCTGTTAGGTGTACATAAAAAAATCATACGTATTTTATCTTCAGTCTATCCAAAGAATCACATACGAAAAGTAATAGTAGATCGGAAAGGATAAAACTAGATCTACCATTACATCATCAATAATGTAAATAATGCATATACAATCGAATCTCCATCAAATTGGATTTGGAAAATTCAAAATTAGATCCACAAAGAAATGAAGGAATACATCTACACATATTTAGGATCAACAAAAAAAAATTAGATCTAAAAAGTTAGATCCATTATAATATAATCTGGATCTACAAAAAAAATATAGGAAAAGAGATCTAGAAGTTTGAGTCGGATCTAAAAAAACTAAAGATATGACAAATTCATAGATTCATTAATCTAATATTCTCAAATAGAAAATAACTGTGTAACAAATATGTAAATTCATGAATTGATATCTTCAAATAAAAATTACTTACACGATAGATCCATAGATATAGAATATTTTAAACAATAGCTCTAATAGAGCTTCGTGCTGATAACGTATTATAAATAATTACAATAATAAAGCCATTAGAAGAGGAGAAAGAGGATACTTTTTATTCATTCATCAATTAGTACACTATTTACAATACATAAGCTCCTTATATAAAGGCTTGGAAGCTTGGAGTAAAATTTATCCCACAATGTGGGACTAAACAGAATATGACAAAAGCATATTCACTCATATATATTACAACAAAATAGAGTACCACTCTATGTTTTTGTCATCATTTTTTTGTTGACTCTTCTTACTAAAGAGCCTTATTGGGAATTAAATCAATATGAACTTTTGTAATTGAATTTATTTCTACTTTTACTTTATTTGTCCTGCAAATAATCCAAATACCAAGCTTATAGCCATCAGCATTGTTCATTTTTCTGCATAATAAAGAATACAGTAAATATTCTAAATAATATAGATTCTACAAAGATAAAGAGTTACCAAATATAAAGAGTGGTTCTTAACTTCTTAATCATATCAGTCAAAATTAATATATTATCTATTTTTATGAACAAAAATAACAAATAAATTAATGGTAAAATAACATTTTAACTAAGGTACATGAAATGAATTTGTTAATATATCACTATTACATTTTTGTTGAAATTTCAGTGACCTTTTTGTTTTAATGAACCTTTGCATCACTACATGCTACATATTTTACTTTTATTGAGATTAAAATTATAGATATGCATTATATGCGTTTTGACATGACCAATCACTATCAAATATTAGTGTAATGAAAACCTTTTCAAGTATGGAAAATACATGGAAGAAATATTGTAAACGAACATAAGAAACCATAACATGTACACATATATAAATTTCAGACTACCACGTTTGCTACTAAAACAATTACATCTCAATTGGTTTAATAATATGTTTTGACATTATATTAAAGATTTTGTTGTATATAACGCAGTTATATACACAATTATATGATTTTTGTTTGATGATAACAACCAAATATAATTTTATTATAAATGTGTTTGGTACTGTACTGTTATATATATACATCACAGCAATGAATATTTAAATAAAATACGACTGTACAGAAATTCAAATATTAACACAGTATTTTATTTAAATAGAATATTTTATTTCAATATTCAAACAGTACAACTATTTGTAACTCCACTATTTATACATTCACAGAATATAATAGACAAGTTTGTTTGACAACAATAAAATGATATTTTATTTCAAATAAATTTGTTTATTACAAACTTTAGTACAATTCATCACTACAACACTTACTTTGCTTACACAACTCATATATACATTCTTTCACATTGACACATATGCAGACACTCAACACTGTCTTCAGTCTTCATTGTTAGTCCAGTCTTCACAGTCTTCTAGTCAGTCTTCAGTCAGTCCAGTCATCACTTGCTTACCTGTCACATAAAACACACACACACAGTACACTGCAATAGAAATAAAACAGAATACATGCAAATTTAAATTTTATTTTTAAAATTTTATTTGCCTCAGATTTCTGGTGTGTTTCTCATCATTTTTCATGACTTGATCTGATTTATAAAAACCATCAATCTGTGTCTAGACAACTTGTGATATTCACAGTGATACACTGTAAATACCACAAGGCAGACAACATATATCTCAATGTAGGGACAGGGACAACTCGTCTGATGGCTGCATGTACACACGTGTACACGTGTGCACTGCCACGCCAATCAGATTGCAACTGAGGAGTAGCCACATGGACCTGCTCAACTCAGTGCAACTGACAAGTCAAACATGGACAAGCCAGCATTCATGAAAGCCAAATAACAAGTCAGCAATGTAAAAAATGAACAAGCCAGTTCAAGTTCATGTCAAAGCCAACAAAGAGTAAAAATGGTCGACAGCTCAATGGTTCAAATGGTCAAGTTTCTCAAATGATCAATGCCTACATTCGAGGCAGGTTCATTTTTAAAGTGCAAGTAAACAAATACGACTGCTCACAAGCTAACAAGTTTTCAACAATCTCAAAACAGTGGGTCAATATACACAAGCCAGACTAAAATGGATAGTGCAGTTCACAAATAAATGATGCATGGTGGTGATGCATGGCAAACAAACATCATCAAGGATCATAAATCAAATGGTGCAACTCAGATTTAAAAATGGTCGAGCAAAACATGTATGCTCAAAGTAAAACAAACTGGGTCATGTAACATGCCAGAATGGTGCAGCTATATGGTTCAGGAAAGGAAGAGAAACAATGCAGTACTTTCATGTACAGGTGCAAGCATGGTGGTGCATGGTTCAACACAGTACATAATGCCAGCAAACACAAGTGGTCAGATCAGCATGGAACTTAGTGATAATTACATGCAATAAACATAATGGCAACAGCCTGGACAGCAAGGAGCAATACAGTTGCACAATGTGTCTCAAGAGTGCAAATGAATTCATATAAACAAATATGCATGCAATATACAATGGTGCAAAGAAATCTGGATATGCCTAGAGCATGTGTGCATGTATAACAGTTCAGAATTGCATGTTTCAGCAAGCACACATTTCAAAATGGCCGAGCACCAAGTCAGGTACAAATTCAAACTGAAATGGACAAGGCATATACAGGTGATCAATGCAGTGTCATATGTGCATAGTGGAACTCAAGTACACAGCAACAAAGTAGCATGGTGCAATACACAAAACAGTATGGCCGAGCAACAAAGTGATGTCCAGGTTCAGACAACAGTAAAGACAAGTATCAACATCAACATGCAAGCTAAAATGGTCAAGTTCAAGCCAACATAAAACTAAACAGTTTTTTTTAAGCCCTCAAGTTCAAGTCATGGTGTAGTAAAGAAAAAGTGAGCCGACACTAAGCACAATGAGGCATGAAATGATATAGCATGACAAAGCATATAAGGCAAAGATCAAATTTCTTCCTGGAATGCACAATACATATTTGGGATCATAAAATTGGCAAGGAGTTTCCAGAAAATACTCAAGATATTTTTTTTGGCAACAAATTGATTTCAAGAAAAATCATGCTTAAAATCAAAACTGGAAATTAACAAATCTTTTTCAAGTGGTCCAGGCAAACAAATACACGCAAGCATGGTTATGGGAAGATAAATCTCCCGAAAATCGAATATATTCTTTCCAGTTTTGTATCAAGACAATAAATCAGAGAAAGTTTTTTTTAGCAACAATTTAAAGGGAACAGTAATTACAAATTTCCAGTTTTCTCAAGATATATTCGGCATTGAATCATGAATCAATTACTCTATTCAAATAAGGCAACAAAGTTCACAGAGGAAATCAAAATAGGGAAGTGAAAAATTCATTCAAGCCGTATAACAAAAGGGGAAAGCACCAATCAGCAAATTAGCCGAGTCACTCATTGAAATCAGAGCGATTTTAGGATGTTATAATCCTATTTTTAACACACACAGATTCATCACAGGCAAGAAGGGGGACAGCAAAATCGAAAACCAACCCAATATTTCAGATCGAAACCCACAAAAAAAATCAATTTCAATTGTTTTCAAAGCAGAAAATTCAAAAAGCTCACAGTTTCGATCGAACCAGAGAACAATCCCAAATCGGACGAGCAACGCCACAAAGGATCGAGCCAGAGAGCAACTCCAAGTCAGACGAGGAAAGCCATCGAAGAATCAAACTTCAGAATTATCACAACGTCAACAATCAAGCATCGATTTGGTCTGGAGCAATTGAAGAAACCCTAGTTTCTAATCGCCGCCGCCATTTTTTTTCTCCAGAGCAAAAGCAAAAGTGATCGGGCAAATAAACAAATGGGCCGGCCAAGATAAAAGGGGGGTTTGGATTTGTTTAAAGGGGATGACCCCTTTAATATAAACTCCTTTTATTTTTATTTTTATTTTAAAAATTAGGGTTTATATTTTTGTCTTACATTCTGTTGTTTTATTTAAATTGTGTTGTAAAATCATTTCTGAACAGTTCTAGGTCTGTAAAATCTAGGGGGATTTAGTCAAGGAGTTGACTGTCAGTTTCAGAGTCTGTAAATCTGAGTTACGAGTTACAGGGTTTGTAATTCGGGAAATCTGATCTAGGGGTTTAGATCAGTCTAGGGATTTGAGCGTAGGGTTAGAATAGGAGCAGGGTTTGCGAGTGTACATGGTCTTGTATGCGGGATCTGTTCTATCACCTAGTAGAAACCTTAGAAATGCAGCAGTAGGCAGGGTTTTTGCCGAAGCTGGGTATATCTGTGTGTGATTTATTTTCTGCATTTCTGTTTCTGCTATATTCTGTGATTTGTCTATTATTTTAATATCCTGTCAGTTTTTCAATTTCATTTAAAAACTGTGAAAAACCCTATTCACCCCCCCTCTAGGGTTATTCTAGATCCATCAGTGGTATCAGAGCCTGGTAATTTCATTAACTCTAGAGTCATGGGTAACCCTTGCTGTCAGTCCACAGAGAGTCAGTCCAGTTCATCTCCAACTATTTTCACTGGAACAGATTTTTTAATTTGGAAATCCGAAATGGAATTTTATTTAAAATCTGTTGATAATAAATGTTGGGATGTTGTTATCAATGGTTTTGACATGGTAGATAAAGCTTCTAATTCTCGTGCTACACATATTCTGTATTCTCACCTTGATGATAATCAATACAGTCTGATTTCTCATTGTTTAACTGCGCAGGAAATTTGGACAGCTCTAACTACAAGATATGGAAACGACAGCTACTTCTCAAAACCCTCAACTGTCAACTCAGATTCAGATTTTTGTTCAACAGATGAATCAGCTGATAAAGACTCAACAGATGATGAGATAAGAAATTTTTCATATGAAGATCTGGTTTATTTTTGTGTTGATTTAACCAAATCTGTTGACAAACTCCAATCGAAAAATAAATCACTGAAATCTATAAATTCTGAGTTGACCAACAAGATAAATTGTTTGGAATCAAAATCGTCAAATGTCGTGAAATTTGAAAATTCTAATTGTGAAAATTGTTTGAAATTAAAAACTGATCTCGTTCATTTCAATAATAATATTCGAAGGCTTGAAGAAGAAATTTTAATTTTAAAAGATAACGAGATTGAGCTGAAAGATGCAAACAATTTTTTACAAAAGGAATTTATAAATTTCAAGGCTATCAAAAATTTCAAACATGAAAACGCTGAAAATGATAGTTTGTTGAAAACAGATCTGATTTTGAAAGAGCTTGAAATCGAAATTGAAAATTGGAAGAAACTTGAATCTGAAAGTCGAAAATATTTTGATTCTGAAATGGCTAAGTCCCAAACCAAAATCAAATTGCTTAATGATGAAAATTTGGTTTTGAAATCTGAGTTTGAAAGATGTAAGATCACTAAAAGTCGTTGTTCAGATTTAATAAAAGAAAACGATGATCTTAAAACTGAAATTCAACAACTTGAAACAATTTTATCTAAATTTTCAAACGGTGAAAAATCTTTGGATATGTTATTGAAAAACCAACTTTCTGTTGGAAATAAACGTGGTCTTGGTTTTGGGAAGAATAATGTTTTTGGAAAACAAAATTCAAATGATTTGAAAAATCCCTCAAATTGCTTTGGAAAGAACTACGTTGAAAATTTGAACTCTGAAAATTTCAAAGGTTTTTTGAATCGAAATTGTGATGAGAAATCGTTTTATAATAAACCATTTAAACAATCTTGGATCCCGAATAAAAATAAAACGATTTTGACTAAATTCAAACAGATTTGGGTTCCAAAGGGTACAAAGGTTAGTTCTGATGGTTTGTTATACAAACAGGTTTGGGTACCAAAAGTGGTAAACGTAGTTCAGAGTGGTTTTACAAATTTTGTTAGACCACTTAATTCACTCAACTGCTAGGTACCAGTGAAAGATGAGGAACTGCTGTGCTGAAAAGAAATTTGAAATCAAGATTGTCTATAATTCTGTGTCATTTACAGTTCCTTAGGCCAACATTTGTTGAGTTAGAGATTCTGCTTTACATTGGATTCTGGTATGATCTC
Source organism: Allium sativum (assembly GCA_030737875.1). Classification (NCBI taxonomy): domain Eukaryota; kingdom Viridiplantae; phylum Streptophyta; class Magnoliopsida; order Asparagales; family Amaryllidaceae; genus Allium; species Allium sativum. The sequence goes on from CM060915.1 coordinate 534,582,074, forward strand.
TAAACTCACCTTTGTATATTCTCTTTGTTTTTATTGTCTGTTTTTATTCCTTCCTCTATCTTTTTTTTGTTGTTTTTGATTTGACACTGCCATATTCTTCTTTGTCTGTACTTCTTAAACTTCCCGTTACAGAATTCATGATCTTTTTGAAAATATGCTTTATTTGTATAAAATCTTCGTGTGTTAATCATTTCCATATCCTGAATTTAATCTTGTAAATATCTGCAATTGTTTTTGAGATTTTTTATTTCTGAATTCATAACAGTGTTGATGTATTCTTGTCATATCTTGAACACTGTTAGTTTGAATTCTAAATTTTTGAAGATCTGAATATCTAATGAAATGTCACACATCTTTGCTGTTCTGAGTTTATTCTAATTCATTTTAGAAAAGCTCAAAATATTATACTCATTACAACACTCTGTTATTTATCAGTTGTGATAATTTCATTGATCTTCAGATTGGCTTGTATCAGTGATACATCTTGGAATTCATCTTTATTCATGATCATTATATTGAAATATGTTTGTTTGAAATCATCTGAAATTCTAGATATTTTGAATATCACACACTTTTTTTTAAATTGTCAATCTCGTGTGACTGATTCATTATATCCCAAAACTTTACATTGATTCATGTGTTTTCAAATAAATTATCCCGATCATGAATATTTTCAAATTTGATGTAAATGACCTGAAATTTCTCTTGGGCTTGTCGGAAATAGTTTTGAGAAATTCTTGAAAATGTTCTTTTTGAAAATGGTCTTTGAAAATCATTTGTTTCATGATTATTTGATTTGAATATATGTTTGTTTAAAATCATTTGAAATTATTGATTTATTGGATCTCACACATATCTTGAATCTGAAATATGACCTGGTGTGATTGATTCATTAAATCCTAATACTTTCACATTTCTTCAAATGATTTAAAATAGAGTATATTTGCAAATCTTGGATCATGAACCACCTTATGTGACCAACATCTTGACAAGTCTGTTGTGATACTGATTTCTCTGTGCTGATCTGATGCTGTTTTTCTTTGAAAAATGTTTGTTTTTGGAATCATGCTGCTCTGATTATAAGAAATTGATTTGTAAATTTTTTTTGAGGTCTGCTTGTTTTGGTATCAAAGGTTTATCGTGCTTTGATAAATAAAATTTGTGTGCTTGAGTTGCTTGCTTTGTAATTAAGTATTTTCTGTTGACTGAGGTACCATTTGTTTGCCACCGGGGTGTCATTAAAATCCTCGAGAAAGCAAGAACATTTGGCATCAGAAGCGCCTTATACTTGTCTCATCCATCTGTTCTGATTTTTCACTTTGTAGAGACACCATGTGATATCAGTTCAAAAGTGCTACACATTTTTTTTTTTTGCTATATATATATATTTTCCCTCTTGTCATGTATAGATCAGCATATTACTCTTGTAATTGATTTTCAATTTTAAAATTATTTATTGATTATTCTTTCAGAAATTGAAATCAATATCCAAATTAAACTGTATTTATAATTCATCAAAATTATAATCAGATTTAGAAATTGTGATGAATTGTGACTGCAGTATATTTCACAACAAGAGGAGAATTTTATTTAGATTTTCATGATGGTTAAATATTTATTATAATATCTTTGAACTGGCAATTATTTCACGACAATCTTCATTACTTATCATCCTTCTGCCATCCGTTATGATTTTATATAAATGTGGAGAGTTTAATTTTTCTTAAAATCATTTTAAATAAACAGTGAAAATATTTGTGATGGAATTGTGGTTATATTATTATTCAGAATTAGTGATAATTGAAAATTTTCAATAATCCAGGTACAGTTGGTCATATCTCATAATATAATTAATTTAGAAATTTATTTCACAGTCCATTTCTGTACCTACCACATTTCCTATCATCCATATATTGGTTTTATACCAAGGAGTGTTTTTCTTTTTAAAAGGTGAAATGATAAATATATATATATATATATAATAAATATATAAGTGTGTCTCTAACCTCATTTAAAAATCCAAGCTCTGGTCATGCATGGTTAAGAGACAACTTATAATTTAAGCTGCGACTGACCTCATTTAAAAATCCAAGCTCTGGTTATGCGTGGTCAGTGTGCTCTTAAATAAATAATTAAAAAAATATGTGCGCTAAAAACTGAAATAAAATTGAAATTCTCCTTGGTGTGTAAAAATCAACCTATCAATCCATCTCTCTAATCTGTGAAATGATTTGAAAATATTATGACGTATTATGATTTGTTGATTAATAGATATTGAGATTTGAGATTATTCGATTTTCTCACTTAAATTGAATTTTTAATTATAATCCAAACCCATCACCATTTTTGGTGCTTTAATCTTATAAAATTCTTTTGAAAATAATTGGGAAATATTCATATTTTTTTTATAACTCTCCTCATTTTTATAAAATTCATTGTATATCCGTCATTTTCTACAATGTGAAATATGCTACCTGTTCTTAGAATATTATGATTTTTGTTTGACTGATTGAATTTTATGATGACTGTTCTTCCTCTTAAGCTGATATAGTATTTGTTAGTCATTTTTCATCTATATTTTAAATTCTGTATCCTTTTTGATGATAACAAAAGGGGGAGAATGGGATTAGATTTTGATTTATGACTGAATATTTTATAAATAGTTTTTCAGTTCAATTCACTCATGCACAGTTATAGGGGGAGTTTCTGTTGTAGGGGGAGCATTTAAATAGGGGGAGTTCAAATATTCACGAACAAACACATTTATTATATACAAAATCTTTTATTTGTTTGTCATCATCAAAAGGGGGAGATTGTTGTATATAACGCAGTTATATACACAATTATATGATTTTTGTTTGATGATAACAACCAAATATAATTTTATTATAAATGTGTTTGGTACTGTACTGTTATATATATACATCACAGCAATGAATATTTAAATAAAATACGACTGTACAGAAATTCAAATATTAACACAGTATTTTATTTAAATAGAATATTTTATTTCAATATTCAAACAGTACAACTATTTGTAACTCCACTATTTATACATTCACAGAATATAATAGACAAGTTTGTTTGACAACAATAAAATGATATTTTATTTCAAATAAATTTGTTTATTACAAACTTTAGTACAATTCATCACTACAACACTTACTTTGCTTACACAACTCATATATACATTCTTTCACATTGACACATATGCAGACACTCAACACTGTCTTCAGTCTTCATTGTTAGTCCAGTCTTCACAGTCTTCTAGTCAGTCTTCAGTCAGTCCAGTCATCACCTGCTTACCTGTCACATAAAACACACACACACAGTACACTGCAATAGAAATAAAACAGAATACATGCAAATTTAAATTTTATTTTTAAAATTTTATTTGCCTCAGATTTCTGGTGTGTTTCTCATCATTTTTCATGACTTGATCTGATTTATAAAAACCATCAATCTGTGTCTAGACAACTTGTGATATTCACAGTGATACACTGTAAATACCACAAGGCAGACAACATATATCTCAATGTAGGGACAGGGACAACTCGTCTGATGGCTGCATGTACACACGTGTACACGTGTGCACTGCCACGCCAATCAGATTGCAACTGAGGAGTAGCCACATGGACCTGCTCAACTCAGTGCAACTGACAAGTCAAACATGGACAAGCCAACATTCATGAAAGCCAAATAACAAGTCAGCAATGTAAAAAATGAACAAGCCAGTTCAAGTTCATGTCAAAGCCAACAAAGAGTAAAAATGGTCGACAGCTCAATGATTCAAATGGTCAAGTTTCTCAAATGATCAATGCCTACATTCGAGGCAGGTTCATTTTTAAAGTGCAAGTAAACAAATACGACTGCTCACAAGCTAACAAGTTTTCAACAATCTCAAAACAGTGGGTCAATATACACAAGCCAGACTAAAATGGATAGTGCAGTTCACAAATAAATGATGCATGGTGGTGATGCATGGCAAACAAACATCATCAAGGATCATAAATCAAATGGTGCAACTCAGATTTAAAAATGGTCGAGCAAAACATGTATGCTCAAAGTAAAACAAACTGGGTCATGTAACATGCCAGAATGGTGCAGCTATATGGTTCAGGAAAGGAAGAGAAACAATGCAGTACTTTCATGTACAGGTGCAAGCATGGTGGTGCATGGTTCAACACAGTACATAATGCCAGCAAACACAAGTGGTCAGATCAGCATGGAACTTAGTGATAATTACATGCAATAAACATAATGGCAACAGCCTGGACAGCAAGGAGCAATACAGTTGCACAATGTGTCTCAAGAGTGCAAATGAATTCATATAAACAAATATGCATGCAATATACAATGGTGCAAAGAAATCTGGATATGCCTAGAGCATGTGTGCATGTATAACAGTTCAGAATTGCATGTTTCAGCAAGCACACATTTCAAAATGGCCGAGCACCAAGTCAGGTACAAATTCAAACTGAAATGGACAAGGCATATACAGGTGATCAATGCAGTGTCATATGTGCATAGTGGAACTCAAGTACACAGCAACAAAGTAGCATGGTGCAATACACAAAACAGTATGGCCGAGCAACAAAGTGATGTCCAGGTTCAGACAACAGTAAAGACAAGTATCAACATCAACATGCAAGCTAAAATGGTCAAGTTCAAGCCAACACAAAACTAAACAGTTTTTTTTAAGCCCTCAAGTTCAAGTCATGGTGTAGTAAAGAAAAAGTGAGCCGACACTAAGCACAATGAGGCATGAAATGATATAGCATGACAAAGCATATAAGGCAAAGATCAAATTTCTTCCTGGAATGCACAATACATATTTGGGATCATAAAATTGGCAAGGAGTTTCCAGAAAATACTCAAGATATTTTTTTTGGCAACAAATTGATTTCAAGAAAAATCATGCTTAAAATCAAAACTGGAAATTAACAAATCTTTTTCAAGTGGTCCAGGCAAACAAATACACGCAAGCATGGTTATGGGAAGATAAATCTCCCGAAAATCGAATATATTCTTTCCAGTTTTGTATCAAGACAATAAATCAGAGAAAGTTTTTTTTAGCAACAATTTAAAGGGAACAGTAATTACAAATTTCCAGTTTTCTCAAGATATATTCGGCATTGAATCATGAATCAATTACTCTATTCAAATAAGGCAACAAAGTTCACAGAGGAAATCAAAATAGGGAAGTGAAAAATTCATTCAAGCCGTATAACAAAAGGGGAAAGCACCAATCAGCAAATTAGCCGAGTCACTCATTGAAATCAGAGTGATTTTAGGATGTTATAATCCTATTTTTAACACACACAGATTCATCACAGGCAAGAAGGGGGACAGCAAAATCGAAAACCAACCCAATATTTCAGATCGAAACCCACAAAAAAAATCAATTTCAATTATTTTCAAAGCAGAAAATTCAAAAAGCTCACAGTTTCGATCGAACCAGAGAACAATCCCAAATCGGACGAGCAACGCCACAAAGGATCGAGCCAGAGAGCAACTCCAAGTCAGACGAGGAAAGCCATCGAAGAATCAAACTTCAGAATTATCACAACGTCAACAATCAAGCATCGATTTGGTCTGGAGCAATTGAAGAAACCCTAGTTTCTAATCGCCGCCGCCATTTTTTTTCTCCAGAGCAAAAGCAAAAGTGATCGGGCAAATAAACAAATGGGCCGGCCAAGATAAAAGGGGGGTTTGGATTTGTTTAAAGGGGATGACCCCTTTAATATAAACTCCTTTTATTTTTATTTTTATTTTAAAAATTAGGGTTTATATTTTTGTCTTACATTCTGTTGTTTTATTTAAATTGTGTTGTAAAATCATTTCTGAACAGTTCTAGGTCTGTAAAATCTAGGGGGATTTAGTCAAGGAGTTGACTGTCAGTTTCAGAGTCTGTAAATCTGAGTTACGAGTTACAGGGTTTGTAATTCGGGAAATCTGATCTAGGGGTTTAGATCAGTCTAGGGATTTGAGCGTAGGGTTAGAATAGGAGCAGGGTTTGCGAGTGTACATGGTCTTGTATGCGGGATCTGTTCTATCACCTAGTAGAAACCTTAGAAATGCAGCAGTAGGCAGGGTTTTTGCCGAAGCTGTGTATATCTGTGTGTGATTTATTTTCTGCATTTCTGTTTCTGCTATATTCTGTGATTTGTCTATTATTTTAATATCCTGTCAGTTTTTCAATTTCATTTAAAAACTGTGAAAAACCCTATTCACCCCCCCTCTAGGGTTATTCTAGATCCATCAGATTTATGCTAAAATATAACAGACGGTTGTTTCTTTACAATTGCAACAATGATCTAACATAATAATCTAGTGATTTACCTTTAATGCGATGCACTAATTCATTCCCAAATAATTTTCAGTTCCCAAATAATTATAATTATATAAAAAATACTGAACTTTAATAGCATAAGAAATAATTTACTTTAAATATGATGCACCAATTTTACTCCCTAAACTATTCAAAACTACACGGTTTTCTTAATTTTCTTCATGTGAAAGTTTATAGAACTTATATGTAATTAGTTTTGCTAGATTGGAACATGTTTGGATATAATGGAAAATCCATGAACGAAAATACCAAATGTATGTAAGAACTCAGGAACATAGAAAAACTATATTTCCCCTGTTAACTTTAGTTACAAATGACTTCATCATATTTCGTAAGAAAACATGAAAAATTATCCATAACATATGTATCTATATTATTATTTAACCATAAAAGCAGTAATAGAAGTTGGTATAGAAGAACCATGCAGATACGGTAACTAAATGGGAACTTACAATAATAATAAAAATGTTATAAAATAAAATAGAACAGATCATAAAAGAGAAGACATTAGAAAGAACATAAGAGATAAGGGAGAGACCTTTTTATTTCTCTTGATTCAGTGTACGTAATTCTATTACATTGGCTCTATATATTGGCTTTGGAGCTGATGTTAGCCTTACTCCTAAAATGTGGGACTAAAAATAATATGACAAATGCATATTCACTTATATGTATTACAACACTCCCCCTTGAATATGCATATGTAAAGATGGTAAGATTAATTGCCTCATTAAAAACCTTTTTATGAAAAACCCTATGGGAAATATCATAAACAAGGAAAAAAGTACAATTTTTATTTCATCTCCAGGAAACATATAGACAATGTTCCAATGAGGGTTGATACTTCTGGATCAAAATAATGGCTCGATAAAAACCTTACAAATAAAAACCCAGTGGGAAAAATATTAGTGAAGGAAAAGAGTGCATTACAGCACAATATATGCTCCCCCTGATTCGTAATGCATTATTCAAATAGTTTGGTGATGCAAGCTGCGCATACCAATTTTATATGTCATCTTCTGCAATATTGATTTTGGAAGTGCCTTTGTAAATATATCTGCTGGATTTTCTTGAGATTGGATTTGCTTCAATTCTATCTTATTGTTCTTTTCAAGCTCATTTGTGAAAAAGAATTTAGGAGAAATATGTTTTGTCCTATCACCCTTGATATATTCAGCTTGAATCTGAGCTACGCATGCTGCATTGTCTTCATAAACAATAGTTGATCGTTCTGTAGTTGAGGGAAGTTGACATATGCTTCGAATATGTTCAATTAATGATCGTAACCAAACACATTCTCGACTCGCTTCATGCAGTGTAGAATTTCAGAATGATTGGATGATATTGTTACCAATGTTTGTTTTGTAGATCTTCATGAAATAGCTGCATTGTTGTTTGTAAACACATATCCAGTTTGTGATTTTGCTTTATGTGGATCGGAAAGGTAACTTTAACACTCCTCCTTGAATATGTGTCTTCAAATTCTTGAATGCTCTTATAGTAGCTTGAAATTATCCCCCTTGAAAAATTATTGCTCCCCCTCATAGATATTATCATATTAAAATGATATTTCTTATAAGAGTTTGATACTTCAGGATCGATGTAATGCCTCATTAAAATCTTACTAAGAAAGACCCTATGGGAAAAATCTTAGTGAAGGAAAAAGAGTACAAAAACATATTTTCAATAATTTACTACATTAAATGTAGAATGATACTTCAGGATCAATATAATCTCTCATTAGAACTTTACTAAAAAAACCGGTGGGAAAAATCTTAGTTAAAAAAAAGTGCATACTTTTTTATATCTCAATTTCGTTATAGATACTTCTGGATCCATAAATATGTATCTCATTGACAATATTACTTAAACAAATCTTGTACAGAAAATAAACTCAAGAGATAATAATCTTTCCTCTTCATACTTCTGACGTTCATAATTTATTAACATTTGCCTCACTGAAACCTTCACGATGGAAAACCCTATGGGAAAAAACCAAAGTGAAGGAAAAAGTGTACAACATCACAAGAAAATTCTTAATGAACTTTTCTTAAAAGACTTTTGTGTGCATTTTCATACTTCAGGCATGTTTTCTTATTTAAAACACCTTTTGTTTGCGCTTACTTGCTATACACTTCGAGTGTTTACAATTTTGTGCTTTAATCAGGTTTGCACACTGAAATACATTTGTAATGAACAATAATAGTTTCATTGTAGCAATACTTATAAGCAGGAAGTAATCTACTCATCTTGAATTATATCAAGATTTTCATTACAACAATACTTAGAAGCATGTTGTAATCTATATTCTATGTTCTTTGCAAATTTTTTTATAATCACTAAAGTTATTTATGTTCTTCAGGAACCTGTACACTTCAATGAATTTTACATATTGCAACTATACTCAAAAATATATTAAATGTTTCAATACAACAATACTTAAAAGCAGGAAATAATCTACTCATCATGAATTATATCATGATTTTCATTATAACAATACTTAAAAGAATGTTGTAATCAACTTTCTTTGTTCTTTATATTCTATATAACCAACAAAGTAGTTTATATTCTTCAGGAACTAATATTCTTTCATCATTTAGTGTGATTTAACAAATATTCATACCTTCGAGGTTTATTCACTACTTTGTGGACTACAGGTCCACATTTCTCAATTAGAGAAGGATTCATGATGGCCAATCATGATTTAACATAAGAGCTTCACTTCTATAATTTATCATCGATGATTATATATTGTCAGTTCTATATATAATTTATTGAGATCTCTTTATTTATCTATTTTAGGTACCTAAACCACTTCTGGGGTTATTTGACAATTATGTCATGGATCTCTTCAAGAGACTCCTTAAGTGTTTCTTTAAGAACACTCACCTCCTTCATTTGGCATCTTTATTACTTACTTGAAAAGTGTCTCGAACTGACTTTTAAACCAATCTTTAAATGTGGTTTATGCATTTTGATTCTTCAGGGATTCAAATATATATTGAAGCAAGTCTACAAGGGATATTATTTATAATTTATTCGTGTGTCAATTATACTGATACTCAAAATGAAATTGTATCCCTTTATCCTCCCCCTCAATGTTGACAAACATCGTCACACTAAATAATAATCATTATGGGATTCTCATTTTGATCCATTATCACATTGCTGCTGGCAAGTATTTTATATGTATATCCGTTGTTGGAGGATAACCCTTTAATTAGTCGATAAGATGCATTCATTGTTTTTTTTATTACTTACTCTCTTTCATTGATCTAGCAATATTAGAGGAATTTTCTTATTATATAGGTTATTTGAATACACATATGACTTCAGGTCATTTAACATGCATATTAACTGCAATTTAAATCAATAAATAATATTTATGCATAATCTATAAAATATGCTTATAACAAACTTCAGGTTGTTAGTTAAATATTTACAGATATGAATATATAAATACGTGCGTCCACATATTATAAATTTGCATAGTCTTTTTCATTTGATTTAGTGATTTTAGAATAAATTATTACAAAGATCAAACTATTGATTTTAATGTATTGATCAATGTCATTATAAATTCTTCAGGATCGTATGATAATGTTCAAAACTTCTGGTTTGAAAACATATCGAACTTCTGGTCCAAATAAATATATGAACAACTTCAAGTTGTTAAGTTGATGGAGTTTTAATATCGTTTTTTAATTGTAGAAATCTCTTCTGGAAATATTTTATTATTTTCATATAAACGGATCTCTTCTAGAGATATCTTATCATTTCCAAATATACAAATATCCTCTAAAGATATTTTGTTATCACCGCTTCTGGGATGAACTTATCTCCTCCATACAAACTATTGAAATATCATATCAATATACAAAAATACATATCAAACTTTAAATGCAGTAACGAAATTAGATGCAATAAATAAAAATAAGATTCAAGAAAAGAAATCACTACTTCTGGAGTGTATGATATTCCTTCAGGGAACATATTTTTTATTTATGTAAACGATCATAGTTGATCCGGAATGACCTAAACGATCATGCCAAAGAATTAATTTCTTTGTATCTGTGAGCTTCTAGCTCATGTTTATAAAATGAGATTCAACTATGCCAATTTTGGTAAAGTATAATCCAGTTGAAATTGTACCAAATTTTTCTAAAATAAGCTTCTGGGTTTCAATTTTAGAAATAACACAAAGATATTCTTTGTTGTTTTCATTTATAATATCCATTCATTCTTATATCTTTGATGCCAAGCAGATTTCTTTTAGAATTGCTTGAATATAGTGCATTTTGAATGAATATATGTGTATCATTTGGTAACGCTATATGGGCTCTTCGGGGCCCTTCAATTATATTGGCTGAACCAACTATAGTTGAAACTTTATATGAAACATTTTCGGATAATTCAAAGAAAAACTTCGGGTTTTTCAATATCGTATGAGTAGTTCCACAATCAACCAGACATATATCATCACTTAAACACTGTCGATCCATACCTTAAGAATTAAAAGCAATACAGCTAGTTGATAACTGAAATAACTTATAAATACAGATAAATGTCCATGGGAATAAACTACTTATCATGTCCAACATTACATATTATTTCTGCAATTCCATAAGCACAAGCTAAAAAGAAAGGCAAATAAACAAAAGTTTCAACTAATACATGCTGAAAGGAAATGAAACAAAAAATCACATAGTTAGCTTCTGGCTACTTATTACCATCATAGAAACTGCAGGTTCTAAGTTTTCCATTTTATAACAAATATTACTTTTGCATTCACTTCTGGTGTGCAAAATTTAGATCAGTATTTAGATCTTAACTTAATATGATCTTCAGGATGCATATTTTCTTTATAAAAGTTTTCCTAAGAAACAATAAATTATTTCTTCTAGAAATATAATATGACTAAAACTTCAAGTTTTATCATAATTCATATAATGTTATTATATATTTTTAAATTGAAGCAACTTTTCTAGAAAGTGCCCCCTTTTTTCACATATACAAGTCATTTTACTATTTTTCTTCAAGAAAATAGTATTGATTATAAATGTAATGATCTCTTCCAATAATAAGTTTCTTTAAGAAATTATTTGTAGCATAAAGTTGGAATATAATGCTTTTTCCTCTTGTTAAAACTTTTCCTTTCATTAATTTTTCAAATCCTTTCCTACTATTGGTCATTTGCTATAAGCAAATATTAAATGCAATTATAGGCTTTTATGTTTTATTTCATGTTCCTCAATTGAATATGAACTTCAGGTTCCTCGGAACTTCAGGTTCCTCGGAACTTCAGGTTCCTCGGAACTTCAGGTCCCTCATTTGAAAGGTTTTGTATATGAACTTTAGGTCATATGAACTTCAGGTCATTTGCATGTGAACTTCAGGTTCAACCACTGTTGCCTTGTGTTTGGAAGCATGACCGTCTTCTGGTGGTCATAACGCTCCTTCATGGAGTTCCATAAGTGGATAGGATCTTTTTCAGTTAAATATTTAGATCATCGCGGATGCGGCATCTTAAAAAAAAAAATCAGAGCCTTTGCTTTGTCCTGCTGGGACATAGTATTACCATTTTTAATGGTATCCTCTAAGCATTGAGATTGTAAATGAATCTCAGTGTTCGACATTTTTGTGAACTACACAAAAAAAATTGCAGATGCTTAATTAAACAAAATTCACATATCAGTATACATGTTCTAAAATTAAATTTAATATATTACGGCACAGAATCATAAAAAAATTAATCCAAATCTGCAAGTCTTTCTCTATACATTTACAATGAACTAATTACAATAATGAAACGATAAAAACCGTCAAGGAGCCATACACCATATAACAAAAATAATGGCCACAGTAATACATATGCTAGCTAACAAGCAGCTTGCTATATTGGAAGATGAAAAAGCACATAAACGTAAGTCATACATGGAAATGTAATTCTAAATATTTAAAGCATCTCATCTTGCGAGATGAAGCATTAAAAAAATGAGAATAGGTAGTCTATTATTACAAAGTTGAAGTTGTACAGCAAGCATTAGATTAAATAAGAAGCAGCCTGCAGTTTACATATATGCATACCTATTATCAATGGATTCTCTGTTATTGAAGAGATAAAGTAGCAAATGAAGATTATTTATGTATGGAGTATGGGGTAAAAGATCCATATATAATATTACAAAAAGAAAATGAATGGATCTTCCTAAAAATATATTTGGTATACAATAATACCAGATCAAATATGAATAGGTGGATATCTAAAAACTACTAAACTAAAAATAATTAGATCTAAAAAGTTAGATCCACTGGAACATAATCTAGATGTACAAAAAAAAAATAGATCCATAGATCAAATATTCTCAAATAAAAAAAAATTACTTATATGACAAATTCATAGATGTATATATAGAAGATCTCAACAAATAACAATAAAAGAATCTCGTGCTGATAACGTGTTATAAAATAAAATAGAACAGATCATAAAAGAGAAGACATTAGAAAGAACATAAGAGATAAGGGAGAGACCTTTTTATTTCTCTTGATTCAGTGTACATAATTCTATTATATTGGCTCCATTATATATTGGCTTTGGAGCTGATGTTAGCCTTACTCCTAAAATGTGGGACTAAAAATAATATGACAAATGCATATTCACTTATATGTATTACAACAACAAAAAAAGATTTTAGTTTCGTCATCCGGATCAATCAAAAAATAAAGGAGATGGGTATTGGAGAGTAAGCTCATGGAAAGGGTGCAAATGAGAAAATTGATTAAATTGATTTCAATTAGCTGTAATAGTTGTAAATGAGTAAATAATTATATCACATTCATCTTAATAAATACTTTATAAAGATGGATGATAAACGAGTAACAAAATGTCCACCTGGTCAGGTGGAAAGTTAGCTGATCAATAAATACTTTATAAATGAGCAATGAATAAAAAATCAAAACAACCATATCATAACGATGGATGATAATTATAATCAATATATGAAAAATACATTATTTAAGTATGTTTCCCTCAATTGTTAACTATAATAAATAGAAGCACTAATGTATAAAAAAAAAATTAGCTAATGCACGTATGCTAATTTGTTCACTCACGCGTATCTTTATGTCATATTCCATCTACATTAAACCAACCATTTCTAGTCAAATTATGGTGATAGTATACTAAGCAAGAAGATGTAAAATTGGAAGGAAACAATGGGCAATGAATACGAAGTTTCCCTATCGTAAATCAGGAAAAAAAATAAACTTAGATTAGGCCAAATTGAATGGATACAAAATAACTATATAATAAGTAATAATGAAATAAGTCCAACATTATGTTTCTTGCAAACAACCATTAGCTTGGACAAAGTTATAAGAAAATAAGTATAGATTTCTTTTTGCACGAAAATTATGTATACTAATTTCGCATTTTTCATTCAATAAGAATTTATAATGTTCATTGTTCCTACTTCAAAAATTAGAGCGAAACTAAGTTTATATTAATTACAATTGCAAACCTTGACGTCCATGCAACAACTGTCAACACTGTTTCACTATATTTTCTGCTATTAAGATGCCATTTTATTAAAGTCACACATAAAAACAACATGTTTTCATCATTCATGAAAGCCTATATCTCAAAAAATATAAATAGGTCCAAACATATAAAAATTATATATTATATAGCTCAAGTATCATAACAACCTTAGAGCCTAATCTATGAACATAAATTTGATATCTTTAGACTTGTTAACATATAAATTTAGATTACATACATGTAGATAACTCCAAACCTCTTTCGTCAGATATAGTTGAAAATTCATTTTTAGCATGTAATAACATGACAACCAGTAGCGGAGCTTGGGAATCTTTCCAGATAGGGCAAAAATTGAAAAATGGCCACAAAGTCATTTCAGCTGGGTTAAAATTACATTTTTTACATTGGGTTCATAGATTTTGAGCTAGTGTCTGTGCCCTAGCTGGAGATACCGTGGCTCCGCCACTGATGACAATAATGAAAATGATCTCCATATCCATATGGAGGCGATGATTAAAATCCACATTCATTCATACGTGGTTATGGACATGGTTCTATTCTAATTTCTATGGACATTGCTTTATTCTATTTCATATTTATTTTCAATAATGATGGTTGAATAATTCTGGGACATCATAATTGTGTCCAAAACTTAAATGTCTTGCTAACAAAGCTATATAATATAGCAGCAAATTCATCTCGAAATGACAAAACCCGAATGATTACCAACCATAATTGATAAAGGCAGACAAAATATGTTTTGCCAAAGAATGAAAAAATATGTCATGGTTACTACCAAAACATTGCCATACAAAATACCCGACCTTAATAGATAATCAAAACCGTCGGCTAATTATATACATTTACTATTATTATCAGGTGATAAAGCATTATATATATATGTGCATTAAAGACATACAAACGAAACGTATCTAAAATTAATGGATTTGAATCAGATGTTGGAGCATCAGTAACAAATTAATGGATTTCAATAATGATGCTGGAGCATCAGAAACTTCATAACAACTAAAATGAATACGGAGTCAAAGAAACTGAAAAAAAAAAAAAATGCAGATGCACGTCCTTACACGTAGGATCTAAACTAAATCACGAAAGGATAAATGGATAAAGTCTTACTCCATTTCCTACTATTTAGAATCTTACCTCGGTAGCATGAATGGTGCTAATTCAATTTCACTCGTGCCATCCACTCCATCTCCAGCGTTATAACTTATTAATACCCACCTTCACTGATCATTAATTTCCACGTCAAGAAAACAATAAAATAAAATTAAAGATAAATGGAGAAAGCATCAAAAGAAGAGAAAAGCCCAAAATGGAACAAATACTCATGCACATGCTCGTTGGTAGCGTCGATCATCTCCATCCTGATGGGGTATGACACAGGAGTGATGAGCGGAGCAATGCTTTTCATAAAAGAAGACCTAAAAATAAACGACACCCAAGTCCAAGTGCTGGCAGGTATCCTGAACCTGTGCGCCCTAGTAGGCTCCCTCTCAGCTGGCAGGATCTCGGACTACGTAGGCAGGCGGTACACGATAGTTCTGTCATCTGTCATATTCCTTATGGGCTCCATTCTGATGGGGATATCACCCACATTCGCAGTCCTCATAACTGGGCGCTGCGTTGCAGGCGTGGGGGTCGGATACGCCCTGATGATCGCTCCTGTGTATGCTGCGGAGATTTCTGCACCATGCTCTAGGGGGTTCCTGACGTCGCTTCCAGGGTTTTGCATCAGTATCGGGATACTGACTGGTTACGTGTCGAATTATCTATTTGCGAAGCTGCCACTGGTGTATGGGTGGAGGGCAATGCTGGGGGTCGGGGCGGTTCCTTCGCTGGGGTTGGCGGTGGGAGTGCTTGGAATGCCTGAATCTCCCAGATGGTTGGTGCTGCAAGGCAGGATTGGAGATGCAAGGAGGGTTTTGATGATGGTTTCCAATTCCAAGGATGAAGCTGAAACTAGGCTTCAAGAGATTATGGCAGCTGCAGGTAACATGCACTGATGCACACATGCACAACACTGATGCATATAGGATAATACAGCATAACTGAAACATAATGCTAGATTGAATTTCAAAGTTATAATATCTATATGTTTCAAACTAAATGACAATATGAGAAGAAGAAAAAAGGGTACCAAAATTTATTTGTTTTAAGCTGAATTTGCCTTGAGATAGATAGTAAGGTTCAATATTCTTCAAAAATTAATTAGTTTCCACATCTCACTTTGTGGGTCATCAGATGATGAGAGGTCAGATTTTTTAACTACAAATGAAATGTTTGAATTTGTGCATTTTGTATGAACAAATTCATATCTAGTCGACTTGAAACAGATTTTTCAGTATACAGTAAAGATTTCATTACTAGTACCATTGTTAAAGGTTAGTGGTTACGCAATTCAATTTTAATGCAAAAAGTCATAACTAAATTCAAAACCCATGTAATCTGATTTGAGCTTATATTCATATGTAGTATGATGCAAGCTATCTAAAACTGGTATATAATGTACAACTAAAAAAATGGAGTAAAGATTTTACAATCTAACTTGAAAAAGTTTTAGATCATATGCCAAACAGCTACGATTTTAAAACCTAAACGTCAACACAGACTTTGTACCATATAGTATTGATATTTTAATTTAACTTCAAAAAAATCTTTTTTTTTTTTTTGGAAGGAAAGGGTACTTATATTACACAAAAAAGTTACAAAGAAGGATCAAGCTGTTTACAAATAACATCAACAACCTAGAACAAATACTATACAACCAAAGAACAAAAACAGCTTGATCCAAAGAAAAATTACCTTAAAAAACACAATCCACAACCGGCAATACACCGACACCACTACAGACGACTCCAAAAAACAGCATACACAACTCATTCACAACTAAACCCTGTTAAACAGCTTCAAAACTTTTTATAAATGCCTCCACTTCTAATATCCCCAGGAGTGCCACCATCATTTTTAGCCTTCTTTACCTTATGCAGAACTTGTTTCATGTATGCATCTAACGTTAACAGATTCAGTACCATACGCCAAACAGTTATACACGTTTGATTAATAATCTAGCCTACTTTTATTTGCAACGTCCATTTGTTAATATATATTTTTACCAATGAAAATGGAAGCATTAAATTAACAATAAAAGAACTGTGTGAAAACAAGATTGTATACTATGTCAAAACGTATCGTAACAAAGTGATCAAATAAGTTCACACTATTAACAAAAGTAATGAAAGCCAAATGATGTGAATGGATATAGAATGCTACAGGGTTCATGGTTTAAATCATAGGAGTTATAAAACTTCCAAACTACATTAATTTCTACACCAATGTTTTGTTTCATCTTCATTGTACATACAAGTGATATGAGATGTTCTTTCCCCAAAACTTCTTTGCTCCATCCCCACTTCTATATCGATCATTTTCATTCATTCAATAGTTAAGCCAACTAACATTGTGATTTGGGGAAATGTGACGACTCCTAAACAAGTAAAAATGTAATGGAGAGTAGGAAATAGTGGCTTTTGGCTTTTTCTGTTTAAATATCAACTAGTCATAAGTAAGTTCATGTTAATCAGAAGTATGGATATAAATTTATATTGCTAACTAAACACTACTATGATTTTCCAACGTTCCATTTGTTAGGCATAGCCGATGATTCGAACTCTGAAGTCCTTCACAACCTACCAAAGAACCCACAAGGCAAAGGCATATGGAAGGAGCTAATCCTTCATCCAACACCAACCGTAAGACACATACTGATTGCCGCATTAGGCATCCATTTCTTCCAACATGCAACTGGCATAGAAGCAGTCGTCCTCTACAGCCCAAGAATCTTCCAAAAAGCAGGCATCCATGGCAAAAACCAGCGGCTACTCGCCACCATAGGCGTTGGAGTAACCAAAACTTCCTTCATACTCGTAGCTTCGTTCTTCCTAGACAAATTCGGAAGGAGAGCTCTTCTACTGACAAGCTTAGGAGGCATGGTTGTTTCACTAACAAGCTTGGGGCTTGGTTTGACAATCGTTGAGCGTAGTCAGGAAAACCTGACGTGGGCACTTGTGATTTGCATCGTTGCCATACTATCAAATGTGGCATTCTATTCTATAGGGCTCGGACCAACTACCTGGGTATATAGTTCGGAGGTGTTCCCATTGAGGTTGAGGGCACAAGGGGCAAGTTTGGGTGTGACAGTGAATAGGGTGATGAATTCGACTGTTTCCATGACTTTTGTATCGTTGTATAAAGCGATTACTATTGGTGGAAGCTTCTTTTTGTTTGGAGGCGTGGCAGCGTGTGCTTGGTTGTTTTTCTACTTTCTTTGCCCAGAGACTAGGGGTGTGCCGTTAGAAGAAATTGAAGAAGTTTTCAGTAGAGGATGGATTTACAAGTCCAAAAACTTGAAGGAGAGTGAAATGCAGAGGGTGAATTGAATAATGATACCTATATAGTAGGATTTATACAGATCAGTATGGACCTGTGACTCTTGTTATTTGAATGAAATCGGTTCCAGAAACTGGCAGATGAGATGAGTGCTGTTGTATGTATAGATGCCGTGGGAAAGGATGCGTTAATAAACTATACATCATGTATTACTATTGGGATTATCAATGAAATTTTAGTTGCATACAAGCTGATATCAGCTGCTTTAGGTATTGTGATGCAGTTATTTCTTAAAAACTTTTTACTATTTCATGATTTTCCCTTTGGAGGGAGGACACGAAAATATTGTGAATGACAAAATAAAAAAAAGATAGACATAAACACAAGAGGTCAAAAATTTAGATTTAATGACACTTTTTAGTGTAAAATAGAAAATGACGATAGATTCTTGAAATTTTTTTATTTGCACTAAAAAAAGTTATTGTGGATAAATTAATTTTTTCTTTAATTTTTCTTCGATTAAACATATGTTTTATTTCATAATATGTTGGTTTTTATTTTTTTGGGTCAAATATCATCCTCTAGGTATGGAGGATCCTGAGGATTCAGGAGAAGACAACTCCCAAGATAAGGCCCTGAGGTGCAGGATCATAGCGCCTTCTAACGATGTTCAATCTGACCGATCAGATCGCAAGGGTCCAAAGACAGTGTCTCGTCTGAAAAACGAGTCACTTAGTCATGTTTTCGTATTTGATGTGGTGTATACAGAAAACTAGGCAGAATTCAGAATCGAACCATACCTTAAACATTTTCAAGTTGCATTGTGCTAAATCCAAATGGTCAGCAAGAAAACAAATAGCCAGTAGAAATCAACGTAGAAATAACTAATATATCAGCTTATAAATAGCTACCTGAATATGATTCCCTACGTTTCACGTATGTGAACCGTGGGACAATCCTACAGTTTACCAACATGAAAGCTCTATTTACAATCGGAATTGTTGTTTTACCCAAAATTAAGAATGCTCGAAACACCCGAAACTTAATCGATCCATTAATTTTAATTCGAATAATTAAATCGTACAACACCCAGTGAATTTCGGCCAGCCATACTTCTAATTTTTCGGGTGTTGTAGCATCCTTTTAAACTGAACTATGTTGACATACAAACAGACACGGAATGTTGAAACACAAATCTACCAGTGGAAACCTTCTAAATTAGAACATTGATTTAGTATATCATCTACCGATGGGCGAAGCATGTCTCCAAGCTAGTACAAATTAAGGAAAACAAAGGAAAATTGGTTAAATATCAAGTTTTACATTCCATTTGTAGTCGAATCTTAGAGTATCCAAAGCACGTTTGGAAGATACAAAGTCATTTTGCGTACAACTAAAGCAAACACAGCTATTTCCTCTCAAATACTTTATCATCAAGCAATTTTTGAACTTTAGGTTTCAATGCCACATCTTCCTCTTTTACCCACTTCACTGATTCAAAATCACCAGGTCCAATGCAATCAAGCTTCTCTGAAATCTCACAAAAAGTCTCCAAACCATTTAAATCTTTTTCCTTCTCAAAATGCTTTAATAATGAATTTACAGTCGCTACATCCGCTTTCCACTCTCCATTTTTAACCATATCAGCAGCTTCCTCCAACCATTTCAAAACCAAATTCATTTCTCCCTTCTTCATATGGTAATCAATAAACATTTCACATGTCCTAAAATCAAGTCTTCCCACTTCCTCTTTAGTCCTTGCGTAAAGAGAGTTGGACTCTTCAATCATGCCATTCTTTAAATAACAACTTAAAACCGTGTTGGTGAGCTTAACATCGTACCACTTATGAGCCCGCACCCACTCTTCGTAACACTCCTTCAATCCTTCGGTGTCATTCAATTTGCTAAGGGCTCGAAGCATCATCGAATAGCTCACGTTGGTGATTTTTGCAAACTTTTGTTTGAAAGATTTCCAAGCCCTTTTGACCCCTTCCAAATTTCCCATACTTGCATACAAACTTATAAGATAATGAAAGGGCTCTCTGTCGTCCTTATTGGCAAGCGCCTCAACTTTTTTTAATGCTCTTTCAGCTTTCTCAAAATCATTTATTGAAATGTAAATTGAAGCCAAAGTATTATAGGCACTCCACTGCGCAACAGTTTTTCTATCCTCCTCCATTTCTTGTATTGTCCTCTCGACTGATCCAATGTCTTTCAGTGCAGCATAGCTATTCATAACCATACAATATGATATATTTCCAGGTACTATATTGTTTTCCTTCATACATTGCAGCAGACCAGGAACCTTATCGTGTTGCTTTAGTTTTGAATATAGACCCATAAGGTTGGTAAGGACTAGCCCATTGGATGCAAAATTGAGTTCCTTCATTTTCTCTAAAAATGGAAAGATTTTGTCGACCTTTTGGTCTACACAATAGCAGCTGAATAATGCTCCGTAAGTTTGTTCAGTCTTAGCAGAGTCTGGAAGATTTGAGAAGTAATCCTCTGCGGATTCTATCCCATTGACCTTGTACATTAGGTCAATCCTTATTGCGTGGTTGGAGTGGGACATATTCATGCCTCTCACATTGACCATCCAGTCCATTATCTATTTAAAGGAAGAAATTTTAGTTAGTGTGAATTAGGAAAGATAGGCATATACAATGCAAGGATTACAGGGACCATGATAAAAATGTAACATGAAACTACCGATTTTAAACACTATTATTTTGTAAAATATATGTGTGCTTTACATTCCTTTTGTAAACAGAAATCGATGTCATTGGGATGCAAGTGTTCAAATGATGCACAATCCCACTGTAAATTTAGAAAGCACTGACATCGTAGAACATGGTTCCCATTCATGTCAAACAATGCTAATTTACCATTATAAAAATCAAGATGAATTTTGCCATCTTTATGTTGAAGTGGAATTATGTAAATCCAATTTAGAATAAAGTTTCAAATGAAATGAAGATGGATGACATATGAAATTTGAAAATTTAAAGATCAGGTACAATATTCAAACGTTTGTACAGCACAACTTAAGTAGCTTTTTATATATTTATGTTATTTATTTCCAAATTCTTAGAAAAACTTATCTACACTAATGCAAGTTGTCAAACTTAGTTATTTCAATGTGTATAAAAGCCCAGATGGTTTATTCTGATGCAATTTTTAAACACTAAGGGTGCGTTCACTTTCTAATTTTTAGTTTTCGGTTTTCGTACGTATAAAGTACAAACAATGCACAAATATCATGGAAAATGATCATTTTATAAAACAAAATTAACACACAAAATAAAAAATAATTTCAAATCATTTTCCGTATTTTAAGAAACAATGGAAGAAAGACGTCTACTTCATCCATCCAGCATCCTCCATCTCCTCCATCATCTCCTCTGTTTTTAGTCTGTCACCTCCGTTAACCTTCAAATCTTTGCATCTTTCAAAATTAACGTTGAAAACTCAAAACACAAAATAAACCAAATACTACCTAATATTTTCAAAGCCAATTTGACTGTCAATCAACCCATTGCACACAAAAAAGCTGATTACATCACTAAGCATAACCCTATGTTGTTTAATTTGGTTATCAAGAAAATATTCGCAGTGAAAATTAAACGACTCATAAGCAATAGTAAGAGCCTAGATTCAATCTAAAGATCCTATTCTGTAGGTGAAAAAATATTGAATGAATACGTGTATGGAAAACAATATACAGAAAAGTCACATATATGCTCTGATATGAATAATTGTTTCCATGCACCTAGACAAGCTTGAACAAATAGTATAGTATGTACTTCCACATTTACTGAATTTCACCGCTACATCAACATGACTAAATGCACATAAGAAACTTTATCATGCTCCCAATAGGCTATGTTTTCGCCAAAGGAGCGAAGGTAAATAGTATTACAATGACAAGAAAAAGGTCAAAAGACAGTAGCTAAATTGAACACTAAAATGGGTCTGGAAATCTGGTGGCTGATGAATGCACCGTTATGCATAACTACTAAGCCACAAGCTAATTCATTAACATTAGTAATATCAGCTCTTAATATCTAGTACTGGACAATAAAGTACAAACTGATTTAGCTGTTGTGCTGCTAAGGGCACCTCATTTTTTTTTCCTTTCTAATACCATGGTTAAAAAATACCGTAAAATTTGACGCTGTACTCTTCCTATCACAAGGCTTCTTAAGGGTAACAAATGAACCATTTTCTGCTATTTTGGTACGGTGAACAACCGCCGACTAACATCAATTTCCGCAACAATCAACCATCGTGCAAAACGACTTTATGCGGTGATTGATTGTCATGTGAAATGACTTTAGTATTAGAAAGCATATAAATTTTATTGTGTTTATTATAATTTGTTATACTACTAGAAAAAGGACACAATTAAAAAAATGTCATCAAGTGACTTAACAAATATTTCAGGTCCGCAATGACAATTTTATCCAATGAAGCTACAAAGAATAAAAGATAAAATGAAAAGGGAACAAGCTTTGAACCTCAAGAGCATGACTATATCTCTTATACTTTCTCAATTCTTTGACACATTTCATAAGCTCAATAGCTGTTGCTCGATTTCCTTGCCTAACCCATTTATTCCATGTTTTGTGCATGCTTCCATCTTTTGCTCCGCCTAAAACTGACAACCGTCGGTACAGTTGCCGTTCATCCGACCTTTTCCCGGCCGATGGCGAGGCCGTCGGTGAAGCCGATGTCGAAACTTCAAGAGTAGTCGCTGGCGATGAAAAAGGTCTGACTGTGATTGACGAGAGCGATGGAAACGAACGAGTTAGTATTCTTTTCATCATTTTTTTCCGAGATTTGCTCTAAGTCCCTTAGGGTTTAAGGGGGCTTTGCAGATTTGCTCACAAAAATATCAGGGCACGTGCCTTTAGATTTTGACGCGCAGGTTACATCACAAAAATTATGTTCACCCCCCGGGTCCTGGCCAATGACTTAAATTGAAATATTAAAAATATGATACCTTAAAATATATTATTTTGAATATTATTTTTGTTTCCACCATTAAATTAAAAATAATAATTTTTTTCTATCCACATTCATATTTCATATATTTAAATATTTTGATAATACTTTTTATTAGTCATATTTGTCCGTCATATATTTACCACGAATGATTCAGTTTGCCCTCAGCTAACAATTTGTCAAGCAAATTTCATGTTGCTTCTCAGAAAAAAATTAACGAGCAGAATTAACCTGTCAATATTACTAATGCAACATAGCTAGCTAGTTATGATAAAGTTAAACAAGTGCGTTGCGCCAGTTGTTTTTAACATTTGTTATTTGTTGACCCGCCTTTTTATAAGACCATCACGCTTTGGATTTTTCATTACTGAATCGATCGAGACTCGAGCACGAACTTACATGAACTCGAAAACGCTTGGATTAAGAAATTGATTCGAGCGATACTTGGAATTATGGATTTACATGACTTGGATCGGTCGTGTACACGAGCACCGGATCTGGCAGAACTGATCAACTTCAGGCCTTGTGGATTACTAAAGGTCCACTTTTTGATCTAGTGAATCTGGCATTTACCATGATTCGAATCGACCAGGTAAACCTAGGCATGATCGCCTAAATATCTCGGATCAACCCTGCATTTAGCTCTGGATCACATCGTCTGGCATTTACCAGATTGGGGTCAGCATAGTAAACTTCAGGTCGGATCACCTCCATGCCTCGTGCCATACAAGGAGTGCACATTGTATTTGGTTTTAGTGATCTAACAAGTTCATTTCGGATTGGGTAAGTTACTGGATCAGCCAAATCTTCGGATCGGCTTGGTCTTCGAATCAACCTAAGGGTAATCGGATCGGATTCGACAAAATCCTTAGTGATCGGGTTGATTGTGTTCTGGAACTAGATTTGGCATTTAGTCGTGGATTGATCAAGTACTTAGACGTTATAGATCGAGTAAAGCATAGAGCGGATCGACCCCTGGATTGGTGGGGTTTGGTCAAGATTTTATTAACTGGTCAATTTAACACCATTGGGATCGGGGCCGATCCGAATACCAATGGATGTCGATCCGACTTCTCACCATGGTTTTTTGGTCAATTCGAGATCCTATTTTCACTTCATTCTTTTTGGCCGATCCAAGCTCTTTTGCAACTATAAATACACCACCCTAGATGGACTTTTTTTGGGGATCTTCTCTTGTCTTTTTGGCACTTATACGCAATGACTCCTCCATTGCCAAATAACGCTACCATTTCTTCTCATTCTTGTACTCAAATCAGGACTGTAATTTTAATCAAGCAGTATAAACAAATGACTACATCATAGTGGACGTAGGTATATTTGTCGAGCCACTATAAATCTAGTGTGTTCATTTACTTTTCTGCTCTCCGTTTCTGCGATCTATGACATATTTTGTTTTTATTTATCTCGATTTATCTCATTTAGGGTGTTAGGAGAGAAGTGACTTCTAACATTTTTAGCACGCCAGGAAGGGGTGTGACTACCTTTGGTTTTAAATGCTTAAGAATTGGATTGCTCTAGGATTCAACTATGGTGATAAGTAAAAATGAAGATGCTTCTACTCAGGCTGAAGGCGATGGATTGGAAGGGAAGTAGGAGCTTCCTTAGTTGGAAACCCCTCCATCTATCTAGATTGGGAAGAGATGGACGGAGTGGTCAAGGGGCTTAGAACGACAGGAAGGACTCCTCAAATGACAAGAGGATATGATGGTCGCTTTTCTCTCACAGATGAAAGAATTTAGAATGCCAGGAGGCTAGAATAGAGTTGTTGGATCGGGACCCATCTCAACCCATGGAAGAGGCAAGGGATTGGGCCATCTCCCCAAATACCCTTCGAATCAGTGCTGATCCCATCTGGGTGGATACCGACCCCATTTCATTTGGGGGCAACCCCCGAGATCGTAATGTTATGGCTTGCGACGTGATATCCCATCGTACTTCGGATCTTGATTCTGGAAATGTAACATAAACACAAGCGCACATGGATTTGGCAGACGGAAGAGATGGAATAGTTCGAACAGCTCCTGGAACTTGATTTGTTCCCAATCTCGCTCCTCGGGTCAAGGTCGATTCGAACCTAGGCGTTGCAGATGGGCTCCCATTTCTCCTGGATTGAACACTAGGGACACTGGTGTTGGATTAACTAATTGGCAAAAACTTCTAAACAACGGAAATAGATCGTGGATGTGATTCGACGGTTTTCTCAAGGCAAGGATGCCTCCATTGAATATGGACTAAGTCAATCGCAACCTGTTTACTTAGGCTATAAGGAACTCTCGGAATCCACCGGACTTTAAAGTACCAACGTTGGAGGCTTAATGGTAGGAAGGATCCTAAATATCCATCTCTTTCGCTATATGTGTCATACGAAGGTATTGGGGGCATCAGACGATGTCATAGCAAAGTGTTTCCCTCTCTTTCTTTCAGATTTTGCTGCAATGTGGTTTAGACAGCTAGAATCAGGACCAATCGGAAGTTGGAATATTTTGGTTGAAAGATTTAATGAGCAGTTCAGGGTTCACATTTCTCGACCCAAGAACGTGATGACACTCACCGCAATGAAGAACAAGATCGGAGAGACTCTACGGAAATTTCTAGAATGATCTAATGCGGTGGTGGTGTTAGTGTACCGACCAGATCCATCCGTAGAACCTATGGTTGGCATCTCTATCATTCTATATAGTAGTGACTTTAAGATCTCTCTAGAAGGGATCCATCAAGGGACATTAGAGAATTTTTTTATGAAGCAGACTAATTTCTATGTCAGGATGATGCGATAGTTGATAAGGAAACTCTCGAGGTTAAGATGGCTAAAGATGGTTCTTCGTCCGAATTTGGAAAAGGAAAGGATAAAAGAAAAGAAAAATCCTCTAATAGGAATGATCGAAATACTCAGCAATGGAGAGAACCAAAATTCTCTTCGTACACGGATCTTAATTCTTCTATGAAAGATATTTAGTTAGATATTCATGAAACTGCTCCATTTAGAAAGTTTTTCAGGAGGGAGCCAATGGAAAGGGAATTTGGCAAACACTATTTGTTCCATGAACTGAATGGTCACAACACAAACGAGTGTTGCCATCTTCAAGGTATGATTGAGAAATGTTTCAAACATGGAGAGTTGGCATGATTCATTAGGAATAAGGCTGCGATAATGAAATAGGTGCAATCATCTTCCATTTCGAATAGGAGCAAGCCAAGACCTAGGTTGTATGTATTAATCGTCAACTGATCTGGATTTTCTAGAGTTTGATTTTTTGGATTTTGGATTTTCGAATGGCTAAGTCAGCCTATCCATGTACGAGATTAGGAGTTAATACCTAGGCATGCTTTGTACCCGATGAGGAACCATCTGACTTCTTATGTATTTAATTTATATAAAAACGGCTAAGTCGGCACACCCACATATGGGATTAGAATGTAATCCATAAGTGTGCTTTGTACCCTACAATACTATTAGTTTTCTTTTGTATTTTTCAATAACTTAGGATTTTGGAACATTAAATAAATATTTCGCTTGTATGGATTATGATTGTAAAGTAGCGAACTAAAAATTAAAATTTTAAACTTCAATCACCGGACCTTAAGCAGGAATACACCCGGAAAGATCTGATCCATCTTATCAGGGCTTGGCAAAGCTGCTTGGTCGGTCCTTGAGTATGGACTATACTCAAGAAGGTTCGAGTTGTTTCGTCATGGCTAGGCAATCGAATGGGTTTTTACTGGTATAGGTTATACCCGCATTGGCTAGGCCCAGAGAGGCCATGGATTTTGGATTTCGGATTGGATATTTTGGTTTTATGGATTTCTCGGACCCGAATTTCGAATTTCTTCGTCTTTTGGATATTTTGATTTCTCAAATTGAGGTTTCAGATATTTATGTTTCGACTTTCTCTTATAACAACAATCCAGAGCGATCGCATGATCTTTAGGTTTTGCTCATAATACGATCTGGATAGATCAAGGGATTATATTAGTCTTCGAATGTGGACTTTTTTGGATTTTAGATTTAGTTTTCTATGAATACGATTAGACATGATCGCGACTTTCTGAATTTTTGGTCTTTGGCTACCAGATTTATTATGGATTTCTATTGGACTTCTCTCGGATTATGAATTCTGGATTTATGGATACTTGGAATTATGAATTTACACGACTCAAATTAGTTGTGTACAAAGGAACTTGATCGGGTATGACCGATCACCTTTAGGTCTTATGGATCACTAAAGGCTCGCCTTTGGATCGGGTAAATCTGGCATTTACGAGGATCAGATCGAATTTGTAAACGTTTGGCCCAATCACCTAAAAACCTTGGATAAGCCCTGCAATGGGCTCTAGATCTGATCATCTAACATCTACAAATTGGGTTAGCACGGTAAACTTGAGGACAGGTCATTCTAGGGCTTGTGCCATACAAGGACTGCACATTAAATTAGGATTTCATTTTGGCAAGTTCATTTCGGATCGGGTAAATCACCAGATCGGCCTAATCTTCAAATGGCATCAGGGAAATCAGTTTTGATTAGGCAAAGCCTCAGGGAAGGGGTATGTTGGCTTCAGGAATTATTTGGCATTTTGGCTGTAGATCCATAAAGTGCCCCAGCGTGATCAACTTTGGTGAGGAGCAGATCAGCCCTCGAATTGGCGGGGTTTGGCCAGGATTTACTAGCAGATCGGATCGACACCAATGGGATCAGTGCCGATTGAAGCACCATTAGGATGTCGATCTGACTTCTCATCTTGGTTTTTTGGTCTATTCTATATCATATTTTCACTCTGTACTTTTTGTCTGATCCGAGCTCCTTTATAGCTATAAATACATCATTAGGTGGACTTTTGGGTGGTTCTTCTCTTGGTTTGGTAGCACTCATATGCAAGGAATCTATCATTGCCAAACTATAGTTATCTTTTCTTCACACAATTATACTCTAATCAGGACTACAATTGTAATGAAGTAGTATAAGCAAGTGATTACCTCACAGTGGGCATAGATACATTTGTCAAACCGCTATAAAATCTAGTATGTTCATTTACTTTTCCACATTCTGTATCTGCGATCTATGACATTTTCGTAACCGTTATCTGGATTTATATTATTCAGGGTGTTAGGAAAGAAGTGACCAAATTTTCATCTAACATCATCATTGTCTCATCATTGTTTCTTTTAGCTTATTATTTAATTGTATTGATGTTACTAATAAATAAAAATAAGAAACACAGTTTTTTATGTCAAATAAACCACTAATCTCTGAAAGTTGAATACCACCTTTCTTATCTACTCAATTTTGACTGTAGGCAATATGAACAGTTATGTAACTCTTTAATCATAAGTTATTTCGTTTTACCAAAGCTTTTATGCTGAAACTTCAACTCGATTGGAAGGATTGTTTTTGAAGGTTAGCTATCCATTATTGTTGTCAATATGCCACTAGAACATTTGCAGAAGAAATAATAGGTCAAACATTGCTACGTCTACTCATTAGGGAACGGTTCTCTTTAAATAGATGTCATCCATCCAAAATCGACATTTATGGCAAGTTAAAATTCTTGAACAGTAGAATGAACCACTTTGGGAAATTTTTGCAAATAAAATGATTTTCTATCGTCAACAAATGAGATGAGTTTCTTGAAAATATATGCATTTTCTTAATTCATTAAAATTTCAAAATACGTGCATTCCAATGGCCTTCAATCATGAGTAATGCGTGCACTAAAATTTTACTGTTTAAATTTAAAAGATCACCACATTACATGTCCACATCAAATTTTTCTAACAAAATTATATTTTCTATGTAATTATTCATCTAGCGAATATCAAAAATATATTTGTCCTGTAGATGCATTCTACTCTATCATATGTCACTTCTATCTGTTCCACTTCAGTCTCTGCACTTTACATTTCAAGTAGCAACTCAAAAGTTGTAATAAACATCAATTATTATTCTAATGCTTGAAAATATCACTTTATGCAATTTGTTGTATCACCACACAACATGCTCACATGAAATTTTCCCATCAAACTTTAATAAGATATTTGCTCAGAAAATATTTAACTAGTGAATTTCATGCACACATTTTCTCTCAGATACATATTTTCTATATCATCCATCACTTTTTCCTGTTCCACTTCAGCCTCTGCACTTTACATTTGAAGCAACAACTCAAAATTTTCAATACACATCAATTATTATGTCATATGTTGATCCAATGTCTAAAATCCATTCCAGTATATGCTTATGGTAGCTAACTCCACCAACTCATACTTATGTTAATTAACTCTCGTGCTTCATACTTACAAAGAAAAAAGTTGCTTGGAGAACAAATGTTTGACCTTGTAAGAAAAAATTCGTCGAAACATATATATACACACACACACACACACACACACACATATATATATATATATATATACATATATATATTGAAAATGGGTACACATATATTAACTGGAAATAAAGAAGTACATAATAACGGTTAGCATACTAACCGGATTACATAAAGAAAAACAAACAAATTACAGACAACTTTCCATCCAAAAATGCTTCAACTCGCTAAACAACGATCATCCACTACAAGTGCAATCTATGTGATTCAACCACTTATGTCCGTTCATACTCTCATCATCTCAGCAGTACATTTCCTCTTCTAATCCAATTCAGTAAAGTTCAGCATCAAATAATTTTCACAAAATATAATTCACCCAGATCAAAACAATGGCCGCCTCAACACCATAACCAAAACACACTCAGAACATATCTCAAACACCATTACCACAAATTCACCAAACCCCACTGATAAGAAAAAAAGAAAAATAGAAAGGTCAGATAACCTAAGGAATCGATTAACAGGAGACTGGAACTGAAGACTTGCTTCAGTAACGCTGACAATGCCAGAACCCGGCTCCCAAATGGCTTGATCCCCAAATTTGAACAATTGCTCCTTCGATTTCCAAGCAGTAGAGTGTCAATGCTGAAGCGTAGATCTGGGAGTGGGCTCGGTTATGGAGGTTTGATTTTGAAAACGCAAGCGCTTTGATGTGGAAAAGTAGAGAAGTAGTGAGTTAAAGAGGAGGGTTCAAGCCGATCTAACCAGAAATGAAGAAATCTAGGTCAAGATTGTGAGGGGACGAGGATGGAGAGGTGAATTGCAGAAGGAAGATTAAGCACAGAGAGAGGCGGCGGAAAACGATGGTGACCTAGTTGCCATTTTTAGAAAGAAGCCAGCAATGTTCGAAACGTGTGTATATATATGGATATTAACTGAAAAATAATATAATTTCCGGTTTAATAGTGAAAATGAAATTTAAATATAATAAGTGTACTAAAAGACATATCGTGTTTAATATTGCAAATTAACTAATCCTTACAGTAAGCCTCTGAACTGGGCAGGAAGTATAAATTATTCAAGACTTCATTTTACTAGTGAGTTTGAATGGGAAAAACATGTGTTAAGTTTTAAAAACAAGAATGTGTCCTTAATTTCCACCTAGTGAGTTCCGACATGGGAATGGGTCAGACAACTATACATTGCACTCAAATAAACTATGGTGCCTTGCACATCTTATTTTCATTTTATTTATCTCGTTGGATTGTCCAACACATAAATGACCCATTCAGAAGCTAATAAATGTGTTGCATTTTTCATTTTATCATTGACTGTTATAAAATAAAATAGAATAGATCATAAAAGAGTAAACATTAGAAAGAACATAAGAGATAAGGAAGAGACCTTTTTATTTATTCTTTCATTCAGTGTACATAATTCTATTACATTGGCTCCCTTATATATTGGCTTTGGAGC
Source organism: Allium sativum (assembly GCA_030737875.1). Taxonomy (NCBI): domain Eukaryota; kingdom Viridiplantae; phylum Streptophyta; class Magnoliopsida; order Asparagales; family Amaryllidaceae; genus Allium; species Allium sativum. The sequence continues at coordinate 534,613,198 of CM060915.1, forward strand.
TGATGTTAGCCTTACTCCCAAAATGTGGGACTTAATATAATATGACAAACACATATTCACTTATATGTATTACAACACTCCCCCTTGAATATGCGTATGTAAAGATGATAAGATTAATTGCCTCATTAAAAACCTTTTTATGAAAAACCCTGTGGGAAAAATCATAAACAAGGAAAAGGGTACAATTTTTATTTCATCTTCAGGAAACATATTGACAATGTTCCAATGAGGGTTGATACTTCTGGATCAAAATAATGCCTCATTAAAAACCTTACTAATAAAAACCCAGTGGGAAAAATATTAGTGAAGGAAAAGAGTGCATTACAGCATAATATATGCTCCCCCTGATTCGTAATGCATTATTCAAATAGTTTGGTGATGCAAGCGGTGCATACCAATTTTATATATCATCTTCTACAATGTTGATTTTGGAAGTGCCTTTGTAAATAGATCTGCTGGATTTTATTGAGATTGGATTTGCTTCACTTCTATCTTATTGTCCTTTTCAAGCTCATGTGTGAAAAAGAATTTATGAGAAATATGTTTTGTCCTATCACCCTTGATATATCCTGCTTGAATCTGAGCTACACATGCTGCATTGTCTTCATAAATAATAGTTGATCTTTCTGTAGTTGAGGGAAGTTGACATGTGCTTCGAATATGTTCAATTAATGACCTTACCCAAACACATTCTCGACTCGCTTCATGTAGTGCTAGAATTTCAGAATGATTGGATGATGTTGCTACCAATGTTTGTTTTGTAGATCTTCATGAAATAGCTGCATTGTTGTTTGTAAACATATATCCAGTTTGTGATTTTGCTTTATTTGGATCAGAAAGGTAACTTTAACACTCCTCATTGAATATGTGTCTTCAAATTCTTGAATGCTCTTATAGTAGTTTGAAATTATCCCCCTTGAAAATTATTGCTCCCCTCGTAGATATTGTCATATTAAAATGATATTTCTTCTAAGAATTCGATACTTCAGGATCGATGTAATGCCTCATTAAAACCTTACTAAGAAAAACCCTATGGGAAAAATCTTAGTGAAGGAAAAAGAGTACAAAAACATATTTTCAATAATTACTACATTAAATGTAGAATGATACTTCTGGATCAATATAATTATTTAGTAAAAACCTTACAAAGGAAAACCCAGTGGGAAAAACCTTAGTTAAGGATAAAAATACAGATTAACTTAAATAACATATTTGAGATGTTATTCCTTGATGTGTTGCTTGATTCTTCTAGATCAATATAATGCCTCGTTATGACTTTCAAATATTACTTTGAGGATGATACTTCTGGATCAATATAATACCTTATTAGAACTTTAGTAAAAAAAAACCGGTGGGAAAAATCTTAGTTAAAAAAAGTGCATACTTTTTGATATCTTAATTTCGTTATAGATACTTCTAGATCCATAAATATGTATCTTATTGACAATATTACTTAAACAAATCTTGCATAGAAAATAAACTCAAGAGATAATAATCTTTACTCTTCATACTTCCGACGTTCATCATTTATTAACATTTGCCTCATTAAAACCTTCACAATGGAAAACCCTATGGGGAAAAACCAAAGTGAAGGAAAATGAGTACAACATCACAATAAAATTCTTAATGAACTTTTCTTTAAAGACTTTTGTGTGCATTTTCATGCTTTAGGCATGTTTTCTTATTTAAAACACCTTTTGTTTGCGCTTGCTTGCTATACACTTCGAGTGTTTACAATTTTGTGCTTCAATCAGGTTTGCACATTGCGAACAATAATAATTTCATTACAGCAATACTTATAAGCAGGAAGTAATCTACTCATCTTGAATTATATCAAGAATTTCATTACAACAATACTTAAAAGCATGTTGTAATCTATATTCTATGTTCTTTGCATTCTTTATAATCACTGTAACACCCCGTATTTCTGTTAACACCAAAGTTGCTAATTAAATAATAAATGTGTAAAGGGGAGATGTATCTAATGTGCATACAAATAAATGTGTAAAGGGGAGATGTATCTAATGTGCATACAAATAAATGTGTAAAGGGGAGATGTATCTAATGTGCATACAAATAAATGTGTAAAGGGGAGATGTATCTAATGTGTACGTATTTATATTTGATGGATTGACAAATAATAATAAATGTTGATAATGTACATTAAGAAAGTAATTATGACATAATTTGAAATAGGAGTAATTTACAGCCCTTAAATTATGAACATAATTGGCTTCTCTTTAGAACGGATGGCTTTGATTAACCCTGGCTTCATCGACGGCTCAAATTAACTTGCAATTCTACATATACACCCTATGTCTCTAGACTATAATTCACATAAAAATAAGAACTGTAGCCGCCATGCTGTCGGGAAAAAACTAAGGAGAGCCTCTACTTGAAGAGACGAACAATAAATCAGTTCAAAGCTAATCTATTCAACTCATATCAAAGAACAAAGCTTCAACAATGGTTCAAACAATAAATCAGCAACGCCGCAACATTTCTACAACAAAACCAATTCTTAATTCATTAGCTGTGCTATGTAAGTTCTAGTTATTTTCAGATCTAAATACTTAATTATAATATGGCGATGAAATAAAGTGAAATTGATGTGAGTTTAGTTATATTTGTGGGATGCGAATTAAGATTTATGTCATGCCTTGTATTGAAATGAAAATAGAACGATGTTGGTTATGTTATATGTGAAATTTTATAATATTAATTTATGCCTGTGATTTGATTTATCATGATGAATTGGGAATTATGAATGAGCCTATTCATATGTATAGCCTGTTATGACAAGTTGTAGTTTATTATGTTATGCAAGTATTAGGTTGTAAAACCATACCACTTATGTGACCAAATGCTAGATCTATATGTTTAACATGATTTGTATGTACTTGAGATCTCATGTATATATAATTATGTGCTAAAAACCTCTATGCCTACTTGATTAAGTTTACACATATGTTCGCACAAATATTGCTAGTCATAAATTGGATCCATGTCACGATCCACTTTAATACATGCCTTATGTTATGATTTTAGATCTAGTTCATGTGATAAAAATTATACATGTCTCGTCATATGCTAGTTATGCTAATTCATGAGACACTTATTTGGATTTCCCCTTTTTATGCAAGTTGAAACCCATGAATTATGCTAAGTTGCAAGTTTACACCTCTGACATTATAATATTCATGTTGGTCATTTTGCAAGTTCACCCCTATAATGTTCATGATGGCTATTTTGCAAGTTCACCCCTATAATTGTTCATGATGGCTATTTTGCAAGTTCACCCCTATTATATTCATGTTGACTATGTCATAAATGCCTAATTACACCTGTGTCATGTTTATGTTTATTTATGCCAATTTGTGTACGCTAAATTAGGCTAAGTTTTTAGCCTAATAATTCATAAATCATGCGAACGGAAAATCAGGCTAAGATGGTTAGCCTAATATTTGGAAGGGGTAACGATGGGTAAAATTGGTAATTCTTAGGAAAAATGCCATAAATTAGTCATTAATCACATAAGTGATTTATGGCATAAAATGGTATTAATTATAACCTAAATTAATAAGATTGATTGGAAATAAATTTGGCAGTAGTTTGAATTTGAATAATTTACATAATTAAAATGTAAATTAGAAAAGAAGAATATGCTTAGCACGAGGTTGGATTTAGTTGTGATGTAAACCTGCCCGGACCCGCCCGGCTGTCCAATAATCACAACGATACCTATCCAATGTGAGTGGCTAAGCATTGGGCTCAATAAGGACCCAAGGTTAGATTGAGTTGTGGCTTAAGACTGCCCGGACCCAACCGGCATACAGGCAGCCACAACAATATCTGTCTAATCTGAGAGGTTGGTGCTCTAATAAGACAATTAGAGCTGAGTTAGGACTGATAGGGTTAGGTCAATTTAATAAATACTTAACCAAATTCAACATGTTAACTTAATTGGTGGGTAGGGTTAGGTTAATCTGGACACTTAACCAATTTAATATGTTGACTAGGGGAGTGGGTACGGTTAAGCAAATGTTTAACCATTATAACATGATTAACTGGACTAGTGATTGAGGTTAAGTTAATTAGAACACTTAACCATAGAAACATGTTAGTTAGACAAGTGATTGAGGTTAAGTAAGTTAGAAACACTTAACCAATATAACATGAATAACTAGGGTTAAGGCCGCTTAACCAGTATAACAAGATGGGTGACTGGGGTTAGGTTAACAGGAAACACTTAAACGTTGTAACAGGTTAGTTAAACAGATGGTGAGGTTAAGTTAACACCAGGAGGCAAGACTTAACCAGAGTAACATGATAAGTAGGAGGGTTAAGTTAACTGGAATTTATTAATGACACTTAACCACAACAACCTGAGGAACACGTGGGGTTAAGTTAACAATTAAAAACACTTAACCAATATGATATGAGGAATGGGTGGGTTAAATTAACATGAATAAACAAACACTTAACCATAAAATAAATATGATTGAATCAGTGGAAGGGTTAAGTACATATCAGGGTTGGTGGGTAATATCAGTAAATATAGGCCCACAAACTTAACCGTTAATGAACATGCTTGAATCGGTGGGAGGGTTAAGTACATCACGGGTAGGTGGGTAATATCTGTATATATAGGCCCACAGACTTAACCAATAGGAAACCCTAGTAACGGGGACCCATTTCAGTAGTAACCCAATTAGGTATCAATGATACCCTAAACTAGGAAGGGTGGGGCACGATTACTGGGCTGATTGTAAGCGGTCAAAGCGACGGCGGTTGGTGCACAGTGTGGGTTCTAACGGAGTGCGGGCGTGCACACACTCCGGAGCAAACAAGTCAGGGCACTGGGGCATCAGTAGTATACCCTATGCATTCTAGGAATTGTGTGTCGGGCCGCCACTATGGGACTTAATACACCCCATGGTGGGACCAGCATAGGTATCTACAATCGAATAGGGCCGTATGACACAGGCGTACAGATAGGGAGCCGATCGATATGATAGTAAGGGTACATCTAACATCTTCATAGCAATTGGTCTGATTGAGGTGGAATCCTCATACTAGATGTATACCTAAAGGCTACCACAACTGCGGGGATTGGGATCGCGTTGCAATATTAGCATTTGATATAAATGACTAGTTAGGACACTAGTTAGGTGGTGCAGAGCAATTAGATATCATTTTAATGGTGTAGCCTAAGAAACCTTGCGATGTTATTCTTGATAGAAACCATGCGATGTAATACTTGATAGGAATTATGGGATGTTATACTTGATTTATCGTGCCTGTAGCTTACCTTGCCATCATGCTTATGTTTACTTTCAGTTTATTCATGCGATGTTATCTTTACCTATTTTTATGCTGAAAGTCACTAGGACTTACTCAGTCTTTATGACTGACCCGTTTTGTTTCGCCTCTTTTTCTTCCGTTTCTCCCCCCCCCCCCAGGTTCACAGGGTGGGAATACAGCTTAGTTCGGATCTTACCAATCCCCAAGGCTCTTTCATGTAAGGCTTGGATTCCTTTTGGCTATGGCTTGCTTTGCTTTATTGGGGAATATTACAGTTTATTTTTATGCTTGTTTGTTTTTGAGCAAGACAGATATTTTAGCTATGTATTTGGGTATTGGAAATTGATGGGCTTTTATTGTAAACAATTCTACTTAATAAATGATTTGAAGTACTTCTACTTTACTTTCCGTTGTTTTATATATGAATGTCTTGTAATATTTCTGTTCCAGTACCCGTAATGCTCCATTGAAGTTATGGCATTCCCTTTGTGAGTGACCTTAACGGATGTGGGGTGTTACATTTGGTATCAGAGCAGAAGGTTACCAGACTGGGCAAAAGCTTTTAAAAACCTTCTGAAATTATTTTCAAAACGTTTATAAAGAAGCATTTTTCTAAAGAAAAGTTTTGTTTTACGAAAGGCATATTCCCCAAAGCCACATGCACTATCTTTTGATTCTCTCTTTGAATCTTTTCTTTCCCCTCTTTTCACCATAGTTCTGTAGGTGTACGACTCATGTCGGAGGGCAAAGAAGTTCCCAACCTCCATCTGTAGCCGCAGTAGTTCCATCTGCGTCTAATATTATTTCAAGCTTTGTAGGATTGTCGTGCGATGGAGGCAACTTCCGAGAAAATTTGTCAACAAGCTATACAAGGATAGTAAGAACATCCAAGAAGGAGGAAAAAGGTGAAAGGAGAGAGGCCAAAGTGAAAGGAATAAGTAAAACCCATGACAAGAGAGAGTATCTTTAGTATGGTAAGAAGGGACGTGTAGTTAAGTATTATAGGACAAGGGCAAAAGACAAGATCATCGAGAGGGCAATTGTATGCTCTCACTACTAGCGTACCTAAGAGAGGTGGTAACGTTTCTGTTAAAGGTTTAGCTTTTCTTTTCTATCATCCCACTAGAACTTTGTTTTTGTACATCGCATCCTTTTAATTATGCTTCGATAGTTGAGTCTTTGCACCTTAGTACTAGCATAGTAGAGGATCCCATTTTTGTCTCAAATCCTGTTGGGGAATCGTCTCATTTATTCATGACTTGTTTGGATTTGAGGATGTCTATGCTAAGTGTTGGGTTTAGAAGTAATGCTTATGTTTTTTGGCTATGGGTTGATTGTAGGAATGGAGTGGTTATCCAGAAATGGTACCATTCTTGAGTATGAAAAAAGAGGGTAGTTAGACTCTTGACTTGCCTTAGTAATGCCCTCGGAGTCTTGTGTAACCCTTAGGGTTCTACCATGATTAATTACCTAGAATCTCTAGATACATTTATTGATTCGCTCGAGTAGCGTTTGCCACAAAGGCAGATGGTTCATTTCACTTATGCATGAGTTGTAAAGAATCACCTTAGTAAGTACATTTGGCAACATGGTTGACATTTGTTTATTTTCAAGAGATAATTCATCTATGTGGAATACCTTCTAGTAAGTGAACGAGATCCAAGATTCACTAGTGAATTTTGGAGAGCTTGCATGAAACCATGAGTACGTAGTTATGTTTGAGCCAAGTATACTAGAAGGAGAATAAGTGAAAGTGGAACAAGGGGCAATAGTGAAATGGGTTCCAACTCATATTTTGGAAACAAGAATTAAGAAGCTATGAAATTGTGAAGTTAAAGACGGTCAAAACACAATGGAGTTAAGCTCAAGGAAATGAGACTTAGAAGATTGAAGACTAGATTCGCGCATCATATCTCTTTTTAAGAGTATATTCTTGATCCCTCTTTTCCTGTAGAGCTTACTCACATGTTATCTTTTGTGTATATCCTCTCGGTCCTATTCTCAATCCAATTTCTGTTGCAAACCCCATAGGGAGTATGAATCATCTGTTGGTAACACATGTTGGGGCTTGAGGGTGTTCGTTGGGTTGACTAAACTTTTTGGGTTTTATAGGATATGGGTTAGTTTTAGGAAGGGATTTCATGTGACCTAAAAGGAGTCTGTCATGCTTAGTTTCCTAGAAACATATATATATATATATATATATATATATATTGGTTGGGTTGAGTAATTCTTTGGGTGTCAGTCTGATGTTGATTTCGGTCTTCGGGGCTGATGCTTAGGGGGTTCTTCTCCTAATCAGGATATATGTGGCGTAGATTTCCAGTTTTGACATTGCCTAATGGGCACAAAGTTTTTTACTTGCTTCTGTCTTTCGACTATATCTTTAGATAGGAACAATTGGGTGTAAACATGTGTTAGAGACATATTATGATTGATGGTTGCAAATGGCTGCAAGCGGTTGCTCGTGGATGCATTCACACATTAGGCACTAGATCGGCTCAGTCACCTTTCATATTGCATATGCATGAGTGTTTATACTTGTTTATGGATGAATTTGAATGTGTTATCATATGGATGCTGCATTTCGATGAACGGTTGGGCACGCATGTAGAATTAATATGTATCACTAGGAATCTTTTTGCATACATATTGGATGCATGGCACTATCATGGTTTGCATTAAGGAGGTCAACTGAATCAGTAGACCGCCTAATTTTGCATTAGATACGAACATGCACACACACTGTGCATATAAACATGAAAGCATTAGAAGCCTTTAAGGACAAAGGATGTCTGTGTTTGATGGCTGAGTAGATGGACGATTGGATGGTAGGATATGCATTCTCCTAGACTTGAAGATTTCGGGGACGAAATCCTTTAAGGAGGGAAGAATGTAACACCCCGTATTTCTGTTAACACCAAAGTTGCTAATTAAATAATAAATGTGTAAAGGGGAGATGTATCTGATGTGCATACAAATAAATGTGTAAAGGGGAGATGTATCTAATGTGCATACAAACAAATATGTAAAGGGGAGATGTATCTAATGTGCATACAAATAAATGTGTAAAGGGGAGATGTATCTAATATGTACGTATTTATATTTGATGGATTGACAAATAATAATAAATGTTGATAACGTACATTAAGAAAGTAATTATGACATAATTTGAAATAGGAGTAATTTACAGCCCTTAAATTGTGAACATAATTGGCTTCTCTTTAGAATGGATGGCTTTGATTAACCCTAGCTTCATCGACGGCTCAAATTAACTTACAATTCTATATATACACCCTAGGTCTCTAGACTAAAATTCACATAAAAATAAGAACTGTAGCCGCCATGCTGTCGGGAGAAAACTAAGGAGAGTCTCCACTTGAAGAGACGAACAACAAATCAATTCAAAGCTAATCTATTCAACTCATATCAAAGAACAAAGCTTCAACAATGGTTCAAACAATAAATCAGCAACGCCGCAACATTTCTACAGCAAAACCAATTCTTAATTCATTAGCTATGCTATGTAAGTTCTTGTTATTTTCAGATCTAAATACTTAATTATAATATGGCGATGAAATAAAGTGAAATTGATGTGAGTTTAGTTATATTTGTGGGATGCGAATTAAGATTTATGTCATGCCTTGTATTGAAATGAAATAGAACGATGTTGGTTATGTTATATGTGAAATTTTATAATATTAATTTATGCCTGTGATTTGATTTATCATGATGAATTGGGAATTATGAATAAGCCTATTCATATCTATAGCCTGTTATGACAAGTTGTAGTTTATTATGTTATGCAAGTATTAGGTTGTAAAACCATACCACTTATGTGACCAAATGCTAGATCTATATGTTTAACATGATTTGTATGTACTTGAGATCTCATGTATATATAATTATGTGCTAAAAACCTCTATGCCTACTTGATTAAGTTTACACATATGTTCATATGTTCGCACAAATATTGCTAGTCATAAATTGGATCCATGTCACGATCCACTTTAATACATGCCTTATGTCATGATTCTAGATCTAGTTCATGTGATAAAAATTATACATGTCTCGTCATATGCTAGTTATGTATAATTCATGAGACACTTATTTGGATTTCCCCTTTTTATGCAAGTTGAAACCCATGAATTATGCTAAGTTGCAAGTTTACACCTCTGACATTATAGTATTCATGTTGGTCATTTTGCAAGTTCACCCCTATAATGTTCATGATGGCTATTTTGCAAGTTCACCCCTATAATTGTTCATGATGGCTATTTTGCAAGTTCACCCCTATTACATTCATGTTGACTATGTCATAAATGCCTAATTACACATGTGCCATGTTTATGTTTATTTATGCCAATTTGTGTACGCTAAATTAGGCTAAGTTTTTAGCCTAATAATTCATAAATCATGCGAACGGAAAATTAGGCTAAGATGGTTAGCCTAATATTTAGACGGGGTAACGATGGGTAAAATTGGTAATTCTTAGGAAAAATGCCATAAATTAGTCATTAATCACATAAGTGATTTATGGCATAAAATGGTATTAATTATATACCTAAATTAATAAGATTGATTGGAAATAAATTTGGAAGTAATTTGAATTTGAATAATTTACATAATTAAAATGTAAATTAGAAAATACGAATATGCTTAGCACGAGGTTGGATTTAGTTGTGATGTAAACCTGCCCGGACCCGCCCGGCTGTCCAGTAATCACAACGATACCTATCCAATGTGAGTGGCTAAGCATTGGGCCCAATAAAGACCCGAGGTTAGACTGAGTTGTGGCGTAAGACTGCCCGGACCCAACCGGCATACAGGCAGCCACAACAATATCTGTCTAATCTGAGAGGTTGGTGCTCTAATAAGACAATTAGAGCTGAGTTAGTACTGATAGGGTTAAGTCAATTTAATAAATACTTAACCAAATTCAACATGTTAACTAAATTGGTGGGTAGGGTTAGGTTAATCTAGACACTTAACCAATTTAATATGTTGACTAGGGGAGTGGGTAAGGTTAAGCAAATGTTTAACCATTATAACATGATTAACTGGACTAGTGATTGAGGTTAAGTTAATTAGAACACTTAACCATAGAAACATGTTAGTTAGACAAGTGATTGAGGTTAAGTAAGTTAGAAACACTTAACCAATATAACATGAATAACTAGGGTTAAGGCCACTTAACCAGTATAACAAGATGGGTGACTGGGGTTAGGTTAATAGGAAACACTTAACCGCTATAACAGGTTAGTTAAACAGATGGTGAGGTTAAGTTAACACCAGGAGGCAACACTTAACCAGAGTAACATGATAAGTAGGAGGGTTAAGTTAACTGGAATTTATTAATGACACTTAACCACAACAACCTGAGGAACACGTGGGGTTAAGTTAACAATTAAAAACACGTAACCAATATGATATGAGGAATGGGAGGGTTAAATTAACATGAATAAACAAACACTTAACCATAAAATAAATATGATTGAATCAGTGGAAGGGTTAAGTACATATTAGGGTTGGTGGGTAATATCAGTAAGTATAGGCCCACAAACTTAACCGTTAATGAACATGCTTGAATCGGTGGGAGGGTTAAGTACATCACGGGTAGGTGGGTAATATCTGTATATATATGCCCACAGACTTAACCAATAGGAAACCCTAGTAACGGGGACCCATTTCAGCAGTAACCCAATTAGGTATCAATGATACCCTGAACTAGGCAGGGTGGGGCACGATTACTGGGCTGATTGTAAGCGGTCAAAGCGACGGCGGTTGGTGCACAGTGTGGGTTCTAACAGAGTGCGGGCGTGCACACACTCCGGAGCAGACAAGTCAGGGCACTGGGGCATCAGTAGTATACCCTATGCATTCTAGGAATTGTGTGTCGGGCCGCCACTATGGGACTTGATACACCCCATGGTGGGACCAGCATAGGTATCTAAAATCGAATAGGGCCGTATGACACAGGCGTACAGATAGGGAGCCGATCGATATGATAGTAAGGATACATCTAACATCTTCATAGCAATTGGTCTGATTGAGGTGGAATCCTCATACTAGATGTATACCTAAAGGCTACCACAACTGCGGGGATTGGGATCGCGTTGCAATATTAGCATTTGATATAAATGACTAGTTAGGACACTATTTAGGTGGTGCAGAGCAATTAGATATCATTTTAATGGTGTAGCCTAAGAAACCTTGCGATGTTATTCTTGATAGAAACCATGCGATGTAATACTTGATAGGAATTATGGGATGTTATACTTGATTTATCGTGCCTGTAGCTTACCTTGCCATCATGCTTATGTTTACTTTCAGTTTATTCATGCCATGTTATCTTTACCTATTTTTATGCTGAAAGTCACTAGGACTTACTCAGTCTTTATGACTGACCCGTTTTGTTTCGCCTCTTTTTTTTTCGTCCCCCCCCCCCCAGGTTCACAGGGTGGGAATACAGCTTAGTTCGGATCTTACCAAGCCCCAAGGCTCTTTCATGTAAGGCTTGGATTCCTCTTGGCTATGGCTTGCTTTGCTTTATTGGGGAATACTACAGTTTATTTTTATGCTTCTTTTTTTTTGAGCAAGACAGATATTTTAGCTATGTATTTGGGTATTGGAAGTTGATGGGCTTTTATTGTAAACAATTCTACTTAATAAATGATTTGAAGTACTTCTACTTTACTTTCCGCTATTTTATATATGTCTGTCTTGTAATATTTCTGTTCTAGTACCCATAATGCTCCATTGAAGTTAAGGCATTCCCTTTGTGAGTGACCTTAACGGATGTGGGGTGTTACAATCACTAAAGTTATTTATGTTCTTCAGGAACCTGTACATTTCAATGAATTTTACATATCGCAACTATACTCAAAAGTATATTAAATGTTTCATTACAACAATACTTAAAAGCAGGAAATAATCTACTCATCATGAATTAAATCATGATTTTCATTATAACAATACTTAAAAGAATGTTGTAGTCAACTTTCTTTGTTCTTTATATTCTATATAACCAACAAAGTAGTTTATGTTCTTCAGGAACTAATATTCTTTCATCATTTCGTGCGATTTAACAAATATTCATACCTTCGAGGTTTATTCACTACTTTGTGGACTACAGGTCCACATTTCTCAATTAGAGAAGGATTCATGATGGCCAATCATGATTTAACATAAGTGCTTTACTTTTTATAAATTTATCATCGATGATTATATATTGTCAGTTCTAGATATAATTTACTGAGATCTCTTTATTTATCTATTTTAGGTACCTAAACCACTTCTGGGGTTATTTGACAATCATGTCATGAATCTCTTCAAGAGACTCCATAGGTGTTTCTTCAAGAACACTCACCTCCTTCATCTGGCATCTTTATTACTTACTTCAAAAGTATATCGAACTGACTTTTAAACCAATCTTTAAATGTGGTTTATGCATTTTGATCCTTCAGGGATTCAAATATATATTGAAGCAAGTCTACTAAGGATATTATTTATGATTTATTCATGTGTCAATTATTTAACACTGATACTCAAATTGAAATTGTATCCCTTTATCCTCCCCCTCAATGTTGACAAACATTGTCACACTAAATGATAATCATCATGGGATTCTCATTTGATCCATTATCACATTGTTGCTGGCAAGTATATTATATGTATATTAGTTGTTGGAGGATAACCCTTTAATTAGTCGATAAGATGCATTCATCATTTTTTTAATACTTATTCTTTTTCATTGATCTAGCAATATTGGAGGAATTTTCTTATTATATAGGTTATTTGAATACGCATATGACTTCAGGTCATTCAACATTCACGTTGACTGCAATTTAAATCACTAAATAATATTTATGCATAATCTATAAAATATGCTTATAACAAACTTCAGGTTGTTAGTTAAATATTTACAGATATGAATATATAAATATGTGCATCCACGTATTATAAATTTGCATAGTCTTTCTCATTTGAGTTAGTGATTTTAGAATAAATTATTATAAAGATCAAACTATTGATTTCAATGTATTGATCAATGTCATTACAAATTCTTCAGGATCGTATGATAATGTTCAAAACTTCTGGTTTGAAAACATATCGAACTTCTGGTCCAAATAAATATATGAACAACTTCAAGTTGTTAAGTTGATGGAGTTTTAATATTTCTTCTGCTATATTCCATAAACACCATTTGTGGAGTTTTAATACATATTTTTTCCTTTAGGAGAAATTTATGAACTTTTCTACAAATATTTATTACTTTTAATTGTAGAAATCTCTTCTGGAGTTATTTTATTAGTTTCATATAAATAGATCTCTTCTAGAGATATCTTATCGTTTCCAAATATACAAATATCCTCTAAAGATATTTTGTTATCACCGCTTCTGGGATGAACTTATATCCTCCATACAAAATATTAAAATATCATATCAATCTACAAAAATACAAATCAAACTTTAAATGCAGTAACAAAATTAGATGCATTAAATAAAAATAAGATTCAAGAAAAGAAATCACTACTTCTGGAGTGTATGATATTCCTTCAGGGAACATACTTTTTTTCTTATTTATGTAAACGATCATAGTTGATCCGGGATGACCTAAACGATCATGCCAAACAATCAATTTCCTTGTATCTGTGAGCTTCTAGCTCATGTTTATAAAATGAGATTCAACTATACCAATTTTGGTAAAGTATAATCTATTTGAAATTGTTCCAAATTTTTCTAAAATAAGCTTCTGGCTTTCAATTTTAGAAATAACACAAAGATATTCTTTGTTGTTTTCATTTATGATATCCATTCATTCTTATATCTTTGAAGCCAAGCAGATTTCTTTTAGAATTGCTTGAATATAGTGCATTTTGAATGAATATATCTGTACCATTTGGTAACACTATATGGGCTCTTCTGGACCCTTCAATTATATTGGCTAAACGAACTGTAGTTGAAACTTTATATGAAACATTTTTAGATAATTCAGAGAAAAACTTCGGGGTTTTCAATATCGTATGAGTAGTTCCACAGTCAACCAGACATATATCATCACTTAAACACTGTCGATCCAGACCTTGAGAATTAAAAGCAATACAGCTAGTTGATAACTGAAATAACTTATAAATACAGATAAATGTCCATGGGAATAAACTACTTATCATGACCAACATTACATATTATTTCTGCAATTCCATAAGCACAAGCTAAAAAGAAAGACAAATAAACAAAAGTTTCAAACTAATACATGCTGAAAGGGAAATGAAACAAAATAAAAATCACAAAGTGAGCTTCAGGCTACTAGTTACCATCATAGAAACTGCAGGTTCTAAGTTTTCCATTTTAAAACAAAAATTACTTTTGCATTCACTTCCGGTGTGCAAAAATTAAGATCAATATTTAGATCTTAACTCAATATGATCTTCAGGATGCATATTTTCTTTATAAAGGTTTTCCTAAGAAACAATAAATTATTTCTTCTAGAAATATAATATGACTATAATAAAACTTTAAGTTTTATCATAATTCATATGAAGCAACTTTTCTAGAAAGTGCCCCTCTTTTTTTTCACATATGAGAGTCATTTTACTATTTTTCTTCAAGAAAATAGTATTGACTATAAATGCAATGATCTCTTCCAATAGTAAGTTTCTTCAAGAAATTATTTGTAGCATAAAGTTGGAATATAATGCTTTTTCCTCTTGTTAAAACTTTTCCTTTCATTGATTTTTCAAATCCTTTCCTATTATTGGTCATTTGCTATAAGCAAAGATTAAATGCAATTATATGCCTTTATGTTTTATTTCATGTTTCTCAATTGAATATGAACTTCAAGTTCCTCGTGAACTTCAGGTCCCTCATTTGAAAGGATTTGTATTTGAACTTTAGGTCATATGAACTTCAGGTCATTTGCATGTGAACTTCAGGTTCAACCACTCTTGCTTTGTCTTTGGAAGTACGACCGTCTTCTGGTGGTCATAACGCTCCTTCAGGGAGTTCCATAAGTGGATAGGATCTTTTTCAGTTAAATATTCCGATTTTAGATCATCGTGGATGTGGCATCTTTAAAATATCAAAGCCTTTGCTTTGTCTTGCTGGGACATAGTATTACCATTTTTAATGGTATCCTCTAAGCATTGAGATTGTAAATGGATCTCAGTGTTCGACATTTTTGTGAACTACACACAAAAAATTGCAGATGCTTAATTTAACAAAATTCACATATCAGTATACATGTTCTATAATTAAATTGAATATATTACGGCACGGAATCATAAAAAAAAATATCCAAATCTGCAAGTCTTTCTCTATACATTTACAATGAACTTTTTACAATAATGAAAACAATACCAACCGTTAAGTAGCCATACACCATGTTACATAACAAAAATAATGGCCACAGTAATACATATGTTGGCTAACAAGCAACTTGCTTGTATTGAGAGATGAAAAAGCATATAAAAGTAAGCTATACATGGAAATGTAATGCTAAATATTTAAAGCATCTCATCTTGCGAGATGAAGCATTAAAAAATGAGAATAGGTAGTCTATGATTACAAATTTGAAGCTGTACAGCAAGCATTAGATTAAATAAGAAGCAGCCTGCAGTTTACATATTTGCATACATATTATCAATGGCTTTTCTGTTATTGAAGAGATAAAGTAGCAAATGAAGATTATTTATGTATGGAGTATGGGGTAAAAGATCCATATATAATATTATAAAAAGAAAATGAATGGATCTTCCTAAAAATATATTTGGTATACAATAATACCATATCAAATATGAATAGGTGGATATCTAAAAAACACTAAGTTAAAAATAATTAGATCTAAAAGTTAGATCCACTCGTACATAATCTAGATCTACAAAAAAAAATATAGATCCATAGATCAGATATTCTCCAACAGAAAAAATTGTAGAACAAATATAGCGATCCATGAATTGATATTCTCAAATAAAAAAAGTACTTACATGACAAATTCATAAATGTAGATCTAGAAGATTTCAACAAAAAAAAACAAAAAAAAAACTATAATGGAATCTCGTGCTGATAACGTGTTATAAAATAAAATAGAACAGATCATAAAAGAGAAGACATTAAAAAGAACATAAGAGATAAGAGAGAGACCTTTTTATTTCTTCTTTCATTCAGTGTACATAATTCTCTTACATTGGCTCCCTTATATATTGCCTTTGGAGCTGATGTTAGCCTTACTCCCAAAATGTGGGACTTGATATAATATGACAAACGCATATTCATTTATATGTATTACAACATTGACATTATTTATGCATAAAGCGAGTTCCCTATTATCTTTGAATCTTTGGATGAGTTGGCATTATTGGATCATCAACTAGGACTGTAAAAGATATAATTTTGTTTTTGCATAAAAAAAAAGAATTTTTTTGTGCATGCATGGGGTGGGGTATATATATATATATATATAAGGGGTGCTCTATTTCACCTATGTTTTGCAACACCCCTTTGACACCCTATCGTATCATGAGCAACATCATTTCAAACCTAGCAAAATTTTGTACTTATTCAATTCACATATAAAGGGCCGTCCATGTAAATTTGGATTTATTTCGACATTTGTACTTTTAAAAGTTTTAACCCAATCATTAACTATTCAAACATTTATTTAAACCGTTAAATTTAAACACAAAGCATATTATCGTAATGAGCCTAAATTTTGAATAAACGATTCTCTATATATGGAACAAACGTCCATAAAATTATGCTGAATTTTGAATGGTGCTGCTTACGATGTGATATGGGTGCTAAATGAGGTGTTGCAAAATAGGGGTGTCATATTACATTCAGTTGAGGTTTTTTTAGGAGGCAAAGATATTAAAGTTCTTTGTACGTCACTAGATAAAGAGTTATATATATATATATATATATATATATATATATATATATAGTTCGCATCAGCAATGTCACAAACAGCCAAAATGCTAAAAATAAAGAATACAACTGAAGATCCAAATGAAGAAGGTGATAACACACAATATTTTGTAGTGGGTTGATAAGCTTGGCATGTCCATTCGAATCTTTTTATTTATTATTCCCAAGCTTATGATTACAATATGTTAGGGAATGGTATAGATCACCGAAGTATAAGGACATGAAGTTAGAAAGAAAGATTAGTAAAAAACGATCCTCAGAATGAAGTATGGACTACGTATTTGTAGCTAAAATAATGAAATGTCTAACCAAAAAATCTCTCGCCAAGACCAAGTCACTCAAAGAATTACAGCTGTGACACGACAAACCTGTACTTCTCATACTCAAGATACCTAAAAAGTATGTTGCTATGTTGTTCAGACAGTGTAAGATGATAATCATCTAAGTAGAAAAACAACTAAAACTACATAACATCTATCGTATATCTCAAAACGCATGGGATAATATATAATAAAAAAAGATACTGACATAAAACATGTGAGATAACAAATAAATAAAATGGACTCCAAGATCAGAGCAATAGATTCAAAATAGTAAACAATAATGTAATAGAGTTATACATCTCCAAAATAACTCCAAAAATCTTGTTTATCTAATAATAAAAGCACTAGTAAGTCCAATGGTGCTGAACAAAATAAAAACATAAAATATATTAATACGAGAATAACCTCTTGCTCACCATCTGAACTGCACCGCTTGCTTACCTAACTTTTCTTTAACCTATCATTTAAGAGTACATAGAATAATAAGAAGCAAAATGCAAAACTCTTTGTCAGACAAAGTCTGGTTTAAGTGGTGGAAATCTCAAGCACTAGAATAACTGGAACACAAAGTATGGAAAACCTTACATGACATGTCTTTACATACATAAAATTAACACATAAGGATACATATATTTATGTATATATATATATATATATATATGTATATATATATTAGTAAAACATTAGTATCATGGATGTACCCTACATCGGAGTATTGGGGTGTCTAATTGTCTGCATCAATACTACTGATATCTACATCAATGCTACCTACAACTAGTGATATCTCTAAGAGGGATAATTGACTGAGAAAACATAGCACACATTCATCCTTATATTCACTTACTCAATGCACTGGATATGTAGCACGTTTGGTTCCTTAGAATCTGTACCCGCTGCTAAGAGCTCTGAGCTGAAACATCCTATTAACCTGATCGACAACCTATATCTGGTTGAGAATGAGCATAAATAATTACCATAAGTCTCCTCGTAGATAAACAACAGTCTGGTTAAATGTCCAATATGCAACCTATTAAACTAGATTACTTACAACCTATATATGTTTGAAGACTCAACCGATACTCAAGCCTCCAAGTACCCATCCGAACCTAAATACTAATAATCCCTTTGCATATGAATCTCCATTATAGAGCTCTTCCTAGAACTATTTTCATAACTCCCATCTGAAGTCTCCTAGTCGGTAATGGTCTAGACAGTTAACATCTATCATCAAACTCTGCATCCTAAACCCCTCGTGGAAGCTTCTCCATCAATATTAATAGTTTCACCATCCTAACTCATAGTATGTTACTCTAGTCCATAGAGCTCAAAAGTTGTTATCAGAGTTGTTCTTCTTGAGTTTGAATGGTCATTGAGCCTGAAAATTAAAGAATCTTCACGTCGACGTCACTGCGGAGTAGAACTCCCATAGAAAAATTCAATCCCTTTGAGAAGTCATGATAACCCATACCCTACTCCTTTAAGGGTCGCATGACCCTAAGTCAAAACTTTCTCGAATCTGTATCGATCCCAATTTACAGGCCCGATATCTAATCCAATTCAGATTCGTCCGTGCTCACTGATCTGGTCCTCTGCTTCCTATCTGATCTGCTCCTTAAAGCCTTTACCATTCCATCACAAAGAAGATATTCTAGGACACAATTCACTCTCTTCATTTGACCGTCAATTTGAAGGTAGAAGATGGGCTGAGGCACAGCCTTGTCCCTAGTTTGTAACAACCCGAGTTTTTTTATCAATTACCTGCTATAATAAATAACAAGTCAAAATATAATATTTGGGTAAAAATTAAGTTGGATAAATCATTAGTTTGTTTAATCGACTTAATTATTTAGGTAATTTGGTGTTTTGTTGTTTGATGGTGGGATTTAATCACACTTAAATTATTAAATTGAGGCCTACGTTATTAATATAGAAAATTGAGCAAAAAAGTGTAATATTGAATTTTTTTTGAGAAATTGGGTATTTATAACATTAGAAATATCAACAAATGTTAATGTAAGTTGTAACGTTGGATTAAAAAGGAATAATTGTTTTCTTATGTGGTAATTATTTAGTTAAAACCATTTTTTATTGTTTGATGACAATAAATGTAATTATTTGGTTAAGAAAACAAAACGTTAGATTTTGGGGCTAATATTGGAATTTTTGGGTAAAAAATGTAATATTGTATAAGCTATAAAAGCTAAAATTTGTTGTAATCAATAGTAAATATAAAAATATGTGTTTTGACATATTTAATGGTTTATTAGGTTAAAATGTGTCATTTGTAATATTTATTTTGTTTGTGTTATAAAAGATTACAAAAATTTAAGTGAAATGATTAAATTTGTGTAATTTGGGTAAATTGTTGTAAAAACGTGAATTTTATTGTAAAAATGATGATTTAACTTAGTAAGCTTTAAAATGTTTTAAAAAAATATTGTTAACAAATTTATTTAGCCTTGTTGCCGTTAATCCATAGTTGTTGAGTGAAAAATAGTGTAAAATTTGGTGTAATTCATGGTTTTGCAGGCTAATTGCATGGTTTAAGGCCTAATAACCTAATTAGTGTTTAATTAGTAGCTCTGGGCTTTAATTTGGTTGGTGGGCTTACTAATCCTAAGGGAAATATCAGGAGACTAGATAAGTACATTGTTTTCATTGTGCTTCATCTTCTCCAGCAAATAAGTGAAAGAGAACTAAGAAAATCTCTTACGATATATTTTCTAGAGCCTGAAATCCACCTTAAATCATTAGATTATTGTAATTCGAGTCTTAAACAGCAGGTAATACCCTCTAAACTCTAATCTAATCCAAGTTTATCAATGTTTGTTAAAGATCTTTGATTTACAATGAAGTTCCTTTTTTGTATGTTTCAATTGGTGCTGCTTAAGATAGAAAGAAGCCATCTTCCAGCCAAAAGAGCTCAAATTAGATGCAATAATCTTCTATTCTTGTAGCTATTCCATTTCAAGTGAGTGTTCACTCACATATCTCAAGTCACAGTGTATTTTGATTGCAATCGATAAGTTTTACGCTGAAAACATGTAGCTTGTTCATATAATTTCTGAGCTGCCGAAACTGTAACACCCCACGCCCGCTATGGTCACTCACTAAGGGAATGCCATAGCATCGGTGGAGCATTTTAGTGAATATAGAACAAAAAAAAATTACAACGAGACAGATATAAATAGTACTTGAAATTTAAAACATCATCTCATAACAGCGGAAATAAACATGTCTGGTTACATCATAAAACCACGATAAAAGTCAAGTACAATATCCGTCAAAATAAAGAAGTACATAATCCCACTCTCTCATGCAATAGCCAGAACAAAAGAAAAGATAACTGGATAACTGGAGCTTTACATCTATCCAAGCTCCTAAAGACTGGAACAGCAATCCGATCAAGCTCCACTACTGCTAGGATCCACCGTAGGACCTGAGGGTTGGGAAAAAGATAAAAACAACGGGGTCAGACATAAGTCTGAGTGAGTCCTATAACTTTAACAATACAATCATTAAAGTAACCAGAGAAGATATAAACTTGACCCACGGTAATGTCTGGGGATGAATGGCTACACTAAGCAGCTTGATAGACTTAGGATAAACTAAGATAACCATAAGGACGCATCTACCCACCTAAGGATAATTACTACACTGCACCACACCAGTCATTCCCACTCAAGGATTGATCCCACCCAAGGACTTAAAGGAAGATATAACTAGTAGCTTCATGTACCCCTAGCTGATCACATAGGTGCCGTCTGCCCCTATCTCCACTAGGTGTACTTAGTAATTTTACCCAGTAGTTTTGTGTACCCCTACATAGGTGCCGTCTGCCCCTATCTTTACTAGGTGTACCCACTACTCCCCAGCGATCGGCTCCCTACCGTAGATACCCGTGCTGGTCCCACAGTGGGGTGTATCACTCCCCTAAAGTGGCTACCTGATAATATCAACGGTGCACAGCTTTATATCTACACGATGCAACAACGGCTTATCTACCAGCCCGGGCCCACACACGCATATGAAACCCGTTGGACTTGCGTTGCCACCGCTAACCCGTTTTGGCCTCTTATAATCAAGCCCAATATGCGTGTCCCGTCACTCGACATGGGTCGAGCCCACAAAGATACGTTTGGGATATTGGTTGAAATGGGCCCCCACAAGCTACCCACCTAAGCTTGTCACTTATCTAGTGTATCCCACTTAACCCTTTAATCATGTTTAATTACATGTTTCACTTGGTTAAGTATTCTAATCGTATTTTCTATTGCCACCCAAGGCAACCCACTATATTCCACATGCCACCCAAGGCAACCATTAAATTTCCACATGCCACCCAAGGCACCCACTTAACCCCTCATGTCCCACTACATGCTAATATGGTTAAGTGTTTCTTAATTAATTAAGACCGTGATCCCCCATAAAGACCTCCCACATTAGACTGGCTGTTATGACCGCCTGGTTAAGCCGGTAGAGTCCGGGCAGTCTTACGTCATAACAGAGTCTAACCTCGTGTCTTCACTTTAATCACGTATTTAATTTATGGCTAAGACCTCTCACATTGGGCTGACATTTGTAGCAACTGGTTAGGCCGGTCGGGTCTGGGCAGTTTTACACTACAAATGAGTCCAACCTCGTGTCTTAGTCGATTAATTACACCTAATTAATCACCCCCATATTAATTATCCCTAATTAATATCCATTTTTCCATAACATGGGTAGACCTAACTCAATAGGTAAATTCCCATGGGGTAGACCTAACTCAATAGGTAAATTCCCACTTATGGTAATTTATTTTTTTGGTATGCTTAATCATACCCAATCATACTTTTATTAACATATTTACCAACCCCATCGTTCCCCACGTAAATCGTTCTCATTTCATGACATAAATAAGGGGAAGATCATCACAAATATCATGGGTTTAGCATACAACTTTGTCATGGGTTAAGAGGATGTCAACTTGCATATATGAGCATATATTAACCCAACTACATATAACCCAAACTTGCATATTATCATACACATGATTTGCATAACATGTTGCATATGAGCTTGCATATTATCATACACATATCTTGCATAACATGTTGAACTTGCATATAAGCATTCTCATAACTTGCATAACATGTTAAACATGCATTTAAGCAAACACATAACTTGCATAAGCATTCACATACTTGCATAAGCATTTACATACTTGCATAAGCATTCACATACTTGCATAAACATTCACATACTTGCATAAGCATGCATAACTTGGATATCATGTTAAACTTGCATTTAAGCATATACATATCTTGCATAAGCATTCATATACTTGCATAAGCATGCATAACTTGCAAATCATGTTAAACTTGCATATAACTTGCATAACTCACTTTGTTAAACATGCACAAACCAACTTGTTAAGCATGCATAAACCAACTTATCAAACATGCATAAACCCACTTATTAATTATGCATAAACATAGGAAAACATAGAGTAGCATATCATTATAAATGATTCAAACTCATCAATCCGCATTTAAGACCATAAGTCTCATTACACCCAATCTACTTACTTTAACAATTGATGTTAAAGTGATAGAAACTCACCAAAACCAAGATTAGCAAACTTATGAAGTGGAATTAGTTGCTAAATATGAAGATGGTGATGATTAGAGATTGATTAGAGAGTGATTAGCTTGCAACTTCCTTCATAACAAGTGGAGGCTCCTTCTAAGATTTAATTTGGCGGCATGAGGCCATCATTTCTATTTTTAGTATGGATTAGGGTAGGTTTAGGGTGTATTTATAGATTAGGAGAGTGTTTTAGGCCCTTAGATTAACCCTAAATTAGATTAGGTCCGTTAGATTTAGGAAATCTCTAGAACCCAGCCCAGCCCTAGCCAGAAAACCAGATCTGGTGCACCCAAGCACCCTGGTTCGACACGCTGTGTCGACAGGCAAGTCGACTCCCCCTGTCGACAGGCCTGTCGACAGCCCTGTCGACATGGTCAAGGCGGGAATTCTCCCGCCTGGCCCCGCTGGTTCTAATTTGAAATCTGAATTTAAATTTCTAAATCTGTTTTTAACTTTGAATTTTCTGCAAACTTCTTTGGGCCATAACCGGGCCATACGGACTCCGATTCTCGAAAACTCGGACTCTATTTCGTGTATTTTTCCGAGACGAACGCAATAACGCAGCCCGTTACCCCCAATTCCCACATCTGAGATTATTTATCCTATGATTAGAGAATTTTAGTATTAGCTAAAATTCGGGGTGTTACATTCTCCCCTCCTTAAAGGATTTCGTCCCCGAAATCTCTAAGCTAAGGAGAATGCATATCCTACCATCCAAACAACCATCTACTCAATCCATCAAAACACGGGCATCCATTGTCCTTAAAACAATTTCTAATGATGTATGAGCATATGCAAAAAGTGTGTGTATATGTTCCCTATCTAATGTATGAACATATGCAAACCATGATAGTGCCATGCATCCATTATGTATGCGAGAGAACCCTATCGACACATACAATATCTACATGAGTGCACAATCATTCACCAAAATGCATCATCCATATGATAACACAATCATTATACATCCATAAATATAGCTTCCTACACACAATTTTATGCAATATGCAATATGAAGTGATTGAGCCGATCTAGTGCCTAAAGTGTGTGTACATGCATCCACGAGCAACCACTAGCAACCACTTGCATCCACTTGCATCCATTAACCATAACATGTCTCAAACACATGTTTCAACCATAGGTTTACCCTATCTAAAGGTCAATCAGTACCAACGAGAGGATATACTAAAGATAAGATAAGTACTAGACAACGATAGAGGAGAAAGTAAAGACATACCCTCAAAAAGAAATGGGTACAATGAACGCATCTTCGCTTCCGTCTCCCAAGTTGTGTTGCTCTCATCTTCTCCCCATTGCACTTTGACTAGCTGAACCTCTCGATTCCTCAATTTCCTAGTCTCTGACCCAAGGATGCGAGTAGGAGCTCGTCGAATCGTCGCATCACGCTCTACCTCTACATCTCTAAGCAAGCTCGGCTCTACCACCTCTGCCGTTTCATGTAAGCACTTCCTCAGATGTGATACATGGAATACATCATGAACACCACTAAGTCTGTCGGGCAACTCCACCCTATATGCCATCCGTCCAATCCTTTCCTTAATAGGAAACGGCCCAACAAACCTCGGTGCTAACTTCCCAACGGATCCAAAGCGAACAACATTTCTCAACGGAGATACTTTGACAAATACCATGTCCCCAACCTCAAACTCAAGATCCGTCCTTCTCTTGTCCGCATAAGATTTTTGTCTATCCTGCGCTGCTTTCATCCTTCTTCGAATCAAGTCAATCTTCTCAGAAGTCTCCCTAACCATATCAGGCCCAAGCAAGATCTTCTTCGTAGATTCCCACCAACATGTAGGTGATCGACAAGGCCTTCCATAGAGAGCTTCAAAAGGAGCCATACCAATACTGGACTGAAAGCTGTTATTATATGCGAACTCCACCAATGGAAGATGCTCTTCCCATGTACCTCCAAAATCTAGGATACAGAGCCTCAAAAGGTCTTCTAGAACACGATTCACCCTCTCAGTCTGGCCGTCTGTCTGAGGATGATATGCGGTGCTCAGACACAATTGAGTCCCCACTGCTTCTTGCAAACTTCTCCAGAACTCGCTAGCGAAGATAGGATCTCGATCACTCACTATGCTAGAGGGTACCCCATGCAATCGAACTATCTCTCGAAGATATACAGAAGCTAGCCATGGAGCGGTCATCTTGCTCTTCACAGGTATGAAATGGGCGCTCTTAGTAAGTCTGTCTACCACCACCCAAATTCCTGTATTACCCTTCCTCGATCTGGGTAACCCGTCAATAAAATCCATCGAGACGCTATCCCACTTCCATTGCGGAACTTCCAATGGGTGAAGCAACCCACCAGGTTTCTTTTGCTCCGCCTTCACTTGTTGGCACACCAAGCATCGAGCGACATACTCGGCCACATCTTTCTTCATACCGGCCCAGAAGAAAACCCTCTTCATGTCTCGGTACATCTTGTCCCCACCGGGATGAATGGTCATCCTAGAACGGTGTGCATCATCAAGAATAGCCTTCCTCAAGCCCTCGTCTTGCGGTACACAAAGTCTACCGTCTCTACGCAAGCACCCCATATCGTCTAGGGTGTACCTACTCAAATGGCTAGATGATTCCCCCCTTATGAGCTTCTCCACCAACTCAACCAACTGTGGGTCGTCCCTCTGTGTTTCTCCAATCCGCCCCAAAAGAGTAGGCCTAACTTCCAAGGAAGCTAGCAAACCGGGGACATAATCAATGGAAGGTCTGAAATCAAACATCGAGATAAATTCCAAGCTTCGTTGTTCCACGAACAATGGACTCAAGGACAACCTCTTCCTGCTCAAGGCGTCCGCCACCACGTTACCCTTGCCAGGGGTATACGCTATCTCGAAATCATAGGATGCTAAGAATTCCATCCACCTTTGCTGTCTCAGATTCAAATCCTTCTGAGAAAACAAGTACTTCAATGATTTATGGTCAGTGAACAACTCGAATCTCTCACCAAGAAGATAATGGCGCCAAATCTTAAGCGCAAAAACAATAGCGGCCAACTCTAAATCATGGGTAGGGTAATTTTTCTCATGTGCCCTCAACTGCCTTCCACCATAGGCTATCACCCTTCCCTCTTGCATTAAGACTGCGCCCAGCCCTGTCCCACAAGCATCAGTATAGACAACAAATGGCTTGCTCCCATCTGGCAACACTAAAACTGGAGCGGTGGTTAAAGCTCTCTTTAACCTTCGGAACGCATCATCACAATCTACGTCCCATGCGAAAACCAGATTATTCTTCGTTAAGCGGGTTAATGGGGCTGATATCTTCGCGAAGTCTTTAATAAACTTCCTTTAATAACCCGCCAACCCCAAGAAACTTCTTACTTCGGTAGCATTCTTCGGAACCTTCCAATCCTGAATTGATACTACCTTCGCGGGATCCACAGCTATCCCTTCCTTGGAGACCACGTGCCCTAAGAACCGCACCTCTTTCCTCCAGAAGTGACATTTAGAGAATTTAGCCTTAAGGCTATGTGCTCGAAGAGTCTTCAATACCTCCCCAAGATGTAGGGCATGCTCTTCTTCACTCTTAGAAAATACTAAGATATCATCCACAAAGACCACCACGAATTTATTAAGGAACTCCCTGAACACCCTACTCATCAAATCAACAAAGTATGCAGGGGCGTTCGTCAACCCAAATGGCATCACCAGCCACTCATAGAAACCATCCGGAGTTCTGAAGGCAGTCTTGTCTATGCTATCCTCAGCCACCCTCAACTGATGAAACCCCATGGCTAAGTCCAACTGAGAAAATACTGAAGCGCCAACCAACTGATCGAAAAGATCATCAATCCTCGGCAATGGGTGTCTATTCTTCTTTGTGAGCTTGTTGAGTTCTCTATAGTCTACACAAAGTCTGAGGGACCCATCTGCCTTCGTAGCAAATACTACTGGAGCACCCCACTCCGATATACTTCGTCTTATGAACCCCTTCTCAAGCAACTCCCCTACTTGCTTATGGAGTTCCCTCCTCTCACGAGGAGCCATGTGGCGCACTGGTAAAGATACAGGTTTAGCATTATCCACCAGATATATTCGGAAGTCAATCTCCCGCTTCGGAGGTAAGCCCTTCACCTCCTCAAACACATCCGGATATTCCCGGACCACTCTAACAGATTGCAAACTCTCGACCGAAGCGTCAAGCGATTCAAGATAACTTAGCATAACAGAGTCCCTGGGATTACAAGAAATCTCGAGAGTGTTACCCAAGCGGGTCATGAGCCTAACAACTCTCCTTTCGCAATCAAGAACGGCACCATTACTGGATAACCAGTCCATGCCCAAAATCAACCCATAGCCCGTGAAGCCCAACACAAAAGCATCACATGTAAACTCAATGCTAAGTATAGAAATCTTCAAACCCAAACATATCATGGACAAATAAGTGGAGCCCCCAATTGGGTTTGAAACAACCAAGGGATCATCTACCAGACAGGTGTCTAAGTGCAGTGACTCAACTAAGGATGATGAGATAAACGAATGCGATGCGCCTGAATCAAACAATGTACGGACAGGATGATCAAATAGAAAAACCAGACTTTCAACGGAGATAGTTCTACCTCTTTCCTGAATTGGTGGGACTGCGAGAGCCTGTACTTGCCCCCTAGCCTGACTCGGTGCCATAAGAGCTTGCACCTGTCCTCCTGAGGTAGACCCCATCCTTTGCCCCTTCTTAGGACAATCTTTCACTAGATGCCCTGCTTCGCCACAGTGGAAGCAGCCAGTCTTCTTCTTCTTACGACAATCCTTGCTTAGGTGGCCAGGTGTCCCACAATTGAAACACTTCTTCTTCTTGCCCTTGCCACCGTTGCCTTTCCCACCTTTATTTTGCTGTTGTTGCTGAGGTCTCTTTTGATCTCCCTTCTTCTCGGGTGCCCTATTAGCATTGGGACCCTTCTCTTCTTCATACATGAGTGCCATGTCAACTAGCTTCTCAAAGGTGGCCCCCATAGGGATATGAGTCATAGCCAACCCATGCATCGGTTCATTCAAGCCTTTCACGAACCTCAAAGCCTTCTTCTCCGGTGTATTCACCATGTCTAGGCCAAATCTTGCCAATTGATTAAACTTGTTGACATATTCCTTCACCGAGAGATTTCCTTGCTTTAGAGTCAAGAATCTTTCCATATACAAGTTTTCCTCCGCCCTTGAGAGAAACTTTGCCACAAATCTTTGCCTAAAATCCGCCCAAGAGTCAACGGGGCGTTCTCCATTAGTGACCTCCCACCAGAATGAGGCCTCTCCCTTCATTAACCAAGCAACCAACTTGACTTTCTTTCCTTCTTCCATCTCAAAGATATCTATCAATTCTTCCACCTCCTTAAGCCAATCTCTAGCCTCCACAAAAGTTTCAGATCCTTGAAAAGGTTTCCCTCCCATAGCTTTAAATTCCTTGCAAGTCTTAGCAAAAGTATCCGTGCGAGGAGGAGGGGGAGGAGGAAGATCGGGTGCTACGGTTGGTGGAGGAACATTTGCTGGACCCGCAGTGGTGGCCCTAGCCTCCATCAATCTCCTATACCATGCTGGTACCGTCACACCCTCCGGAAAGTTAAGATTCTCGGCCATGCTGAAACGAAAAAGGAAAGATTCAAAACGGAGAATTCGAAGGATATAGATATGGCTATTGGGGATTATGCTTTTCCTTCAAAAACCTTTCTCTTTAAAGACATGTTTTTGAAAATATCTCTTCCAAAAATGTTTTAGAAAAATAGTTTTCTAAAAATTTTATCTGTTCCGGTAACCTTTGCTCTGATACCACGTGTAACACCCCACGCCCGCTATGGTCACTCACTAAGGGAATGCCATAGCATCGGTGGAGCATTTTAGTGAATATAGAACAAAAAAAATTACAACGAGACAGATATAAATAGTACTTGAAATTTAAAACATCATCTCATAACAGCGAAAATAAACATGTCTGGTTACATCATAAAACCACGATAAAAGTCAAGTACAATATCCGTCAAAATAAAGAAGTACATAATCCCACTCTCTCATGCAATAGCCAGAACAAAAGAAAAGATAACTGGATAACTGGAGCTTTACATCTATCCAAGCTCCTAAAGACTGGAACAGCAATCCGATCAAGCTCCACTACTGCTAGGATCCACCGTAGGACCTGAGGGTTGGGAAAAAGATAAAAACAACGGGGTCAGACATAAGTCTGAGCGAGTCCTATAACTTTAACAATACAATCATTAAAGTAACCAGAGAAGATATAAACTTGACCCACGGTAATGTCTGGGGATGAATGGCTACACTAAGCAGCTTGATAGACTTAGGATAAACTAAGATAACCGTAAGGACGCATCTACCCACCTAAGGATAATTACTACACTGCACCACACCAGTCATTCCCACTCAAGGATTGATCCCACCCAAGGACTTAAAGGAAGATATAACTAGTAGCTTCATGTACCCCTAGCTGATCACATAGGTGTCGTCTGCCCCTATCTCCACTAGGTGTACTTAGTAATTTTACCCAGTAGTTTCGTGTACCCCTACATAGGTGTCGTCTGCCCCTATCTTTACTAGGTGTACCCACTACTCCCCAGCGATCGGCTCCCTACCGTAGATACCCGTGCTGGTCCCATAGTGGGGTGTATCACTCCCCTAAAGTGGCTACCTGATAATATCAACGGTGCACGGCTTTATATCTACACGATGCAACAACGGCTTATCTACCAGCCCGGGCCCACACACGCATATGAAACCCGTTGGACTTGCGTTGCCACCGCTAACCCGTTTTGGCCTCTTATAATCAAGCCCAATATGCGTGTCCCGTCACTCGACATGGGTCGAGCCCACAAAGATACGTTTGGGATATTGGTTGAAATGGGCCCCCACAAGCTACCCACCTAAGCTTGTCACTTATCTAGTGTATCCCACTTAACCCTTTAATCATGTTTAATTACATGTTTCACTTGGTTAAGTATTCTAATCATATTTTCTATTGCCACCCAAGGCAACCCACTAGATTCCACATGCCACCCAAGGCAACCATTAAATTTCCACATGCCACCCAAGGCACCAACTTAACCCCTCATGTCCCATTACATGCTAATATGGTTAAGTGTTTCTTAATTAATTAAGACCGTGATCCCCCATAAAGACCTCCCACATTAGACTGGCTGTTATGACCGCCTGGTTAAGCCGGTAGAGTCCGGGCAGTCTTACGTCATAACAGAGTCTAACCTCGTGTCTTCACTTTAATCACGTATTTAATTTATGGCTAAGACCTCTCACATTGGGCTGACATTTGTAGCAACTGGTTAGGCCGGTCGGGTCCGGGCAGTTTTACACTATAAATGAGTCCAACCTCGTGTCTTAGTCGATTAATTACACCTAATTAATCACCCCCATATTAATTATCCCTAATTAATATCCAGTTTTCCATAACATGAGTAGACCTAACTCAATAGGTAAATTCCCATGGGGTAGACCTAACTCAATAGGTAAATTCCCACTTATGGTAATTTATTTTTTTGGTATGCTTAATCATACCCAATCATACTTTTATTAACATATTTACCAACCCCATCATTCCCCACGTAAATCGTTCTCATTTCATGACATAAATAAGGGGAAGATCATCACAAATATCATGGGTTTAGCATACAACTTTGTCTTGGGTTAAGAGGATGTCAACTTGCATATATGAGCATATATTAACCCAACTACATATAACCCAAAATTGCATATTATCATACACATGATTTGCATAACATGTTGCATATGAGCTTGCATATTATCATACACATATCTTGCATAACATGTTGAACTTGCATATAAGCATTCTCATAACTTGCATAACATGTTAAACATGCATTTAAGCATACACATAACTTGCATAAGCATTCACATACTTGCATAAGCATTTACATACTTGCATAAGCATTCACATACTCGCATAAACATTCACATACTTGCATAAGCATGCAAAACTTGCATATCATGTTAAACTTGCATTTAAGCATATACATATCTTGCATAAGCATTCATATACTTGCATAAGCATGCATAACTTGCAAATCATGTTAAACTTGCATATAACTTGCATAACTCACTTTGTTAAACATGCACAAACCAACTTGTTAAGCATGCATAAACCAACTTATCAAACATGCATAAACCCACTTATTAATTATGCATAAACATAGGAAAACATAGAGTAGCATATCATTATAAATGATTCAAACTCATCAATCCGCATTTAAGACCATAAGTCTCATTACACCCAATCTACTTACTTTAACAATTGATGTTAAAGTGATAGAAACTCACCAAAACCAAGATTAGCAAACTTATGAAGTGGAATTAGTTGCTAAATATGAAGATGGTGATGATTAGAGATTGATTAGAGAGTGATTAGCTTGCAACTTCCTTCATAAACAAGTGGAGGCTCCTTCTAAGATTTAATTTGGCGGCATGAGGCCATCATTTCTATTTTTAGTATGGATTAGGGTAGGTTTAGGGTGTATTTATAGATTAGGAGAGTGTTTTAGGCCCTTAGATTAACCCTAAATTAGATTAGGTCCGTTAGATTTAGGAAATCTCTAGAACCCAGCCCAGCCCTAGCCAGAAAACCAGATCTGGTGCACCCAAGCACCCTGGTTCGACACGCCGTGTCGACAGGCAAGTCGACTCCCCCTGTCGATAGGCCTGTCGACAGCCCTGTCGACATGGTCAAGGCGGGAATTCTCCCGCCTGGCCCCGCTGGTTCTAATTTGAAATCTGAATTTAAATTTCTAAATCTATTTTTAACTTTGAATTTTCTACAAACTTCTTTGGGCCATAACCGGGCCATACGGACTCCGATTCTCGAAAACTCGGACTCTATTTCGCGTATTTTTCCGAGACGAACGCAATAACGCAGCCCGTTACCCCCAATTCCCACATCTGAGATTATTTATCCTATGATTAGAGAATTTTAGTATTAGCTAAAATTCGGGGTGTTACAGAAACCATAGCGAAATCTCATCTTTGAGCTGCTGTATTTTTCAATATACTAATGTTTTTGCATGAATCCTTTTCCATTGTGTTTTGAAGTTTCTTGTGATTGAATCCACAAAGTTTCAATTGAATCTGAGCACGTTTGGTCAATCAAACATTGCCTTGAAACAACAACCAAAGCAGGATTGTCACCTGCTCCAAATCCTGTAAAGTGGCTCGACCCGCTAGGTTCCCTGGGTCGACCCACCTGAGCGAAATTGTGCAGGGACACGTCCCTGCATCTGTTGTCTTCCTACGGCATTTTTCTGTGCTTGATACTTGATTTATATGTGATTTTATGAGCTTAATCCAACTTGGTTTGCCTCTATACTACTTTTGAAACCAAGTTCATGTTATATTTAATCCGAATTCTAGTTTTTGGAGTTTTTGTGATTCAATTGAGGTGCTTTGTTAATGAGATTTCGATGACCTTGTGGACACACGCATGTTTTTGAAACTAGTTTTCTGATACATAAACAAATATCGATTTCGTTATAGTTTTGAGGATAAATGAATATTATAATCTTAGTTTTAATATTAATATTAAATGGCCTTAAGACAATAACATAAAATCTATTTTCACATATATATATATATATATATATAAGGATTTACGAAAGAAAACAAATAGGCTTCGGAAATCTTTTTATAAACTTATTTTCAAAAATCAAGTATTTTCTTATATACAAACTACACTTTTCCACACCCTTCAAGATGACTTATTAGATATTAAATGATATCTTAAACCCCATGTCATGGGACAAAGGTATATGAAATCGGTTAATCCATGTATCGTCTAATTGAATCTGTTGATTTCAGTGATTATTGATTTTTGTTGTTTTCCATTGTGGAGCTGACCACTTGATAGTAAACCAGTAGTGAGAATATGTGGTATGGGACACAATGTTGCCACTGCTTGGTTGATTGTCAGAAAAGTTTGTGACACATATCATTGTTGTTGAGCCAGTACTAGGGGCTGGGGTCCTAAACGTATGAAAATGCATGCGAAGTTGGTTGTTGTTGAGGGTTGCAGTCCTATACATATTAAAATGCGTACGAAGTTGGTTGTTGCTTAGGGTTGCGGTCCTATGCATATGTAAATTACGTAAAAAGTTTATTTTTGTTATTACGTGGCATAAGTCGAATAGTTAGGCCTAACACGTTGAGTTAGTACTTGGCTAAGCTCGTTATGTGCTAAATGCACCTGCACTTCCTTGTTGTTTCGGATTTGAACCATCGGTTGTTGATTTGTGAATCTAGACCTTATGGTCGTATATTAGAAGTTGTTGTTTTGTTATTGGTGGTATCCTATTTCCATTTAAATTCCTATGGGTCTACCCTTATTGCTTTATTGGGGTTTGTGTGAAGATTTATTATTGTGGGAGTATTGCTTGTACTTGGCTCATCGCCATATACACGGAATTCACTAAACAAACCTCGTTGCTAATTAACTTATATACGTAGCATTCTAGGTAGTTCCATAGGTAACCCATATGGATTTAGAGTTAATTTTCATATCATGTTCTATCTTATTTTGTTTTTACTCATTGTTTACTAGACTAACTCATGTGTGTTAATGCTCGGGTCTGATTGAGCTTTACAGGTATACCAGCTACTATAGATACTTCTTTTGCTTCCACTATGGGTCATGCAGTTTTGAGCTCTTAGTATAACTATTTTGTTGTATATAGCCTATGATTCATGTACCTTGTTATGTAGTGTATTCGTTTTGGATTGATGTTGTACCTATTGTGGTTGTATACCACGTTTTGATGACACCATATGATTGTATATTATATGTATCTTATGCTGGGATGTCTGATCTGTGATGTATATTATGTTTATTATTCGTTTTTATTTTTGATTATATTATAGCCACCATAATATTGTGTTGATAGAGATTAAGTGCATCAATTCATAGGAAAAAGAAGATAGCACATTTTATTGATATTCTTGATGTCTATTCTTTATAAATGGTAGCCCTTAACCAACCGTATTCTCTGCTTTGTAGACAACATTACTAGTTAATGTTCTTTACTAGTATAGGTCTCGAAATGGGGAGTTACAGCTTGGTATCAGAGCAGAGTTTAAAACAAAATACGATAAACTTGAAGAGAATATGAGTAGATACAGTATGTTGGGATACAATATAAGTTTTATCCTATGAATCCCTCGTGTCCTTGACTTTAGGTGTATACCCTTTTAACCTTTGTCTTCACTTGGGGTAGATATAGAAAGGGTATACGTCTAGGAATAAATTGTTTTATAATTCTATAGTATTTCTTATAACTGGATGCTACATATCTTACCATGTGCTTTATTCCTATCGTATCTTATCTTTCAGTGATGGTTATCTAAGGAAAGCGACAACAGTCGGGTGTTGGACCGACCAGTGGTCCAGGACCTGATGTAGAGATTGGATCGACTAGTGGTCCTGATCCTGACATAGTGATTGGGCCGCCCAGTCGTACTCAGCCCACTGAGGATACTAGACCAGCCAGTGATTCTCTTCCCGAGTCTGTGACCCTATCTACCGATCAATTATTGGAGCTTATTCAAAGCACCCACAGTCCCATTCCATCTTGTTCATCCCCTCCGCGCAAGTCGGCCTTCGCGCGTATGTTTATGGACTTCTCACATCTTGGTGGGAAGCCTTTTCTTGGTTCTG
This sequence comes from Allium sativum, assembly GCA_030737875.1. NCBI lineage: Eukaryota > Viridiplantae > Streptophyta > Magnoliopsida > Asparagales > Amaryllidaceae > Allium > Allium sativum. Next base: position 534,648,069 of record CM060915.1, read on the forward strand.
AGTCTATGTTGGAGGTCCAGGCATGGATCTGTACATGCGAACGCATTTTTACTTGCACAACGATTTCCTCTCATCACCAGGTTCTTGTAGCATCTAGTATGTTGCACGGACGAGCCTAGTTGGTATGAGCTATTAGTTGCTGAGCTTGATGGGTCTTACCATGAGTGGAAGCAATTCTATGAGCGTTTCGATCTCAATTTCATTCCAAAGTCAAAGAAATCCATCCTTGCTCAATGTTTCCATGTTCTCAAATAAGGAAAGTCAACAGTTTCTAAGTATGTATTATCATTTAAGGCTCTTTCTAATACGGTTTGCAACATATTATCACTTCCTACAAAAAGAATATCAAGTTCGTATGTGGATTGAAGAAGTATCTTAAGAAGTCGTTGATGCTACAGCTTAAGCTATCATTTAAAGAGTTGGTTGACGCAGCCCTTCATCTCAAGGCAGTCGAGAATGAAAGGGATAGTGGTGATGAGGGTGGGGTTCATAAGAGTTTTGGCTAAAAGAAATTTATTTTTCGCAAATCCAAGTCCTTTCCTAATAACAAGAAGAAGCCATGTAGTTCTGATTCTCAGCCTTCTGTAGCTCATTCTGCTAAAAGGGGCTGCTATAATTGTGGTCTAGTGACCATTTCCTTCATGATTGTACCAAGCCCAGAATTCGTCGTATTTGCAAGAAAGAAGGTCATTGGTTAGCTTCGTGTCTTTCAACTTCTAACTCGGGTAAGCAGGGCAAGCTTAATGTGGCTCTAGCGGATGGTAGTGGTTCTGCTCAGCCAAGAGGTACGCCCTCTATCCTTAAAGGTTCCATTTCTTTTTGTGATCGCATGATTCGAGTTCCATTTGATATGTGTGCTTCACAGTCATTCGTACAGAAAGAGCTCGTGGATATTCTTTCATTTGATGTTTCTTGTGTTGTAACTTCATTGAGGATTGCGGTTCCTATTAGGGGATCCGCTACCCTTAGCCTGTTTTGTGATGATGTTGAGATCTTTATTTGTGGATTTCTTTTCTATGCGAATTTGCATGTGTTTCCTTCTCTTAGGTTTGATTTGATTTTGGATATGAACTGGCTCATGTGATACAAGGGCAGGATTCTATGTATCGAAAGCATTTTGTATCTTTGACATCCTGACTCACCTTCTCAGCTTTCCCTCGTGCTTTGTGATGTTGATTTTAATTCTATGACATATTTATATTCTCTCTCAAGACCACAATGATGATGACGTGTATCACGTTCCTACAGTTTGTGATTTTGCTGATGTTTTCGAGCCTATTACGGGGTTTCCACCCAAATGAGCTATCGAGTCCTTTATAGATTTAATTCTTGGTGCTTATCCGGTTAGTCATCCTCCTACGCGGTTGTCGACTAAATAAAACGAGGAACTAAAGAAAGCTTCTTGAGATTGAGTCCAAGCAATTCATTCGGTCTAGCTCATCACCGCGGGGTGTCGCGATTGTCTTTGTTAGGAAGTTCGATCGATCTTTAGGCTTTGCATTGATTATCGCAAGCTTAATGAGATTGCCATCAAGAATCGTTATCCCTTGCCTTAGATTAATGATATGTTCAATCAATTAAGTGGAGCTAAGGTTTTCTCATAGTTGGAACTTACCACCGGTTTTCATCGGTTATGAGTTGTGGAAGATAGTATACCTCTTACAGCATTCCGCACTCGTTATGGTTCTTATGAATGGTGTGCCATGCCGTTTGGTTTGACTAATGATCCTGCATTCTTTGTCGACCTTATGAATCGAGTGTTCCGCGAGTATCTCGATAAGTTTGTTTTAGTATTCATCGATGATATCCTTGTCTATTCAAGATCTGAAGCCGAGCATGCAAGTCATTTGCAGATTGTTCTGAGTATTCTCCATCATCATTAGCTTAAGGCCAAACTATCCAAATGCCACTTTTGGACGAAGGAAGTTCATTTTCTTTGCCATGTTGTTTCAGCTGAAGGTATTTCCGTTGATCCACTTTAGATCGAGGCCATCTAGAATTGGAAGCGACCTGAGAATGCTTCAGAGATTCGTAATTTCTTAGGATTAACGGGTTATTACCTTCGATTTATTCGATATTTCTATTGCATCATGCTCCCGCTTACTCGCCTTACTCGAAAGGGTATTCGCTTCGATGGGTCTGATCGGTGTGAAGCTTCCCTTTCAGGATTGAAGGAATTTCTCACTAATGATCTTATTCTTGTGGTTTCGAAAGGGAACCAAGACCTCGTTGTTTATATCAATGCAAGTCGATGAGGTTTGTACGCTGTGTTGATGCAGCGTGATTATGTTGTAGCTTTTTATTTTTGCTGGCTGTGGCCGAATGAGATTCGGTACGATACTCATGTTCTTGAGTTAGTCGCTATTGTGTTTGCTTTGAAGATTTGGCGTCATTATCTTCTTGGTGAGCATTTCACTCTATTCATATACCATATATCTCTGAAGTATCTATTTTCTCAGAAAGAGCTCAATATGCGTCAGCAACGTCGGCTCGAGTTTCTTGTGGCCTATTATTTTGACATCCACTATACCCTTGGGAAGGGTAATCATTTTGCTGATAGGGTTAGTAACACGCATTCAGAAATTGTTTCTATGATGTTAGTCGAATGGGATGTCTTGGAGACCCTTTCTTATTATGATATTAGAGATCGTTCTTTTTCGTCAAGCTCTGCTGTTTTATTTATTCTGTTTGGAGGCACACCCATTTATTCTCGATCGTATTACTGATGCTCAGAGGCATGATCCAGAGGTGATACACCTTATTCATCTTCGTGAGGTCGAGTCCTAAGATGAGGAAGTGCAGGACTATAGTGTTGATTTTCTTGGTTGTCTTCATGAAAAAACCATGTTATTGTACCTTCTGATTCAGTACTTAGGGGTGACATTCTAGACGTTTGTCATCGCACTAAGTATACTATCCATCCCGGCGGCACTAACATGTATGCCAATATGCATCGTCTCTATTATCGAAAGGGATTGAAGCATGATGTTGCAAATTATGTGAGTAATTGCATGGCTTGTCCAACAACGTCCGTCCGGTTTTCTCCATCCCTTAGAGGTTCCATTATGTAAATGAGACTAGATTTTGTTGACGACCTTCCTCATTTGAGGTCGGGTCATTCGAGCATTTGGGTTATTGTTGATCGTCTCACTAAGTTAGCTCATTTCATTCCTATTAGGTCTAATAGGGATGCACCCCTTCTTGCTAAGTAATATATTAAGGAGATCATTCGCCTTCATGATATTCATTCATCTATCGTGTGTGAACGTGATCCATTATTACAAGTCATTTCTGGGGGTAGTCTTCAGCAAGCTTTGGGAACAAAGCTAAATTTATCCATAGCTTACCATCCCCGGTCTAATGGGCAGACTGAACATGTTAATTGTATTCTCAAGGATCTCCTACATGCTTATGTATTCTATTTTGGGGGTTCATGGAAGGACCATCTACCTGAATTCTCGTATAATAATAGTTTCAATCTTTTATTGGTATGACTCCCTTCGAGGACTTATATGGCAGTCCTTGTCGTTCTCCGTCCTATTGGTTAGAATTTTTGGAGAAGCTCATTCCTGGACTAGATTTAGTTCATGATTCTTCTAAGAAGGTCATTATTATTCGATGAAGAGTGAAATAGGCTCAAAGCCAACATATCCTACGTAGACAACCGCAGGAAGCCTCTCAAGTTCTCTGTAGGTGATTTGGTTTTCATTTGGTTTTATCCGCCGAAGGGAGTTATGTGTTTCAATGCGACTGAGAAGTTGGCTCCTTGCATTATAGGTCCATTTACGATCATTGGATGTATTGGCCATGTTGCGTATCGTGTATCTCTTCCAACACATCTATCTGGTATCTTCGATGTATTACATGTGTCATAGCTAAGAAAGTTCCTTAGAGATTCAGATTTATTAATTAATCCTTCTGAGCAACTCGATATTGAGATATCTCCAGATTTATCTATCGTGCAGTAGCTTATCCGCATTCTTGATTCATAGGTGAGGCGCCTTCAGAGTAAGATTATATCCCTCGTGAAGGTTCAGTGGTCAGCTGATTCTAAAGACTGTACCTAGAAAACCAGGGAGTCTGTTGAGCGCCTTTATCCAGATTTTCTCGCTTTACACGACGTAGGTGAGAATTTCTTTGTTTTGTGCTTATCATATCTTGTTCGTGTGTGTACACCCCTACGCATGTGCATGCTTTTGGTATTTGGGTTAGATGAGTTATACGGACTTAACCCTAAGGAAATTGCGGGATGCAATTTTTGTATGGGGAAGTCTGTAACATTCTGATTTTTCGATAAATTACCTGCTATAATAAATAATATGTTAAAATATAATATTTATGTAAAATTAAGTTGGATACATCATTAGTTTGGTTATTCGACATAATTATTTGGGTGATTTGGTGTTTTATGGCTTGGTGGTGGGATTTAATCACACTTAAGTGATTAAATTGAGGCTTGTGTGACTAATTGTGAAATGTTAGCTAAAAAGTGTAATATTGAATTTTTGTGAGAAACTAGATATTTATAACATTAGAAATATTAAAAAATATTAATGTAAGTTGTAATATTGAATTAAAGAGGAATAATTTTTTTCTTACGTGGTAATTATTTAGTTAGAACTTTTTTTTATGGTTTGATGATAATGGATGGAATTATTTGGTTAAAAAAACAAAATGTTAGATTTTGGGGCTAACATTGGAAATTTTAGGTATAAATATGTAATATTATGTAAGCTGTAAAAGCCAAAATTTATTATAATTAATACTAAATATTAAAATGTGTTTTTTGACATGTTTAATGGTTTATTAAGTTAAAATGAGTCATTTGTAATATTTATTTATTATGTGTTATAAAAGATTTCATAAAATTAAGCGAAATGTTTAAATTTGTGTAAAATAATGCAAAAATTGTAGATTTTATTGTAAAAATAAATATTTTAAGTTCGTAAGCTTTAAAATGTTTTAAAAAATATTTTTAACAAATTTGTTTGGCCTTGTTGTGGTTAATCCATGGCTGTTGAGTGAAAATAGTGTGAAATTTGGTGCAATTCATGGTTTTATAGGCTAATTGCATGGTTTAAGACCTAATAACCCAACTAGTAGTTAATTAGTGTTTAATTAGTAACTTTTTGCTTTAATTTGGTTTTGGTCTTACTATTCCTAAGGGAAATATCTGGAGACTAGAGAAGTACATTATTTTCATTGTTTTCATCTTCTCCAACAAACAAGAGAAAGAAAACTATGAAAATCTCTTATTGTATATTTTTTTAGAGCCTCAAATAACTATATTATTGTAATTTGAGTCTTAAGCAGCATGTAACACACTTTAAACGCTAATCTAATCCATGTTTATTGAAGATCTTTGATTAACAGTAAAATTCTTTTTGCATGTTTCAGCTAGTGCTTCTACAGGCAGAAAGAAGCCATCATCCAACCAAAAAAGCTCAATTAAGGTGTAATAATCTTCTTTTCTTGCTTCTAATCCATTTCAAGTGAGTGTCGACTCACAATTCTCTAGTCACAACGTGTTTTGATTGCAATCAATAAGTTTTACGATGAAAACCCTATAGCATGTTTATATAGTTTATGAGTTGTTGAAATCACGGCGAAAGCTCATCTTTGAGCTGATGCATCTTGCAATCTACTAATTTTTTTGCATGAACCCTTTTCCATTGTATTTTAAAGTTTCTTGTGACTGAACCTGCAATCAATAAGTTTTACAATGAAAACCCTATAGCATGTTTATATAGTTTACGAGTTGTTGAAATCACGGCGAAAGCTCATCTTTGAGCTGATGCATCTTGCAATCTACTAATTTTTTTGCATGAACCCTTTTCCATTGTATTTTAAAGTTTCTTGTGACTGAACCTGCAAAGTATCAAGTGAATTCGAGCACATTTGGTCAATCAAACATTGCCTTTAATTAGCAACCAGAGCAGGATGGTCACCTGCTCCAAAATCTGTAAAGTGGTTGACCCACTTTGCTCCTTGGGTCTACTTAGGGGTCGATCAACCTGGGTATTTGGTAGAACAACCTAAGAAAAATTGCATAGGGATAAGTTCTTGCATCTTTTGTCTTCTTGTGGCATTTTTTCGTGCTTGATACTTGATTTATGTGTAATTTTATGAGCTTAGTCCAACTTGGTTTGCCTCTATGCTACTTGTGAAACCAAGTTCATGTTATAGTTAATCTAAATCCGAGTTTTTAGAGTTTTTGTGATTTAATTAAGGTTCCTTGTTGATGATATTTCGATGACCTTGTGGACACATGCACGTTTTCAAAACTAATTTTTCAATATATAAATAAATATCAATTTCCTTATAGTTTTGAGGCTAAATGAATTTATAATTTTAGTCTTAACATTAAATGGCCTTAAGAGAATAATATAAAATCTATTTTCACAAGTATGTAAGGAGTTACGAATGAAAACAAAAGGGTTTCGGAAATCGTTTTATACTTGTTTTCGAAAATCAAATATTTTCTTATATATAAACTACACTTTTCTGCACCCTTTGAGATGACGTATTGGACATTAAACGATATCGTAAACCCCGTGGTATGGTACATGATGGTGTACAAAATCAGTTAATCCTATATCATCTAATTGAAGACGTTGATATGTTGATTCCGGTAATTGTTAATTTTTATTGTTTTCCATTATGGAGCTGACTAACTAGTCGTAAACCAGGAGTGCGAACATGTGGTATGGGACACATTGTTAACACTTCTTGGGTTATTGTCCGAAAAGCCTATGATACACATCATTGTTTGTTGAGACAGTACTAGGAGCTGTAGTCTCATGCATATGAAAATGCATACGAAGTTAGTTGTTGTTGATGGCTGCGGTCATGTATGTATGAAAATGTGTTCGAAGTTGGTTATTTGGGACTATGGTCCCGTGCGTATGTAAAGTACGTACAAAGTTGATTCTTATTATTGATCGACATAGGCCTAACACGTCGAGTTGGTACTTGGCTAAGCCCGTTATAGGCTAAATGCACGTACACTTCCTTGTTGTTTTGGATCCAAACCATTAATTGTTGATTTGTCAATCTAGACCTTATTGTCATATATTAGAAGTTGTTGTTTTGTTGTTGGTGGTTATCCTGATTCCATTTAAATTTCTATGGGTCTAACTGTGTTGCTTTATTGCAGTAAATGTGAAGTTTTGTTGTTGTTGGAGTATTGCTCGTACTTGGCTCATCGCCATATACACGGAATGCACTAAACAAACCTCGTTGCTAATTAACTTATATACGTAACATTCCAGGTAGTTCCCTTAGTAACCCATTAGGATTTAGAGTCAATTTTCATATCATGTTCTATTTTATCTTGTTTTTACTCACTGTTGATTAGTCTAACCCGTGCATGTTAATGCTCGGGTCAGACTGAGCTTTACAGGTATACCAACTATTGTAGATACTTATTTTGCTTCCATCATAGGTCATGCAGTTTTGAGATCTTAGTACAACTGTTTTGTTGTGTATAGCCTGTGATTCATGGACCTTATTCTGTAGTGTATTCATTTTGGATTGATGTTGTACCTATTGTGGTGGTATACCACGTTTCGATGACATCGTATGATTGTATATTTTATGTATTTGATGTTGAGAGGTCTATTTTGTGATGTATATTGTGTTTATTATTCATATTTGTTCTGGACTATATTCTAGCTGCCATAATATTGTGTTGAATAGAGATTAAGAATATTTGTCTACGGGTAAAAAAACAGATAACACTTTTTATCGATATTCTTTATGTCTATTTAATACAAGACTTATGGATGATCGCCTTTAACTAACCTTATTCTCTGCATTAGTAGACATCATTACTAGTTAATGTTCTTTACTAGTGTAGGTCTCAGGGTGGGAGCGTTAAAGAGTTCACTGCATTAGTTGACACTTTTTCTCACTTCTATTCGGGAACTTCTAATGATTGCATCAAACGGTTAGGCTTCTTCTACTCTGCCTTAACCTACTGGTAATCCATGCACTTTGGGATGAATAATCTGAAATCCTTCTTCTTCCCTTCCTAATAATAAGTATGCTTTATATCATGTACGTCTTATTACCATTGGGATGTATGGTCAATCTTTAGTGGTGACACTCTCGAAGAACTTCACCTCTAAAACCGTCTAACTCTAGGAAAAATAATTTTCTCTTCTTATGAAGCCAATTATCACGGTTGAGTTTATACTTCTATACATCCTCAGATTCCATTCCCGCCATGACTTTAGCTATGATCTCGACTAACTTAGAATCACGCTTTTGAATATCTTCAAACCTCCCAATGAAAGTAGGCCTAACAGTCAAGTTTGCCAATACATCTGGCTTTAACTCACACCTAGGTGGCAAATCATAACCTGCAATATATTACAAGCACTTCCATTCAACAAATATAGCCCCAAAAATAGCATATCTCTAACTCAAAACATCAACGACTCCATTACCCTTCCATGGTTTGTACGTTATTCCAAACTCATAGGAAGCTAAAAACTTTAACCATTGTAGCTGTGAAGGTTAAGATCCTTTTAGGAAAAATGTACTTCAACGACTTATGATTAGCGAATAGTTCAAATCTCTCTCTCCTAGAAGATAACGACTTCAAATCTTTTGTGCAAATACAATCGTTGTTAGTTCTAAATCATGGGTGGGATACTTTTTCTCATGCGATTTCAAATTCATGCTAGCATAAACTACAACCTTATCTTTTTGCATCATTACCGCACCTAGATCGATGCCACAATCATCAGTTTTCGTTTCCCTGTTCCTGCCCATAATAACCAACATTAGTGCACTTGTTTACCTTCTCTTCAGTTTCACAAATACATGCCTACTTATAGCATCCCAAGTAAAAGTCTAATTCTTCTTAGTCCAGTTGGTCAACAGTGCTGCTATCTTAGAGAAATTTTGAATGAACTTCTGATAATATCCTGCCAATCCTAAGAAAATCCTCACGTCAGTAGCATTCTTGGGTGTAGTCCAGTTCTGTAATGTTGTGACCTTCTAAGATCTAAAATAATACCTTATTGTGAAACAACATAGTCCAAGAATCTCATTTCTCTCCTACAATAGTGATATTTGGAAAATTGTGTCTTCAGCTGGTGTTCCTTTAACACCTCAAGGACAATCCTCAAATGTGTCTTGAGCTCTTCCTTTAATTGATAATAGACCAAAATATCATTAATGAACTCAAGCATGAACTTATTCAATGGTCTACGAAGACACGATTCATAAGATCCACAAAATGTTCAAGTGCATTGGTTAGTCCAAATGGAATAATCAACTACTCGTAAAGTTGAAAAGGCATTCGAAACGTTGTTATTGGCACACTCTCATTAGACACTCTAAGATGTTGAAATCCAATTACAAGATTTAATTGAGAAAACACCCCAGCACCATGAAGCTAGTCAAACAAGTCTTCGATACATGGGAGAGGATACTTATTTTTTCTCATCATTTTATTCATCTTGCTATACTGAACTCAAAATCTAATGGAACCTTCCACCTGCATTGCAAATACTATTGATACTCCCCACTTAGATATACTGCTCCAAAAGAAACCTTTTCTTAACAGATTGTTCACTTGTACCTTGATTTCTCCCTGTTCTTTAGGTTCCAACCTTCTTAAAGGCATCACTTTCGATTTGGAACCCTTTGTACGTCAATACGAAACTTAATTTCTCTGCGCGGTGGAAGTCCAATCACTGTTAATACCTCTGCATACACCCTAGCGACTGGTTCTGTTGATTATTCATTGTCTGGATCCTCGAGCAACTGTAGATAACTGGTTATCACCTGCCTAACTAGTAAAAAACCTACCACTACTCTCTGCTAAATATTCGCCCTTATCGTCACCAATAACCTCTTGCAATCCACCATTACTCCATACTTACTCAACCAATTCATACAAAGTGCATATAATACTTAATTGCACAAACCCTAAGATAAAGAAAACACAAACAAGAGAGCATTCATGACTTGATAAAACAAGACTACGACAAAGCATACTAAGATTGGCAAAGCCACCAACATGATTTGATATTACAAAAGGCCTATCAATAATTTATGTTTTAATCCTAATTTATGAATCGAATCTCTATATATAAAGGAATGGAAAGCCCAGGAGTCAGATAAATCTCAAATGTAAACATAATAAATGGAAAGAATACCTTGAACGACGATACTTTCTGGCATTTCCTTTGCTGAAGGAACATTTGATGAACTTAAAGTAGCATTGATAGCTTATGTTTTTACCACCTATTTAGCTGCATCTGGGCAATCCTTCTTAAATTGTCCACTTTTATGGCAGGCATGGAACTTTTGCTCACCGCTCTTACACTGGATTTTAGAACGATCCTCCATTTCGTAGTTATAGCAAGTCAGCATGGTATTAACCTTCTTCTTCCATCCATCCTCGTTTTGAGATAGCTTTCTCTTATCAGTTTCTTCTTTCCTTCAACACTCGCCTACGACTTTGACTCATTATTAAGAGTGACATTAGGTACAAATTTGGACTTAAGGGATCTACTCTCATGTTTGAGAACCTTCCCAACCACTGCCTTGAAGGTCTCATCAATATTATTCAAGAGCTTCTCTCTAAAATGGACCTCCAAACAAAGAATAAACTTCTTATTCTTCTTTTACGGGGTGCCAACGAAAGACATCCCATGCTTTGCCAAAGCATCGAACTCAATCACATACTTAGAGATAGTCATGTCTCTCTGCTCCAATTCTGAATTCTTCTAAAAAAACTGACTTATGAGAAGTCGGAATGAACTTCTCTTCAAAACAATTCTTGATCTAAGTCCAAGTGAATCCATCCTCTAGTGTAGGTAACTTCATAACATTCCATTAATTTGTTGGACGTCCTTGGAGCTGACACGAGACCAAAATCCTCTTTATTGCATCATCTAGATTAAGGTCACCAAATTTCTCTCACAAGTGTCGATCCAATATTAGACCTTTATTGTTGATTCCATTCCTAGAAATTGTTTGCCTCCTAAGTTGGCAATGTCTTTATCAAGCTTGGCGAAATCAGCTCTTGATGCTTGTGGTTGAGCACCATCCTCAACGGTAGCATTATAGGTAGCAACTTGGGCATTATGTAGCATATTCCTCGTGAAGGTGTCAACATGGTTTGTAAGTTGGGGTTAGCAGCAACCGAATTATTTCCATCCTTAGCTACTAGATTTAGATTTCTTATAGCACTTTTCATGCGGTGGCACATCCTTCAATCAGGGGTAAAGATGATTAGTCTTCTTGCAAGAAATTGTACTTAACTACATGCGCAATGCTTCTTGTATTATACTATATGTATAATATTAAAAAACCAAAATATATTACAAGTGCATACTATCATATATGTGTGTGTGTATATATATATATATATGTGTGTGTGTGTGTGTGTGTGTGTGTGTGTGTGAACTCTTCTACCGAATGGCATGACCACCCTGCATTTTTGACACTAAAGATACCCCAAACATACGCTGCTACGGTGCCTGGACAGTGTAAGATGATCATATAGGCAGAAAAAGAATTAAAATTCCAAATAACCTATCGTATATCTCATAGCGCATGGGATAGTATCTAATAATAAAACGTACTAACATAAAATAGGAAAGACAATAAATAACTGAAATGAGTCCCAAGATTAGAGCAATAATTTCAAAACAGTAAACAGTTTGTAATGGAGTTAATTATAATATATTATCTCTCCAATCAGAAAAAACTTTTAATCACCATAGTGCTAAACAATGGAGAAACATAAAATATAGTAATACAAGAATATCCTCATGCTTGCCATCTGAATAGCTCCAATGCTTACCTAACCTTTCCCTAATCTACTCATTTAAGAGTACCCAAAGGAGTAAGAAGGAAAGAATAAATCTTCAGCTTAGACAAAGTCCAATGTAAGAATATAAATTTCAAGTACTAAAATAATCGGAATACACAATATGGAAAAACTATGCCTGACCTACGCTACATCCATATAGTTTGTATATGTTACTATAAAACATCAATATCATGGGAGTACTCTATGTTAGAGTATTGGGGTGTCTAAATGTCTGCACCAACACTACCAATATTCTCGTCAATGCTACCTACATCTAGTGACACCTCTAAAAGCAATAAATAACTAAGCAAACATAGCATACATCATCCATCCTACTGTTCACTCACTCAACACGTTGGATATATAGTATGTTTGGCTCCTTAGAACCTATACTCGCTTTAATGAACTTTGAGCTAAACTAGCAAACAAATCTGGATGAACCTACATCAGGTTGGGGATGAGCATAAATAATAATCACAAGCCCTCTTATAGATAAACAACCTGCAGGCTAGTTGAATGTCTGATGAGCATCCAACTAAACATGCTTACAACCTACACCTAGTTGAAGACTCGACGGACACTCAATCCTCAATTCTCCAAGTACTCGTATAAACATAAATACTAATGACACATATGCATATGATTCTCCATTGCAGAGCTCATCCTACAACTGTCTTCATAACTTCTATATGAAATCTCTTGGTTGGTAACTGTCTTGACAACTAAAATTTGTCATAAAATTGTCCCTTGAACCTTTCCTGATAACTCTGCATATCGACTATTGGTCTCACCATCTTTACTCGTAGTCTCTTACTATACTCCTAGGAGTTCAACTGGTCATTACTGGAGTCATTCTTCTTGAGTTTGAATGGTTGTTGAGCCACGCAAGTAAAGAGCCTTCACGATGACGTTGCTGCAAAGCAGAACTCCTATGGACAACTATAATCCCTTAGAGAAGTCGCTCTAACCCGTACCCTGCTCCTTTAGGGGTCGCATTACCCTAAGTCAAAACATGCTCTTGTCGGTACGGATCCCATTATATAGGCCTAATAACTTTCCCAATCTCTACTTCCTAGCAGATCTGGTCCTCATAGCTTCTACCGATTTGAAATGCAACCACCTATACCAGGTCGAAGCCATCCATCACTTGCACTAATCTAAAGCAGATATCCTGATGGATCTAAACTTATTATCATTGTCTCTCCCTCATATTAACTCCAACTGACAAGAAAATTAAAATGTAGAATATGTGGACCATCCTCTATCACTCATAAAAGAATCATGCAATTATGAATAATAACAATTTTATGTTGATCCGATTTGAAATGACCATCACTCCCCCATACATACTCCAATTGACCTAAAAAACCTTAACCTTTAGAGACCTTCAAGCTCATCTTCTTCAAATTTGGTGCAATCGAAGCATTTTTTTGTTTTTGTACTTCGCAAAATCCTAATTCTAAGTCGCCATTTTTTGCATTTTCAAGCAATTCAGGCATAAGATCATCTAAACAATTTAGAATAACAATCAATGATTTCAATTATTTTCACAGAATTCAAATCCAAAATAAGAACATGGTTATATGTACATTCCTTATCGACTCATAGGAAAAATGTCACGGTCTAATCTTAAAATATTTTAAATTCATAGTTTGGTTTTAACATTAAAATAAACAAGATTCCTAAAACGTTTTTTTTCAAGAAGGGCTTTAAGACTAAAAAGTGCAAAAACAGTAAATGAGAATAAATATCACTCGCATTTTCCTATGAAATTGTAGATTCAAAGTAGATCTTCTAGATCTTAAATGGAATCACGGAAGAAAGATAGATCCTTTCTTCTAACTGTCCCAGATATGTTTCCTTGGTATAGATCTACTAAATCCTCTATTTTAGTTTATTTTTAGCGGAGAAAATTAAGTTTTTGGATGAAGGAAATATTTTTGATGGAGGTAGTAGCTTTTAGGAAGAAGGGGGCAAATGAAATATGAAACGAATGACTTACAGTAACCAATTGTAGCTGTATTTCTCCCCAATCTCAAAATTAATGTAGGACCTTCTAATTATGGGCCTTAATGGATAAAAGCAGTCAGTTTGGATTTTTAAAATCCTTCAAACAACAATATCTCCCAAACGTTTTGTCCGTTTTTAATATGTAACCGCTTTATAGAAAGAGAAACTATCATCTAGATCGAAGGAAAGTGGTTTCAAGTCCAAATTCGACTTTAATCAAAAGTTATGAATGGAACAATATATTGTCAAGGGTAAATTGATCACTGAAAAATTCAATAAAATTTCAAAATGTGAGAATGCCCCTTCTAAACATTTTCTAAAATTATAGAATCGTAAGATCTTGTTTGAAAGTAATATTTTTTACTTGCAAGCTAAAGATAGGTAAAACTACGGGTCTATAACACCCCACATTTTAAATAATTAAACAAGTTTGTAAAATTATCAAAAATTGGCTATAGGAGTTGTAATATTGCATCTTTTGGCAATTTATTTGGCCAATTTACATATGTAGTTTGCAGTTAGAGTTAAAACGAAGAAAGCATCACTGAAACAAGATTTATATACATCTATGTGTATACATAAATACATATATACATATCGCTAGGTCGACCCCTATAGGCTTGAGTCAACTCGCCTGTTCACCTGGACGCAATTATGCCCAAGTAAGAGAGCCTGATGTGTTTTATTATTTTTAGTTGATGTGATTTGTTCCTATTGGCTGAATTAGAATTTCAGAAGCTCTGATTTGTTGAATGACATGATTGGACAAGATTAAACCTTGAAATCCAATGATTTGAGACCCGTAGGCTACATTATAAATAAACCACAAGGAGTAACACTTCATTAACAACACAGTCTTTTCTCCTCTGGGTTCTCTCTTTTTGAGACGGACCTGACTTAAATTTTTCTTGGGAAAGGATTCATAAAATGAAATACTTATATAATCCTATTAGAGGCGAATTTGCAGCATCTATAGAGAAAGAGCTTAGCGCTATGGGTATGTGGATCTAAATTATATATTTTTAGCTATTGGCATATAAAATCGTTTAATGCCTATTATAATTAGTTAATTAAGTATGATGTAGTTTAGTCAGGATTATTTATAATAATTTCATTTATGTTATAATTATTTAAAATTGACATAGTTTAATTAGAATAATTTGCAGTAATTATTAACTGTATGTAAAACTATAAATTAAGAATAATTTATGCTTATATGAAAGGAATTAAATTGTTGAAACTTGGAATTGAGCAAATATAAGCATCATTGGGGTAGAGAAATTTCAGAAGCAAAGATAGGACCAACGTTGTAAATTTACAGTAATTATGTCAAAAATTGGGGAAATGAAATAGTACAGGGATTAAAATATACCAAATAAACTAAAAGTTATAATATAGCAATTTTTATTTGTTAATAAAAGGGATTTATTTCCAAAGTTTGAAATTTAAAAAGATGATAAATGTACTTGCAAAGGCAAAGGAAATTAGAGTAGTGTAAAATAGGGAATTAGTCGTATTTTGCACTATCTAATAGAGTCAGAGATAAGTAGAAGAAATGCCTTGCCATCATGGATTACTATTTGTAGTATTATTCAATGTCAAATTATGGAATTATATTTTAGTATAGTTTCCATAACCAATCAAATTAAATGAACATAATTGCTAAAGTTTAAGAATTACCAAAATCATAAATAAAAAGAGTAATATAACTGAAAGAAGTTATAAGAAAAGAAAAAGGAAGAAATCAAGTTAGATACTTGATGGCCTAGAAAAGAACAAATAAAGTATAAGATAAAGGTTGTGCTTTTAATTCGCAAAATAGAAAGTAAGAATATTATTATGATATATAATTTATTACAAGTTTGAGATTGATATAGGAAAAGGTTACATAAAAAGCAAGAGCAATATCATAATAATAAGATAAAAGCAAAGTAAGAAAGATAAGAGTATAAAGTGAACGCGTAAGAAAAAGATTAGACATACGTCTAAGAAGAAATATAAGATGCATTTGGAATAATTCGAAATGAATCCAAAGAAATGCCTAATAATGTAGACCATAGAAGATTCATCAGAGTACGTTGATCTCACTAGGTGCGTTTATAACGGCATTTCCAGTTAGTTAAGGACCGATGAGCTTAGGAAGATCGGGACCAACAATGTTGAATATATGAAGCGCAGACTTCAAAGGGAGGATACCCCGAGGATGGTCATCCAATGTAGGCAATAGTTAATGAGATTAATTAAATGAAGGTCTATAGTTTCCATCAAGAGGGTATGCCATGACTACATTCATGTTAAGAGCAGTCAGAAGGCTGATTTGTGACTTTAGGATACAGCGGTTTTAGCGGTCAGGACCAATAGAAGGATAGTAATCATTGGAAGCCTGCTATCGTCAAATAGTAGCGAGTATGGGATGAATACAGGAAGATGTGGGTTAAACCAATAGGACAGTGGTTGTTCATTGGCGGGACGCTATATCAGGTGGCAACGCCAATTGTTTGCTCAGTTAGTTCATTTCAGGGCAAGGCCATAACCCATTATAGTGTCTTCCATTAGTAGAGGGTTGGCGCGTGAGGCCATAGTCACGATAGAAGAGATAGACATAGTTTAACATTTGTGGGCCTAGTAGTGCCTTTTTTGTAGATTATAGAAAATCCCTTACCGAGTCTGTAAAGAACCCCAATCGTGCCATTTATTAGCAGAACCCAGAGTATAGACAGAGACCATGTATAGATCCGTAATATATACACCGGGAGGCACGTTGCGGATGTCCGAGTATTTGTATAGTTCAATGTAGACATATTTTCATGTTTTCTTAGTAGATGACGGAACATCTGTATTTGTATGCTTTAGGGAGAAATCCAATGTAGATGTAGTAGCAACATTCTTCAGTAAAGAGACGATGTAGATCTATCGAGGAGGGTACTATGAGCAGTACCTAGATATATTGGATATATAGCTATATATATTATTAGGTTTGATCTACTGGGGAGTAGATATGTACGATTTACGCATAGAGGAGAGAGTAATTGTAATGACCCGCATTGGCAGAGGTATTATAATTAATTTATTTAATTATTGAAATGGTGATTTAAAGAATTTAATGGTCGTGGAATTTAATTATGATGAATATTTAATTAAAATAATAAATTAAATAATATATTTAATTCTGAATGGTCGAAATGACGATATGGTGTGAACTGGATCATCTGTGATATTTAATTCAGCTTGGAATTGAATTTGAATAACGAATATATTCAATCGTCGACAGTTGAACATATAGTTTATAATATAAATATAAACGAGCTCGAAATGGCGCGGCAGTTCGTAAATTGGCGAATCGAACTTCAACTGAATGTACATGATTCGTTTTAAGCCGGATTTCTATGAAACAAGAAACGTGTGGAGCTGGTGGAGTATATCTTTCTAGTGGAAGAGAAAAATCGGGATTTCGTCGGGTAGATTTTGAGATATGTCCAAATCAAATTTTAAAATAGTCGCTATAGAATCATTTATCGACCGTAACGGTTTATTCGATATAACTAGAGATCGAATTTGAATTTAGACAAGGTTCTTTTGGGACATAGTGATAATTTAATTTTTGGAAATTTACTGTAATTTTTAATTAATTAAATAAGCAACTTTTTATTTGGGGTATTTTGCACCCTGTAATCAACATTTTGGGATTTCACAATATGAGTCCATCTACCGGTATTATTATATTTTTGGGATCGTGGCTTATCACTGGACACGACTGTATCCTTATTTCAGTCCGTACCAGCTCGGACATGAAGTGATTTTACTTAACGAAATTCACTAGACTTAAAAATAGATATATGTTTTTGTACCACTAAATTCCTAAGTCCCCTATTCAACCGCGTTGGCTATTCCCTAACCATACATGCCTCGTTGGTATCCTAAGTGACCACGTCTTCAAACAATACTTTCCTATAAATAATAGGGCTTTCCTCTCCTAAAACCGAATTCACAATCCCTCTCAGATTATTTCCGCCGCCACCGAAGTAAATGTCCAACATCAAAATCCTCTTTCCAAAATCCAGTCAAATTCAAATAAAATCTTAGAAATCATAAAACTCATATAGCTAGACTCGTGAAGGTTTCAGCTACAATCTCGTACCGGTTTTAATACGTTCGAAGGTCGAGTAGTTCACCCTCTTTTCGGATAGCGTCGACGTATGTTGTGTGAGTTTCCAGCAATAGCTAGGGTTCGCTGCAGTCAGTGCTTGAGGCGTCGATGGGAGGAGTTGAGGTAGGCGCAGAGTGCTGGTATATGAGGCGCACGGTTTAACACCGTTGTGAAGGATTCTGGTACGAAATGTGTTCGCTGTTCCTGTAGCGGAGCTTTTGAGCTCGAAGTTGCATTTGTACAGGAGTTCGAAATGGTGCTCTAGAGTGCGGTGGTCTTGGAGCAGTCGGAACTGTGAAGGGGACGTGCAGCTTTGTTGCATGACTGGAGAACCGTGAGTGCCAGGAAGGACTGCTAAAGGGTATTGGATGGTTCGGTGAAGTGCAAACTGGAAAGATGTGGGGTGGGGGGAAAATGCACGGAGCAGCAGGTTGTTTAAAGAATAAGGGAATAACGTGTTTGTGGGTTTGTTTTTCACTGGAGTATATGGGTTTATCGGGGAGTGCGGTTCATAAGGGGATAACGCAGAAATAGGGAGCTAACGCTTTTCGGTGGAGTGATGGGTTTTAGCTGGAGAGGGAGTTCGGTGTATTTCTGGATTTGGGAAGAAGGACGTGTAAGGGAGGCGGGTTTATATTGTGAAGTGGGCTTTAGCAAGTAGATGGGCCGATTTAAATATGGTAAGGCCCGGTTTTCCAATAAATTTAGTACTTTGAATTTTTAATGAATGTATAAACTTTGAATGTTAATATCCGGCACATCCGTGATCAGAATTTCAAACCGCTTGTCACGTTGGATTCACACGGACGGGGGATACAACATGAGATCAGTTTGAAATGATTCGAAGATTTTGGAAAAAATATGACGGAAAATAATGTCAGAACAAAACTGCTAAACGGTTATCGTTATTTAACGATTCCCGACAATGTGAGTAAATCTCACTAACTCTGAACAGTTTATAATTTCATGTTGTATTGTTAGAACTGTTAGATATTGTTTGATTGACTGTGTGTTGACTGTTTGATTGAACTGCTAGTCAGTTAGTTAAATTTTCTATATTGATTTTGTTTAACAAGAATATATCATATGGAACTGAAAAGTGATGTTATCTATATTGTTTAACATCTGTGATGCAGGGAAACAGGTTGGAGGAATCCAACTGGTTTCCTCAACATTTATTTTACTGTTTTTCATATATTGTGATATATGATGTGTTATATAATATGTTATGGATTATGGGTGTTGGAATGATGTTGATCATTTTTATTCGATATTTTAAATATCATAAAAGACCCTGGGATGTAAAAAGGATTTATTTAAATGTATATTGAAATAAAGGGATTTTATAAAATCAACAGATTTTATAAAAGGAAATATTTCGAAAATAAATAAAAGGGAAAAATGTTTTTAAAACGAATAGAGTTTTATAAAAGGGAAATCATTTGTAAAGTGAAGAACTGTTACTAAAAGTAAATCTTTATAAATGAATAGTTTATTCGAATAGAGTAAAAGGAGTTAATCGGTGTTAGTAAATCGATTAGTGATAAAGTTAAAAGGAACTAATCGATGTTAGTTTAATCGATTAGAGTTAAAGTAAAAGGAGCTAATCGATGCTAATTTAATCGATTAGAGTTAAAGCAAAGGAGCTAGTCGATGTTAGTTTAATCGATTAGAGTTAAAGTAAAAGGAGCTAATCGATGTTAGTTTAATCGATTAGAGTTAAAGTAAAAGGAGCTAATCGATGTTAGTTTAATCGATTAGAGTTAAAGCAAAGGAGCTAATCGATGTTAGTTTAATCGATTAGAGTTAAAGCAAAGGAGCTAATCGATGTTAGTTTAATCGATTAGAGTTAAAGTAAAAGGAGCTAATCGATGTTAGTTTAATCGATTAGAGTGAAAGCAAAGGAGCTAGTCGATGTTAGTTTAATCGATTAGAGTTAAAGCAAAGGAGCTAATCGATGTTAGTTTAATCTATTAGAGTTAAAGCAAGGGAGCTAATCGATGTTAGTTTAATCGATTAGTGATAAAGTAAAAGGAGCTAATCGATGTTAGTTTAATCGATTAGAGTTAAAGCAAATGAGTTAATCGAATATAGTTTATTCGAAGAAAGAAAAGGGAGTTATCGAATATAGTTTATTCGAAAGGAGTTAAGTGAAATGAGTAAATCAATAGCGTTAGTCAAATAGAGTTAATCCAATAGTGTTAGTCCAATAGAGTTAATTGATAAGGGTTAATCGAATAGAGTTAAGTGAAAAGAGTCAATCGAATATAGCTATTCGAAGGAGGGGTAAGTAAGGAAGTTAGTAAAGGAATATAAAGTGAACTTTGCCTATTTCAAAATTAAAAATGTTGTTCAGTTAAGGTCTGAGAGGTAGTTCTACCCCAACTTGATTGGCTTCGTTTTTAACTAAGGAATAGTTAAGGTTCGGTAGTAAAGGAAATGGTTTGAGTTGGCATCGCGATGGTTTGTTTAAACATCTATCTAAGTCCAATGAAGGAGCTTTGGAAATGTTTTCCAAATAAGAAACCAGAAATGTTTTCTGATATAGAAAACAAGGAATGGAAATGTTTTCCATTGTTAATAACGTATATTTTCCAAATTTAGAAAATAAGAAATATGGAATATAGGGAAACAGGAGATAAGTAAATTTATGAAATAAAGAGATAAATGTTGAATGAGGTTTGATCGATATAAATTTCCATTTGGAAATGATATCGTTGTTTGCACACCTGTTTTTCTTCGATAGTTAAATCACAGACTATCGAAGTTTTTGACCATTTTAACGTTGTTAATATGGAGAGACTGGTTGGATTATTATCCAAAGAACCACTTTGTATTGGCATAAGCGTTGCGAATCATATATGCCAAAGGAAATTGAAGACGGGGTTATGCAAAGGCTATCCTGTTTACAGAATAGTGCCTTCAGTTCATCCTGTTCCTGGGTGACTTGTATGGACGGATGTCTGACAGAGTATGTCCAGACGATCACGTATATTGATTTCTCCAACTGTACCAAGAGTGGAAGCGGAGAAGGAAACTTCTTTTAGCTAACGCGTAATCTATGGTTGAGGACGTCAATCGGTGATTTGATGGATTTGATGATGTGACATTCAAAATGAATCTGGTATGATGATAAAGCGTAGCTTCTAGCCTCATCATCCGGTAAATGACAGAAATTGGGCAGGCAGCATGGCTAAGTCGGTCGCACCGAAGTAGGGTGTATAATCAGCTGATCTAGAGTTTCATTTATTCCCAAAAATCTATTGTTGATGCTGTCCCATTCGGGAAATGGTTGCTGATCCCAACCGTTGGTGATATACATTCGATACACTCAAGCGAAATGAATGGTCGGTCATGTGTGGCCGGGTTGCAAGATGTTCTTGTTGAACCCAGTGTATTCCTCTCTAGAGGTACACGAGCGATAGGTGGTTCCATACCTTGTCATAGTTGGAAACCTGTTACCCAATATGTGCTTGCGGTTTTTATTGTATACTATATATGTAGAACGTGAGATGAAAGCGTTTCTGCTAGATGATTATATATATACTGTGGTTGATAGACATTATTATAATATCAAAAGGTTTTTGATATAAAGATATTTTGGATTCTCATAAGGGAAAAACCCTTTCCGTTATGCGGCGTGGTCTTATGAGATATCGTTTACTTGTTCGAATTGTTTTAAACTATTTTACTCATACCAGTCCCATGACTGACCCGGAGTTCATTTATTTGTTTTCCCTAAACTCTTGGGTGTGTATGGGCAGTCAAGTAGTCGGGATTTTACAGATATAGTTGAAGAGCTGGAGCAGGAGGCTTCAGGATCATATAGCTATAGTTATTTCCGCTGTGTTGTAAGTGTTGTACTTTGAAAATGATGTATATTCAAATACCGATGTATATTTCAAAGTTATGTTACATATATTATATGTTATTCGTTCCGCTGTGAGATTCGTGTTACTCTGATGTTGTGTTCTTCTTCTTCTCTTCTAAGTTTCTATCTTATCTTTCCTCACCCTCTAATTTCTCTCATTAATTACCGGGATTTTTCAGTGTTTTGGTTATCGACATCGTGTTTATGTCGATAACCAAAGTCGCTCAAAATCCGGGTCGTTACAGTTGGTATCAGAGCTTAAGTTAAGTGAATTACCTTGGCTCTGTGGCGTGACTCGGTAGAGATAGGGTTAGTAATACCCTAGATTGAGTTGAGTGTATATATATACGAGTGAGCGTATTTGTTATTGATATAAAAATTGTTTTATATTGTGAAGATTCATTAGTTAAGTTGTTTATGAGTTCTGGTCGATCAGTTTGATCCACTGTATCGGTAGGAGTTACCAAACACTTGAATACGATGGGTCGGCACGATATGTTTTGAAAAGGTGGTAAATTAAAATAAGTTTACCCAAGGAAAATCTTGATATAGAGAAGATATATATGTCAAAATTATAATATATTGGATACATTGGTTGTTATTATAATCGAGTAAGATTATAAATTAAATGGTTATGTAAATAACCAATCAGAATTCATATAAGTGAAATACGTGAATCCAGATAAGTTAAATCTAAAATTTTAAACCAGAAACTTGAGTTAAAACTCTGGAGAATTGGATAAGTGGTTGTAAATGGATTGGGATTAAAAATAAGGAAAATTTAAGATCCTGGAAGATTTTAAATTGTTTTACAAGCAGTGTGAATTATATTTTGAAATGAATTTCAAAGTGGAAATGTTTAGAAATGGTTTTGTAGTATTGAACTCACTTCGATCACTGGAAAATAGATTCTGATGATGACAGCTGCATCATCAGTATTCATTTTCGAGTTGAAAGTGATGAATTACTACCAAAGATACTGTTTTGAATTTGTTTTGGAAAAGACAAGTTGTGTGACTTTCAAAATGGGATTTATAATAAAGAATGAATAAAGAAAGTTTGAAATAGTATTTGAATATAGAAATTCAAAGGGAGTTTGAATATATGAAACTCAATGGAAGTGATATAGAATTTGAATATAGAAATTCAAATGGCGTTGGATATAGAAAATATAAAAGATTTCAAATATAGGATTTGAATATCGAAAGTGAAATGAAATTTGAATAAAGAGAATTCAAATAGATTTGAATATAAAGGAATTCAAGTATAAAAATTTGAATAAGAGATTTGAAATGAAATTCAAATATAGAATTTGAATATAGAAATTCAAATGAAATTCAAATATAGAATTTGAATAAGAGAATTGAAATGGAATTTGAATATAGGAAATTCAAATAGAATTGAAATGGAATTCAATTAGTTGATAAACAAGTTAAACTTATATTTGAACATGTATATTCAAATAAAAAGGTGAAATAGGTAAACCAGTAAATTAGCCATTAGTAAATGGATCTTGAATTGAAGTTGAACTTTAGATAAGTAAAGGGGTCTGGTAAATTTATATTTGAAATCGAATATGAAACCTGAGTTTGAAAAAGTAGAATTTGATTGGTTTATAAGTAAGTTAAAATATATTTGAACATCTCATGTTCAAATATAAAAGTGGAATAGACTAAAGAGTTAATTAACAAATTAATTAACGAATTGAGTTAAACCGATCGGGTATAGTTGAAATAAAGTTGACATGTATAAATATACATGAGATAGGTATGGATAAGGTATGAAGGTATATAGATAGAATGCTCGATGAAAAGGTATGTATTTAATTCACATATGAGATTTTATGAGCCGAATCGGCTAGCCGCTTGGCTTTTTCTTTTTCTTTTGAATTGGTGAGGGCCATGGGAGGCTATTTGAAATATCCCGATGTCCCAGTACAAAGGAGGTTATGGCGAATTTTTCCAGGAATTTAAGGAGTTAGAATATTTTTAAGATAATTTGGTAGTTAGAAATCAACGTATCGAAATATATATATATATAGAAGTCGATAAGGAAATGAACTTAGAAATAGAATAGTAAAATCAAAAAGGAGGACTAAGAATAAAATCTAGTAAGAATAGAAAGAGAAAGTGTATACGTGTTTAAAAGTGAATAAGTAGTTGCATGGTATTGATTATTCGAGTAAGTAGTCATATCGGTTTTGACATTGTAAATGTTATTCAGTCAAGGTCTGAGAGGTAGTTATACCCCAACTTGATTGATTTCATTATTAACAAATAAATAGTAAGATTTTAGACTCGAAGATTAATGTTGAATAAGAGTTAGTTGAATATAGTATTTGGATTGTCGTAACGATGATTTACACAACATCCGTTTTAACCCAAATAAGTGTAAGCTTGGAAATATTATAAAGAATATTTCCTAAGTATAGAAAAAACGAGATCGGAAAAGAGATAAGTAATTGGAATATTTTCCAATTTATAAATAGGATTATAAAGGTTATTGGTTTAGAAAATAAAGGAAGGCAATATTCGGAAATGTTTTCCAAATAACATAAAAGGCCAATATGGTTATTGAAAATATTTGGTTAACAAATATTGATAAAGAAATAGAGAAGTGATTTAACTAATGGAATATTGATTATGGGCTCAGTTGAATTTCAAAAAGGAAAATTTGATTTTTGAAAAGAGTAAACTGTTTAAAAACTCCCAGGGAAAGACTGTTTGAATTAAAAACAAATTTAACAGAAATTTGTGAAATCAGATTTGAATTAAGTAAAGGCAGTTAAGTGGTAACTGAAGTTGAATTGAAATCGAATAAATTGGACTTGTGGAATTAGAATCCGAAATGGTATTGGATTGAGGAGTTAAGGAATTGAAAATCAAGAATTAAACTTGAGTTGAAATGGGATTTGGCTTGGATATAAGCGAATGGTTGTGTTGGAGATAAAACTGATTTGGAGTTTGATTGGCATGACATTGGTATATGCTGAATTGATAGCAGATGTGAGAGATATAACGATATGCCCGACAAAAAGGTACCAGTTTATATTTGATATAAGATTTGTGAGCCGAATTGGCAAGCCGCTTGGCTGTTTGATTTTCTTTTGGGTTGGAGATGGCCTAGAGAGGCGAGTTGGAGTTTGACGTATTGACCGGTACAAAGGAGGTGCTGGCGTAATTTTTCGAAGAGTTAAGGCGTTAGAAAATTTTCAGGATTTTTGAAAATTTTCGTTGATAAGAATTAATAATTTAATTGAAATTAAATTGGTTCAGTTGAAACTGAAGTTAAGAAGTGAACAAATATGTTCTAACCAGTCGATAGGGTCATCCTCTACCTTTTAGCAATTTTGAGGACGAAATTATTTTAAGTGGGGAAGATTGTAATGACCCGCATTGGCAGAGGTATTATAATTAATTTATTTAATTATTGAAATGGTGATTTAGAGAATTTAATGGTCGTGGAATTTAATTATGATGAATATTTAATTAAAATAATATATTTAATTCTGAATGGTCGAAATGACGATATGGTGTGAACTGGATCATCTGTGATATTTAATTCAGCTTGGAATTGAATTTGAATAACGAATATATTCAATCGTCGACAGTTGAACGTATAGTTTATAATATAAATATAAACGAGCTCGAAATGGCGTGGCAGTTCGTAAATTGGCGATTCGAACTTCAACTGAATGTACAGGATTCGTTTTAAGCCGGATTTCTATGAAACAAGAAACGTGTGGAGCTGGTGGAGTATATCTTTCTAGTGGAAGAGAAAAATCGGGATTTCGTCGGGTAGATTTTGAGATATGTCCAAATCAAATTTTAAAATAGTCGTTATAGAATCATTTATCGACCGTAACGGTTTATTCGATATAACTAGAGATCGAATTTGAATTTAGACAAGGTTCTTTTGGGACATAGTGATATTTTAATTTTTGGAATTTTACTGTAATTTTTAATTAATTAAATAAGCAACTTTTTATTTGGGGTATTTTGCACCCTGTAATCAACATTTTGGGATTTCACAATATGAGTCCATCTACCGGTATTATTATATTTTTGGGATCGTGGCTTATCACTGGACACGACTGTATCCTTATTTCAGTCCGTACCAACTTGGACATGAAGTGATTTTACTTAACGAAATTCACTAGACTTAAAAATAGATATATGTTTTTGTACCACTAAATTCCTAAGTCCCCTATTCAACCGCGTTGGCTATTCCCTAACCATACATGCCTCGTTGGTATCCTAAGTGACCACGTCTTCAAACAATACTTTCCTATAAATAATAGGGCTTTCCTCTCCTAAAACCGAATTCACAATCCCTCTCAGATTATTTCTGCCGCCACCGAAGTAAATGTCCAACAGCAAAATCCTCTTTCCAAAATCCAGTCAAATTCAAATAAAATCTTAGAAATCGTAAAACTCATATAGCTAGACTCGTGAAGGTTTCAGCTACAGTCTCGTACCGATTTTAATACGTTCAAAGGTCGAGTAGTTCACCCTCTTTTCGGATATCGTCGACGTATGTTGTGTGAGTTTCCAGCGATAGTTAGGGTTCGCTGCAGTCAGTGCTTGAGGCGTCGATGGGAGGAGTTGAGGGAGGCGCAGAGTGCTGGTATATGAGGCGCACGGTTTAACACCGTTGTGAAGGATTCTGGTACGAAATGTGTTCGTTGTTCCTGTAGCGGAGCTTTTGAGCTCGAAGTTGCATTTGTACAGGAGTTCGAAATGGTGCTCTGGAGTGCGGTGGTCTTGGAGCAGTCGGAACTGTGAAGGGGACGTGCAGCTTTGCTGCATGACTGGAGAACCGTGAGTGCCAGGAAGGGCTGCTAAAGGGTATTGGATGGTTCGGTGAAGTGCAAACTGGAAAGATGTGGGGTGGGGGGAAAATGCACGGAGCAGCAGGTTGTTTAAAGAATAAGGGAATAACGTGTTTGTGGGTTTGTTTTTCACTGGAGTATATGGGTTTATCGGGGAGTGCGGTTCATAAGGGGATAATGCAGAAATAGGGAGCTAACGCTTTTCGGTGGAGTGATGGGTTTTAGCTGGAGAGGGAGTTCGGTGTATTTCAAGATTTGGGAAGAAGGACGTGTAAGGGAGGCGGGTTTATATTGTGAAGTGGGCTTTAGCAAGTAGATGGGCCGAGGTAAATATGGTAAGGCCCGGTTTTCCAATAAATTTAGTACTTTGAATTTTTAATGAATGTATAAACTTTGAATGTTAATATCCGGCACATCCGTGATCAGAATTTCAAACCGCTTGTCACGTTGGATTCACACGGACGGGGGCTACAACATGAGATCAGTTTGAAATGATTCGAAGATTTTGGAAAAAATATGACGGAAAATAATGTCAGAACAAAACTGCTAAACGGTTATCGTTATTTAACGATTCCCGACAATGTGAGTAAATCTCACTAACTCTGAACAGTTTATAATTTCATGTTGTATTGTTAGAATTGTTAGATATTGTTTGATTGACTGTGTGTTGACTGTTTGATTGAACTACTAGTCAGTTAGTTAAATTTTCTATATTGATTTTGTTTAACAAGAATATATCATATGAAACTGAAAAGTGATGTTATCAATATTGTTTAACATCTGTGATGCAGGGAAACAGGTTGGAGGAATCCAACTGGGTTCCTCAACATTTATTTTACTGTTTTTCATATATTGTGATTTATGATGTGTTATTTAATCTGTTATGGATTATGGGTGTTGGAATGATGTTGATCATTTTTATTCGATATTTTAAATATCATAAAAGACCCTGGGATGTAAAAAGGATTTATTTAAATGTATATTGAAATGAAGGGATTTTATAAAATCAACAGATTTTATAAAAGGAAATATTTCGAAAATAAATAAAAGGGAAAAATGTTTTTAAAACGAATAGAGTTTTATAAAAGGGAAATCATTTGTAAAGTGAAGAACTGTTACTAAAAGTAAATCTTTATAAATGAATAGTTTATTCGAATAGAGTAAAAGGAGTTAATCGATGTTAGTAAATCGATTAGTGATAAAGTTAAAAGGAGCTAATCGATGTTAGTTTAATCGATTAGAGTTAAAGTAAAAGGAGCTAATCGATGTTAGTTTAATCGATTAGAGTTAAAGCAAAGGAGCTAGTCGATGTTAGTTTAATCGATTAGAGTTAAAGTAAAAGGAGCTAATCGATGTTAGTTTAATCGATTAGAGTTAAAGTAAAAGGAGCTAATCGATGTTAGTTTAATCGATTAGAGTTAAAGCAAAGGAGCTAATCGATGTTAGTTTAGTTTAATCGATTAGAGTTAAAGAAAAGGAGCTAATCGATGTTAGTTTAATCGATTAGAGTTAAAGCAAAGGAGCTAGTCGATGTTAGTTTAATCGATTAGAGTTAAAGCAAAGGATCTAATCGATGTTAGTTTAATCTATTAGAGTTAAAGCAAGGGAGCTAATCGATGTTAGTTTAATCGATTAGTGATAAAGTAAAAGGAGCTAATCGATGTTAGTTTAATCGATTAGAGTTAAAGCAAATGAGTTAATCGAATATAGTTTATTCGAAGAAAGAAAAGGGAGTTATCGAATATAGTTTATTCGAAAGGAGTTAAGTGAAATGAGTAAATTAATAGCATTAGTCAAATAGAGTTAATCCAATAGTGTTAGTCCAATAGAGTTAATTGATATGGGTTAATCGAATAGAGTTAAGTGAAAAGAGTCAATCGAATATAGCTATTCGAAGGAGGGGTAAGTAAGGAAGTTAGTAAAGGAATATAAAGTGAACTTTGCCTATTTCAAAATTAAAAATGTTGTTCAGTTAAGGTCTGAGAGGTAGTTCTACCCCAACTTGATTGGCTTCGTTTTTAACTAAGGAATAGTTAAGGTTCGGTAGTAAAGGAAATGGTTTGAGTTGGCATCGCGATGGTTTGTTTAAACATCTGTCTAAGTCCAATGAAGGAGCTTTGGAAATGTTTTCCAAATAAGAAACCACAAATGTTTTCTGATATAGAAAACAAGGAATGGAAATGTTTTCCATTGTTAATAACGTATATTTTCCAAATTTGGAAAATAAGAAATATGGAATACAGGGAAACAGGAGATAAGTAAATTTATGAAATAAAGAGATAAATGTTGAATGAGGTTTGATCGATATAAATTTCCATTTGGAAATGATATCGTTGTTTTCACACCTGTTTTTCTTCGATAGTTAAATCACAGACTATCGAAGTTTTTGACCATTTTAACGTTGTTAATATGGAGAGACCGGTTGGATTATTATCCAAAGAACCACTATGTATTGGCATAAGCGTTGCGAATCATATATGCCAAAGGAAATTGAAGACGGAGTTATGCAAGGGCTATCCTGTTTACAGAATAGTGCCTTCGGTTCATCCTGTTCCTGGGTGACTTGTATGGACGGATGTCTGACAGAGTATGTCCAGACGATCACGTATATTGATTTCTCCAACTGTACCAGTAGTGGAAGCGAAGAAGGAAACTTCTTTTAGCTAACGCGTAATGTATGGTTGAGGACGTCAATCGGTGATTTGATGGATTTGATGATGTGACATTCAAAGTGAATCTGGTATGATGATAAAGCGTAGCTTCTAACCTCATCATCCGGTAAATGAAAGAAATCGGGCAGGCAGCATGGCTAAGTCGGTCGCACCGAAGTAGGGTGTATAATCACCTGATCTAGAGTTTCATTTATTTCCAAAAATCTATTGGTGATGCTGTCCCATTCGGGAAACGGTTGCTGATCCCAACCGTTGGTGATATACATTCGATACACTCAAGCGAAATGAGTGGTCGGTCATGTGTGGCTGAGTTGCAAGATGTTCTTGTTGAACCCAGTGTATTCCTCTCTAGAGGTACACGAGCGATAGGTGGTTCCATACCTTGTCATAGTTGGAAACCCATTACCCAATACGTGCTTGCGGTTTTTATTGTATACTATAAATGTAGAACGTGAGATGAAAGCGTTTCTGCTAGATGATTATATATATACTGTGGTTGATAGACATTATTATAATATCAAAAGGTTTTTGATATAAAGATATTTTGAATTCTTATAAGGGAAAAACCCGTTCCGTTATGCGGCGTGGTCTTATGAGATATCGTTTACTTGTTCGAACTGTTTTAAACTATTTTACTCATACCAGTCCCATGACTGACCCGGAGTTTATTTATTTGTTTTCCCTAAACTCTTGGGTGTGTATGGGCAGTCAAGTAGTCGGGATTTTACAGATATAGTTGAAGAGCTGGAGCAGGAGGCTTCAGGATCATATAGCTATAGTTATTTCCGCTGTGTTGTAAGTGTTGTACTTTGAAAATGATGTATATTCAAATACCGATGTATATTTCAAAGTTATGTTACATATATTATATGTTATTCGTTCCGCTGTGAGATTCGTGTTACTCTGATGTTGTGTTCTTCTTCTTCTATTCTAAGTTTCTATCTTATCTTTCCTCACCCTCTAATTTCTCTCATTAATTACCGGGATTTTTCAGTGTTTTGGTTATCGACATCGTGTTTATGTCGATAACCAAAGTCGCTTAAAATCCGGGTCGTTACAGTAATATAAGCCCTACTAACATAATAAAAGGTAAATCAAAAATAAAATGTTATAAGTATAATTTGTCCATTCATCAGAATTAGTTCTAACCATTTGATCATAACAAACCCAATGGTTAAACAACTAGCAGAGATTTTCCATCTTAGAGACACTTGCTTAGTCGGTGTCATAATTCTACTAATTCTCATATTTTGTTCAGCTTCGCTATGAGGTGTTTATTTGAGCTTTAATATATTTATCTATTCCTTTTTGCAGTATACTAGACAACCAACTGAGCTTCATTGGACTTGAATTTAGCTTTCTGCGAAAAATCCAGGCACGTTGGAGTTTAGGTTGTTACAGGGTCGTTATAATCTCCTTATCCCCTAAAGGTGAGGATCAGTACCGGTCCCCATATACCATAGGTATGATGTTGCAACTTTAAGTACTGGACTGTCTTGAGTCTTGCTTGATGCTTCTAAGGTTGTTTTGTATAGTTGCTGATATGTTTCTTGGACTTAACTACGGATCCACGACAAGATGAATTACTTCCTTAGACTGTCTATGGAGATCTCTAGTATGAAGCATAGGAACTCTCGAACCATACCAGAATTGGGTTCTTTATAAATAAAGATGAGTGCCATAAGAGTGAGACATGTTTGCATATTCCCCTAACGGTCAATACTAATCCCCTACATAGGGTAGGAACTTGTCCTATACTTAATGAATTCCAAGGTGTGGTTCCCTTGAGTTCAATCAATCATCGTCTTATAGTCTTGTCTATACTTAGTTACTGGACCCTAGGATCATCTTTCTGGACTGCTTGTCTCAAAAGTCATCAAGTCTAACCTGTCTACCCAGTCTGAGTGTAGCCTAATCAAAAGGCCATATAACATTTACCCTCTGTAATAATACATTTTGATTTACATATGATGTGCATTGAATCAAGAAAAGTTAGTTTCATCGTAAAGGATTTCATTCACTATCTTGAATGGTCCTTGTCCTTTCGTTGGGTTGCTTACTGCGAAAAGTTGTATATTTAGCTACTTGTTGCGATGCTTTGCCAGTGTCTAATACTATGAATACTTGATTGCATCCTCTTGGTAGTTGTTTGTGCTCGATACCATTGAGCTAATTGATTGAATTAGTATGCCTTGGTTATATGCAATGGTTACTTTCAAAAGTTCTCAAATAATAATCCATTTCAGTTGATTTTGGAAATCAAATGTTAAGTATGCATATGTGCTCGTACGTATATGCATACACATTTGTTATTGGTTCTTCATCATGCTCATATATATATATATATATATATATATATATATATATCATTGCTAAGTTTCATGGAATAACAATCATAATTTTATGGTTCCTTTTTAAAATATGGGTAGGATTTGGTACTTGTCCCTGTAGGGATATCAATATGGATCCCATATTTAGCTTCTATTTTTTCTTTGGACTTGAGCATTATGGTCCATGACGGAGATATATTCCATTTGCCTAACTCTTTCTTCTCACGTACTTCCATTCATTCTTGTAACCGAACCCTACCTGCACCATTTTGCAACCAATGACTTAACTCAATAAATTTATCTGACTGTGTCTCATCCCCGTGGTTTCATCCCCTTGGTTTCATCCATTCAATTTCCTTAACAAACTGTGTCTCATCCCCGTGGTTTCATCTATCTGACTTTCCTTCAATTCAATATCATACTTGCAGCAAACCCATAGATCGATCCCATATGCCTAAAACTTGGACTTAGATCTTAACTTGAACCAGTCGCGCTTGCATACGAATAGGTAGGTTAGTGATGAAGAAGCTAAAGTGGACCTGGAAATGATTCACGTTGGTGGACATCAGTTCAAGTATCCGTTGTTGGAGAGAAGGAATGTAGAAATATGCATAAGAGGCACTTCTTCTAGTATGGGATTGGTCTCGATCTCATGCTCAGGTGGGAATTTTGATTTCTTGCCTAATGTCCTTTGCGTATAAGAACACTTACATTTTAACTTTGGAATTATATGCATGCTCATGTATTGACAATGGGAGACATGCTTCTATATGTTAATAGCGAATTTCCAAACTCAACCATAACTATTATGCACGATCATCGACCTAAAAGTCTGTTGGGGTGGTCAACAATGACGGCCAATCTAGTTGAACTCTCGAGTTTTATCGTAGCCGTTGTATAATTTAGAACTGCATAACATAGTACTACACCGCATTAGATTTCACTTATAGTGGAAGGACGGGATAATCCATCTAACTATGATTATGCATTTAGCCTGATAGCTATGGCTTCCTGATGTTCTAGGCAGTTAACTATAATGATTGTGGACCGAGCCTCTCTACATGTTGAATTAGATGTTGAGTCAGTTATAACTATGCTTTCATCTCGATACACACCGGGCAACAATCAGGACAACCCAAAAATTCACAATAAATACGGGAAAATTCTCTAAGATTAGAGGAAGAAGATATTATAGATCCAACTCCTGACACTCTAAAGGATGTTTTATTTTGGAAGATCCAGTGGATTCATTTACTTCTTTTGTAGATTAAATATTTATACGTAGGATCCGCATCAAACACAGAATCCCATATGATGACGTTTGAGTCCCATCTCATCAAGAAAGAGGTCGTCTCCTTCTAAAAGAGTATACGACTATAATCGATATGTGTGCCAGCCTAAGGGTGTACCGCAGTTAATTTGTTTGTTCATTGAATGCTTTGTTTCACGAGACTTGCTCTTGCTCAACTACACCCGAACAATTATGCATTCCGTCAATGCACATATGTGATCTTTCTTGAATTCTTGAATCGTGAGCCAATCGAGGAAGATATATTAGATCAGTTTACAGATTCAAAGGACAAAAGGAAGCCCCTTGTTCACTTATCTGGTGCCATTCAATGACTGTCAAGTAATGATAGGTGCATAGATGTTAATCCAAACACTGTTATGAATGCCCAATCAAGTTGCATCATGACTAGCGTAATTTTCCGTGTTATGAAGGTATCCCCTCAAGATCCATCAATGATATGTTTACTCAGGTGTATTCAGAGTGCTTAGGAATATCCTAGAGGAGGATAGGGAGGTCAGGTCCTTTATTACTGACGACCATCTCTTAGCCTTCCACCTTTTAAAGGAGGGCCATGTCACTGGCCAAGTTAGGAATACCGATGAAGAAGTGGTTGGACCTAACACCTAATAGGAAGGTGACAATGCTGACCATTTCATGCTCTCAATCCCGAGTTAGGGAGTTAAGGAAGCTTAGAGCAATGTTGA
Source organism: Allium sativum (assembly GCA_030737875.1). Taxonomy (NCBI): domain Eukaryota; kingdom Viridiplantae; phylum Streptophyta; class Magnoliopsida; order Asparagales; family Amaryllidaceae; genus Allium; species Allium sativum. The sequence continues at coordinate 534,681,761 of CM060915.1, forward strand.
AAAAGAAGTAGTAGATGTCAGTGATAAGACTAGCCATGGTCTCAAGTCATAAGGAAGCAGTTGAGCGTTCTCTAGATGAGCAGCCACTGGCTTCTAGAGCAGAGGTTGTTGAAGTATGCGATACTATTGTAGAGAATATTTTGGATCTGGAGAATATTTTGGATCTGGATGATATTTTGGATCTAGAGAATATTTTGGATCTAGAGGATATTTTGGATCTGGAGAATATTTTGGATCTAGAGGATATTTTGGAGGAAATTTTGGGAATTTCCATATACTTCTCTATGCCTATATATGCTACATCGGATACAAAAGGAGGTGGAACACAAAATCAAGAGATTAGATCAAGATTTATTCTAATTAGGGTTTTGGCAATCCTAATCTTCTTCAATTCTTTTCTCCACAAAATCAAATTTTTCTAGTAAATTTGATCATTGTAATCAATCTCTTGTACTCTTCTATTGATATTAATAAAGGTTTCTCTCTCAAAGTGGACGTACACTGACAAGACGTCGGTGGAACCTCTATAAATCCCTGTGTGATTTAGTTTCTCGTTATTGCTCTATTATTTCCATTATTTGGTGATTGTGATTGGCTTGGATAAGGTTGAGATTGTTCGATTGGTTGTTTTTGCACTATTACCACGATCTCGTTTTCCGCGGCGTTGGGGATTTTTGATTTGAGCAGTCTTGAATCAAAATTTCTCCACAACATTTGGTATCAGAGCATTGGTGTTGGTAGATAGTTGTAGAAATGCCGAAATCAGGTTCAAATAATCCATCAATAGGTGGTCCAAGTGGTGTAGCTCCTTATGTACGTGGGTCGTATGCAGCTGCTGGTTCACAATTGGTTATCGACAAGTGGAATGGCGATAATGATTTCGAAAAGTGGCAGTGGAAGATGAAAGCGGTTCTTAGGCGGAATCGGGTACATCGCGTAGTGTTTGATACACATTTATTGCCGGAGGACATCTTAGATGTGGAGAGAGAAGAAATGGAAGAGTGGGCATTCACTACACTTCAACTTGCCATGGGAGAGAACGTTATTTCCGAAATTAGTGGTGAGACGACTGCTAAAGGTATTTGGAACAAGTTGGAGGAGTTGTATATGAAGAAATCACTCACAAATCGACTGATCTTGTTGCGGACTTTCTTTACCTACAAGATGAAGGAAGGAACTTCGCTAAAGGCGCACTTAAATGTGTTTGATGATTTGCTAATGAAGATGAAGGCGGTAGATTTGAAGATTGAGGAGGAGCAGAAGGCGATGATATTGCTATGTTCGTTGCCTGAGCGCTATACTGGGTTCTCAAATAGTTTGATCTATGGCCGGGATACATTGACTCTAAATGATGTCAAGACGGGTCTTCTTAGTGAGGAATTGCGAGATCAAATGAAGGAGCTGAGTGATGGTAGTAGTGGTGCTGGTAATGGTCAAGGTTTATTTGCGGAGAAAGAAAAGTCAGAGAAGAAGGGAAACCGGAGGCGTTCTAAGTCTAAGAAGCCCGGTGGAAGAGGAAAGTCAAAGGAAAGAAATGGCAAGTGCTTTATATGTAAGAAACCTGGTCACTGGAAGAATGATTGTCCAGAGAAGGGGAAGAAGGAAGTAGCATCTTCATCAGTTGCGGTGGAGAGAGATGTTGGTGAGGAAGACGTAGATGTTTTGTCGGCAGTAGCATCAGATGTTTCGGGCAGCGATTGGGTGCTTGATTCGGGGGCTTCATATCACATGACGCCTAATAGGAATTGTTTTTCTTCTTATGTTGATCGAGAAGAAAATTCAATTTTTATGGGAAATGGTGCAGTTTGCAAGTCGAAAGGCATTGGATCCGTGCAAATTCGAATGTTTGACGGAGTGGTTCGTACTCTCACTAATGTGCGCTATGTACCGGGACTACGGAAGTCACTTATCTCTTTGGGACAGTTGGATTCTCTAGGTTGTAAGATCACCATTGAGAGTGATAGCTTGAGGGTTTCGAAGGGTGCGCTTGTGGTTATGAAGGGTGCTAGAACTCATGGTATCTATTTGCTTCAAGGAGTGACCGTGGAAGGCGAAACTTGTGTCAGTGTTGATAGTTCCCGTGGCTTAGATGCGACACGGTTGAGGCATTTGAGATTGGGTCATGTCTCGGAGAAGAGTTTAGATGTTCTTCGTCGAAGGGAGATGATTGATGGTGAGAGTTTCAGCAAGTTGGAGTTTTGCGAGGAATGTGTCATGGGGAAGCAAACTAGAGTATCATTCGGTGAAGGAAAACATGATTCAAGAGGGATTCTTGAGTATGTGCACACGGATGTTTGGGGACTAGCGCCTGTAGCTTCTTTGGGAGGAGCAAGATATTATATTTTTTTCATTGATGATTTTTCTCGGAAGGTTTGGGTGTATGTAATGAAGGCCAAGTCGGAGGCATTTGCAAGATTCAAAGAATGGAAGACTCTTGTTGAGAATGAGAGTGGAAAATCTTTGAAGGTTCTTAGGTCCGATAATGGCGGCGAGTAAGTTTCCGGAGAGTTTCTGAATTTTTGCAAGCATCATGGTATTCGGAGGCATTTTACTACACCGGGAGATCCGCAATCTAATGGAGTGGCGGAGAGAATGAACCGAACTCTACTAGAGAAAGCTCGATGCTTGAGATTGACATCGGGTTTGTCTAAGGGATTTTGGGCCGAAGCTTTGTCAACCGCGGTGCATATTATTAATCGAATTCCGTGCTCGGCTATTGATAACAAAATTCCGGAGGAAGTGTGGAAAGGGAAGAGCATTGACTTGAGTTATCTTCGTGTATTTGGCAGTCCTGTTTATGTGCATGATCCAGGGAATGATAAGCTCTCGCCTAGAGCTTTCAAAGGGATTTTTCTCGGATATATGGATGGCGTCAAAGGCTATCAGATTTGGAATCCGGAAATGAAGAAGGCTATGGTTTCTCGTCATGTTACTTTTGATGAGTCGGGTATGTTCAAGGAGAATGAAGGCTCATCGGATGTTCCGGATTTGATTCATGGTGAATCAAAGGAGAAGGAAGTTATTCCCACTTTCAGACCTAGAGAGAGTAGAGTTGTTGGAGGTGCTTGCGAGGTGAATGCGGTTGATGTTACATCACATAGTCCACATGATTCCTCTAGTAGTGTTGGTGATGTGCACAAGCCTAGAGAAGATTCAGTTCAAGGTGGAGCTGAAGGAAGACCGGGTGATGGTATTGCTACTCGGGTTGGTCGGCGTGCTATAAGGCCACCCGAAAGATATGGTGATTGGAACTATCTTAGCTTTTGTGAGAATTTGGACTATGCTCTTCATGTAGTCCAAAATGAGCCGATGGACCTTGATGACGTCATGGGTTCGACTGATAGCTCGAAGTGGATTTGCGCCATGGAGGAAGAGATGCAATTGTTGATGAAGAACCAGACTTGGGAGTTGGTTCCACTTCCTCAAGGAAACCGTGCTATTGGGTGCAAATGGATATATAAGGTGAAGGACAATGGAGGATACAAAGCTAGGCTAGTGGCTAAGGGGTTTGCACAGAGGAAAGGAAAGGAGTATGATGAGATCTTCGCACCGGTTGTGAGGCATACTTCTATCCGGATACTACTTGCATTAGTTGCTATTTACGACTTGGAGTTGGAGCAACTAGATGTGAAAACTGCCTTCTTGCATGGAGACTTGGATGAAGACATCTACATGGAGCAACCAGAAGGGTTTGTTGTAGAAGGTAAGTCAGAGCTAGTTTGCAAGTTGAAGAAATCACTATATGGTTTGAAGCAATCACCTAGGCAATGGTACAAGAGATTTGATCATTTCATGCTTGAAAGTGGCTTCCATCGAAGCATCAAGGATGCTTGCGTTTACTTCAAGAGGTTAGGAAATGATTGTTGGGTGTATTTACTCTTGTATGTGGACGATATGCTCATTGCTTCTAAGGACAAGGCAAAAATCAACAAGTTGAAAGAGAAATAAAGGCGGAGTTCGAGATGAAAGACCTTGGAGAAGCAAAGAAGATCTTGGGCACGGAGATTGTAAGGGACCGAAAGCGTTTTGAGTTGAGATTGACTCAAAAGAAGTACATTAAGAAGGTGCTTTGCCGGTTTAACATGGAGAATGCAAAGGAGTTAAATACACCGTTACCTTTACATATGAAGCTTTCGGATAAGGGATCACCTATCGGAGAGAAAGACAAGGCTTATATGGCAAAGGTGCCATGTGCAAGTGCAGTTGGTAGCTTAATGTATGCCATGGTGTGTACAAGGCCCGATATTGCAAATGCCGTCGGGGTGGTTAGTCGGTATATGGCTAATCCGGGGAAATCGCATTGGGAAGCCGTGAAGGCTATATTGAGATACTTGAAAGGCACAACATCTCATGGTCTTGTTTTTGGTGGTAGCGATGGATTGAGTTGCAAGTTAGTTGGTTATTGTGACTCGGACTACGCCGGTGATAGGGATCGGAGGAAATCAACTTCCGGATATGTCTTCACACTTGGTGGTACGGCCATTAGTTGGAGATCGAGATTGCAGACCGTAGTTGCTTTATCCACTACGGAGGCGGAGTTGATAGCCGCTATGGAAGCGGCAAATGAGGCACTCTATTTGAAGCGACTATTGTGTGACTTGGGTTTCGAACATGAGAGTATTGATGTTCGATGTGATAGCCAAAGTGCTATACATTTGGCGGAGAATTTGGCGTTTAGCTCACGAACGAAGCATATTGAAGTGAGAGAGTCATTTCTAGTAGCCATGGACGAAGACAAGCAAGTATGCCTTCGGAAAGTGCACACAAAGGATAACGCGGCGGACATGTTCACTAAGACATTGCCGGTTGGGAAGTTCGAGCATTGCTCGAACTTAATTCGCTTGGAGAGATGCTAGGTGCCACGAGGTGGCACAGTTGAGAGAGAAACTTGGGTGTAGAAGAGTATCGGTGAGAGGTTGTTGTTCTATCTTCATGGTAAGTACTCGTTTTCACTCCCGAGTACATTGTCTTTCGGTGGGACTGGTTTAGGAGTTGGATGTTTCAACACTTTATTGACGGGTGGGGGCTATGTCTGAACTCGTTAGTGAAGTGCAATGGGCGGTGGCTATGCCGGAGTTCATTGGGGAAACATTCAAGCTTTCTTGATTGAAGATAGAAGGAAATGCTTGGGTGCATTGAAGGTTGTGATGTAGATGGATATAGTATCGAGGTGGAGTGTTGAAGTATGCGATACTATTGTAGAGAATATTTTGGATCTGGAGAATATTTTGGATCTGGATGATATTTTGGATCTAGAGAATATTTTGGATCTAGAGGATATTTTGGATCTGGAGAATATTTTGGATCTAGAGGATATTTTGGAGGAAATTTTGGGAATTTCCATATACTTCTCTATGCCTATATATGCTACATCGAATACAAAAGGAGGTGGAACACAAAATCAAGAGATTAGATCAAGATTTATTCTAATTAGGGTTTTGGCAATCCTAATCTTCTTCAATTCTTTTCTCCACAAAATCAAATTTTTCTAGTAAATTTGATCATTGTAATCAATCTCTTGTACTCTTCTATTGATATTAATAAAGGTTTCTCTCTCAAAGTGGACGTACACTGACAAGACGTCGGTGGAACCACTATAACTCCCTGTGTGATTTAGTTTCTCGTTATTGCTCTATTATTTCCATTATTTGGTGATTGTGATTGGCTTGGATAAGGTTGAGATTGTTCGATTGGTTGTTTTTGCACTATTACCACGATCTCGTTTTCCGCGGCGTTGGGGATTTTTGATTTGAGCGGTCTTGAATCAAAATTTCTCCACAACAGAGGTCACAGTAAAGCTAGGCAAAAGGAAGGCTTTGAAACAACCTACGGCAGCTACCACCACTAATCAAACTGATTGCATTAACATTGTAGATATACTTAAAGGACTTGGGACCATCTCGATGGATATTTGGTCACATGACTTTGCCGGTATTTTCAATGAGATCATCTCTTCACCTCCATTTGATGATGATATTCCTCCTAGTGGCATAGTGGAAATTACTCTAATCAATAAAGCATCAGTTCACGGTCTATCAAGGGGCACAGCGACACACACATTCACGCATGTGTACTACACTGCACTGATTACAAGGTTTAACCCCTCGTAGCTTATATATTTCTTTCGCTTGTAGGTTTAACGGGGAAATCAGTTGTTTACTATCGTTAAGCATACTTCATGAGATCCAAGGTTGCATCCTCAGACTTAATTTCGAGATCTCGGTTGTTATCAAGAATGTGGACGATTCTCACACTAAAAGGAATTGAGGCAGGGAGAGATGACAGGAGTTATCATTGCAAAGTTTCCTTCTTTGAGATAAAATTAAGTCACAAACTCATTCTTATAACAACCCAAATTTTAACGGTAATTAATTAATTGCTAAGTAAAGAACGAGTTGAGAAACAAGTGGGAATTGGACAATGGGGGTTGCGCCTTTAGGTCCGTCGTGATTTTCTGGTACGGATAGACTATTGATTTGCATAAAACGGACTTATAACAAACAAGTTATGAATAGTTGAAGTTTGAATTTTAAACTAAAAATTAAAATAAAACGTACTAGACTAATTTGAATAATAAATCTGGCTCAGTTAACGTAGGAACCTGGACGAGCCAGTCCCAACCGGGTTGACCACAGGGTCGATCCCTGTGTCGACCCACCTAGGAGGTCGGTCGACCCAGTTCGCTCAGGCTGGCACATTTTTGTGCCTGGAACGCTTCGATATTGCTTGTGTGTTCTAGAAACTTCTTGCTGATGTGGATCTAAAGGTTATAATTGAAAACCTAATCATTCTAAGGCTAAAATTTTCTTTCCACACCAATAAATTGACCTGTACTCCTCCCCCTTTCTACACACCTCTCACTCTTCATTTTCTCAGCTTCCACTTCTTCTCTAAAATAAAACATTGTTGGGGCACAAAATTTGGAGTATTGTCTATTTGTAGATTTAAAGGATTGTTCTATCGGGCCCTTTTTGGATTTGCAATTCTATGCGGATTTTTAGTAATTCCTAGATTTCTTTTGAGTTTGGATTAAAATCTATAAAATAGTAGTTGGTATTGTTTTGGATCTGGATTATTCTCTATTATTCTTTATTCAGATTATACAGTTGTTTCCATTTCTTTCCTAAATTTCTCTGACTACTTCTACAGAAATTATATTCATAATTCTTGTGAATTGTTATTGCAAAACTCTTTTCTCCTTTCCCCTTTCTTTTTATATTTTTGTAGTTGCGCTGAATATATGCCTTAAAAAGAGCATATGAAAACGTTGGAAACAGGCATGGACTTGTAAGCCTTATAATTTGCGTTTGATTATCTTTCCCTTTTCTTTGTTTTGCGCTTGGGCTGGGAAATGAAATTGAAATAGCCGAAATAAAGGTTAAATTATAAATATGTTAAAAAATTGTAAATTGAAAGGAATAATTGGAGTAAAGGAAATTGAACTGAACAAATGCATATTTAATAGAATTAACAAAAATGGACTATAATTGGGAAAAATGACATAATAATGAAAATTGGAACAATATAAACATGTTCCCGTGTACTCCTTCTTGTCGGGTTTTAGCTCAGTACTCCTTGTTGTTGGGCTTTGATATTAACATGTTAATTTGTAATATGAACCCAATACTCCTGTTGTCAGGGTTTAGCCTAGTTATCCTTATCGTCATGCTTTAATATAAACTTATGAATAAATTATGCCCATTTACTCCTTGTTGTCGAGCTTAATCAAAGTAATTGTTTTGGGGGCCAAATCAAGGGTTGGGGAATTTGAGCCAAGTTGTTTGGGATCCATTCCATGTAGCATGCCTTACTTATCATTTCGGCCTCATTTAAGGTAAGGGCACACACCTTGTTTTGTTATGGATTAAGTTGGTCCAATTGAGAGGGCGTGAGTACCATTTCGGCGAGTAAGTGTGTGTGCACTGCCTCGATTTGGGGACATGAGCCATTTTCACATCTATGGATAAGATTATGTCAAATTGCTTATGGGCTAGGGCTTGATAAACCCAAACCTATAACGAGCATAGGTTATGTAACACCCCGTATTTTCTAAGAATATTAAAATAACAAATTAAAGAATAATTAATTTCAAATGTAAGAATTAAGAGAAATGGGTTAAGCCATTGCGTTCGTCTTGAAATTCTGCTTGAAATAGAGTCCAAGTTTTCAAAAATCAGACTTCATATGAAGAAGTTATGGCCTTCGGAAGATTCAACAAAAATTCAGAATTTACATTAAAAAATACCCAGGCAGGTCGACCTACCCAGGGAGGTCGACCTGGGTCATAGGTCGACCAGGGGGTCGACCTCCCCCCAAAAGGTCGACCTGTTTTGGCCCAGATCCAATTTTCTTTGGCTTGTGACGTTGTTTTGGCTGTTCTGATGGTCCGGATTAGTTCTAGGTTGATATCTAAGGCCTAAACACTTTTGTTCTCCTATAAATACATCCCTAAGCCAAAACCTAAATCTATTACATTATTCTCTAGCCTCCATTGCTCTCTCCTTCTCTAAAAATAAATCAGTGGCATCGCTACTCTGCTGAAACCTAAGCTAGAACTAGTACTTCTTCTTCTTCCAATCTGAATAGGATTAAAAGAACAATTAGTCTACAACAAAGGCGAAAAATTCAGTTTTGGAATATAGATTCCAGAAAACAAGACTTTCCTTTGTTTTGTAAGTTCACGATTACTTTCTGATGTAGACAACCAATTATAGTATGGACATGGAATAAAATGAATTTGGACCTATGCTTGATTTTCTAGTTGGATCTATTCTTAGCCTTTGTGAATCTATGACTTTGGGTTGCTTCTTATCGATCCAATCGAACCTATACAAGTTGTCGAACCTAGTTTATTATTCAAGCCTTTCATGTCCATAATATTGTTCATAATCAGATCTATATGCCTGCAATGATTCTAAATCAGTTTATTCGGTTATGCTGTAATTCTATTAGATCTGTAATTCTTGTGTTTTGGGACTATCATCTTGTGCCAGTTCTTATGCCTATCATTGTCATATTATTCCTATTTGTTCCTTTTTATTTGTGAATCCAGATTGATCTATAACCTAGGTTGAATCGCGATATACGTACGATGAGAATATGGGGAAGGTTTGGGTTATTGGGGCATAAACATGAGATTGACAATATTGGCATAACAAAATTGGGGAAAGTAACTGAACATAACATATTTGGTGAAATGGTTGGGCAAAACTTGTAATTGACACTAGGGCATTGTTATCATTATAACTGCAAGTTTGGGTTAGTTGGCCTGTAAATCAAGTTAAGGCCATACACTGTAAACTAGAATATTAAAACTAGATTGGGCTTAACTATTGATTTGGAACGCCAAATATATGACATAGTGATTTTGGGAATGACTATTACTGCAAGTTTGGGAAGACGGGGTATAGCCAATTTTGATTAATAACTTGAAATTTCATGTAATTGACATATTTGACTCATAACCATGTAAATGGTTTATGGTATGTAACGGTATAATTTATATACCAAAGATTATGAACATGATTTAGAAGGAAAGTGGGCCATGACAATAATTGATTTATAATTTACATATAAATATGAAGGATAAACATGAAAATTACATGGCATAGATTGGTTCATGAAATGATATATTTAGTATACCATTAATTGTGAGCATAATTAAAAGGATAATTATGTCATAATTAAATTGGGAATAATTTACATGTGGAATTTGTCATAAATAGGAAATATGTAAGTTGTAGGGAATATGAATATGCCTAACCCGAGGTTAGATTGAGTTGTGGTGTAAAATTGCGCCGAACCGCCCGGCTGTCCAGTAACCAATACAATACATATCTAATGTGGGAGGTTAGGCCATTGAGCCCAATAAGAACCCGAGGTTAGACTGAGTTGCGGTGTAAACTTCCTGGAACCGACCAGACATCCAGTGACCGCAACAATACCTGTTTAATGTGAGTGGTTGGTGCTTTAATGAATGAACTAATGCTATTGACACATGCTAAGTATGGGAGGGTTAGGTTAATTGATACTTAACCAATATGACATATGGGTGTGTTAAGGTAAACGTGAATGGACAAAGGACACCTAACCAACAAGACATGATAAGGGTAGGGTTAAGTTAACTAAGGGAACACTTAACTGTTATAACATGTTAACTAAACAGATGATAGTGTTAATTTAACTAAAGTAACCAAAATATATAATGACTTGTGTAGGGTTAAGTAACACAAGAGGATACACTTAACCAATATATAATGACATGTGGTGGGGTTAAGTAATACAAGAGGAAAACACTTAACCAATTATATAACACGATGTATGGAAAGGGTTAAGTTAACACGAGAGGGCAACACTTAACCAACATAACATGATTTGAGGTAGGGCCAAGTTAGCACCAGAAGGAAACACTTAACCAACATGACAAGACGAGTGGGTGGGTTAAGTTAACTTGAATTGATTAATGACACTTGACCAATATAACTTGATGAACGAATGGGGTTAAGTCAAATGGGAAATACTTAACCAATATAACCTGATGAATGAACAGGGTTAAGTTAATAAATCACACTTAACCAATACATCATGATAAGTGAGAAAGGTTAAGTAATAAGAACCACTTAACCAACATGGCATGACGAGTAGGAGGGTTAAGTACACGTTGGGTTGGTGGGTAATATTAGTAAATATATATAGGCCCACAAAACTTAACCGTTTAATAAACATGATTGAATTGATGGGAGGGTTAAGTACATCTCGTGTAGGTGGGTAATATTAGTACATATAGGCCCACAAAGCTTAACCGTTAAATAAACATGCTTGAATCGGTGGGAGGGTTAAGTACATATCGGGTGGGTGGGTAATATTAGTAAATACAGGCCCATAAACTTAACCAACAGGAAACCCTAGTAACGGGGACCCATTTCAGCAGTAACCCACATAGATGTATCATGGTACCCTGAAATTAGGCAGGGTGGGGCACGATTAATGGGCTGATTATAAGTGGTCAAAACAACGGCAGGGGGTACGTCAGTGTAGGTTCCTATGGTTTACGGGCGTGCACGTACTTTGGAGTGGGAAAAAGCAGGCACTGGGTACCAGTAGTTATACACTGTGCATCTTGATTTGTGTCGGGTCGCTATCATAAGGATTGATACACCTTATGGTGGGACCGACGCAGGGTATCTACATGCAAGAGGGGGCCGATTGATAGAAACACATGGAACATTCGTACAAGTAGGGAGCCGATCGATAGGGTAGTAAGGGTACATCTAACATCTTCATGGAAATTAGGCTGATTGAGGTGGAATCCTCATAATAGATGGACACCTGAAGACTACCACAATTGCGGGGATTAGGATCACATTGTAATATTATCCTTTATATAGATTACTTGTTGGGACACTCGTTAGGTGGTTCATAGATATAGAAATCAGAATAATAAGGTAGTAGCGAAGCAGAGAATAGTTAACATGCGATGTTATACTTAGTTTATCTTGCCTGTTGCTTATCCTGTGTATCCTATGTTCCTTATCATCATGCTTATGTCTTTATTTAGTTTAATTCATGTCATGTTGTTCTTGCTTGTTCATATGTTGAAAGTAGCTGGACTTACCGGACTTATGTCTGACCTAGTTTTGTTTCGCCTTTTTCTTCCGTTCCCCCCCAAGGTTCTCAGGGAGGAAACACTTCTGCTTAGCTTGGATTACTTGTTGCTTCAAGATCATCATGTATTTCTTTGGATTCAGTCTCATTTCAGCTATGGCTTTCTTACTTTATTGGGGAATAAATCGTTGTTATTTTTATGCTTCTTTTATTCTTGGAAGTTAATAAATCAAGACAGAAGTTCTATGTATTACTTTTAAGTATGATTTGATAAAATTGTTGTAAAAGCTTGACTGAATTAAGTTGTTTATAAAATGACTTTATTTTCCGTTGCTTTATTTGTCTGTCTTGTAATTTGTCTGCATCTTTTACCTATAATGCTCCATCGAAGTTAAGGCATTCCCTTTGTGAGTGACCTTAACGGAGGAGGGGTGTTTCACTTAGTATCAGAGCTAAAGGTTACCGGATCAGATAAAAGATTTGAAAAATTATTTTCAAAATGGTTTTAAAAGAAGCATTTTCAAAAGAAAAGTTTTGTTTTAAAGGCATATTCCCTAAAGCCATATGCACTATCTTTTGATCCTCTATTTGAATCCTTGTTTCCTTCTTTCCTGAGTCTCCGGGGCTTCTGGATTTCTGGGAGGTAACCTCATCGCGGCATGGTTCCGTAGGCTCGACGAGGCTACGACACTTGTCAAAGGCAAACAAATGCCCAACTTCCATCTATAGCCGCTGTAGTTTCACCTATGACTAATTTCTTTCGAGCTTTGTAGGATTTTCCATGCGATGGAGGTAGCTTTCAAGAGACTTGTCAACAAGTTACACAAGGATGGAAAAAAATGAGAATGAGGAAGTTTGGTTAAGGAGCACAACCCAAGGATGAGGAACTCATGGATACAGACTTGTTTCACAACATAGGTAAAAAGAAAGAGGTGTAAGTGAAAGAATCAGGACAAGAAGGATGGTTTCCTGGGTATTGATCTGATGTTGGTTTCGGCCTTCGGGGTTAATATTTAGGGAATTGTTCTCTTGCTAATTTACAGTTAGCGACTGCTGAATTGGAATGAGGCGTATGTGGTGTTTGTGTAACATTTGTTTATTATATATGCGGGTCATTCAGAAAGGCCGGGTTTATACCCATTCTGAATAACCGATTCGACGATAAGTCGAAGATGATGACGGTGGTCGAAGACCGGAAGTCTTCACATCGTTTGGATAATTACTGATGATCCGGATTGGGCTGTACACCCAAGAGGAGGGAAATAGTTGGTGGTCGTCCAGGCGTACTTGGAGATCGACGGATATGCGAGGAAAGTGCCTCCGGTTTCGTTCAGACCTAGAACGGACTTGTAAATGGATGGTGTGTCTGACATTGTATTCCTTTATATTGTATTCGTTGATCTATGCTAAATATATATCTGTTTGGCGGTGGAGAATTTATTCTCTTGCTTAACGCCCTTCTCTGAGACATACGAGCTCAGAGGTTATATATTGGCTGAAATCAGTGGTACGATATGGATTGATAGTGTGGCTGAGATGCAGTGATCCAGACTTTTGTTGAAAAGCAAAGTTTGGTGGATGATGATCAAAGCGCAGCTTTAATATAGCATGGCTTTGTGTATAGCATTGATTCGCGAGCCTCACACCCCGGTATGGTGGTAAACTGATGGTTTGATCAGTATGCTTTTTAGTGGATGGGCACCTTAGTGGTGTCGTGGATTCGGTTGACCGAGATGAGCTTAGTGCTCAGAGGATAGAGTAAGCGATGTTTTCTCTCGCTGGGACGTAAGCCGCGGTGATACTCGGTTCCCAAAAGTGCAGATGTGCATTACGGTGTTTTCTCTTGCTGGGACGTAAGCCGTGGGGAATTGCACTACGTGATCGATCTTTCGAATCAGGAGCCACCATGATGGAAATCCAACTTTCCAATACGTGTATTTCAGTTTTATTTGTAGAGCCTAGTATGGCGACATAGTGGGATGGGGCACTTATGCCGTCTATGATTGATATTGTTTTGAAACTATACACTTATAGTAATATCAAAATGATTTGTTTTAAATGTACCAAGCATGTTTGGCTATTATAAGGGAAAACCCTATCCTCCGGCTTGTGTTGCATTGTTTGGTGGGACCTGGGTCTTATAATAGCTTCATTTTTCGAAAAAGCATTGCGTTGTTTATTGATATGCACTGGTATTCTTGGGAGGAAACCCGTTCCGTGTTATACGGCGTGGTCCCTTAAATTACTCTCTTTTAAAGTAAAGTTTTAAATAACTGTTTTAGTTCTCACACCAGTCACATGACTGACATGGAGTTTATTGTTTTAACCTAAACTCTGGGTGCCCCTATTTTCGACACTGGCAGCTAGTAGTTTCGGTTTTGCAGATTTATATTCACAAGATCCTGATTTATAGCTGGAACAATGCTCGGAAAGCTCTGTATCCGTTTATTACTTTCAGTTGTGTTTTTGTATTGTTTTTTTTCCGTTGCTATGTAATTTACTATAATCTCTGATATTCTTTGTTGTAAAATATTTATTCATATTCTGTATATTCTTGTATTCTGATGGAATTGTTGTAATAAACAATGAAATGTTCCTCTGTCAGCGTTCTTTTGTGTGTTGTTCTCAAGGTAATCCGGGCTTTCCTTACCGGGGAAGTTACGGGCTATCACATCTATTTTGTGATGCATATTGTGTTTATTATTCATATTTGTTCTGGACTATATTCTAGCCGCCATAATATTGTGTTGAATAGAGATTAAGAATATTAGTCTATGGGTAAAAAAATAGATAACACTTTTTATCGATATTCTTTTATGTCTATTTAATACAAGACTTATGGATGATTGCCTTTAACTAACCTTATTCTCTGCATTAGTAGACATCATTACTAGTTAATGTTCTTTACTAGTGTAGGTCTCAGGGTGGGAGCATTAAAGAGTTCTCTGCATTAGTTGACACTTTTTCTCACTTCCATTCGGGAACTTCTAATGATTGCATCAAACGGTTAAGCTTCTTCTACTCTGCCTTAACCTACTAGTAATCCATGCACTTTGGGATGAATAATCTGATATCCTTCTTCTTCCCTTCCTAATAATAAGTATGCTTTATATCATGTACGTATTATTACCATTGGGATGTATGGTCAATCTTTAGTGGTGACACTCTCTAAGAACTTCACCTCTAAAACTGTCTAACTCTAGGAAAAATAATTTTCTCTTCTTATGAAGCCAATTATCACGGCTGAGTTTATACTTCTATACATCCTCAGATTCCATTCCAGCCATGACTTTAGCTATGATCTCGACTAACTTAGAATCATGCTTTTGAATATCTTCAAACCTTCCAATGAAAGTAGGCCTAACAGTCAAGTTTGCCAACATATCTGGCTTTAACTCACACCTAGGTGGCAAATCATAACCTGCAATATATTACAAGCACTTCCATTCAACAAACATAGCCCCTAAAATAGCATATCTCTGACTCAAAACATCAACGACTCCATTACCTTTCCATGGTTTGTACGTTATTCCAAACTCATGGGAAGCTAAAAACTTTAACCATTGTAGATGTGAAGGTTAAGATCCTTTTAGGAAAAAGGTACTTCAACGACTTATGATTAGCAAATAGTTCAAATCTCTCTCTCCTAGAAGATAATGCCTTCAAATCTTTTGTGCAAATACAATCGTTGTTAGTTCTAAATCATGGGTGGGATACTTTTTCTCATGCGATTTCAAATGCATGCTAGCATAAACTACAACCTTATCTTTTTGCATCATTACCGCACCTAGATCGATGCCACAATCATCAGTTTTCGTTTCCCTGTTCCTGCCCATAATAACCAACATTAGTGCGCTTGTTTACCTTCTCTTCAGATTCACAAATACATGCCTACTTATAGCATCCCAAGTAAAAGTCTAATTCTTCTTAGTCCAGTTGGTCAACAGTGCTGCTATCTTAGAGAAATTTTGAATGAACTTCTGATAATATCCTGCCAATCCTAAGAAAATCCACACGTCAGTAGCATTCTTGGGTGTAGTCCATTTCTGTAATGTTGTGACCTTCTAAGATCTAAAATAATACCTTGTTGTGAAACACCATGGTCCAAGAATCTCATTTCTCTCCTACAATAGTGATATTTGGAAAATTGTGTCTTCAGCTGGTGTTCCTTTAACACCTCAAGGACAATCCTCAAATGTGTCTTGAGCTCTTCCTTTAATTGATAATAGACCAAAATATCATTAATGAACTCAAGCACGAACTTATTCAATGGTCTACGAAGACACGATTCATAAGATCCACAAAATGTTCAAGTGCATTGGTTAGTCCAAATGGAATAATCAACTACTCGTAAAGTTGAAAAAGCATTCGAAACATTTTTATTGGCACACTCTCATTAGACTTTCTAAGATGTTGAAATCCAATTACAAGATTTAATTGAGAAAACACCCCAGCACCATGAAGCTAGTCAAACAAGTCTTCAATACATGGGAGAGGATACTTGTTCTTTCTCATCATTTTATTCATCTTGCTATACTGAACTCAAAATCTAGTGGAACCTTCCACCTACATTGCAAATACTATTGATACTCCCCACTTAGATATACTCCTCCAAATGAAACCTTTTCTCAACAGATTGTTCACTTGTACCTCGATTTCTCCTTGTTCTTTAGGTGCCAACCTTCTTAAAGGCATCACTTTCGATTTGGAACCCTTTGTACGTCAATACGAAACTTAATTTCTCTGCGGAGTGGAAGTACAATCACTGTTAATACCTCTGCATACACCCTAGCGATTGGTTCTGTTGATAATTCATTGTCTGGATCCTCGAGCGACTGTAGATAACTGATTATCACCTGCCTAACTAGTAAAAAACCTACCACTACTCTCTGCTAAATATTCGCCCTTATCGTCACCAATAACCTCTTGCAATCCACCATTACTCCATACTTACTCAACCAATTCATACAAAGTACGTATAATACTAAATTGCACAAACCCTAAGATAAAGAAAACACGAACAAGAGAGCATTCATGACTTGATAAAACAAGACTACAACAAAGGATACCAAGATTGGCAAAACCACCAACATGATTTGATATTACTAAAGGCATATCAATAATTTATGTTTTAATCCTAATTTATGAATCGAATCTCTATATATAAAGGAATGGAAAGCCCAGGAGTCAAATAAATCTCAAATGTAAACATAATAAATGGAAAGAATACCTTGAACGACGATACTTTCTGGCGTTTCCTTTGCTGAAGGAACATTTGATGAACTTAAAGTAGCATTGATAGCTTATGTTTTTACCACCTGTTTAGCTGCATCTGGGCAATCCTTCCTGAATTGTCCACTTTTATGGCAGGCATGGAAATTTTGCTCATAGCTCTTACACTGGATTTTAGAACGATCCTCCATTTCGTAGTTATAGCAAGTCGGCATGGTATTAACCTTCTTCTTTCATCCATCCTCGTTATGAGATAGCTTCCTCTTATCAGTTTCTTCTTTCCTTCAACACTCGCCTACGACTTTGACTCATTATTAAGAGTGACATTAGGTACAAATTTGGACTTAAGGGATCTACTCTCATGTTTGAGAACCTTCCCAACCACTGCCTTGAAGGTGTCATCAATATTATTCAAGAGCTTCTCTCTAAAATGGACCTCCAAACCAAGAATAAACTTCTTATTCTTCTTTTACAGGGTGCCAACGAAAGACATCCCATGCTTTGCCAAAGCGTCGAACTCAATCACATAATCAGAGATTGTCATGTCCCTCTGCTCCAATTCTGAATTCTTCTAAAAAACTGAATTATGAGGAGTCGGAATGAACTTCTCTTCGAAACAATTCTTGATCTAAGTCCAAGTGAATCCATCCTCTACTGTAGGTAACTTCATAACATTCCATTAAATTGTTGGATGTCCTTGGAGCTGACACGAGACCAAAATCCTCTTTATTGCATCATCTAGATTAAGGTCACCAAATTTCTCTCACAAGTGTCGATCCAATATTAGACCTTTATTGTTGATTCCATTCCTAGAAATTGTTTGCCTCCTAAGTTGGCAATGTCTTTATCAAGTTTGGCGAAATCAGCTCTGGATGCTTATGTTTGAGCACCATCCCCAACGGTAGCATTATAGGTAGCAACTTGGGCATTATGTAGCATATTCCTCGGGAAGGTGTCAACATGGTTTGTAAGTTGGGGTTAGCAGCAACCGAATTATTTCCATCCTTATCTACTAGATTTAGATTCCTTATAGCACTTTTCATGCGGTCGCACATCCTTCAATCAGGGGTAAAGATGATTAGTCTTCTTGCAAGAAATTGTACTTAACTACATGCGCAATGCTTTTTGTATTATACTATATGTATAATATTAAAAAACCAAAATATATAACAAGTGCATACTATCATATTATATATATATGTGTGTATGTGTGTGTGTGTGTGAACTCTACTACCGAATGACATGACCACCCTACATTTTTGACACTAAAGATACCCCAAACATACGCTGCTACGGTGCATGGACAGTGTAAGATGATCATATAGGTAGAAAAAGAATTAAATTTCCAAATAACCTATCGTATATCTCATAGCGCATGGGATTGTATCTAATAATAAAACGTACTAACATAAAATAGGAAAGACAATAAATAATTGAAATGAGTCCCAAGATTAGAGCAATAATTTCAAAACAGTAAACAGTTTGTAATGGAGTTAATTATACATATTTAAAATAACTCCAAAAATAAATTATCTCTCTAATCAGAAAAAACTTGTAATCACCATAGTGCTAAACAATGGAAAAACATAAAATATAGTAATACAAGAATATTCTCATACTTGCCATCTGAATAGCTCCAATGCTTACCTAACCTATCTCTAATCTACTCATTTAAGAGTACCCAAAGGTGTAAGAAGGGAAGCATAAATCTTCAGCTCAGACAAAGTCCAATGTAAGAATATAAATTTCAAGTACTAAAATAACCGGAATACACAATATGGAAAAACTATGCCTGACCTACGCCTACATCCATATAGTTTGTATATGTTACTATAAAACATCAATATCATGGGAGTACTCTATGTTAGAGTATTGGGGTGTCTAAATGTCTGCACCAACACTACCAATATTCTCGTCAATGCTACCTACATCTAGTGACACCTCTAAAAGCAATAAATAACTAAGCAAACATAGCATACATCATCCATCCTACTGTTCACTCACTCAACGCGTTGGATATATAGTATATCTAGCTCCTTAGAACCTATACCCGTTTTAATGAACTTTGAGCTAAACTAGCAAACAAATATGGATGAGAACCTACATCAGGTTGGGGATGAGCATAAATAATTATCACAAGCCCTCTGGTGGATAAACAACCTGCAGGCTAGTCGAATGTCTGATGAGCATCCAACTAAACATGCTTACAACCTACACCTAGTTGAAGACTCGAGGGACACTCAATCCTCAATTCTCCAAGTACCCGTATAAACATAAATACTAATGACACATATGCATATGATTCTCCATTGCAGAGCTCATCCTGCAACTGTCTTCATAACTTCTGTATGAAATCTCCTAGTTGGTAACTGTCTTGACAACTAAAATTTGTCATAAAATTTTCCCTTGAACCTTTCCTGATAACTCCGCCATATCGACTATTGGTCTCACCATGTTTACTCATAGTCTCTTACTATACTCCTAGGAGTTCAACTGGTCATTACTGGAGTCATTCTTCTTGAGTTTGAATGGTTGTTGAGCCACGCAAGTAAAGAGCCTTCACGATGACGTTGCTGCAAAGCAGAACTCCTATGGACAACTATAATCCCTTAGAGAAGTCGCTTTAACCCGTACCCTGCTCCTTTAGGGGTCGCATTAACCCAAGTCAAAACATGCTCTTGTCGCTATGGATCCCATTATATAGGCCTGATAACTTTCCCAATATCTACTTCCTAACAGATCTGGTCCTCATAGCTTCTACCGATCTGAAATGCAACCACCTATACCGGTTCGAAGCCATCCATCACTTGCACTAATCTAAAGCAGATATCCTGATGGATCTAAACTTCTTATCATCGTAACTCCCTTATATTAACTCCAACTGACAAGAAAATTAAAATGTAGAATATGTGGACCATCCTCTATCACTCATAAAAGAATCATGCAATTATGAATAATAACAATTTTATGTTGATCCGATTTGAAATTACCATCACTCCCCCATATATACTCCAATTGACCAAAAAATCTTAACCTTTAGAGACCTTCAAGATCATCTTCTTCAAATTTGGTGCAATCTAAGCATTTTTTTTTGTTTTGGTACTTCGCAAAATCCTAATTCTAAGTCGCCATTTTTTGCATTTTCAAGCAATTCATGCATAAGATCATCCAAACAATTTAGAATAATAATCGATGATTTCAATTATTTTCATAGAATTCAAATCCAAAATAAGAACATGGTTATATGTACATTCCTTATCGACTCATAGGAAAAATGTCACTGTCTAATCTTAAAATATTATAAATTCGTGGTTTGGTTTTAACATTAAATTAATCAAGATTCCTAAAACGTTTTTTTTTTCCGAGAAGGGCTTTAAGACTAAAATGTGCAAAAACAGTAAATGAGAATGAATATCACTCGCATTTACCTATGAAAGCTGTAGATTCAAAGTAGATCTTCTAGATCTTAAATGGAATCACTGAAGAAAGATAGATCCTTTCTTCTAACTGTCCCAGATATGTTTCCTTGGTATAGATCTACTAAATCCTCTATTTTAGTTTATTTTTAGCGGAGAAAATTAAGTTTTTGGATGAAGGAAATATTTTTGATGGAGGTAGTAGCTTTTAGGAAGAAGGGGGCAAATGAAATATGAAACGAATGACTTACACTAACCAATTGTAGCCATATTTCTCCCCAATCTCAAAATTAATGCAGGACCTTCTAATTATGGGCCTTAATGGATAAAAGAAGTCTGTTTGGATTTTTAAAATCCTTCAAACAACAATATCTCCCAAACATTTTGTCCGTTTTTAATATGTAACCGCTTTATAGAAAGAGAAACTACCGTATAGGTCGACGGAAAGTGGTTTCAAGTCCAAATTCGACTTTAATCAAAAGTTATGAATGGAATAATATATTATCAAGGGTAAATTGATCACTGAAAAATTCAATAAAATTTCAAAATGTGAGAATGCCCCTTATAAACATTTTCTAAAATTATAGAATCGTAAGATCTTGTTTGAAAGTAATCTTCTTTACTTGCAAGCTAAAGATAGGTAAAACTACGGGTCTATAACACCCCACATTTTTAATAATTAAACAAGTTTGTAAAATTATCAAAAATTGGCTATAGGAGTTGTAATATTGCATCTTTTGGCGATTTATTTGGCCAATTTACATATGTAGTTTGCAGTTAGAGTTAAAACGAAGAAAGCATCACTGAAACAAGATTTATATATATCTATGTGTATACATAAATACATACGGCTAGGTCGACCCCTATAGGCTTGAGTCAACTCGCCTGTTCACCTGGACGCAATTATGCCCAGGTAAGAGAGCCTGATGTGTTTTATTATTTTTAGTTGATGTGATTTGTTCCTATTGGCTGAATTTGAATTTCGGAAGCTCTGGTTTGTTGAATGACATGATTGGACAAGATTAAACCTTGAAATCCAATGATTTGAGATCCGTAGGCTACATTATAAATAGACCCCAAGGAGTAACACTTCATTAACAACACAGTCTTTTCTCCTCTAGGTTCTTCTTTTTGAGACGGACCTGACTTAAATTTTTCTTGGGAAAGGATTCATAAAATGAAATACTTATATAATCCTATTAGAGGCAAATTTGCAGCATTTATAGAGAAAGAGCTTAGCGCTATGGGTATGTGGATCTAAATTATAAATTTTTAGCTAATGGCATATAAAATCGTTTAATACCTGTTATAATTAGTTAATTAAATATGATGTAGTTTAGTCAGGATTATTTATAATAATTTCATTTATGTTATAATTAGTTAAAATTGACATAGTTTAATTAGAACAATTTGCAGTAATTATTAACTGTATGTAAAACTATAAATTAAGAAGAATTTATGCTTATATGAAAGGAGTTAAATTGTTGAAACTTGGAATTGAGAAAATATAAGCATCATTGGGGCAAAGAAATTTCAGAAGCAAAGATAGGACCAACGTTGTAAATTTACAGTAATTATGTCAAAAATTGGGGAAATGAAATAGTACGGGGATTAAAATATACAAAATAAACTAAAAGTTATAATATAGCAATTTTTATTTGTTAATAAAAGGGATTTATTTCCAAAGTTTGAAATTTAAAAAGATAATAAACGTAATTGCAAAGGCAAAGGAAATTAGAGTAGTGTAAAATAGGGAATTAGTCGTATTTTGCACTATCTAATAGAGTCAGAGATAGGTAGAAGAAATGCCTTGCCATCATGAACTACTATTTGTAGTATTATTCAATGTCAAATTATGGAAATATATTTTAGTATAGTTTCCATAACCAACCAAATTAAATGAACATAATTGATAAAGTTTAAGAATTACCAAAATCATAAATAAAAAGAGTAATATAACTGAAAGAAGTTATAAGAAAAGAAAAAGTAAGAAATCAAGTTAGATACTTGATGGCCTAGAAAAGAACAAATAAAGTATAAGATAAAGGTTGTGCTTTTAATTCACAAAATAGAAAGTAAGAAAATTATTATGATATATAATTTATTACAAGTTTGAGATTGATATAGGAAAAAATTACAAAAAAGCAAGAGCAATATCATAATAATAAGATAAAAGCAAAGTAAGAAAGATAAGAGTATAAAGTGAACGCGTAAGAAAAAGATTAGACATACGTCTAATAAGAAATATAAGATGCATTTGGAATAATTCAAAATGAATCCAAAGAAATGCCTAATAATGTAGACCATAGAAGGTTCATCAGAGCACGTTGATCTCACAAGGTGCGTTTATAGTGGCATTCCCAGTTAGTTAAGGACTGATGAGCTTAGGAAGATCGGGACCAACAATGCTAAATATATGAAGCGCAGACTTCAAAGGGAGGATACCCCGAGGATGGTCGTCCAATGTAGGCAATAGTTTATGAGATTAATTAAAGGAAGGTTTGTAGTTTCCATCAAGAGGGTATGCCATGATTACATTCATGTTGAGAGCAGTCAGAAGGTTGATATGTGACTTTAGGATACAGCGGTTTTAGCGGTTAGGACCAATAGAAGGATAGTAATCATTGGAAACCTGCTATCGTCAAATAGTAGCGAGTATGGGATGAATATGGGAAGATGTGGGTTAAACCAATAGGATAGTGGTTGTTCATTAGCGGGACGCTATATCAGGTGGCAACGCCAATTATTTGCTCAGTTAGTTCATTTCAGGGCCAGGCCATAACCCATTATAGTGTCTTCCATTAGTAGAGGGTTGGCGCGTGAGGCCATAGTCATGATAGAAGAGATAGATGTAGTTTAACATTTGTGGGCCTAGTAGTGTCTTTTTTGCAGATTATAGAAAGTCCCTTACTGAGTCCGTAAAGAGCCCCAATCGTGCCATTTATTAGCAGAACCCAGAGTATAGACAGAGACTATGTGTAGATCCGTAATGTATACACCGGGAGGCACGTTGTGGATGTCTGAGTATTTGTATAGTTCAATGTAGACATATTTTCATGTTTTCTTAGTAGATGACGGAACATTTGTATTTGTATGCTTTAGGGAAAAATCCGTTGTAGATGTAGTAGCAACATTCTTCAGTAAAGAGACAATGTAGATCTATCGAGGAGGGTACTATATATGAGCAGTACCTAGATATATTGGATATAT
This sequence comes from Allium sativum, assembly GCA_030737875.1. Lineage (NCBI taxonomy): Eukaryota > Viridiplantae > Streptophyta > Magnoliopsida > Asparagales > Amaryllidaceae > Allium > Allium sativum. The sequence continues at coordinate 534,705,223 of CM060915.1, forward strand.
AGCTATATATATTATTAGGTTTGATCTGTTGGGGAGTAGATAGGTACGATTTACGCACAGAGGAGAGAGTAATATAAGCCCTACTAACATAATAAAAGGTAAATCAAAAATAAAACGGTATAAGTATAATTTGTCCATTCATCAGAATTAGTTCTAACCACTCGATCATAACAAACCCAAAGGTTAAACAACTAGTAGAGATTTTCCATCTTAGAGACACTTGCTTAGTCAGTGTCATAATTCTACTAATTATCATATTTTGTTTAGCTTCGCTATGAGGTGTTTATTTGAGCTCTAATATATTTATCTATTCATTTTTGCAGTATACTAGACAACCAACTGAGCTTCATTGGACTTGAATTTAGCTTTCTGCGAAAAATCCAGGCACGTTGGAGTTTAGGTTGTTACAGGGTCGTTATAATCTCCTTATCCCCTAAAGGTGAGGTTCAGTACCGATCCCCATATACCATAGGTATGATGTTGCGACTTTAGGTACTGGACTGTCTTGAGTCTTGCTTGATGCTTCTAAGGTTGTTTTGTATAGTTGCTAGTATGTTTCTTGGACTTAACTATGGATCCACGACAAGATGATTTACTTTCTTAGACTGTCTATGGAGATCTCTAGTATGAAGCATAGGAACTCTGGAACCATACCAGAATTGGGTTCTTTATAAATAAAGATGAGTGCCATAAGAGTGAGACATGTTTGCATATTCCCCTAGCGGTCAATACTAATCCCCTACATAGGGTAGGAACTTGTCCTATACTTAATGAATTCCAAGGTGTGGTTCCCTTGAGTTCAATCAATCATCGTCTTATAGTCTTGTCTATACTTAGCTACTGGACCCTAGAATCATCTTTCTGGACTGCTTCTCTCAAAAGTCATCAAGTCTAACTTGTATACCCAGTATAAGTGTAGCCTAATCAAAAGGCCAAATAACATTTACCCTCTGTAATAATACATTTTGATTTACATATGATGTGCATTGAATCAAGAAAAGTTAGTTTCATCGTAAAGGATTTCATTCACTATCTTGAATGGTCCTTGTCCTTTCGTTGGGTTGCTTACTGCGAAAAGTTGTATATTTAGCTACTTGTTGCGATGCTTTGCCAGTGTCTAATACTATGAATACTTGATTGCATCCTCTTGGTAGTTGTTTGTGCTCGATACCATTGAGCTAATTGATTGAATTAGTATGCCTTGGTTATGTGCAATGGTTTCTTTCAAAAGTTCTCAAATAATAATCCATTTCAGTTGATTTTGGAAATCAAATGTTAAGTATGCATATGTGCTCGTACGTATATGCATACACATTTGTTATTGGTTCTTCATCATGCCCATATATATATATATATATATGTATATGTATATATATATCATTGTTAAGTTTCATGGAATAACAATCATAATTTTATGGTTCCTTTTTAAAATATGGGTAGGATTTGGTACTTGTCCCTATAAGGGATATCAATATGGATCCCATATTTAGCTTCTATTTTTTCTTTGGACTCGAGCATTATGGTCCATGACGGAGATATATTCCATTTGCCTAACTCTTTCTTCTCACTTACTTCCATTCATTCTTGTAACCGAACCCTACCTGCACCATTTTGCAACCAATGACTTAACTCAAGAAATTTATCCAACTTATTAGATTTGTTATTAATTCATCCATTCAATTTCCTTAACAAACTGTGTCTCATCCCCGTGGTTTCATCTATCTGACTTTCCTTCAATTCAATCATACTTGCAGCAAACCCATAGATCGATCCCATATGCCTAAAACTTGGACTTATATCTTAACTTGAACCAGTCGCGCTTGCATACGAATAGGTAGGTGAGTGATGAAGAAGCTAAAGTGAACCTGGAAATGATTCACGTTGGTGGACATTAGTTCAAGTATCGGTTGTTGGAGAGAAGGAATGTAGAAATATGCATAAGAGGCACTTCTTCTAGTATGGGATTGGTCTCGATCTCATGCTCAGGTGGGAATTTTGATTTCTTGCCTAATGTCCTTTGCGTATAAGAACACTTACATTTTAACTTTGGAATTATATGCATGCTCATGTATTGACAATGAGAGACATGCTTCTATATGTTAATAGTGAATTTCCAAACTCAACCATAACTACAGTGCACGATCATCGACCTAAAAGCCTGTTGGGGGTGGTCAACAATAATGGCCAATCTAGTTGAACTCTCGAGTTTTATCGTAGCCGTTTTATAATTTAGAACTGTTGGGAAACAATGGCTGAGTCACGTACTTTGTCGCTTTCTTGAAGATTATTCGGCGATCTGGTCGGTGATACAAAACCAGTTCGTACTTCCGCTGCTGCCTCTAGGATAAAACAACCTCTCTAAAATGAATAACGGATTTGCTTTGCACAACAAATCAGTGCAGATTTGCACTTTCGAATTTAACTGCTTGAAAATTTCCGAATTTTTTTTTTTAATGGCGGAGGAAGAGAAAACAAATTTATTTTTCTGTAGTAATCTCGTCTACAACTGAAGATAATATATAGACGGAGATTAGGGTTAATCGAAAATACTGGGCAGAGGAAGAAAAATAGGATCTGCTGAAAAATACTGGGTCAAGAGTTTACCGCTTCATAAATAAAAGTCGGCTCATAAATATTTTCTGTATTTAAAAAATAGTTCGAAAAACGCAGTGTTTTCTGGACCAAAAAATATAAGTGTCTACACCACATAGCCAAGGCCCAAGCCCGGCCGGGCCGGGCCGGGTCGGGCGGTCGCGCGCGCGTGTGTGGTGGTCATGATGCATGGTCTCCCTCCTCACAACAAAGCATGCATTGGGAACCCAAGGCCCCAACATGACTTCTTAGAAACAATTATAAATATTTGCATCTTTCTTATAATCCCATGATGTGGGACTATTCACAAATAGGAGCCATCATAAACTTATTTCATATTTTAACTAATTCATAAAATTTCCAACAATCTCTGTAACGACCCAGGATTTTGGGGCCAAGTTAAAATTTATTTTAAGTGATTTTAAATGAGTTTTGATATTTAAAATAATCTATTTTAAATAATAAGGATCACAAATTTGGTTCAAATCGAAGTTATAATGAATAAATTAATTTTAAATATAAAAAGAGCTAGAAATGGCGCGGTAGTTTGAAAAGTCAAACTTGAACTTTGACTAACCATACAGGATGAAAAATTTAACGGATTTTAGTAAAACCAAAAATATTAGAATCTATTTAAAAATATCTTTCCAACGAATCCGAAAAATCGAAATTTCATAGCGGAAATCAAAAGTTATGGCTAATTCAATTTTTAGAAAGGTCGGTGGGTAATTTGCATAGGACAAAAATGCTACTTTTCACATATGTAGGAATTTGAACTTGAAACCACTTCCATTGGTTTCAGAATGACGTTTCTGCATTGAAAAACAGTAAACACTTATATGTTTCGAGTTTCAGAAAATATTTGTTTAAAAATGTATTTTTAATATTAAATATATTCGCCTTGAAAATAGTCATTTTTCAAAAAGTCTCAGAATCGAACGAAATAAATTTTGTTGGGTTCGTATCATCAAAACAAAGCTAAAAATGATTTTTTGGTAATTTTTAGAATTAATATATAATTATAATTGATTTTTCAGCATAAACGGACAATTTTTGACTTTAAAAATTCATTAAAAATTCAAACGGGCTCAGAATTGAACGAAATTAATTTTCATAGGTCCACAGCATCAAAACATAGCTAAATATATTTTTCGAGGATTTTTGAAGTTAATTTTTGACCTCGGTGAATTTCTGCGTACGTTTGAATTTAAAATAATGATTTATATTTAAAACTGAAAAACGAAGGCCAGGACGATCTCGTGGGCTGATGAGACATATCCAGATGAGTTCGGAACGGGGGCTAAATGGTATGAACGACAGTAAGCAGGCTTGAATCGGAGTTCGGGCCAAAACGGGCTTAAGCGGGCCAATTAAATAATGATTAGTTTAACCTAATATTTTAATATAAAAATACTATTCACGTCCATCTTCTTCCTCTTTGCTGAGCCGCACAAACCCATCATGGCTGAAAATTTCAAACCTTCATAACTCCTTCATTTCTCAACGAAAATTTGCGTGTGAGTACACGTTTCGAAGCTCTCGCCGAGCTCTTCGATCTCCGACAAGTCCCGTCCCTTTCCGTCGCCTGTGCCGCCTGCCCCGAGCCCGAGAAGATCCGCCGGTCGCAGCCACGCCGGGCCCACCACGCTCGACCGAACTCCACCCCCTTCTGGCCGTGCAAAGATCTCTCCAAGGCGGTCATTCTCCAAAAAACGGCACCCAAAACCGTTCAGTAAATCAAAAGTTATCGCGATTTGAAGTTTTGAACAAATTCTGAAATTGAGGTATGCTTCAGATTTTGTAACGCTTTTAAGCGTGGCAGAAACAGTTGTTAAAAGTCTGTTTGATTTAAAACATCAATAACTTTTTCATATAAACACCGATTCTGAAAATTTCAGATCCGATGGAACCGTGACTTCGAATACCACTTTAATACAGAGCAATTGGGAACAAACTTTAATCTAATTGAGGTGAGAATCCTATTTATTTTATTTAAGTAATTATGTTTTAATTATGGATGTTCGCATTCACAATCATATAGGTATGTGAATCTGCTATGATATAAACTGTATATGAATCTGCTATGACTTAATCTGTATGCGTATGCTATGTCAAAACCCACTGTATGTTGAGATGTTACAATATAAAAATTATAAATTAAAAATCGTTCATGTATGTTGTGTGACATGTTGATATGTCAAAATTAAAATTGTTCATGTATGTTGTGTGACATGTTTATATGTTAAAATGTTAACATATCAAAATTGTTCATTGTATGTTATATTAACATTATTACATATTAAAAATAGAAAATGTTGGAAATGTTCATCGTAGGATAAAATTGACATTTTTGTCAATCTTAAAATAAGAAATTGTTCATGTATGTTGTAAAGTGACATTTTTGTCAATCTTAAAATAAGAAATTGTTCATGTATGTTAAAGTGACATTTTTGTCAATATTAAAATAAGAAATGGTTCATGTATGTTGTAAAGTGACATTTTTGTCAATATTAAAATAAGAAATTGTTCATGTATGTTGAAGTGACATTTTTGTCAATATCAAAATAAGAAAATGAACACCGTATGTAAATTGACACTTTTGTCAATATCAAAATAAGAAAATGAACACCGTATGTAAATTGACACTTTTGTCAATATCAAAATAAGAAAATGAACACTGTATGTAAATTGACACTTTTGTCAATATCAAAATAAGAAAATGAACACCGTATGTAAATTAACACTTTTGTCAATATCAAAATAAGAAAATTAGCACCGTATGTTGAATGAACAAATTTGTGTTATGATAGAATACAAGCACCGTATGTTGAATGAACAAATTTGTGTATTTATAAAATAGAATTGGTCGTTATATGTGAATGATTATATTTTGTTCATTTATAAAATAAGAAAGCACTATATGTTAAAGAATTATATTTTGTGTCATTAACAAAATAGAATTTGTCACTATGGTAAAGAATTATATTTTGTGTCATTAACAAAATAGAATTTGTCGCTATGTGAAACGAACCATTTTTTGTTCGTTAATAAAAATAGAATTAGTCGCTGTATGTAATGAACTAATATTTTGTTCATTAGTAACAATAAGCAAGCACCGCATGTTGAATGAATATATTTTGTTCATTATCAAAATAAGAAAACATCGTATGTAAGTGAATATATTTTATTCATTATCAAAAGAAGAAAGCATCGTATGTTAATGAACTATATTTTGTTCATTATATAAAATAAAAATAGCATAGCATGTTAATGAACTATATTTTGTCCATTATATAAAATAGAAGATGGCACTATATAAAATAGCATATTTGTCATGTTATCAAATAGAAAAAAATATAGTACATTGTATGTATTGCATATTATTTTTGTCAAAATAGAAAATATAATGCATATTATGTATTGCATATTATTTTTGTCAAAATAGAAAAAAAAAGCATTGTATGCATAGCATATTATTTTGTCAAGTTAGAAAAATAGAAAATACATTGTATGCATATTATTTTTGTCAAGTTAGAAAAATAGAAAATACATTATAGCGTATTATTTTTGTCAAAATAGAAAAAGTGCATTGTATGCATAGCATATTATTTTTGTCAAGATAGAAAAAGTACATTGTATGGATAGCATATTATTTTTGTCAAAATAGAAAAAGTACATTGTATGGATAGCATATTATTTTTGTCAAAATAGAAAAAGTACATTGTATGGATAGCATATTATTTTTGTCAAGATAGAAAAAGTGCATTGTATGCATAGCATATTATTTTTGTCAAAATAGAAAAAGTGCATTGTATGCATAGCATATTATTTTTGTCAAAATAGAAAAAGTGCATTGTATGCATAGCATATTATTTTTGTCAAGATAGAAAAAGTGCATTGTATGCATAGCATATTATTTTTGTCAAGATAGAAAAAGTGCATTGTATGCATAGCATATTATTTTTGTCAAGATAGAAAAAGTGCATTGTATGCATAGCATATTATTTTTGTCAAAATAGAAAAAGTGCATTGTATGCATAGCATATTATTTTTGTCAAAATAGAAAAAGTGCATTGTATGCATAGCATATTATTTTTGTCAAGATAGAAAAAGTGCATTGTATGCATAGCATATTATTTTTGTCAAGATAGAAAAAGTGCATTGTATGCATAGCATATTATTTTTGTCAAGATAGAAAAAGTGCATTGTATGCATAGCGTATTATTTTTGTCAAAATAGAAAAAGTACATTGTATGCATAGCGTATTATTTTTGTCAAAATAGAAAAAGTACATTGTATGCATAGCATATTATTTTTGTCAAAATAGAAAAAGTACATTGTATGGATAGCATATTATTTTTGTCAAAATAGAAAAAGTGCATTGTATGGATAGCATATTATTTTTGTCAAAATAAAAAAGTAGAAACTTGCATTGCACAAAATGATATTTTGTCAAAATAGAAAAATAGAAGTTGCATTGCATAAAATGATATTTTGTCAAAATAGAAAAATAGGAATTTGCATTGCATAAAATGATATTTTGTCAAAATAGAAAAATAGGAATTTGCATTGCATAAAATGATATTTTGTCAAAATAGAAAAATAGGAATTTGCATTGCATAAAATGATAATTTGTCAAAATAGAAAAATAGGAATTTGCATTGTATGAATATATTATTTTGTCATGTTAGAAAAATAGAAAAAATAATGCATTGTATGCATAGCATGCTATTTTTGTCAAGTTAGAAAAATAGAAAATACATTGTATGCATAATATTTTGTCAAGTTAGAAAAATAGAAAATACATTGTATGCATAATATTTTGTCAAGTTAGAAAAATAGAAATACATTGTATGCAAATAATATTTTGTCAAGTTAGAAAAATAGAAATACATTGTATGCAAATATTATTTTGTCAAGTTAGAAAAATAGAAAATACAATGTATGCATATTATTTTGTCATGTTAGAGAAATAGAAATGCATTGTATGAATATATTATTTTGTCATGTTAGAAAAATAGAGAAATGCATTGTATGAAACTATCATTTTTGATATATTAAAAATAGAGAATTGCATTGTATGTAAATTATCATTTCTGATATGTTGAAAATATAGAATTTCCTTGTATGTAAAATATGAAAATATACACCGTATGATTCATTAGCATTTTTGTTAATATCAGAAATAAGGAAATGTACTGTAGGATAAATTAACATTATTTTCAATGTTAAATATAAAGAAAATTCCACCGTATGATAGTTACACTATTTTATAATGTTAAGATTTAAAGAACTTGACCGTAGGAAGAATATATATTACTTATAATGTATATAAAAAGAGAATTCACCCCGTAGGAAGAATTAACATTATTTATAATGTTAAATAAAAGAAATGAAACTGTATGTAAGGTTTAACATTATTTATAATGTTAAATAAAAGAAATGAAGCTGTATGTAAGGTTTAACATCATTTATAATGTAAAATAAAAGAAATGAAACGTATGTAAGAACAACATTATTTATAATGTTAAATGAAAGGTAAGGAACTGTATTGAAACATTAACATTATTTATAATGTAGAAAAAGGGAACTTACACCATAGGAAAGTGTTCATTATTCATAATGAAATTGGAAAAGAAATATATAAAGAAATGAATGGGATGGCACATTATAATTTACATTCTTAAATGAAAATTATAAAGTATAAAATAAATAATAATGAATTAAAAATGGAAGAATTATCGTCTAATCCTAAACTACATTGTCATGTAAGTAGAAAGGTGAAAGTTAAGAGAAATGTAAGTTGCACGTAGGGACGACAAACTAAACGAATTATATATATATATATATATATATATTTATATATATAAATAAAATAACGATATGAAATATGTTTTTCTCAAAATATATGAATGCGAGATTATTTGGAAAGACCGGGTTAATCCCATTCCAAATGATCGTACGATTTCAAGAATTCAAGTATGAAGACGACGTATGAAGACCGTAAATCTCCCCTCGAATGGACAATGATCAAGACTCTGAATTGGTTTGATCCCAATTCAAGGGTCGGGATAATTGCCCAAACGTACGTGTTGATTTCACGGGTTTGACCCTAGTTCAGACCTAGAGCATGGGTATAAATGGATAGTGTGTCTGACATCGTACCCCACAAAATATTATATTGTTGATATTCAGTTAATATATAAACGATTGGTGGTAGAGAATTTATCCTCTACTTAACACCCGTTTATATAGTGACGGAAGATCAATAGTACGGTATGGAGTGACGGTGTGGCATACTAAGATGCAATGATCAAGGTTTCTTGTTGAAAAGCAGAACCTTGTGGTATGAAGAACATGACTTCACGAGCCTCACAAACCGGTAGAGTCTAAAAAGGGGGAAGGGAACGCAGGGAAAGTAGCACGTTTCTTTCTAGTTAGTAGTCATTTTACTTTTGGAGGATGATGAAATGAGGCGCCTCGGATAGGTCCTATAGGACCGGGGAACGTGTGCTTAGGAATTGCCAATCCTCTAAGCTGTATGTGAGGACCGGCCCTGCAGGATCCAAGGGTTAACTGCGGGTAATCCTGAGACGTTAACTAGAGCGTCTCGAATCGGTAAGGAGTCCTCCCTAGCCTGGACTCATGATGGAAACCCAAATTTCCAATACGACCCCGACGGATTTGATTGTATTACTAGTATTGGAGGCATAATATATGGTACCTATGCTTCCTAGGATTGATACTTTTATTTTGAATTGTTTTAAAACATATACACCCTAATAATAGTATTAGTTACGTATTTGGCGTATTTAGCATGTTTAACCACCATAAGGTAAAACTCTATCCTCTTGGTGTGCGTTGCATTGTGTGATGGGACCTGAGTCTTATGGTGGTTCCATTTTTCAAAAGACATTGCGTTTGGTTACGTTTTACTTATCTGTATTGACACTATGGTTATGCACGGCAACCCATTGGTACAACCCGTTCCGCGTTAGCGGCGTGGTCTTTGGATTTGCCTTATTAGTATAAGTTATTTAAGAATTCTCACACCAGTCCCACGACTGACCCATAGTTTGTTTCACCTTTTTGCAAACTTGGGTGCCCTCTCTTCTACACGGGCAGCCAAGTAGACAGGTTCATTCTTTGCTTGGAGCTTTTCTTTGAAGCTGCTTATTTTCTCTCTCTTGGATTCTGCTTGGGAGAAGAGGTGATGACTTGGAGCTTGAAGACTTTTTGTTTCTATTGGCATCTTTTCTTTTCTTTTTAGACATCAAACTTATTTCTTTTCTGCAAACTTGTTGTAATAGCTTAGATTCTGTGACTGTGGATTTTCTGTGATTGATGACATTATATTTTTCCGCTGCTATAATGTTATTACTCTATGAATCTCCTTTGCTATATTGTATCTGTGTTCTGTTTTATTGTATTTAAGTTGTATTCCAAAAATGATTATCCCTCGCTTTCACCCGTGGAAGTTTGGGGTTATCACAATCTCCCACTTGAATTTTTTAAAATATTATCGAGCAGTTTCTAAAAACATAAGACTGTGCATAAACAAAGGTGTCATCCGACTTGAACCTTTGCATAGTGAATAAGATTCGGTTTTTACTAGAGTGACACGTAGTCTTGAACTCTATTCCTGACATCAAACCACACACAATCTTTTCTATAGTGTAATCAAATAAGCCCGTGCGTTTATGGCCATGCACGTCTATCCCAGTTTAGTGAACGCTCTAGAATTTTTGCTCAAAACTTCATAGGAAACGACCACATTTCCACATTCACAAAGGTGAGTCTATCAAGAGCACTCCTGAAGGTAGGTACTCCACTCCAAATAGAGTATAGATCTCATTAAGAGTTTTTATTAACTCATTCTCTAATCACTTAAGGAATACATGCTTCTTAATCTAAAATTTAGCATGTTCATCTACTATCACTACACAACTTGATTTTACCCATTGAACCTAGTTCTTGGGATCTCCAGTCATTTAGGTTGGGTTACCATTGTGCGTGATTCCACAATCACATGGCAATAGTCCCATTCTTTTAGAATTATTAAGGACTTTCTTTCTGGACTGTCCTTTCGTCAAAGGTTCTGCCAAATTATCATCACCTTATATGTGATGTTCTCTAACAATACTGTGCATACGACTGTCATTTCTTACCGTTGTAATATCGGTTCTGTTTTTCTTTCAATAGTCGTCAAATTTTTCATCACTATATGTGATGTTCTTTTACAGTATTGTGCTTACGACGTCGTTTTCTACCGTTGTTATAACGGTTCTATACTTTTTGCAATAGCCGCGGAACTATCACAATCAATTACACCACTAGTGTCTATTTTTCCCATATAGGGATCTCAACTAGCATATTTCTTTAGTTCTCTGCTTCTTCACTAGTTGTTGCTAGTGTTATTATCTCAGTCTCTGTAGTAGACTAAGTCAAAATAGTCTGTTTCTTGGATTTTCAAGAGACAGCTTCTCCAGCGATGTTAAATATTTAGCCGCTGGTCGCTTTTGAATCAACAGATAAAGTATTCCAGTCTGTATCAGAATATCCTTCTAGTACAGCTGGAAACTTTTCATAATGTAATCTAAGGTTCATGGCTCGTTTAAGGTATCTTATGACCCTTTCAATAACATGTCAATGCTCTATACTAGGTCTACTAGTTAGCATGCATAATAATCCCACGACATAGGCAATGTCGGGTCTAATACAATCAGTGGCATCCGAAGGCAGCCAATGATGCTCGCTTACTTTGACTGTCTTACACCTTCACAAGTGTTCTTAAATATCTTTGCACTGGGATCGTATGATGTACATGCAGATTTACAGTCAAAGTAATTGTCTTTCTTTAGAGACTTCTCAATATAATGAGATTGATCCAAAGAAAATCCCTTTTTCGGACCTAGTAATTTTAATATTAAGGATTACACTCGCCTCACCTAGATCTTTCATATCAAAACCGGCACTTAATAAGGATTTGACTAAGTTTATGGCATGAATGTTTGACCCAGAAATGAGTAGGTCATCTACATAAAGGCATATAATAGTGCAAATGTCATTCTCAGATTTGTAATAAATGCATTTGTCACTTTCATTAGCTTTAAAACCATGTGAAATGATTAAAGTTATCAAATTTTTCATGCCATTGTTTAGGTGCTTGTTTTAAACCATATAATGATTTATCTAATTTGCATACTTTATGTTCTTGATCATGTACTACAAATCCTTCAGACTGGTCTGTATAAATTTCTTCGTCTAATTCACCATTCAAAATGCGGTTTTCACATCCATTTGGTGTATTAATAAATTATGAATAGAGACAACTGAGATTAATACCCAAATTGATGTAATTCTAGTTACAGGTGAAAAGTGTCGAAGAAATATATATTTTCTTTTTGTATAAAAACTTTAGCTACTAGTCGTACTTTTTATTTATCAATAGTGCTATCAGTTTTTTTAATTTCTTTTTAAGTACCCATATACAGCCTATAGATTTACAACTAGGAGGTAAATCTATCAAATGCCAAGTCTTATTGGATTCCAGAGAACCCATTTCATCATTTATAGCCTCTTGCCAAAAAAAGGGCATCTAAAGAAGATAAGGCCTCTTGGAGGTTTAAGGGATCCTATTCTATATTAAAAGCACAAAAAATATGAACCAAAATCTTTTACGGTTCTTGCTCTTTTTACTTTTTCTAGGCTCGGTTTCAGAACTTCTATTAAGTTCTGTTCTAATAGGCATACTTGATGTGCCCCCACTATTCCTTAATTTAAAAGGAAATTTAGTTTCATAAAAATTGGCATCATTAAATTAAAAATATATTATGTGTATTTAGGTCATAAATTCCGTATGCTTTTCTATTAACAGCATAGCTTATAAATACACATTCGTATGATTTACTTGCCAATTTTATTCTCTTAGGGTCTGGAATGCGAACATATGCTAAGCAACCCCAAGTTCTAAAGTATGACATATTGGATTTATATTTCTCTAAAATTTCATAAGGCAAAATTTTATTCTTAGATTTAGGGATTCTATTCAGAACATAACATACAGTCTATAAAATATCCCTCCACTAATGTTTTGCTGCACCGAAATTTAATAAAATGACAATTACTAATTCGGTAAAGGTCCTATTTTTTTCAGCTTTACCATTCATTTCAGGTGAATAGGGTGCAATTCTCTTATGTACAATATATCACATAAAAAATCCAGAATAGAATTTGATTTGTATTATGTTCCTCTATCACTATGTAGTCTCTTAATTTTCCTATTTGCTTGATTTCAATTTTGAATGTTTCAAACATATCAGATGCACCACATCTTTAAGAATCAATGTCTTTCCAATCATATGCTTTATTTTCATTATTACCAGTCTCTACAGCTTAAGTGGTGTGAGGATCTCACAGCACACTTTCTGATCGTCAGCAACCGTGTATATTGTGAATATATCACGATCATAGCAAACATGGCGAGAAACACCAATGTCTACCCACCAACCCTCTGATTCACCAACAAGGTGAATCTCTGTAATCATAGCCGTTAGAGGCTCCTCAGTCAGGTTTGCCTGCGGTGCAGGGTCTGGCCTGTTCCGACACTTTTGTGCCATATGACCTGGTTTTCTAAATTTGTATTATAGAATAACTGTCCAGAATCATTCATTTGGGTTGGTTGTTGTTGTCGTTTATGGTTTCCTTGCGGATTCCATTCTGTTATTTACTGGTCGGTTGTGGATGCTTACTATTTTTAAATGTTCATATGTTTGAGAATTTATATTTTCTCAAAGGAAAATATTCATAAACTCAGAGACTAACATAATTGAATCACAGAAAAAAAATTAATTTCTGCATTTTTACTTATCGGTCTTAATAGATACTTAGAACTCAATCTCGATCTAAGTTGGAAAATCAAAATCTGCATAAGCATTCTTTACGCTATGTATCTCACAGAGGAAATCTCACAAAAGACAGTGATATCTAGCATTAGTTGCCTATTGGTAATGAAAACTTTGATTTTAATTCAGTATGGAACCATGTTTGGTCAAATTCTCTGATTTGGGATTGTACATGTGCTCCCAGAATGTCCTTAAACGCATTGTTGGTTTCAAATAATAAGTTCACTACCAAAGATAAAATTATCACTTGGAATTTATCTACCGATCCTAAGTGTAATTTGTGCTCAATACCTTCATGAAGACATAAAACTTCTTTATCTTAATTGCTCATATTCCAAGCAAATTTGGAACTATCTTAGGTGTAACTTGAAAATTCCTAGATCTAACAATTATAAGCAGCATCCTGTTTAAAAATTGTCTAGCATTCATGGTTCCATATTTGTTTTATTGCACATAATCAGCATAGAGGATAAATCCCGTTAATAGAATGTACCTTCATGAAGTCTGATTGTCCAAGTGATTACTCCTTTTTTATTATCCAGTTTCTTCTACCACTTGCGGCAGAACTTTGTTGGAAAATAATGCAACTGTCCGGTTGCAATTTGATGAGCAGTCTCTCTAGCAAGTCCAATTTGTTCTGCTCGCCAATTCCAGCTCTTCACTATACAATCGCTTGTCGCAATGAATCATCATCGACAACTACCATGGGGTCCAGATCTCCGATCCGTACTGCTGGCTCGAGGATCCAGATGTTGATCAAGTTGATTGAATTTGTTCTTAAGCAGTGCGATTTGAGATTAGGTCGCCGAGACTGAATGGGCAGCAGACAAAGCCATTGTTTCATTAATCGTCTTCAAATTGTTGGGAAACAATGGCTGGGTCATGTACTTTGTCGCTTTCTTGAAGACGATTCGGCGATCTGGTCGGTGGTGCAAAACCAGTTTGTACTTCCGCCGCCGCCTCTAGGATAAAACAGCCTCTCTAAAATGAATAACTGATTTGCTTTGCACAACAAATCAGTGCAAATTTGCACTTTCGAATTTAACTGCTCGAAAATTTCCGAAAGATTTTTTTTTTAATAGCAGAGGAAGAGAAAACAGATTTTTTCTGTAGTAATCTTGTATACAACTGAAGATAATATATAGACGGAGATTAGGGTTAATCAAGAATACTGGGCAGAGGAAGAAAAATAGGATATGCTGAAAAATACTGGGTCAAGAGTTTACCGCTTCATAAATAAAAGTCGGCTCAGAAATATTTTCTGTATTTAAAAAATAGTTCGAAAAACGCAGTGTTTTCTGGACCAAAAAATATAAGTATCTACACCACATAGCCAAGGCCCAAGCCCGGCCGGGTCGGGCGGTCGCGCGCGTGTGTGGTGGTCATGATGCATGGTCTCCCTCCTCACGACAAAGCATGCATTGGGAGCCCAAGGCCCCAACATGACTTCTTAGAAACAAGTATAAATACTTGCATCTTTCTTATAACCCCATGATGTGGGACTATTCACAAATAGGAGCCATCATAAACTTATTTCATATTTTAACTAATTCATAAAATTTCCAACAAGAACTGCAAAACATAATACTACACCGCATTAGATTTCACTTGTCGTGGAAGGACGGGATAATCCATCTAACTATGATTATGCATTTAGCTTGATAGCTATGGCTTCCTGATGTTCTAGGCAGTTAACTATAATGATTATGGACCGAGCCTCTCTACATGTTGAATTAGATGTTGAGTCAGTTATAACTATGCTTTCATCTCGATATACACCGGGCAACAATCAGGACAACCCAAATATTCACAATAAATATGGGAAAATTCTCCAAGATTAGAGGAAGAAGATACTATAGATCCAACTCCTGACACTCTAAAGTATGTTTTATTTTGGAAGATCCAGTGGATTCATTTGCTTCTCTTGTAGGTTAAATATTTATACGTAGGATCCGCATCAAACACAGAATCCCATATGATGACGTTTGAGTCCCGTCTCATCAAGAAAGAGCTCGTCTCCTTCTAGAAGAGTATACGACTATAATCGATATGTGTGCCAGCAAAAGGGTGTACCGCAGTTAATTTGTTTATTCATTGAATGCTTTGTTTCACGAGATTTGCTCTTGCTCACACCCGAACAATTATGCATTCCGTCAATGCACATATGTGATATTTCTTGAATTCTTGAATCGTGTAAATAAAGCCGACAGTTTTACTTAAGCGATATTATATATCATTCATTACAGTGGGCTTAGACCTTTGTTATTTCCTAAAAGCCCATGCGGCTGTTGCTATGTGTTTTGCCAGCGTGGCCAGTGTGTGTTACATATAAATACACACCTTCCGTGTACAGTTTATCATTCAATTTACATTTTTGAAATAAGATTACAAAAATTCTATTACAAAGTTCTTTTATGGTATCAGAGCTAGAAAAGCCAAACGGCAATATTACACATTTCAGAAATCAGATTTTATCATCTACAGCTTTTGATTAGGAGAGGCTGTTGGTTACTTCTCAGAGGATCCGGTTGCGAGAGAGCTTTGTAGCTAACCGCCATCCTCGATTCATCTTCATCATCGAAGTAAACCTTCCGATCTTAGCATAGTATCTTTTCTGATAAGTTGTTATCCTTTTCCGTCCCCAACACATTAAGAAAGCTCCAAATCGGTTTCTTAAAGCTTTCTTGATTATTATTTGATCAAGATCACCTCATATTCTTGCCAAAATTGATAGTAGCTGGTTTCAGAATTCATTCATTGAATTTCTGCCGTCCGAGCATACTATTTCCAAATACTTCTCTCCAGCCAAAATCCATTTGCAATGGCAGGAGATAACGACACCTTGAGTTCAGCAACATCCAAGATTGATACTGCTAGGGCCTCCTCGTCTGTTACAACCTTGATCAAGCCTAAAAGTCACGTGATTAGTATTCCATTAGATGATGATAATTACATGTTGTGGAAATATCAAGTAGAAACAGCCCTGAAAGGCTACGGCCTACAAGATTTCATCAAAGGTACAATGAGAATTCCACCTATCATGATAAAAGACAAAGATGGTAATTTGGTTAACAATGAAGATTATATTTTATATCAAAAACAAGATAGTCTACTTGCATCTTGGCTCATTTCTTCTATAAGTGCAAACTTGTTATCACAAATTATTGGTGCCAATACATCTTTCGAAATATGGTCTGCTATAGAATTGATTTTTAATTCTCAATCCGCTTCTAGAATAATGCACTATAGAAGTCAGTTACAAACCATCAAGAAAAATGGAATGAGTATGAGCGAATACTTAACAAAAATCAAGATCCTGTGCGATAAACTAGCTACAACTGGGCATAGAATCTCAGAAAGTGAGCACGTACTCTACATTACTGGAGGTTTAGACGAAGAATATGAATCCATAGTTACCTTTATTGCTTCCCAAAGAAGCATTCCAGATATCCAGTATATTCACTCCACATTATTAGCACATGAGCGAAGAATAGAACAAAGAAAAGCAAACCAACCAGATTATTCAATCAACTATACTAGTGTGGCCAAAAATAAAGGCCAGCAAAGAAACAATTTTGCCCAAAACCCAAATCAAGGCAACAATTTTCAGAGAGGGAATCAAACTCAAAGAGGCAGAGGAAGGGGCGGCAGATGGAACAATAATAATAGAGTTAGATGCCAAATATTTTAGAATAAAAGAGGCTCTTACTCAAGTGGGAGCACTCACTTTTTGTTGGTTTTCATTTGCATCACGTACGTTTAGGGAACAGTCATAAATCCATCAAAGCTGCATGGTTTGAACACATTCCTTCTACAACTAGCATATTATAGCCATATATGCATGGTTACCTGTATCAAAGCTTCATGTCGTGATTATCATGCTGAATATTTGATACAAATATTTTCATCATGTCTATTTTCAACATGACTGAACTGTAAGCTTTAGAATGTCAGCATGTCAATTTTCATTTGTTTGACACAATATGGCCAGTTGTTGTCCTGACTAGTATGGCAACAGGGGCCAGGAACGAAGTTTTAGAATTTCGTGTTCTCTTTGATATATTATAGTGTAATATTAAGTTTGAGTTTTAACTACACAACAGTCCGGTTTATAATTTGTTAGGTATTTAAGTGTGAAATTACAAGTGCAGTCCCTGTAACCATTATTTTTTTGGTCATTTTTATTCTTTGAAATCAAAACTAACTTATAATATTAGGCCTAAAATGTCTAATAATGTTGGGTCACTTGCAGATTAGCAAAACATGATAGTAAACTTTCTGTGCATAGCTTCAATTTGATTTTCTTCTTGTAGTTAAGTGTGTTGAATATTCACATGTTATTGTCCTATCCAGAAAACACCTCTTTGGAAAGAGATACATTTCAGCTATTCCAAGGTATGATGATGGTTTCTCTAGTACCCATTAATATTTTCATCCGCATCTTGATAAGTTATAGTAAATAGATACTATGCCAGGGAGCTGTTGTATTGTGATACATTTCTCAAGTAACTCCACAAAGATACATAATAGTGATATATTTCCCTGTCATATATGTTAAAAACCTTGACCATGGTATATCATGGCAAATGACATATAAGAAATAAACTGCTGGATAATAAATATCCAAGGGCCGGCCCTGACAGTTGGATTGTGGTTTGATTTTTCTCGAGTAAAGGCTAGCCCAGTTGGATTGTGTGGTTTAAAAACAAATCCACTTGCAGTTTATAGTCTTCTTCCTTACTTAGCTTTAAAAACAAATATCCATTTGATGGCAAATCCACTTGCAGTTCACAAAAAAACTTAGATAATGGAATATTTGCTTATGAGCTAATAATACCCAGGTCTTCTACTGTCAAGTTCCAACTCATTGTCATGTGTAATTTGTGGTCTATAATTTAAGCTCTCATCTTTATTTATTATAGATGTTGATACAATAATAATTTAAAGTTTGGTTCTGTAGCTTATATTCAAATTTAGTGCATGAAAAACCCTTTTTCAAAACAGAATGTTGTAAATTACATCCATATCTTTAGGTTCAGTAAAAAAGAAAAAGTAGTTTTTTTTTGGAAAAGTAAATCTGAATATTAATCATATGTTTCTTTCTATTAACTGAAAAACTTTGTTGTTGAAAAATTAGATCATAGACCCTTTAAATATTTACAGTTCAGAAAGTTTACAAATTTGTAGATTTTTCTACCCTGCAAATATTTGCTGAGTTCTCCGTAAATATCTTAAAACTTAAAAATGTGGTTTTTTTTCTTTATACCATGTTTTTGTGGATGAACGAGTGTATTTAAAAATTCCCTAATTTATAATTATAACAAGTAGTAAAATGCTTGAAACTTTCATGCATTGTTCTAACTTGTAACAAATTGCTTTGTGCTAACTAATATTAATATGATGATTCCTCTTTCATATATACATGTTTTAGGTATTAGTATGTGATGCATCATTCATTACAAAATTACAATATTAATATAGAACTGTGAATATTTAAAATATAAATGAATCTCTGCAACATCGCATACTAATACCTAAAACATGATAGATTGAATGTTCTAGGTGTATTAGCCATTGAAAATGAAATCTAGACAAGATCAATGTTCGGGGTGTATTAGCAATTGAATGTTTTGGGTGTATAATTTGTGATTTTGCAACAAAGAAAAAAATACAGACAGTAACTCGCCGACAATGTTACAGTAAAGTTATATTCGATTTTCAGAAAAATAGAAAGATTAACCTAAACAAAAACATATATGTAATTTAAAAAATATTTCCAATTATTGTTTTTTGGATGTTAAACTTAGATGCAGGATGCAGATTCAAGTTTTCTCTTTTATGCATTTGCCAAATAAGAGTGTATAGAAAAACTAATGAAGCAGTAGCGAGCAGCCATGAATTAGATTTTCTTTTCAATTTATTTTTTTAGGTCATATAATGCAAACAGAAGAAGTACAAAAATAAGAATTCTGCATACTTGTAATAGATGCCCCTGAATTCAAAATTATCAATGTATATAGATAGATAGATGCCTTGAAACATGAGCATTAAACTTGCACATTGCAGAACCATCCCTGACTAGATTAGTCTATTCTAACTTACAATTTTTGAAAGTGTCGGCTGAACAGCCAGGGTTCGATGTATTGAAGTTTATGAAACGAAATAGTTCAGTTAACTCAGTGATTATTTATATGGAAATTGTTTCAGCAGTTCAGCATCAGTCTTTGACACAATTGAGGGACATAAATTAGACAAAGAAATTTACCTGAGACATTAGTGAGTTGTCAGTTTGGATTTTGGACTGCATTTAGAGGTAGTTATTTCCTGTATGATGTTAGTGTACAATGTTGTAGAGGTTTTGGACTGCATTTTGTTACATGTATGGTGGACCTGAAATGCAGTTATTTATCCTCTTTAAGCTGCATTTAGCTGAAATGCGTGTGTCAAAACTTTGTTTAGCTGTATTTGACCTGAAATGTGTGTTTCGTTTCAGTTTGAAATAAAAAAAGAGAAATTTGATATTTCTTTCTGTTTAAATCAATAGTAGTTCTCTTTATGTCAAATATTTATGTTTAAATTTAAAGTTTATTTCTGCGTTAGAGTTAGATGACTGTTGTACGTTTTATCATGTTGAAAATGTTTATGTCAAATATTTTTATCTTTTTATGTCAAATATTTGTGCAATAATTCAGTTTTATCATGCTGAAAATAGACATCACTGATTATCTATATTACTTCATTTCATACTTCATTTCAGGTTCTTGTTTGGGATTGAAGTTGTCGCTTAGAAGGATGACATCTATGGATTACATTGGTTACTACGTAATTATATTGGTGTAGCTAACAATGTGAACTATATTACATCTTTGTGATTGCACGTGAAAACATTATATTTCATGTTCTTGTTCTGAATCATATTACTATTTTGTATGGATTACGAAAACATTAATTACTTGAAATTAATATATATGTTTTACCATTATATATGTTCAATTTGTATGTCATTTAGTTGTATTTTAAATTACTATGCAATTACCAGCATATATATATATATGTGTGTGTGTGCGTGTGTGTGTGTATATATATATATATATGTGTGTGTGTGTGTGTGTGTGTGTGTGTGTATACCTGTATTATTTGAGAATTTGGTGATTTAGGCAGCGATGGAGGTTTCTGTGGAAAAAGAAAATTTTGCATCGGTTGTCAAAACGGGTGATGCAAAACAAAAATTTCGAAAATGATGTTATTCTTTTATACATCTGCTAAAATAAAGTTCGATGCAAAATGGTAACTTTTTTGCATCGGACTTTTTAAACAACCAGTGCAAAATTTCAGATTTTACTAAGCAAAAAACACATTTTTGCATCGACTGTTTTTAAAATGCAATGCAAAAAAGTTATATCTTGCATCAGCTTATTTTAAACAGTCGATGCAAATAAATGGTTTTGCATCGGTTCCATAACCGATGCAACAGGTAAATGTTTTTTGCATCGTCTGCAATTGCATCGGCTGTTGAACCGATGCAATATGGGGGTAAATAACCGATGCAATTGGTCTTTT
Source organism: Allium sativum (assembly GCA_030737875.1). NCBI lineage: Eukaryota > Viridiplantae > Streptophyta > Magnoliopsida > Asparagales > Amaryllidaceae > Allium > Allium sativum. Next base: position 534,726,279 of record CM060915.1, read on the forward strand.
TTGTACTAGTGTTTAGGTTCAACTCTGTAACGACCCAGATTTTCTGGTCGATTTATTTTGAATATTTAATATCGTTTTAAATATTGAGCTGATAATATAATCAATTTTTATATTGAATTTTCGACATAACTATCGTAATATGAGGATCTTAAGTAATTAAATTTGAAATGGAGTCAAATTGATTTATATGAAGTTTTATTTGAATTTAAACGATAACAAATAATAATTATCGAAGAATTCATTGGTTTAAATTTAAATTATATTATATTGATTTAAAATGGTTATTTTATATTACATTCAAATTAAATTGTATAATCTGTTTCGTTGAATTCAAAATAGTGAATAATGTTGGGAACATCAATTGTTTTGCTGAAATAGTGGTTCGTGGTTTCAAATTAAAGGACCGCAAGATATTTTATCTATTTAAAATAAAAATCAAAAATAAAAATAAAATAAAAACAGAGCCGACCTATCTAATATCCTAACGCAGACCTACCTTCTGCCTTATTTGATTTTCTTGTACCTTATGTTCGTTCTCTTCACAATCAAGGAAGACAAGAATTAATGGCGCAGACTTATTTCTTCCATCGAGCCGAATTAACTATCCCCTTTCCAATTATAAAAACCGCAACCATCCCTCATTCATTTGCAAAGCAAACAATCTTCGTTCTCTCTTTCCTCAACAGCAACGAAATTCCCTCTTCATCGGAAAAAAAAAAAAAGAAATCGAACTCAAATTCGAATACGATACGAGATGAGGTATCGCGATGGGGATAGGAGAATTCCTGAATTCGACTTCGAACCAGTCGCGACGAAGGGGGATTTGGGTAGGTTCAAACATGATGTTAACTGAGTAGGGTTCGACGTGGTAGTTCACCACGGGTTTAGGGTTGGAGTTCGAATCTGTGAAAGTTCATACGGTGGAGCAGGCGGAGGCGTTTCTGAGGCAAATTAGGTTTCGCGATAAGGGTTTTTCTCGATCTGGAGTTCGAACGCGATGTGGTTCCAAGGGACTGTCGGAGGTTCGAGGCTGCTAGGGTCCCATTGCTGAGTTGAAGAGGTTGTTCGATCTTGTCAAAGTTTCGTAGGGTAGAAGCAGGCGCTGGAATACCAGTAAGGGTGGAGTTATGTGTTTGTGGAAATTGTGAATTTTGTGATGGAAGGGAAGGGGCTAGGAAACTGCAGATGGGTTAAAGGAGAAATAAAATTAAGGTAATTTTATTTTAGTTATTTTCTAAATTATATAAGAAATTAGTTTATATGAAAGGTGAATTAATCTATATATAGTTTATATAAAGGGAAATTGGTTAGGAGGGGAATAAAATATATAAACTAATTGTTTAAAATGAAATTTAGGAACTTACTTTTTAATTAGTTAAGGCCTTTTTATATAGATTAGTTTAGTTGAAATTTATTTTGAAAGAGTTATTTTAAAATGTTAAAATAGTTGATCGATAATTTAAAAATTTAATAGGTGCTAAACAAAGAAATTCGAGAAGATTCATAGTCGATGATTTGGAAATAAACAGGATATTCGACAACTGCAAGCTCCGGTGAGTAAATCTCACTCACCTTTTATTTTAAATTATTTTTATTTCGTTAAAAATAATTGTCTGTTGCTTGTGTGAATATTTTCTGGTTGTTTTATATATATTAGTTATTTAGGCTATATATATATATATTGGGTTGATTGATTGGTTGGATTCCCGCAGTCTCATTAGCGGATGCCCGCAGTTTCATAGCGGATGATTACCCTATACGCCCCACGCTATGATTAGTGGATGACCTTCTATACCGCGATATTCTGCCACGAAGCAGAATTGGTATTATTTATGTGCTAACATCTGTGGATGCAGGAAAACAGGTTGGAGGAATCCAACTGGATTCCTCAAAAATATATTATCTGTTTATTTATTTGTTTGCATATATATTGTTATATATGATGTGTTAGAAAAATAAACAATTGGTTGCTTTGTGTGTTTTATCACTGGGCTTAAGTAATGATATTTTAAAATATCGTAAAAAGGATATTGGCGATTTAAAAAGGAAAAATTCTATTTTTAAATAGAATTTGAATTTTTAATGGAGTAAAAATATAAACTTGTTTTGAAAAATAAAACAAGTAGTTTCTTTTTAAACGAAATTATAAATAGTTCCTTTATAACGAAGTTATAAATGAAGTGAAAAGAATTATCATTCGATAATTCAGAAATAGAAATATAAGCGTGAAATTGGAATTCGAAATGGAATTTCAAATAGGATGTGAAATGGAATTTTTAAATATATAACTCAAATGAAATTTGAGTATAACATTTGAATTTTTAAAAGGAGTTTAAATATTTGAATTTTAAGAGGAGATTGAATATTAGAAATTCAAATAGAAGTTCAAATAGAAGTTCAAATAGAATTCGTATAGACGAAATTAGAATGGAAAATAGAAATTTGAATCCAAGGAATTAAAATAAAATTTGAATTCAAAGGAATTCGAATAAAGAAAATTCAAATAAAGATTTGAATATAGAATTTCAAAATAAAATTTGAAATATAGAATTTCAAAGAAGAATTGAATAGAATTTGAAATATAGTATTTCAAAGAGGAATTCAAAATGTGAAATTTGAATAGAGATTTGAATGGAATTCAAATATGAAATTTGAATAGAGATTTGAAATAAAAATTCGAGTATTGAATTTAAACATGGAATTGAATACCGAAATTCAAGTAGAAATTTGAATATGAGATTTCAAAATAGAATTTGAAATAAACTTTGAAAAATAGGATTTCAAAGTCGAATTGGAAATAGAATTTCAAATAGGATTTCAAAATAGGAAATCCAAATGATTTTGAAATGAAATTTGAATTCAAGGGAATTCAAATGGATTTGAGTGAAGAAATTCAAATGGTGTTAATAATGAGTTTGAATATTAGAATTCAAATGGGCTGGAAACGAATTTGAATATTAGAATTCAAATGGAAAATGGAATTTGAATATAAGAGATTCAAATTGAATTCAAATAGGATTTAATCTATGGAATCTGAATATGAAATTCAAATGGGTTTTTAACTATGGAATTTTGAATATAGAATTTAGAAAGGAGTTTGAATATTTGAACTTCAATAGAATTCAAATATAGAAATGGGAATATAGAAGTTCAAATGGAATTTAAATATAGGGTTTAAATAAGAGAATTCAAATGAATTCAAACATAGAATTTGAATATAGGGAATTCAAATAGGAATTCAAGTATTGAATTTGAATATCCAATAGAAAAGGAATTGGGATTTGAAATATAGAATTCAAAAGTGAGATTGGAATTTGAATCAAGGAATTCAAATAGAGTTAAAATGGAATTGAATTCATTATAAACGAAGTTTAACGTTTATATTTATAAATATAATTAAAACGAACTCGCCGCAGCGCTGCAGTTCGTAAAATAGCGATTCGAACTTCAATCGAGTATACAGGACTCAATTGAAGTCGGATTTCTTTGAAACAAGAAACGTCAGGACCGATTTGATAATAGTTTCCTAATGAAGGAGAAAAATATGAATTTCGTCGTATAGATTTTGAGATATGTCAAAATCAAATTTTCAGAAAAACAGCGCCAGAATCGTTTTAAAACCATAATGGTTTATTTAATATTATAAAAGGATTTTTAAGCAAATAAAATCCGAAGTTCGATTTAGAAAATTTCAGAGTAAGTTGCAAAATTATATGCGAATTCAAGTTGTATAAATGAATATGATTTTTGAAACAGAAACCAGATTTTGATTTATTGAATGGAATTAACTAAATTGAATAGAAATTAGTTAAGGAGCTTTTGAATGGATATTGGGCCTTAAATAAGTGAATTCGATTTGAAAATTTATATTCGAAATAGAAAAGGAAACTAGAATTGAAATCGAAATTCGATTTGGTTATGAACGAGTTAAATATTTTGTTCGAACATGTTATGTTCAACAAAGAAGTGAAATAGGCAAAAAAAGGCTAATTAAAGAATAATTGAGCGAAACTGAATTCAAACGATTCAAAATTTAATTAAAACGAATGGATTGAGTTGAATTGAATTGGAAACAGGTGAACAGGTGTTAAACAGATAAGGGATGGAGTATATGAAGATTTTTATTTATGTGCCCGACAAAAAGGTACATGTTTAAATTCATATATGGGTTTTATGCGCCGTATCGGCTAGCCGCTTGGCTTCTTCTTTTTCTTTTTCAGATTAGAAGGACCGGGAAAGCTATTTGAAATTTCCCGATGCTCCCAATACAGGGGAGGTTATGGCGAATTTTTCCGGGAATTTAAGGAGTTAGAATATTTTTAAGAAATTTGACAATTAGAAATCTATATATATCGATATATATAGAATTCGATAAGGAAACGAAATCAAAAATAGCGTAAAGGGCCAAGATTGATTATTGAAATATTTGGTAAACAAATATTGATAAGGAAATGAAGAAGAGATTTAATTAATGAAATATTAATCAAGGAGCCCAGTGATTTGGTTGATATGTTGATTGAACACTTGTTTTATTCGATAGTTAAATCACAGACTATCGAAGTTTTTGACCATCGTTGTCAATATGGAGAGACCGGTTGGATTATTATCCGAAGAACCACTCCGTATCGGCATAAGCGTTGCGAACCAAGTATGCTGAATATATTGAAGACGGAGTAAAGTGCAAGGGCTTTTCTATTCATCGAAATAGTGCCTTCGGTTTCGTTCAATCCCAGAACGAACGTAAATGGACGAATGTCTGACAGAGTATTTCCAATGATCAAATGGGTTGGTCTGTATGAATATATATGGTTGCAACGGATTTATCCCTTAGCATAATATCCAGAATATTTGTGCAAACTCAACTAGTGATTAACGGATCTGACAATGTGGCATTCAAAGTGATTGTGCTATCAATGAATGGTAAGTATTCGTAGCCTCAGGCCTCATCAACCGGGAAAGGACAAAAATCGGGCAGGCAGCATGGCTATGTGGGTCGCACCCATTAGGGTGTATAATCACCTATCTAGAGAAATTCCTTTTGTTTCTAAATCTATCGATTCTGCCCATTCGGGAAACGGTGGTTTGAGTCCAACCGTTGGTGATATACATTCGATACACTCAAGCGAAATGAGTGGTCGGTCATGTGTGGGCCGGGTTGCAAGATGTTCTTGTTGAACCCCGTGTATTCGCCTCTAGAGATACACGTTCGGAAGGTGGTCCCATACCTTGTCATGTTGGAAATCCAATCTCCAATAAGCGCCATGCGGTTTTTGATTTTATACTATATATGTGGAGCGTGAGATGCAAGCGGTCTGCTATTTGGTTATTTACTTGATGTAGACATTATTATAATATCACTGGATTTTCGTATCAAAGTGTTTTGGGTTATAGTAAGGTAAAAACCGTCCGTGTTTATGTGTGGGCTGGTCTTACTATTATCTTTTCTTTCGAAAAAGAGTTTTGAAAGTTAAACAAGTGGTTGGAATTTACTCACACCAGTCCCATGACTGACCCAGAGTTTATTTTGTTTTGTTTTTCCTAAACTCTTGGGTGCCCAAATTTGTACGGGCAGTCAAGTGTTTCAGGCTTTTACAGATACACTTGGAGGAGCTTGAAGCAGGAAGCTTCAACGTTAGTTATTTAGAGTTACTTCCGCTGGATCAAATGTTATGTGTACTCTGATGATGGTATGTATATATGCACAAAACAGATTTGTATTTCAAAGCTTATGTTATAGAATATATTTTATTCGTTCCGCTGTGAGTTGTGATCTTCGTTTTTTCTTCTATTCTAATATTTCTTTCTTTCTATTTCTCATCCTCTAACTTCTTTCTAATAATGAGTCGTATTTCTGTGCAATTTGAGTTGGACGTGTGGTGTTTTTAGTCAACTCAGATAGCACGGATTTGCGGGTCGTTTCAGTTGGTATCAGAGCTTAGGTTGAGCGAACACCTAGGCTTGTGTGGCATGTGCTCATTAGAGATAGGGTCAGTAGTACCCTAGAATGAGTTGAGTGTATAGATACGAGAGAGCGTATTTGTAAGTGGATATAAAAGTTGTTTTATATTGTGTTGGCTAGTCTGTTGGGTGGTTTATGAATTCTGGTCGAATCGTGGGACGCCACGACGTCGATAGGAGTTTGTAAACACTTGGACAGAAGAATCGACATAATATTGTTTTAAAGAGGGTAAATGAAATAATTTTACCCAAAATTCTATTTTGATATAGAAGAATAATTTTCTAGAATTATTATTATATGGATGTGTTGGATGTTGATTTTATAATCAAAATGAGATTATAAAATTTAGAATGGTTATTTATAACCAAAATGGAATTTGTATAGGAATTAAATATACAAATGAGATGAATTAGAATTAAATTCAAACCAGAATTAAGAATTCAAAATCCTGGGAAGTTGAAATATTTTTCAAAGTATATTAAAATAATATAGATTTGTTTTAGAAGGATTTGAAAGAAAATCATTTTAGATGGATTTTGAAATAATAAAGCACTGAACTCACTTCAGTGGCTGGGAAATAATTCTGATGATGATTGCAACATCATCAGTGTTCATATCCGAGTTTCTAAGTGATGAATTGCTACCTTAGAAAGAGTTTTGATGGAAATTTGTTCGGAAGAAAACAAGTGGTTTGGAAATTCAAATGTTTTGAATTTGAAATAGAAATAAATATGTATATATTTATGGGATTTCAAAGAATTTGAAAAGAAAAACCCAAGGATTTAAATTCTGGAATTTAAATTTAACTTAAACAAGTTAAATGGGTCGAAGTGAACAAATTGATTTGAATAGGTTTATTGGAATATAGATTGGATATAAATGGATTGATCGTAGATCATTCGAATCAAATATGTGAAAACCAAAAGTTTTGGTTGGAGCTAATTTGTTGAAATATGAAGCGGTGAGTTTCAACATAAAGGAGTTTTGAAAAGTTAGTGAGTTTATAGTATTTTTTCTACCTTAGCAATTTCGAGGACGAAATTATTTTAAGGGGGAAAGAATGTAACGACCCAGATTTTCTAGTCGATTTATTTTGAATATTTAATATCGTTTTAAATATTGAGCTGATAATATAATCAATTTTTATATTGAATTTTCGACATAACTATCGTAATATGAGGATCTTAAGTAATTAAATTTGAAATGGAGTCAAATTGATTTATATGAAGTTTTATTTGAATTTAAACGATAACAAATAATAATTATCGAAGAATTCATTGGTTTAAATTTAAATTATATTATATTGATTTAAAATGGTTATTTTATATTACATTCAAATTAAATTGTATAATCTGTTTCGTTGAATTCAAAATAGTGAATAATGTTGGGAACATCAATTGTTTTGCTGAAATAGTGGTTCGTGGTTTCAAATTAAAGGACCGCAAGATATTTTATCTATTTAAAATAAAAATCAAAAATAAAAATAAAATAAAAACAGAGCCGACCTATCTAATATCCTAACGCAGACCTACCTTCTGCCTTATTTGATTTTCTTGTACCTTATGTTCGTTCTCTTCACAATCAAGGAAGACAAGAATTAATGGCGCAGACTTATTTCTTCCATCGAGTCGAATTAACTATCCCCTTTCCAATTATAAAAACCGCAACCATCCCTCATTCATTTGCAAAGCAAACAATCTTCGTTCTCTCTTTCCTCAACAGCAACGAAATTCCCTCTTCATCGGAAAAAAAAAAAAAAAAAAAAAGAAATCGAACTCAAATTCGAATACGATACGAGATGAGGTATCGCAATGGGGATAGGAGAATTCCTGAATTCGACTTCGAACCAGTCGCGACGAAGGGGGATTTGGGTAGGTTCAAACATGATGTTAACTGAGTAGGGTTCGACGTGGTAGTTCACCACGGGTTTAGGGTTGGAGTTCGAATCTGTGAAAGTTCATACGGTGGAGCAGGCGGAGGCGTTTCTGAGGCAAATTAGGTTTCGCGATAAGGGTTTTTCTCGATCTGGAGTTCGAACGCGATGTGGTTCCAAGGGACTGTCGGAGGTTCGAGGCTGCTAGGGTCCCATTGCTGAGTTGAAGAGGTTGTTCGATCTTGTCAAAGTTTCGTAGGGTAGAAGCAGGCGCTGGAATACCAGTAAGGGTGGAGTTATGTGTTTGTGGAAATTGTGAATTTTGTGATGGAAGGGAAGGGGCTAGGAAACTGCAGATGGGTTAAAGGAGAAATAAAATTAAGGTAATTTTATTTTAGTTATTTTCTAAATTATATAAGAAATTAGTTTATATGAAAGGTGAATTAATCTATATATAGTTTATATAAAGGGAAATTGGTTAGGAGGGGAATAAAATATATAAACTAATTGTTTAAAATGAAATTTAGGAACTTACTTTTTAATTAGTTAAGGCCTTTTTATATAGATTAGTTTAGTTGAAATTTATTTTGAAAGAGTTATTTTAAAATGTTAAAATAGTTGATCGATAATTTAAAAATTTAATAGGTGCTAAACAAAGAAATTCGAGAAGATTCATAGTCGATGATTTGGAAATAAACGGGATATTCGACAACTGCAAGCTCCGGTGAGTAAATCTCACTCACCTTTTATTTTAAATTATTTTTATTTCGTTAAAAATAATTGTCTGTTGCTTGTGTGAATATTTTCTGGTTGTTTTATATATATTAGTTATTTAGGCTATATATATATATATATATTGGGTTGATTGATTGGTTGGATTCCCGCAGTCTCATTAGCGGATGCCCGCAGTTTCATAGCGGATGATTACCCTATACGCCCCACGCTATGATTAGTGGATGACCTTCTATACCGCGATATTCTGCCACGAAGCAGAATTGGTATTATTTATGTGCTAACATCTGTGGATGCAGGAAAACAGGTTGGAGGAATCCAACTGGATTCCTCAAAAATATATTATCTGTTTATTTATTTGTTTGCATATATATTGTTATATATGATGTGTTAGAAAAATAAACAATTGGTTGCTTTGTGTGTTTTATCACTGGGCTTAAGTAATGATATTTTAGAATATCGTAAAAAGGATATTGGCGATTTAAAAAGGAAAAATTCTATTTTTAAATAGAATTTGAATTTTTAATGGAGTAAAAATATAAACTTGTTTTGAAAAATAAAACAAGTAGTTTCTTTTTAAACGAAGTTATAAATAGTTCCTTTATAACGAAGTTATAAATGAAGTGAAAAGAATTATCATTCGATAATTCAGAAATAGAAATATAAGCGTGAAATTGGAATTCGAAATGGAATTTCAAATAGGATGTGAAATGGAATTTTTAAATATATAACTCAAATGAAATTTGAGTATAACATTTGAATTTTTAAAAGGAGTTTAAATATTTGAATTTTAAGAGGAGATTGAATATTAGAAATTCAAATAGAAGTTCAAATAGAATTCGTATAGACGAAATTAGAATGGAAAATAGAAATTTGAATCCAAGGAATTAAAATAAAATTTGAATTCAAAGGAATTCGAATAAAGAAAATTCAAATAAAGATTTGAATATAGAATTTCAAAATAAAATTTGAAATATAGAATTTCAAAGAAGAATTGAATAGAATTTGAAATATAGTATTTCAAAGAGGAATTCAAAATGTGAAATTTGAATAGAGATTTGAATGGAATTCAAATATGAAATTTGAATAGAGATTTGAAATAAAAATTCGAGTATTGAATTTAAACATGGAATTGAATACCGAAATTCAAGTAGAAATTTGAATATGAGATTTCAAAATAGAATTTGAAATAAACTTTGAAAAATAGGATTTCAAAGTCGAATTGGAAATAGAATTTCAAATAGGATTTCAAAATAGGAAATCCAAATGATTTTGAAATGAAATTTGAATTCAAGGGAATTCAAATGGATTTGAGTGAAGAAATTCAAATGGTGTTAATAATGAGTTTGAATATTAGAATTCAAATGGGCTGGAAACGAATTTGAATATTAGAATTCAAATGGAAAATGGAATTTGAATATAAGAGATTCAAATTGAATTCAAATAGGATTTAATCTATGGAATTTGAATATGAAATTCAAATGGGTTTTTAACTATGGAATTTTGAATATAGAATTTAGAAAGGAGTTTGAATATTTGAACTTCAATAGAATTCAAATATAGAAATGGGAATATAGAAGTTCAAATGGAATTTAAATATAGGGTTTAAATAAGAGAATTCAAATGAATTCAAACATAGAATTTGAATATAGGGAATTCAAATAGGAATTCAAGTATTGAATTTGAATATCCAATAGAAAAGGAATTGGGATTTGAAATATAGAATTCAAAAGTGAGATTGGAATTTGAATCAAGGAATTCAAATAGAGTTAAAATGGAATTGAATTCATTATAAACGAAGTTTAACGTTTATATTTATAAATATAATTAAAACGAACTCGCCGCAGCGCTGCAGTTCGTAAAATAGCGATTCGAACTTCAATCGAGTATACAGGACTCAATTGAAGTCGGATTTCTTTGAAACAAGAAACGTCAGGACCGATTTGATAATAGTTTCCTAATGAAGGAGAAAAATATGAATTTCGTCGTATAGATTTTGAGATATGTCAAAATCAAATTTTCAGAAAAACAGCGCCAGAATCGTTTTAAAACCATAATGGTTTATTTAATATTATAAAAGGATTTTTAAGCAAATAAAATCCGAAGTTCGATTTAGAAAATTTCAGAGTAAGTTGCAAAATTATATGCGAATTCAAGTTGTATAAATGAATATGATTTTTGAAACAGAAACCAGATTTTGATTTATTGAATGGAATTAACTAAATTGAATAGAAATTAGTTAAGGAGCTTTTGAATGGATATTGGGCCTTAAATAAGTGAATTCGATTTGAAAATTTATATTCGAAATAGAAAAGGAAACTAGAATTGAAATCGAAATTCGATTTGGTTATGAACGAGTTAAATATTTTGTTCGAACATGTTATGTTCAACAAAGAAGTGAAATAGGCAAAAAAAGGCTAATTAAAGAATAATTGAGCGAAACTGAATTCAAACGATTCAAAATTTAATTAAAACGAATGGATTGAGTTGAATTGAATTGGAAACAGGTGAACAGGTGTTAAACAGATAAGGGATGGAGTATATGAAGATTTTTATTTATGTGCCCGACAAAAAGGTACATGTTTAAATTCATATATGGGTTTTATGCGCCGTATCGGCTAGCCGCTTGGCTTCTTCTTTTTCTTTTTCAGATTAGAAGGACCGGGAAAGCTATTTGAAATTTCCCGATGCTCCCGATACAGGGGAGGTTATGGCGAATTTTTCCGGGAATTTAAGGAGTTAGAATATTTTTAAGAAATTTGACAATTAGAAATCTATATATATCGATATATATAGAATTCGATAAGGAAACGAAATCAAAAATAGCGTAAAGGGCCAAGATTGATTATTGAAATATTTGGTAAACAAATATTGATAAGGAAATGAAGAAGAGATTTAATTAATGAAATATTAATCAAGGAGCCCAGTGATTTGGTTGATATGTTGATTGAACACTTGTTTTATTCGATAGTTAAATCACAGACTATCGAAGTTTTTGACCATCGTTGTCAATATGGAGAGACCGGTTGGATTATTATCCGAAGAACCACTCCGTATCGGCATAAGCGTTGCGAACCAAGTATGCTGAATATATTGAAGACGGAGTAAAGTGCAAGGGCTTTTCTATTCATCGAAATAGTGCCTTCGGTTTCGTTCAATCCCAGAACGAACGTAAATGGACGAATGTCTGACAGAGTATTTCCAATGATCAAATGGGTTGGTCTGTATGAATATATATGGTTGCAACGGATTTATCCCTTAGCATAATATCCAGAATATTTGTGCAAACTCAACTAGTGATTAACGGATCTGACAATGTGGCATTCAAAGTGATTGTGCTATCAATGAATGGTAAGTATTCGTAGCCTCAGGCCTCAGCAACCGGGAAAGGACAAAAATCGGACAGGCAGCATGGCTATGTGGGTCGCACCCATTAGGGTGTATAATCACCTATCTAGAGAAATTCCTTTTGTTTCTAAATCTATCGATTCTGCCCATTCGGGAAACGGTGGTTTGAGTCCAACCGTTGGTGATATACATTCGATACACTCAAGCGAAATGAGTGGTCGGTCATGTGTGGGCCGGGTTGCAAGATGTTCTTGTTGAACCCCGTGTATTCGCCTCTAGAGATACACGTTCGGAAGGTGGTCCCATACCTTGTCATGTTGGAAATCCAATCTCCAATAAGCGCCATGCGGTTTTTGATTTTATACTATATATGTGGAGCGTGAGATGCAAGCGGTCTGCTATTTGGTTATTTACTTGATGTAGACATTATTATAATATCACTGGATTTTCGTATCAAAGTGTTTTGGGTTATAGTAAGGTAAAAACCGTCCGTGTTTATGTGTGGGCTGGTCTTACTATTATCTTTTCTTTCGAAAAAGAGTTTTGAAAGTTAAACAAGTGGTTGGAATTTACTCACACCAGTCCCATGACTGACCCAGAGTTTATTTTGTTTTGTTTTTCCTAAACTCTTGGGTGCCCAAATTTGTACGGGCAGTCAAGTGTTTCAGGCTTTTACAGATACACTTGGAGGAGCTTGAAGCAGGAAGCTTCAACGTTAGTTATTTAGAGTTACTTCCGCTGGATCAAATGTTATGTGTACTCTGATGATGGTATGTATATATGCACAAAACAGATTTGTATTTCAAAGCTTATGTTATAGAATATATTTTATTCGTTCCGCTGTGAGTTGTGATCTTCGTTTTTTCTTCTATTCTAATATTTCTTTCTTTCTATTTCTCATCCTCTAACTTCTTTCTAATAATGAGTCGTATTTCTGTGCAATTTGAGTTGGACGTGTGGTGTTTTTAGTCAACTCAGATAGCACGGATTTGCGGGTCGTTTCAAACTCAGAATTTAATGTGGCAAGACAGACTCAAAGCAATCAAAACAAGCCAAATGTGAACGTGGCACAACTAAGCCAACAGAGTGGTAATACGGACACCAATAAAAGTCAAACAAACAATGCAGAAGATGGCAGAACATATGACATAAACGTTGAAGATTGGTATCCGGACTCTGGTGCTACAAACCATGTTACAAATAGCTTGCAGAATTTAAATTTGGGTAACAGGAGTTATTCAGGTAAAAAATCTATTCAAGTAGGTAATTGGGAAACCATAAGTATATCACACATTGGTAAAGGGTACATTAATGCTAAGAGGCATCTATATCTTAACAATTTATTGTGGGTTCCTAATATTAAGAAAAACTTAATAAGTGTGTCACAATTTGCCAATGATAACAACATATACTTTGAGTTTCACCCCAAATTCTGTCTAGTTAAGAACCTGATTAGCAATAAAATATTATTACAGGGTAACATGGAAAATGGCTTATACAAATTCAGCAAATTCCAGACCAGAGAAGATTGTAGAAAGGGAAATTATTGCCTTAATATTCAAACTAATACTGATTGTAATGAAAATAATGTTGGCATCAATCATGATAGTTTTACTGCTCAAACTGATACTGAAGCAGAATGTAATGAAAACAATGTTAGCATCAATGATGATATTTTTACTGTTTGGCATAGAAAATTAGGACACCCTAATATCAGAACTGTTAAACATTTTTTGACTGGAAATAATATCAGTTCAGTGAATATAGATGATTCCTTTGCTTGTACACATTGTCAAATTGGAAAATGTCACAAGTTGCCATTTTTTAATTCTGAAAATGTATATAGTACTTCTTTTGAGCTTATTGCAGCAGATCGTTGGGGGCCATCTCCTTTTAAAACAGACCAAGGCTACAGGTATTATCTTTCTTTTGTAGATGCCTATAGTAGATACACTTGGATTTTCTTTCTTAAATCCAAGTCTGAAACTGATAACATAACTATTTGTTTCATAAAATACATTGAAAAATAGTTTAATTATAAAGTGAAAGTGATTCAGACAGATAGAGGAGGTGAGTTTATGGCTCTAAAGAAATATTTTAATGATAGAGGCATCACTCATAGAATCACTTGCCCGCATACATCTGAACAAAATGGTCTCATCGAGAGAAAGCACAGGCATATTGTAGATACTGGATTAACACTGATGTCGCAAGCGTCACTGCCACTCAAGTTTTGGGAAAAAGCATTTGCAACATCATTATACTTAATTAATTTAATGCCAACCAAAGTTTTAAAACTTAAGTGTCCACATGAGATGTTATTTAAATCTAAACCAGATTACGATAGACTAAAAAAATTTGGTTGTCTGTGCTTTCCTTGCCATAGACCATACAACCAACATAAGCTGAGTTATAGATCAGCACCATGTGCCTTTTTGGGGTATCCATCCAACCAAAAAGGCTACAAATGTTTGGATAGCAGTGGTAGATTATTTATTTCAAGACACGTTACTTTTAATGAAAACATTTTCCCATTTGCAGAAAAGTGCATGAAAACTACTAATAGGGTTATAAAGTCTACCAATACTATGCAACCACATGTGGCTCTAACTGACTGGTCTAGAGGCACAAACTACGATCAACATGCTGATGAACAAAGTGAAGCTAAAAGCATACCAAGTACAGCAATTGGATACAGTTCAGACATTAATGATAATATGGAACAACAATATTATGATGACCAGCAAGACAATAGTGGACCAGCCAATAATGATCAACAAGTTCAGGACAGTGAAAGCAACAAATCAGACTCATTCAGCAACAATCAAGATGAAGATCAGTTCAATACTACAAATAGGCATCATACGATGACGAGGAGCAAATGTGGCATTTTTAAACCAAAGGCCTTTATTATAAGCATCAATGAAAGAGAACCAGTTAATTTTGAAGAGGCTACATCAAATGTTAACTGGAAGAAGGCCATGGATTTAGAATATCGAGCTTTAGTTAAAAATCAGACATGGACATTAGTAAAAGCTCCAGAGCACAAAAACATTGTTGGATGTAGATGGACTTACAAGTTAAAGAAAAATCCTGATGGTAGTGTGGCAAAGTATAAAGCAAGGTTGGTAGCTAAAGGTTACTCACAACAGTTTGGATTCGATTTCAGTGAAACTTTTTCACCAGTGGCCAAGCCTACAACCATCAGGATCATAATGTCTGTAGCATTAACTAGTCAGTGGAAATTCAGGCAATTGGACGTGAACAACACTTTCCTAAATGGTGAATTAAAGGAAGATGTTTATATGCAGCATCCAAGAGGGTATATCAATGGAAAAATAAAGGGCTTGTATGCAAATTACACAAAACAATTTATGGATTAAAACAGGCATCGAGGGTTTGGTATGAAAAACTGAAAGATACGTTCACCAAATTGGGTTTCTCCATGACAAAATCAGATTGTTCACTTTATGTGAGGATCAAAGAAGCCACAACTATTTATATACTGGTCTATGTTGATGATATTCTCATTACTGGGAACAATAATTCTGAAATTGATGACATCATAAAAATTTTGAACAGAACTTTTTCTATCAAGGACATGGGAACCATAAACTACTTTCTGGGTATACAAGTGCAACAAAAAGTCAGCACTGAAATGTTATTGTCTCAAAAGAAGTACATATTGGAGATACTCAGACATGCAAATATGGACAAGGCAAAACCCTTACCTACTCCTATGACAAGCAATTTGCAGTTATCTAAATTCAAAGGAGAAGCCATAGAAAATGTCAGACTATATAGGAGTATTGTGGGTGCGCTTCAATACGTAACAATTACTCGACCAGACATTAGTTTTAGTGTAAACAAAGTGTGTCAATACATGCACAATCCTTTATCAGAACACTGGAAGGCAGTTAAACGTATACTAAGATACTTACAAGGAACACTTGAGTATGGATTATTATTAACTGCCAACAGAAATTTGAATATAAACGCTTACAGTGATGCAGACTGGGCTTCAGACCATGATGACAGGAGATCCACGATGGGTTACTATGTTTACTTGGGATCTAATCCAATTTCCTGGTGTTGCAGAAAACAACCAACTGTCTCTCATTCGAGTACAGAAGCAGAATATAGAGCAGTCGCCAGCAACGGCTGAGTTAATGTGGATCGGATATTTGCTCAGGGAAATCGGAATCACCGTGGATAAGAAACCCATCATTTGGTGCGACAATCTAAGCACTATATCTCTGTCTTCGAACCCTATTCACTCACGCACGAAGCACATCGATATAGATTTATACTTCGTACGTGAGGAGATAGAGAGAGGGAAACCGGATATTCGGCATGTCCCTATGCTATTTCAGCGAGCAGATGTTCTGATGAAGGCTTTATCAACAAAAAATTATCACAGATTTAGAGCTGATTTAAGAATCGTTGATGGTAGCAGACATTAGAAGTTGAAGCGTAAACCCTAGCTTGTTTCAAGGGGGTGAAATAAAGCCGACAGTTTTACTGAAGCGATATTATATATCATTCATTACAGTGGGCTTAGCACTTTGCTATTTCCTAAAAGCCCATACGGCTGTTGCTATGTGTTTTGCCTGTGTGGCCAGTGTGTGTTACATATAAATACACACCTTTTGTGTACAGTTTATCATTCAATTTACATTTCTGAAACAAGATTACAAAAATTCTATTACAAAGTTCTTTTAAGCCAATCAAGGAAGATATTAGATCAGTTTACAGATTCAAAGGACAAAAGGAAGCCCCTTGTTCACTTATCTAGTGCCATTCGGTGACTGTCGAGTAATGATGAGTGCATTGAACAAGCTCAGCTACTTTAAGAGTGAATTAATTTAAGTGTGTTGTCCGCTTGGGTCCACATGGCGATGGATACTAGGACATATATGTTAATCCAAACACTATTGTGAATGCCCAATCAAGTTGCATCATGACTAATGTTACTTTTCGTGGTATGAAGATATCCCCTCAAGATCTAGCAATGACGTTTACTCAGGTGTAGTCAGAGTGCTTAGGAATATCCTAGAGGAGGATAGGGAGGTCAGGTCCTTTATTACTGACGACTATCTCTTAGCCTTCCACCTTTTAAAGGAGGGCCATGTCACTGGCCAAGTTAGGAATACCGATGAAGAAGTAGTTGGACCTAACACCTAATAGGAAGGTGACAATGCTGACCATTCCATGCTCTCAATCCCCAGTTAGGGAGTTAAGGGAACTCAGAGCAATGTTGAAAAAGAAGTAGTAGATGTCAGTGATAAGACTAGCCATGGTCTCAAGTCATAAGGAAGCAGTTGAACGTTCTCTAGATGAGCAACCACTGGCTTCTAGAGCAGAGGTCTCAGTAAAGCTAGGCAAAAGGAAGGCTTTGAAACAACCTACGCCAGCTACCACCACTAACCAAACTGATTGCATTAACATTGTTGATATATTTAAAGGACTTGGGCCCATCTCGATGGATATTTGGTCACATGACTTTGCCGGTATTTTCAGTGAGATCATCTCTTCACCTCCATTTGATGATGATATTCCTCATAGTGCATAGTGGAAATTTCTCCAATCAATAAAGCATCAGTTCACGGTCTATCAAAGGGCACAGCGACACACACATTCATGCATGTGTACTACACTGCACTGATTACAAGGTTTAACCCCTCGTAGCATATATCTTTTCTTTCGCTTGTAGGTTTATAGGGAAAATTAGTTGTTTACTATCGTTAAGCATACTTCATGAGATCCAAGGTTGCATCCTCAGACTTATTCTCGAGATCCCGGTTGTTATCAAGATTGTGGACAATTCTCACACTAAAAGGAATTGAGGCAGGGAGAGATGACAGGAGTTATCATTGCAAAGTTTCCTTCTTTGAGATAAAATTAAGTCTCAACCTCATTCTTTTGACAACCCAAATTTTAACAGTAATTAATTAATTAATTGCTAAGTAAAGAACAAGTTGAGAAACAAGTGGGAATTGGACAATGGGGGTTGCGCCATTAGGTCCATCGTTATTTTCTGGTTCGGATAGACTATTGATTTGCATAAAACGGACTTATAACAAACAAGTTATGAACAGTTGAAGCTTGAATTTTAAAATAAAAATCAAAATAAAACTAAACTAATTTAAATAATAAATCTGGCTCAATTAACGCAGGAACCGGGACGAGCCAGTCCCAGCCGGGTTGACCATAGGGTGGATCCCTGTGTCGACCCACCTAGGAGGTCGGTCAACCCAGTTCACTCAGCCTGGCACATTTTTGTGCCTGGAACGCTTCGATATTGCTTCTGTGTTCTAGAAACTTCTTGCTGATGTGGATCTAAGGGTTATAATTGAAAAAACATAATCATTCTAAGGCCAAAATTTTCTTTCCACACCTATAAATTGACCTGTACTCCTCCCCCTTTCTACACACCTCTCATTCTTCATTTTCTCAGCCTCCACTTCTTCTCTAAAATAAAACGTTGTTGGGGCACAAAATTTGGAGTACTATCTATTTGTAGATTTGAAGGATTATTCTATCGGGGCCTTTTTGGATTTGCAATTTTATGTGGATTTTTAGTAATTCCAAGATTTCTTTTGAGGTTGGAATAAAATCTATAAAATAGTAGTTGGTATTGTTTTGGATCTGGATTATTCTCTATTATTCTTTATTCAGATTTTACAGTTGTTTCCATTTCTTTCCTAAATTTCTCTATCTACTTATGTAAAAATTATATTCATAATTCTTGTGAATTGTTATTACGAATCTCTTTTCTCCTTTCCCTTTTTTTTATATTTTTGTAGTTGCGCTGAATATATGCCTTAAAAAGAGCATATGAAAACATTGGAAACAGGCATGGACTTGTAAGCCTTATAATTTGCATTTGATTATTTTTCCCTTTTCTTTGTTTTGCGCTTGGGCTGGGAAATGAAAATGAAATAGCCGAAATAATGGTTATATTATGAATATGTTCAAAAATTGTAAATTGAAAGGAATAATTGGAATAAAGGAAATTGAACTGAACAAATGCATATTTAATAAAATTAACAAAAATGGACTGTAATTGGGAAAAATGACATAATAATGAAAATTGGAACAATATAAACATATTCCCGTGTACTCCTTCTTGTCGGGTTTTAGCTCAGTACTCCTTGAAGTTGGGCTTTGATATTAACATGTTAATTTGTAATATGAACCCAATACTCCTGTTGTCAGGGTTTATCCTAGTTATCCTTATTGTCATGCTTTAATATAAACTTATGAATAAATTATGCCCATTACTCCTTGTTGTCGAGCTTAATCAAAGTAATTGTTTTAGGGGCCAAATCAAGGGTTGGGAATTTGAGCCAAGTTGTTTGGGATCCATTCCATGTAGCATACCTTACTTATCATTTCGACCTCACTTAAGGTAAGGGCATGCACCATGTTACGTTATGGATTAAGTTGGTCCAACTAAGAGGGCGTGAGTACCATTCCGGCGAGTCAGTGTGTGTGCACTGCCTCGATTTGGGGACATGAGTCATTTTCACATCTATGGATAAGGTTATGTCAAATTTCTTATGGGCTAGGGCTTGATAAACCCAAACCTATAACGAGCATAGGTTATGTAACACCCCGTATTTTCTAAGAATATTAAAATAACAAATTAAAGAATAATTTATTTCAGATGTAAGAATTAAGGGAAACGGATTATTCCATTGCGTTCGTCTCGAAATTCTACCTGGAATAGAGTTCAAGTTTTCGAAAATCGGACTTCATATGAAGAAGTTATGGCCTTCGGAAGATTCAACAAAAATTCAGAATTTACATAGAAAAATACCCAAGCAGGTCGACCTGGGGGCCGACCTACCCAGGGAGGTCGACCTGGGTCATAGGTCGACCAGGGGGTCGACCTACGGGTCGACCTCCCCCTACAGGTCGACTTTTTTGGACCAAATCCGATTTTCTTTGGCATGTGACGTGGTTTTGGCCATTCTGATGGTCCGGATTAGTTCTTGGTTGATATCTAAGGCCCTAAACACTTCTGTTCTCCTATAAATACATCCCTAAGCCAAAACCTAAATCTCTTACATTATTCTCTAGCCTTCATTGCTCTCTCCTTCCCTAAAAATAAATCAATGGCGTCGCTGCTCTGCTGAAACCTAAGCTAGAACTAGTACTTCTTCTTCTTCCAATCTGAATAGGATTAAAAGAACAATTAGTCTACATCAAAGGTGAGAAATTCAGTTTCAAAATACAGATTCCAGAAAACAAGACTTGCCTTTTGTTTTGTAAGTTCATGATTACTTTCAGATTTAGACAACCAATTATGGTATGGGCATGGAATAAAATGAATTTGGACCTATGCTTGATTTTCTAGTTGGATCTATTCTTAGCCTTTGTGAATCTATGACTTTGGGTTGCTTCTTATCGATCCAATCGAACCTATACAAGTTGTCGAACCTAATTTATTATTCAAGCCTTTCATGTCCATAATATTGTTCATAATCAGATCTATATGCCTGCAATGATTCTAAATCAGTTTATTCAGTTATGCTGTAATTCTATTAGATCTGTAATTCTTGTATTTTGGGACTATCATCTTGTGCCAATTCTTATGCCTATCATTGTCATATTATTCCTATTTGTTCCTTTTTATTTGTGAATCTAGATTGACCTATAACCTAGGTTAAATTGCGATATACGTACAATGGGAATACGGGGAAGGTTTGGGTTATTGGGGGCATAAACATGAGATTGACAATATTGGCATAACATAATTGGGGAAAGTAACTGAACATAACATATTTGGTGAAATGGTTGGGCAAAACTTGTAATTGACATTGGGGCATTGTTATCATTATAACTGCAAGTTTGGGTTAGTTGGCTTGTAAACCAAATTTTGGCCATACACTGTAAACTAGAATATTAAAACTAGATTGGGCTTAACTATTGATTTGGAACTCCAAATATATGACATAGTGATTTTGGTAATGACTATTATTGCAAGTTTGGGAAGACTGGGTATAGCCTATTTTGATTAATAACTTGAAATTTCATGTAATTGACATATTTGGCTCATAACCATGCATGTAAATGGTCTATGGCATGTAACGGTATAATTTATATACCAAAGATTATGAACATGATTTAGAAGGAAAGTGGGCCATGACAATGATTGATTTATAATTTACATATATATATGAAGGATAAACATGAAAATTACATGCATAGATTGGTTCATGAAATGGTATATTTAGTATACCATTAACTGTGAGCATAATTAAAAGGATAATTATGGCATAATTAAATTGGGAATAATTTACATGTGGAATTTTTCATAAATAAGAAATATGTAAGTTGTAGGGAAGATGAATATGCCTAACCCGAGGTTAGATTGAGTTGTGGTGTAAAACTGCCCGGAACCGCCCGACTGTCCAGTAACCACAACAATACATATCTAATGTGGGAGGTTAGGCCATTGAGACCAATAAGAACCCGAGGTTAGACTGAGTTGCGGTGTAAAACTGCTCGGAACCGACCGGCACATCCAGTGACTGCAACAATACCTGTCTAATGTGAGTGGTTGGTGCTTTAATGAATGAATTAATGCTATTGACACATGCTAAGTATGGGAGGGTTAGGTTAATTGATACTTAACCAATATGACATATGAGTGGGTTATGTTAAACATGAATGGACAAAGGACACCTAACCAACAAGACATGATATAGGGTAGGGTTAAGTTAACTAAGGGAACACTTAACTGTTATAACATGTTAACTAAACAGATGATAGGGTTAATTTAACTAAAGTAACCAAAATATATATAATGACTTGTGGTAGGGTTAAGTAACACAAGAGGATACACTTAACCAATATATAATGACATGTGGTGGGGTTAAGTAATACAAGAGGAAAATACTTAACCAATTATATAACACAATGTATGGAAAGGGTTAAGTTAACACGAGAGGGCAACACTTAACCAATATAACATGATTTGAGGTAGGGTCAAGTTAGCACCAGAAGGAAACACTTAACCAACATGACAAGACGAGTGGGTGGGTTAAGTTAACTTGAATTGATTAATGACACTTGACCAATATAAATTGATGAACGAATGGGGTTAAGTTAAATGGGAAATACTTAACCAATATAACCTGATGAATGAACAGGGTTAAGTTAGTAAATCACACTTAACCAATCCAACATGATAAGTAAGAAAGGTTAAGTAATAAGATCCACATAACCATCATGGCATGACGAGTAGGAGAGTTAAGTACGCGTCGGGTTGGTGGGCAATATTAGTAAATATATATAGGCCCACAAAACTTAACCGTTTAATCAACATGATTGAATTGATGGGAGGGTTAAGTACATCTCATGTAGGTGGGTAATATTAGTACATATAGGCCCACAAAACTTAACCGTTAAATAAACATGCTTGAATCGGTGGGAGGGTTAAGTACATATCGGGTTGTTGGGTAATATTAGTAAATATAGGCCTACAAACTTAATCAGCAGGAAACCCTAGTAACGGGGACCCATTTCAGCAGTAACCCACATAGATGTATCATGGTACCCTGAAACTAGGCAGGGTGGGGCACAATTAATGGGCTGATTATAAGTGGTGAAAACAACGGCGGGGGTACGTCAGTGTAGGTTCCGATGGTTTACAGGCGTGCACGTACTTCGGAGTGGGAAATAAGCAGGCACTGGGTACCAGTAGTTATACACTGTGCATCTTGATTTGTGTCGAGTCGCTATCATAAGGATTGATACACCTTATGGTGGGACCGACGCAGGGTATCTACACGCAAGAGGGTGCCGATTGACAGAGATACATGGAACATTCGTACAAGTAGGAAGCCGATCGATAGGGTAGTAAGGGTACATCTGATATCTTCATGGAAATTAGGCTGATTGAGGTGGAATCCTCATAATAGATGTACACCTGAAGGCTACCACAATTGCGGGGGATTGGGATTACATTGTAATATTATCCTTTATACAGATTATGAGTTGGGACACTCGTTAGGTGGTCCAGAGATATAAAAATCAGAATAATAGAGTAGTAGCGTAGCAGAGAATAGTTAACATGCGATGTTATACTTTGTTTATCTTGCCTATTGCTTATCCTGTGTATCCTATGTTCCTTATCATCATTCTTATGTCTTTAATCAGTTTAATTCATGTCATGTTGTTCTTGCTTGTTCATATGCTGAAAGTGGCTGGACTTACCAGACTTATGTCCGACCTAGTTTTGTTTCACCTCTTTTCTTCCGTCCCCCCCCCCAAGGTTCTCGGGGGAGGAAACGCTTATGCTTAGCTTGGATTACTTGTTGCTTCAATATCATCATGTATTGCTTTGGATTTAGTCTCATTTCAGCTATGGCTTTCTTTACTCTATTGGGGAATAAATCGTTGTTATTTTTATGCTTCTTTTATTCTTGGAAGTTAATAAATCAAGACAGAAGTTCTATGTATTACTTTTAAGTATGATTTGAGAAAATTGTTGTAAAAGCTTGACTGAATTAAGTTGTTTATCAAATGACTTTATTTTCCACTGCTTTATTTGTCTGTCTTGTAATTTATCTGCATTTTTTTACCTATAATGCTCCACCGAAGTTAAGGCATTCCCTTTGTGAGTGACCTTAACGGAGGCAGGGTGTTTCACTTGGTATCAGAGCTGAAGGTTACCGGATCAGATAAAAGATTTGAAAAATTATTTTTAAAACGGTTTTAAAAGAAGCATTTTCAAAAGAAAAGTTTTGCTTTAAAGGCATATTCCCCAAAGCCATATGCACTATCTTTTGATCCTCTGTTTGAATCCTTGTTTCCCTCTTTCCTAAGTCTCCAGGGCTCCTGGCTTTCTGGGAGGTAACCTCATTGCGGCATGGTTCCGTAGGCTCGACGAGGCTACGACACTTGTCAAAGGGCAAACAAATGCCCAACTTCCATCTATAGCCGCTGTAGTTTCACCTATGGCTAATTTTCTTTCGTGCTTTGAAGGATTTTCCATGCGATGGAGTCGGCTTTCAAGAGACTTGTCAACAAGTTACACAAGGATGGCCAAAAAAATGAGAATGAGGAAGTTTGGCTAAGGAGCACAACCCAAGGATGAGGAAGTCATGGATGTAAACTTGGTTCACAACGAAGGTAAAAAGAAAGAGGTGTAAGTGGAAGAATCAGGACAAGAAGGAAGGAAAGAATAGAAAAACCTAAGACAAGAGGAAGTATCTTTAATATGGTATAACGGGTCATATAATTAAGGACAAGGGCAAGAACAAAGGAAAACATTTTCAGGAGGGCAAGTGCATGCTCTCACCGCCAGCGTACCAGAGAGATAGGTAAAGATTAGTTCATCTTTCCGATCCTCCTGTTAGTACTCTTCTTGACTTTAGCGCCTCACATTCGTTTATATCTACTTCCATAGTTGAGTCTCTGCACCTTAGTACCTGTATAGTTGAATATCCCATTATTGTCTCAAATCCAATTAGTGGTTCAGCTCGTTTATCTTTGGTTTGTAAGGATTTGAGGATATCTATCCTAAGTATTGGGTTTAAGCGTAATGCTTATGTTTTTGGTTTCATGGGATATTGGTTGATTTTAGGCATGGGTTGGTTAGCTAGTAAGGAGGGTAGTTAGACTTTTTACTTGCCTCGGGAACACCCTCGAGATTTCGTGCGATCCTAAGGAGATCAGTTAGGCTTAACTACCTAGAATCACTTGATGCATCTATCGACGATTTGCGATCCATCAGAATAGCCCATGAGTACGAGGATGTTTTGATTAGGTTAGGGATTTTCCCCTAAAACTTGAGATAGACTTCCGCATATGTCTAGTTGACAATACAAAGCCAGTTCTGCGATCAACGATAGTTTTGGACCAAGATTGGTGAGGATAGCCAGAGTCAGTTAAGTGCTCAATTGTTTGGTTGTTTTGCTAGTATCATCTCACATAAATCGTCCAAATTCAGAGGAGGTATTCCTTGGGTGCTTGTCTGATATTGGTTTAGGCCTTTGGGGCTTGTACTTGAGGGATGTCAAGTTCGACTGGGATGGTTTGCGTGAGAGATATCAACCCTCAGATTTGTGACATGATGGATAAGCTAAGTAGAAGAGAGACCTCTAATCATCTTAGTATATACAATTGGTATCATGGTTAACATTTGTTTATCTTGGAAAGATAGTTTGACTACATTGGATACCCTCTAGCATAGTAAGTGATCGAAGTCCTATTTCTACTAGTGGGTTTTGGGAAATGGAGGTCAAGAAGCTACGCAAATCGTGAAGTTAAGACAGTCAGAGCAATATGGAGTGAAGCTCAAGAAGATGTGACTTAAAAGACTGAAGACTAGATATGCACATCATACCCTTTCTGGGGGTATATTCTTGGTCTCTCTTTTTCTGTAAAGTTTATTTGCTAGTCTTTATCTTTTAAGTATATCCTCTCGATCCTATCCTCGATCCTTAGGTAGAGGCCAATGGATGTAAACATGTGTTTGAAACATGTTATGTTTGGAGGATGTAAGTGGATGTAAGTGTTTGCTAGGTGTGTTGCATTTGTATGAATGATTGTGCACTCATGTAGAAGTTATAAAGTACGACTAGGAAAAATTGCATACATGATGAACTCATGGCACTGACATGATTCACATTAAGGAGAACAACTGAATCAGTAGACTGCCTGATTTTGCGTTTGGGTAAGGACATATACACACACTATGCATATGTTCATGAAAAACATTAGAAACCTTTTTAAGGACAATGGATGCCTGTGATTGAATGGCTGAGTAGATGGATGTTGGATGGTAGGATATACATTCTTCTTAACTTGAAGATTTCGGGGATGAAATCCTTTAAGGATGGGAAAATGTAACACCTCGTATTTTCTGAGTATATTAAAATAACAAACTAAAGAATAATTAATTTCAAATGTAAGAATTAAGGGAAACAAGTTATGGCATTGCATTCGTCTCGAAATTCTGCTTGGAGTAGAGTCCAAGTTTGTGAAAATCGGACTTCGTATGTAGAAGTTATGGCCTTCGGAAGATTCAACAAAAATTCAGAATTTACATAGAAAAATACCCAGGCAGGTCGACCTACCCAAGGAGGTCGACCTGGGTCATAGGTCGACCAGGGGGTCGACCTCCCCCCTACAGGTCGACCTGTTTTGACCCAGATCCGATTTTCTTTAACTTGTGGCGTGGTTTTGGATGTTCTGATGGTCTGGACTAGTTCTGTTTGATATCTAAGGCCCAAAACACATTTGTTCTCCTATAAATACATCACTAAGCCAAAACCTAAATCTCTTACATTATTCTCTAGCCTCCATTGCTCTCTCCTTCTCTAAAAATAAATCAATGGCGTTGCTACTCTACTGAAATCTAAGCTAGAACTAGTACTTCTTCTTCCAATCTGAATAGGATTAAAAGAACAATTAGTCTACATCAAAGGCGAGCAATTCAGTTTCAGAATACAGATTCCAGAAAACAAGACTTGCCTTTGTTTTGTAAGTTCACGATTTCTTTCAGATTTAGACAACCAATTATAGTATGGACATGGAATAAAATGAATTTGGACCTATGCTTGATTTTCTAGTTGGATATGTTCTTAGCCTTTGTGAATCTATGACTTTGGGTTGCATCTTATCGATCCAATCGAACCTATACAAGTTGTTGAACCTAGTTATTATTCAAGCCTTTCATTTCCATAATATTGTTCATAATCAGATTTATATGCCTGCAATGATTCTAAATCAGTTTATTCAGTTATGCTGTAATTCTATTAGATCTGTAATTCTTGTGTTTTGGGACTATCATCTTGTGCCAGTTCTTATGCCTATCATTTTTCATATTATTCCTATTTGTTCCTTTTTATTTGTGAATCTAGATTTACCTATAACCTAGGTTGAATCGCGATATACGTACAATGGGAATACGGGGAAGGTTTAGGTTATTGGGGCATAAACATGAGATTGACAATATTGGCATAACATAATTTGGGAAAGTAACTGAACATAACATATTTGGTGAAATGGTTAGGCAAAACTTGTAATTGACATTGGGGCATTGTTATCATTATAACTGCAAGCTTGGGTTAGTTGGCTTGTAAACCAAGTTTTGGCCATACACTGTAAACTAGAATATTAAAACTAGATTGGGCTTAACTATTGATTTGGAACGCCAAATATATGACATAGTGATTTTGGGAATGACAATTATTGCAAGTTTGGGAAGATGGGGTATAGCCTATTTTGATTAATAACTTGAAATTTCATGTAATTGACATATTTGGCTCATAACCATGTAAATGGTTTATGGCATGCAACAGTATAATTTATATACCAAAGATTATGAACATGATTTAGAAGGAATGTGGGCCATGACAATAACTGATTTATAATTTACATATAAACATGAAGGATAAACATGAAAATTACATGGTATAGATTGGTTCATGAAATGGTATATTTAGTATACCATTAATTGTGAGCATAATTAAAGGATAATATGGCATAATTAAATTGGGAATAATTTACATGTGGAATTTGTCATAAATAAGAAATATGTAAGTTGTGGGGAAGATGAATATGCATAACCCGAGGTTAGATTGAGTTGTGGTGTAAAACTGCCCGAAACAGCCCAATTGTCTAGTAACCACAACAATACATATCTAATGTGGGAGGTTAGGCCATTGAGCCCAATAAGAAGACGAGGTTAGACTGAATTGCGGTGTAAAACTGCCTGTAGCCGACCGGCACATCCAGTGACCGCAACAATACCTGTCTAATGTGAGTGGTTGGTGCTTTAGTGAATGAATTAATGTTATTGACACATGCTAAGTATGGGAGGGTTAGGCTAACTGATACTTAACCAATATGACATATGGGCGGGTTAAGTTAAACATGAATGGACAAAGGACACTTAACCAACAAGACATGATATAGGGTAGGGTTAAGTTAACTAAGGGAACACTTAACTGTTATAACATGTTAACTAAATAGATGATAGTGTTAATTTAACTAAAGTAACACTTAACCAAAATATATATAGTGGCTTGTGGTAGGGTTGGGTAACACAAGAGGTTACACTTAACCAGTATATAATGACATGTGGTGGGGTTAGGTAATACAAGAGGAAAACACTTAACCAATTATATAACACGATGTATGGAAAGGGTTAAGTTAACACGAGAGGGCAACACTTAACCAATATAACATGATTTGAGGTAGGGTCAAGTTAGCACCAAAAGGAAACACTTAACCAACATGACAAGACGAGTGAGTGGGTTAAGTTAACTTGAATTGATTAATGACACTTGACCAATATAACTTGATGAACGAATGGGGTTAAGTTAAATGGGAAATACTTAACCAATACAACTGATGAATGAATAGGGTTAAGTTAAAAAATCACACTTAAACAATCCAACATGATAAGTGAGAAAGGTTAAGTAATAAGAACCACTTAACTAACATGGCATGACGAGTAGGAGGGTTAAGTACACGTCGGGTTGGTGGGTAATATTAGTAAATATATACATATAGGCCCACAAAACTTAACCTTTTAATAAACATGGTTGAATCGATGGGAGGGTTAAGTACATCTCATGTAGGTGGGTAATATTAGTACATATAGGCCCACAAAACTTAACCGTTAAATAAACATGCTTGAATCAGTGGGAGGGTTAAGTACATATCGGGTTGGTGGGTAATATTAGTAAATATAGGCTCACAAACTTAACCAGCAGGAAACCCTAGTAACGGGGACCCATTTCAGCAGTAACCCACATAGATGTATCATGATATCCTGAAACTAGGCAAGGTGGGGCATGATTATTGGGCTGATTATAAGCGGTCAAAACAATGGCAGGGGGTACGTCAGTGTAGGTTTCGACGGTTTACGGGTGTGCACGTACTCCAGAGTGGGAAAAAAGCAGGCACTGGGTACTAGTAGTTATACATTGTGCATCTTAATTCGTGTCGGGTCGCTATCATAAGGATTGATACACCTTATGGTTGGAACATCGCAGGGTATCTACACGCAAGAGGGGGCCGATTGTCACAAACACATGTAACATTCGTACAAGTAGGGAGCCGATCGATTGGGTAGTAAGGGTACATCTATCATCTTCATGGAAATTAGGCTGATTGAGGTGGAATCCTCATAATAGATGTACGCCTGAAGGCTACAACAATTGCGGGGATTGGGATCACATTGTAATATTATCCTTTATACAGATTACTAGTTGGGACACTCGTTAGGTGGTGCAGAGATATAGAAATCAGAATAATAGGGTAGTAGCGAAGCAGAGAATATTAACATGTGATGTTATACTTAGATTATCTTGCCTGTTGCTTATCCTGTGTATCCTATGTTCCTTATCATCATGCTTATGTCTTTATTCTGTTTAATTCATGTCATGTTGTTCTTGCTTGTTCATATGCTGAAAGTAGCTGGACTTACCAGACTTATGTCTGACCTAGTTTTGTTTTGCCTCTTTTCTTCCGTCCTCCCCTCCAGGTTCTCAGGGAGGAAACACTTCTGCTTAGCTTGGATTACTTGTTGCTTCAAGATCATCACGTATTGCTTTGGATTTAGTCTCACTTCAGCTATGGCTTGCTTTACTCTATTGGGGAATAAATCGTTGTTATTTTTATGCTTCTTTTATTCTTGGAAGTTAATAAATCAAGACAGAAGTTCTATATATTACTTTTAAGTATGATTTGAGAAAATTGTTGCAAAAGCTTGACTGAATTAAGTTGTTTATAAAATGAATTTATTTTCCGCTGCTTTATTTGTCTGTCTTGTAATTTATCTGCATCTTTTACCTGTAATGCTCCACCGAAGTAAAGGCATTCCCTTTGTGAGTGACCTTAACGGAGGCGGGGTGTTTCAGGTTATCTATGATTCGACGTTGCCAAGGGTAGCACATGGGATTTCTTTCTAATTAATTCTAATTGTAGAAGTGCAAAACAATCAACATCGTTATTGAATCTTTATATCTTTGTATAACATTTCTTGTTATATCTCTACTTTATTCCGTTCACTTTTAGTTGTGCACAGACACTTATCCTTATTGACACTAAACTACTGTTTTATTTATTTGTCTCCTCTTATTTAGTTGTGCTAGAAATTACTATAGCTCACCAGACTTTTTGTCTGACCCATTTTCTCACTTTTCTTCTTTCCTTTTCTTTTCCCCAGGCTCTCAGGGAGGAAGTGCTTAGCTTGGATTACTTTATTGAATTTTCTTGGAAGACTCTTGTAGAGATGTACTGTTTACCTTATTTTTTATCCACGGTTTGCTTGTATTTTCTTTTGGCTATTTGGGGATACTTTTGCTTTGTACTCTGGTATTTATTCTGTGATTGAGATTGAAACATGGAAACTTTATGACTCTTTGGTTTATTTTAAATAATTAAGAATGATTTGTAATTTTAACATAAATTGTCTTTTCTTCTGCTGTGAATTTATTCTTTATGTCTTGTAATATCTTAGTCTCTGTGACGTTTATTGTCTTTATTCCTACAACGGTATATATTCTTTAACGAGATTCTATATTAGGGTAGCGTTAAGGGGTGCGGGGAATAACATTTCGTATCATAGCCTAAGGTTTTCAAGATCACAAATTTTTTTGTCTTTCGAAAAAAATTTATTTTCAAAATCAAAAAATTATTTTTGAGATTAAAATATATCCCCTCTAGTGAAAGTTATAACATTCCATTGATTCCTTCAAATTCTAAATTTATATCCTATCTTTTGTGCAGCATGTCAGCAGCCCTTAATCTTTCCTGAGGGCATTACTATTCCTAGTTGGTTTCGTAGATATTTGGAAGCTTCGACGCCCATTGAGGGAAAAGAACATGCACAGGTTCTTGCACCCATTGTAGTGATTCCTCCTAACCCACCTACAGCCGCAAACTTCTCTAAGCTTTATAAGTACTTCTCTAGTTTGGGCGACAAGACTTTTTCGGGTATCGAGATGTTTGTGGAGGCACGCACCTGGATTAGAGAGATCGAGAGGATTTTTGAGTTGTTGGAACTTGAGGATGGAATGAGGGTTCGACTTGCAGCTTGGCAACTTAAGGAGGAATCTTCATTATGGTGGGAGACTTTAGAAGCTAAAAGAAGGAATATGGATTAGGCCATATTCACAAATAGGTTCGAGAGGAAGTTTTTATCACCTGCCGAAGAGGGAATGCATGTAACAACCCGCCCGGAGTGGGCCTAAATTTCGACCCAAAAAAGACCCATCAAAACATAGATCCACTCTAAACGGATCGTTAGTTCCTATAAGGAATTATATTTGCACATAATAACAGATAAACATAGCGTTGTGGAATCTCACACAGCGGAACGAAAAAGTATAATACCAAAATAAAATGTACCATATTATTAAAAGCCACAGATTCATATAACAATTGTCAAATACAATTATTCAAATGGTACATCATCTAAGTTCATAATCTAGAGTTTCCACAAGCAAAACAACAATGATAACTAATAATAGCATAATATCTCCATCACCTTCGTTAGGCTCCATCTTTGTTTCCTTTATTGAATAGCTACCCCACCTACCGACCTGTTAGATATGTTAAGGAGAGGGGATAGAACATAAAGTCTTGTGTGACTGGAAACAATATTTGCTTAAAGACCATATCCTAGATTTAACAGGTTATATATGTCAAGGTATGTCCACGAAACACACAAGCATACACATGTACAATAAGTGTTTAACCAATGAGGTGAACATCTGAATCAATCACTTTAAGACCTTCATTAGTGCATTATAGAAATCTCATATAGCGGAACGAAAAAGTATAATACCAAAATATGATGTACCATTTTATTAAAAAGCCACAGAATTCAAACACGGAATGTCAAGGTACAATTATCCCATAGGTAGATCAATAAACTCATCATTAATATTTTCCATAAGTAACACAACAATGATAACTAATAATAGCATAATATCTCCATTTTCGTCTTCAGTCTCCATCATTGTTCGTCCATTGAATCTACCCCACCTACTGACCTGTTGGATATGTTAAGGAGAGGGGTCAGAAAATAAAGTCATGTGTGACTAAAAATAGTATTTACTTAAAGACCACACCCTTGATTTAGCAGGTTATATATTTCAAGGTATGTCTACGCAACACACATTCACATGAACACAAAGTATCTAACCAGTGAAGTGGATATACGAGTCAATTGCTTAAGACCTTCATTAGTGCATTAAGGGTAAAGACCAGACGAGGTGGTCATCCTCGGTCACTTATTGCCCATATTAAAGGTGTATTCTTATGATCTCTTTATAACCCTGATGCAGACCCTAGCCCCTTAAGACCCCGTCCTAATATGTCAACGTTCTTAAGTCTATACTCTTACAGGTAATATGAGATGTAGTATTGCTAACGTTACTACTTAACTGATATTACGGTGGAACATCTATGTCGCTTAGACTTTTCTTAGATAGTCGGTGAGCATATTGCGGCCACATATCATACATAAACCAATCAAGTCCCTAGTTTAGCCCTTACAAGATTCTAGACGAAGCGGACATCTACTGTGAACTACCTTACTCCATTACCGCTATGCCTAACCACTTTTAGAGAAGGAGGACCCCATAGACTTACTTAAAATATAATAAGGGTGGATCCCATGACTTTGGTACCTATCCAAGGAGTAAACCTTTGGAGTGGATCTTAGTCCTACCACTTAAGACCCAAACTAGATAAGAAGACAGCCAGCCACTTAAGACCTTCCCAAGGCCTAGTTAACCTGCCTATTCTCACACATGATAGGTTTATATATATACATTAGACCTCTCACGTTA
This sequence comes from Allium sativum, assembly GCA_030737875.1. Classification (NCBI taxonomy): domain Eukaryota; kingdom Viridiplantae; phylum Streptophyta; class Magnoliopsida; order Asparagales; family Amaryllidaceae; genus Allium; species Allium sativum. The sequence continues at coordinate 534,759,019 of CM060915.1, forward strand.
AACCGTATACCTGTAGATGCTGGATATGTCGGGCGGTTCCGGACAGGCTTCTACTACAAGTGGGTTTAACCTCGTGTCATATTGTACTTGATTTAAATGGCCCATGGCAAATAGACCTCTCACATTAGTCGGACCCATTTGTGGTTGCTGGATTTGCCAGTCGGTTTCCGGCATGCTTTTACCACCAATGGCAACTAACCTTGTGTCTGTGTGTCACTATTTAATATATATACAAGCCATTCTACACGCACATATAAGCAATCAATATATGGGGACATTTCAAATTCAAATCTTATCCTAATCGCATTAATACGTCATTATTACACTAATTTCGTTCATTACTCTATATAAGTAAATTATTTAGTACATATAAACAACGTTAGTTTTCATATGAACGAGAGAACGTTTTAACGAGGTAAAATTGTCAAGTTGTTCTAAGTTTATGGCATACATGTAAATTTCCACATTTGACAGCTACATTCTAGCATAATGGCATAATTGCATAATAACGGATAGCAGTAATGGAAAATAGAACATACATACAATTACAACTTGCATCCTAGGCTTACTGGAATAATTATAGTAATGAACCAAGAATACGGTGTAATTTCATATATACATGTATACATATATATATATATATACACATATACCTTTATTTTTCTAATTTACCCCTTTTTCATATTGTACATAAAATCATTCATATTTGATTGGCTTCAAATCTGAATACGTTCAGATTGTCTAATTAGAATAAAACCCAAACCTATTCAAGTAATGAATCAAATCAAATCTAAACCTTTTTAAATTAAAAAAAGATTTAGACAAAAAAGATAAATCACATAAAATGAAAGTACATCGCTCAATTGTTCTCAATTCTCTACTAAAACCAAATTCATAAACCCAATATAAATTGACAATTCTTGCGAAACACATAAAAATAGATGATTTTGTGGTTTTGCAGTTTAATATTGTCATTATACCAAATCCTCTTAGGCATACAAATCCATATAATAATCTACAAATGTAGAATATGCCTAAGAAAATAATAATCTCACTCATAGTGATTGGAAAGGTCGTAGATCTGACGTTGTTGTGCCTATTTGATGTAAACTCCAACTCTAGAGATCTATATACATAAGAATAAATTGATTAAAATTCTTATATATATACTTCATGTGATTCTAAGTATATATGCTAATCTAAATTCCATAAGAAATGATTAGAGAAAGAAGAATAGATTTGTAGAAGAAGATGAAAACCTATTTTGGAATCAATGGCGATAGAGTGGAGGCACAATAGGGAGAATGGCTAGGGTTTAGGTATGGGTTTAGGGTTCTATTTATAGTTGCTTGTGTATGCCAGAACCGTAGGATTATTAAGATCTAATCCTAGCTGTCCATTTATATAAATTAGCCCCTAAAACCTAACTAAACCCAACCTGATTGGGCATTTCAGCAGCCAAGCGGTCGACACCCCTCATAGAGAGGAGGTCGACCTATTGGTCACTGAATTGCCCAATGAGCGTATGTGGGTCTGGAGATATTAATTATATATAATGTTAACTCAGTCGGGTTATTTGTTTCCTTACATATATTATTTTTGTACCTACATTCTTATCTTCTCATTTGGAATTCAAATCCATCCAATTTATTTTATTTCTTAGATATATATTATTTATTTAACCACACATATATATGCGTTCACCGTCTAATTTCATTTGATTGTAATATCTTCGTACTAGCACCGTTTTCAACATATTATATTTGAAAACAAATCAGAATTTCGCCACAAATCCAAATAAAAGATTTTGGTAACCAAATTCTTAATGCTGCAAAATTTATTTTTTCATCATGTTTATATTTTATTATTTAATAGCCCATTTCCATTAATTATTAATATTTATATATTTAGGTATATTTTACGGTGTGTTACATTCTCGTCCTGAAATCTATTTGAAGGAGCGAAAAACACAAATCGCTCTAAACATCCATGTTGTACATTAATGTTGCATTTTAATTCATCTATAAACATTCATGACTCGTAGTGATTATGAACTGCAGACTTGCTAAAGTGAGCTCAATCCTAGCTATATGTGTAATAAATGATGCACTATGTATGCCAAACAACCTAATATGCACACACACACACACACACACACACACACACACACATATATATATGTATATAATGCGCTGTGCAATTGTGTTGCATCCATTTCCTAACATCCAATCTAGCAACCACAATGCATCCATAAACGTAATTTAGAGGAAAAATTACCCAAGAAAAGCTCTGGGTGAGTCTGTCTCATTTTATCCTCAGTCTCATATGTGCTTTCCATAGAATCATTCCCCAATTGTACTCGAACGAGGCAAAAAGTTTTGTTGTGGAGTCTCTTGATTCCATGCTCTACAATATTTGTAATGGCACAGGGCATCCTGTACTTAACTCGAATTTTCCTATGTCCCCGTATATCATCAAGCTCGAGTCTGATAATAGAATCATGAAGGCATTTCCTCAGATGAGATACACGGAAAACATTATGGATTCCCGATAGACGTTCTGGGAGATCCACTCGATAAGCCAAAAATCCTATCTTCTCGATAACGCAAAAAGGCCTAATAAATCTGGGAGCCAACTTCCCAGTTTTTCCAAACCGAACAGCCATTTTGAGAGGGGATAACTTAATGAATGCCAAATTTCCAACATTGAACTCAAGTTCCCTCCTTCGTTTATCCGCATACGATTTCTGATGGTTTTGTGTTGCTTTCATCCTCTGCCTAATCAAGGAAATCTTCTCCATGGAATCACAGACGAAGTTTGGGCCGAGTAGAACCTTGTCGGTAGTTTCCCACTAACAAGTTGGCGATTTGCATGGCCTTTCGTAAAGCGCTTCAAAAGGGGACATACCAATCATTGCTTGAAAACTATTGTTGTATGTGAACTCTACAAGCGGTAGGTGATGCTCCCAAACTCTTTTGAAGTTGATGATGCAAGCTCAGAGAAAGTCCTCCAATATTTGATTCATTCTTTCCGCCTGGCCATCAGTTTGCGGGTGATAGGCTATACTTAAATTGAGGGTCGTTCCCAGTACTGCTTGTAAGATTCTTCAAAATTCACTTGTGAACAAGGGGTCTCTATCACTCACTATACTGGATGGGATACCATGTAATCTTGCTATTTATTTGACATATAATTGGGCTAGTGAGGCAGCGGTCCTAGTCTTCTTGATTGATATAATATGGGCCCTCTTGGTTAAATGATCTGCCACAACCCAAATAGCCTCATTTCCCTTTTGGCTTCTACGAAGCCTATCCACAAAATCCATGGAAATATGTTCCCACTTCCACATGGGAATTTCTAACGGTAATAGTAATCCTCCGGGCTTTTTTGTCTCCGCTTTTACTTTCTGGTACGTTAAACAGTTAGTTATGAACTCGGCTACATCTCTTTTCATCCCTTCCCAATGTATATTGCTCTTCATATCTTTATACATTTTATCCCCACCAGGGTGTGTGTGGTTATCTTTGATGTATGGCACTCCTCTAGAATTACTTTCCTCAACCCTTCATCTTTAAGGACATAAAGTCGTTCATCCCTAAGTAAACTTCCATCATCGCCTAACAAATATCTAACCGAATGGGGAATGGTCTACTTCTTTCCCACTTTCTCTTTCAAGCTTCTTATTTCTACTCAAGATCTTACGTACTTCGAATCCTCTCTGTTAGAGTAGGTCTAATAATCATAGCTCCAAGCCATTATAAGTCACAGGCGAGGGTTGCAAATTAAAATTAGAGAGAAACTCTAATTGTTTCCATTCTGAGATTGCATTCAAGGATGCATGTTTCCTACTTAACGCATCACCATGACATTCCCTTTAACCGGGGTATACTGGATCATGAAATCAAATGAGGCAATATATTCCATCCACCGTTGTTGTATCAACTTTAGGTCACATTGAGAAAATAAATATTTTAGGGATTTACGGTTGGTAAAAAGTTCAAATCTCTCCCCTAAAAGATAATGCCTCCAAATTTTCAAGGCAAACACTACTGCGACTAACTCAAGGTCATGAACTGGGTATCTCTTCTCGGGGTCCTTGACTTGTCTAATAGCGTAAGCAATAACCCTGCCTTCTTGTATAAGAACCGCTCCTAAATCAGTTCCGCACGCATCAAGGTAAACTATAAACAATTTCGAACCATCGAGTATAATAAGAACAGTCACACTAGTTAATACTTCCTTTAATTTCTTGAAAGCCACATCACAATTATTACTTCAAGAAAATACCAAAATCTTCTTTTTCGGTTGGGTTAAAGGAGTAGCAATCTTTGCGAAGTTTTTAATGAATTCCGATAATACTTGGCCAATCCAAGGAAGCTCTTCACTTCTGTAGCATTTCGTGGTATCCTCCATTCCTTAGTTGCCTCGATCTTCGCGGGGTCTACTGCTAAGCCTTTGCTTGACACAATATGTCCCAAAAATCTAACTTCTTCCCTCCAGAAATGGCATTTCGAGAATTTCTCTTTCAATTGGTTCTTTCTTAATATCCCTAGAACATGTCTTAAGTGACTTTCATGCTCTTTATAGTCCTTTGAAAATATAAGGATATCATCTACGAAGACTAACACAATCTTATTTAGAATGCCCTTAAATACTCTACTCATGAGGTCAACAAAGAAGGCGGGTGCATTCGCCATTCCGAATGGCATAACTTCCCATTAGAACAATCCATTTGGCATCCTAAGCACAGTTTTATACTTAATGTCCTCTGAAATTCTCAACTGGTGAAATCTAGTCGCAAGGTCTAATCCGGAAAATACTCGGGCTCCTCCCAAGTGGTCAAAAAGATCATCAATTCTAGGTATGTGGTACCTATTCTTCTTGGTCAACTTATTAAGCTCGTTATAATCCACACAATGTATTAGAGATTCGTCTGCTTCGGTGGCAAACACAATAGGTGCACCCCATTTAGAGGTACTTCGCCAAATGAAGCTTTTTTGTAGTAACTCTGGAATCTTCTTATCCAATTCCCTTCTTTCTTTAGGCGCCATATGTCTCAAGGGTAAAGCTACGGGTCTAGCATCCTTATCTAGGTCAATACGAAAAGAGATTTTTCTATAGGGTGGAAGTCCCGTAACCTCCTCAAAGACATCCAATAACTCATATGCTATAGGGACCAAAGATGGTCCTTCTGAACTAGGAGATAAGGAATATAACAAGGCTTTATCCTTGTTCCTAACATTACAAGGAATACTCATACTATGTTCTCCTCGACTCCTAAGACGAACGATTCTCTTGTCATAATCTAGGATGGCCCCATAAAATGATAGTTAATCCATACCTAGGATAAGGTCATACCCCATAAAATCCAACACATACGCTTCGTAGAGGATTCGACATTGTTGGTCTCCAATACTAGTTTTTTGAAAAACAACTCAAGATACTTACCTCCTTCGATAGGGTTGACCACCTCTATCGGATTACTAGAAATAGATAAGGGAAGGTTCAACATATTTACTAGCCTCTTAGAGATAAAAGAATGGGTCACTCCGAAATTGAATAAGGTGTTTACAGAAATTCATAAAATAGAAGTCATACCTTCCAGTGTAGGTTGGCTTTGGTCTCTTGGGGGTCATCTTTGTATTGGTGTCGCCTCTATTGCATAATTCTGGCCACTTCGGATAACTTTAGGCTTTGGGCAGTCCTTAGACATATGTCCTTCCTCATGACAGTTGAAACACTTTCCTTTAAATTCTTTATTTGCCAAAAAGTCCTATAATCCTTAGTCTCACGGACCTTGCGGTTGCACCTCGTACATGTCTTAACTTCCTTTTTGAATTTCCCTCATTTCTTCTTGTTCTTGCACCACTCCTTCTTTTTATTTTTATTAGAACTTCCTTCTCCCTTCTCTTCATCGTTATTCTCTATAGACCCTTCAATGTGCATAGAATAGCTGTCTTCACTAAGGTTTCGAAGGTTGCTCCGAACGTTGCTTGTGCTAGCAAAATCTCCTTCAATAGGGAGTTCAACCCCTTAACAAATCTCAAGGCTTTATTCATTAGGGTATCCACTGAACCCCTACCAAACTTACTCAATTCGATGAACTTGACCACGTACTCTTGGAGGCTTGAATTTCCTTGCTTGAGATGGATAAACTTTACTAACTGGATCCTCATCTCAGTTTTTGGCGAAAACTTTGCTTCGAAGCGGGCTTTAATTCGGACCATGTTAATATCCGGCCCTCGTTTTCCCCAGATACTAAGTTCCACCATTCAAGGGCCTCCTCCTTCAAGTGATAGGCCGCAATTCTCCTTTTTACTTCATCTGGCCATCCAGTAGCTTCGAAAATTCTTTCGTAGTCCGTTATACAAGATTGGGCGCTAGTAAAACCCTCATTTCTGGAGAATGATTTCCCACTAAGGTTTGTGAAGCTCTTACAAAATTGAGAAAAATCAAAGGCTACCTCAGCGGTAGAAGCTGCAGGCACCGCTGGGGCAGGATTAGCAACAAGGACCTGTTCCACTGTACAAAGATACTCTGGAAAATACTGAGGCCGTGCCTGGTTTCCCTGTTCGGAAGGATGATCAACCATTCTATTATCTGAAAGAAAAGGAAGAACCCTTCAGTGGATACTCCTGAGATAGTATTTAAGATGAAAATGGGAAGAAAACGATAAAGCGACCTAGTATAGATGCATATGTTTTTTGAGGTAGGTGTATATCTTATATATATAGTTTGAAAACCTTTTTCAAAATATAAATACGTCTCTCATACGTATAATTTCCTTATAATCGAGTAACCTATGCTCTAATACCAAATGTAACAACCCGCTCGAAATGTGCCTAAATTTCGACCCAGAAAAGGTCCATCGAAACTTAGAGCTATTCTAAATGGGTCGTTAGTTCCTGTAAGGAATTGCAATTACACAGAATAATATATAGACATTGCGTTATGGAAATCTCACATAGCGGAACGAGAAAGTATAATACCAAAATATGATGTACCATTTTATTAAAAAGCCACAAAATTCAAACACAGATTGTCAAGGCACAATTATCCCATAAGGTACGTCAATAAACTCATCATTAAAAGTTTCCATAAGCAATACAGTAGTGATAACTATTAATAGCATAATATCTCCATTTTCGTCTTTAGTCTCCATCATTGCTTCGTCCATTGAATCTACGACTACTAACCTGTTGGATATGTTAAGGATAGGGGTCATAACATAAAGTCCTGTGTGACTGAAAATAGTGTTTACTTAAAAACATACCCTAGATTTAGCAGGTTATATATTTCAAGGTATGTCTACGCAACAAACAAACATTCACATGAACACCAAGTATCTAACTAATGAGGTAGATATCTGAGTCAATCGCTTAAGACCTTCATTAGTGCATTAGGGTAAAGACACAACAAGGTGGGAATCCTCGGTCACTTATGGCCCTTATTAAAGGTGGATTCTTATGATCTCTTTATAACCCTAACGCAGACCCTAGCCCCTTAAGACCCCGTCCTAATACGTCAACGTTCTTAAGTTTATACTCTCACAAATAATATGTGAAGTAGTATTACAAACTTTACTACTTAATTGATATTACGGTATAACACCTATGTCGCTTAAGACTTCCCTTAGACAGTTGGTGAGCATGCTACGGCCACATATCATATATAAACCAATCATGTCCCTAGTTTAGCCCTTACAATCTTCTAGACGAAGCGGGCATCCACTGTGAACTACCCTACTCCGTTACCGCTATGCCTAACCACTTTAAGAGAAGGAGGACTCATAGACATACTTAAAATCTAATAAGGGTGGGTCCCATGACTTTGGTACCTGTCCAAGGAATAAACCTTCGGAGAGGATCCTAGTCCTAACCACTTAAGACCCAAGCTAGATAAGAAGACGGTCAGCCACATAAGAGCTTTCCAAGGCGTAGTAAATTTGTCTATTCTCACACATGATAGGTTTATACACACACACACACACAACAGTAAGCTGTATACTTGTAGATGTTGGATATGCCGGGCGGTTCTGTGCAGACTTCTACTACAAGTGGGTTTAACCTCGTATCATAGTATACTAGATTTTAATTGTCCATGACACCCAAACCTCTCACATTAGTCAGACCCAATTGTGGTTGCTAGATTTGTTGGTTGGTTCAGGGCAGGCTTCTACCACAAATGACAACTAACCTCGTGCCTGTGTGTCACTATTTAATATATATATATATATATATATACATATAAGCCATTTTATACGCATACACAAGCAATCAATATATGGGGACATTTCAAATTCTAATCTTATCCTAATCGCATTTATACATAATTATTACGCTAATTTCGTTAATTACGTTATATGTGTAAAATATTTAGTACGTATAAATAACGTTAGTTTTCATATGAACGAGAGAAAGTTTTAACAAGGTAAAATTGTCAGCTTGTTCTAAATTTAAGGCATACAAGTTAATTTGCACATTTGACTGCTGCATTCAAGGAATAATGGCATAATAACAAATAGCAGTAATGGAAAATACAACATACATACAATTACAACTTGCATCCTACGCTTATTGGAATAATTATAGTAATGAACCAAGAATATGGTGTAATTTTACAAACACACACACACACACACACACACACACACATATATATATATATATACACACACATAGACCTTTATTTATCTAATTTACCCCTTTTCATATTGCACGTAAAAACATTCATATTTGATTGGCTTCAAATCCGGATACGTTCGGATTGTCTAATTACAATAGAACCCAAACCTATTCAAATAATGAATCAAATCAAATCTAAACCTTTTTAGGTTACAAACAAATATTTAGACAAAAAAGATAAATCACATAAAATAAAAGTATATTACTCAATTGTTCTCAATTCGCTACTAAAACCAAATCCATAAACCTAATATAAATTGACAATTCTTGCGAAATACATAAAAATAGAGGATTTGGGGTTTTTACATTTTAATATTGTCGTTATACCAAATCCTTTTAGGCATAAAAATCCATATGATAATCTACAAATGTAGAATATTCCTAAGAAAATACTACTTCCACTCACATTGATTGGAAATATCATAGATCTGACATTGTTGTGCCTATTTGATGTAAAATCCAACTCTAGATATTTATATACATAAGAATCAATGGAATAACATTCTTATAGGTATATATATTTCATGTGATTCCAAGTATATATTCTAATCTAAATTATTTCATGTGATTCCAAGTATATATTCTAATCTAAATTCTATAAGAAAATATTAGAGAGGGAAATAGATTTGTAAAAGAAGATGAAAACTAATTTCTGGAATCAACGGGGGGAAGTGGAGGCACAATAGAGAGAATGGCTAGGGTTTATGTATGGGATCTAGGGGTCTATCTATAGTTTCTTGTGTAAGCCAAAACCGTAGGATTATTAAGATCTAATCCCACTTGTCTATTTTTATAAATTAGCCCCAAAAACCTAACCAAATCCTGCCTTATTGGGCATTTCAGCCGCCAAGCGGTTGACGGGCGGTCGATAGCCCTCTTAGAGGCGAGGTCGACTTGTTGGTCGTTGAATCGCCCAATGAGCGTATGTGGGGCTTGGAGATATTGATTATATATAACGTTAATTCAATCATGTTATTTATTTCTTTATGTACATTATTTTTGTCCCCTCGTTCTTATCTTCTCATTTGAAATTCAAATCCATCCAATTTATTTTATTTCTTGGATATATATATATATATATATATATATATATAATTTATTTAACCACACATGTATATATATGTATATATGTGTTCACCGTCTAATTACATTTAATTGTAATTTCTTCATACTGGCACCGTTTTCAACATATTATATATGAAAACGAATCAGAATCTTGCCACAAATCCAAATAAAAGATCTTTGTAGCTAAATTCTTAATGCTGAAAATTTTCATTTTCTAGTCTGTTTATATTTTATTAGTTAATTGCCCATTTCCATTAATTATTAATATTTATATATTTAGGTATATTTTACGGGGTGTTACAACATCCATGTTGTACACTCGTATTATTTTTAATTCATCCATAAACATCCATGACTCGTAGTGATTATAAACTGCAAACTTACTAAAGTGAGCTCAAATCATAGCGTGCATGTGAAATAAGTGATGTAGTATGTATGCAAAACATCATAATATGCATATATTTCTATATGAATGCGCTGAGCAATTGTGTTGCATCCATTTCCTAACATCCAATCTAGCAACTATAATGCATCCATAAACGTAATTTAAAGGAAAATTTACCCGAGAAAAGCTTTGGTTGGGTTGTCTCATCTTATCCCCAGTCTCCCATATGCTTTTCGTAGGATCATTTCCCCATTGTACTCGGACAAGGCGAACGGTTTTGTTGCGGAGTCTCTTAATTCTGTGCTCTATAATTTATGCAATGACATGGGGCGCCCTGAACTCTAACTCGAGTTTCCCTGTGTCCCCAATTTCATCAAGCTCGAGTCTGATAGCAGAATCATGAAATCATTTCCTCAGATGCGACACATGAAAAACGTTATGGATTTTTGATAGGCGTTTTGGGAGATCCACTCGATAGGCCAAAGATCCTATCCTCTCGATAATGCGAAAAGGCCCAATAATCTGAGAGTCAACTTCCCAGTCTTTCCAAACCAAACAGTCTTCTTGAGAGGGGATACCTTTATGAATACCAAGTCTCCAATATCGAACTTAAGTTCCCTCCTTCTCTTATCAGCATATGATTTCTGATGGTCTTGGGTTTCCTTCATCCTATGCCTAAGCAAAGAAATCTGCTCCGTGGAATCACGGACAGAGTCTGGTCTGAGTAGAACCTTATCGGTAGTTTCCCACCAACAAGTTGGCGATTTGCATGGCCTCCTGTCTTCAAAAGGGGCCATACCAATCGTTGCTTGGAAATTATTGTTATAAGTAAACTCCACAAGTCGTAGGTGTTGCTCCCAAACTCCTCCATAGTCGATAATGCAAGCTCTGAGCAAGTCTTCTAAGATCTAATTTACTCTTTCTGTCGAGCCATTAGTTTGCGGGTGATAAGCTGTATTTTACTTGAGGGTCGTTACCAATGTTTCTTGTAAACTTCTCCAAAATTCGCTCGTGAATAAGGGATCCCTATCACTCGCTAAACTACATGGGATACCAAGTAGTCTAACTACCTCTCTGATATACAACTAGGACAATGAAGCTGCATTCTTATTCTTCTTGATTGGTATAAAGTGAGCACTCTTGGTCAAACAGTCTACCATAACCCAAATAGCCTCATTTCCCTTCTGAATTCTTGGAAGCCCATCCACAAAATCCATGGAAATATGTTCCCACTTCCACATGGGAATTTCTAAGGGTAACGGTAATCCTCCGGATTTTCCTTGCTCCGGTTTTGCTTTTTGGCATGTTAAACACTTGGCTACAAACTCAGCTACCTCCCTTTTCATCCCTTCCCAACGAAGATTCTTCTTCGTATCTTTATACATTTTATCTCCACCGGGGTGTATAGTCATCCTCGACCTATGGCATTCCTTTAAAATTTCCTTTCTTGACTCTTTATCCTTAGGGACACAAAATTGTCTGTCCCTAAGCAAACTTCCGTCGTCATTTAATGAATATCTAACTGAATAAGGAAAGGTCTCCTTCTTCCCTACTTTCCATTTCAAGTTCATTATTTCTTCGTCAAGATCTTGTATACTCTGAATCCTTTCTCTTATAGTGGGTCTAAAAAGAATGACTCCAAGAAAACTATTAGAAGCTACTGGTGGGGGTTGCAAGTTAAAGTTAGAAAGAAACTCCAATTGTTTCCATTCCAAAATTGCATTCGAAGATGCATGCTTCCTACTCAACGTATCCGCTACGATGTTCCCCTTCCCTGGGGTATATTGGATCATAAAATCAAAAGAGGTAATGTACTTCGTCCATCGTTGTTGTCTCAAGTTCAGGTCATGTTGATAGAATAAATACCTTAGGGATTTATGGTCAGTAAAAAGTTCAAACTTCTCCCCTAAAAGAAAATGCCTCCACATCTTTAAAGCGAATACTACAATGGCTAGTTCTAGGTCATGAATTGGGTACCTTTCCTCGGGGTCCTTGAGTTGTCCACTAGCATAAGCGACAACTCTTCTTTCTTGCATAAGAATCGCTCCTAAACTGGTTCCACATGCGTTAGTGTAAATAGTGAACATCTTTGAGCCATCGGTTATAATAAGAAATGACGCACTAGTCAAGCTACATCACACTTATTACTCCAAGAAAATAACAAGTTCTTCTTCGTTAGTTGAGTTAATGGAGTAGCAAATTTTGCGAAGCCTTTAATGAACTTCCTGTAATATCTGGCTAAACCAAGGAAGCTTCTCAACTCCGTAGCATTTCAAGGTATTCTGTATTCCTTAATTGCCTCGACCTTCACGCGGTCGACTGCCAAGCCTTTGCTTGACACGATATGTCCCAAAAATTTAACTTCTTCCTTCCAGAAATGGCATTTCGAGAATTTTTCTTTCAAGTAATTCTCTCTTAATATCCATAGGACCTGCCTTAAGTGACTTTCATGCTCTTTATGGTCCTTTGAAGATATAAGGATATCATCTACGAAAACTACCACAAACTTATTCAAAATGCCCTTAAACAGTCTACTCATGAGGTCAACAAAGAAAGCGGGTGCATTCATCAATCCGAAGGGCATCACTTCCCATTGGAACAATCCATCCAGCGTCCTAAACGCGTTTTTATCCTTACTATCTTCCGAAATTCTCAATTGGTGAAATCCAGTTGCAAGGTCTAATTGGGAAAATACTCGAGCTTATGCCAAGTGGTCACATAGATCATCAATTCTATGTAAGGGTAACCTATTCTTTTTGGTTAGCTTATTAAGCTCCCTATAATCCGCACAAAGCATTAAAGATCCATCTGCTTTGGTGCCAAATACAACAGGTGCACCACATTCAGAGGTACTTCTTCGAATGAAACCTTTCTAAAGTAATTTCGAAATTTGCTTATCCAATTCTCTCCTTTCTTTAGGTACCATATGCCTTAAAGGTAAAGCTACTGATCTGGCGTCCTTCTCTAGGTCAATACGAAAAGAGATTTCTCTATGGGGTGGATGTCCCGTGACTTCCTCAAAGACATCCAAGAACTCACATATTATAGGGACCGAAGATGGTCCTTCTGAACTAAGAGATAAGGTATATAATAAGGCTTTATCCTTGTTTCTAATGTCACAAGGAATTTTCAGGCTACGTCCTCCTCGGCTTCTAAGATGAACAATTCTCTTATCGTAGTATAGGACGACCCCATAAAATGATAGCCAATCCATACCTAGGATAAGTTCATACCCCCATAAAATCCAACGCATATGCTTCGTAAAGGAATTTGACGTCATCGATATCCAATACTAGGTCTTTACAGATCAACCCGAGATATTTAATTCCTCCGATAGGGTTGGCCACCTCTATCGGATTACTAGAGATAGATAAGGGAAGGTTCAACAAATTAACTAACCTCTTAGAAATAAAAGAATGGGTCGCTCCCGAATCAAACAAGGTGTATATTAAAATTCCTAAAATAGAAGTTATACCTTCACGTGTGGGTTGACCTTGATCTCTTGGGGGTCGGCTCTGTATCGGTGCTGCCTCTAGTGCATAATTTTGACCGCTCCGAATGAGCTTAGGTTTTGTGAACTCTCTAGATATGTGTCCCTCCTCATGGCAATTGTAGCACTTTCCCTTGAACTTGTTCTTTGCCAAAGCAGTCCTGCAATCCTTGGCATCATGGCCCTTATGGTTGCACCTCATACAAGTCTTAGCTTCCTTCATAAATTTACCCCCTTTCTTCTTATTCTTTTACGACTCTTTCTTCTTATTCAACTATGACTAGAAATTTCTTCTCCTTTCTCGCGATTCTTATTCTCCTTAGATCCTTCAGTTGTGCACAAAATGGCCGTCACCACTAAAGTTTCAAAGGTTGCTCTGAATGTTACTTGTGCTAACAAAGTGTCCTTTAATGGGGGTTCAACCCCTTAACAAGCCTTAAGGCTTTACTTATTGGGGTATCTAGCAAACCCCTACCAAACTTACATAACTCAGTGAATTTAGCCACATACTCTTGTAGACTCAAACTTCCTTGCTTGAGATGGATAAACTTCTCAAACTGGATCGTCATCTTAGCTTTTAGTAGAAACTTCGCTTCAAAGCGGGTCTTGAATTTTTCCGATGTAAATACTTGGCCTTCGTTTTCTCTTGATACTAGGTTCCAACATTCAAGGGCTTCTCCTTTTAGGTGTCAGGCCACAATCCTCCTTTTAACTTCATCTGACCATCCAGTGCTTCAAAAATCCTTTCACAGTCCATTATCCAAGCTTGAACACTAACAAAACTTTTCGTTCCTAAGAACGTTTTTCCACCAAGGTTTACGAAGCTTTTTCAGAATCGAAAAAAATGAAAGGTTACTACCTCAACGGCAGGAGCTGCAGATATCTCTGGGGCGGGATCACAACAGGGACCTACTCCACGGTGCAGAGGTACCGTTGAAACTATTATGGCAAATACCAGGGTCTTGCATGATTTCCCTATTTGGAAGGATTATCAATCATTCTACTATCTGAAAAAGAAAAGGAAGAATCCTTCTACGGAAATTTCTGAGATAGTATTTAAGCTGAAAAGGAAAGAAAACGATAAAGTTTCCTAGTATAGTTGCATATGCTTAATGGGGTTGAACGATAAAGTTTACTAGTATAGTTTGAAACCCTTTTTCAAAATACAAATATGTCTCTCATATGTATAATTCCCCTAAAATCGGGTAACCTATGCTCTGATACCAAATGTAACAACCCGCACGTAGTGAGCCTAAATTTTGACCCAGAAAAGACCCATCGAAACTTAAAGCCACTCTAAAAGGATCGTTGATTCCTGTATGGAATTACATTTGCATAGAATAACAGATAAACATAGCGTTATGGAATATCACATAGCAGAATGAAAAAGTATAATACCAAAATAAGATGTACCATATTATTAAAAGCCACATATTCAGATATATAACAATTGTCAAATACAATTATTCAAACGGTACATCATCATGGTTCATAATCTAGAGTTTCCATAAGCAAAACAACAACGATAACTAATAATATCTCCATCACCTTCGTCAAGCTCCATCTTCGTTTTCTTTATTGAATAGCTACCTCACCTACTGACCTGTTAGATAGGTTAAGGAGAGGGGTCAGAACATAAAGTCCTGTGTGATTGGAAATAATATTTGCTTAAAGTCCATACCCTAGATTTAGCAGGTTATATATGTCAAGGTATGTCTATGAAACACACAAGCACACACATATACATTCCCGGTCACTTAAGGCCCATTTTAACATATTTATATATCTCATGATCTCTTATGACGATAAGGCAGACCCTAGCCACTTAATACCCCGTCCTAATATGTCAACATTCTTAAGTATATATTCTTACAAGTAATATGAGAAGTAGTAACTCGCTGCTTAGTACCGGTTTAAGGTAGGCCCGCATATAGCCATTTAAGACCCCTCCGGTAGACGCCTCATGTTACTACTTAATTGATATTATAGTAGAACACATATGTCGCTTAAAACTTCCCTTAGATAGTTAGTGAATCAAATAGCATGCTACGTCCAACGTATGCCAACTCTGTCCTTAAGTTGGCCCTCACAAAGCTCTTAGTGGAAGTGGACATTTCAATAAACTACCCTACTCCATTATTGTCATGTCCGAACCACTTTCAGAGAAAGAGGACCCATAGACCTACTTCGAATCTAATAAGGGGGGTCCCATGAATTAGGCCCACATCCAAGGAATAAAACTTCGGAATGGTCATAGTCCTAACCACTTAAGACCCCAACTAGATAAGAAGAGAGTCAACCACTTAAGACCTTCTAAAGGCGTAGTAAACCTACCTATTTACACACATAATAGGTATATATACACACTAGACCTCACACATTAAATCGTCTACCTGTAGATGTTGGATATGCCGGGCGGTTCCAGGTAGACTTCTACTACAAGTGGGTTTAACCTTAGGTCGTACTGTACTAATTTAAATGGCCCATGACACCTAGACCTCTCACATTGGCCAAACTCACTTGTGATTGCTGGATTTGCCGGTTGGTTTCGCTAGACTTCTACCACAAATGATGACTAACCTCGTGTCTATGTGTCATTATTTAATATATATATATATATACATATAAGCCATTTTATACACACACAAAAAACAATTTATATGGGGTCATTTTAAATTCTAATCTTATCCTAATCGCATTTACTACATCTATATGCTAATTACGTCAATTACGCTATATAAGTAGAATATTTAATATGTATGAATAACGCTAATTTTAATATGAACAGGGGAATTTTTTAACGATGTAAATTGTCAATTTGGTCTATATTGAATTCATATAAGTTAATTCCCACATCAGACTGCTAAATACATGGCATAATTAAAGATAAAAGTAGTGGGAAAAACACAACATAACAATCAAAACTTGAATCCTAGGCTTGTTAGAATAATTCAATCAACGAATCAACAACATGGTGTAAATTTCCATCATATATACATAAATAAATAAATAAATAAATATATATATACATAGACTTTTATTTATCTAGTTTACCCTTTCTTATGTTATACATAAAAACATTGATAATTGATTTGTTTAAAATCTAAATATGTTCGAATTATCCATTTAGAATGGAAACTCAAACTATTCAAATGATAAAACCAAGTCAAATTCGAACCTTTTTACATTACAAACACTTTAAGATAAAAAGGATAAATCAAATAAAAGCAAATCACCCAAAATATTCTTCACCCATAACCCAAACAAATTCATAAACCCAATATCTATTAACAATTCTTGCGAAACATATATAAAAATAGGAGATCCAGGGGTTTTATAGTTTGATATTATCGCTAATCCAAATCTCCCTAGGCATACTAATTCATACAAAAATCTACAAATGTAGAATATGCCTAAACAATTACTATTTTCACTCATAGTAATTTGACTGTATGGAAATATCATGGATTTGACGATGTTTGTCTATTTGATGCGAACTCCAATCCCTAGAAATATATATATATATAAGAATTTAATAGTTAGAATTCTAACATATATAAATCTTATGATTCCAGATTTAAATTTTATTCAAATCCTATAAGAAAATAGGGATTAGAAATGGATTTTAAGAGAAGAAGAAAACCTATTATGAATTCCTCTGGAATCAATGGCAGAGTGGAAGCAGGGAAAGAGAAGGAGGCTAGGTTTAGGTCTGAAGTCTAGGGTGTTATTTAAAGGTGTGTGTGTAAATAAAAGTCATAGGATTATTAAGAATTAATCCTGGCTATCCAAATTTATAAATTAACACCAAAACATGACCCGAACAAAGCCTAACTAGGCATTGGCCAGGCTAAGTGGTCGACCCCTTGGTCGTCGTTTTTCCCAGTGAACATATGTGGGGCAGTGAAGATTTTTATTATATAATGTTTATTAATTTCATTTCTTTCTTTCCTTTTAAATGTTATTCTTGTCCCTTGCTACATACTTATATATACACACAAATTCAAATTGGATGGAATATTCCAATCACTTATTTATTAGCCATATATTAATAATATTATAATTTGAATTTCAAACTGTGTTACATATATATTTGATGTACATTTTATTTTAAGTGTAATTCTTTCATACGGGCTCGGATTCTGACATATTATACATGAAAAATGATCAGAATTTCGTCACGAATACAACTATGGTATTTTTGTGGCTAAATTCTTGATGCTACAAAAAATTCCATTTTTCAGCCTGTTAATATTTTGTTAATTTGTTTTAGGTATATTTTTACGGGGTGTTACGATGCAACTAGAACAGTTTTTGAATTTGAAGTAAGGAGATATGTCAATAAAGGAATATATCAGTAGGTTTAACAAGTTATCAAGGTTTGGCATGGACTTGGTTAATACTGCTCATAAGAAGGTTGTCCGATTTGTGAGAGGGTTGAATTAACCTCTCCAAGGCTTGGTTATAACTTACATTCCTATGAGAGCAACATATGAGGCTTTGATGCATGAGGATAAGAAAAAAGAAGTTAAAAAGAGAATAGTGAGGCTCCAAAGTTCTCGGGGTCTAAGAAAAAGTTTTGGAATAAGAAAGACAAGAAGAACCCGGATGGAATTCCACAGAAAGGACTAACCAAGGCTAAGATCAAATATCATGGGTGTAGGATGCTAGGTCATCTCATCAAGAACCATAGGAGGCTTAAAGAAAAGTGCTATAGTTATGGGTAGCCGGGCATGTGAGTAGGGCATGTACTCAAAAGACTCGATAGATTGCTAGTACAGTAGTACCGCCAGCTTAGGCACATGTATTGGAGGCGGCACCGACCATCAGTGGTCGTGATAGAGGAAGAAAAGTCCTTGTTGAAGGTTTGATCTCTACCTCTGATTTTTCCTATTCGTACTCTTTTCGATTCGATAACTTCTCATTCGTTTATTTCCAATACTTTGGTTCATTGCTTGCACTTAAAAATCTCATTTATTACCGATCTCGTAGTAGTCTCAAACCCTGTAGATTGTTCGGCACGCTAGTCTATGATCTTTTATAGGTTTGAAAATTTCCATTTAGGCATAGAATTTGATTGTGGTACCAATGTGTTGGGATTTGCGTGGTACAAGATGATTTAAGGTATGGATTAATTGGCCATGTAGGGGCCGTACTTGACTGTAAGAAGTGGATCGTTCGTTTGATGACTTATAGTGGTAGGGCCCTCAAAATTTCTTTCTACCCACGAAGGTCAGTCATGTTGAGATTTCTTTACTCCTGTATTCTTCTACTGATATCTATTATATACCTGTTATTTGTGAGTATCCAGACATACTTGAGGTGGATAGAGGATGGCCACCTAGGCGAGAGATTGATTTCCGGATTTATCTTAGTGAGAGCGCAAAGCCTGTAGCGCCACTCGTTTGGCATATGGCTCCAATGGAATGGAAAGAGCTAAGCAAGAAAGTAGGTGAGCTTTTGGAGAAGGGTTTTATTAGATGGAGTATTTCTAAGTGGGGAGCACTAGTTGTCTTCGCCACTAAGGTCGATGGTTCCCTTTGTCTATGTGTAGGCGCGTCAGTATCTTCTCAGATGAATTTGGCTACTGGTTTCCATGAGTTGCGCATAGCAGAGGATAACATCGATAAAATGACATTACGGATCCTGATGGTTTCTTCGCGTGGTTGGTTATGCCTTTTGAGCTGATCGACGCACCAACATTTTTTGTGGATTTTTTGAGTAGGGTATTCAAAGTTCTGAATAAGTTTGTTGTGGTTTTTATGGATGATATCCTAGTTTTCTGAAGGTATAAGGATGAGCATGCTTCGCATTTATGGGAGGTTCTCAGTACTCTTCGAGATCACCAGTTGAAGGCAAAATTTTCCAAATGTCGGGCACATGGTCTCTAAGGAGGGTTGGCTGTTAATCCTGCCAAGATAGTAGCGGTTCAGAATTAGAGGGCCCCCAAGAATGCAACTGAGGTGAGGAGTTTTCTTGGCTTAGTGGGTTACTACAGAAAGTTCATTAAGGACTTTACACGGTTCTCAACACCATTAACCTGATTTACTAAGAAGAAACTGGCTTTCTCTTGGGATATGGATTATGAGGATGCTTTCCATAGGTTGAAGAATGCTCTTACTAGTGCACTAGTTACGACATTACCTGATGGTTCAAAGATGTTTACAGTATATACCAACGTTTGTGGGATGGGTCTAGGTGTTGTATTAATGCAAAAAGGTAAAGTAGTGTGCTATGGTAGTAGGCAGTTAAGGGTTCATGAGAGAAATTACCCTACACATGATTTGGAGTTGGCTGCTATATTATTCGCACTTAAGTCTTGGAGATACCACCTACTTGGATAGAGATTCGAGTTCTTAACGAAACGCAACTCACTCAAGTATTTATTCTCTCAGAGGGATCTCAATTTATGGCAACAAAGGTGGATGGATTCTTGGCATCATATGATTACGAGATTTCCTATGCCCTTGGCCAAGGAATTTGGTGGTTGATGCGTTGTGCATACAGAGAGCAACACTGAGTCCTTTGTTCATTGAGTGGCAGAGCTTGGAGTATATAGCCACCTTCGATTTTTGACCATCTACAGACTTCACACAAGGATTGCTGGCATCTTTGGAGGTGAGACCTACTTTATTAGAGCAGATTGGAGATTAAAAAAAGGACCCCGAACTTTTCGATATTTTAGATAGATTGAGTAGAGCAGATGATTATAAACACCTCCTTAGGTATACTGTGGATTTAAGGGATGGATTCATCGAGATGGTAGGTTGTGTGTTCCCCGCACAGATGATTTGATGAGTGCGGTTTTGGCAGAGGCTTATCAATCACAGATGACTATCTGTCCAGGTGGTGATAAGATGTATCGCGATATAAGGCTTCTATTGTTCCAACATGAAGAAGAGAGTGGCTGAGTTTGTACCTAGATGTGTGACTTGCCAAAGGGTTAAGGTAGAGCAAAAGAAGCCCAACTACAAGAAAAATACCCTGTTGCAACTAGTTATTTGCAACTGGGGTCAAATGACAGTTGCAGTAAATGATATTTAGCAATAGACCTTTCATAGCAATTGCAATAGATAAGATTTAACAACGTGCATTTTCATCCTGTTGCGAAAAGCATATTTTTCACAACCATTTTTTCTACTAATTCAAAAAGATACTTTTTAGCAACTACGCTTTCATGATTATTGCAATAGATATATTATTTGCAAATGCGCTTTCACGACAGTTACAATAGTGTAACAACCTGAATTTCGACGGACCGATTTTTTTATAAAAAAATTCAAATCTATCGAAGCTTGAGTTGGCTTGTCTAGTAACCTGCAGAAAAGACAAAGAAACTAAATATATCAGAGCTTGGAAAACATCCCATAGTGGAATGGATAAAATATAATATAATCAAATTAGCCTTACAGAAGTAATAATACTGTCTAACTAGTGTCGAAAGCTATCAAATCTATGCCATAAACCTAACCCGCAAGCATGTTATGAGGAGGGGGTCAGAACACAAAGTTCTGATAACTGGACAAATTATACATTCTAAAGTAACCCTACATATACCGTTCAGTTATGTTTTCTTAATTATTAGGTTATTTGGGTTAACAACACTCAAGGCTCTATACTCACGTCGTACCCATCTACTCCCCAGTAGACTAAGCCTAATGTAGTATATATGTAGCTATACCCAACATCTCAAGGTACATCACATAGTACCCTCCTCGTACGGTCTCTGCCACCACGCCATGTAATCGCACAAAATTACCATCACTATGCCATGTAAGCGTACATATCGTCATATCCAAATTCCTTGGTTGAATCAAGTCTCAACACGGAGTACTATCCTACTGTCTACGATACATCACACACTGCATGTATCTAGACCCTCACACGAACGTACTATCTACCGTACCCCGAGTCCCGTAATAGGGCTACATCCAATGCACAAAACTCGGTCGAGTACTTTCCATTTCTGTAAGTTCCGCTTCATTAGACCTACAATATAGATATCCAAGTATGGTCTGCATTTCACGATGGCTATGGCCCCACTCTGGCCCCTCCCTCAACCAGTGAAAGACTACATTAAGAGCTAAGTGACGTGCCCCTATCAAACACTCAAGCATCCAAATTGGCGTGTCCCGCAACCAACGTGTCGATTTAAAAGATCAATAGTCTCTAGGTTTATCTTTGGTCTTTCCGCGTCACATTGACTGCCGATGACAGGTATCCGACGATTACTATCCTGTATTGGTCCTGACCTGCCTTTCCGAGGCAAACCACTGAATCACCCAACGCCATCTGCCACAACCTTCTTATTTCCAAACTATTGTTGTAGTCGAGGTATACTCACCGGGTCGTACCGCGCAGACCAAGCCTCTACGAGTACAGCCTGGGCATGCACCGCACAGAGGACCACCATGGAGTACAATACCACGTCCCGTAGAAGCCACGTGCTTCCCTCCAGTCCCTTAGAGCAATCAGACAGAATAATCAGGCAGAATAATCAAGCAGAATAATCAGATGGACGTGCTCCTCTCGTGTCTCCAGACATCACGATGATCTAACCCATTGGGTTCTTCACCTTTGTATGTGCAGACTAGTCCAAGCGCATCACACTAACGTGTTATTAGATCTTACGCCTAATCTCTTAATTAGGCGCTTGCTTTATCTCATCAGGTTGCTAATTAACTTGACTATCTACATATTCATTTTTATCTCAAGTTACAAGGTTCATTAGTTCATAATTGGCAATTTACTATCTTTATTCAGCCCTATGCCGACGGGGCAGTCTTCCGCTTATTATTTATTACGTTTATTAGACTTAACGCTTTCAATTATAAGTCTACCAATAATAAGCGTACCTCCTTCTTTCTTATTTCATTATGACCTTATCTTACACTGTTATCACAACAAGTTATTGTTGTTTACTCATTAACTAAGTTTTCTTAACTAAGGTTTATTAATAAGTTTTCCTTTCATTTATTACAACACATGTTATAATTTCACTTGTCCCTAAAACAAACCTACCTATTATATTACTTTCTCATTTTTATAATTAATTATAATAGGTTATAATCTTCGTACATCATATTTCTTCTTAGATTCCTTAATATGAACCCAACTTTTATTGTTTTCATCTTTCTTTAATTACCGTCATGAACATTCTTACTATTTCAGAAAAACATTTCACACACCTCATTAGATTAGTTAGCAGAAAGATAGATATAAAGATTTATTTCCATAACTTGCATCAATTAAGATCCTTAGTTGCAAACTATTTCTTTTATCTTTGTTGTGGACCTACATGTATATTTTATTTGATTAGTGTGCAATATGGTAAAAGAACCCCCTATTTCACACTAATTCTTTTTTTCCTTTCTTTTCTAGCAACTATGTTCTTAATTATATTACTGTTATGGAAATGTATCCGTTTTTCTCAAAATCCAACTACTCAGTTCACTAGTAACTTTTTCCCTTTTTATTCTCTGAGTTAGATGTTAATTCTTGTTTTTCATCTACCATTTTCAATTACTGTAAATTTTCCATATTACTGTCAAGCTAACATGTTTTCCAAATTAATGTCAAATTAGCATGTTTTCCAAGTTACTGTCAAATTAACATGTTTTCCAAATTACTGTCAAACTAACATGTTTTTCAAATTACTATCAAATTAACACGTTTTCCAAATTACTGTCAAATTAATTTGTTTTCCAAATTACTATAATTCTATTTACAACATAGCCAATTTGTCATTACAAAACAATTTCCGGAGCAAATTCATATTTATTGTAAATTTCACAATTTCAGTGTAATTCCCTTTTTCAAAGTATCCAATTATTGTTGAATAGTAATCTCAAGACTGTATGCATGGCTATTATCAAATTTACCATTTTGAGTAATTCTTAACCCAAACGGGGAATTAATTGAATAAATTATAACAACAATATTCTCAACTTATTTTAAATCAGATTCAACGCAATTACCACAAATTACAGTTATTTAACATGTTAAGAATTACGAGGAATGCACACAGTAAATACACTGTTAACCAAAAGGTATAATTCTAAATCCATTCGCCTTGATTGCTTTCCAATCCTTGAATCTGATTCAGATATGCGATTCCGTGGTCTTTTTAACTAAATCTATTATTAAAATAACCACAAATTTACAAATCTGATGCTGAAAGAAGAGGAAAAGAAAAAAAATCTAAATAATTCAAATTTACATGACTAACCTCATGTTGATAAGAAATCTGAACACCTATGTTGTAGACTTATATTGTTTGTCTTCAAATCCTAAATCAGAACTCCTAAAAACTAATATTCTAATTTCTGAATGATTTGGAGAAGAAAGAAAATGGCAGAGACTTGGCACCGTCTCAGAAAATATGGGTTGGAGGCTAGGCCCTACTAGTCTATTTATAGGTGTACAGAAAATTCTGGTCTGTCACATTTAATAATATAAAATCTGAACTATTAAACCGAGAAATTCACGTTAGTTAAAAAAAAAATAGATCTGGCCCGGATGGGTCGACCCATGTGTCAATCCACCATAAAGGTGTGTCAAGCCTATGGTCGATCCATGGGTCGACCCAGAGCTTGGGTCCTGAACGTGATTTCAGCCAAGAATAATTTATAATTAACGTTACTATAACGTTCGTTTTATTTCTTAATATTACTTGTGCGAATTATTATTTCCTCTTATAACCATAACTAATTTCAAATTTCATTCTTTTGTGTATATACACATGTACAACCTTTTAAATCTTTATTCATTAATAATTTTCCCATACGAGCTCTGTTTGGGGCAAGTCATATATTAAAACGAATCAGAAAATTGTCATGAACACAATGGTATATGTTACACGACTAAATTATGAAATCATAAATTATCGATATTTTTGTTTGATATATATATATATAATACGGGGTGTTACATTCTTCCCTACTTAGGAAATTTTGTCCCTGAAATTTGATAAGGATGGAGTGATGTTCTCCCACGTATAAATTGTGCAACCTTTATGTGTACATCCAATTTTCAATCATTTGTGCACTTGTGCAAAGTGTAATACAACATAATAATACATGAATGCCTAAGCGGTACCACCAATGTGAATGCAAATTTTTCTTCAAAACATGATGCACATATTCTAAATATACCGACAATTTTTATATAAATGCAACATTTTGAAAATCAAAATAATTTTTAATCCAATTTTTCTTACACTCTTACAGAGTAACAGCTTAGTTCATCTAATTTTTGCATCCAAACCCTACCAATAACTTTAACTTTGCGAATTACATAAAAGTCTAATTTTGTGAATTTGATTTCTTATGTTACAAATAGGTAGAAAACGGAAAACTTCACATCTTCCGTTTTTCTTTTATGTACCTTTTTCTACCTGTTCTTGGATTTTATGCAACTATTATATAAAGAAGTCCTATCTCCTATCTAAGCACAGTTTATATAAGAAAATTTTCTTTGTTACAATTTTTTTCCAACTTGCTTTGAAAAATAAAACCATTTTTCTCTATTTCTCGAAATTTTCCATTTTTCTCAATTTTCATATTTGTTGCTTTATTTTTGCAGTTATCATCATTGTTTGTTTTCTTTTTGTTATGACATTAATTTTTCTTAGCTTATTTAACTTAATCCACATATCTAAGCTTGATTTTAGGTAAGCCTTCTAATTCTTTCAAAACAAAAATAGGAAAACAAGCACACCACATAGCCGACACCAAGAGCTAAGAATCGTAGGACCATGTCCCCGCTGACAAAAAAAAGTCCAAACTACAGGATCTAAACAGGTCGCTTGCCCTCTACCATCTACTTGTTAAAACTAGTCTTTGATGTGTACTAACTGTCTTTTCCAAACAACAACCTAGGCTCTATAGTGTTACGCATTCTTTGGGAATTTGCTTATTATTCCAAAATAATTCTCGTTATCTACTTTATAGCCTCAAAATATTCCCCGTCTTTCCTAATTATTAATCCTTACCTACTTCATGATTTAAAAAAAGTGGTTTGGCCTTGTCTCTTTTTTCTCAAAAATTAAAAACTTCAAAACTTTATTTTTTTATTAAAATTTATTTTTATCAAACCATAAAAATGACATTTCATAAAAAAATGCGAAACTTCTTTTTATTTTCAAATCATAAAAACTGGAGTAGACAAGAACAACTATTTCTCAATTAATTTCAAAACCATTCATTTTTACTATGTTAGTTCAATTACGTATAACTATGTGCTAATTTCTAAACCTTTTCCCAAACATTCCACTCTTTTCTAAATTTTTACAACTTATTTTGTCCATCCACCAAAGTTTATGTCAAAACAATTGTAAAAAATTATTGTCAAAAAAATAGAGATTTCCAAATTTTTCCTTAGCGAAAATTTTAATTTTTTGACAAAATGCAATCTTTTCTGTGTTTTGTTATTTAATTCCTTTATACTTTATAACTTAAAACTATTGAGCTATACGTACCCTTTAATGTACACATTTTTCTGAAAGAATTCATTTGAGATAAAAAATTCATAAGAAATCACCGTTTCCAAAATATACCCCATTTTTTCTCAAAACTCAATATGTACTTTTCAAATATGTTTCTTATATTTTTTTTTCAAACGTAAAAAATATCTCTTTTTGTTTCAAAAATCATTTCTACACAATTTAGCTATTGCAGATTTTAAAATTGTAAGCTTTTAAGGTCAAAACTTGAAGAACACCATAAATTATCACTTAAAAGCTTTTAAAATTTCAAGTTCTTAAAAGTTAATAATAAGGCTATACTTAAAGTGGATTTCCTACTTAGACCTTCCTAAATCTTCCCACAAAGTCATTTCTCTCAAATATATATATATATTCCTAATTCATTTTTCCTTTACTCTTTTCCAATTTATAAGGCTCAACTGCAAAACCCACTAATCTGAAATGCTAACACTTCATATACTAAAATATGAGATCCATCTTTTTCCATTACGATACACATTGTACACTTTTCACCTAAACCATCTGAGGGTCTCTTATTCTCAAATTCCGATAACTGTTTCTTTAGTGTGCGTAATTGATATCCCAATTCTTTTCATTTGTTGCCCTTCTTATTTAGTGGATTCCTTTATGGATTTAAGCGTATATATAATATATTTATATTTTTAAAAATACAAATATGTTCACCCAATATCTATATAGGAATCCTAAACCTAAGCTTTTGTACTAGATGTTACGACCCGAATTCTGAATCTCAATCTTTTGAAGCTCTAGTTGGCTTGTCTGGTATCATGCAGAAAAGACTGAAAAAATAAATATATCAAAGCCCAGAAAACATCACACAGTGGAATGGATAAAATATAATATAATCAAATATAGCCTTACCGAAGTAATAATACTGTCTAACTAGTATTCAAAGCTATCAAATCTCTGCCATAAACCTAACCTACGAGCATGTTATGAAGAGAGGGTCAGAACACAAAGTTCTGGTGATTGGACAAATTATACATTCTGAAATAACCCTACATATACCATTTAATTATGTTTTCTTAATTATTAGGTTATTTGAGTTAACAACACTCAAGGCTCTATACTCGTGTCATACCCATCTACTCCCCGGTAGATTAAACCTAATATAGTATTCATGTAGCTATACCCAACATCTCAAGGTACATCCTATAGTACCCTCCTCGTACGGTCTCCGCCGTCACGCTACGTAATCGCATAGATCTACCATCACTATGCCATGTAAGCGTACAGATCATCGTATCCAAATTCCTCGGTTGAATAAAGTCTCAACATGGAGTAATGCCTTACTGTCTACGATACACCTTCCAGTGCGTGTATCTAAACCTAGGGGTGGGCATAAACCGCACCGCAATGCGGAAACCGCCCAGACCGGACCACATAAACGATGCGGAAAACCGCATCAGATTATCTCTCTAAAGCTAACAACTCAAACCGAACCGACCCACAATGATACGGTTCGGTTGCGGTTTGAACTATTATCAAACCATATTAAACCGAACCGAACCGCATAGTTACACTGGTAATGCTATGATAAAAAATCAAAAAATTCCTATCTAACTTTTTATTTTAAACTATATATATTCATTTTTCAGCGTATGTTGTAGTTATATCAATTCAAGATAACACTATGTGTTTTAACCTTCAGGTGACACAACGTCATACAATCATAAATTGATTGCTGATGGGAGTAATTCTCTTGTTTTATATTTAATACGGGTTCAAACCAAACCGAACCAAAACCGGACCGTATTACATCGAAACCGAACCGAAACCGAATCGTTTGAACTGTTAGTATAATGCTTTGTATTTTTGATTAACCGTTTGATGCGGTGCGGAAGCGGTTTGAGCTCCAAACCGCACCGAACCGAACCGCGCTCACCCCTATCTAAACCCTCACATGAACGTACTGTTTACTATACCCCGAGTCCCGTAATAGGGTGCATCCAATGCACATAACTCGGTCAGAAGCTTTCCATATCCGTAAAGGTCCGCTTCATTAGGCCTACAATACAGATATCCAAGTATGGTTTGCATTTTCACAGTGGCTACGCCCCACCCTTGCCCCTCCCTCAACTAGTGAAAGACTGCATCAAGAGCTAAGTGACATGCCCCTATCAAACAATCTAACATCCAAATTGGTGTGTCCCGCAACCAATGTCTCGATAGTGAAAGATCGATGGTCTTTTGGTTTAACTCCAGTCTTTCCGCATCACATTGACAATCGATGACAGGTATCTGACGATTATTATCATGTATTGGTCCTGATCAGCCTCTCCGAGGCAAACCGCCGAATCACCCAATATTATCCGCCACAACCTTTTGACTGCTAAACTACCGTTGCAGTCAAGGTATACTCACCGGGTGGTACCACACAGACCAAACCTCTGTGAGTACAACCTGAGCATGCACCGCACAGAGGACCACCATGGAGTACCCTACCACGTCCCGCAAAAGCCTTATGCTTCCCTCCAGTCCTGTAGAGCAATCAAACAGAATAATCGAGCAGAATAATCAAGCAGAATAATCAGATGGACATGTTCCTCTCGTGTCTCCAGACATCACGATGATCTACCCCATTAAGTTCTTCACCTTCGTACGTGCGGACTGATCCAAGTGCATCACACTAACATGTTAGTACATCTTACGTTTAACCTGTTAATTAGGCATTTGCTTTATCTCATTTGGTTGCTAATTAACTTGATTATCTACATATTCAACTTTATCTCAAGTACAAGGTTCATTAGTTCACAATTGGCTGCTTACTCTCTTTATTCAGCCCTATGCCGCCGGAGCGGTCTTCCGCTTATTATTTATTATGTTTACTAGACTTAGCGCTTTCAATTATAAGTCTACCAATAATAAGCGTGCTTCTTTCTTATTTCATTATAACCTTATCTTACACTGTTACCACATCCTCCTGTTGTTGTTGTTGTTTACTCATTAACTTAGTTTTCTTAACTAAAGTTATTAATATGTTTTCCTTTCATTTATTATAACCCATGTTATAATTTCACTTGTCCCTAGGACATACCTACCTATTACATTACATTATCATTCTTATAATTAATTATAGTAGGTTATAATCTCCGTTCATCATATTTCTTCTTAAATTCCTTAATATGAACCCAACTTTTATTGTTGTCATCTTTCTTTAATTACCGTTATGAATATTCGTATTATTTCAGGAAAACATTTCACACCTTTCATTAGACTGGTTAGTGGAAAGATGTAAAGTTCTATTTCCATAACGTGCATCAATTAAGATCCATAATTGCAATCTATTTCTTCCATCTTCGTTGTGGACCTACATGTATATTTTATTTGATTAGTGTGCAATACGGTAAAAGAACCCCTATTTTACACTTATCCTTTTTTCCTTTCTTTTCTTGCAACTGTGTTCTTAATAATTTTACCGTTATGGAAATGTATCCGTTTCCCCCCAAAATCCAGCTGACCCAGTCCACTACTAACTTTTTCCCTTTTTATTATCTGAGTTAGATGTTAATTCCTATTTTTCATTTACCATTTTGGATTACTGTAAATTTTCCATATTACTGTCAAACTAACATGTTTTCCAAATCATTGTCAAATTAACATGTTTTCCAAGTTACCGTCGAATTAAAATGTTTTCTAAATTACTGCCAAACTAACGTGTTTTCCCAAATTACTGTCAAATTAACATGTTTTCCAGATTAATGTCAAATTAACATGTTTTCCATATTATTGTCAAATTAACATGTTTTCCAATTTACTATAAAATTAACATGTTTTCTAAATTATTGTAATTCTATTTACAATATAGCCAATTTGTCATTACATAACAATTTCAAGAGCATATTCGTATTTATTGTAAATTCCACAATTTCAATATAATTCCCTTTTTCAACATATCTAATTTATCATTGAATATTAATCTCAAAACTGTATGCATGGCTATTATCAAATTTACCATTTCGATATTACTAATTCTTAACTCAAACAGAGAATTAATTGAATAAATTATAACAACATTCTCAACTTATTTTAAATAAGATTTAACGCAATTATCACAAATTACAGTTATTTAACATGTTAAGACTTACGGGGAATACAGACAGTAAGTATATCGTTATCCAAAATGTATAATTCTAAATCCACTCACCTGACTGCTTTCCAATCCTTGAATCTGATTCAGATCCGTGATTCCGTGGTCTTTCTAACTGAATTTATTGTCAAAATAACCACAGATTTACAAATCTTATGCTAAAAGAAGAGGGAAAGAAAGAAACCTAGATAATTCAGATTCACGGGACTTACCTCACGTTGATAAGAAATCTGAACACCTATGTTGTAGACTTACATTCTTTGTCTTCAAATCTTTGAATCGGAACTCCTAAAAACTAATATTCTAATTTTGAAAGATTTAGAGGGGAAAGAAAATGGCAGAGCCTTGGCATCGTCTCAGAAAATATGAGTTAGAGGTTAGGCCCTGCTAGTCTATTTATAGGTGCACAGGAAATTTTGGTTTGTCGGATTTAATAATATAAAATACGAACCGTTAAACCGAGAAATATACATCACATAAAAAAAAATAGATCTGGCTCGAGTGGGTCGACCTACCTTAAAGGTGTGTCGACCGACCCATGGGTTAAACGTGATTTCAACCGAGATTATTTTTTAATTAACGTTACTATAATGTTCGTTTTATTTCTTAATATTACTTGTGTGAATTGTTATTTTCCTCTTATAACACATAACTACTTTCAAATTTCATGCTCATGCGTATATGTACGTGTACAACCTTTTAAATCTTCATTCCTTAATAACTTTCTCATACGAGCTCTGTTTGGGGTAACTCATATATCAAAATGAACACAATGGTATATGTTTCAGGGCTAAATTCTAAAATCATAAATTATCGATATTTTCGTTTAGTGTATATATATATAATATGGGGTGTTACAAATAGACATATTATTGGCAACAACACTTTCGTACTAACTACAAAATAAAAAATATTTAGCAACTGTTTTCGCCAATTGCGATAACTCTAAATTTTTAGTAAAGCCAAGTGCAAAAAACATAGTTTTAAAAATTATTTTCCCCAACTTTTGGTGTATTTGCACGACATTCCCTGAACATTTTTCAAAATTAAATGCATGAATGTTAATTATTTAAATATTAACTAAAAGATAAAAATTAATATTAAATAATACGGTTAATAATGATTAATTAATAATTTATTAAAATAATAATTATTAATAAATAAATGTTAAAAAAATAATATATAATGGTAGTAGTAAATATTAAATAAAAAAATTTAATTTGAATTATCAAATAATTAATAATAATAATTAATTAGTAATTAATATTTAATATGTAATAATAAATTAGTAAATTTTAAATATTTAATTAGTAATTAATAATTTACATGTAATTTAATATTAAACACTAATTATAGTAATTAATAATAATTTTCTTATAATAAATAGTAATTAATTAAATAATGATTAAATAGTAGTATTTAAAAATTAAATATAATATTTATAGTGATAAATCTAAGCACATAAATTTGAAAATTTTGATTTAATATAAATCAATTTTAGTACTAAAATATAAAAATTAAATGTTAAGAGAAATAATTTTAAGTAGAAAATATTGATTTTATGTACATTTTTTTACTGATAACCATAAATACACAAAAACTAACTAAAATTTTAATTAAAACTGAATGAATAATTATCGAATGTGGAAATAATTATATTTGTATACATATTTATTTTCGGATGTAAGATTTTTTTTTTGGATATGCAGATACTGTGAAACTTTGGAATACTCATTCGCAAATTTATGTTGAACACGACGCACGTGGAACGTTATATGCTAAGGCGGGTATTTTACTTGCTCCAAAACAAAATTTTGTTTTGGCTCCAAGTGAAAATTTACGCTCCAAACTTAAATTTTGACATAATAATCCCTACTCCCTTTCACCTGCCCCACGAGAACTTCAATCTTCTCCAATCGTTATTCCTTCAAACCATGCCCGATAAGAAGTCCTTAACATCCTCTCAACCCAATAGCACAGATATGGATTCTATCATGAAATTTTTGGAAGAGGGGATGTCGATTCGTGTTTAGGATTCAGAGGTGAATCCCCTAATCGGGTCTGGCGTCTAACTTTATCTCGATGCGGCCGCCTTCACCATCAGTCGTTCGCGCCACTTCACCATCACCGTGTTTAGGATTTTACGGATGGAAAACGATCGTCGGATGCAAATTTGGAGATCAATCATCCTCGTCATTTGTTCATGCCACCTTCACCATCCTTCGATTTGTCTTCCTAATCGATATATGAAGTCCAAATGAAAACATACTTCATCCGGTGAAGTACGTATAACTTTTGGTGAAGGTACTCATCTACACTACGATGATGTATGGGCTAGGCGCGACTCCCTTCCTACAAACAAACAACGATATTTTTTCTCATTAAATGGAAAATTGAAAGCCCGGTGTTTCCTAAATTGCTTGAAAACTATCGACGTCGCATCTTCCACCCTCCATCGTCGAACTGGTTGTCGTTGCCACGCTGCTTCGTCTACCACTTCTGCATCTTTGCTTTATCCTGAGTTCGAGTCACTTGGAGTTCCAATTGTTTACAAAATAAGGTAATATTAGTTTCATTAAGAATGTTCGTTTTTGTTCTGAATTTGATCGCTTAGTGTTTCAATATTGAGTGATTCATCATGGAAACATTGAATTGTTGTTCAATCACATTGTTGTCTATCAGGGGATTAGAAAACCTATATGTGGTCAATTTTGTGGTTATATTATTTTCTTTGGTTAGGCTTGATATTATTATTATTTTGTTAATTGAATATATATATTAAATTTTGCAATTTGATTATGCATGTTCTAAAGATTAACAGATAACAACTAGTCAAATTTGGACTTATAAAAGGATGAATTTTCTATTGTTTATGCTCTGATATTATTATCGTTTTTGTATATGCATATTTAAGGGAAGTGTTGTAATATATTGGAATAATAAGGATGAATACGCTTAATGTGAGAGACATTATTGTATTTTTCATGGAATGTAGAGTCTATAAATAGAGTGTCCATTTGTGTTGTATGAATATCTGAATCAATAAAAATATATTTTCTTATATTATGTTCTTATTTTTATTTATAACATGATACGATTGATCGTTTCTATGCACCTACACAAGCTTGAATGATAATACAGTGTACACTTTCACATTTAGTGAATTTCACTGCTACGTCATGACAAAATGCTCACAAGAAACTTCGTCATGGTCCCTATACTTACTTTCGCCAAAGGAATAATGAAGGTAAAAAAATATTTCATGATAAAAAAATGGCTAAAAGACAGTTGAAAATTCGAAGTCTACTATAGGACTGGAACTCTGGTGGTGAATGTACCGTTATACATAAATACTAAGCTACTAGCTAATTCATAATTGTTGTCTTATTAATGATACTAGCTAATTCATATTTATTGATGATATCAGCTCTTAACATCTAGTACGGTGAAGTTAGGTACAAACTCATTTAGCTATTTTTAAAATGCCATCAGGTGATTTTTTTTTTCCAGTTCCACAATTGCAACTTCAACCAACGAAACTGCGCTACAAATAACAAATAACAAATAACAGAGGTGTACTGCTATCAACATCAACCTTTGTGCTTGTGGCCAACACAGTTGGCGACCAACCACTACTCGAGCAATGATGGCCCTGCTGGTTGTTTACCGATGGAAAATAATTGCACGGTGCCCAATAGCACTTAGGTAGGTGCTAGCAGCACGCTAGAAGTGTAGTGAAAAGTGAACAAATTTTGAACCTCACGAGCATGACAACCGTTAACCGTCTGTACAATAGTCGCTCATCCGACTTTTTCCCACTCAATGGCAATGACGATGTCCATGGTGAAACCAATGTCAAAACGTGTAGAGAAGTCGTCGACGATGAAAAAAGTTTGACTGTGAATGACGACCGCCATGAAAATGGATGGATTACTATTTTTTTTCCTTCATCATTTCGGATTTAATCCGATCTCTTAGGATTTAATGGGGTTTTACTAATTTTAGTGAATTTGGGTATAGAGAATGGGTCGAACCGCTATACAACGCATTCAAATAAACTTCGTATATCAATAGCGGATTTTAGTGGACGAAAAGCCCAATTCCACCTAACCACTACAGCCTATATAAATTTTATGGGCCTAATATATGTATGTACCTATCGATTCTTCATTCCAGATACATCTAGTCTTTCTGTACACTAAACCCCTCAAGTTTCCGTACTTAACGATTGTTTTTGTTTTTACTTTCTCGTCGATTTTCCTCACTGTTCTTTTGAACAACCTAATGGCTGGAGTTCCTAAAGATCGTTCCTTGGTATGCTAATAATTAATTTTAAACCTTATGTACTTGTTATCTTTTTGGATTTTTGTTCTCATATGAATATTTTAGGATTTTAAAGGATTCTTAAAGGACCTTAAAGATTTTGACTTATCTGATGGTAAAGATCAGAAGATGAAGCGTCAAGCTGTTAATAGCAAAAAACCGGTAAATCTGTTGTAGCTGCTTTTTTTTTTCCCTCTTCTTTTCCCTTTCTGTCTACGATGGCAGTGCTTTTTTTTTTCAGTGAATATTATTGTATGCGATCCTAATAGTGACTATGTTTATTTTTATATTGATGTTTATGTTACCTTAGAAGAGTATGTAGTTCTTTAGTAAAGCTCCAAAGCGAAAGGTGGAACGTCAATCAAAAAAAAATGTGGAGGTGCATTTTTGTAGCTTAACTGGAGTTTTAGTGCTTTGTCATTTGAGTTAACAACGCTAGATCTATTATTTAATATATGAAGGTAAAAATGCCTTATTATTAAAACCAAGTTTATCAGATGTAGATTACAAGTCATTAACATTAGAGGCATGTGTTAGCCAATGGTAGGGATAACATAATTAGCTCTGTCATGTCAT
Source organism: Allium sativum (assembly GCA_030737875.1). Classification (NCBI taxonomy): domain Eukaryota; kingdom Viridiplantae; phylum Streptophyta; class Magnoliopsida; order Asparagales; family Amaryllidaceae; genus Allium; species Allium sativum. The sequence continues at coordinate 534,794,137 of CM060915.1, forward strand.
TCAGATAATGATTTTAATAGGATGCAGATCATTTCATGGGAAAATATTATAACATTCATAACAATGTTTCCAAGCTATATAGTAGTAATTTAGAATCAATTTGTGTTTTGTATGTATTATCATCAAATCATCAATCCAAAACCAAACTTAGATGTACGACCATATGGTTGAAATTTATATATGTTGAGAGAATCATCCCTCAATTGGTTTTATGTGATGAGACATACCTTGGGAGTTACACCGCAGCAGCTTTATTGTAAATAACACATCAATTTGCAGCTTGAATCTTAATTTGTACAAATTGCACCAGTTGAAAGTTCAGGCTTCATTAAGAAATCAATATCTGTGCAAGCACATAAATTCATTTTGTATTCTTCTAATCCAGGGATCAATGTGGAATTATGATCAGCTTCCATTTGGTCTATCAAGTAGTGAGAAAATGCCTGATGCATCATCAGAAAGAGAGCTGGTAAAATTGTATACTTCGAATAAGGCTTAATATGAATTGTTGACGATTATTGCAGATAAACCAACATGCAGTTTTGACTTGCAGGGCAATGAATACTTCAAGCAGAAAAAATATAATGAAGCAATTGAATGTTATTCAAGAAGCATTGCATTTTCGCCAACTGCAGTTGCTTTTGCAAATAGAGCAATGGCATATATCAAAATCAAAAGGTAAAATTGTTCTAGCCTTCTGCAGTTCTGTGCCATCTCTCTGTAGTGGATAGTCACTGAGCACAACGTTTCCCTGTTTTTCTTTGAAAACAGTATATGTACATTCTATTTCTGCCTGTGTTTGTATGACAAATAACGACCTCTGTTCCATTTCAAGAGTCAGGTTGTGGACACCGAGAACTTACATGTCTTATTGTTGCAAGACACAGATGCATTAACTTAATTTGAACTTGATGCCTTTCTAGTGTGCTTATGTTTCTTTATGCAATTAATGATTTTTTTTTTCTCAAGTGTTACATTCTATGTGTATGTAGATTTTTAGATGCTGAAAATGACTGTACAGAAGCCTTAAATTTGGATGATCGATACATAAAAGCATACTCTCGCCGAGCAACTGCAAGAAAAGAACTTGGAAAATACAAAGCTGCCATGGAAGGTCAGTGTTATTTTGTCTTCTTTTGCCTACTTCGGATGTAGAGCTAAAATTGATGATTTTTTCAATCTGTTTTCAGATTTGGATTTTGCGGTGAGGCTTGAGCCCAACAATCAAGAGATCAGAAAGCAATACACCGAGGCAAAAGAATTGCTTATGAAGGTACCTTTTATGTGTCCAATTCATTTCCTTTTATACCGTGGCATTTGTTCTTCTTAGTGTTACCTTATGCTTTATGATTCAAGGGGTTGCGAAAAATATTTGGTTAATTTTGTATATTACCTTTTGCATATGTGAAAGTATTCCCTACTACACAACATGCTGGAAATTCTGTTGATGTCAGCTTCTCTATAAATACGCTCTGTGACATAAAAAAGACGTTTGATAGCTTGCCTTGCTTTATTTTGCATTTTGTTTTCAGAAATTAAATCCAGAATGATTGTCATATGTTATTTCCTCTGCATGTAAATAAAAGCCATCTATATGACTCTGAACTCTTTATTTCTTCCTAAAGCTTGATTGCAGGTAACAGCTTTATAATCTGATCTGTAGTGAAGATGCTTATTCTTGTACTTTCTCCCCTAGATTTATAATCTTTCAAATTTGCCTAGTCCAGCCATTCTGTTCATATGCATTGTGAACTTTATTTTGGTAGGTCAGATACGAAAATTGTACTATATGTAACCTTATTGTAAATCAATCTCTAGACATTATTAGCTGCAACTCATTTTATGCTAATCTTTCACTCTTAATATATGCATAGCAGTTAAAGCGCAAAAAGGCGTAAGGTTTGAGCCTTGGGCTTTTTTGTGCGGCTTTTATACAAGCATGGGCTTTTTTGCTAGAAAAAAACTGCAGTACAAAATGCTACTAAATATGATAAATTTAGTGATTAAAAAACATAAGTTGGTAGGTACGAAGTCACAAATGCAATTTCGAAACTAAAACGATCACAAATTCAATAAATTTAATTATTTAAAACATAACTCTTTAAACTTTAAAATTGAAACGTAACTCAATAAATTATTAAACATATCTAAATTTTAGTTTAAAATTTAAAACATAACTCGGTAAATTAACTAACAAGTTTAGATTAAAGTTTAAACCTTTAAACTAATTAATTTAAATGAAAAACAATTAAAAAACTGTAGCTGATATTTGATATATACATACGTACACACACACACACACATATATATATATACAGACATGTGTATGTATATACATACATACATACATACATACATACATATATATATATATATATATATATATATATATATATATATATACCTGATGGTGGTAGCAGCAATGGCGGATGCAGCAACAATTTTTTTTAGTGTCAAATGTGTTAAAATGAAAGGGAAAACCCTAAAAATTGAACAAAACTGTTCGAATTTGATAGTTGAGAGTCGGATCGGGTCCAAACGAAAGTGGGTTTGGCATAAAATCAATTATTTCTCGAGGCACGCTTATTTGAGCCTCAACGCCTCAAGAAAAAGCGCCAAAGGCTCGCTTTATTTGCGCTTCGGTTAGCCCAGGCGCCTCGAAGGCCAGCGAGGCGCAAAGCCTGCGCCTGAGCTTTAGGCGTGCTTAAGCGTGCGCCTTAACAACTATGAATATATGTTACTTTGATTGATCACAGTCTAACTCAAACATTTATAATCATTAATATCAGACAGTTTTGTGCAGTTAGGCTTGTCTTCGCAGAGTGGGAAGACGTTGAGGACATTGTTATCACAACGCTCGACTAATCGTCAACTAGTCGACTAGTCGAGATTGAGGCATCAACTGAAAGCCTCGACTTGCAATTTGTAAGTATTTCGAGTGCTTGGAACGAAATTCGTGGACTAGTCCATCGAGTAGGCCTTACAACTTGCTCCGATTAGTTGTTATTTGGCCCAAAACAAACCAAAAAGCCAAAGATCCAAAAAAGCAAAGTCGAAGCCAGGAAACTGAAGTCGAACCCTAAAAAAAATACGAAGTCGAGGAAAAGCTTCTGCAATGCTCTTACCTTAGCCGCCGCTTCCCTTCCAGTGTTACTGTTGCCTCTCCAGTGCAGCTGTATACTAAAACTTATGACTTCTATTCACGAAACTAGTGGTTGTGAGGCAAATGAAGAAGTCAAGCTAGATGACTATCTTTGAATTGATTGTCTCATTTTTGTTTTTTATGTTGCACTCTATTAGATTGAAACTTCAATTTGGTTTGTGTTTCCTTTGCAATTTGCAATCTATTAAATTCTATGCATCATTTTAGTGGCAACAAATATAACATGGTGTTACTGTCATTACATTCATGTTACATTCATTATCGAGTGTCATTACTAATAGTCTATGCATCTATTTATTTATTGACTATTCTACGACTAGTCCACTAGTCGACAAATTGGACCTCTGTCGACTCGACTCGACTTACCGCCGTAGCAACCATGGTTGAGGATGTAAATTAGATGAATATGGAAAAGAAAACTAGAAATGTACTAGTAGGGCGGCGAACGGCTAATTTTTGGATATATTTTGAACTCTTTTTCTGTAGAGACATAGCTGAGCCCGTATTGCAATCTTCTGATTCATTTTTTGTTATTCGGTTTATGTGTACTAATGATTTCTGATGTTCTTAATTGCATATGCATTTTGATCATTCTAGGAAACTAGAAATGTACTAGTAGGGTGGCGATCGGCTAATTTTTGAATATATTTTGAACACTTTTTTCTGTAGAGACATAGCTGAGCCCGTATTGCAATCTTCTGCTTCATTTTTTGTTATTCGGTTTATGTGTACTAATGATTTCTGATGTTCTTAATTGCATATGCATTTTGATCATTCTAGGACTGCATTTTCTCAATGTATCAATTCGTGTTTTATGTATACAAAAAATATGTAACTCTCTGCTTCATGCAGGACATTGCCAAAAATAAGTCAGGTCCCAGCTTAAAAATTGCAGATGAAAGATTGAAAAAAGTGCAGAATGTGCCTTCCCCTCCAACTAAAAGGGTATACAAACACAAACACACACACACACACACACACGTATGTGTACATACACACATGGGTACACACATACATACACAATGTCTTTATGAACTGTGAGAACTGGTTTAAGGGATTTTGACAAAAGCTTATTGGAATATTAGAACCCCAAATATTTATTTTATCAGAAAATTCTTTATTAAAATTTACAGTGAACTTGTTGAAAAAAAAAATCTGTGTAAGATTTAAAACATAAAGGGTTAATCTAATAAACGACACATTGGGTGATTTCCATAATTTGACATCTAGTACATCATGACAACTCATTGCTGATTCTAATCCAAATAATGTTGGTATGCGATCTGATTTTAGTAGAAACCAAGTATTTAGTTTTTTTTGCTTAAGCTTGTGGTACGCTAGAAGGATCCTTTTCTTGTGGTCCCTTAAAATTTATTCCTTGGGCATCTGTTATTTTGATTGTTTTCGCAGATACCAACAGTTGCAAGCTTATTACTTTATTTTTTGTTGCAAGAGTATTTGGTACTTGGTTAAATAAATTCAGTAAGATATCATCTATAAATGAAAGCGGGTCATATTTAAATACACAAAACTTAGGTGCATTATAACTAACCTGTAGAGATTGTGTCCCTTAATGTATAAAACTACATATTTTATTGGTTTTTTTAGTTGTCCTTTTGTTTTCTCTGTGCTTCAATTTAAACATATATTCAAATTTATTTTTCTCAGGATGCTAATGGAAAGGCATCAAGTAATCCCCTTATTTGTGTAAAAGATTCGACAGGACCAAGTACAAGTGGATCTCTTAATAGTGCACCTGGCAACATGTTGAATTCCAGTAATCCAAGTGTAAAGGTATATATACGTGAGTTTTCTTACCGTACAAGTATGATTCCTTTTACTGCACAATCATCCAAGATACCATATTTCCATTAACCATCTAGTGAATTACTTTATCTTCTTATTATATTAGAAGTAACAAAATGCAAAGCTATAATCTTGTCCATATGGTTTCTGTAACTAATTCTAGGATTAAGAATTCTTATTGTTTTTCCCTGCTAAGATATTTTGCTGCGCAACTTAAATTTATATCTAGGTCAGGAAGCAAGACCAAGATGTGTCAATTCAAGATATTGCATCCCGTGCTGCTTCGATTGTTATGACAAATGCGACAAAGAATATCTCAGCCCCAAAATCAGCTTATGAGTTTGAAGTTGCATGGAGATCTCTTTCTAGTGATCCTGGAAATCAAGCTCGTTTGCTGATGGTCAGTTGTATATAATTGTTTCTCACCTTTATTTGTTCTTTCCTTTTTATTTTTCTTCTTCCTGTTAGTTTTTAATTTTTTTTCCGATGACAACCCAATGGTGTTGTCAGACAATCCAGCCAACCTCCTTGCCTCAAATTTTTAAAAATGCTTTGTCTGCTCCAATGTTAATTGAGATTATCAAGTGCACAGCTACCATTTTTGGGTAAGTGCTCTTTTGTACTTTGACATGTTTAATCGATATAAAGTATAAACATAAAATCATAACTTTTGTCTATTTTTGCAGGGAAGACACTGAATTTGCTGTAAACATTTTGAATAATTTGACCAAGGTGCCAAGATTTGATATGATAATTATGTGCCTTTCAGCTGTGGATCATGCTGGTATGTTTATTCTTTTTGTTGCAAATTATAAATCTGAGGAATGAGAAGTGTTATATGGACGGTGGCTGAGTTTCAATAGTTGTTTTCCATATGCACATTTATTCTATTTCGGGTTGTGAGGCTTGGGTTTAGTTGGTTCTTCAAGTAGTGTCATAAACTTTAGGATAATTCCTCATCTAATAATTAGAGTTAAAAAAAAAAAATTTAATAAGTGAAATTGTATCGAGTAGATTATTGATATGTATATTTGATTGAGTCCATTTCCAATCCGGTTATCACAGCTTAATTAATTAACAAATTTAAACATTGAGTAGTCATGATATACTAAAACTTACTAATTTGTTTCAGAAATCCGTCGCCTATGGGAGCAAGTTTTTTCAAGAAAAGATGTTAGAGCTGATCATGTAGAGGCACTCAGCAGACTGAGGCTGAAATTCTGTTATGGGGGACAACAATATCATGAGCTTGAATCCAATATTTGGCAAAAGTAAATAAGATCACGTAAGTGTTTTAAAGCTACCCTGATTTTGCTGTGGGAAAGTGTGTAATGTTTGTTATAGGTGTATAATCACTGAGCATAGTTTAATATAGTTAAATCGAACTAAGATTGAATACATGGAAACCTTGTAAAATTGTTGTTGTGACGGTAAACTGTATAAATGTGAAACGAGTGTACGGACTTTTATGTTCATCATGATCCTTTGAAGCAATGATAGAACAAGAACAAGATATGGGGCACCCTAGGCATATGAATTATATTACTTAACTGAAATGTGTTATTGTTCGATTTGTGCAAAATCGTAAATTCTGATTTGCCATTGCATGCATAGGTTATTACATTGTATATAAGTTTAAAACTTTAAATCAAAATAATTTTAATTTGATTAATGGTCCTATATTTATGCAACTTAACTTTCAGAAAAGAAAACAATGTATCATTTCATACTACATTCATCCCGTCCTAAAGGAAAATTTAGTGGTATATTTTATCGTTTGTTAGTTAATTACTGTACCAAAGTGAACAGGCATATAAAATGCTACTGACCTTAAAGCTTCATTTAATGATCACTGGCACAGAAACAAATTGCATACATGATATGCTTATATAGTGCAGCGATAATATCCAGTTTTCTAACCATGTCATAAAAGCTGTACAGTATCAAATATATTTTCTTTTACTTTCACTTTTGAATTTTCTGAATTTATCATTTATGACAAAATACAATTTAAATGTAAAATTATCGAGTCCAAGTTTTGAAGATGAAAAAGCTGTAGGTTTTTACCTTATCCAACTTACATCAAAATATAGATGTTCAGTCAAGTTAAAAAATCTAGTTCATATTTTGACAGTTTTTAATCCTTCTGCAGTATTCTCATCATTGAATAACGGTTCAACAAAAATTAAATGTCGAATGGAACTGCTATTCGCAGTTTCATCTATACAAACATTTCGCGTGCCTAAAAAGTAGAAAACATAAAAAAGGAACATGGAGATATACTTGCAAAAAGTAGTATCAACATCGCTTGGAACCTAAAAACATAGGAATAACAGAGGTATTTCAAAATTTTGGATGTCAACCTGTCGGAGGAGAAATATGAGTATAGAGTGGAGAAATAACTTCTTTTGGAGTAGTACAGATTTTGAGTATTAAATTCATGGTCAGATTTATTTGGTAGACAATGGATAGCCGTTGGCAGCACTTTAAATCCGTATATCATGAAGTAATCATGGGGCATCAGTACAAGAGAGTGGTATAAAAAAATAACGCTATAAAGGATGAAGTGACGATGTCAACTTTTATCCTAATCAGTGAACAGCCGTCCGTCTCATGTTTATTTGAAGATTAAATCTAACTGCTTTTGGTCTTCTCTGTTAAATCCTAGGGATTTTATCATACGTACACGCGCGCGCGCACACACACACACTATATGTAACGACCTGGAAATCCGTACCTTTTGAATCGACAATAATCCACACATGTCCAACTCAAAACTGTACATATTTACAGATTGTTAAATGACGATCCACATCTTTAACCATTATAGTCAAAATATAGATAATCAAGGGGATTAATTTAGAATTAGAAAGAAAGAAGAAAACAAACACATAATCTCGCAACGGAATGAACAAAATATAATAATCAAATAACAGTTCATGAAGCTGTTTAAAATAAACATTTGATCATTTTACAACATTTATCAGAGTTATACATTATCATCAGTGTAATACAATTCATATACATAACTGATCATACAGAGTAATGTAGCAGAATAATAGTGGAATACAATAGTAATAATAGTATATCGTCTTCGTTTTCATCCTTCAGAAGATAACCTTTGAAACTGGGATGCTCAAGTCTGACCCGAGCGTAATAGCGTGAAAATAAAATAAGCTCGGATCAGGCAAAAATATTCTCATCTAAGTCAAATCGGCATCATATGAACATGCACACACATAACTCGAGATGTTACGGGAAATTCCATTTCCTAAGGATCCGTCAAACTAGATACTATATAATATAATTTCGCTATTATACTAGAGTCTATTCACAAATACTTGTCAGAAAAATAGCGTAAGCGGGGTTACATTGATTACCCTTACACAGTTTATAAGCACATGGTCTATGCAGGTCCTGTAACACAACCAGTAGAACGTCGGTAGCCAGTGAGTCCCCTATAGACCTATGCCAAAAATCAAAATCGTAGTTGTCTCGCATAAGGATAAACGTATGACAAGGCACATGAGGCTATACCCAAAGTAGTATGCTACTAGTTTGCCTGATCCAGACTGGTGGTTACCCCTAACGGTCCACCGTAGACATCCGCCCCATATCGAATCAAAGGGAGATACCTCCCATCAAGGGTGCGCACCAACAAAATAATAACAACAAAATAGTAATAGTATGGACCCGAGGCCTAGGAAAATCGAAGAGCAGATGTCCACTAAGAGGTAGTCAAGCCTCATTTGGTCTGGCATGACTCCTGTTTTGATCATTTCAAATCGACATAAGTGTCGGGGTCATCCATTATCGTTCACTTTCTTCAATCCAGTAATTGCCTCCAAATTCATCCTACTTCATTTCTGGAACTCCACCACGTACACAGTTGTTAAAGTGGTTCCAACATTGTCAGAGAGTATGTCAATAAGAGGCCCCGGTCTCTTTAACAACAAAACGTCATATTACACACCGATTGGTACTTTTATATTTCAAAAGTGAATCGTTATGATATCAAAATATCATATTCACCTAAACAAATTTCACTTTAAAATATCATATTATTTTATATCACAATAATATTTACTTTCACAATTCATATTTTACTTTGAGATAAATTTCAAATTAAATAATTGGTTATAACTTCAATTAACCACATTTCATTCGAATCATTCAGTTTACTTCAAAAATAGTTTTGAATTCATTTCTGATTTTAACATCAAAATAATCATATTTACATTTAAATTAGAGATTTAAATGTAAACAATTCCACTTCTAAAACAATTTATAAGTTTGAAATATTTTTGGGTTTTAATAAATTTTTGAATAACTGTAAATAATTGGGAGGTTTGGAATAGCTTGGAAATCAAAACAGTTTGAGTGTTGGAAATGGTTTTATGTATATTAAAATATTTTATAAAATAAACTACTTATATATATATACATATATATATATAAAGAATAGGTTTTTCAAAAATAGTTTATATAAAGCAGTCCATATATCAAAGGAATAAATTTCATAAAATAGTTTATATATAAATTTGTTTATATAGAAATAATTTCAAATCAACTGTTTGTTTCTATTTTCAATAAATCTGAACCTAAATTCAAATCTCAAACAAACCAAATCGATTTCCAAAATCCAATCCAAATCGATTCCACAATCAAATTCATTTGAGAACAATCCATTTTAAAGGATAACTTGCAATTTCAAAATATTATTAGAATCTATTCGATTCAAATCAAATCCGAGTTCAAGTTCAAATTCATAATGTTTATTTAAGCCATTGAATTTGAATTTAATTTCAAAGTTTAAATAAAAATTTAATCCTTTGAAATAATTCAATTTCAACATTCCCATATAATTCGATTTGGAATGATTTCAATTTATAACCAATTTTAGTTCAAATTTCAAAATAACCAATTAGATCATTTCAATTCGATAAATCCAAATCATACTTCTAATAATAATTAAATATTCTCTTTAACAAATTCTTTTAACAATTCAATTTCAACATTCCAAATTCGAATTCCAATGTATAATTCAATATAATTCAATTTAAATGATTTCAATTTATTTTCTTTACAAATTCTTTTAACAATTCAATTTCAAAATTTCAAATTCGAATTCCAATGTATAATTCAATTTAAATGATCTCAATTTATTTTCTTTACACAGAACCACTTATTGAAATTGGTTTCACAAATTCTAAAATTAATAGATTTGACCAATCCGGTGTCCATATAATAATTCTCTATCCTATGGCCAAGTGATCAATTATTCCAAATTTCAAATTTTAATTTCAGGGAATGAATATATATCATTTCAATCCAAAGGTCAAATGTCATAGGTATATATCATTTCAACCTATTTCTTAATTTATTCGAAATGACAGTTTATGATGATGCCCGTAACATCCAAGGTGATAACAATGATATAAACATATAGACAAACATCCATACAGTTCAATATATTTATAGATAGACATCCATCACAACCATCATCCAAAACAGTTCAATTTGCAATGATTAACAGATTATATGTGTTGGGGTTTAACTAGCAATTTAATTCAAAAATAAACTAATTGACAATTTAATTTCTAACAGTTTAAATTAGATGTCCATTTAAAATAGCAACCAACAAACAAATATTCAAATCAATCAATGATTTCAATTTCACAAATCAATCAGTGAACAGCCGTCCGTCTCATGTTTATTTGAAGATTAAATCTAACTGCTTTTGGTCTTCTCTGTTAAATCCTAGGGATTTTATCATACGTACACGCACACGCGCGTGTGCACACACACACACACACACACACTCTGTAGGAGGGTAATATGACATCCATATTTTCGAGCACCTCTTTTGCATCCGGGCTACAACATACATACTTCTACAATCCACCAAGTTAGAGAGTTTGGTATCAGAACCACGGTAGAAGAGGTGTCATTAGGTTTTAAGGGCCCCAGGGGTATGTGCTGGTAGACATCCGTTTGCCTTAAAGGAGAGTATCAATCAGTTATACTTTTATGCAAATACAGTAATTACTATGTTTACACTATAGCAATTTACTATTCGCCTAAAATGTTGAGAACCATCTATTAAGTTGCTCTAACTGTTATATCTAATTGATATATATATCTGGTAGACTGGAACCTTTTTGTACCTTTTAAACGCGAGATTTGTCATTAAGTCGCCTTGTTGTTTAATTCTCGGTTTGGTTTTGACATTTTTCAAATGGAAACAAGTTTTCTTGGCAATATAATAAAAGAATTTATAAAGCAAAGATGTAAGGAAGTAATTTGCAATATTTAGAGACCAGTTGTATTTAAGAGTGTATACAAGGATTTAGAAAGCAAGAGTATTAGAAAGAAGATTCGATGATATAAATTAATGAAGTCTGTAAGTTCAAATAGGCGTTGAATGGTTTCTATCAGTAGTTACAACTCTTGAAATGTTCTTTGATTAACAGTTGCAACTACTGATGAAAAGATACGGAGGAGAGAAGAGAAATGAAGTGTATATTTAAAATTAGACAGTTATAAACGGTCAGGCGTCTGGAATTTTGCTTCAAACGTCTGACTCAGTTTAGGATTGTTTCCCGAACTTTGGGTCAAACGTCTGAATCATTATTTAGACATTTGGTCCAGGTCAGGAAATAAACCGAGACTATAGTCTGACGGCTGGTTCATATTTCAGACGTCTGACTTGAGGGTGTGCATGTTTTATCCCTGTGCAACAGACGTTTGGAGGAAAGGTCAGACGTCTGGTTCAATATACATTTTATGAAATGCTCTTTAAGTAATATGTATGATAAGTGTATTTGTGTGTATTTTTCAAGAGATTTTACAAGATGTTTAAGACTCTTAAAACATCAATAAACGTATCTTACAATAATCTTATGAAGTTCTTTCACTTGGTGATCATTCTGTCTTTGGAGATTGTATCTGTAAGTGGTTAGATAACTTGAAAATATGCGATAGTATAGTTGTCATTAAAACCTGAGAGGTGAAGTTCTAACAAAACAAATGCCTAAACCAAACGGCTAATCAAGAATTAAACAGTAACGCAACTAAAGGACGAATCTCCGGTTTCAAAGTTATAATAAACTTCTAGTTTACTATATATATATATCAAATAGATATATATAAGTTAGAGCAATTTGATACATGATTTTTAGTAGGTGAATGGTAAATTGCTAAAGCACTGCTACAGTGTAAACTTTTGATACAGTAATTACTGTATTTGCATAATATTATATCTAACCGATATTCTTCTTTAAGGCGAACGAGTGTCCACCAACACCTTCCTCTGGAGGCTTTACGCCTAACGACGCGTCTCTTCTAGCCTGTCTCTGATACCAAACTCTCTAACATAGTGAATCATAGAAATATGCATGCTTTTAGGAGAAAACAAAAGCAGAACTAGTTGTAGAATTTTATGATACACTCGTAAATATTTACAGAGGAATTTACAAACACACCGTGGCTCTTGCCATTACAAACACTAATTCTAAGATGTACAAGCTTTTTTGAAATTGTGCATCAAGGTTATCATGACGCAAAGTCGAACCACTACCGTCTAGAAGACTAGTCGACAAGTCGCCTGACTAGTCGTGACTAGTCGACAAGTCTTTTATATACATATATTTAGACTTAAATATATAATATACTTAGATATAATTATAAATTTATTATTAGTTCAAATTCAACAAAGATAACATAATAATATGTTCAGATTCAACAAATATCCATAATAGGTCCTAGTCACAACATAATAATACCCATAATGTCCATAATAGATCATAAAATGAGTATGAACTCAAGCAAAATCATCTATCTCAATATCATCTCCATCTCCTAATTCAATATTGGCATTGCTTGGATCGGGTAATGGTACACCATAATCAACCTCCACTTCTTCATCATCAAGAGGAATAGCTTCTTCATCCGAGTCTTCATCAACTAATCCAAATGTTGAAGTAGTGTTACGACGAGTGTAGAACGACATCTCACTAGTAGAACCAACTTGAGATCTCGTCGGAAGATTGCGTCCCTCAAGCACATGTGATGTACCTTGAGCTTCATCCACAGCACTCCAAAAAGTATCCTCTCCATTGCTAATCCACTCATTATTCCACTAGAAGTCATCAAGTACAAGTGGATCAAAATTCCTTTCAAGTTCACGCCTTCTTTTGAATCTTGAATCTATTTTTCGATTGTATTGGACATACGCCAAGTCATTTAAACGTTGATGTTCCAATCTATTCCTCTTTTTTGTATGAATCTACAAATATAAAATGCAATTAGACCTAAAGTATAAATAGTGTAAGTTTGAAAACAAATACCTTAAAAGATATGGGAACTTATAACTCAAATGTACTCCAATTGCGTTCACAACCGGAAGATGAACACCAAAGACCAACAATACGCTTCACAAATGATTGAAGCTCAAGTGCACGACCTCCATAAGCATCCCACCAATCAACTAACATAAATTAATAAATATAATTGTGTTTTAGTACTACTTGCGAGGATATAATTGCGCCATTAATACTATGCATCAAACGTAAAAATATAAGATACTTACGAGGATTTTTTTTTTGCTTTCTATGCTCAACTGCCATCTCTCTTGCAAAGGTTTCCCTTGAATTTTTATAGTCATCGACATAATTACTTATCTTGTTCCTTGTACCCCAATCTATGATCATCTTCTCAAGCACATCATTAAAGTCATCTCTTAACCGAGAGGCATAGACATGATCATTTTCTAGAATGTCAAAGTATTTACCCGGATTAAGAAATAAAGCAGCCCCATATAATGATTTTTCTATTTGGTTCTTCCAACGATCATCAATGATTTTAACCAGTGTACTCAACAATGCACGTTTCTTCTCGAATGATGCTTTGGTCTTATTTTTTGCAAAGACCATAGCATATGCAATCTTTGCCAAAGCGGGTCTCTCATCCCCATCAACAATCCATAACACTACAAGAAGAGGTTGTGATGCTTGAATGCACTCTTCAACACTATTCCAAAAGAGAGATGAAAACACAGTGTCAAAATTTTTCTTGTCATTTTCTGTTTTTGCTAACTTAGACCTACTCCAATCCTCGGCGCAAAACAAAAAATGCAACGACTCACGATTCTTGTACAAACTTTGCAATATGAGAAAAGCAGTGGCAAACCTCGTAGCTTCAGCCCTCACTAAATCCCTCCCATTAGTCTTGTCCTCAATGCATCAAGTATACGCCCATGCCTATAAATGAATGTAATACATTTTCTTGCTTGATTAATTGTTTTTTAAAGCTCGACAACTTATCTATGTCCTCCAACATCAAATCAAGATAATGGGCATCACATGGAGTCCAAAATAAAGTAGGAAATCTAGCCTCTAAGAGCTCACCTGCTGCCTTATAATTTGCACCATTATCTGTCACCACTTGCACAACATTTTTCTCACCAATTTCCTTGATCTTGCTGCCAAGTAAGTTAGCCAGCATTGGTGCATCGTGTGATTCATCAGAAGCATTGACCGAACCCAAGAAGAAAGAACCTTGGGGACTGTTGGCAAGAAAGTTTATAAGATTTTTTTTCCTCGTATATCCGTCCACCCATCCGACATAAGCGTGCATCCATACATTTTCCAAGATTTTTCATGCTTCTTCTGCTTTTTTGTCTCTTCTTTTGTTTTTTAAGTAGAGGAACCCTTGATTCATGAAATGTGGAGGGCTTCAAACCCGGTCCATATTGGCCTATGGACTCAAACATGACCTCATAACTCCTAGAGTTGGCAGCATTAAAAGGTATTCCACACTCGTAGAAAAAGTTGGCAATGTGCATATGAACTCTTTCTTTCTCTTCTGGCATTCTGAGACGACTTTCCAAGGTTGTTTGACTCGTACCTTTGGAATGTCTATCTTCAATAACTTGTTCCGGTGTCCTCATAAGCATCGAACCAACTGATTTTGAAGCTTTAGGTTGGACTTTCTGAAATTCAAATACCTTTTTTTTCCTTTTTGGAATAGTATTGGAAGCTGCAGTAGATTCGATTTCTTGAACCTTGTCATCATAAAGATCAAGCCGCACCCGTTTATTCTTCTTACTTTGCATAAAATCACTCATTTCTCTGGCAATCTCTCTAGTTGTCTTTGGACATTTATGATAATCCGGAAAACCACCAATCAAATTTTGCTTGAATCTGTTAGTGCCAACATGATTTTCATTCCCGCAAAGACTGCATTTAACCACATCTTTATTGCTCAAGTTCGGCCAAAATGCATATTTCCAACCGAGATCATTTGATTTAGCTTTCCTCTTATGATCTTTAGCCATCTAATGCCAAGTATTTTCTGTGTTACTCTCCATTTCAACTGCTGCATATATAATTAAAAACAAATCAGTTAATTATTGTTTTCTAAAAAAAAAATCAGTTAATTATTAATTAGGTTATGAACTTATAATATAATTAAAAAAAAATCATGTAATCAATTGAACTAACTTTTACCATGTCAAAAAAAATCAGTGAATAATATAATTAAAAATAATCAGTGAATTATTTCTTTTGAACTAACTTTTACCATGCCCAAAAAAAAAAAAAAATCATTTAACATACCTGGGGCTGGCAGCGACGAGCAGGGCGGAGGAGCAGCGGCGAGCCAAGACGAGAAGCAATTAGCTTTTTTTATCGATGTTCGATTTCTATTATGACGAGGAGTATCGATGTCGATTTAGCTCAATTTAGGGTTTTTTGGGCTCGATTTAGGATTTTTGGACTCAATTTAGAGTTTTTTGGCCTGGTATCGTCAAAATGAAAAAGTCGACCATCGTCGAATCTTCTCGAGCGACTGGTCGACACGTCGACGACTAATCGTCGACGTGATAACAATGTTGTGCATACATCCTACACTAAGCACTTCCTTATTTATAAGTTCGATATCTCTAGATGACATGTATTCAGTCCTTTTAGTTGAGATGTAAGATAATCTTTATCCTCTTCTTTATATCACAGACTCTGCTGTAAATAAGCTTTGTCATTTTCAGCTTAGGATAGGTGTACATGTTAAGTAGGTATGCTTTGTTGCAATTCACCTTTGTCCTTTAGGCATAGCAGTCTTCCACGCATGCTATATTATCTAGCAATTTTCAATATTATCTGATTTTTTTTTTTTATTTATTTATTTTAATAATGCGTCTTACTGTTGTGATGGTTGTGAAACCGAGTTAAGTTCTTCCAAGGCATACCCTCTCAAATAATAAACGTTTCTATTAGGCAGTAATGCCTTTATTTATTATCTCTTTTCCATTAATGCTTTTACCTAAGTTATATCGATACGTCTGATTTTAGCATATACACTTTTTTCTTCTAGCTGACCTCTTAATGAACTTTATTTAGACTGATGGTGTATTAACCTTGCAGATTTTCACATGTGTTTTAATCAACGTTCATTAAATCTCCGTCTTCTAAGTTTGCTCCTAGAATAGCTAGAATTTTATTTTTATGCCCTTTTTAGATGATTCTGCTTTGTGTAGTTAGTGCCCCACTGTATGCTGTAGCAGATTACTATCGGTATGTTCTTCCCAAATAGTCTTTAATATAGCGTTTCAGCATTAAGCTTCACTACTTCCGCTATTCCTGATATATCCCATTATTTTCGCTATATTACGCTATTCTCGTTATATCTTTGATGAAAGAAATGAACTGATAAATGACATTTACACGTTATAGAAAATGGACAAATTTTTGAAGTAAGCTCCCGAAAATATCTTTTTGTAAAAACAAGTCTGTTTCAAACTTATTATGAAACTAGGCATGTTGTGAGCTGGTTCAATAAGTCATGCGCGTTCTGAAAACGCCCATGAACAAAAGTGTTCATGCACGTTTTCAGAACGTGCAACTTTTTTTTGTTCATGTGCGTTCTGAAAACGCCCATGAACAAAATTGTTCATGCGTGTTTTTCGAATGCGCATGAACAAAAAAAAATTGCGTGTTCTGAGAACGCACATGAACACTTTTGTTCATGCGCGTTTTCAGAACGCGCATGGCTCATTGAACCAGCTCAGAACGGGCCTAGTTTCATAATATGTTATGAAACGGGATTATTTTTACAATAAGTTATTTTGAGGAGCTTACTTCAAAAAAATAATATGAAATCAGGTTTTTAATTGAATTTTTTAATATATAGTTTTAAAAATAGTATAAAATTTTATTAAATTTAATTAAATTAAATAGTAGTTCATGTTTATGTATAGATATTTGCAAATGTTTTTAATCTGAAATTGAATGTTAGATCAATTTGTTATCATTTATATATTCATGAAAAGGGGTTATATGTGCTATTTTAGACTCATTCGTTATATCCTGCAATTTTCTCGCTTTATCCCTGTTATGACTTTTTGGAACTCTGCCTTATCGAGTCCGCTAAGTGCTTTAATTCTACTGATTTTGCTAATAGTTCTTTTAAACTTTCATAAGCTCTTTTTTTGGAGGTGGCGTAATAGGATTTTAGAAGGCTCTAGATCAGTTAACCCTATTAACCCTTTATTTTCTAAGATTGAATCTGTAAAGAATTCCATTTGACACCGTTTTATTAACATCCGTCGGTCTGAATGAGAGATGTTTTCAAATATTAGGCCTAGCTTTTCTAGGGTTCCGGAAACAACGACAACGTCCCATTTTAATACCCGTAATGCTCGATCAATCCATGAATTTTCATTAATGTATTTTTTCGAACAAATTCTTCATGAATTGTTCTGATTTTTTTGGTAAAATAATAGGATATAATCCTAAGTTTAAAATCTAAATTAAAACCCAATTTGGAAAAATTAGGGAATTTTGTGCTTAGAGATGTATAAACCAACTTTTTTTTTTTTTTTTGGGGTCTATCATCATAACAGAAAGTAATATCCTAAGCTTTGATATAATCAAAATCATTGACAATTATTTTATTTCTATAAGGATTTTTCAAATTGGTTAATATTTTTTTTATTTGTATAAATTATCTCCCATTGTTCAGAGGTAATTTTAATGATAGAGACTTTTGAAAAACCCAACTTAGGGTTGAGTCAAATTGTATCGAAACAGTGTGTGTCAGAATGTTGATCCTTTGGATAAAGATATGGACCAGTAAAGTTTTTAAGTAGAATGTCACAACTTCTTTCGCTAGTAAATGATTATATTTTCTTTCAATTGAAGCTATTCAAATTGTAGAAAGAGGAATACAAGGATATACACATTTTCTCATTGGCGTGGATTTTATCGTCAAATTGTATGCATCTTTTCAATATTTAGCCTCTTCTGGAATAGTTTTTAAGGCTTCTTCAATGTATTCTCATCATTTTGACAAATAGACTTATAAGTCTGTTGTTGCTGAGTTATTGCAGTAATACTTACTGCCTTCTGCTATTTTTTTCTTTTTTGCAGAAATTCTCCAGATAATAATTTTGACAAAGAGTTACTTTAATCTTTTGTAAATTCAATATTAAAATTAAATACTGATAATATAGTTTGTCATCTTGCAAATATTTGTTGAAGCAATGTTTTAAACGTCTTTGTGTAAAATTTATTTGGTAGATTTACAATCTATTCTTAGTTGAAGTTTGTGATTTAGTAAATCACCAGATTCTTTGTGATCAATCTTTTGTTTGAGTAGTCCTCCATAAACAATATTAGATGCATCAGTTTCTACTATCTTAAATGCATTTGGATGTGAAATTGTTAAACATACTTGATTTTATCATTTTTATGTCAGATGCATCAGTTTCTACTATCTTAAATGCATTTGAATGTGGAATTGTTAAACATACTTGATTTTATCATTTTTACTGCTTTTGTATGTTTGTCAGTCCATGTTGGAGGATTCTTTTTTAATATTTCAAATAATGGTTTAGCGTCGTAAGCTAGGTCTTTATAAAATGGCGTTACATAATTTAAATCACCTTGAAAATTTTGTAATTGATTTATTTTTAATTTTTAATTTCATTTGGAAATTTTTCTGTAAACGCAATTGCTCTATCAGTTGGAAAAATTATTCCTTATATTGCCAAGAAATCTTATTTCTGTTTGAATTTTTTTTCAAAATATCCCTCGGACAGAATTTTCTGGCGAATCAAAACAAAATATCTGTTAGAAAAGGGAAATATTTCACATATACTAATTTTTTGATTTTTATTTTTTTTGATTGTTTATATATATATATATATATATATATATATATATATATATATATATATATATATATATAGGCAAGCATTCAGTGACACCCAAAAAAGACGTCATCCAGTTTGTCTCCTGATTTCCACCTCTCATTTATATTGTAATGAGTGGGAGGAGAGAGAGAGATGGAGAAATGTGTGGTGAAAATGGGCTTTGTGGGGGGGGGGGGGGGGTTTGGGGTGGGGGGCGTAATGAGGTGTTATATACATAATGAGTGGTGAAAATGGGCTTTGGGGGGGTTGGGGTGGGGGGTGGGGGGGGGGGTTCATAATGAGGTGTTATATATATATATATATATATATATACACACACACACACACACACACACACACACACACACACACACACACACACACACACGTGTCTGTGTGTATGTGTGTACCCATGACTTAACATACAGCATACCATTAAACGCTTGAGTTAGATTCTTGACATGTCCTGCCGTTTTATTCAACCCTCATCATCAAGTTGCATACATGCAAATTCTCATGGCCAAATGTGATCATAACAACAATTACCTATATTTTGTTGCATTTCCCTAGAGTTGTAGCCTGCGCTATGGGTTATGTTTCTGCAACTGAGTACTTTGTCAGTATCTTACTTAAATGTTAAATGCATATTGAGTGAATACTTCATTTAAACCGAGTTCTCATAAAATAGAACATTGGCCAACCTGCCTTTTGTGTTTTGCTTTAGAAATGAGATGATAAGCTATTACTTAGAATATTTAGGGATGTAGATACGGAAGAATAGATAAGCCATCATGATACACGCATGAAAATTAGAAGTGTGTGTAAATGTGGAGGAAACAGAAGTTATGCGAAACTGATCATCATACTGAACATTCTTAAAAGTTCAGTGGTACTTTATATCACATACAATCATGAGTTTTTTGATGCAGGTATCTTAGAAGAAGTTTAATCATGTGAAGTTTTCCGTTGAAGGGTTATTGCGTGAACCTGTCAGAGAGACCAAATGCAATCTCTAATTTTGGGCTGGGAAAGGGGAAAAAAAAAAAAAACGTGGGGCCAAATTTTTAGAGGCGTAAGTTTGTGGTTTGTATAAATCATCAGCATATAATAGCTGTTTAAACGTTTATCTTGGATACAATTAAAGATGTTTATAACGTGGTTTAACGTTTATCTTGGATATTGATTTATGTTAACGTTTATTTAGAAAATCTCCTTGTGGTGGAAAGCTAATGTGTAGGTAGTTGATGGTAGTAGTAAAAAAAATATTCCAATGCTAATGATGACTTTTGGTTAAAGAGTTTGAGATGTTCTTAGGTTTCAAAGTAGTCCCTTTATTTCTTGCAGATTAGGCATGTAAATTCGTTCGATCTTACTTATATTTATGCACAAGGTGAATTGATAAGTTGTAAACACGTAAAGAGTGGTGATTTCCATTCTTCTCTTCTCTTGACTGGAATGAGAACTTCATCTATCGTGACCGAACAAGTGTTTCAATAATACCTTTCATCCTCAATGCATCTCTCCTTAGGAGGCGAGCCGAGAAAGTTTGTTCCATTTTACGGCTAGTAATCTGGAGGGCACGAGGATAGGGGCTAAGAGAAATGAGGTTTGAGGCAAATAACCTCTTAAAGTCAAGGTTTCAAGGAATTTTTGATACCTTATCACATGTAAATCCCATTGTCTTGATTTTTGGTCTGGTCCGTGCTTTGTTAAATATAACAAGCTGTGATCTTAGCGATTGAATGTTTAAATGATTTGTTAACATAATTAATCCTTATGCAATGAAACAACAAGTGTTCTCCACCTGGAAAACATGATGAATTTAAATATGATGCACGTGCGGTTGAGACTGCAATTTTGTAATGAGAAGAATGAGTATAAACTTGATCGTCCATGAGTTTTTGGAATAAATAGTTTTTATCATTTTTAAAAGAAATGAGTTCGGCTAACCCTGTTAGGTTGCACGTAAATTAGCTTATATGTGGCTAATCGCTCATTCATTTCCATTTGAACATTTCGTTTCATCTTCTTCTTGCTTTTCTAATCCTTTTGTAGTTGTCTTTTAATTTCTGAGCTCTTGGTCCACTCGAATAAATTTTTGAACCCGAACTAAAATCACCACAATTTCTCTCATTCCTCACCTGACATGTTTAGAGATTAGCTTGGTTGTGTTCCGAGCTTCAACTAAGATTTCAAGAGAAAGGAAGCATGGATCTTGATGATTAAAGTTCGATTTAGGAAAAAGCGATCAAACTATATGTTGGGGATTAATGAGTGCAGATCTTAAGGCAAAACATACACTAAAGGGGGGTTGAATGGTGTTTTTAAAGAATTTATGAAAATCTTAAACTTATATGATATACTGTATGAATCACACAACAGAGATGATCACATACACAAAATCAAACACAAAAACTGAAATAAACAAAAATAAAATGCAGAAAAGGGAAGAACACACCGAATTTTATACTAGTTCGGATTACTCCTGCGTCCAGTCTCACGCAATGTTGGATTGCGCAGAATTTTATTATTATCAATATTCAAGTACAACCCCCTTTATTTCACGGCTACAAGGTTAACACCGCTCCAACCACCCTTGTTTTCACGGCTGCAAGGTTAACATCGCTCCAACCGCCCTTGATTTCACGGCTACAACGTTTACACCGTCTTTCCTTGATTTCACGGCTATAAGGAACACACTCTTTCTCAAACACTTCCCAAATGACTACAACAGCCTTATAACTCTTCAATAACACTTCAATTCAAAGAGTAGTGGATAGAGATTGAGAAAAAAAATAAGTTTTATATATTAGAGTAGAAATCGACAAAGTAGAAGTGTAGAAATCAATAAAATGATAAAGAATAATGGTGGGATTAAGATGGGAGAAGAAGAATTATGAAATTTTGTAACACCCCGCCTCCGCCAGGGTGGCTCTTGCAAGCACTCTGACTTTGGAGGGGCGTTTGAATCAGGTAAACACGCATAATGATATATCAAGACAGAACAAGAACATATGTATATATGTAAACAGAGTAAATAAGATAAGTAAAACAGCGGAAGATTTCAAACTATTTCAGAACAAGTTTGGTACAACATAATGTCAACTTTCCAAATACACCAGTCTAGATAAAAACAACATCACCGAAAAACTGAAATACATAAGTACTATCCCCAAAATAAGTGGTAACCATAGCTAGCTTCATGTCAAGACCGTACATGAGCTAAAATCCCACAAACAAGCGATCAGAAATCCAAGCTAAGCTCCAATATTCCCACCCTGAGAACCTGGGGGGGGGGGGGGGGGGGGAATGGAAGAAAAGAGGCGAAAGGAAAACAGGTCAGTCAAAAAGACTGAGTAAGCGCTACTACAATCAATGTAAACTGATAAAGTTAACTGGCATGAGAAGCAGGGATGAACATAAGGATAACAACATACTAGCATGATGATTAACTAACAAGGTAGATAAAGGTGTCATCGCATAATCAGGTTTAAGGTTTTTGCACCACAGGTGTACTAGCAAACTAACATGACTTGAATAAACAAATATTGATCTCTTGGCCCAAGCTTTGGCCCAATAACATGAAGTGACCCTAATACGCGGTCCAACCAAACGGTCTAGTCGATCGGCTCCCTATAAGCCTAACTCGTCACGTGTTGGTGTCAATGCGGCCCAAACATAATGGTAGTCAGACTGTGCAGGGTCTCCTGTCGGGTGTATCAAGCCCTAGGGTGGCAACCCCTGGACACCATAAACATAAGTGCACAGTCTCGATCTACCGGTACCCGTGCATGTTTTCCCCGGCTTCGGACTAAGTGCACGACCATAGTCCGCCCGGAACTACACCGGCGTACCCATCTGCCGTCGCTTTTGGTCACTTACCTCAAGTCCAGTAATCGTGCCTCCACCCTAGCCTAGTTCCTAGGGTCATAATGATACAAACTTGGGATTACTGCTGGAGTGGACCCCCATTGCTAGGATTTTCTAGTGGGTTAAGTACGGTTTAACCCTCTTGCTAATCATGGATTAACTTGGGTAAGTGTAACGATGAGTTCACGACTTAACCCTGATTAATCTACCAAGCCCAAATTGGTTAAGTATTAAGTGGACCATGACTTAACCCTAATCACGAGGCATTAATTAATTAATGTGCCTTAACCTCTCACATTAGACTCCGTTGCGGTTACTAGTTAAGCCGGTCGGTTCCGGGTAGCTTTATACCACAACTTGGTCTAACCTCGGGTTCAAGGTACAACATGACCAACTTCTCACATTGGGTCCTATTGTTTGTAGCAACTAGTTAGGCCGGTCGGTTCCGGGTAGGTTTACGCTACAAACTCAACCCAACCTCGAGTTGGTTACACTTATATTTTCTAAGTGTCATGTCCATCATGTTTCCAAAACATGTTACAAGTTTTCAAGAACTTGGGTAGACCTAACTTAATAGGTAAATTCCCAATGGGTAGACCTAACTTAATAGGTAAATTCCCAATCTTATGTTTTTATGTCTTTTAAGTTTACCCAACCCCAAACGCAATCCCATCGCTTACATATCGCAATAGCGCATAAAGGATAGAAAGAGGGAACTTGGCATAATCATGACATAAAGGTGTTGAAGCCACGAGTTTAACATGGTGGCATATGAAATGTACATATGTTCATATACTTGCATATTACATTTTTAGGCCTCAAAAACATGCATAAACCCAAACTTAGCATATTGGTAATACATGGTGATAAATGGCATGTAGAAATGGCCATAAGTTTGCATTTAGCCTCACATGCAAGTTATCATAAGAGATATGATAACTTACATGTTGCCAAAATGCAACCTTTAGCATAAATCTTGAAGCTTTAAGCTCATAAACCCAAGATAAGCTTGCATAACATGATAACATGAACAAAAGGATCAACCCAAACTTGCATAACATAACTTGCATATCATATGACAAACTTGCATATCAAACTTGCATAACATAACTTGCATATCATATGACAAACTTGCATATCAAACTTGCGTAACATAACTTGCATATCATATGACAAACTTGCATATCAAACTTGCATAACATAACATGATAAACTTGCATAACACATCATAGTAAACTTGCATAACACATCATAGCAAACTTGCATAACACATCATAGCAAACTTGCATAACACATCATAGTAAACTTGCATAACACATCATAGCAAACTTGCATATCATAATGATCAAACACAACTTGCATCAGTCATTAACTTTAGAGTTTAAATATGAAAGTAGAAAAGGGCTTACAATGCTTATGAAGACACAAAAATATGACAAAGCCCTTATGCAATCAATTAGACCCAAAATGCAAGCTCTAATAGAAAAACCCTTGAGCCAAAATGATCAAAACTCTTGCTTTATGATGTAAATATGGAAACTTGACTTGAATGCAAGCTAATGATGCTCATACAAGCTTGAAAACACTTGTATGCATGGAAAATCTCTCATAGAAATAATTTAGAAATTTTATGAAGAGAGTGGAGGCCATGAGACGATTGATTTTGCCATAGTTTAGTTACTTGAATGAATAATGATGATTTAGGGTTAGGTTAGGGGCTTATTTATAGAGATTAGGATTAGTTCTAGCCTTAGGATTAAACCCTAGTTCCAATCTCAGCCCTCAAAACCGAATCTGGCCCCCAAACTCAACCCAACTTCAAAATGGTGCACCAGGCAAAACTGCCCGGCTGAACCAAGTCGACAGCCAAGTCGATAGGGCTGTCGACTTGGGTCCAACCAAGTTGACTCCCAAGTCGACAGGGCTGTCGACTTGGGTGCTCTGGCGGGAATTTTCCCGCCTGGCCCAAACTGGCCCAAATTTCCAAATTCAAACTTGAATTTGAAATCTGTT
The DNA here is from genome assembly GCA_030737875.1 of Allium sativum. Taxonomy (NCBI): domain Eukaryota; kingdom Viridiplantae; phylum Streptophyta; class Magnoliopsida; order Asparagales; family Amaryllidaceae; genus Allium; species Allium sativum. Next base: position 534,819,177 of record CM060915.1, read on the forward strand.
TTTTACTTTGAATTTTTCTGAAAACTTCGTTGGGCCTTAATCGGGTCATACGGGCTCCGATTTTCGAAAACTCGGACTCTATTTCGCGTATTTTTCCGAGACGAACGCAATGGCATAGCCCGTTTTCCTTGATTCAGATTTTAGAATTAAATTCTGCCTCGATTTACGTTATAACAGGTTATTGAAAATACGGGTTGTTACATTCTCCCCTCCTTAAAGGATTTCGTCCCCGAAATCTTCAAGTTAGGAAGAACGTATCCTACCATCCAACATCCATCTACTCAAAACATCATCCACGAGCAATCATTGTCCTTATAAGATTCTAAATGTTGTATGAACATATGCAAAGGTGTGTGTATATGTACTTATCTAATGCAATTATCATCAATACAAATTATGTTAGTGAAATGAATCCATATGTATGCAATTCCTAACATAATGTATAACATCTATATGTGTGCACACATCATACATCCATATGCAACATCCATGTGATAACACAAAAATTTTCATCCATGAATAAGCGTAAACACTTATGCATATGCAATATGAGGAGTGTGTGAGCCGATCTAGTGCCTAACGTGTATAATGCATCCACGAGTAACCACTTGCAAACACTTGCAACCATCAAGCATAACATGTTTCAAACACATGTTTCATCCAAAGGGTTTCTACCTAAGGTTCTCATGACAAGATTAACATGATAAACTAGATAATCAAGACAAACATGGATAGCAAAAGATATGCTACAAAGAGATCGGGAAGATAAGCAGGATATACCCCTTTCGGATTACAAGGAATCCCTTCCTAACCCAACCCATATTCTATAAAAGCCCAAAAGGTTTAGTCAACCTAACGGACCCCTTCAAACCCTGACATGTATTACTAGCCAATGAGTCATACCTCCCGACAGAAATAGGACCGAGAATGGGACCGAGAGGATATACGTAAAAAGATAACATGCGAGTAAGTTCCACAGGAAAACAAGGATCAAGGATATGCTCTTAAAAAGAGATATGATGCGCGTATCTAGCCTTCAGTCTTCTAAGTCACGTTTCCTTGAGCTTAACTCCACTGTGTTTTGACCGTCTTTTACCTCATGATTTCTTAGCTTCTTAACTCTTATTTCCAAATATGAGTTGGAACCCATTTCATTGTCGCCTCTCGTCTTCCTTTTTCACTTACTCTTCTATCATTCTTGGCTTAAACATAACTATGACCTCATGGTTTCATGCAAGCTCTCCAAAATTCACCAGTGAATCCTGGATCTCGTTTACTTACCATAAAGTATTCCACGCAGCAGAACTTTTCTTGGAAATACCAATCCACGTTGCCAATTACTCTTACCAACGTGATTTTCTATAACTCATGCTTGAACGAAATGAACCATCCGCCTGCGAATGATAGGCCGTACTTAGATTCAGTTGCTTGCCCATGACTTCCCACAGACTATCCCAAAACTGGTTAGTGAAGATTGAGTCATGGTTACTAACTATCCTTTAGGGAACCTCGTGCAACCGCTTTATTTCTTGAAAGTAAACTGTCGCTAGCTATGATGCAGTCCTTTCGCTCTTTACCGGAGTGAAATGAGCACTCTTCGTGAGTCTACCTACTATGACCCACATGCTCTTATTCCCTTTCTTGATCTAGGCAGTCCATCCACGAAATCCTTCGTGACGCCTTTCCCTCTTCCATTGCGGGGACCTCCAATGGATATAATAGCCCACCGGGCTTTTATGACTCGGCCTTTAACCTGTTGGCACAACATGCACCTTGGGACAAACTCGGCCACCTCCTCGAGTGAGGTGCATCTTTAAGAACCTTCTTTCTCTCATCGCGTCTTAGCCATCCCTTGTCATCTATAGCAAGGTGACTTACCATCTCGCCTCGAATCAACTGGTCCATGATCTCGACTAACTGCGGGTCTTCTTTCTGTGAAGTCCCTACTTGATCCAGAAGGGTAGGTCTAAGCTCAAGGGACGCTTACTAACTAACTAAACTGAGAGAACTTCTTACTTCGGTTGCATTCCTTGGAGTCTTCCAATCCTGAACTGCAACTACCTTAGCGGGATCCACCGCTAAGCCTTGCTTAGATACTATAAGCCCAAGGAATCTAACTTCTTTTCTCCAAAATGACATTTGGAGGACTTGGCTTTCAACTGATGCGCTCTAAGCGTATCCATCACCTCCACGAGATGCCTTGCATGCTCTTCCTCATCCTTAGAGAAGATCAGAATATCATCTACGAAGACCACGACAAACTTGTTCAAGAACTCCCTGAACACCCTACTCATCAAGTACACGAAATATGCGGGTGCATTAGTCAAGCCGAACGGCATGACAAGCCATTCGAAGATTCCATCTGGAGTTCTGAACGCAGTCTTGTCTATACTATCCTCAGCTACTCTGAGCTGATGGAATCCAGTAGCAAGATCAAGAGAAAACAGATGTTCCTACAAGCTGATCAACAAATCATCGATCTTTGGCAATGGTTGCCTATTCTCTTTGTTTAACCCACGATAATCAACACAAAGTCAAAGAGAACCATCTGCCTTGGTAGTAAATACTACAGACGCTCCCCATTCAGATATACTTCATCTAATGAAGTTCTTCTCAAGCAACTCCTTGACTTGCCTTCTTAACTCTCATCTTGCGGGGCCATGTGCCTAACCGGCCACGAAACTATCTTGGCATTATCAACCAGATAAATGCGGAAATCTATCTCTCGTTTAGGGGTAACCCCCTTCACTTCACCCAAGATATCAGGATATTCTCGGACCACCCTCACCGATTGCAAACTATCGATAGACGAGTTGAGGGATTCAAGATAACACAACATGACGGGACTCATAGGATTACTAGAAATTTTTAGGGTATTACCGAGGCGAGTCATGAGCCACTCAACCCTATGCTCAAAAATCAAGAATGGCTCCAAAACTGGACAACCAATCCATGCCCAAAATCAACCTATACCCCATGAAACCGAGAATATAAGCATCACGCGAGAATTCTATACTCAAGATAGAGATTTTCAAATCCACGTAGATAATAGACAAATGGGCGGAACCCCCAATTGGATTTGAAACACACACGGGATCATTAACTAGACTAGTACTTAGGTGCAAACCTTCAACTAAACCAGATGAAATAAACTATGCGATGCACCAAAATCAAACAAGGTACGAACTGGAAAATCAGAAATATATACAAGGCTCTCAACAGAAATACTACCTCGATCGGGAACTGGAGCGGCATTGAGAGCATGAACTTGCCCTCCCGAAGGTCCAGCACGCTGAGTCTGACCCTGGCCTTGCCCTTGCTTCTTCGGGCAATCCCTAGTGAAGTGTCCCATTTTTCCACAGTTAAAGCAAGTGCCCTTCCTTTTCCTGCAATCCTTGTTTAGATGAGTCGAGCTTCCACAAGTAAAGCACTTCTTTTCCTTCTTATCTTCAGACTTCTCCTCCTTCTTGTCACTCCTATTCTCTTCATTGAGTAGCGCCATATTCACCAAACTCTCGAAAGTTGCCCCCAAGGGTATATGAGACATGGCTAAACCATGTAATGGCTCGTTTAATCCTAGAGCAAAGTATAGGGCCTTCTTCTGAGCTGTGTTAACCAAGTCTAAACCGACCCGAGCCAGTTGATTTAACTTATCTATGTATTCCCTAATAGTCATGTCCTCTTGCTTTAGTGATAGGAACCTTAGTCCAAACTTTCCCCGAAAGTCATCCCAAGTCTCAATTGGCCTAGTAGCGGTGGTGACCACCCACCAACGTGCAGCTTCTTCCTTTAGCAACCACACTGCTAATAAAACCTTCCTACGGTCATCTATATCAAAGAAGGCAAAAAGATCCTCGGTTTCTTTCAACCAATTCCTTGCCTCTACATAAGTCTCGGTTCCAAAGAAATTCTTGCCACCCATCGCCTTAAAGTCTTTGCAAATCTTTGCGAAGTCAACTTGAGGATGCTGAGGGGGAGGAGGAAGAGGAACCTCAGCGACAAGAGGAGGAGGAACATTAACTACCGGAGGAGGAGGAACATTAACTACCGGAGGAGGAGGAGGAACATCTGCGGGGCCGGCTTCGGTCGCCCTAGCCTCAAAAAGTCTCCTATACCAAACAAGTACGTGCACTCCCTCCGGAATAATAAGTTATCGGCCATACTGAAAACGAAGAAAAAGACAGATTCAGAATGGAGGAAAACGAAGGAATTTTGCTAATGGCTTTTTGGGGAATAGCCTTTAAAATAAACTAGACTTTTCTTTGGAAAATACTTTATACTTGGTTTTGAAAATAGTTTTCCAAAAGTTTTAAAAACCTTTTTGTTCCCTTCTCGTAAACCATATGCTCTGATACCAAATGTAACACCCCGCCTCCGCCAGAGTGGCTCTTGCAAGCACCCTGACTTTGGAGGGGCGTTTGAATCAGGTAAACACGCATAATGATATATCAAGGCAGAACAAGAACATATGTATATATGTAAACAGAGTAAATAAGATAAGTAAAACAGCGGAAGATTTCAAACTATTTCAAAACAAGTTTGGTACAACATAATGTCAACTTTCCAAATACACCAGTCTAGATAAAAACAACATCACTGAAAAACTGAAATACATAAGTACTATCCCCAAAATAAGTGGTAACCATAGCTAGCTTCATGTCAAGACCGTACATGAGCTAAAATCCTACAAGCAAGCGATCAGAAATCCAAGCTAAGCTCCAATATTCCCACCCTGAGAACCTGGGGGGGGGGGGGGGGGGGAACGGAAGAAAAGAGGCGAAAGGAAAACAGGTCAGTCAAAAAGACTGAGTAAGCCCTACTACAATCAATGTAAACTGATAAAGTTAACTGGCATGAGAAGCAGGGATGAACATAAGGATAACAACATACTAGCATGATGATTAACTAACAAGGTAGATAAAGGTGTCATCGCATAATCAGGTTTAAGGTTTTTGCACCACAGGTGTACTAGCAAACTAACATGACTTGAATAAACAAGTACTGATCCCTTGGCCCAAGCTTTGGCCCAATAACATGAAGCGACCCTAATACGCGGTCCAACCAAACGGTCTAGTCGATCGGCTCCCTATAAGCCTAACTCGTCACGTGTTGGTGTCAATGCGGCCCAAACATAATGGTAGTCAGACTGTGCAGGGTCTCCCATCGGGTGTATCAAGCCCTAGGGTGGCAACCCCTGGACACCATAAACATAAGTGCACAGTCTCGATCTACCGGTACCCGTGCATGTTTTCCCTGGCTTCGGACTAAGTGCACGACCATAGTCCGCCCGGAACTACACCGGCGTACCCATCTGCCGTCGCTTTTGGTCACTTGCCTCAAGTCCAGTAATCGTGCCCCCACCCTAGCCTAGTTCCTAGGGTCATAATGATACAAACTTGGGATTACTGCTGGAGTGGACCCCCATTGATAGGATTTTCTAGTGGGTTAAGTACGGTTTAACCCTCTTGCTAATCATGGATTAACTTGGTTAAGTGTAACGATGAGTTCACGACTTAACCCTGATTAATCTACCAAGCCCAAATTGGTTAAGTATTAAGTGGACCATGACTTAACCCTAATCACGAGGCATTAATTAATTAATGTGCCTTAACCTCTCACATTAGACTCCGTTGCGGTTACTAGTTAAGTCGGTCGGTTCCGGGTAGCTTTATACCACAACTTGTTCTAACCTTGGGTTCAAGGTACAACATGACCAACTTCTCACATTGGGTCCTATTGTTTGTAGCAACTAGTTAGGCCGGTCGGTTCCGGGTAGGTTTACGCTACAAACTCAACCCAACCTCGAGTTGGTTACACTTATATTTTCTAAGTGTCATGTCCATCATGTTTCCAAAACATGTTACAAGTTTTCAAGAACTTGGGTAGACCTAACTTAATAGGTAAATTCCCAATGGGTAGACCTAACTTAATAGGTAAATTCCCAATCTTATGTTTTTATGTCTTTTAAGTTTACCCAACCCCAAACGCAATCCCATCGCTTACATATCGCAATAGCGCATAAATGATAGAAAGAGGGAACTTGGCATAATCATGACATAAAGGTGTTGAAGCCACAAGTTTAACATGGTGGCATATGAAATGTACATATGTTCATATACTTGCATATTACATTTTTAGGCCTCAAAAACATGCATAAACCCAAACTTAGCATATTGGTAATACATGGTGATAAATGGCATGTAGAAATGGCCATAAGTTCGCATTTAGCCTCACATGCAAGTTATCATAAGAGATATGATAACTTACATGTTGCCAAAATGCAACCTTTAGCATAAAGCTTGAAGCTTTAAGCTCATAAACCCAAGATAAGCTTGCATAACATGATAACATGAACAAAAGGATCAACCCAAACTTGCATAACATAACTTGCATATCATATGACAAACTTGCATATCAAACTTGCATAACATAACTTGCATATCATATGACAAACTTGCATATCAAACTTGCATAACATAACTTGCATATCATATGACAAACTTGCATATCAAACTTGCATAACATAACATGATAAACTTGCATAACACATCATAGTAAACTTGCATAACACATCATAGCAAACTTGCATAACACATCATAGTAAACTTGCATAACACATCATAGCAAACTTGCATAACACATCATAGTAAACTTGCATAACACATCATAGCAAACTTGCATATCATAATGATCAAACACAACTTGCACCATTCATTAACTTTAGAGTTTAAATATGAAAGTAGAAAAGGGCTTACAATGCTTATGAAGACACAAAAATATGACAAAGCCCTTATGCAATCAATTAGACCCAAAATGCAAGCTCTAATAGAAAAACCCTTGAGCCAAAATGATCAAAACTCTTGCTTTATGATGTAAATATGGAAACTTGACTTGAATGCAAGCTAATGATGCTCATACAAGCTTGAAAACACTTGTATGCATGGAAAATCTCTCATAGAAATAATTTAGAAATTTTATGAAGAGAGTGGAGGCCATGAGAGGATTGATTTTGCCATAGTTTAGTTACTTGAATGAATAATGATGATTTAGGGTTAGGTTAGAGGCTTATTTATAGAGATTAGGATTAGTTCTAGCCTTAGGATTAAACCCTAGTTCCAATCTCAGCCCTCAAAACCGAATCTGGCCCCCAAACTCAACCCAACTTCAAAATGGTGCACCAGGCAAAACTGCCCGGCTGAACCAAGTCGACAGCCAAGTCGACAGGGCTGTCGACTTGGGTCCAACCAAGTCGACTCCCAAGTCGACAGGGCTGTCGACTTGGGTGCTCTGGCGGGAATTTTCCCGCCTGGCCCAAACTGGCCCAAATTTCCAAATTCAAACTTGAATTTGAAATCTGTTTTTTACTTTGAATTTTTCTGAAAACTTCGTTGGGCCTTAATCGGGTCATACGGACTCCGATTTTCGAAAACTCGGACTCTATTTCGCGTATTTTTCCGAGACGAACGCAATGGCATAGCCCGTTTCCCTTGATTCAGATTTTAGAATTAAATTCTGCCTCGATTTACATTATAACAGGTTATTTAAAATACGGGTTGTTACAAATTTTTTCGAAATCAACCCCTATTTATAAGATTTGAATGGTTGCAACGTTTCATAAACGTTGCAAATAGTGGAAAGACACTTCCTTTGAAAATTGAATTTCTTACACTTGTATGTCGACATACCCATATATACATACACACACACACACACACACACACACACACACATATATATATATATATATATATATATATATATATGTCGACATATGTCATGCATATTTTATTTTTAAAACTATTTTTCATGTGTTTTTATATTATTCTGGAAATTCTTGAATCAAAACTTAGTGATATAAATGAGTATTCTAAAGTGTAAAATCATATGAAATCATAATAATATATTATATAAATATAAAATTATAAGGTTTAAAACTATAAAACTATATATAACTATATAACTAAATAAACTTATATATATTAAAACTTTAAAACTCATATGTTTGGAATCATAAGTAAGATAAAATAACTAGAAATTAGAATTTGAAATATGAAAATTATAATTTGAAAAACAGAATTTGAACCTGGAGTGTTATTCAGAGCATTACATACAAACTAGACTCTATTACTATATTTTTCCTGAACTCTTGATATCTTGAAAACTTGATTACTCATGAGTCTTGAAATTATTCTGAATCTTGAGTCTCTTGAAACTCTAAAACTGTACAGTTCAGTATTTAAGTCCTGTATACAGATCCTGCATGTATATATATATATATATATATATGTATGTATATGTATTAGATAGAAATGTTAGTATTTATTTTATAATAAATTAATAATGATAATTGAAATAAGGTTATTGCCATCAAAACTCCATTCTCCAACACAATACTTATTCATCAATCTTTGTTATTTTGTTTATCGATGATTATGGAGTTACACTAACAAATTTGGGGATTGTACGGGTTTATTTTGGTTCATGTTTATATTATGTGTGGTTATATTAAGTCATTATTTGTTTAAAATCTTAATTACCATTTTTGAAATAGTTAGTAAGTTTAAAAATAGTTTTGGGTTCAATATGTAATATTACAATGGATTAGAGACTAATTAAGTGCATGCCATTTGTTAGCAATAATGAAATAATCTAAATGGTTTTAGAAAAGTTAGTAGGCTAATTAAGCAACTTTTATATTCTACACTTATTTTTAAGGTAATTAGCGGTTTAATGGAGCTCAATTAGTACTCATGAATATTATCTAACAGTAGATGATCGATCATTACTAATGAATGGTTTATTTATAAATATTATTCAAGTAAAGAAGTAAATTTGTAAGTAGAAGAAGTATTTTATAAAATAACATGACATTTTATAAAGTAGTATAAATAATGCATTTTATAAAGGAGTATGAAAATTTAAAAAGTATTATGGATTACTATTTTATATAATGGTAATGAGGTTTTATAAAATAATTGTAAGACGAATCCTTGACTTTAGCGAAGAAATTAAGTATTACAAAGGCTTCGAATGATTTATGAGTTAGTTTCGTATTTGACTAAAAAGTGGAATGATTTTGTTAAAAAATGATACAAGACTTTTATTAAAAAGATTTACGTGACAACCTGAAAATTCATACATTTTGAATCGATAATAATCCACACATATTTGATTTAAACTGTACACTTCTTTGGATTTTCAATGTGACAACCCGTCTTCTCGATCCCTGGAAAATCGACACTAAGACGTCCTTGGTATTCACGTGATGACATCTCAAGTGTCAGGAAGGCAGATTCTCAGGGGTAATGAAACAGAACGACTCTCATTTCAACATAATTTACATAAAATCGCACTAGGTGATTGATTAGAGGTTATATATACAAATCCATTTTCATACACCTACAAAGTGCTACTAGGATACAAAATACACAGCGGAAATACTTCAAAGAGTGAATCCAAAATGCTCCAATTTCAACTCCAAGCTCCAACCCAAAAAGTGCTCTAGGTGCTTTTACTGCTAACGTGGCTGTTGGGAACTGGGGTGTCTACAACACAATATTATGGATCTTAAGGCTATTCAGACACTAGAAGGGTGGAGTGTATTTATGAATTTAACACTATATCTATTCAAATTGAAAACAAAATGAAATAAGAAATAAAATAAAATGTAGTAAATTAATAACACCAAAATTTCTATAGTGGTACGGATTAACCAATCCTACATCCAGGATTCCAGTCTTGCACTTCACCATGCATAATTTCACTATAATTGCTTGCTTTCCATAGGTGGCAAGAACACCTTTACAATCTTGATTTCACGCGCCACAAGATACACCTTCTTCTTATCAATAACCACAAATAATGACATGTAGTCTTATCTTCAATACAGATTTTTGCAGATTTGGTATAATGATCCTATAGACCTCCAATGGCAATATATTTTAAATTCTTTGAGAAAATAGGATGAATCAAAGAGAGAATGATGTGAATTCAAGTACAACTCTCTGATATTGTGTGGCTTGCAAATCAATGAAGAATTAGAGTGAAAAAGAGTGGATTTGCAAGGATAATTGAATAGTATTCAATGAGTTTGAAGTGAAAATGTGTGGAGGAGTAGGAGAAAATGTGAAAGTTGATGTTAAAACTTAAAATTCGTTTCCAGAAGCCTTTAAATAGTGGTTGAAGGGATGTGTCTTTTAGTGAAGGGATGGAGGGAAATAACTATTAATTTGAAATTGAAAAGTTGAAAAAATTGTTATATGTCGACATACCAATACATACATGTTGATATATGTGTTTTGCAACACTTATAAGTGTTTCAAATCTTCAGCATTTCAAATTACCTTATATTTGTGGATTTTTGTGATTCGGTTGAGGTCAATGGTTGATTGTCTACAAGTATAATTGTCATGAGATCTTTAACAAGATATTCTAAGGTTCATCCAACTCCTCATCACTTCAAACACTTATGTCCTTCAGCATTCTTCTCTAATAGGCTTTGATCTTTAATTGTTCTGATTATCCTTCTTCTGTTATTCTTCCATTGCGTTGATTATCCTTCTTTTATAATTCTTCTTTTGTGCTCTTGTTTATCTCTATAAATGTCTTCATAAATATATGATGTAACTGCATATATAAAAAAAGGAGAAAACGGTTTCCTCTCCCATAGGGGGTGGGAAAAGGCGATCTTCATCTTCATCGAAAATCTGCCATCTATTAACCGTTTTCCAGATCTACTCCGCTGTACATACATTTGGCCGAAACTGCACTCTACAAATCGAAGCATATGAATTCTGAATTGCGTACCTCACCTCCGATCGTAAAACGACGCCTGAACCTAATCGATTACCTTTCATATCACTTCTTTAAGTCACATTACTGAAGGCAAGCCACTACTGGGTGGGTGAGATCTGGTGAAACTGAATAAATTGTAACACCTAAATCCACATCTCCTGAGTCCCTTTAAACGATCTTCTTTAAATCAGTTCAATTCGACTTAGATTTGATTTGTGAGAGGCAAGACTGTTTAATTTGGTCTCAAGTTTTTGCGATTTGGAATGATTCTATATCTTGGGTTTCTTTATGTTACTGGAGTTCGGATCTACAGTCAATTTAGCGGTTCAGTGGATGCATATTTGCTAACTGTTTTGTACTTCGAGATGCAAAACGATCTGATAATATTCTGCATCTTTGAAATATGAAATGAACCATATGCATTACTTTCCCCTATGATTTCTTCGTTTGAACTTGTTGGGGATAACCTTTTTCTCAAGATTTTATGAAGACATACGGGATGTTAAACATGGGGATAATTCTTTCGATTTGTTTGGTTTAAAGAATTGCTATGGTGTACAAAGATTATATGCTAGCCATTTCAGACACCTCATTTTGATTGGATTTTGGAAGTAGAAACTCAGTTAACTCACTCTAGATGTTGGTGGGTTCACTCATACACTCGTCTGTAGTTTGCTATCATCTACGGTCAAATCTGGCATATGCAAACTGGAAGAAATATGTGGCTACCATTCATATTTCTTTGGTTTCTAGTTTAGTTATGCCGATATATGAAGATGAAGCGTACTGGAAATTTAAACTTCATTCGATGCTTCAACAAACATGGCCTAACAAACTTCATAGTTGCAAATCATATTCATGTGTACCCATTAAATGGACATAAAAGCAAGCTATAGGATTTGGTTTAGACGGTTTCTGTTTTTTCCCTCTATTCTACATGTAGCAATTGCTGCTGAGCATATATGATGTAAGAGATGTTCTCCAAACTGAAACATTTTTGAGGACTATAGGACTAGATTACAGACGAAGGGTTCTTCTATCTAAGTTAGAGGATACAGGTTAGGAGTGCAGCGAGATCGCATTCGGAAGATTTAGAGTTGTCGACCTCATCATGGGTCCAGATTCACTTTTATTTTAGTTATTTGCTTGCTTATGGTATTTCATTGCATATTGTTTGTGCTATCTGTATTCAGGTTAGGATGTTAAGCTTACTATGTACTTTCCTGATTATTAATATATGTGTACCAATTTTCAGAAGAAAAAAAAAGATGTAACTGCACAACTTGAGGATATGTTAGTAGTAATGTTTATATGGTTGTTGTCATCAAAATCAATACCTAGGATATTAACAATCTCCCCTTTTTTGATGATGACAACCATATAAATATTTAACAGATAAAATATAACATTTTTATGTTTGACTCCCCGTAACTCTATGCACTCCTCATATCATTTTGTCCAGTATATTTATACCTTTTCTTCCCCTTTGTCATCAACAAAAAGGGTAAAAAGAACTATTTAATTTATTGCTAGATAATATATAAAGTTAGTATATGCACATAAATATAACACAAGAGGGGAAACCAAATAAAACATGAAATAAATTTTATCAAATAAATAATTGAATTTTAGAGTTATCGACTTTGCTGATGCCAATTTACAAATCTTTTTCATATTTATCCAAGAGGTTCAATAGATTTCTTGTCATATGCTTTGAGCATTTGCTATTTGGTACCTGAAAAATTATAAAATATGCACATTGGTACCCTTTTTATTTTAGGTTCCATAGGGTTAAGTTTTGGGATGTCAAACCATAAAGAGTTTGAATGCCCTTTCAAAGTATAATCAATAGATGAATAAACCTTATTAATAAAATTATTAGTATGTTTTTCCATTACAATATTATCTAACCTTTTTGGAATTCATAAGTTAATGAACCTATTTGGAGGATTTAACTTTAATTTTCTAGGTTTAGGCCTAAACTTGGTAGCCTTAACATACTTAGTACTTTGAGTACTATTTTTTTTTTGATTTAGCCTTATGGGTGTATACAAGTCCATGTTTATTCCTAGTGTGTTTAGATGTAGATAATAATTTTTCTAGATTATCCCTCTCTTTGTTAAATTTATCAATATCAGTTAATTTTATCAAAATCCTTGCTATGGTTAAGAATAATATTATCTAGAGATGTTATTTTGTCACTTAGATAAGTCATATGTGACTTCATTGAAAGATTTTCCGATTTTAAGGACTCATTTTCACTTTTTAGATTTTAAAACTTCCAAATGTTAAATCCTTTCCATTTTAATGAGCATTAAATCTTTCAATTTCATCTTCTAGACATTGATTTTTCATTACTCAACTTTTCGTTAGATATTTTTAATCTATCTATTTCTACCGAACTATTGTTGTGCTCTTTCCTAAGTATTTCATATCCCTGATGCATATCATTTAAAACATTAGTAATTTCTTTATTAAAATTCCATATGTGGTCATCCATTGCCATGAAGCACATCCTGGCATTTTTTGAATTACTATCGCTTGATGATGTATCTGAATCATCCCATGCTGCATTGAATGCTTGTTTCCTCTCCTTATTGAATGTATTTTAATTTTTTTTTTGGTTTCTTCAAGTTGGGACAGTCTCTTTTCAAATGAAAGGGTTTGTCACATTCAAAACATTTAACAACATTCCCATTTCTGGAATTATTTTTGTTAGTTTTCCGAAGTTTCTTCATTATCCAATACTTCAAGAATTTCTTGATCTTTTTGGTAATAAACTCGATATCATCATGTGGTTCATCATTGTCGATCATAACATTAAGTGAGCGATTTCTTCTCACTTCCCTGATTCTTTTTTCTAACTCGCAATTTTACTTCATAGAAAATTAGATTACCAATTAATTCTTCTTTTGTCGTAGTACTAATATCATTGGCTTCTTCAATTGCTAGAGTTTCTGATCTCATTCAGTAGGAAGTGAATTCAAGATCCTTTTGACTTGACCTTCTTCAGTAATTTTCTTTCGTAATGATATTAATGCATGTACTATGTGACACCTCACGTCGTTAATGTCACTCACTAAGGGAATGCATTAAGTTTTGTGAAGCGCTATAAGTAAACAAACACAGAATAATTACAAGACAAATATAAATAAGGTAGCAGCGGAAAATTTAAATTTTTATTTCAACCATAAAGCATAATACCGTGGTCCACAATTTCATAAATCACAAAAACCATTATAATAAAATAACTTGTCTTACATCATCAGAGTACATAAGAATATGAAAAACATAATTTTCCCTAATTAAAAGAGTTAAGCCATAGTAGAGACAAGAACTTGAGCCATACTTCAGAAGTAGCTCCTAACAAGAAGATATCCGAGTCATGATTAAGTCTGAGTGTTTCCTCCTTGAGAACCTTGGGGGGGGGGGACAAAAGAAAGAAGGAGAAACAAGAGGGTCAGACAAAAAGTCTGGCAAGTCTAGTTACTTTTAGCCAGTAGATAAATAAAAGCAACATGACAGGCATATAAAGTGGATAAGAGAGAGATCACTACATAAATGGCAGGTGTGACAAGGTAAGCAAGATATGATGTATGTGCCTCACTAATGATTAATCTGCACTATTACTAGTATAACTGAAATGAGATGATCCCTTCCACTATAAGTTGGTAGGATTAGGTCATATGTCCAAGTATACTCTACCCTAACCACTACCCTAATCGATCGGCTCCCTACTCCGTATATATCCTGTGCTGGCCACACAGTAGGAGGTATCACTTTCTAAAGTGGCAACCCAAAATGTGCACAACCATATCTACTAGTGTCACGGTCGTCTTAGCCCCCTCTGCCCAGCCCATGCACGCACACGTCCTCGGTCGGTTTGCGCCACCCACACTGTCTATCTTGTTTGGATCTCTTACAATCAATCAGTAAGTGTGCCCCTTCTCCACCTAGTACATAGTTCTTTATTTGATACCTACTCCGGGTTACCGACTGAAATGGGTCCCACACAATATGATACAAGCTCTCCCCCTTGTCTTGTATCCCCACTAGGATTTCCATTGACTATGTATACCCTTAGGTGTCTTTAATTTCATAGCCCTATACCAGTTATGCTTACCCTAAAGGGTGTCTTAAATTACATAACTTCATTACATTATCTACCGGTTATGTATACCACTAGGTGAATTTAATTACATAACCTTATTGGGTTAAGTTTGTGGGCCTATATATAAATATTACCCACCCCCTCTAACTTAGTTAACCCACCCACTACCCATCCAATTTTACTTAACCCTAACTTAAGTTCATAATCATACAATCTTTAAATTAGGTTAAGTAATCCAATTTTTTTACCATGTCCATTTATGGTTTTATAATGGGCTAGACCTCCCATATTAGGCCTACAACATGTGGATGCTGGATATGCCGGTCGGGTCTGGGCAGACTTATTCCACAGTTGGGCCTAACCTCGTGTCATAGCCCGATTCGTATTTACGTACTTAGACCTCCCACATTTGGTTCATCATTGGTGGCTGCTGGATATGCCAGTCGGGTCTGGGAAGACTTCCGCCACTAATGCAACCTAACCTCGTGTCATAAGTACAATTACAATTCCTAATTGTAATTACTAAACATTTCATTTTTATCTACCTATGTCATTATAGCTAATTATTTCTATGTTTCCCTATTTGAATTGTATGTCCAATATTACATAAATTATGTCAATTATAAAGCCCTTTTTCCCCATTTCTTAACTAACGTATTTGCATATATTTTGGCAGCATCTAGGCTATAAAGTAGCCTAGCCACAACAATGAAAAGGGAATATGACAAAGGATGATAGTTTTTCAACATGTCTTGGCATACACATAAACTTAACTTGATAACAAGGTGAGTGGACATGTAATTTTCATCATAATAAGGTGGACATAAAACTAATGAGCTTGTGACAACTAGGATGTAAAAGCAACATAATGAGATTTAGTCCAACTATTTAGATCTAGCATAAGTAGGGTGAGATAGCAACATGTTTAGATCTAAAAATGGCTTCACATGTCAAGTTTATCGCATATCTAAACTAATCACAATATGACAGGTGAAAGGTGATTTGCATGAAGAACTAGATCTAGCCAATGTTACAACTGTCCAATAGATGTACATTCACCATAATACAGTTACAAGTTTAGATCCATATATACAACATAATAGAATAATCACGATTGTATTAGATCTATAATGATATAGTATATGATTTAACACTTGCATAGAATCATACTTTACAACATATCCAAGTCATATCTTTCACAATTTACTTTCATTTATCTAAACCTAAAAACAACTAGAAACTCACAGCATTAGGTTTAGAGAACTGAGAAGGAACGGATCTAGAATTTTTGAATTTGATTTGCAAAGTATGTTGTTGTAGAAAATGGTTTAGTCCGCACTCCAGCAACATATGGCCTCCATGACTTCCAATGAAGAAATATGAGAAATAGCTACATATTTATAGCTGCAGATCCCTCTGAAACCGACTGCTACCTCTGCCCTAAGGGTGTCGACACCCCTGTGGGTGGGTCGACCCCATAGAGCGGGAATTTTGCCGCTCTGCTGAATTTTTCAAATTCGAATTGTTCTGGATAGAATTCTGACTTAGCTCTGACTCATCTCTGATTCATGCATATGTATATAATTTTTCTACGCATATACAAACTTAAAACCCTCATTACTTCCTCATATCGTGTCCGTTTTATGCAAACCAAGTGTCTGTCTTGACCAGAATTTCGAGACGGACGCAATGGTGCAGGCCGTTTCCTTTAATTCTGAAAATTAAATTATTATTTAATTTATCCTCTTTTAGTATCGGTACTAATTCATGGTGTTACATTCTCCCCTACTCAAAGGATTTCGTCCCGAAATCTCTAAGTTGAGAAGAATGCATATCCTACCATCCATCATCCATCTAATCATCCACCAATCACTGCATCCATTGTCCTTATATATTTCTAATGGTTATATGAATGTATGCGAAGGTGTGTGTATATGTCCCATGTAATGATCCGCATTGTCAGGGGTATTATAATTAATTTATTTAATTATATATATCGTGATGTAGTGAATTAAATAGAGGTTTAATTAAATTATAGTGAATAATTAATTAATTTAATTAATTAAATAATATATTTAATTCAGAAATAATCAAAAATATTGGAAATCACAATATAATGTGAACAGGGTCATCCCCAAGATTTAACTCAGCTTAGAGTTGAATTATATTGACGAATATATTCAATCGACGTCAGTTTGAACGTAGAATTATAATATAATTAAAATCAAGCGCGAAATGGCGCTGCAGTTCATAAATTGGCGATTTGAACTTCAACTGAATGTACAGGATTCGTTCTAAGCCGGATTTATGTGAAACAAGAAACATGTGGAGCTGGTGGAGTATATCTTTCTAGTGGAAGAGAAAAATCTGATTTCATCGTGTAGATTTTGATTTACGTCCAAATCAAATTTCAGAAAAGTCGCTGTAAAATTCCTTTATAATTTGCGACGCTTTATATACGTTATAAATAGATTTTCAATATAAACTGAATACCGAGTGTAACGACCCGCATTCTACGCATCATAGGATCGTAGAATATTTATTTCTTTCACATACGAAGTCGTATGGTCATGTAACTTTGGGGGACGACTATTGGGGTCATTTCCCATGTTCATGATTTTTCCCGATTTTTAAATGACCATTTTACCCCTAGTTGGCACTGTTTTGGCCATAACTTTTGACTGAAAAGGAATTTTGACCTGAAACCACTTCCATTGGCTCCGGATGATGGTTCCTCTTTCCGTAGAGTGGTCACAATAGCCAAACGGACTCACCGTTTGGGAGATATGGCTGAAACAAGTTTCAGATGGTGAAAAACAGCTTAATTGGGCTTAAGCGGGTGATTAGCAGCTAGGCCCAAGGGGAATTTCGGGTTTAGGGGTATATAGGGGCTGATTAGGGTTAGAAAACATTTCTTTAGACATTTTCCAGCCGCCACTTTCATTCCTCTTGACCTAGCCATGGCCTCCACTCTCTAAATCTCTCTAAAACACCCAAAAATCACTTTCTAATTGAAGATTAGGCTTAGCAAACATCAAATCAAGGAGTATTAGCACGAGAACCGAGGTAGAGCTGCTGTGTAAGATTGGGAACAGCGTCAAATCAGAGAATATTTTAGTTTTGGGGTTTTAGTTGTGGCCAAGGTGAGTGATAGCATCGTTTTGACACTAATTACAGTTAATTAAGGGTAATTAGTGAAGATTAGCGAATTTATACGTAAATAAATTCTGGAAAAATTCTTAAAATTCTAAAATATTGTTTTAAGGCTCTGTTAGAAATTTGGGTTAATTTCGATGTGTTTTGCTAATCGTATGCTTAAACATGATTGAGAGGGATTATAGGAAAATGTGAGGTTTTGGCCACTTTTGATCCATTTTGATTCATTTAAATTGTTGTTTGTTGCTTGTGGTTGCTGTTATATGTTGCTATGACTCTTTGGTATGCTTTGTGATTGATTCCAATAGTTAGATTGGTCGAAAACGCCGTCGAGAGGCGTATAAACAGTTGCTGGAAAGTTGCAGAAAACTGCAGGGTATCTAACCGGATCGGATCGGATAAGGGAGACCCGAACCGAACCGATGTAAGGACTCCGACCCGATCCGCTGAAAGATGGTGAGCACGAATTGATGGAGGCTATACTACCCGAACCCCCTCCACGAGATGATGACCAAAGGAGATCTTGAATCGTAGCACCACGCCACGATCCGACCCGCTTGCATGATCCGAATCCCTCGTGATCAGAAAATGCGACCCGAACCAGTGATGGCGATGCGACTTGGAGACTCCGACCCGACCCGTGTAGTCACTTTCGAACCGAACCGAGCACCATGAGACGACCCAAACCGGAGTTATGCACTGGAGGGGGCCGCCACGACCTGAGGATCACGATCCGATGGGGATGGGGAACTTGAACCGACCCGACCTGGGGAAGCTCAACACGACCGGTCCGAACCAGAATGGTGCGATCCGACACGGACTGAAGAGCTGATGGCACGACCAGTGGACACGATCCGATCTGAAGCAAGAGGAGGAGACCCGAACCGATCCGGTGATGGCTGAGAACCCGAGATGCAAAGGTAGTCCAAAGGGAAGTTAGAGCTCTGGATCCAGATGGGAACCAACGAGTTCACTTCATGAGTTGGGCTTTGCTGCGGGATGCGTGCCAAGGAGTTATCGACGTCTATAGCTTTGGACCACTATGGTAGGAGGTACGAAGGCGGATTCAGGGCCATTATGGCATAGGTAGAACCAAGGGCTACGACCAATGAAGTGGGTCATTGAAATGTTTGGTCATGACTCCAAGTGTTCGGCTTGGTCACAGCAGGGTTTCTACAAGTCGGGATTCGTCGTTACCTCAGTTTGTCTAGTGTTCCAAAGTGGTAGATATCGTATACTTTACGCACTGAGTGAGAGACGTGAGGATGGTTGCTATGCTTGATTGTTTGACATACACACCCCACCCCCGTATTCTTACACTATTTATTATGGCACCTTGGAGTATTGTACGGTATGTGGTACTAACTCTTTGGTTGCAGGTCCACGTTCAGGTATGGTTTAGTATACCTGTTATTGTTCTGTTTAAGATGCTTATCGCTCATACCAGGCTTTATGTCTGACCCAGAGTTTTATGTCTCCTCTTATTACTCTGGGTGCTCACACGAGCAGACTAGAGACAGGTTAGCTGGTGATGCACGGGTAGATGGTCCGGAGACGAGCAGGAGGCTTCCACGTACTATATACATAATATTCTCCCTGTGTTGTTGAAGATCACTGCTTGGGCATTGTTGGTGTATCTTCTACTTTAGCTTTCTTTTGTTTAGAGACAGTAAATTTGGAAAATTGTAATAAGCTGTATATGGATTTCCGCTGCTCTGATGATTGATGTTGATTTTAGTTATCAGCTTATGCACTGTCTCGCTTGTTTTATGTCAAGTATGTTATTATTATATTTTATCCCATGCGCTGTGAGACATTCTACAGGTTCCTTGATTAGTTCATTCTCTTCTTTCTTTTCTTCTGACGACTGTTCTGTGCTAGCTGGGCATGTGTACAGTGCACTTTCAGAGGAAATGCAGGCTGGTGCGGGACGGGCCGTCACACTTGGTATCAGAGCTCTAGGTTGCGTAGTTAACCTAGGGAAGCTATCAGGGAGAGATAATATACGTATACGAGAGAGCGTATTTGTGATTACTTTGGTTTTTAAAAGCTATATATATATATATATATACTATTACTAGTATAAGGATGAAGTCGTACTGCACTAGCACCACTATGGAGTCGTTAATCGTTTCCTTTTTCAGATTGACGATGAGCCGATATACTAGAGGTGCTGGTAGAGGAGCCAATAATGGGAATGCTGCTGACATGAGGACGATGTTTACTGACCTCATGAGAGAGATGCTTAGAGATGTACAGAGGGCAGCCCCCAATGGTGGAAATGGTGGTGGTCCAATGGTGCAGGCGCCAAGAGTCGACTTCGCCAAGCTGAATAAGGATTACACTAGCCTTGGTGGGAAGCCGTTCCACGGAACGGAGTCGGCTACGGATGTTCAAGATTGGTTGGATAGTTGCGAACGTATCTTCGAGGATTTGGGTATCGAGGATGCGATGAAGAGAAAGCTAGCGTCCCGTCAGCTGCAAGGGCGGGCAATGAATTGGTGGAATGCTATAAAGGCAGCTACTCCCGAAGATCAGATTACTTGGGAGCAGTTTAAGGCTCGCTTTAGTGAGAAGTTTATTCCAGCTGCTCAGAAGTCAATGTTGTTTAAGAAGTTCTTGGAGCTCAAGCAGAATGGCAGGGCTGTCTCGGAGTATATTGCTGAATTTGACACTTTGTCAAAATATGGGTTATCTCTTATTGATACTGCCGAGAAAAAGAATGAGAAATTCATAACTGGTTTGGATCAGTACTTGGGGGAAAAACTTATTAACCACATCGATGAGACGTTTGAATCGATTGTGGGGTAAGCGTTAAGATCGGAAAGTCTCTACCCTAAGCCGAAGACTGAGGTTACATCCGCAGATGAGCCAAAGCCACAAGCAAGTGGTGGAGGCAAGGGTGGTTCCCAGAATAAGAGAAAGCAGAGTCAGACTAAGGATGGCCAGAAGAAAAAGAATAAGCAAGATGTTGAGTGCTTCAGCTGTGGTAAGAAGGGCCATTATGCTAGTAATTGTCGGGCCAAGCCAGCGGATAGGAAGTGCTTCAACTGTGGCCAAATGGGACATCACAAGGACAAGTGTCCACAGCCCCCTAAGGAAAAGCAAATGGTGAAAGCATATTCTCTTAATGCTATTCCTTCTTCGTCGAATGCCCCAACAGCGGCGGAGAAGGGAAAGAATGTCGTCATTCAAGGTATGCTTTCTGTTTATGATGTTCCTGTTAGAGTTTTGTTTGATACTGGAGCTTCCAGTTCTTTCATATCTAGTGACCTGGTAGATAGGTTGGGATTGGAGCCCGAGATTGTCGATAGACCTTTAGTAGTGACGAACCCGATTGGTGGTTCGACTAGCCTTAGCATGATTTGTCGCAATGTGGTCTTATCGAGTCATGGATGCATGTTTGTTTGTGATTGCTTTGTTTTGGGCTTTACTGGGTTTGGCATTATTTTGGGAGTAGATTGGCTCCAAAGATACGGGGTGGTGGTAGACTGTGAGGGCTTGTTGGTGACAGCTAGAGCGGATGATGGGCGGAGGATAGTGTTTGGTGGTCTACCCAGTAAGGGGGTATTGGCTAGTTTCCTAAACTCCCTCGACATTCCGCATAGTGAGTTGTCAGGTTTGCCCGTGGTTGGCCAGTATCCGGAGGTTTTCGAAGAAGCGACCGGACTTCCACCACACCGAGAGATTGAGTTTCGTATTGATTTGGTAAGGGATGCCAGACCTATAGTGATGCCACTTCGTCGTATGGCACCAAGAGAGCAGCGAGAGCTCGAGGTGCAAGTCATCGATCTTTTGAAGAAGGGATTTATCAGAAGGAGTGTTTCTGAATGGGGAGCACCAGTTGTGTTTGCTACCAAGGCGGATGGTTCCCTTCGTTTGTGTGTAGACTACCGCGAGTTGAATAAAGTGACGAGGAAGAACAAGTATCCTCTACCGCGGATAGATGATTTGTTTGATCAGTTGAGTGACGCGAGAGTATTTTCTCAGTTGGATCTCGCGACAGGTTTTCATCATCTTAGAGTGGAAGCTGAGAGTATAGCTAAAACGGCATTTCGGACGCCGTCTGGGTTTTATGAGTGGTTGGTCATGCCATTCGGGCTGACCAATGCCACAGCATATTTTGTGGATCTTATGAATAGGGTATTCAGAGATCAGTTGAATAAGTTTGTCCTTGTGTTCGTTGATGATATTTTGGTCTATTCGAGGACAGAGGAAGAACACAAGGAACATTTAAGAGTAGTGATGGAGGTGTTGAGAAAACACCAATTAAAAGCAAAGTTTTCTAAGTGTCACTTCTGGAAGAGGGAAGTGAGGTTCTTGGGCCATGTTGTATCAGAGAATGGTATTGCCGTAGACCCGGCAAAGGTGGCTACGGTACAGGATTGGCCTACGCCCAAGAATGCAACAGATGTAAGAAGTTTCTTGGGGTTAGTGGGATATTATCGTAAGTTTATCCAAGGTTTTTCCAAGATAGCAGCACCATTGACCCAGTTGACCAAGAAGAATCAAGCTTTTGTCTGGGATGAAAGGTGCAGGAATGCATTCAAAAGTTTAAAGGACAAGTTGACAAGCGCACCAGTGTTAGTCATTCCTAAGGGGGATGAAGAGATGACGGTATACACGGATGCCTGTGGTACCGGACTGGGTGCTGTATTGATGCAAGGCGGTAGGGTTGTAGCTTACGCAAGTCGGCAGTTGAAGCCGCACGAGAGAAGATACCCTACCCATGATTTAGAATTGGCAGCGATCGTGTTCGCGTTAAAGATGTGGAGACACTATCTCTTGGGAGAAAGATTTGAGCTTTTTACAGATCATAAGTCGTTAAAGTATCTCTTCTCTCAGAAAGATCTGAATCTCCGTCAGCAGAGATGGTTAGAGTTCTTAGCTTCCTATGATTTTGACATCGCATACACACCAGGAAAGGGCAATGCGGTGGCTGATGCATTGAGTAGAAGACATGCCAGCTTAGGGGCTATGTTCCTTGAGTGGAAGCAACTGGAGTTTATCGCGGGGTTTGATTTCAGACCAAAGTGCGAATTGGATCCAGAAATGTTAGCAAGTTTGACTATCAGACCCACTTTGATTGAGCGGATCGGCTCTAGTCAGAGGGACGATCCTAACCTATTGGAAATCATCTCCAAGTTAGAGATGGGTATCGATGAGGAGATGAACAAGTATGGGCTTGATCGAGATAGATGGCTTAGAAAGAATGGAAAGCTTGTTGTACCCAATGTCAATAGATTGAGGGATGAAGTGCTTAGAGAATGTCATCACTCAAAGCTGACTATACACCCCGGTGGTAACAAGATGTATCGAGATATGAAGCAGACTTACTACTGGGAAGGGATGAAAAGAGACGTTGGGAAGTTTATATCCAAGTGCATGAATTGCCAGCTAGTTAAAGCCGAGCAAAAGAAGCCTAGTGGGTTGTTACATCCCTTAGAAATTCCCGAATGGAAATGGGAGCAAGTCTCGATGGATTTCATCGATGGTTTACCAAGGACTAGATCGGGACATGATAGCATTTGGGTGATTGTGGATCGACTGACTAAAAATGCAAGGTTTATACCAGTCAAATCGACCAGAACGACAGCTAAGTTAGCAGAATTGTATATGAAGTGGGTAGTGAGATTTCATGGAGTACCTAAAAGCATTGTGAGCGACCGAGACCCGTTGTTCACTAGTGGGTTTTGGGAGAGCTTACAAGAGGCTCTAGGGTCAGAGCTGCATCTCAGTACCGCATATCATCCTCAGACCGACGGTCAGACGGAGAGGGTGAACCGTATTTTGGAAGATCTCTTGAGAGCATGTATATTGGATTTTGGTGGATCATGGGATGACCATTTGCATCTAGTAGAGTTTGCATATAATAATAGCTACCAATCCAGTATCGGTATGGCTCCGTTTGAAGCTTTGTACGGAAGACCGTGTAACTCACCATCATGCTGGATAGAGACTGGCGAGAAGTTTATGCTTGGACCAGATGTGGTGAGGGAAACTTCAGATAAGATCAAGATCATTCAACAACGGATGAAGGCTGCCCAAGATAGGCAGAAGAGTTATGCTGATAAGAGGAGAAGAGACTTAAAATTCTCCGTTGGCGACTTGGTGTTTGTCAAGATTTCTCCGTTGAAGAGCGTAATACGATTTGGCAGGAGAGGCAAGTTGGCACCAAGGTTTGTTGGCCCATTCCCTGTTCTTGAACTAGTCGGGAATTTGGCATATAGGATTGACTTACCAGAGAAGATGGCGGGAGTTCATAACGTATTTCATGTTTCCCAACTAAGGAAGTTCGTTCACGACTCAAATACGGCTATTTCACCTGATCAGTTAGAGGACTTCGAAGTAGAACCCGAGGCGGTTGGGAACCGTAAGCCGGTCCGTATTGTCGAGCACGACATGAAGCAACTTCGAAGGAAGGCGGTGAAGTTGGTCAAAGTTCAGTGGAGCGAGGACGAGAGTGATTGTACTTGGGAGACAGAAGAGAGCATTAGGAAGACACACCCAGAACTCTTTACCTGGTAAGATTTTGACTTCGATTTAGTTTTCCGCATGCTAGGATAGGCTTGTTTGCTTGTTTTGCATATTTGAATGTTGTATATGGTTGTTAGGCATGCGGGATCCCTTGTATGTTTTGGGTTAAGGAATTTCGGGGACGAAATTTCTTAAGGGGGGGAGAGTGTAACGACCCGCATTCTACGCATCATAGGATCGTAGAATATTTATTTCTTTCACATACGAAGTCGTATGGTCATGTAACTTTGGGGGACGACTATTGGGGTCATTTCCCATGTTCATGATTTTTCCCGATTTTTAAATGACCATTTTACCCCTAGTTGGCACTGTTTTGGCCATAACTTTTGACTGGAACAGAATTTTGACCTGAAACCATTTTCATTGGCTCCGGATGATGGTTCCTCTTTCCGTAGAGTGGTCACAATAGCCAAACGGACTCACCGTTTGGGAGATATGGCTGAAACAAGTTTCAGATGGTGAAAAACAGCTTAAAGCGGGTGATTAGCAGCTAGGCCCAAGGGGAATTTCGGGTTTAGGGGTATATAGGGGCTGATTAGGGTTAGAAAACATTTCTTTAGACATTTTCCAGCCGCCACTTTCATTCCTCTTGACCTAGCCATGGCCTCCACTCTCTAAATCTCTCTAAAACACCCAAAAATCACTTTCTAATTGAAGATTAGGCTTAGCAAACATCAAATCAAGGAGTATTAGCACGAGAACCGAGGTAGAGCTGCTGTGTAAGATTGGGAACAGCGTCAAATCAGAGAATATTTCAGTTTTGGGGTTTTAGTTGTGGCCAAGGTGAGTGATAGCATCGTTTTGACACTAATTACAGTTAATTAAGGGTAATTAGTGAAGATTAGCGAATTTATACGTAAATAAATTCTGGAAAAATTCTTAAAATTCTAAAATAATGTTTTAAGGCTCTGTTAGAAATTTGGGTTAATTTCGATGTGTTTTGCTAATCGTATGCTTAAACATGATTAAGAGGGATTATAGGAAAATGTGAGGTTTTGGCCACTTTTGATCCATTTTGATTCATTTAAATTGTTGTTTGTTGCTTGTGGTTGCTGTTATATGTTGCTATGACTCTTTGGTATGCTTTGTGATTGATTCCAATAGTTAGATTGGTCGAAAACGCCGTCGAGAGGCGTATAAACAGTTGCTGGAAAGTTGCAGAAAACTGCAGGGTATCTAACCGGATCGGATCGGATAAGGGAGACCCGAACCGAACCGATGTAAGGACTCCGACCCGATCCGCTGAAAGATGGTGAGCACGAATCGATGGAGGCTATACTACCCGAACCCCCTCCACGAGATGATGACCAAAGGAGATCTTGAATCGTAGCACCACGCCACGATCCGACCCGCTTGCACGATCCGAATCCCTCGTGACCAGAAAATGCGACCCGAACCAGTGATGGCGATGCGACTTGGAGACTCCGACCCGACCCGTGTAGTCACTTTCGAACCGAACCGAGCACCACGAGACGACCCGAACCGGAGTTATGCACTGGAGGGGGCCTCCACGACCTGAGGATCACGATCCGATGGGGATGGGGAACTTGAACCGACCCGACCTGGGGAAGCTCAACACGACTGGTCCGAACCAGAATGGTGCGATCCGACCCGGACTGAAGAGCTGATGGCACGACCAGTGGACACGATCCGATCTGAAGCAAGAGGAGGAGACCCGAACCGATCCGGTGATGGCTGAGAACCCGAGATGCAAAGGTAGTCCAAAGGGAAGTTAGAGCTCAGGATCCAGATGGGAACCAACGAGTTCACTTCATGAGTTGGGCTTTGCTGCGGGATGCGTGCCAAGGAGTTATCGACGTCTATAGCTTTGGACCACTATGGTAGGAGGTACGAAGGCGGATTCAGGGCCATTATGGCATAGGTAGAACCAAGGGCTACGACCAATGAAGTGGGTCATTGAAATGTTTGGTCATGACTCCAAGTGTTTGGCTTGGTCACAGCAGGGTTTCTACAAGTCGGGATTCGTCGTTACCTCAGTTTGTCTAGTGTTCCAAAGTGGTAGATATCGTATACTTTACGCACTGAGTGAGAGACGTGAGGATGGTTGCTATGCTTGATTGTTTGACATACACACCCCACCCCCGTATTCTTACACTATTTATTATGGCACCTTGGAGTATTGTACGGTATGTGGTACTAACTCTTTGGTTGCAGGTCCAGGTTCAGGTATGGTTTAGTATACCTGTTATTGTTCTGTTTAAGATGCTTATCGCTCATACCAGGCTTTATGTCTGACCCAGAGTTTTATGTCTTCTCTTATTACTCTGGGTGCTCACACGAGCAGACTAGAGACATGTTAGCTGGTGATGCACGGGTAGATTGTCCGGAGACGAGCAGGAGGCTTCCACGTACTATATACATAATATTCTCCCTGTGTTGTTGAAGATCACTGCTTGGGCATTGTTGGTGTATCTTCTACTTTACCTTTCTTTTGTTTAGAGACAGTAAATTTGGAAAATTGTAATAAGCTGTATATGGATTTCCGCTGCTCTGATGATTGATGTTGATTTTAGTTATCAGCTTATGCACTGCCTCGCCTGTTTTATGTCAAGTATGTTATTATTATATTTTATCCCATGCGCTGTGAGACATTCTACAGGTTCCTTGATTAGTTCATTCTCTTCTTTCTTTTCTTCTGACGACTGTTCTGTGCTAGCTGGGCATGTGTACAGCGCACTTTCGGAGGAAATGCAGGCTGGTGCGGGACGGGCCGTCACACCGAGATAATCTGAAATCTGAAATATCAAACTGTAAATTCTGATATGATATTCTGGAGCTGTACGATATCATATGTGAAGATATACGATAATATAAATTTATTTATATTTAATTTAATTATATTTAAATATATTTACATATTTAAATGGGTCATTCAAAGCATTAAAAATAGCCGGTTTTGCAAACGAATCGGAATTCGACGAAACTAGTTTTGTTGGATCCGAAATGTCAAATAGTTGTTAGATTTCCAGTTTCGTGATTTTTAGAGTCACTGTGTGGTCATACGGATTTTTAGAGTGCAAAACAGTTAGTATTTCGACGGTTAAAAATACGCCGTGTGAGCATACGGAGTCGGAATTCGACGAAACCAGTTTCGTTGGGACCGTAATGGCGAACTCTAGCAGTATGTCCAGTTTGGCGATTTTTGGGCATCGTATATGACCACTGGAATTTTTAAGGACAAAAATACACAGCTTTTGCTTAAAATCGAATATAAAAATAAATAAATAAAAATATCTACACTATAAAAGCATTCAACTAACTTCCTTAAGACCTAAACCAAAGCTCAGAAACCGGCCGTGGTTTCTGTTTTCTTTTCCTTCTATCTCAACGTGAAAACGATCCTTTAAAATTCAAGAAGAAATATAAATCAAATCATACAAATCACTACGTATACATTTATGAATCCATGATGAAGAGATCTTGGATTTGATGTGTTTTTTCCGAGTTCGACGTCGATATCACTCGCTGGAGTTTTGGCAGCGATGTTAGGGTTCGGCAAATTCATGGGTTTGAGCAACGATTTGAGATTTCGATTTCGTACTTGGGTTCATGGCAGGAAACCACGCTTGTTGGCAAAAATGGGGTGGTTTCGGTTGATAAAAATGTCGATCGACATTTACTGGTTGCGCGAGTACTGTGTTAACGCAAGGGAGGAATGGCGATCGAGTCGTTCGTAGTGGTGATAATTGGATGGAGAGCTTGATGACGAGTCGGCTGATGGTTTTAGTTTGTTGAACGATGGTGTAGAGGAGGAGCAGTTCGGTGGAGAATGTGATCGGATTTGGCCATTTCTTTTACTGGAGCAGGTATTTCCATGTTGGGGAAGAAGGAGGATAAGCGGGCTAGTATGGTAGGGGCATGGGCCGGATTCAAGTGAGGCCCAATTGATTTGAATTTAAAGTTTTGTTTAATTACAAATAGTGTACAAACTTATATAATGTATAACTTGGTCATACGAGGTCAGAATCGAGAACCGTAAGTTGCGTTGGGATCGTATGGACGGGAGCAACACAATGAGATTGACCGGGAGAGGATCGGAGACAGTTACAATTTATGGCGAAATAAATTGTCCGACTGAATCAAATAACGCAAACCGATATTCTTCGGTTAACGCGCAAATGTGAGTAAAACTCACCAACTCTGAACAGTTATATTTTTATAATGTATTTTTAGAACTGTTAATCATCTGTTGATTGCTGTGTGTTGGTTGATTGATTGAACTGCTAGTCAGTTAGTGAAAATTATATATATATATATATGCAATTATAGATATATATATATAAATCGTTAAATATTTATATATTGATTCTGCTATCAGAATAATTTATATTGAACTGAAAGTGATGATAATCATATTGTGTAACATCTGTGGATGCAGGGAGACAGGTTCGAGGAATCCGACTGGATTCCTCAACAGTTGTTTTATTGTTTTTCATATATTATTATATGATGTGATATAAAATCTGTGGGCGATTATATGTGCTTGGACGATATTGAACATCGTGATTTGATATGATTGAATACCATAACATACCGAAATGTTGATAAGGGGATTTTCAAAGTGATATTGAAAATATAATATTTATAAAATGGGATATTTATAAATAAGAGATATTTATAAAGTGGAATATTTATAAATAAGAAATGTTTATAAATTGGAATATTTATAAATAGGAGATATTCAAAAAGGAAATAATTACAAACCATTTTCTTTTTGAATGGAAAGGCCTGTGTGGCGGGTTTGGGGATTTTCCCGATGCTCCCGTTACAAAGGAGGTTATGGCGAATTTTTCAGAAAATTTAAGGAGTTAGAATATTTCAAGAATAAATTTGAAAAGGAAATATTTGTAAACCATTTACAAATAGAATTAAAAAGGAAACATTATAAAAAGGAAATCATTTTTAAAGTGTAGAACCGTTATTTAAAAGTAAATCTTTTTAAATGAATAAAACATTGTTAAAAAGGAAAGCTTTATAAAGCAAATAAAGTAAATCGAATATGGTATTTGAAAGGAGTTAAATCGAATATGGTATTCGAAGGGTGTAAATCGAATATGGTATTCGAAAGTTAGTAAAACGAATATGCTATTCGAAAGGGGTTAGTCGAGTTAGTTGAATAGAGTTAACTAGTTCAGTAGAGTTAACCAGTTCAGTAGAGTTAACCAGTTCAGTAGAGTTAACCAGTTCAGTAGAGTTAACCAGTTCAATAAAGTTAACCAGTTGGGTTAAGTAAGTCAAGTTAACCAGTGAGTTAAGTAAGTCAAGTTAACCAGTGAGTTAAGTAAGTCAAGTTAACCAGTGAGTTAAGTAAGTCAAGTTAATCAAGATGAGTTAAATAAGTTAAGTTAATCGAATCTAGTTATTCGATAGGAGTTAATCAAGATGAGTTAAATAAGTTAAGTTAATCGAATCTAGTCATTCGATAGGAGTTAATCAAGTTAAGTTAAATAAGTTAAGTTAATCGAATCTAGTTATTCGAGAGGAGATTATCGAATATAGTTTATTCGAAGGAGTTATCAATTATTAGTTATTCGAAGTGAGTAGTCAAATATTGGTTATTCGAAGTGGGTTAATCGAATATTGGTTATTCGAAAAGGGGAGTTATCAAATCAAATATTGGTTATTCGAAGTGGGTTAATCGAATATTGGTTATTCGAAAAGGGGAGTTATCAAATCGAATAGATTAAAGGAGTTAATCGAATATAGTTTATTCGAGTAGAGTTAGAGGAGTTATCGAATATAGTTTATTCGACAGGAGTTAAGTGAATAGTTAGATTAATCAAAGTGAATTAGTTAAGTTAAACTAAGTGAATTAGTTAAGTGAATTGGTTAAGTTAACCAAAGTGAATTTGTCGAGTTAATCAAAGTGATTAGTTCAGTTAATCGAGTTGAATTTGTCAGTCGAGTTAATAAATGGAGTTAGTCAAACCAAGTAAAACCAGTTAGAGTTAATTAATTAAGGTTGACCAGTTAGAGTTAATCAAATCAGAGTTAATCAAATAGAGTTAAGTAAAATTAGAACTGACTAGAGATTAGTAAATTGAATGGTTTTCTAAGTGTCTATCTGATGTTGGTTTCGGCCTTCGGGATTTATACTTAGTGAATTGTTCTCATACTAGTTCACAGTCAGGGACTGATAGTTGGGGAAGAGTAGTGATTTGTAAATAAGCAAATGGAAAATGTTTTCCAGTGTTAATAACATATATTTTCTAAACATAGAAAATAAGGTAATGTGAATATATATATATAGATATATGTTGATGATTTACCGATATAATTTCCATTTGGAAATAATATCGTTGTTTGCACACTTGTTTTTCTTTAATGGTTAAATCACAGACTATCGAAGTTTTGACCATTTTAACGTTGTTAATATGGAGAGACCGGTTGGATTATTATCCAAAGAACCACTCTGTATTGGCATAAGCGTTGTGAATCATTTATGCCAAAGATAATTGAAGACGGAGTAAAATGCAAGGGCTGTTGTATAAGTCTTAGATAACAGTGACTAAGATGGATATACTGAATAGTGCCTTCAGTTTGTCCAGTCCCAGGACAACTTGTATGGACGAAGGTCTGGCAGAGTATACCCAATGGATCGCGTAAGTTGATCTGTTCAAACGTATTCACGTTTGGTGGCGGAGGAATTCATTTCTCTAAGCTGTATACCCGTGTTACTTTTGGATAAATCAATTTGTGATTTGGCGGGTATGACGATGTGACGTTCTAAGTGAATGAGGATGACTTGTGTGGATGAATGCCTGACAGAGTATTTCCAGAGAGGTCACGTACATTGATTTCTTCAACCGTACCAAGAGTGGAAGCGGAAAAGGAAACTTCTTTAGCTAACACGTAATGTACTGTTGTAGACATCAATTAGTGATCTTCGATGGATCTAACAATGTGGCATTCGAAGTGAATCTGATGTGATGATAAAGCGTAGCTTCTAGCCTCATCAACCGGTAAATGACAGAAATCGGGCAGGCAGCAGAGCTAAGTCGGTCGCATCGAAGTAGGGTGTATATTCACCTATCTAGAGAATATTCATTTGTTTCTTAAATCTATCAATGCTGTCCCATATATATACGGGAACGGTTGCTGATCCCAACCGTTGGTGATGTACATTCGATACACTCAAACGAAATGAGTGGTCGGTCATGTGTGGCTGAGTTGCAAGATGTTCTTGTTGAACTCCAGTGTATCGTTCCTAGAGTACACTGATCGGAAGGTGGTTCCATACCTTGTCATAGTTGGAAATCCATTATCCAATACGTGCTTGCGATTTTGATTGTATACTATATATGTAGAACGTGAGATGAAAGCGTTTCTGCTAGTTGATATCTACTTGTACATAGATATTATTATAATATCAAAAGGATTTTGGATTCTCATAAGGGAAAAACCCATTCCGTTCTGCGGCGTGGTCTTATGAGATATCTTTTGCTTGTTCATATACCTGTTTAAACTGTTTTACTCACACCAGTCCCATGACTGACCCGGAGTTTACTTTGTTGTTTTCCCTAAACTCTTGGGTATCCAATTTTGTACGGGCAGTCAAGTAGTCAGGATTTTACAGATATACTTGGAGAGCTTGGAGCAGGAGGCTTCAAGATCATATAGCTATAGTTATTTCCACTGTGTTGTAAGTGCTATACTCTGATAAGTGCTATTGTATACATAACTGTTATATTTCAAAGTTATGTTATCTATTATATGTTATTCGTTCCGCTGTGAGGTTCGTGTTACTCTGATGTTGTGTTCTTCTTCTTCTTCTATTCTAAGTTTCTATCTTGTCTATTCTCACCTTCTAATTTCTTTCATTAATTACTGGGATTTTTCGATGTTTTGGTTATCGACATCGAGCTTATGTCGATAACCAAAGTCGCTAAAAATCCGGGTCATTACATCCCAACACTAATGCGAAGATCAGGCGGTCTTCTGGTTCAGTTGACCTCCTTAATATATTGTATGTTAGTGTCATGAATCCAATATGTATGCAAATAAACCTATCATATCATATAAGTTCTATATGTGTGCACATTCATTCATCCAAATGCAACATCCATATGCTAACTCATCCATTTCCATCCATAAAAGAAAAGAAAATGCACACACATCCATATGCAGTATGAGAGTGATTGATCCAATCTTAGTGCCTAATGTGTGTGTATATGCATCCACAGGCAAACACTTGCATCCATCAAACATAACATGTTTCGAACACATGTTTACATCCATAGGATTCCTATCTAAAGGTCAAAAATATGATGGATAAGATATGTTCTGTTGATAGAGACAAGCACTGATAAAACTTAGGAAAAGGAGTTAAGAACGTACCCTCAAAAGAAATGGGTACGAAGCACGAATCTTGTCTTCGGTCTCCCAAGTAGCAGCTTCTGGGTTATCTCCCCATTGAACCTTTAGCAACTTGATCTCCTTATTGCACAACTTCTTAACTTTTGACCCAAGAATACGGGTAGGGACTCTTCTTACTGTCGCCTCCCGTTCCACTTCGACTTCTTCCAACATACCCGGCTCAACAAATTCCGCGGTGTCATGCAGGCACTTCCGCAGATGAGAGACATGGAAAACGTCATGAACGCCAGATAGATTTTCTCGGAGCTTTACTCGGTGGGCCATTTGGCCAATCCTCTCGGTTATGGGAAATGGTCCCACAAACCTAGGTGCCAACTTCTTTACTGATCTGAAGCGAAACATTCCTTAAAGGCGATACTTTGATAAAAACCAAGTCTCCCACTTTGAATTCGATGTCTGTCCTTC